>CM042076.1:12253448-13560508 GCA_023509865.1 Trypoxylus dichotomus
ACATGTATTACACGCAACCAATATATAAGGAGAAAATAAGTAATTTCATTCGAAAATAATACATAATAATACGGCTCAAAATGGCAAGATGTTAGGCATTTATTTTAAATTACATAACAATACGCGATATCCCTAATCGAAACGCGATATACGTACAACGAGGCGGCGTATAAAGATCTCGCTATCAGTGAAAGTCGTATAAAATATGTTCCATGACCGCCGAAGGGGGATTTCATCCTTTTTCTCTACCCCTCATTAAACAAACAACAATAGTTCGCACATCAACGTACGGCCGTATCATCGTGTATAATTTAACGCACGATCCGACCATTTAAAAGCGCCGCAAAATGATCGAAAACCGTTCGCGAACGAGAAGGAAGCAAAAAGAATCCTTTTTGCGATGATGCCGTTTGTTAGAAGCGTCTTGTCACCGTACCGTCGCGCATTGTTGTTGATCGACGATACTTTCACGGTATGAAATTACGACGGCAAGTCAAAAACCGTACGTAGAGCGATGCGAAACGTTTAAATCGAGAGGAAAACGAAGAAAAAAAAAGAGACGAGATGAAGGAAGATATCTCGCATGCAGGAAGCGCTCAGGTAATTTACCGGTGCGGTTATGGATTCTCGAGAGAAATGTCAAACAGGTGTACACTTTTAGTTTCGTAAAACGTTCGTGTACGTTAGTATCCTCCGTTGATGCCTTGGGGACGAGAGATATATTATGTGACACGTAAGCGATCAGAAGATATATTTTATACGAAGTTGGTTGCTTTTTCTCAGGACGATTAGCAGATGAAAAATCTTGAGAAACTGATTTAAACACCATTTATTTTATGTATTTTATAGATAAGAAAAATAGTAAACTCCATTATTTCAATAAATGGATAGATCTTTAAGTTTCCCCATTTATTTTAATAGTGAAGTCGTTGTCGGTTGATTTTTTAAAACTGCAAATCCATACTAATGGAGGTGTTTATTTCCGAAAGAATAGAGCACTAAGTTCGGCATAATGGCAAAGGCTTTACCCACATTGATTTCCTTTCATACAACACAGAATTTGTTTTGCTAACGACAAAGAAAGCAATATTAAGTAATCATCTTTCAGCTCAAGTATTTTAGAAGAGTTAACGTTATTGATACCATCAAGGTAATAATTTCAGACATAAAAAATGTTTGAAAATAATACTTTCCTTCACACCCACCATACTAGACATAAAATAAACTACTGCTACCCCAAACACAAACTACAGTTGACTGCGAGAAGTCTTATTTATGTAAGTCTAAAATTTTTCAATAGTTTGCCCCATGAAATACAAGTAAGTAGCATTCATGTATTTAAAAAATCAACTCACGAACTGCTACTATACATAGAACCCTATAGCACAGATGAATTTCTACATTCCCGACTACTAGGGGGATGATTATTATTTACTTATTTTTGTAACTCTTTTGGTATACCATAAACTTATATAATGTATTTTTCCTTTTGACGTTTGCCTTTGTAGTTGTCTACTAAAAGGCAATAAAAATTATTATTATTGTTTCATAAGTTTGATCGCATTTTATTGATAAAATAGTATGTTCTCATAAAATACATACTATTATATATTTTTTTCAAAGTAACCTTCTTATTTTAATAATTACCTGACATCCTTAGATCTAATCGCTTCAAATACGATTCGATAGCATTTCACATTTCCTCCATAACATTCTAGAATGCTGCTTAGCCAGTGGGAGATTATTTTCGGACCTCATGATCCAAGTGATCCCATACGACCTCAATGCAGTTGCAGTCAGGGCACTGTGGTAGCTACTCCATTAAGGATAGGACTCCTTCAGATTTGTATTGAAAATAAGTTTTAACCACTGTTGCGATGCATGTGGGGTCGTTTTCTTGCTGATAAATGAATTCCACTCCAACTAATTCATATCCAGTTGGTACCACACCGTTTTCTAGGATTCCCAAATACACATCTTTTGTCATTATTTCGTTTACTTTAACCAATTTTCCAATCCTTCTATCTCCAAAGCAACTCCGTACCATGACATTCCCTCCTCCATGGTTCATAGTCTTTGAAATACACTCGTCTAACATTCTTTCTCAAAATCTGGCGCTCATTGCGCATGTGCATTAATTATGTAAATAGGGAAGTAGTAGGTGTAAGAATAGCATTCCTTGTGTGACGTTATATCACGGCAGACGTATAGTAAGGTAGTAGCAACATCTAGCATTTTATTTCATTTTTAGTGATAAGCAAGCGACAGTTTGCACGTTTGAAAGAATACAAAATCTCGACGAGTTAACAGCCACAATGTCAAATATTTTGGCTGCTCTGTCTATGATCATTCACATTTGCATTCTGAACAGTAACGATACGATCTGATGTACTTCTGAATATATATCATCATCAACTGATGTTCCAACATTTTATAACGTTTGAACCAGTCGTAGGTTTGTGTTTAACCCAAAATCCTATTCTCGAATGCTTGTTTTAACATTTTGGGTACTTCTGCGGCAGTTTTATTTAGTTTAAAACAGAACTTAATACAAATACGGTACTTTATGAAACCGGTCTTTGCAAAATCACAAACACAAGCAGTCATAACACTGAGAAACAAAGAACATTTCCATTTGCAATGACGTCGGTTTAACGGTTGATTGTAACTCTGTTCGTTCACGAGTGTGATTCAACTTCCGGGTGTTTTTAGGATACCACTTCGTACATTTAAAAACGGATTAGTTCTTCATTCTACGGAACACTGAGAAAAGCTGATAAGTAATTAATGTTTCTAAATATTGTTTTGGAAAAACCATAAAAAATCTTAATCAGTTTCAAAGCTTATCTTCAAAGAGATTCTTGATCAAAATATTGGTCAATGATAAATAAAATTACCTATAGATGAAGGAAAAAAGTGAAGCAATTTAGAAGAACATTAATTTCAAATTTGGAAGGCACACAATACATGGCCCAAGTCCGAGCGTTTAGAGTTGGAATAGTAAACGGATAAATATAAAATTAGTAGTACCTAATTAAGTTATTCCAAAAACGACAAAATTGTACTAGCCTTCTAAAGCTGGTATTGCTTGCCATATTTATTTTTATTGCTTACAAAGCCAAATCTTAATTATTGAATCGTATTTGACAAATTATGAACAGACCTAAACCAGGTATTCATTAAAATTCCATCCAGCCACCTACCGAGAAGCTGCTACGTATACATATACGCTGGCACCTGTCCACACAAATAGCTTATTTAGCTACACCTTTCCATTCAAATCAATTTCGCAAGCGAGTACCGATACTCCTATGGTTTAATACAAAAAAAGTCTTAATGTCAAGTTCATTAATCCATTATTGCATCCTACGTAATTTGTATTCTTCACGCCGAGGTGACAAAGCGTCTCTAACGAGCACGCTGGCAAACAATCCGGCAATCCGTCGACGTAATTGACCGTTTCACACGTGACTCGACGAAAATCAAAAGAACGATTTCGCGTTTCGTTTTTGTTACTGCATCTGGCTTCGTATATTACGTATCGCTGGCCAATTAGCGGAAAAGCTAATTATTTATTGTTATTTGTTGGAGAAGTGTATCATTAATAGATCGCTCAAGATTACGTTTTCCTTAGCTTCGTAAACGGATGGGCGACGCAGGACAGTTAGTCATGGCTTGTAGAGGATGTTTAAAAATTGAGGAAGGAAGCGTTTGCTGTTATTTTAAAGTTGAAGGTACTGTTATGTTTGAATGTATTAGCAGTAAGTTTAGGGATTAATACTAAGTTATACACAAACTACAAAACAAATTTCGTAATGAGTAGATGTGCGGCTGAAGAGAAATGGAAACAAAATAAACAGAGAGTTGCTACGAAGCGGTTACCTATTAGAATAATAAAGAAGATCTCCCATCAATTTTACAGAAAAATGTTGAACATAATAAGTTTGCACGTATTACTTCCGTAAACAATGAAACAATACTTTCTTCAAATATATACACTAGCTCTTCAAACTGATTTTATTTTAACAATAATCTTAAAGAAAACAGACTACTTTCTTGATTATTGCGTGGTTCTATAATGAAAAACCACCAGTTCTTTAAAGTCATTATGTGATTGTTTAATATTTTATGTAGTTACCTTTTACTCGAACAAAATTGACTTGTCTATTTCCAATATTTATCAAATTATCCAGGAATTTTCGTGAAATTTTATTACTCCTGAAGCATTTTATACAATGGGTATACGTTTCTTGGCGATGTTCTGTATTTCGTTCTGCCTTAGACTTATCGCACTTGTTTCAGAATCTTTAGGTTTGGATTAATTTTTTTAAGCGGATCTTCCTCAGCAGCTACCCCATGTATGAACCAAGCATCACATTATTTTACTATCAACTGTATACGTATTAGATTATGATCTTCACCAACGTATTTTTCACCGTACTATCGCTCCACCCCTCACCAACTTCTAATTGGTTGTTTGATTAATATTTATGACATTTAGTTAACTAATATGTGTAGATATATAATATTAAGTTTGCATCTCAAAGTGTTGTTTGCTGTGGGTAATTCTTGAATTGTCAGTTGTAATTGTTCATAAAAATGGATCCTGTACAACAAAAAGAGCCGTAATAAAATACCTCCAGAAACGCCAACTCAAATTCATACAGACATTATGGCTGGTATTGGCGAGTCTCCAGTTTCTTATGATATAGTGTGGTGTCGAGATTTTAAATGCGGATATTTTGTGTTTATAAACACTCCTAAGGTGCTAGTGGTTATTTAGCATGTTTATATTGATTTAGTCTGACAATTATCCAATTATTCATTACTTTATCATTATCTTACAACTTTACAATTTTTTTCTAGGAATAATAAATGTCGTCTGAAAGTTTTTACTATAAATTAAGATTTTTATATAGATAAATGTATTTAAATATAGAAAAAACATAACAATAGTCGTAAAATAAGGAATTCTACATGATGCGAATGTGTTCAGAATAAAAGAAAAATATCACGGAGAATCCTAACAGTATTTGCCTCCAACAACAGTAATGTTAAATAAAGTACAAAATAACTTGAAAACTTATAGTTAGAACCTGGTATACTCCTTAGAACAACAGAGTTGCATGAATTGTACACTAGGATACAAAAATTTCAACCAACGTTAACGGCGAGTGTGAGGCTTATTTATACCCTTCTAATTTTCTACTAATTGACAGGTACACATAAATCTTTCGGCAAACATTTAAACTGTAATTTGCGGTACGTAATAACAGCATACGATTTACCGTTCGTCAGATAATGAACCAAAAACTAAAAACATACGTTAAGCAAAGCATACAGCAATCTGTCGTGCGTCCGTTTAACGAGAAGAGCTAACAGCAAGCGCGAAAATAAACACTCTTAGCTTCGCAAATATCTAGAATTAAATCCCGATCGGGTAGAATTAACAAATACCGCGTGTCACAACATCTACATATCGTACTAATTGGTCATGCGTCCATTATTCGGACAAGACGATGTTGACCGAGCGTTGAACATACATATCTCTCCACTCCGTTTCGATAAATGTTGACATAATATTAATACGTGCTGGACGTATCTTTAAACGTGTCCGGGTAAATGCACCTGGTTGTACTGCATATCTAAGAGCACGACGTTCGTGCTGTTATTCGAATCTAATGCGACCTCCATCCATATAAAGAGATTTTAATAATAGAACTAGGAATAATGAAACTGTAAGTGATGTCAAATATTGACATAAACGTTTTCAGGCGACTTTGTGTACATTGTAAGTTCGTTAGCGGAATTTTCGGTTATACGAAAATTGTTTACCTTGATCTTTATAAAATACATTAAAGATTTATTAGAAAATCAAACATCTAAGTTCTCAGCGATGTGTACAAATAAAAAGGTGAGAAAAATGGATATATTGGTGATAATAAATTCTTCCTACTTCTTGTGGGTATACATATGTATGTAAATATCTTGGAATTCTTGGGTATAATTAAGTATACAATAACGACAGCAAGTTCTCTTTACAATTACGTGAAATAAAGCTGTGTGTCTTTAACACATCAATAATAAAATACACATAGCCGCAAAAAATCGGGCATAAAGGTTATCTGAATTGCGTGTTTTATTCGTAAATGCGTACTTTGCCTGATATTTTTATCCATATTTATTGCACTAAGTGCTTTATCCGATCCAAAATAACACTAATTTGGCTTTAGATAACAAAATTATCATCTTGACAACTTATTTCCGTTTGTCAGGTACTGATAGAAGTAAATGAAAGGTGCAAAGGTGAAAGTGCAGTGAGCCAATAATACTTAGTGGTAATAACAAACAGCGTCCGGCTTGATTAATTATTAATAAATATCTAAGTATCAACCCATTGATTGTGAAGTCTCCACCGATGACTATAATACTTCACAAATAATTTATAAAACGAGGTTTTCTAAAACTAGTATCAATATCGTTGACATCATGTCTGTTTGTGGAAGAAGCTTACGTTCTCAATCTCAGCAGTTAATATTGAACTTGTTAGAATATTTTGAAAAGGAGAGGCAAAATAATGGATTTTTATTGCAATTATTGTCAGTGCAAGAGTTAAAAATGCATTAAATTTGACTATTGTCACATTAATATGAGTATTTTATTACAACGAGTAGCAAATGCTTTAAAAATTAGTGTGTCTTCGGTAAGGAGAATTAGAAACCCGAGGTGCTTCTGGTCCTGGTAAAAAGAGGTCACGTAGAAAAACAAGAACTGAAGGGTTACTAGAGGGTGTTAAAATGACAAAGTAAGTTCTCGATTATTATGTTACACGTTGTCATATAATTAATGCATTTTACTTTACAGGAAAACAAGTTGTTAAATAATGAACTGCGTGAGAACCAAATTACATTGAATAACAGCTGCTTGAATCGAACACTTCATTCGATGTTTTAAATTAAAAAAAGACAGTAATCGGAGAGCTTTAATGGAAAAGCCACATATTGCAGATTACAATTTTTGAGAGAATATGTGTAAAATTTAAATTCTTCTAATCCAAAATCTCTAGTTCTCCTAGGTGTGACTTAGATATTTTCAAAAGGAAATGTACAAAGATCTTCTCAAGATGACGATATAAAGAGCGTACGAAAACCGGAAGATATGAAGGTAAACAGTTTATAATTAGTTCTGCATGCTGGTTAAGATTGTAATTTGTGCCAATAACTTCGTTATTGTTTGACTCCAAATCTCAGAAAGGTGATAACCATGGTGAAATTGATGGGAATAATTTTCTAAAGTGGACTATAGAAAAGTTGTCTAATAACCTACAACCTAAAAATCTTCACTAATTATTATGGATAAAGCTCCATATCGCTCAATGTTTAAAATGCTTATACCTTCTTGGAAGAAAGCTGATATTGCTGCGTATTTAACCAGACATATCATTCATTTTGATCAATAACTATTTAAAGGTGAATTACCATCATTAGCCAAACAACACCAAACAGAAGAGAAACAACAAGCAGATGAAATTTTAAAAGAAAAGACACAATATTATGAATGCCACCCTATCACTGTTAATTTAAAGCAATTGAATTGATTTGGGCCCATGTGAAAGTTTGCTACGACAAAAATATTGGCATGGACTGATATGGAGATGTACACGTTCATGCAATGTGGAAAGGAGCACTAGATCAGTGTACATAGGTAATTTGGAATAATCGTGTAATCTATACCGAAAAATTCATTAAAGAGTGTAATGAAAGAGAAAGAGTATTGGAAATTGGTAGTGTATGAACTTATTATATCACTTGATGATAATGATTCAAGCTGAAGTGAATTTGATTTAGATATTGATTCTGACTACTAACTGTTTTTCTAATATAAATGTTACATATTTATTATATGACGTATGCATGTTGGTACCTTCGTTATTCTTTTATATTTTGTTTTATATACTTCAACGAACAAATAAAACATGTTTAACTATTGTTTCAATCCATGAATTCTGATTTATTATTTACTTCTTCCATGCTTGCTGAATATCTTCTTTAAAATTATAACAAAATTCATATCACTTCATTTATTGAGACGTAGATTACTTGTTTTTTTTTACTTGATTGGCAAATATGTAACGGCCACTCTTTATTTTTGCAAGCAGAAATTAGGTGCCTACATATATTTTAATACTGTATAGAAGTTAAAGTAAGTTGAAAATGACATTAACATATATTGATTCGTTGATAAGGTAGGGCTCTTCTCTTATGAGTACTGAATTGTAGTAATGGAGGTACGTACTCTTCGCTGTGGGATCACCTCTTTGTTTACAAACACCTAGTGATCAGATAATGGCGTGGAGATGCTAAATGAATGCTACGAGGATTGCAGCTCTCCTGAGTGGGTGCCTTATTATCTAAGTTCTGTTATGGTGTGGGCAAGTATTTTCATGGAAACATAAATTGATTTTATATTTGTAGCAAATAGTGTGGTAAGATATGCAAGAAGTTGTCTGACTTTGTAGGAGGGGGTTTCATTTTAGTGCAAGACAATGCCAGACCATACGTTGTTCCTATTTTATCTGAATGCTTATCTTTATAACTCCATTCTGTCAAGCGATTATTTTTTTTGGAATACAAGTTGTGTCAAGCAATTTTACTTTTCAGAAAATGATCAAAGCACTTACCAACAGAAACAATTTGGTATCCTGCAGGAGGTTGCAGAACCCTCCTAGCCCAAGCTCCTCGTAGGACTTCTAAGGCACATGGTTCACTACCAACTAATAAAGCTCCTGGACTAACGTACCCCCTGTATACCAGACTCTTTGTTGCTCCATTCAAGGCACTATTCCACCAACAAACTGAGTTCGCCGACAACAGACCCTGGAATAGAAAATTAGGTAAATAAAATAGAAAAGTGTCGCAGCAATCAAAATTAATGCTACATCGTTTTTCAACGACACACGTGTATCTAAGTGGCTAAACACTAAACATTGAAAATACTTTCTTCTACCTACTCCATTATTATTATTTCTTTGCACATATCGTGTAGCTCAATTTTATTCATTCTGTTATCGACATTAAACGTCTACATTAATTGTTTAATAACGGCGATTTCATTTATTATTATTTTGCAATATTGAACATCTAACCGTAAATTCTATACTATAAATACTGTTATAAGCATGTGCATAACGGCACTTATGTATGATTTGTTTTGTTTTTTGGATTTTTATTGTGTTCGGTGGTTCACCGTGCATTCATCACTAGTATCGTCATTTTCCGAATTATACGAGTCAAGCAAGCAAATAGTGACGAATAATAAGGAATTCATGCAAACCATGACAAAAGACAACTTGTAAACCTAAATCTAAATTTGGCTATATTAAATAATCATAAGTAACCGCATACAACGATAGCTGCACCTAATCATACTACTTCAAGCAATATATTGCATTCAGATATCCTATGGATTAAAACCATCATTTATTACACAAAATATTAAGATAAAAAACTTAAAAAGAAATACTTATAAAAGTGAAATAATTTGTGTTTCTGATTTATATAAACCTAATGTCATATAGAAATTATGCTGAAACCCACAAAAGTGTAGATATGCTTCTAAACAAAATGGACGGCAAAGCGTTAGGCTTAAACGTAACACCCTACATACACATCAATAACGTGCTCCAAAAGATTTCTAAATATGTGTTTATCCGGTCCTTTTATCTTTCTTCGTTCTGCAGTTACACTACCGTCCATAAGTATTGACTCTTTCTCCATTTTTTTGTTATCAATTATCTACTATAAATAACGAAAGTAGATACAAAACAACCTTCACATGTGTACGCATTATCAGTAAGTTTTATTAGCATACGCTTCATTTGTGAGTTCATAAAAACAAAATTCATTTTAGCTATACCTGACCTGTAAAGGTACCAACCCTTTTAGTGAGTTTTTTTTTGCAATCTTGATGCAACATAGTTACCTGCTGTATGGCATTTTATGATCCGAGGTCTCTTTGTACCACATCACTGTAATTTATGGTTAGTTCAAAATTTGCTGTTGTTGAGATCACACACAAGCAAATTGTGGTCTGTACAGATGCGTGCTTTAATTGTTAGTTGCCATAGAACGGGTAAAAATAATCGACAAATTGCACGCGAATTGAACATCAATGGGCAAACAGCGGACTACAACCTGAACAAATTTGCAAATACTGGTACTTTTTCCAACAAAAAAGAAGTGAGCGACGAAAAAAAAATGATGTCAGAAAAACATCATGTAATCGTAAAGATTGGCAAAGAAAATCGACGAAACACCGCATCAGAAACCATGGCTGAAATGAACAGGGAACGCAGTTAAAGCTAGAGTTCGCGGGCGAATAGCGGTAGAACCATTATTAGCGAAACAAAACAAGCGAAAGCGGTATGAGCGGGCACAAGCACACAAGAATTGGACAATCGAAGACTGGAAAAAGGTGTTGAGGAGTTGAAGTTCGAAATTTACGGCTCCCATTGGCGTGTATTCGTCCGAACGTCGTGCATTTTGCCGACCGTAAAATACGGAGCTTCGGTGATAGTTTGGGGGTGTTTTGCGGGCACTTCTGTTGGGGATTTCGTGAAAATTAACGGTATTCTGCAAAAAGAAGTGTACATCAATGTTTTAGAAAATAATATGGTGTCATCGGGGTTGCGATTATTCGATGAAACCGTAATATTTCACCGACTAATCGCAACCCCGATGACACCATATTCCTGAAACCTTAATATTTCAGCGTAACAGCGACTTTAAATATACAGCAAGGATATGCTGCGACTACTGCGGCCTTATGGCTATAGATATATGATTTCAGTCCCAATGAATTATTATGGGACAAATTGAATCGAAAGATAAAACAAGTCACTGCAATATCTGCTACCGTTCTGTTGACCCTTCTTCAGAAAAAAATGGATCACGATATCAGAAGAAATTCTGACAAAATTAATTAGTGGATTGTTTCTACGCGGCAGTTATAAGAAATGGACACTATGTTGATGAAACCAAATTCTGATTTTGTGTGTATATATATGTATATGTACGTGTGTAATAATATAAGTATAAGTAATATCCACGATTGAAATGCAGTTTTATATTGAAATTTAAAAAAACATATATATATAACAAATATTTATGGACGGTAGTGAACACTGAGAAACCGTGAGTTTTACGTTTTGTAAGAGAAGTTTCCCTTCTTTAAGATGAGTTTCGGCAAATGAAAACTTTCCATTTTCACCAAGTTTCATTTAAATCTGAACTTGATATCTTGTGAATTAACCAATTTCATTTAAAACTACTTTGGTAAGGGCAATTTTGAAATTACTGAATAGATTGATGTCGAAAAAAAGTAGTATTGCCTATTTTGAAGCCGGAGGATGACCATTAACAAAGAGACGCGTAATAGTGCAGCATAATTAAATATTAAGGTTATGTTAATTGATGATTCAACATTTTCCAAAGTTCATATTCAAAAACACGTTTGAAGCCTTTACTTTAAAAAAATGACGCTACTAAAAAGAACAAGACTTCTGGCATTAAATTTCGACGTGGACGATAACATATTAGAAAGCTCTAGAGGTCAGCAGGTTACCAAATTGTGAAACAATAGTCTCATCGATGTAATTTTAGAATGTAAATTCATACAATTCTGATATTGTACAAAAAAAACCTTGCTTGTGTACTTATACATACACCTATAACACGTTTTATTGACCTTTCAGAATTCATTCACCGTTGAATGCTTCTCATCCCATAAGAAATTTCAAGAATTCATTAGCGATTCACAGAAATGTAAATCGTATTTCTTTTTAACGTGCTGCATGAAATCATGGCCACGTCATCTGTAAAGTATTTCTTCCAAGTGAGGCATGTAAATGAAAACCATTAAAAGTCTTTCCGCGAGAACATTTTCGTATGCGTATTATATTCGCAGGATGCATTTTTAACCGTTAAAAGGCGTTAAAAATAGAGCCCTGTTACGACGTTGCGCGTACACAATAACGACAAAGGTTCATTGGCTGCATTTATAGCAGATACTAAATTATTTTAAGGATGCCACCAATATGTAGCGGCGAGAGTGAAGATAAAACAATGTTTAAAAGGCGTTCTTTACAGGGAACCTTTTTTTTAAGTTAACAGCATTCTGCAACTGCAATATTTTGCATGCTCTTTTGAACTCTCTTTTAACTTTTATTATTGCTCTCAGGAATAAAATAATTCTCTCTCTTATATATATATATATATATACTTCTCCCACGCAACAGTTTCCACTTGGCAAAGGAGTCCTTTAATATTTATGACGAATTTGTTTCAATGTCATGAATTGTCTCGAAATGACATTTTCTCAGAACTGATTTCAGTTTTGAGAATAAGTAAATCATAGGGATCTAAGTAGTATGGAGCAGTCTCGGGGAGGACAGTTATCTGATTTTTGACACAAATTACGATTTCCTTGCAATCAACCAACGGTTTTAAATTTTTGAAAAAATATCAGTCACGGTAGGATTTAAACCAACGATCCTTGTGCTACCATTACACTACGAGACTAAATGTGAGTTCAAATCGCTTTTAATTAGAATACCTAGACGCCATAATGTCTGCACACATATCGTAATATTTCAGCAAACACAATATTATTAAAGGCCACTTCTTACCAATTAGATTAATATTAATATTAAATCTCCGTTTGGTAATGATAAAATTACAATTTCCAGTCACGGTAGGATTTGAAACCACGACATCTGCGTTACCCGCGCATTGTGCTACCACAAAACTGAAGAATTTACAGAGCAAAATTAGCGGACACGTTATTGTGGTGAAAAGAAATCGTGTCTTGTCTCAGACCCTGTAATTTTTTCATGTAGCCGTTACAGTACTCACAGTTGTTTCTTCGACTTTGGGAGAACAATTCAAAATACACAATTCCAATTTAACATTCTGACGTGTTTTCTTTTGAGCGTGAGGGTACCCTGCTAATCCACCATAATAAACTTTTGTTTTAATATCATAGCCTTATACTCAGCTTGTGACTACTATTATGATCTCTGCAAGAAGAGTTCGTCGACAATGGCTCTTCCAAATTGTCGGCAATCGTTGACTCAATTTTTTTGTACTGTTTATCAAACGAAGAACAAACATTGCTGTACTTTATGCTTTGATGCATGTTCTATCTTTTAATCAAAACATCATGGCATGACTTTACTGAGATACCAAACTTTTCTAGTTCTTTAACAGTGAAGCAACGATTTGAAAGCTCCAAATCTTTGATTTTCTGAACGTCGGCGTCAGTGGTTAAAATCTTGGTTGAGGATCATTTTACATTTGAATGACGATCATTTTTTAATCATGTAAACCATCCATGTAACATACTTCTGCAATTGAAATGTTGCCATAAAACTCTTCCTCAGTTTAACGCAAAATTTTACGTTGCATCATTGGTTTCGAAAATCACACATCGCAATAACTATTACGAATACTGAAACATCTTACGTGTCACGTATCTATGTTGGCGTATATATTCAAAATCTTGTGTTATTATAGAAACATATCTCGTACTCACTGCTTATGTACAGCTGTTATTTAGTTATTGTTTGTTATTACTAGGAATCAGCGCTCAGGAGTACATGGCGTCAATTCTAGGGACGGATCGAAAAGTAAAAAGTGAATCGGTCCGCTACATAGAGCATTTACGATTTAATTAAAATACTATCGAATACCGATCTCTAAATCCCTAATAACTTATTAGTTTTTGGAATCATTTGATAATGCTGATTGCATTTTTCTTAATTAAAACGAATCAGTAGAATCGATTGCTATGGGTCCCAACTAATTACCTCCCCCTTCAATTTTTAAAATTAAGCTTACGCTTGAACATTTTACAATCATATTATCACTAATAATTTGTTCATTTCTTTTACATCAGTGTATGTATATGTAATACCTTATTACTTATTACGTCTAAGTCCGGTCCTGGAATGTACTGCTGAATGCCGATCACTAGTTATTACCTTTCGGATAAAACAAGAATCTATCTATTTTAATGTATTATGTGTGTGGATTTTATGTCTTGCCTGACTTTAAATTTTCAGCTAAATACTCGCTGTAAAAGGAGGTTATAGTCATTCGTATTAGAAAAGGAATGGATTAAAACAATTGTTTAAAATCAAAAGCTTCTGAGATTTTATACTGCTGATATAAGGGGCGGACAATTCTTTCAATCCATGATATTAATACGTCAAAGAAGAATTTGATTTGACGTCTTACATGTATAGCCGTAGCCCTGAGTTCTAATATGTTCTATGTGAAAGACAATCGCGACAAGACGTGACAGGCCTTCTAAATAGTGATTCAAACAAATGCGCTACCACTCACGTCGTTAACAAATGAATCATATAGAAAAAAAGTTACTAAAAATAGAATTTACGTCTCTCCGTTCTTTTTCTAACGTCTTAAATTCTCGTTATTTATTTTTGTAGCGCATATGTTTACGGAAGTTGTCAATTTATCCTCTACGAGGGCGGTTAGGACTTTTGTAACCGTTGAAAGGACGTCAGATCCATAAGTCACATGAACCGTGAAACACCCCAGCTCCCTATTCCCTTCGGTCTTTTTTTCTCGTAAGCCTGACACTGACAAGCGAGATAGATTGAAAAGAAAATTTTATTGGCATAAGAGTAGGGGTAATATTTTTTCCCTCGAAAGAGAGTGGTTGGAAAGTGTCAATATATTGCGAAATGTGTCCTTGTAGAGTACTTGTTTTGATTTATATCTATCTTTCTTTTTAAGAGGACATAGTATTGGTTAAGTTTTTAAAATAATTATAGTACATAGATTCTAAATAATATATCATCCAAGTGAATTGGAAGTAAGTTAACCTCAGCATAATGGAGCTGGATAATTGGCGAAAAATAAAGAAATAAGTTTCTTCTCGTGTGCTGTAGCTTTTCTGCGATATTTTATATATTTATTATCAATGAATTGTGATGCTACCATGTAAATAATTTAATTCAATTCAGGTATAAGAAATTTAAATGTAAATTTATCATTGCGAATTATCGTGTCGCTAAGAGATTTATTTTTTGCATTTCTCTGATGTACAACAATCCAACATTAAAAAATCTTAAGCTATGCCAAAATTAATCCAGAAATTTTGCTAGCACTTGCCCTGTAAAACTGAATTTTCTATTTTGATAAACATGTACCCACATTTCAAATTTAACTCTTTTTCAAAATTTGTTTTTGACAAAGGTGTGAGTAAACTGTCTTTTAATACAGGGTGGCGCAAAAAGAACATATGGATTTGGGTTTAGCAGTGTAAGTAGTGGGAGTGGAATATAAGCGTGGGAGACCTGTTATCTTGCAGGTTAGAGTGTTGAATTTCGGTTGCAATGGTACAGTGGGTCGTGAAGTATTGCGTTTTCCCTGTTGAACATTTTATCAAAAGTAATGAATTTGTTATCAATGTTCATTGGCTTTTGCGTACACAGTTCAATGTTCCGCGAAATGGTTCGATTCCTGATCGCAACACAAAGATTTGTTGGAATGTAGCAGAAGTCGTCTGGTAGTAATCGCACGATGCAAATTCCAGAAAATATTCAAAGTCCTCGCCGCTCCGCTAAGCAGCGTGCTACAAGTTTACTGCAATAAACCTCTACACTCAATGATCTGAAAGTTGCAATAAGTGAAGAAATTGCTGTTATTTCAAATGACACTTTGATGAAAGTAATGGAGAAGTTCGAAGAAAGACCTTTAATCTGTACTTGCGAAGGAGGCCGCCATTTGTCTGAAGCCATCTTTAAAAAGTATTAAATTAATTTATACAGTACGGTTCATAAATTGGACACAAACTGTATTGATATGAGTACATTTTTTATGGCATCAAAATAAAACCAATTATAGTAATTTGAAATCTATGCGTTGTTTTTGAGCCACCCTGTGTTTGTGAAATTTTTAAGAGTGTTTTTTAATAATAATTAAAATATCCAGATAGGGAAGCTTATTATTTACCCTAGTCATATGTACATCTAAATGACGGATATAAATTGAATATTGTTAAGTAAAATTTTTGTTAAAAAGGTATGATCTACGTAGCGGTATCAGGCTTGAGGATATTGAGGATGAATATATTGTAGTTGGTTTTCAAAATGGTTAACAAAAATATGGACTGAAGATGGAAGCATAAGATTACCCATGGCGGTACAATTGTTGTTTGTCTATAGCGTTTAGAGTTGAAGAATTTGTTATAGATAATTTGGTTAAACGTATTACGTATTTTCTTAAAAATTTCAGTAGTTTTTAAAAAAATAAATGAGGAAATAACAATGAAAAAAGAATTTCTGCTAAGCATAATGTATCTGCGGTTTACATAATGCCAAAAGAGATGGCATGCAGCAGATATGTATGTATATCTAACGCAACAGTGTCCATAGAGCTGAAGCCATTAAATGACGATTGCAAGGACTGTGTGGATGTACAATTCATAGGATAGCAGTAAACTCCACTCACACAAATTAATTAATTATGCGGAACGCAGCGTTTCGAGAGCACGTGGGCTCTCATTGTCAACCGTGTTACCGACTGAAAGTAAAAACTGTATCACACATGCAAATTATTTTCCACGCATGCTCTAAAATTCCTAAAACATATGACTATTTACAATATACTATATGTATGTTCTTTGAACCTCGTTTCGAAATACAAACAACACATCAGAAATTCCACGACCTTGAGATCAACAAACACCGGTAATAAGAAATTTATAACTCTTCCTTTTCACCCAACAGTAAAAGGCTTAAGTAAAATTTTCCGACAACTAAATATGAACGTGTCTTTTGTGTCAAAAAACAACTTAAAGAATCTCTTAGGGAATCCCAAAGATAAACCGGAGATGATAAAAAGGTCTGGAATATACCAAATCGCATGCAATGATTGTGAGAAAGTTTATATTGGACAAACAAAAAGGAGTATCGAAACGAGGTTCAAAGAACATATTAGACACTATCGTTTCGACAAACCAGAACTATCAAGCGTAGCAGAGCATATGGTAAAATCCGGACACAAGATTGATTTAAAAAATCTGACACTACTTAAAAACGTAAACTCGTGTAAAGAATTAGACGCGTACGAAACGATATGTATGAAAAAGAACGGAAACTTATTGAACAGAGAACCGCCCCCAATTACACACTCGAGTTTGATGGATTTATTACCATAGGCCCTATTAAAGATACGGTTCGCTTTCGGTCCATCCTTTCCCGAAAAAGGCATTAGACCACCGAGTAGATTGTAAATAGTCATATGTTTTAGAAATTTTAGAGCCTGCGTAGAAAATAATTTCCATGTGTGATACAGTTTTTACTTACAGTCTGTAACACCGTTGACAATGAGAACCCACGTGCTCTCGAAACGCTGCGTTCCGCATAATTAATAAATTTGTATGAGTGGAGTTTACTGCTATACCTGTGAACTGAAGCCATTACACATTCTATATATTGAGGACCTAACGGCAATGTTTGTTTTAAGTGCCTGGCAATAAAATACATTTGTTTGCCTAGATCCCAGATGTGGGACAATAAAATTAATTTGATTTAAGAATTCAGAGACAAGGAAATTGTTAAGTAAACTAAATAAAAATGTGCAATCAGCTTGTTTTCTATATTGTTCTAAAGAATCAATGTTAAACATCTCCAGTAAAGTATGGTGACTAAATCCTTGTATCGGGTAAGCATTACATTTTTTATAGTATAAGAACTTTAAACACTTTCTTTAAATCTATTCCTCAAAATGTATCTGATATACGTATATACATAGGTGATCAAAGCAAGGACGCATACTCCAATCTAGATCGAACACCGATCAAAAAGGTCGTGTAACACGTACGATCAAACCCAACATACTTAACACCGAAAGACGAATACTAGATATATGTTCTGCAAAGGTGAGCTTCGAGTCGAATATGACACCCAAATCTCTTTATTAGAAAGGAAATCCTGAAGCGCCTGGGGGGACATCTTTATAAATGATGTGTTACAAGACCATAGTCTTCAATATTTTGGAGACATGTCCAGATGTTGTAATTAAACTTAGAACTTGTGATCTATAAAGTTTATATCGATATCTGGGATATCATGGTTGAGAGAATCAACAATCTGCTAGACTCTCCGAATATGTTAGCTACCCTACAAGATCAGGTACAAGAGGAGATTGATAACATTATTAGAGGTATATCTCAACGTGCCCAAAAGGATGTACGTTAGCGATGTAGTTTCATACATTAATAATTTTAATTGGAAATACAAACTACAAATTTTAACGATTTTCAGAGGTAAAGCAGAATATTTGTAAGTAAAATGTCCATCGCTGAAATGAATGAATCACCACTTCACCAAGCGAAAATGGATCAAGATAACAGTTGGAATTTTTATGCAAAGCTATGACGCTTCACCACGTCCTTGCCAAACAAACAAATTTGTCAACGCCCAAGCGGTAAGCGCAAACATTCGCCATGATTAATTCGTCACGTTTCCGAGAGAAATGCTGTCCAGACGACGCCGAGAATTGGGGAGACGCGACAGGAACAAACAAGGCGAAAAAATGCGGTTTTCGTGGGTGCGCTCGGCAAGTTCCAGTGCGATGAATCCGCCAGCGATTCTTCCGCTAAGATGAGATTCAAGAACGATTGCGACGAGATAAAAATAGAGCTACGTAAACGAGAATCATTTGGGGAATTGAATTGCTTATATATAATTTTAAGAAAATCTCTATTTCCGGTGGATTCTACCAGTTGATGTATATTTGGCTTTTCTTCTGTTAAACATAGATTAGCATGCAACTATACTACATATCAGATTACGCAGTTTTAATTAAAAATATTTGTTACGAAAGATATTCTAATTACTTTACGCGCCTAGTGGGGTGCGCCCTAAAGAAGAATGCGTTAGCCATCGATCTTATGTATTGAATTCCGTTGTAAAAGTTGCTCTTATATAATTATATGTATCGCATATCTCCTAGAAATACAATCGGTTATCTTTTAAAATGCCTACTGAGTAATTTGTACCGCAGTAATTACACTCCCATTGGGCGTGCCGCATGGGTTAACATTTACGCCAAACGTTTTTTTTTTAAATAAATAAATTACGTTGGAGTGGTAATAATACGTACCTGGAAAAGCAAATAGCCGCTTTCGTACATCCAAAAGTCTCCAGGGTCTCCTTGGCAACCCTCCTTTCGTACAACGATGGCTAAACAACGTCTCAACATGACGCGACATTCCGGTCTGACGGATGTCATCATTAAGTGATCATCCTGTAACAAAGAACAAACAATTTTTAACCTTCAATTTGGTGGTTTGTAAACACAGATAGATTGCATATTCTCTTTTACTCTAAGTACCTTTAACACTTACTAAGTGAAGTACAAGATAAGCTATATTTCCCAATGTGATCTATATGTTTCGATGAAAACCTATGCAATGTCTTTTGTTTTTAGACAACATTGAAATTAATTGCACTTGATTCAGAATATAGAGCAGAAAATATACGAATTTTGGTTGTATCTCAATACAATAATATTCGTATGTATGTATTTATGCGTTAGGATTACGTCCTAGTACGATATTAAGTTATTCAATTATTAAGTATACTTTGGTATAAAGAAGTGTTTTGAAATTATCTCAGTACAAACAATTAATTAATATAAAACAATAAATAAGAAATCTCCCTTACATTAGGTATTAATTGTATGATAAATAAATAATTTTAATTATTTCCTTTTGTCTAGACATAATTAAAATATTTAATTTGTTAATTCAAACGGAGTCATTTTAATTTTCACCCTAGAAAATGCCTGCGATTAAAAAGCAAAATGATGCGCCACAACTTGAACCAAGAGCGGGTTATTATTATACATGGTTATTTCATATATAGAATGTTTATACTTTATATACGAGATACAGTATATATGTATTATAGTTGTTAATACACATCTTTAGCAGTAGTTGTTTTAACGTTGGCACATATATAAAACTATATCATATATAATTTTTTCGTGTTGACAGATATCTCCCACTCAACATAACTACGAAAAATACATTTCTTTTTAGTCTTTAGTAAGAGGTTGATTATTTCAAGTTCGGCCTCATTTCAAGTCTGTCGGAAAAAAATCTGCCTATATGTCTTTTGTGCTACAGAGTTTTAAGTAATGGCGTTAAGAATCCGTTCAATCTGGAAGATCATCTAAGGCGGTGTCACCGCGATAAAACAGGCAAAGATTTGACATACTTTAAAAGACAATGGAAGATTTCTTAAGAAAGTCACGCTGGATAGTGTCCTTACTTTAACGTCAAAAAGAGGGAATTTATAACGTCTCATTAGTTATAGCAAAATTAGGAAAACCTCATGCTATCAGTTGATTTTGCCAGCCGTCGAAGAGGTTTTGAAAACCGTTCTACATACCGCCACGTGCACGGCACTCAAAACCATAGTAGAGTTTAAAAACTAAATTAGTCACTACGTGGAGGGCAAGCTTATTGTGTAATTTTCTGCAAACAATCCATTTCACCATTTAAGTATGTGAGTTAATTTTACCCGATAATGAAGCAATATTGAAGGCACATGCTGGGTTTGTTGTAGATCAAGAAATCCAGGACGAACTGTTTTTTGCGAGAATTTTGATAACATATACTAAAACTGAATCAGTATTCAATGTTTTACAAGATTGTTTCTTGGTAAAAACGATTCCTTTAATATCAGTTGTAGTAGATAGAGCACCAACACCAATCGCGGATTTATTAGTCTTTTGAGAAAAAAGGCGTCATGAGTGTTTGCAATTCATTTCGTCATTCACCGAATGGCGAAATGAATATTTTCCAATTCCTCATAATGCCAGCAAACAAGATTCGTACCAAAGCATTCAATTCTAATTTATCTGTGCAGTTGTCATAAGAAAACTATTTTTCTCGATTACTCCTTTACACTGAAGTATGCTCATTCTCGAAAGCTTTTGCTTGCCAAAGTTTTTTCACTTTTAGGAACTGCCTTAGAGTTTTTAAGTGCTAGAGATCGTATTAAAAGAAAATTAAATGGAAATTATATACATATTGGTTTTATCAAAATTGTCATTTAATACAAATGGCATATCTTACCATTGTAAGATGACAGTCTGAATTTAATAAAAACAAAGTCCATAATTCTAACTTTCCTCGGCAAAATTAATCTACTGAAATAAAACAGTGGAAGGCGGAAATTTACTCCGTTTCCTAACGTGTCGTTGACAACGTTCAGGCTGACGATGTTTTTTTGGCTTACGTTCAACACACAGATTTCTAAACCAGACTTGAAGATGTTTTAATTATGAAAATGCCACAATAGATTGTTTGTATAATTTTCTGGTGATATTGAAGAATTCGATATCCTATTACAAGAAGCACTAATCAGAATAAGGACTAACGATGAATTTAAGGCACATTTCGGAGTGTGATTTCAGGCTTCAGAATGATGTACATATATGTAGCTTGTCCCGCATTATAGACTATTGTAAAAAAGTTTTTGATAGCTTTTCTACCTTCACATCTCATGAATAAGTGCTCTAGCGTGATAACTAATGTTCATACGAGAAAAAGAAGTCGGCTGCAAATCACTCGCTGTGAAGACCCCGTTAAAAATTAAATTAGTTAAAAAATAAAATCCAATATTCATTTGTGTCTTTCGAATAAAGATATGAAAAAGAAAGTGACATATACTTTCGCAATTCCCAAACTCTACTAAAGTTAGTGGTTATGACAAGCTTTTAACGCTGATAGATTTTGGAGGATTTGCATTCTGCAGGCAGAAAAGTTTGGGGATCTTTGATATAAAGGAAAGTATCATTTTATGTTTCTAATAATTGATTTTGTGATTATTGCTATTTAGTTTTCGATCTACAGAACAAGATATATATGGGTTAACGATGTGATAAATCTTAACCTAAATGCGCAACACACTCAGGCAAAAATTAAGTATAATTACAAATAATTTTTGTACGAAGGCGAATCTCTAAGCGAAAAGGATGTATAAAGCTATATAATCTGGAAATAATCTTCACGTTTAATTACAAATGTTAATTGAAACCAGCGAAATTATTCAAGAACAACGACTTGGCAATTTAGAAGAGAGACTGCATGTTTCCTGTACACTAACGCTCGTACATTTAAAAAGTAACAAGAGAGAAGACGTCCATCTGACGTTATTTATTACCGGAAGCATTATTAAGTACGACAATTACCGTATGTAACATGAAAACAACCAATCGTAGGTATCAGCCATTTACGGTGGTAAATATTTTCTAGATTTTTGCGAAAGTAACAAGTGAGTGGCGTTTTCTTTTTCGAAAAAAACAGCGTTATTCACTATTAGTAACAACACTTTCAAAGATAACAATTAAAGAATCTTTCGATACATTCATATGCTAGTAACCTAGCATCTTGTTCTTCAAATAGAAGTTTGATTTGGATCTACTTTTACCCAGTGACTGGAAATACTTGGTTTCCAAATTTTTGCTTTTGTTTTTCGGTTGTAGTATACATATTATGTTAAATCTACTTTCTTCTTTTTCAGTATCTATAGCACCTATGTAATTAATTTGATTTGTATTAATTTTTATGATAAAGGTGTATTACTCTTTTATTTTTTTTATTTACCATAAATATTAAAAATAACATCAAATACAGAAGAATACAACAGTTACAACACAAATTAATTAAGTAATGAATTAATAATTAATTAATTAATGGCGGTCTACAGAACAATATTCACACCAATTCTCATACTTGGATGTGGGTACTCAATCGTCAAGAAAACATTATGGTCCAAGCTCTGGGGATGAAATATCTAAGAAGAGTGAAAAATATAACTAGAAAAGACAGATTAAGAAATGAATGAACAAATCAGAAGATAGCTACCAACAGAATCAATAGAAAGTTATGTAGGACAAAGACAATAAGAAAAGAAAAGCTTGGGATGATGCTCAGAAAATTGCAATGAACAGAGAGGACTGGCAAAAATTTGTGAAATGCTAGTTGTTAATTACTGACATATAATTTACAATTTTAAAGTTAAAAGAAAAGTCCCTTAAACAACATGTGCAGTGGAGACGTAAACTCCACTATCGTTTACTATATATATCGCTTTTCGTATATTTATGTGTTTAATTATAATTTCTTCCAAATTTATTTCTAAAAGACGTATAATGTACTGTACTCACACATTTTTTATCATATTATTAAACTATGTATCGTCCCGAAATTAAAACACACTATTTTCAAAATTTCTAGTACGCCAGATGGATGATACGCCTGGCAGTTTTACCTGTAAATAATTTCATTCAATCAAGAGTGTGTTTACTGTGTGGCCTATAGATAAACAAGCTGAATATAATGAGTGTATTCCCGGAAACGACCTGATATAAAATAACGATTGAGTCAAAGTCACAGAAGCCAGAGTTGTCTCTCCAGAGAGAGATACGTTATTTTTCGAATTAATTATAGTATCTGCACTTCTTCAAAGTTAAAAAAGTATATTAGCTGATATTTTCACAATAATTTGGAGTGCCAGACACATTGGTGGAAGTCGAAGACCAGGATATCTACAATACGATACAGTACGTGTGAGTGTGTGTACGATTACAAAGTTAGAGACTTCAAATTATAATATATTTTCAAAATTTACTGTTCTTTTGCTCTAACTTTATATTTCGTTTATAATTTACATATTTAGCTAGACAGGAATTTATTTAGGTATTTGTATTTGTAAAAAGCGATATATATACATTTTGGTTTGTCAATTTATATATATGTTTTGAGTCTTACACTTCGCTATTTCAATTATTTAATATTATTTATATTCGAATTTTAAAACAAATAAAAAATTTAAATGAAAGAATCCATTTGGCAAAATAAGAACCTGAGATTTTCTAGCACAATATATATATATATATATATATACATCAAAAATTATATACTAACTTTAATATACAGGGTGTCCATGAAATAAAATAAAAAGCATGAAAAATGGAAAGATCTAATTCTATTAGCCTTAAATCCAACATACTTTGGGAAAATGCGAAAAAATAAAAATTCTTTATTATTCTCAGCCGAAATATTCGTTCGTAAGCATGTTCTTGAACTCTTAGTACGGATGCCGTTTGGAAAGTAGACAATGGAGTATACGAGGCAATAATTAGGCCTACAGTTTATACTTAATAAGCAAATGGAAAATAAGTCTGAGAGAGATATAATGAAATGAATTCTGGAATCAACAAAAGATGAGGAATGGATAAGGAGAAGAGGAACAAATAAAGAAATAGAGGAAATTTTCAAATACTAATCACTATCAGATAATGATTATGGATACATAAAAATGTTGTAGACTTGAAAAAAGAGCTCTTCTTAACTTATATGTGAGTCAAATGCAAATTCCCATTACATATACGTAGATGAAGAATACTTGCATACAAGTAACCTTACACCGACAAAAACTGCAGAGAATAACGGTGGCCCGCGTAACACGATCTCTCTTTGAAAATTACACCTATCGCGATTCATTTCCATGACCGGCCGACGCACGACGATTGCCTTGTTTAAGTACGACTATGAGTCGGTGCTTCTCTAGACGATTACGGTTCATTCTCCGACGAGGACGGAACGGATTCGAGCGGACATGGAAAAAATACGAGGCGTGCTAGCGTTTCACGTGAGGTAAATGAATCGGGCTCGTTAATGCGTTATTGTCGCTGCCAGAGTATGGGATTCGTGTAGCTTCTTGATGAGCGGCGTGTTGTGTTGCGAGGACGTGCTGCACACTACCGCATTCGCGGTTATGCTGGCGGTTATTGTCTTGCTTAGATGGAAGAGGCATTGTTTAGTGTATTTTTTTGTGTCGTGCTTGTTTACGTGAATCGATTGCGAAAGAAGTATTATGTTTTTTTTGGGTGGAAGAGTAAAATGCAGCAACTATAGGTTTGACGCATTTCCTTGTAAGTGCTGTTATAGATGATGATTTTTAGACCCCAAATACGATTTCTTTGAGGAGGTTGAACGGTCCCTGGCACTCTATACTCATGAAGTATCCATACTGTCTTTCTAGGAATCTACATCCAACATCAGGAAACCCTTCCATCAAAATAAAAAAAAAATATTTTTACCAACACTACTAGACTGACAGAGAATAGGTTTCAAAATTGATGTTTGCAGTGTCCAGTTGCATAAAAGAGAAAACCCCCAAAAATGAGAATTCATGACCTTGAACATTTTAAGAAAATGTTCAACATTTTATTTCAAAAAAGTTAATTTCTGTGTTGAGAATTAAAAAAGTGTGAATGAATAGATTATTGCAGGATCTAGAAGTAACTTTCAACGATTATTGCTGTAACTAGTATATAAGGTTTGCTTTTTAAATGTCTGAAATTTTTAGAAAGAAGATCTTATTGGAGAAAAAAAATTAGCAACTTACAAATTCATTTACATATTGTTCTTTATGCTAACTGTATGCTGACACATGTATGACAGCAAGTGATTATTTTTGAAAAACGATGATAACGACATTTTTCTTTGGATATGGAACTCTAGATTTGATTTACACTTAACACATGGCGATAAGATTTGGATGAATTAGGAGGTGTATGGAACAAATTTTATCATGTATCAAACGTTTTAGGTGAAACAACCATGTTAAAACCATCCTTGTAAGAAAAAAACACAAACAAACATGAATGAAATTTATGTAACATCATGTAGAATTGAATCATTAATGGAAGAAGGAGAAATAAATTAATTTAGATCATCTTGATTGTTTTGTATACTATTGGGACAATTTGCTTAAGCAATTTGATGTCAAAATTTGGTGGGAGTATTTTTATGGTTTGGGCAGTTTTTACAAATAACAATAAAACATCTATAGATATATTTTATTTCTATTCTAACGAATTCCTATTCTTATATAGAAGGTTTAGAAGAATCGATTTCTTAAAGAGGGTATCACATTGCGAATATTCCCTGGTCAGCTCGCTCACTTGATCTGAATCTCATTGAAAATCTCTAAGAAATATTGGTAACAAAGGTAGATAATAATAATAGTGATTTATTTGTCCAATGGGTTAACCAATTACATAACAAAGTTCTATAATACACATATACATACAAAATATCAGAAAAATTCATAATTTAACATTTAGCAATGGCATGAGGTGCAGAAACATTATTTTGTCAATTTCACAAGGGGAAGTACCTGTCGTATAAACCTATTAATATGAGAGGAACTTCTATAATTCTTATAATTTTGGGAAATTCCTATGGCAAAAATCGCCTTAATGAGGGTAACCCAAACCTAATTCAAAGACAGTGCTCATAGGCATAAAGATTAGCCTAATCTTGTTAAATTTATCAGTACAACAAATTTTATCCAGCAGTAAACGTCTTCGGTGTCTTAAAAAAGAGACACATAAACAGGCAACATTGAAATTTGCGCAAGATCATATGAGATAGGATCATGCGTGGAACAACGTCATATTTTCTGACAAATAGAAATTTAACTTGGGCGGACCTAATGGTTTCAAATATTATTGGCACGATTTGCGTAACTACACTGAAGCTGCGATTAGCCGAAATTTTGGTGGCGGTAGTGTAATGGTTTGGACGAATGAATTCTAATTTTTATATACAACTTCTGGAAATGGCACTGACTTTGGTGAACAATTGCAGACGTAAGACTGGATATTTCAGCAAGACAGTGTAACTATTCATAATTTCAGACAAACAAAGGAGTGGTTTAATCAAAAGGAAATCCATTTATTACAATGACCAGTTAATTCACCAGATTTGTACCCGATCGAAAATCTTTGGGGAATATTGGCAAGAGATGTGTATGCCAATAATAAACAATACGATAGCATCAAAGAACTAAAACCTGCCATGATGAGGTGTTAGAATGATATTCTTATTTCAATATTGACCAAATTGACAGTATGAAGACCCGGATGTTCGAAATTGTTTTGAATAGAAGATCTAACACTCACTATTACGTCTAGAAAGAACTATAAATTTTGTTTATTTATTAATTTTGGATCAATGGACTTATAGAAATTTCGCTATTTTAAGTTACTATTGTTGATTTTTTTGCTCAATAAGCTGGATTGTTTTAGATTTATTTCTTCGTTTCTCAAGCTTATGAGTTCCTGTTCATCACAGCGTATTAACTGCGTATTTTATAATGGCTACCGGCCACAAGAATTTGTATCTACTTCTGGCGTGCCGCAGGGTTCCAATTTAGAACCACTATTGTTTTTATGATATATGATGATGATGAGTGATCTGTCGATTGTTGTTGCTTTGCATATCCTGACGACGTTAAGATCCATTTAGCTATTTCTAACCAAGAAGATGTTGCACTCCTTCGGAAAAATATTGACTGCATAACCACATGGTGCACAACTAATAGATTCAAGCTTAATGTCAATAAATGCCGGCACATTACTTTCACGCGCAAAACGAATCTAGATAAAAGGGGAGATTTCAGCTACGGTTGAATTATTTAAAGATCTTGGAGTTATTTTTGATAGCCATTTAAGCTTTGTTCAGCATTGAAGAGCTTTCCTTAACTTGTCCTAGAAAGTTTGGCTTTGTGGTGCGGAGCACCCGGCAGTTTATTGAAATAAATATGTTAAAGTCCTCGTATTTTGCCTTTGTACTGAGTTGTCTGGAATAGGCTTCTATTATTTTGTCACCTTATTATACCAGCCATCAGCTTACATTAGGACGAGTTTAACGTCGTTTTCTTAAATTTCTTTCTTACAAACTTGATGGTTAATAGAGGAACTGATTACCATTCCTTGCTGGAGCATCATGGCATGCGTTTCCTTAAAGAACGCAAAAGAGACCTATTGCTCCCAATTTGTCTGAAAATTAGTAAATGGGTTTGTTGATTGTTCGGATCTATTATCTAAGTTGCACTTTCATGTACCTCGTTTTTCGTCTAGATTCTGTTCTATGTTTGCAGTACCTATTACGAAAACTAATATTTTGCATAATGCCCCCATATATAATACGTGTGGATTAGCAAATAAATGTTGTAATGATATTTTTTTCGAATCGAGATAAATTTTCAATAATTTCATTTTGTTTGGCATAATTTGTAAGCGCTACATGCTTAGTTACTCTTTAGGGTAATTATTCTTAGGTCTTTAGTTTCTAAGTTTTCTTTTCACAATGTATGTATGGCTTTCTATTATTTTTTGTCCTGTAAATGATATTCTCTTGGGCAATAAATTCTACTATTATTATTACTGTTTCTTTGGAACTACAGAAATTTAGAGTGTGGGAGTGACGACTTCTAAATTTTCATTTTCTTCTGCTTTAAAGGCATTGATTGTATCATCGTCAAATACTACACATATTTGATTGCAGTAGTATACACCATTAAAGGAGGATAGAATCTAATGTAGACCCTTGCAGTACACCGTGTTTCTTGCACAGCATTAACTTGAAACGAAGAAAACCAAAAGCTCATATGGAACTATAGAAATTTTGATAAGTTAAAAACAAGATTCGCGAAGAGAGTGTCGAAGACAAGAACAAAAAGGAATACGTGGTGTTAAATTAAAGACAGCACAAAAAGGAGAAATAAAATGAGAACTCAAACAAAACTATATAAACTCATCACAGACACTGCTAGGTAAGAGAGAGTCGATTATGTATCTATCTACTTGCATTCTATATTTCATATGTAGTTACTCTTTGTACATATCGGATATACTAATCTATTATCACATACACATCTACTAAACATGCAGTAAATTACTATTTTTATTCGCCTGGCATTAATGACGCGATGCGAAAAGCTTACTATTTACATTGTTACTTTGACGTATGCAAACGAATCGGACATTTCCTGTAACAGAGATAGCAAGATCGATATGGCCATCATGTTTAATTGTCATCGCTCTTGTTATGTGGACAGCGTACGGATTGTAAGAGTTACATTGTAGTTTTGCTAGGTACTTTGTCGGTTTAGATATGCCTTCTTTCCCATCTAAGATAATTGCGATGAAACTATTACTGTCCATTGGAATGTGGTATATTTCTGCAGTAAGTATATACATGCTTTTGAATTTGGAAAATGCATTGTTTCGCCATATTCATTTGTAGTATCATCAAAACGATTATAATGTAATTCACCACTACGCCAAGGTAGTGTACTTTCATCCAGATTATGTAAGCGAAGTTAAAGTATACAATGTGAAACCGAACAGGACGTATAGGGCATTTAGCGCATATCATTGTCAAAAGGTTGATTTTCGTGGGAACACATTCAAGGTAAATGGGTACGAGTTGCGATATACAAAGTAATCGCAGGGAATTGCAATCAAAATTTTAGCTTAACATTCACGGTTACACAGCAACACCCGACTTGAGAGACACGCCATTACAGTTCGACGTTAAGGTTTGCGAAATAGCAGAGACGAACCTCTTTGGAGTCCAAAAAATCTTCAAATACAGCAACTACACTAAATGTCCGGTAAAAAAGGTAATATGCAGAAATACATGCATTTTCTGGAGAGGTTATGAATGTCTTATTGTAGGGATGTTATGCTATGAACGACTTTGTTTTACCCGAGTCTAATTTTCCGCCATTTTTACCACGAACGTGTATGTTTTTAAATTCAAGGCGTTTTACAGGAATGTACTGATTACAGAGGTGGATTGGCGTGGAGAGATTCAAAAGAAATTAAATTAAGGTGTGACTAGATCAAGTTAAACTTACAAGCAGTTATTGCTAAAAATTAAAATAAAATTGATGTTGATAGTTATTAAAATGAGGGAGCTTGTTAAGCAAAACCATTCTAGAGCTATGAGTATATAGTTTATTCCTTTACTTATTCAACTAGGATTATAACAGTTTTGACTGTTGCCACGAATACGTCCTTTATAAATTCTAATCGATTTGCATTATAGTTTGAATAAAGAGAATTTTTTTCTGAAAGATTGCAAGTTGATTAAGGCTTGATGAGAAAATTTTTGTGGAAATTTACTGCAAAAAGACATATATATATATAATTTGTATATTAAATATTCAGAGTTGAAGAGGGCTAATGGTTGTTATATTACGGGTGTAATGCTCGAGCTTAAGTATATAATCAAGTACACATACGTATTTATTTTTGGTGTTAAAGCATTATAATATATATTTTGATATGAAGAAAACAAGGAAAATTCCTTTTAACATCTTTATTTTCACATGGAACCCTGGACCTTACTCTACTGAAGATTCTGAATTGATCTAATTTTAAATGATAATTTATCGTAAAAAGAATATCCAGTGTAGTCAAAGGTTTTTTAAAATTGGCAAGGAAAATGTTTCTTTTATGTTGATGTTAAATGAGACGAGAACCTTTTTGGAAGAGTCGTGATATTTACATACAAAGAACATACCCCTATCCTTTCTGTGTAAATATCAGCAAATTAAGAGGCGATATTTTTTATGGATATGATTTACAGAATTTAGAGTTATATATTAGATGCATTACTGGGATCTGAAGCAGAAATATTCTAAGATATTAGATAGATATAGAAATATTCTAATAACACATGGGCTGAAAAGTCCCGGACACATAGATGACGCTAGTTTTATTGCACCTTTCTCTCAGTTAGTACTAACCTTCAAAAGACAGCTCTTAAAATTTCATGATATTCTATTCACTAGTTTGTGAGTTGCTGTGCTAAGAGTCACGCTACTTTTGTTATTTTCAAAACAATGGATCAAAAACAATTTCGTGTTTTAATTTTACACTGCTTCTTGATGGGAAAAAATACCGTTCAAGCGAAGCAATGGCTTGAAAAGTGTTATGGGGACTCCGCTCCATCAGAAACAACAATAAAACGTTGGTTTACTGACTTCAAATGTGGTCGTAGAGACACCGATGATGCAGAACGCAGTGGGCGTCCAAATGAGGCGGTAACACCAGAAAACATCAAAAAAATCCACAAAATCGTTTTGAATGATCGAAAAGTGAAGTTGCGTGAGTTAGCTAACATCGTAAAGATATCAAAAGAACATATTGGCTTTATATTTCATGAGCATTTGACTATGAGAAAGCTCTGTTCAAAGTGGGTGCCGCGTTTGCTCACTTGTTGACCAAAAACAAGAACGTGTTGATGATTCTGAGCAGTGTTTGGCCATGTTTAAACGTAAGAAACCGGAATTTTTGCGTCGATATGTGACAATGGATGAAACATGGATCCATCACTTCACTCTGGAATCAGAACGATCGTCATCTGAGTGGACAGCAACTGGTGAACCTCGTCCAAAGAGCCCGAAAGCACAACAATCGGCTGAAAAGGTTATGGCATCGGTATTTTGGGATGTGCGTGGTATAATATTCATCGACTATCTTGAGAAAGGAAATACCATCAGCAGTGAATATTATATAGCGTTATTGGAGCGTTTGAAAGCCAAAATTGCAAAGAAACGACCGCATATGGCAAAGAAAAAAATGTTGTTTCATCAAGACAACGCACCGTGTCACAAGTCAATCAAAACAATGGCAAAACTACATGAATTGAACTTCGAATTGCTCCCACATCCACCGTATTCGCCAGATTTGGCTCCCAGCGACTACTGACTGTTCGCAGACCTCAAAAAAATGCTCGCCGGTAAGAAATTTCGCACGAATGAAGAGGTTATCGCTGAAACTGAGGCCTATTTTGAGGCAAAAGATAAATCGGTCTACAAAAGTGGTATTGAAATGTTAGAGCGGCGCTGGAATGATTGCGATGCTGTTGATGGAGATTACGTTGATGAATAAAGCTAATTTTGAACCAAGAAAACCGTGTTTTCTTTGTTAGGCCCGGGACTTTCAGCCCATGTGTTATATAAAATATTCTAATAAATCGACAGTGTATTACACCGTAACCTTCTCCAACCCAAAATTGGACAAATAAGGAGCTTTGAGGACTTCATATGTATACACTTCCTCTAAGGGTCTGGGTGCGTAACATATTCCAGTTAACCTCTTAAATAAAATTTCAAATTTAAATGAATACGTAGGCTTCCACGGCCAGAGTCGGTAATAAGCGAACGACTTCCCGAATTGGACCGTGACATGATGAGATATAAAAATAAAAAGAAAAAGAGAGAAAGGAAAAAAAATTAAAAAGAGGGGGTGAAAAAAGAAGAAAAGGTGAAATAAAGAGTAAGAGAAGGAAAGAGAGAAGAGAGACAGAGAAAAAGGAAAGAAAAAGAAAAGGAGGCTTCTTCAGGAAAAAAGCAGAGAAACCAAAGTGGCGCGGTAACTCGACGTGTAAACCACGCTAGAGGCGAAAACCTTCGGACAAATTTTCTAATTTCCTATGCATGATAAAAGTTTAAATGCAGTTAGCTACAATAAAACTAAATTATAAACTGCGAGATTCACTTAGTCCCATTTAATGGCCCACCGCCGTAACTCACCGGTTGAGAACCGCTGCATTAAAAGATAGGAGTACGGATTCGAAAAGTCAAAGTATTTGTTAATCCGACCTCCAATTAGCTGATCGATGCATTACATCTCTTTATTTATACGCATACGTATTTTAAAATCATCAATAATAGAAGTACTGTTAGTATTAATAGCAAAAACATCTTATCTAACTCCATTTACTAGTCCATCGGACACATAAAGCATTACAGAAGTAGCGGTGAATTTCACTTAAATTACCATCGCGGTAACCGTTCATTTTCTATTTCCTTTCAGCTAACGTCGTCTTCGAGAGGTCCCATTGAGAAAATCCACGAGGTTAATTAATTCGCGGTATGTATTCAGTTTTTTCCTCTCTATACGCTTCTTCGTCTAACCGAAGTCGCGACGCGAAATGGGAGGCCTATCTCTAATAGCTGGGAATCCATTAGAGATCAACAGTAGGTAGCTGTATTTAGCAATAAAGCGAAGAGTTGATTGATTTCGATAATTCCACGGTTGGAAATTTTTAGGTCAAATCTTGTTCAAATCGTCGTGTTCCTGTTTTCTTTTCGATGCGTTAGGTTTTTTCTAATTCGAACGCGAAGCCATCTCGTTGATGTAAATTACTGCTTTCGTCAAAATTGATTGTAAATAAATCATTTTCCAGTTAAACGCAGCTGGGTAAATTACATGGTATACGTACGTATCTTGTTTAATAAGCTTCAACTGGGAAGTGGTAGGTATAGTTTTAATTCTAAATCAGTTTTACTTTTACACAGGATATACTACGTTCCGTAATTATAATTAGAAAGTATTATTAGATCTTTGACAAATGAAGTTTCCAAATTATAAAGCTTTAACAAAGCTTGAGATTAAAACGTTCATTATTGAATTCCTTTCCAATAGGACTATAGTTGTATAAATAAATCTTTGTGTAGATAATAATTGATCAGCTAATAGGAGGATTCGTCACGTTGAGAATCAGAATCATTTAAATGTTTATTCTTGTTTACAGCGAAAGGAAAACAGAATTTATGTACTGAATGTATGCACTGCAACAAAGAAATATATTTTCGCACATCAGTGGAACGCCCCCCATTTTACCTCCTTTAATTATGAGTGGTAGTATGTGTAATATGGAGTTAAATTCATGAAATATCTGGTTATGAAAGCAACATGCAACTAAAAGAAGTATTTTCCAGAGTAATCTGACAACTCAGCAGGGAAAAACTTCAAATGCATGTCTAATATTGTAATGCGATTTTTGAGGCCTCTGTTCTTCCCAAGAACATGCCGACTTTTCACCTTATTAGTAAAATTTACATTTCACTGAGCCGATTTTGTTTTTTATAGTTTCCTTTAATATTGTATGCATTATTAGGGAGAATCCAGTGTTGGACTCCCTCTAAGATCGGTTAGCACCTTATATCAGTCTGGATTGTTAGATATCTTAATGTAATTGTTGGGGTTGTTTCGTCACAAACGGGTGGTAACATCCGTATAAGCTTTATTTTTAAATTGGTTGGTGACAGTTTGCAATGAAAAACAGGTGTGTCTTCACTTATTTTATTAATAAGATGAAACACAAACCCGCGCACACAATAGTAAGGTAAGGGACTCAAGCTATGTATTTGAGCTAAAAATGCAATGAATGTTTCAGTCTTGAAATTGCAGTATTGTTTAACTACTCGACTAATGACTGCTCAATACTCGGTGTGCCTGACTGAAGCATGCCTTTTATTTATTTAAATTTGTTAATTGATTAGAAATATCTGACCCTAATTAAGTCTGTAAACAGTTCCAGAAGGATCTGTTTGCAATGTTTAATATTGTGAAACGGTAATGATTAAAATGTAATAATATACACTACCAATGGCAAGGATTTCTAAACTGATAAAATGTATACATTAAGTCGTGAAACTAATTGCTAGTGAACGGTTGCAAAAACTTTTAACCACTACGTCAAATATCTACCTAAATATGAAATGTTAAATATATAAATAAGAATAAAAAGGAACCATTAAATAAAATATAACTTGTATCTAAATATTCGGATAATGTCCAGTAATCGTGGTTTACAGTCTTCTCGTGATATATTTTACATTTAAATTTAATTTCCCAAAATCCCCTTCCATCCTTATTATTTACAAAAAATTCCTGAAACAGGCAAAGAGAATAATGAAATTCAAGGCAAATATTCAGGCCGATAAAAATGAGGGGCGGCAAAATTGTCTTTAAAAGTTTTCCCGGAGCTGCTAAGTAGCTAGATCGGGCTCTGATGTTATGACTTGTTCAGATATTAATGAGTACAATTTAATCATATCTGGATTCTAGGAATTTTATTGACAGGTGTTTAGAACAATTTTACATACATTGAATAAAATTTGTTGTTCGCCACTTGCGAAGTATACGGAAAATGCAAGCGAAATACAAAGTAATTATTCAATAAAAGTACAAGCAGGCAGCGCGTTTATTTAAAAAAATTGCCGTATCGTAAGCAACCGTAACAGACTAACAGCTTATAATAGCAACACAATTAATTTTAAATTACAACCTTCGTCTTGTTCGACTGTAAAACGTCCTTGGCAAGGTCGTGAGTTATTAAAATCGCAAGACGAAATCTACTGTTGCGTTTTTCCCATTTGTTCTTGTGCAATTTCATGCTTGCATTTCTAGTAACGTTAATTTGTTATAATGTGATACATAAAACATAGCTAATCAGTAGTCAAATGTAAACAGCAAATTACTTGTAAATGAATCTTTCAATATTTATTATACAATAAAGGCTTTTGTAATAACAAATTCACATTTACGTATTGGTTATCTAGATTTAAGTGTGGGATCGATATTGACGTACGTCCTACTTCTTTGGTCTAATGAGAATAACAAATAATAATATAAGTCAAGTTTATAAACAACTGGTTGCCAGGTTTAGTTTTATTAATCACTAATTTTTTAACATCTTAAAACGCAACTACATTATTACAATCCAATTAGAAAAGATTGGACATTTCCTGCTTCTAGGCGAAATAATTGCAGTCTTTGTATAAACAGTTACAATTCAGGTTGTTTTTTATACAATATGACTAACATTCCGCTGATTGATGATCTTTGTTATATCACTTTTACTATATGTAGTTCTACTCTAAAGGAATGTGTGAAGCCAGTTCTGATACTTTTAATCTACTACTTATAATATGTTGGCAACAAAGTAATTGAAGATTTTAAATGTAGATGGGAGTAGGGTTTTTTTGAATAACTTTTGTCAGGGTTAAATTTATATAGTTTCGGGATTTGTCAGCTGTGAATCTTAACTTTCTTAAAACCTAAATTATGTGTATTTTTTCTGTAAGATTTATTCTTGTGGGTTCAATTTTAACATGTAGAACAAAAGTGTTCATTTTCGTCATATTTTGAAAAGGAGAAAACGTACGCAGGGTGCTAAAAAGTTAAGCGATGAAATTGAAAACGAATAATCATTAATGGCTGAAATGCACCAAAAGAAGATTATGTTATATGATATTTTGAGCTACTTCCTAGGAAACAAACGGTTAATTCAGATGTGCATTGCCGGAAATTAGACAAACAGCCAGAGTTGGTGAATCGTAAAGGCGTTGTATTTCACATGACAATGCTAGGCCATAGACATCATTGGTCACTCATCAAAAATTATTGACGCTTGGTTGGGAAGTGATGTCACACCCGCCATATAGCCCCAACTTAACACCTTCGGATTACCACTTGCAGAAAGCCTTGTAAAATTCATTGAATGGTAACGATGAAATTGTACCTAGTTTAGTTTTTTGCTGATAAACACCAGAAGTTGTATGAACATGGGATAATTAAGTTGACGGATAGATGGCTTTAATCAAAATGAAAAATAAACTATTGAATAAAGTTTAGTAATTATATAAAAAAAAATGTATAGGAAAATCGACAGTTACTTTGTTACCAACCTAATATTTTGCTCATATATTTAATAGTATTCACTATAAAATATCAGGTTGATGGATAGCGCTTTTATCAAATTGAAAATCTATTAATTATTTTCCAAAATACATTTTTCTCCCTTACTTATTTACTATTACCTCTTAACGATCTGGCAATTTTTGATTGCACGCCTGAGGGAATCTGATGGCTTGAAAGTGACGAAATTAAATTAGAGGAGATTCCTCAAAGGTCGTTAAATAGAAGGTGAAAGAGATGAAAGTTAGATAAAGCAAAATCAGAAGAATAAAGTGGATATGGAATAATCTTTCAATGGAAACCCTGAATAGCCGAGTTGATTGATGTGGATCGTAATGGATTAAAGTGTTTAGATAACCTTCATCAATGTCCGATGGCCTTTCTGGATGTGAGATGCCGTTCATGCTCTTTCTTTTTATCAATAATCCATATAATCTCAGCACAAATTTATACTAGCTGTAACAATATTGTGATAGTAAAATAACTGTCACATATGCTTAATAATTTCTCCAACCAAATACTGTCCTAGAAAGCACTACGAAGTCATGCATCAACCCAATATTCCAATGCCACTTATTATCATTAATATTTGAAAAATATAAATACTATCGAGATAATACATAGGTATAAATAACAAAAGAAAGGGCAGAGCAAACAATGAAACTTATACTATTTTACATATTTTCGAAGGTCTCTTTGAAACTTCTTTCTGCTCAAGGTCATCATGGCTCTCATGCAAAATCCGCCTTGCAAAAGCAAATAGTTAGATGATCAAATCGATCTTCCAAATATTGATTGCGCTTTATAGTAGTAATTACGCCATTCGTACACAAATGTTGAGCTAATGTTTCTCTTATCGGCAATAATAAATTTCAAAGTGAAGTTATACTTACAAGGACATTTCAACCTCTTTTGAATTGGTCAGTATTCAGCGTGTTTAGGATACTTTAATATACAAACAGACATGTTTTGTTTCACAATATAGGCGATGTAATACACAACGATTTTTATATCCAAGTTGATGATTATCAATGATTAATTAAAAGTGTCAATCATACCAGAATATATCTATTTATACATCACTCTAAGAATTACAGATTAATTATGCAGGTAAATAAATGAATAAGAAGAAATTATTGTAAATAAATTAACGTCAGATAATTAAATTGTAACAAGTTAATAAAATAAACATTTCATTTTTCTCAAGTGAAGCATTAGTAAGCACTTCTCTTTAGTATTTTGTATAATATTAGGGCAGTCTGTTAATCTGTCAATATGGAATTAATGAAATTTTTAGAAAATGTTTCTCATGGACCTAACTCATCCTAACTCATATATATTTGCAGTGTAACAAGTTCTAGCCTCTACATGCATTGTATCGGATTAAGATCAGATGACCTCACTGACCAATTCAAGTCCATAACGTCATTTTTCCTTTTCAAACCATTCAATAACCACTCCACTTTTATGAATTGGTAAATTGTCTTGTAAAGTAAAAATATGTTCTAGTCTAAACAATTCTGACTAATTTATTCTATCAAGAACAGTGTCTAAGAGTATTAGTTACCAACTTCGGACATGTTAACATGAGTCGAAACAGATTTTAAGTTCATTTTTAAAACATAACAGAGCATCTACGATAACATTCATTTATCTCACATTTGAGAATCGTAAGAACATAATGATATTTACAACAAATAAAGTTATAACTAAAATTTGAATTGCCTCAGTCATACGTGTAAATATGAAACTCTGTATGATTTTTACATAGTGAAGGAGGCAGTCTTATTTTTTTAAAACGAAGTGCAGAATGTATACGTACTTGTTTTTACAAGAGAACCAAGGTCTACACACCCGGCCAACATACACAGTAAATTAAGAGAAAGAAGGAAGCGATACTATGTAATATGTTCAAAGGTCTGGATTATAACACAAAAGCCAGATTTTGGCTGTCCCGCATGGTACGTGGATGGCACATAATCTAGATTTAAAGCACTCGCTCACTATTACTCGCCGAAATTTTGTATCTTGCTTCTGAATGTTAGTGAAAGTCATACTTTTAAGTTCATAAAACTAAGCAGGTGTCATTCTTAAACAATTCTGTGAGTTTATTTTCATCTAATTCCTCAATCAATTCACCAAATTCCACAATTTTTGTTCCTTTTCATTCGATGCAGAGTTACTCCGATTCTTTCTCCTTTTAGTGTCATAAATGTCATTTCCAGATCCTTTCAAGAATCCGATTAATCAAATACCGAACTTAAATGTTTCCAAAAAAAACCGAATTTCAACTTGTCCATTATTCTATTATCTAATAATATGCAGAGAAAATTCCATCACACAACTTGCCTTTGGTAGTCGCTATAACTGTAGTTTAGTGTTGCTATATTTGGTTTCCATTAGAAGTTTCTCTATTCTAATAGAAATCTCACCATTACCTAAATAAAAACAATATTTTTATAACCTCAGTCCAATTAAGTTTAAACGGCGAACTGCATGTTATATAACTGGCCACATAGAAACCATTTTGGCACGTATGCGTATGCTCCGGATGTGTTAGCAAAGAATTATAATTATATGCAATTATTTATGAGGCAAATGTGTAAATATGATAGCTATCTTAATTGGATACTTACTATTCATCGCAATATGGGTACGTAATAGCGCCACCCTGACAGGTTGAGTTAGTATAACTATCAGTTAAAATGTTAATGTATGCAGTGAACCTATTTATTCCATGAAATAAAAATGTTACGGGATAGTTATCCGGCAGTTAACTTGTAAACAATAAATTACACATTCTTGTTGCAAATTAATGTGTTAATCGCAAACAATGATCTTTATTAAAATGTTGTTGAAAGTTGATCTGAAAGTAAAAGTAAGGGCACGTTGATATGGGAATTGTAATAATAATATACCTACATATTTGTATATTTCAATTTCCCCCTTTCTTGAATAAATTATTAGCAAACAAAGAAAATTATTATAATGTATTAATAACAGCCTCCAGGAATATTTTGCTTCCGATAATCTAGTATTTAGATAAAACTATGAAAAGGTAGAGAAAAATGATGACGTTGATTTCTTGGGGCGTAATAGGTGGAAGTATGTTTTTGCTAGTGATATAACTGTTATTATTAGTATAAAAGTGTGAAAACACCTTCCAATATATATACGTATAGTAGTGTTACATTTATTTAGGATATACAATGAAGCTCGGAAAAGAAATTCAAACTGCCAAAATAAATAGAAGAATGTGCATGATATGGGCATCCACAGGTAAATTAGAATTCATAGTAAAAGACTCCAACGCACCATTTAACCTAAAAAAGAAGCATTTAATATGTGTATACTTGCTGTATTGACATATGGAGTGAAGACCGTGTTATTAACCCTCAAATATCCGGCCAAAATAACTAATAAGCTTAAATAATAAAACATTAGATAAGACAACGAATTGAAGTGGAAGATGTCATGAGAGGAGTGGCAAGGAATAAATGGGCAGGACACTTAGTGAGACAGGAAGGAGTAAAATGGACAAATCATATTCTCAAATGGAGACCAAGACTACACAAACGAAACAGCGGAAGACCACCTAGGAGGTGGATAGTTGATATACGGGAGAAGGCTGGCAAGAACTGGTTACAGGTAGTACATGATAGAATTAGGTGGAAAGAAAATGAGGAGGCATATATTCAGGAGTGGACAACTAAATGCTAAGGAAGAAGATAGTAATGTTAAAATTTCAAGTTTCGAAAAATTGACATATGAGTCTGACAATCTTAAAAAATATATATAAAAATAAAATTTAGTATAGTACATCTCCGATCGCTAGCCGCACGGGAGCGTCCAGAAGAAGATGAGTGAGACCTTGTCGAAACGTCGACCTAGTCGAAACGGTCCCTTTCGGGACCAACAGCGCACGCCAGCATAGCCAATTAATATTTAATTGCTACACCTTGTTCAATTATGCTGAAGCATCGTGTTCCTCAACATTCAAATTTAATACGTTTATCAACGATAACCTTAAGATCTTTGCCAATATTTCTTTTTTTTAACGACCGTATTGTGTTTCTAAATGACCTTAAGAGCCTATATAACCGATGTCGAATTAATAATCTCAGTCTATTATATTTTTATTTATAGGATAAACTATAATTTGTTAATACGATATGAAGATATTGTGGATATTGGATTTCTGTTTAATGCGAAGTTGGACGTTGTCGTACACGTTAATGGTATCACAACCTTGAAACTGTACATATACCCAAGTCTTCAAATGCGTGTAGTATAATTGTTGCAAGGTAGCAGCAATGTATTTCTCCCCAACATTCAGAGGTAAGATGCTATTGTCTCATCTATGCTTGTTCAAGAATAGTTGTGGGTATTATTATGCTTTCGTTTTATATATACGTTTCGTAAATATAATTTACGAATTATTACTATTAGACCGTCATATATTTTTTAAGTAAATATCAGAACCTACAAAAGATTTACAGTCATAATTAAAAAGTTGTACCTTGCATTATTTAAATAGCGCGTAAACTTGTTTTTCTGGAAGTAGTGTAAAGTACCCAAGCAATTTTTGTAATCACTATTGCTGACTGTTGAAAAGTAGTTATGGTCTTTAATCCATGTTTTCACTAAAGTTAGATGAAGATATTTGATAGCAAACATTATCTACACGACATCACAGAAAATATCAGTAAAAGGGAAAAGCGAAAAAGGCGCTTGAGAATGAAGAATGAATTTTTAACGCAGAAATAACAACGCAAAAATAAAAAAAAGATGAGAGAACATGAAAAAATCTATCCTAAATGTAACATAATACGAGGGATATCTTTTAGCTTTTGCATACTGGGACATAGAGGGCGCCACTAATCAAATGTATGTACTAAAAATGAACCTAAAGTTTCAGTACGATACGTGTACACTACACGTTGTGTTGTAGTTACAACGAACTATTAAAGTTGACAAGTTGAAAAATGAAATTAAACTGAGAATTTAAAATATCTTGACAAGAGTGCTTTGCCGAGTTGGTTTCTGTTTTCGGCAATAAAGCGCCACATCAGTCAAAAATTTCACGTTAATATGGAGAATTCAAACGTGAACGGATTAGTCATAGTGACGATCTAACAGCAGGTGCATCTAAGACGGCAGTCACTCAGGAAAACGTCGATGCTCTGCGCAAGTTCATCAATGAAGATCGATATGTGACGTATCGCAAGATTGACGCATCATTGGGGACTTCAAGGACCCCAATTCAAAACAAAAAAATGCATGAAGTATGGTGTAAAAAAATTTGATTCGTGTTGGATGCCACATCGCTTGAACGAAGAACATAACGCCAGTCGTCTGTTTGGCTGTTCCAAGGTAAAGAAAAGTCGACAAAAGCCAATCGTTCTCCAAGTGTCTCTAAAAAGATGATTACGGGATTTGTCTCGAAAGTAAGCCATTTATTTGCCGCAAGTCATCGAATCATCATCCACCAACCAATGCAAGTTTGCATACGGCACTCAAGATAATTGAAGTTCTTTCGAATTGTTAGACCATCATTCATGCAGACCGAACCTAACTCACAACGATTTCTTTACCTTTTCGAAAATCAAGAACGGATTGCGTGGTTATAGGTTCCAGTAGTCAAAAGGAACAGTCGACGCCTTCAAAAACAAACGAGTGGAATAACTGCTTCCAGAGTTGGATCGAGCGGATGTAAAAGCATCTTCGAGGAGAATACTTCGAAAACCAATAAAGCCTTTAAAAGCTATCTACTGTTTTATTCCAGCTATATATGCAAAACTTAAAAGACAACTCTCGTAGTGCTGAACACGTTTTCCTATAAATAATTAAAAGGAAGGAAGTAAACTAGCAAATACGATGCTTTTTTATTTTCTTTAATGACTTTGCTGAAGAAGGTTTAAACAATAATAAAATACTAAACATCGACTATAAACTAATAAGTTGCAGAATTCGAAGAAAGTAACTTACGTAAAGACATTAAAATTTAACGCTGCATTTAAGCAGTCGCGTAAATATTTCGACCCACCCTCGCTTTAGCATTATAGAAATATTTATATGCGCACCTAACCAATAAACCACATTTATGGTTTCTTGAAAGCTGCCGCTTGCAAAAATACCGGGATTACCAGTGTTTCTACGGAGCGTACACCCATACATCATTAGATAAATAGTAAAGAAAAAAAAACACTTCTCACGAACTCGTGCACAAATCGGCTGCAAAAATTACCACACAACCGGCAAAATAAATATCACTCTGACGTTTGCGTCAATTCTTTTAAGGATGCCCATACGTTCGCAAGTGAGAAATTCGTGTGAATGCACGTAATTACCTGTCTTGTTCGTCATCATATTTCGAGCTAATTGCAATAATAGATGGCCTTTTCGAGTTAGGTATGCGCATACGTATACGTATTAGAAAGTTTCGGTTTATTTTATTGTGCATGTTAGGTTGTTCGATGGCTTTATGGAAATGATGAGAACTGGTTCCACTCTAAAAAATTTAAATGATTTGTGTGTATTTTTTTTTAATTAAAAGAAGAAGAAATGCTATACATTAAAAGGACGATATTTATTATTATAACGAAGTAGTCCAACATATTTCACAGTAATTTCATCGAACATTTTGGGTTGCTAATATTATAAGAAGCGTCTGGAAACCATTAGGTTTGAAGATTTAGTATATTATGGAAGTACGAATCGATCAATTTGAGGTACATAAACTGAAGTAGATTTGATTTAGTAGCAATGATGTTGGCAGCTTAATATATCGTATATGTAAATCAGAAAGTATATTACCACATTTAAAAATCAATTATCACACACAAATAGTATATTAGGACAGAGGATTTATGTTATCATTAATCAATCACTTCTTGACAAACCTTTGATTTGCTTTGTATATCACTTTCATAATAATTGAGGACAACAAAAGTTTGAAAATATTTTAAAACTGTACAGGTAATTAGGAAAATCAACAGGTCACTCTTGTTTCTATAATTTGCAACTCCATACATAACTACATGTTGTCCTTTGTTTAAATTTTTTTTAATAGTTGCTTGGAATTTACAATTATTAAATCGTTTACATTGTATACAATTTATTGTTTTACTTTTATCGATGCTCTTATTATGTATCTTGGTTGGTGTACATTAATATTGGCTTCTGGATATAAATTCTATTGTTTTGGAGAATAACTGCCCGTATAGACGCAGATAGGAGGAACATTTATATGTAGAAATTGTGTTAATTACCTCTTATGCAACTTGTATTTTTTGTACCAGGTATTACGGTAGTTTTCGCAAAGAATACGAAGGTATTGAATTAGTTCTCGTGTAGGTCTCTGCGATGGAGTTCTACACGGTACTAATATGAAAGACAATTTATATCTATGTATGCCTTTATAACCACAACTTGGGAAAAACGTATAACACTACCCTATGTTTTTGACAACTCAAAGGAAGGAAATTTTGCAATAGATCAAGTATGTTGTTTGAAGTAACGGATTTTCCTATACTAAAAAGGTAGTAAATTTCTTATTTTATTGAAAATAATATGTTTTATATAATTACTTTCCTTATGTTCCAATTAAATTTTGTACTGAAACATTTCTTAAGTAAAGAATGCAATCTTTCTAATTCAATGTATTAACTAATATGTAAACGCCGTGAAATAATATGATTTTTTTTAGTAAAACAAGAGGGCCATTAAGTGTTTATAAACTTCATTAACAGAGTATCAATCACATATTAGTAAATAATCCTTATAATGACGAATTGCTTGAATACTATATAGAATGTGCTTACGTTCTTTAGGTTATTGTAGTTTGTCCGAAATAGTCTGCTGTAACACCATAATAGCACAGAAGAATCTATCAATCACTATGGAGATTAGAAGAATCTAAGAAAATCCCTTACTATACGCTCTAATTTAGAAAAAGACTTAGATTTCCCTGGCACAAAACGGTATCCTAAGCGAACTACAATGGAACAATACTTAAACTTCACTCAAACCACCTCATACAAACAAAAAAAGGCTACATGCTTATATGACAGAGCCAATACCATTAGCTTGAACAAACTGATTTGATTAGAATAAACATTTAAAGAATTTGACGTTAACACTGAAAGAGAGTCTGGAGGATGGCGCCTAAATCATGACAAGAGTAGGAAAAGTTATGGAAACTGGCTAGCAATTATGCTTTTTACAGTTTGGTATATTGTATCAGAAACACGATTCAACTCTAGGCTTCCCTGAAGAAGATGATAATGTTGAGGAGTTGAGGAGGAGAAGGAAGAAGATGATGAAGAAGAAAAGCCTACTGAAATAGACTCAAATTTCTTGGTGATTCTCAATGCTACAGACAAACGGCAAAATCTGACGACGGATTTAGAAAAAAAATATTGATAAAGTTCGGAAAATAGTAAAACTGTTTGGAAGATCTCCAGTTAGGAATAATAATGCTTTACAAAAATACGTCAAAGAAAATTGAGAAAGAATTGATGCTTGAGTGCAAGACATGTTACTTCCAAAATGAAAATGTAATGTTTGTTGAGGAGCTGTCCACCCGTATTGCAAAGGCTCTCATAGACTTGGCTCCTTTAAGAATGTTGGAAAAGCAAAATAATTTTCAGGTTTTAATGATGAGGATTAACAAACGATGAACTAACTTATCCGATGTATTATTTTATTTGCAAATTCCTACTAAATATAAGAAATGAAATCAAAGGTGAAATGTATTTTTTATGCAAGGATTTTCCTCAGCTCCAACCTTAATAGGATGCGATCCTGATCCTGATATTCCTGAACCCAAACATGACGAAATGTCAATGAAAAAGTACTAAAATGAGAGATGCAATAAGTTATTGCTGAACAGTAACCAAAGAGAAAAACAAGATGTAGAGTATTCAAGAAATAAATAACCGTATTCGAAAGCGCAAAGGTCAAAGGGACTTGAACCTCGATTTCGCATATAAGGCATTACCTGTGATCCCACCAACAAGTGAAGAGGAAGGCGGAGATAGCATTTTCTGTGGGCCAGTGCTTTTGTACAAAACCAAAGGTCAAAGATAGGAGACAATTTTTTAAATTCCCTATGTTGCTTAAGGAAATATTTCTCAAAATAAATTAATGGCGCCGTTATTATTTACTTGTAGATATTTTTTATTTCAATTATTTCCCGAGACTTCGAGACTGAAGTCTCAAAATTTCAAGATCAACTTTACATCCCGTAATTGATATCCCAACTGAAAAAGAATGCAAACGTAATAATTGTATATGATTGAAAATTACTTGTGGATTTTGATAGTTTAATATCGCTACGTTTAGAATTGGGAATAATGCTTTCTTACTATTTCCCATCACAATTTTCATCCTACTAGTAAAAACCCGTGTCTAGTGGCAATAAATTCTATAGCAAGTATTTCCGTGTTTGGTATGGTATATTCTTGTTCTGTTTCCTTAGTTATCCTAAAATGAACGATATGGGAAAGTTGGTGCTATTAGATCTTCGAATACGTAACACGCGACAACAGGACCAGACTATTTGCACCAAATTTTTCTTTGATTTTGACCTTTATAAAATTGTTCAAGTAAATCAGTATGTGACTTTCCCAATACCTGTGATACAATGATTGTCTTGGAGGAGAACGTTGTAATTAGTTCCCGTTAACTTTTAACAACTTTCCAAATTATAAACAAAATCCACTACGCTTGAAGCCAAAGCAGTATTTGAACTAAAATAATCATAAAATACTTCAAAATGTCTTTTTGCAAACGACTGTATGCACTGTTTCACAAATAGTATTTTTATTGAAATATATATTAAAAAAAAATCAGTTTTTTACGACGTTATTGCGTTGTGACACAACTTTTTTTTTCAACTAATGCGTTTATATACGCGAATTATAGGTCGTTAATTAAAATTCAAAGTTTGTTTCCTTGTAAATATTTATTTTTCAAGCGGACAGTTATTTCGCCGACTCCATTAGAATATATCACGTAAATTTCGGAATATAACCTTCGCTATTATTACCGAGCGCGGTTATTTAAAACGCACTTGATGTGAGGTCCTATCCAAAAACTATAAGTGGGACGGTGTATCGGTAAATACCACTCCAAATAAGTGCCGGAAGTTCCCGGCAGTTACTTATAGTTAAAACCATGTGAAATTTACGGTAAGTTAAGGGTATCATGGCACTATTACAAATACAATACCCCGTTATATTGGGGACCCAAAAATAAAACGCGTATCAATTACATACATCACGTCCTAGAGGAATATGGAACGAGACTCGATAAAGTGTCTAAAATAGTCCACACTCATAATAATGTCAGAAAGAAATATGCAGCAGATTTTTACGAGGTTGTATTTGGATCATAAAACAGAAAGAAAATGACCTCTTAGGAGATAATTTATAGCTTATATGTTTGCCTTTTATAAATGTCGAATTCCTTCTTAAAAAACCTTTTTGAATTACTGTTATTATAAGTTACAGGTTTAGGCAGTGTATGGTCCATTACATAAAAATATATTATTTAGAATCAAAATAATAGGACTTTTTGTTTGCCCATACTTGTGATCTACCGTTTTCCAAACGCAAAATCTAAATCTTTTTGTAGTACGGTTTATGTGTGCAGTTCTATTATGCACAGTTAACTTTGACGAGGTTGACTACATTGAAAACATAATTGAAAAGACCTCAGCAAAGGGGCCTAGTTTAATAGTCAGGTATAACACTGCGGCTGAATAGCAAAAAGCTTTAGTTTTTGGCAATATCCCATTACGGCTTCAAGATTCTCTGGTAGGTAAATAGTCACTCGATCTGTTTCAATATAATGTGGCAGAGCACCGTATTAACAATCATCATAAAATTTGAATTGCATGAATAATATTTTGTTGGTGTATCTTCAATGAAGAACACTTGTTTACGTTAAATTTGCATGGTAAACTATTTCAAAATTTTTCTCTATTACTGTTACTAGAGCTGCTCCATTAGCAAATTACGTAATTTAAATAAAATAGAAAACATAAAAAAACAACACCTAACAATCGGAGCGGAGGCCAGGACTAGATAAGGGACGATTCACAACCGTATCAGATCAGGTAACTAACACAAACATAAGGTAGGCCACTAGGATGAAAGGAAAATTCGTAATCACACAAAAAATAAAACATAAATTACACGTATTTGTATATTTTACAATTGACATCTTCTCTCTCCAAGCCCATTAAATACGTTATATTAATTGGAAGTTGAATGTTGATGTTAAGTAATTAACAAATAAATAGATTTTTTTACAAAATCTACATTTGGCACTATCCAAAATGTGAATTTTATTGAGATGTGCAGGACATCTTCTATGATTGAAAACTAATTTTAAAATTTGTGATAGCTGTCTTTTAACAGTAGTTTTGTACTATCATCAGAAAAATTTTGGGAAAGATAATAGTTGGTAGAGTTTATCTTATACACACATTAATGTAATGTCTCTACCAAAGTTTATTAAATCTATTTTTAAAGTCAGTTAAAGTCGATGCGTAGTAGTAAAATATCCTATACAGTATCTTTATTTTAGAAAAACATTAATATTCTCTTTGATCCAAATATTTTTTACTATTTTGCCACGTTATCTGAGATTATAGCCTAACAATAACATTTTTCTTATAAGCGGGCGTGATGAAAAATTAACATTTTGGAAACTTTTGAAAACACTTTGGGAATCAGAAGATAGCATAGTTGTCATTATCAATCATGGCATAGTTTCCTTTCTGCAATATTTTTATTGCAAGAGTACTATGTACATACATATATAAAGAGGCTTTGGCTTTAATTATTTTAATACTCTTTATGGTAATAAAATATTGTAGACCAGATTGTGTCGATTTAATTTGGAACATTTGGAGATAAATTTCAAATTATTGATGGGTGATATTGGGTGAGTTATGGGATCTACCTATATATATTTATAAATATGTAATATCTGGCCAAAAGTAATTTTTTTCAGAAAAGGCATCTAACTCATCAAAATTAGGACATGTCGGAATCAAAAGTGTGATTGGTGTAATTGATATATATCTGCATACATGCTAATTTACAATTTAAATAAATATGATTTATAGCATTAAATACTTCTCATTTAAAAAATCCTCTTCAATTTTCTTTTCATTTTTGATTTCTAAGGTGACGTCCATATATTTCAAATATACTATGTCTATAAAAAAGTTTCCTTTTTATAGCAAGTAAGCCAATTTTCTTTGTTCGGATTGTGTCTTTTTATCCAAAGTAACAAGTATGGTACAGAAAATACATCAAAACATTGTCTTGGTCTCCAAAAACCCAACACTTGTAGAAATGGTACAACTTCAGTTTCAAACACCTCCTACAAAATTTCAATTTATCTTGAAACGCCAGCAGTATGTTCAATAGATTTTTAACATGATGTATTTGAAAAGCTACTAAAGAATTAGTGTCAAAAATTGTATTTCTCTCTTATAATTTCAGTACAGAAACCAAGTTGATTAATCATGGCAGAGCAAGAAACGACCGTGTTTAATTGGAGGTATTCCTATTAGATTCTAAGAGTAACCTTGCTTTCTTTGGCCGAAGACACTAAGTTATAGTATATAACTGAATCATGAATGTTCATACAAGGATGGTCAAATGCTGGCAAAAATAGACTAAATTTGTAATTAAGGGCAATAACTATACAAAGGATTTTATTGTTTTTCAAGTCCTTACGAAACTATTTCAATTGTATTCAACAAGTATGAAGCGAAGAATGATATTGAATTGGCACTAAAACCGACATACTTTAAAGTAGCAAGTAAAAGCGAATGATCAATAGTATCAAAAGCCTTTGAGTAGTCTAATCAAATCAAAGTAGTAACTACGTTATAAATGGTCTATAATCTGTGCCAATGCAGATGCGCAGTTATAGCCCGAGCGAAGGGCGAAGGTGTAATAATGCTCCTTTTCCAGCAGCCAGGAGAAACACACTGATTGCTGTGATTGATTGAAATACATTAATTTTAATAAATTTTCATATTACGTGACAATTTTTTTCAGGACAACAACTTCACTGAGAGAAGATTCGTATACCAGAGAATGGATGTATTTTACCTGTTGCGTAAAATACAATTATAGTGTAACGATGTTCATACATCTACAAAGGCATTAATCATCAATTTTTCATAATTTAACAAAACTTACTGTGAGAAAGATATCGTAACTCCTCATCCTGCGATACACCACGATCTACACTAATGCATAAACAATTTGCACCAATTTCGAATTCAACACCACTTAGAATATCTAGATCGCCACTCTAACAACACGCAATTCGTCGAATTCAATTAATTCCACGCACAAGAACCGGAATTTCGACTAAAATCGGACGTCGCATAGCACCCATCCGCCACCGCTACGAGCAACGCGATAATTATAGTCGTCTTCATCGCAAAAAACGCGACCGATCATACGTACGTACGAGGCAAGAAAAAAGAAGAGAAGAATCGGCAGTCGCCAATGCGAACCGCGGTCGGATCTCGCCCGCGACTCAAAAACACACCTGAAGTTCGCACAGCGAGACGTTGATTGCAGCTCGCGCGGAGTCCTAGCGCGGAATGAAAGTTCAGAGGTAGATGTAAAAATTGCTTAATTTACATATGCGCCGATGGTAAAACGCTGACCTTGACTTATGTTAATCAAATTACCGAAGTTGTATGAACGTAAGGGATACGAGAGTCGTTGTTTCATCTCTTTCTCATCAGCACCTTCCCTCAGTTGTGCACAGTTCTGGTCGCATGCATCAGACGGTTTCAGAAACTCGTTTTACAGAAAGGAGTTTTTAATTGTCCGCGGGAGGGTTATACACAACAAACGTAAGTCGTTTTATTAATAAAGATGGATTCCAATTTCATTTCGCCGTCAATTTGCTGGATGACGGTAGTTTCTACTCTGTAGGTATGTATTAAAATACTAAAATGTTAGATCCATTGTTTAAGTGTCGCGTTTAGAAGTTCTATCTTTGCCTAATAAACAAGTAAAATATAATAAATAAGACTAGCTAACAAATATTTTTTTTTCCGCTGACCAAGATCTGACACTTGTTTTTAACCAATTTAGGTACGCTAATGTCAAATATGAAACCTATTTTTCCCCATCACGTCACGTTTTTTTTTCTACGGTAGTTCTTGTTTGCTGATTACAAAATATTTGAAAATCGTTAACTAAATGCAGCAAATTCTTAATTATTCAAACAATTATAAACTAAGAAAGTAGCCCGTAGTCCAGTCACTATGATCGCGAATAATTTTCTTGGAAACAAAAAAGCCTCCAAGTTTCATTTCCTTCATAACCATCTTGATAGGTTCCCCGCAAATTTAGGTGCTGTAAGCGATGAATAAGTCGAGAGATTTCACCAAGATTTAAAAGCCATGTAAACTTTGTACTAAGGAAGATGAGATTCTTATATGATTGCCAACTACTGTTGGAGTGATCAAAGAGACTACCAAACCAAAATACACAGCAGAAGGTGCAGCAAATGAAAATTTCTTTCCTGATTGTTGTTTGTGTTTTTAAATAAATAAATCTGCTGTTAAAATTGTATACTTTGTTTATATCTTATCAATTCTTCAATAACAAAATATGGCATAGAGTTGAATTTTGACTTGATAAACAAAAATTAATGATTTTCGGATTCAGGTCATCCAAATTTGTAAGGATCAAGTCTCACATACAAGTCAGCAAAAATTGTGTTGGGGAGTATCATTAACCAATGTTTGAAGAACACTTTACACTCTTGGTTAATCAAGGCTTCCATATTAGTGATTCTTCAAAGAGCATACTATGGCATAGAATTAAATTTTGACAAGATACACGACAAAGACTAATATGATTCTCGGATTTAAAACACCCAAATTAGTAAAAAAAACAAGTCTCATATAGAAGTCAATAACAATTGTGTTGGTCGGTGTAATCTTTAGTGTTAACCCGTACAGTTAGCCACTAATATACTATAAGACTATAAGCAGATGTAGCTCGGATAACAAATGTTCAAACATAGACTAATTTGCTTTTGAATTTGTCGGTTTATCAAGAGACACGTTGATATTTGTTTGCAGAGAGCATCCTTTTGACTTGATATGTTACATTAATGTACGTCCTCCCTCATTTCTCTTTCCCTTAATCTTAAATTTTTAAATAGCGCTACCCCACTTATGATATGCCAAATTACAAATACTTCCCTCCTGGCTACTCTATCCTCTATTCATTATTCCTTTAAATTGCATTCTAAACATCAGGGACAGTTTAGGAGAAATATGAATTATGTGTCAATATTACTTTTATGTATAGGACGAATTCTGACTTCATAAACAAACGAATAGTGGTTTCTAAGCACGTGAAATAAATTATAAAATGTAATTTTTTGAGTAACTTCCGAATAACTGAAATATTTTATGTCAATTTAGTCTCAATTCTGAGTAGTGTATAAAGTATTCTTTAATTATGTGCCAATTAAGTGCCAATTGCTTGTATTTATTTCTGTCAGAATTTAGGGGATACCATAAAATTGTTTCGTTCAAGTAAATTATAATTAAGAAAAATATAATCGAACAGAGAAGTAAAAGTTTTTAACAAAACAATATACGGCATGGAGCGAAGAAGATGCTCAAAATGTTCATCATTATTTCCGAGATAGTAATATAGTCAACTTTCAAATTCTCCCCGAACGTTTCTAAATGTACCAAAAACATTCTTCTGTGATTCTGTTAGGAACGTTTTGAACTTTATTTGATTGCCTTTTGTAACCCCCTTGCTCCCATTTTAAGTGTCCCCGAACAAGGAAGTCAAGAGGATCAAGATCAGAAGGTCAAACCGATGGAACGTAGTGATGAAAAGCACCATCTTGTTGAAGATAAAGTTTATGCTCTTGCAATGTAAGATTTCTATCTTCGTAATAACTAGAGTTGTTGTTTGGGCTGTCTCCAACGATGGAAATAGCCCAAACAATAACTCTAGTCATTATGAGAATCCATAGTCAACAATATCACGTCGAGAGTTACAAATTCAGTATGGACTCGAATTAAACAGGTCTTTCAGACCAAACAAAAAGACTGTGATAAAACTTTCCAAGGAAGCTAACCACCCTACATTCCTGTATAAAGCAAAACGATTTAAGATTGTCCCAAAAGGCTCAAAAATCATACTCCCCGTTTCAAGCAATCAAGCAAAAAAACAGCGAAGCGTTGGTCAGGGAAAGGATTAACTACCACAGAAACGATGGAAATAGTCCAAGCGACAACTCTAGTTATTGTGAGAATCCATCGTCAACAATATCATGTCGAGAGTTCTATCTTCATCCCCTTGATTTTGTACATTTTCCGTTATAAGCAGATCTATTAAAGTTTGTAATAGCTCAAGATATAAGTCACTAATATATCTTATTCTATAAAAATAGGGTCAACTATTATTAGAAAGACTTCCTGCTCAGATGTTTATGTTCTGCAGGTATTGAAAGTCGTACGGAGTTTTGTTGTTGAAACAACAGCAGTTATAACGATTTGCCTGACCATTTAGAGAAAAGTACACCTATCACTAACACAGGTGTTTATCAACAAAATTCGATACTTATTTAATCATTTGAACAATTCTTCAATTAAAACTCTGTTCTGCTGTCAAAATCATCTGCATGGAGTTGGTGGGTGAGTAATATGTATTTTTTAAGGAAATAATTTATTTAGTGTCAACACCTTATACACCGATCGTACAGAAAGATTACTTACTGATAAACGAGTAGTCAATTCCAAGATCTTTAAACACTTCTACTTATGTAACCTCGTCCAAAATTTTTTGTTGACAACGCCCCCAGTTTCTAAACCTTTCTTAGTAACTCCTTTTATACATAACACATTGCTACGGTAGGACAAACTTTAGGGCTTCTAACGCTTTCTTTATTACACTTTATACAACTTGGTGCATAGAGGTTGTTGTAGCCTACCACGGTCATTATTTTCTTCTAAAGAAATTAAGTTTTTGGATGAAGCCGCATGAGGTTGCCTGAGTCTGAATGGCTCATGCAATAACGAAGCGGATTCAACTCGGAAACCTAATTTCTTTAAAAGTATTCGCCTAATATTTTGACTCTTTTTCGTTGCGAAATATTTGTATAATATTAACTTCCTCTGTATTTCTGTAATTGTGCCCGCTGTGTTTCAATAAATTTTACACTCGACAAGCGTCTTAATAATCTCGCTCGTCGATCTAATGCATTCGTTACTATCTCTTTGTTTGTAACGGAAATTTAATATTTTCTTAACTCTTGAGGGTTCGATATTTCCGCTAGAGACTGTATAATGTGAGAAACTAGCGTCCTCTGCATAATATATTCTCTTTCTTTAATCTATGCTCCATTAAATATGCGTATTTGCTATAGTCTCTCACACACATACAAACCGTACGTTTGAGAATATCCCTGGGAAATGAACTTCAGACTGTCGTGACAGCTAATTATCTCTTGCTCTTTCATTAAGCGAAGTTTCGCGAACTTGCGCGTCTATACTTAGAGGAGGTAATTTTCGGAATTTCTGCTCTGTACCGGAGTTGATGTCACCGCGAACTGGCGTCGATTCTAACTGGATGGGCGACGGTTCGTGAACGAGTTTAGCCGTTGCGTTGATGTGGGTATGCAAATTTCCGAGTTAGTTGTTTTTCAAGTGGATGCAGACGGGAAATTCGGTTCGTATGCACGTGGCGTGCGGCTGGTCGATGTGTGGTAAGGCAATTTTATGCGTTTAGAACGAATTAGGCGAAGAATGCCGTATCCCATTCGTTTAGATAATTAGAAAATTTTGTTATTATGTATGCAAATGTGGGAGAAAATTAAACAATTGACTTGGTTTACTCAATAAGTGCATGTGAAGTATTAATTAATCGTTAGCGAAGTAAAAAATAGTGTAAAAATGAAATTAATAATGAAGAAAGACCTGGAACTGGTGAACACAATGAAAGCCCACTAAATAGAATACCTAAGTTACCGTCAAGCGAAGCAAGGAAAGATATAATTTGCTGCAGGCAATTCTGCACAGAAAAATGTATATGCGAAGAGGTCCAAGAATACGCAGGATATTCTGGCTGAAGAATCTCAGGACCTTGTTTAATAAAACACCCTCGCAACTCTTCTGGATTGCTGCGGACAATGTCAATGATGATCGCCAACATTCGCAACGGATCGGCACTCTAAGAAAAAGGAGTGAAACAATAAGTCAATAATATTGTTCAAAATATCCCGTGGTAAACCAAAAGCTGTTGTGAAACGATGCAATATAATAACTTATGTCAATAGACAAATCTAGCTGCGTCGACAGTGGAATACACACCATTCGCCAATAACAACAAACAAGCGACTTGGAAGGTTGTGACCGTCCAGGTTCGTCACAAATAACCATTTCAGAAGATGATCCTCTACTACGACTAATAAGTAAATGAAATCGCAAATACTGAATAAAATCAATCGGGGACATCAGCATCCAACCTCAGTTACTAGGATCAAACGCCAGTTGGCCGAGGAGGATTTACATGATTGCGTGGCATCTCGTAAACCATTGCTACGCTAGGATAACTGATTGAAAAGGCAACAGTGGGCCCAAGAATATTGGCAATGAACGGTTGAACTGTGACAAAATGTTTTACAAATTCATGAGTCAATATTTAAAGTGTTCAGTGAAAGCAGCAGTGTGCTTGTGGGAAGATTCGCTATGAAGAAACCGCCTCCGAAAAGGCGTTGTGCCAGCAATAGAATACGGTGGCGGTTCAACTACAGTTTAGAGTAATTGTTTTAATCTAGAGCAGGAATATTACACTGAATCGAAGCACTGATACGGACTAAACACTACCGCGAAATATTAGAATCCATTTCTTCTGGGCTGCTAAATTTTGGCGAGAATTTTACAAACAGTGTCTGAATGAGCAAAACAAGCAAATATTTAATACATACGCATGACATAGCCACCGTACTCGAACCTATTGAGTTAGAGTTAGTGTAGAGTTCGAATTGTTGATCCTATTTGTAAAAGACAGATTTGGAATATTCTCGAAGAAAAATGGAACAACATCGCAGGGAACATACAGCAATTATCTATGAATTTTGCTAATAATGAATAGTAAAAGATAAAATTTGTATTAGATTTTGATAGTTGTCATCCTTTAGAGTAGTAGTAAATATATCTCATATAAAATTTGTACACTTAAAATTTTACTAATAATAATAGAAATTGGTCAACAGATATAAAATTAATTATAGGATAGTATATGAAATTGTATATGGCTAATTAAATTAAAAAGGAATATATAATTACACAATTAGCATACAAATATGAGACTAATGAACCTGAAAGCCATAAAGAAATGAAGAGAAACATATGAAATCCTAAAACAGAAAACAAAACAAGCTATCAATTAAGAGGTCCCCATAATTCATATACATTTCCTTATGAGCGTAGGTAAATGAGAGAAATTAATGTCTATTTAATTATCGGCTATAGAGTTGTAATGCAAGCATATTCCACGAATAGGCGACCGTAATCATAAATTAATTTCTGTAATCCTGCAGTAGAATGTTTTATGGGCTAGAGCTGAATAATGACGTCATTTAACAAGACAAGTGGATCAATATCCGAGCGAATAATTTCGTACTAAAATTTAACAACTCGACAAGCACGTAATCGCAACAATTCCAGTTGAAATATTCCTAGCAAGGCGTTACAATCAAAACCTTGCACTGGATATACGCTATTGTTCTTAAAACAGAGGTATCTAGGGAACCTGTATTGAATGTTAAACATTAGAGACTATGTATCGTAACATAGAGTCCTGTGGTGGATTACAAATCACCAAAGGATAGAGGCAAATGACAAGACTGGCAAGCTGGCCAGAGAAGTAACAAGAATACCTGAAAAATTAGAGTAGATCGGTGTTGTGGTTTACGAAAAGGCCAGCTGAAGCATGTAATCATGCAATGGGAGGCACATAGTCATACGGAGGTATTCATTTCCTCCTCACCAAGCACAGTAAAGAAATTATTATCTTTCAGCAGAGAGATCCTTGGGCAGTTGGCGTAGATACTAGCAGAATATGCAGTTTAAATATGAAAATCTACTCTGCAGTCTATTCTAATCTTATTAAGGGCATTAGGGTATTGTTGCAATAAATCCTATACGTTGCAATGACAAGAGATCCTAATGCTTAGGGCCATCCAACAATAATAACATTAACATGGAGTCCATCTAGTAGATATGTATTCATACACGTATTTGGCAGACTGTAACACCTGTACGGAGTCTGATTCAGATTTAGTAGTAGGGCTTACGCAAGGATGCACATGATACGTTCTTTTTATGCACTTGGTTAAATAATATTTTATGAGTACAATTTATCAAATTATCAACGCATACTGAAATAAATAATTTTTCAATAATTCTTTACCTTTGTTCTGAACTTTAAAGTTGCAATATTTCGTAATATCTTTTCGTAAACGTACATATTATTGGCTAGCTACTCTTTTGTTTAATATTTTATTACATTACATCATCTTTCGCATAAATATTGCATCTCCTTTTGTGTCAAAATAACAGGTTCACAGCGTACTACATGCATCTATTACGACATTTTTGAAACATAAAGCAAACACAAGAAACCGTATGTGGTGGCATTGGACCCCGTTTCTAGCATTCCTAGCTAATAACTGCTGTAAATTGTACGCGCATTGTGTGTTTATTTATGTATGTATTTGCAAAGTACGTATTTACATAACTTATGTGCGGAGATCTCGTGGCAGAGCTGTTGTGTTTCACTGGGACGTGTAAATCACTAAGTATACAGTTGCTCATGTCTACAGATCAGTTTACATATGCATCATATATTGCAGTAGTTCGATGTACATATAGAAAATGCTATATAAAAGGTAGAATTGAAAGCAGATGTAACAGGAAAAAGTTTTGGCTAATCTAAGCAAAAATGCATGTGTATTAGTGAAGCTATCAGTTAGTTTTCTTAAGTTTGGTTTTATTCTTTGAATTGGCGTTGTAATATGCTTAAAATTTCACTCCGAAAAGGAATCTCATCAACCTTAGAGTTACTATTAACGCGAAAAATGATGTTTGTGTAGGAGTTGGTAAACATAGCTGTAACATCTGCTTTTTCATTAAAATATCTTTAAATATATTGCGTATAAAAAGTTAAATTTCGTGTTGTTTGATACTGAAAATGGATGGAAGCAAGGAGACAGCGTGAGGAGTTGAAAATAGTGTCTAATTACGATATTATATGAAATATATATTATACGAAACTATGCCTAACGATTGGTATCAAAAGAAAACTCACACCCGTTCGAAAAGCCGAGTAACCATACCTTCATCGTGCATTCGCGAGAACATCAAGAGTATATATACGTATTCCGAAAGAGCAAAAATTATATTGATAAAAGTATGCTATAGAGATTGAAAATGTATGCCGTAGTTTATTTAATTGTTTTGATATAATTCTGACTGGTTAAGTGTCACATAGACATTAATATTTGTACATAACTGCGAAAAAGTGTATGTTAAGTAGTGATGAAATAAAAAAAATTAACGAGTTTAATTTTAATTTAAAAAAAGAATTACAATAAACATTGAAAGTAACCACTGCCTTGTTGAATACGCAAGTTTATGCGCCTTATCACGTTATGAAAAGCATTTTGTAGGATTTGTGACATTATGTTTGGACATTCTTGAATTATTTTTTGTTTCAGTGGTTGCAAATTAAATACAGGAGTTTTGAAAACATTATTTTTCAAGTAAGAGAACACGAAATAATTCTAAATAGTCAAACCTGGTGACCTCGGAGGAAACGTAACTTTCCTGTGCAAATTTATTACTCGACCATTAAAAAACTCACGGAGAAAGGATACAGTTTCTTGGGGTGTTGCGCCCCTGCTGGAAACAACAATTTTGACGAACTGACACGAACTCATTTAGGGTATCTTTGATGTGCTGGTTCCAAAAATAACTGGCATTTTTTCCTAGCAATTCTAGTTTTTTGGGATACACCACCGTAGCAAAGTCAAAATAATTAACTAAATATTTAGGACACTTAAATTGTGGCTGGGATGTTACATGAGCATCAAGATTCGCTCGTTTTCAAAAAAACTACTGATGTTAGTAAGGAACAAGGGAAAAATTTCACCTTTGTGAAATTTTGCTCCATAATCCTGATGTAAGGACATCAGCATTATGGAGCAAAAGATGGGATAGTAAATTATTGCTGGAATCTTTAGCGAGGCTGTTCCGGTAAACCTCGTACAGGGAAATTTTTAACTGATGATTGAAAGTTGTTTATGGATATTTTTCTGTTAAATAAACACCTCCAATCCATTTTTTTGTGTTTCACTTAACAGTTATCAAATAGTAATATTTAAAAGGTTACACCTAATTTTGGCGAATTTTTCCTAAATAGTGCAGAAAGAGCGAATTTCGAAAACTAGATCTGATAGAACAAATCGGATGGCATTTTTGGAGTAGGCACCTCAAAACTGCGTAAATACACTTAAAAAATACGAGGCACCAAAATGTGTGTTGACCAGTGTAATCAGCTCTTCTATATGAATAGTTAGCCTACCAGTACGGGTACCAGTGAAACGCCAACAAGGTCCTGTCCAGGTCGCCCAAGAATCGCGGGGAATCCGAGGAAAAACAAACATCATGCCATACCCGCGAGAATCTCAATTGCAACATGTTGAGGTGGATGTTTTCATGGTTACCGTATGTGAAGTAATATTCCTGGATTTCTGACCGTTTCGACTAGGTCTGTCCTAGTCCTACTGGAAACGGTCCTTTTCGGCACCAATAACATGCGCGGTCAGAAACACGGGAATATAATTTCATATATAATATAAAATCTAATGTAAGCAAATGTAATAACAGAAATCACAATTCAATATTTTAATGACATCTTTTGGTCTTAAGCTTATTTGTCTATTATTCATAAATGGAGTCACGGTCTTTCGTATTCTGTCATTTTTTCATTTAGGTATCTTTCTGAGATATTTTCTGACATTCAGGTGTTTGAGATTGTATATTTAATGCTTATTTCATCTCATCTACCATATGGTGTATCCAAAGTAGAAGTTGGTATTTAATATTTTGCAATTGTAAATTTAACATTCCTGTTATTAAATTTTATATCTTTCTTCGCAGTTTTTGCTATATAAAAACTGGTAATGTTTGCTGAAATACTCGGACAAATTATTGCGATTCCTTGCATGTAAAAAACGCAAATAGTTTCCTAGAGTTTTTGCTAGCTCCCAGTAACTTAATTGCCTGTTCTACACTATGACAAATCTCTAACCTATGCGATTATTCATGAGTGCATTTCAATCGAACAAATAAAAAATGCGAAACCCGTAACATTCCATATGCAGCCTGCGATTTTTTCCCTTCTTTAGTAGCCCGGTTATTCTTGCGGCAATGACATCACAGTTCGACGGTTCGATTTTCTCGGTACTGCATCGTAAATATTGCCGACGAATACATTAACCGTGACTTCTGTTATAATTATTTCAGCTCCAGGCAGCTTATGATGTATCGCGTCCCATGATGCGGGTCTCCTGGTATGCGACAAGTTCCATATATACACTGTAAGGTTATGTCTGTAACACCGCGAATGTTGTAACAGCAGTTTTCGTGTTGATTCGTTTTATATTGCAATCATTTCTTCCCTTGATGATTTATGGAGAAATTAATTTTTAGTATACACGCAAAAATGAAACTAGTATTTATAGGCATCATACGCTGCAATTTGAGAAAAGTTTTGGCTACGCACCTGCACCACTATATAACTCGCTTCTCCTAAATATCGAGGAATTTATTATAATTTAATGAATGAGCAACTTTCAGGCGGATAAATATTTGTAGTATTGCAGCATGATTGATGATTTGGTTGTTAACAAATTATTTTCTTTACTTCTTCTTTGATATTGGCTCATAATTAATAACAGGAAGCCTGTTGGTCCACTGAAGATAATCTAATTGGCAAAAACAGCTTATGCTTGTATTTTTCTCTTTTGTTTTTGTATTTACTATTTTATTTGCCAATAAAGTATTATTATTTAGAGGTGCATTCTGGCTTTCAAGAACTAATTTAAAGTAAAGAACTTCGGCCTGTCAAATCAGGAACTAAACATAATACGTAAATAATTTGCCAGGTAGAGGTTTGTGGTGAAGTGTGTACCCTTTCATTTAAAATACACTACCTCTTCAAAGTAACAGAATTTCAATGAAGATTGTTGCGTATATACATATATGAAGCTTTGATATAAGTGAAAAATATGTATTTTCTTTAGTAATCATAAACTTTTATGGTATCTTATTGAATTAATTGTTGATCACTTTGACAGGTATTCGGCATGAATAAGCTGATGGAAACCTTTTGAATTTCTATACACGTGGAGAATCAGGACGACAATATTCCACTGACTGCCGTTTTTGTTCAAGATCAAAATGGTGAACTCAATATTCTATCTCCTTCACGTCGATACTTATTAAGTTCTTGACAAACGCTTTTTCTTTCTTGTTTTGATGACATTCGTTAATAATACCAACGACAAAATCTCTAGAAATACAGCTTTTCTCATGGTATTGGTGAAATCATTCACGGGAAAGACATGTAAAACTATACCCGCTTCTTTTCGCTGTCTGACTTTGCAGACAAGTGTTTCATTCTTTTGGCACTAGTTAGTGCCAGGAATATTTACTTGTATTGTAGGGTTAGAAGCAGAGAGGGAATTACATGTGTTGAGTACAAAACTGCTGGACACCACGCTGATGACGCCGGGTAGGCAGAAACATGTGCGTGTGTTAGCGTTTTATGTCTCTTCACATGTCTTTCTCGTGAATGATTTCACCAATACCATGAGAAAAGCTGTTTTTACAGCGAATTTGTCGTTGGTGTTATTTTCTAAGTGTTCCTTTAGATGTGTTTACATTCGTTAATTGTTGACTAACGCCTTATTATCGAGCGATTTATGTTTGTGCAATCTGGAGAATTTCGCGAATCAATATTATTTGTCTTTGATTCCCCTCATGCATAACTGATACTAGTCGACTTGATGGCTTTTTATCGAACACCTTCATTTGGCCACTATGACAAAGTTTGGCACGTCGAAACCTCCGACGAACATTCTTGACATCTAAATTGCACTGTTACGCAACACAGGAAAATGATACCTTGCTTGCTCAGACGAGATACTCTGAATTGTCTCGTGCAGGTTGCAATTTGTTTCTATCTCCACTACACGCATAATGGCGTTCTAACCCATAATATGAGGGTCGATTCATAAGTAGTAGCAACTACTTTGTATTTGACGAACATGCACTGAAAAACATTATTGTCAAATTTACAACACGAGTCTTGACATAAGACTTGGCGCAAATATTACCGCAATTGTTGCCAGAGTTGATGTTCGAAATCAGCGTAACCTTGCTTTCGTAGAATATTCAAAAATATTGGTGTGCAGTAACTTTTACACTATCATGTGATACAAATGTGTTGTATGAAAGAAACTTTGCGTTATTTAACCAACTTCTTTATTGGTTACATCTTTCGAAAGAAAAGCGACGTATTTACGGAATTCAAGTTTCACTCCCAATTGCATGGAACTTCTTTCTTGGCTACTGCATGTCGCATCGCTGCTCTGGTCATAAGCACATTTCCATTTCTTAGCCCAACGCTCTCACCCAAGACTTGAAACACGTGACTGATTCCCTCATCGAAAACAATTTAAGCAAGCGAGATATCCGAAAGTGATGCACCGCGAAATAGCCTACCGCTTCTAGTCAAGACACAAACCCCACGCAATTTATCGGTTGCTACTCATCCTATACTATCTGTTAAATTGATTTCCTAAGGAGGCTTTGAGGTAATCTGCTATATTTGACGTTTCATGTAATGACAGCTTGGTGTTCTCTAATTTGGTAATACTCTCAAAGAAAATTGAATAATTTTCGGGCATTTGCTCTATTTGAGTATGGATTTCGATTTCCGAAACCAACCGCTTTCATGATGAAATTACTTGGGCTTCTTGCGGATTTAAATTTAAGATACAAAGTTTAATAATGTGTAAACATTTCTCATATGTTATATAAAACAACTGTAAAGCACGTTCCCCATCTCGTCAATGCCTATTTAAACTGACGAATGAATTTTGGGGATTGGAAAAGAAACTTTTTTGGTAGAAACTATAAATTAATCTACTTTTGGGTAACCGTTTCTAATAAATTCAGCATCATGCAACATGAAACAATTGAGGAGTTTGTTTTAGAAGCTTTCCAGCTTTAACCATGTTCGAATTCCCATCTGTAACCAACATTACAAGTTGTGTTGCCGATGTATTCAACTTCCCAAAGGCATTTCCTATAGTTTCTACTATCCTTTCTGCGTTTGTCTTTTGTAATATTTTACTACGTAAAAGAAGAGGCAAGGATGCGACATCGCTTTTTAAAGTGCCCACTAACACATTCAAAATAATTCTCTGTTACATCCGTTGGTTCATCTACAGTCAGTCATATTTTTTGATCTTTTAACTCTGCCTTTATTTGATCCGTAATCGTCCTTTTCATCCGATGAAAATGATATTATAATTGACCTTTTGTTGGCAACCTCAATTCAGGAATGTCTTTCACCCAAAACTTTCGAAATTCTTCCTTGTCTATAATATATTGTGGAATGTTGCACACTTAAGATATAAATAAAGTTGTTTGCTATTAATATGTTTTTTATACACAAAAATATTGTATGATAAAATGTTGACATTGCAAACAATACGTTTAATAATAGTGATAGTCTATTCTAATCTCGGAAATTTCTTAAGAAATCTAGTAACGCACGTGAAACGCCGTCGATTCACCATCATCACTCTAATCCGGCATTCATACACCTACTAATGATAAGCGGATGAATCCCGACTTTTTCTTATTTTTCCTTCAGAGAGACGACGGAATAAATTCATAAATCATAATGCAGATGCATAGACTCTAGACTATATCTTCGAATATTTTATCTTCTAAAACATATGTGGGCAACAACCGGCCCGCTGTAAGATTTGATCTGGCCCGCGAGACATTTTGAAAAACCCAATTAAAATAAATCACTATTCAATTATAATGTTGTACCTATTTTTTTCATTTCATTTTAATAAATTGCATTATAATAACATTGTCGTATTATTTCATGTCTAATATCTATCGCTAAAAATTATGAACACTACTTTAAAATGCACTACTTTTAAACGCGGCCCGCGAACGTATTTCCACACCAAAGTTTGGACCACAACATATCAAAGGTTGCCCATACTAAAACATATCGTTAAGACATTATCTTATCATTGTTTATACTCTCAATTTTCACTAATAGCGATGAAATTCTCGCAAAAGTCTTTCCTCTTTCACATCAACATCTTGTCACATATCTTCCATAAACGGACAGATAAATACACACAAGACACAGAATCGTATACCCACCAGCATTGTTGTTAATAACATTCCGCAAGTGTTGAAAAGGATGTCAAATATCCGTTAGAAACACCTTATCTCTGCCCGTTTCACGCAGAGAGCTAATTGAAAAATATGTGGGCACGTCTATTAGTAGAAAAAATATGCAAATAGAGATAAATTTCAATTTGTCTACTTGTGTCGCTATTCGTAGCCGATCTTAAATATAGTGAGGAGAAAAACGATTGAAAAGAGAAAGAGGGGCGTTAATAGATTTATGTTGGAAAACGTTATGTACCGTTAATAGTTTCTAAATTTATATCAAGTAACGACTGAATGTTAATAGTAAGCCTACACAATTTCTTGACCTAATTAAATTTAAAGAAATTGTGCGCGTTATATCGTTGAAATTCATTTAGCCTTGTCAAAATAAAATACTTAATGGAGTAGCAAATGGATACTTTTGCTTAAGGATATTTTTCGTTTATAACATCACTAACATTTCGTATAAGGTAAAGAACATTTATTGTATCATGTCATATAAATGAACATCAACAAATCATTGACTTGGAATCGCGACGATCTCTTTTTTCACGTTAATAAAAAAATCACGCAGACTTAGTATCGTTATCGCTATCTTTTTCTTCATACTTGTTTATTTTCCAATTACCTACATTTCAACAAAATTGTAATGTATCAGGTTGATGCATAAGTTAATACTGTTTTCATTGAATTCCAATTTTATTAATCTTTGAATAAATAAAGTACGTGACCTAATTAAGAATACATTCCTTTTCCGTATTTACGATGACCTGAAAAAATCCGGTAGCTTGGCAGTGAAGCAGTCATCAGTAGGGTTGGCGCGCCACAACCGATACGAAAATTGATCGAGTTCGTATGGTACATCACATTACACGTTATAATGTATTTATGCTTTATTATATGGAAGAACGTTTTAACAGTTTATCTGGATATATTTCATGAATAATAGTAATATGTAAAGTAAGCCAAATCTTCGGCGCGCCAGATCCCCATCCAGGTCGAAGCGGAAATTCCTGCGTGACTCGACCGTCTCGCTATTTGACAACGACAGAAGTCGTCTTACCCGTAATAATAATTAATTAAGCATGTCGGATACACGTAAGGGGGAGAAAGCTGCGATGGCTACTCAAATAAACAAGTTTATGCTCGAGTATCCTGATTTAAAGTTCGGTGGTTGTAAAATATGGAAATGTAATGTAATTCTAATATTTGTGAAATACCTTTGATGTTTATTACTCATGCTTTGCCCCTTAAATTGCTCGATAAATAACAGTTTCAGTATTTGTGGACACTTTTTCCTACTTGCGAATCAAATTCACTGAGACAAATATCGAAACATACTTGATGCTGTAAACTTTTCATGGCATTCTCTAATTGTGTTTGCTGAACACGGCAAAAACTATAAAGGACGTCTTTATGTCTTTGACATACGTGCTAAAGCATAGAAAACTTGAATATTCTATTAAAATCAATAAACAAATTAATTTGCAAAACAAAAGGGAGAAATTTCTGTTTTATGTATAACATCTTCCACACTTAAGTTTTTAACAAACAGAAAAACAATTGAACATTTTTACATATAGAAAGAGGATTTCGCATTCCCCAGCTTAATTAGATTTTATCGAGTCAAGTATAAATACATTATAGCGCGTAGTACAATGTACCTTACGTACATCCACAGTAGTGAAACGGAGATAGATTACTTCAACGAACTTGGTCAATTTTTGTATCGGTCGCCGAAGATTCGGACAACCCTAACCATTAAGCCAACCTTGGAACACGAAATCGTTACTAGAGAACTAAGTTTTCCTGAATAACTGCCTTTATGACATTATCATGAGGCAAAATTACTTGATGATGTCTTCTCCGTCTTTTTTCTTGAACTGCGGCCTCAAGACGCCAGAGTTGTTAACAGCATATCTCAGGAATGATGGCTATATTCGTCGAAAGCAATTCGTAATAGATGTCCCACCGAATGCACAACGTCAGCTTACACAGATGAACACCAGCTTTTGCTCGCCGAGCTAAGCTGTTCTTTTCTATTCTTGACGTTAACGTAAAGGTAGCAATTCTGATAATAACTAGAGTTGTTGTTTGGGCTATTTCTATAGTCACAAACAACAACTCTAGTTATTATGAGGAATCCATCGTCAACAGTATCACGTCAAGAGCTAGAAACTCGGTATGGACCCGAATTAAACAGGTCTTTGCCAAGGAATTCAACTATCTCACATTCCTGTAGAACGATGGAAATAACCCAAACAACAACTCTAGTTATTATGAGAATTGATTGTCAACAGTATCACGGCAAGAGTACGAATTCTGGTCAGCAGTAATGATGTGGGATAAAAATCATCAATATTGCTGACAAGCTATCAAAGAGGTACAAATATTTACACGCTGATATTCATGCTTTTCGTTTAAAATCTATACATCAAAATTTTTAAATTTTGCCAATGGAATGCAAATGTCTTTTCGTCGACTGGTTATAATCTATCGTAATCTATCACAATAGCCAATTTCTGTGTTGATTAATATGGATCGTCACAAATCAAAACATTCAGACGATCTTTGCTAAAGTCCGATACTTTTCTTGGACGTGGGAAGTAGTTTATATCGAAATGGCTCGCTTTTAAACGAGAATACCATTTTCATGTTCTACAATCGCTGATGATGTTCTCTCATGAATGGTGCTAACTCGAATAAAAGGATATTTCAAAAATGTGTCTACTTGACAGTTAATTTTCTTTGCTAATGCATAGTATGACATTCAAATAACTTTAACATATGTATAACTAGCATTTTTTTTCCGAACTACCCTTGTCTTAGAACAAGAACCCAAAAACAGTACAATTTTGCATGAACCCAATATAAAAGAATTGGTTTTTATTTTGACGTCAAAAGTATATGAATAGACAAAATGATACATAAATATTAGTAGCACAAGTAAGAGTACAATATAGAATTAAATTTATACCATTTACTGACATAGATACTGATTGAGGCTGTAAGAAATCACCTCAACTGTATATTTTTGTAAGTATCCTTGAAACCTCTTTTCGTTCGAGTGTAAACATGAGTACTATCAACTATAGTTCTTCTCGCGAACTGTAAGATTCATTCCACCAAAGAAAAAATGCTTATCTTATCATCTACGTTTATTATGTCGTATGTCCACCACAATAAAGCAGCATGTCCACTCAATGACACCAATTATATTTACGCAACACACTTGTGACATTATACGAATGTTCCATATTATCGTTTCGCAAGTTTCCAAAAGCCATCCTTTACTGAGGAGGATAAATTATGTAACCATCAACCAGAGATTTACAAAACCCAAAAGGTTATGCTGCTTGAGGGCGAATGTTACACCACCGGCAAGTTTTTTGAATTATCATTGAGTTCATTTGTTCGTTGTTTCTTATTTATTACATCGGTAGCATGTATTTTATTTATTTATAACTGACTCTATTTCAGATTCTTCTCAACAGATTCTATTTAACAGAAAATATTGCTTTTTCATTATTATTAAAGGAAGGTACAATCATTTTTTATTCGCCTATGACAATGAATTCTGGTGTAATTACGTACCCAATACGTTTCTATTAATTTTATTTAAATAATTTTTTAATATATTTTTTTTGTGTCTGTATTTCTACAAACAGTATAATATAGGATTACTGCCTGTAAATATTGCTGTTATGTTATTCTAAATCAACACGAATTAGCAGCGAACAATAAATATAAAAAAGGATCCAACACACTACCTTTCAGAACACCATATTTTATTAGGTGTGATTGAAGTACTTTTTATTTAAGTATGATTATACGATATAAGACGTTGCTTTTAGTAAGTTTTTCTTGAGTTTACACAAGAAAAATGATTGATATGGTGAACTGGGCAAGAACAAAAAATACATGTATGTACGTATTTCGCGTTATTACACTTGAATTTAAATAATGCAAAAGTGTTATAAAAAGAACCATTGCCAAGATCTTGTACATACATCATATTCCTTCTCCCCAAGTATGCGTCTTTCCCAGAGCGCCTAATTTATGCACAGTGACTGCTGCTTGTCTACAAATAATTTCTAAATACCGTGTATATGATGGGTGGCTTCCTCGTTCACGCATGAAATCTTGGCGTATATTACCTTATTTTCACATGCCGAGTACAATGGAGAGAAGAATGTAATTACGGTTTTTCATGTCTCCTAAATAATTACTAGAATCCGTAGAATTATAATATTCTGTCACATTATGCGGGTAGATTTGCATCTAATAATACATTTTCATTGTAAGAAATAGTTAGTAACTTAATGTAATGTCTTTCACTAACCCGATTAGTTCACCTATATAAGTACAACAGTTTTTACTTATTTAATTTTAAAAAGAAATTTTAATTACGTAAGTAAAAGGAATTTGTGATGCCTAATATGATTGGAGAACTTTTAGAATACATGCTGTTTGTAAGAGAGAGGTTTGCGGTTAGAAATTATACACATATCATGCTTATAACGTTACATTTTTGTTAACTGGACGCAGCGGAAGTGCTTTAGTGTAATAACGTAGAAAACGATGAACTGTTTTTCGTAGGTAATTATTCACAATTATTCTAATCATTGACGATAGCATGCTATTACAGCAAAATATTGCAAGAAATGATTATTTATGCAGTTACGCCATTAAATGTTGCCAGACTTACCCTACAAAATGGTGGAATTTACTGGTCTTCGTTTAATAATCTGAAAAAAAGAGAGATAATTGTTACTTTTGATTTTGTAGCACAAATTAAAACTATAAAAATGTTAAACAAAACTAAACTAATACGATACCGTACCAATTTGTGCGCGATAGTCATATGGCTAATTGCAGCTAAGCCTTTGTTATTGTTTTAAGGAAACTGGTATTCATGTTAAAAAAAGCGAAACGGTAATTAGCAAATTTATTGCATTTTTTTCTCATTTGCTTAGGCATTAGATTTCGGAGATGAAGTAGGTTTAGTAGTTTAAGAGCCTGGCATTATTAAGTTAGGACTATTAAAATTTGTATTATGTGGTGTACGCTCAATAGTTGAAGAAATGGAAATGAGACTAAAGAAACAATCATAAAAACAAAACAAATCACTGAAAAAAAATGAATTTATCTGACACAACCGTAGTAGTAAAATTTATAGCACATCGTTTGTAGCAATTTTTTCTAAAAAAATACTCATAAAAATTGTTGTAGTTCTTGTAGTGGTTGAAGGAAGTTGAAATGGATCTACTAGGTATATGCACACGTTCTTTCCGGTTTAACTAAGCGATGGTGCCAGCGAAGAGTACGCAGCGTAATAACTTGACATATACGTCATTTTGTTCGTCTGACATTTAACTACAAATACACATACAAGTTGTGTCCGCCAAAAACAAACGTCTTTGCTTTATCGTCCAGTGATCATATCGAGCTTTGTGTTTGAAAAAGAACATTTGCGGCACGCATTTCCTTTATTATTTAATCGAAAGAAAAAGGCGGTTGAAAGCCATCGTTTGCTGATAGAAACATATCGTGAATACGCTCTATCGACTAGAACATCTGTGACATGGCTTCGACAATTTAAAAGTGGTAATTTCAATGTGAAAGACAGTGAGCGCTTTAGTAAACCACAAAAATACGAAGATGGACAATTGCAGTAGTTATTGGCTGATGACCCAACTCAAACTCAACGGCAATTAGCAGAAGCATTATGTGTGACACAAGAAACAATCAGTAGATATTTACGAGCATTGGGGAAGATTAATAAACTCGGTAAGTGGGTCCCAGACGATTTGAATGAATGACAAATAGAAAATCACAAAGTCAGCTGCGAAATGCTGTTTCAACGCGACAAAAGGAAACCATTTTTATACCGAGTTGTGACCGGAGACGAAAAATGGATTTATTTTGAAAACTGGAAGCGGAAAAAGCTTTGACCTGACGAAGCCAGTCCTTCAACACCAAGACCAAATCGCTTCGGCAAGAAGACCATGCTCTGTGTCTGGTGGGACCAGAGCGGTATTGTGTATTGTGAACTTTCGAAGCACGGCGAAATTGTTAATACACAACGTTATCGCCAACAAATGGTTAATGTAAACCACGCATTAATCGAAAGACGACCGAAATGTGTCAGAAGACATGGTAAAGTGATTTTGTTTCACGACAATGCGGCGTCTCACACAGCAGAGTCAGTGTAAGGCACCTTGAAGTCGCATGGATGGAACATTCTTCCGCACCTGCGGTACTCCCCAGACCTGGCACCTATCCGCATGAATGGAACACGCGCTCGCAGAGCAGCACTTCAGCAATTTCGAGGAACTTCGAAAATAATGGGTCGACTAATGGTTTGCCGCAAAAGGCAAGCAGTTTTTCTTGCATGGTATCCATAAATTACCCGAAAGATGGGTGAAATATGTAGAAGCCGATGGCTAATATTTTGAATAAAAGAAAAATAATTTCCCTTGAAAATTACGTGTTTCTTTTTAGCGAAAAACCGGAAAAACTTATGCATGCATCATTTAGCGATGATTAGGGAAAAGAATTGAAAAGCACGATATAACGAAGAATGGAAGATGATTGTATGCATATATCAGCGTTTATCTTAGTATATGTATGCATCGTAAGTTGAAAGCAAAAGCTCTTCACCAACACTATAAAATCCATGCTTAGGCAGAACAAAATTTACAAATGCAAAAACTTAAGTAATATGTGCTCTAAGCAGGTTCACATCTAGTTTTAAGGATGATTTATGGTATTGGCGATATTTACTTGTACCTTTCCAATAATTTTACCATCGATATGTAATTCTCTAGGCAGTTCCCATCCCGATCATCTGCTTATAAGCGCATAAATAATATGTTACACTCTATACGTATAAAGCATGTACGATGTACACGCATAGCGAACAGGTTCAAATGGTACTTAACAATAAGGCACAGCTCATAAATAATTTATTTTTACGTTTTGCATATACACAACGACGAACAAAACAAAAACCGCATATCTTCGTTGACGATCTGGGTGCCCTGGCTTTATGTATTATCATTCATAATAGTGCGACGGCGATAATATTTTACATCCGTAGGTTGGCAACCTTGGCGATACACCTAAGGCCGTTGGTATTCCGTTTCGTTGCTGCAACAGCGTTAACGCCGACGTAGATCTCCCTTTTCTCCCGATATGGTCATAATAGCTAGATGCGTTATGGATTCTATCTTCTATTCTCACGACCTATGCCAAATAGCACGTAAGAATATTGAATATATTGCTGTGTAGTCGAACGTAGAGGTGTTTTCGACGTTGTAATTATGTACTTCTTTAAGCCTACGTAGTCTATGTAAATATTTATAATGGGATAATCGTCTACGTCCACTCAAAATACTTTAAATTTTATGCTGTTCAAATAGAGACAGGAAAATTCTGGGTAATCATAATTTTTTCCATGATGAGGCGTAAATATGCTTTAATCTACGAGAATACTTTTTTAATTAATACGTGACGATCATAGTGAGATGTGCAAATATACGTGTTAATGGAGTGGCCTTCGATATCGGTATCTTTGATCGCCATGTTGATTATTAAATTATTGAATTGACAATTCTATAGGCGATAATTAAATCACCCAATACAAAATCAACATTCAGCTTTGCCGTTGCTCTGTTAGATCATCGACCAGAAAATAGGTTCTAAATAAATTCCGAATCGTGTTTCACGTGCAAATTTATTCGCCTTTCTGATTAAATTATTTGTAATAGAGTACTATATTTGTAGAGGATGCGAGTGTGAAAATTTAAACCAAAATCATGTGGTTGTACACTTATACAAACAAGTCATCTTCATGTTTAAATATTGCTTTAGCTATGATGGCCTTCATTAAAACGGTATATTTCGATCAGGTCCTTAGAAAGACATTGAGGATTTTGTTTTTACCACAATCAAGGGACTAATTTTCCTTTAAATTTCACCAACTAGAATTCCATTTGTAAGTCAAGAAAGGTGATAAACTACTATAACCAGCTTTGAAGAATTAAACGTTTCAATAAGCGACACTACCACTTAATTACCTTTTTTGTCGGATGAAGATGATAAATTGAAGACAATTCTACATAGAAAATCTTCTAAATATTAGTTCTAGGACCAATTAAATTGCTAATGCGTATGAGTTGCAGACACCGCCATTATAGACAATACAAACGAGATTTTGATGCAGAATGTATGCATATACAATAGATAAAAGAATGTCCAATAGAAATTTGACAATTTCCACTTACGTTTTCAATTAATAAAATTCCTCTCCTTCAGTTATACAGTTGCCTGCAAGCTTTAAAGCAGGAACTAAATTGCTTTGTAAAGTGGACCTTTATAATCTGTATTATGTAATCCAAGATGGCGCTTTATTGTCTCGATATATTAATTAAATTCGATATTCAACGAGAAGTTCCTAACTTTCAGTTGGTTTAGTACTCATTACAATTTATTAGTGCTTAAAGGAACATTGTTGGCTCGGTGTGAGCTCATATTAAAATGCAAGAAAAAAAAAGAAAACGGGACCGAGCCTATAGTATCTCAAATAATTTTTAGTAAAAAATGGCTACCGGTGTTGTGTACATTTGCACGCCATCATGCCAAGATACTCAAGAAAAGGACTATAATACCAAAACTAATGCAAACAACACTATTAACAGCATCACGGCAGTAAAATTAACGTTAAAAAACTTAAAACTGTCTTCTAACTACCCTGAAGTGTCTATGGGTATGTGTGGTTGATCTTGATAGGGATGTATTTTGTTTTGATCCAATAAAAGGCGTTTGTTGTTAAAAGAAATACTGTAATGTAGCATTTTCTGGACCTATAACTTCTTATAGTACTTTTGATTCAAAAATGCCGTTCCAGCATTAGATAAAGGAACGTCGATCTTATTATATATATAATATTTTCATCTGTTTTGATTTTATAGTCCTCTTCTGGAGTGGCAAGCGTGCGATTTTTTAAATTTGTAATTATTGCTCTCACTTGGTATTCAAGTCTTGACCTGATGTGAAAATTTTCACAAAACTGGTAGCCATTATTTAATAAAATTATTTGAGATTTTAATAATTAAAGTCACTATTTTTACAATTTTTGGATATATGTATTATGTTTGTAATATGAGCCGCAAAAGGCATTGGATAAAGAAACAACTTGCTACTCTTTCTAAATTTCGTATTTGATGAAATCGGATTTTAATTCGAACTTTTTGACGAATAAGCCCAATAGAATAATCTTCATGTAGAGTAATAATTGAGAATCATTTCTTAAGCACTTATACTAGAGCTGAATGTGTCTTGCTACTAAATTCTGGAAGTGAATATTGTCCGAGTGATATCCCAAGTTTAGTACTAATAAACAAAAATGTCAATATCTGCAGAAATCCTCCTGTAACCTTTAGATATTTCTGAATATTCCCTCTCCCGCTAGCGATTCAGAATTAGGATCGTTATTATCTGAAAAGACACTGGCTAAGGCTGGTATTAGATCATTTCGAAGGAAATTTAGATATCTTCCTCCATTTCATTTTCATTGAAGAAAAATTGTTCGATTATCCTATTTCCAGCAGTGCTCTTGCCCAAATAGTAACGTTTTCATAATACTGAGTGTGATTTCCTTCCAGCCAGAAAGAATTTTCTTCTGCCCAGTATCTAAAGTTTTGAGATTTGACTTAATCATATAAAGAAAAAGTAACTTCACCAGAAAAACAAATTCTTTAAATAATTCTTGCGTTATAATGTATTTCCTCATTCATTGTTTCACAAAATTGTGCCATATAAGGTTGTCACTTTTTCTTTTTTATATTCTGTTAGGATGGTTCTGTCAATATTGTCAAACTTGAATGCTAAATATATGAGGATTTTCTCGTGTAGATGATAATATATTTCATTTCATCGGTTCAGTCATATAGGTTCGTAGCAGTAGGTACTGCTGTAAAGGTTAATATTTAATAATGGAATGTTCATATTTAATAAAATGCTTTTATGAGAATAGGAAATTCATTCATGGAAGATATGAAATTTTTGATTTTGGATATGATAATACTACAAGAAGATTGAAATTAGATTACGAATTTATTGACGCAATCGGCGTTAAATGGGTGATAAATTCAAAATTGGAAATATTTCGGAGAATGTAGATACAGGGTGCGGCATAACGATCTCCCATATTTTGAAGAGGTATAAAAAATTAGAAAATTTAACTAGAAAAAAACTGAATATATTTTTGAAAAGAACGTAGTTGAGACGGAATAACGTCTATTTCCTGTTGTCAGGTTCTTTCCCAACACACATGGACTTAAATTGGGTGACCGTGCAAGCCCTCTGATTTTTTCTTTTCGGGGATATCTAAAGGAGAAGGTTTTTCAACGTCGATCTCCATCTCTTGAGAAATTGAAGGAAAGTATCCGACAGGAAATCGACGTTATTCCGCCTCAACTAACGCGGAGTATGAAGGTAAACATCCGGTAACGTCCCAGCAATGTAATGACAACGACGGCCGCCCTGATATCATTTTGAAAACATTAACAAAAATACATTTTGTTCAAAAATGTATTCAGTTTTTTCTAGTTAATTTCCTTCTTTTTTTTTATTCATCTTTGAAAGGTGGGAGATCTTTATACCACATCCTGTACATTGGTTACAAAATTCTATAAATTTAGATGTTAATATTTCGAAATGTCTAGACTCCATTGTAGATGTGTTTTACTAAAAGAATATGTTGATTAACGTTGTATAATCCGTTTCTTTATTACAATCTAATATATACAACTGAAAATAAAAGCCGTAGGAACCTAACAAAAGCTAGTACACCCCGCGTTAATATTTTGTTATTATTTTCCATATACAATTTATTAGAGTAGATGACAAGTAGAGTAAGTGTTATGCTAAAAGGTAATCTACATATCGAATCGATAGGCATTTCAGTTTTGCTTATTGCAAATTTATGCAATCAACCAGGCCAAATCTTTCCAACATGCATATCGATATAATAACACAACACCAATAAGCATTTTTATCGAATTTATTGTTTCTTAAATGTTAATCTATGCAATTCCAATAATAGCATGAGCTTACCGAACACGCTATCGGTAAGTTTAGTACATGCGTGAATGGATAAAACGTGAATAAGTAGTTTTTTCTTCATTCGTACGATTGCTACGTAACAGCTGCCATATATGACAAATGATAAATATGACAATGTGATAAATTTGTATATCGAATTTTACGTGGTGTTTCTAGAACTAGACATTTAATTTATTTATACATAACGTCAAATTATTATTAATAGCTTTGGTGTTAGTGTACGGTTATAAGTCGCTTAATATTTTTTGCAACGTGTCGAACACGTTGTTTATAGCTTTAATTCATTGTTATTCAAATATTTTCGCTCATCGGTTTCGAATTTAAAAAAATATATAATAAACTAAGCTCTACATTCTTTGCTATTTTGATGATGTATTATTATATATATTATTGTATATAGGAAATTAGCACACGTTTCTCCTATCTTGAGAAAGGATAATGTTTCTCTAACTATCGACCAATTTTTCTCCTTTTATAATTTGTTTAAGCTTTTGAACACATGGTTCTTATGCATCATTATCCAGAACTTCATGAAGTGATTTCACCCAGGCAATATAGTTCAAGAATTATGAACCTGACCTACTTTATCCAGTATGTTTCGGAAACAAGAGTAGATTAAGTTGGTGTCATCTATTTGGACTTTCTTGATCAAATTGATCACTACGTTTTCCTTCTAAAGCTAGAATCATATGGATTTTAAAAACCGTGGCTTTGCTTACTGATATTATGTCTATTTAATCCAGAATTTCAGGTATGTTATAGAAATTTCATTTCAACCAAACATGTTACTACTTCCGGGATAGCGCAAGGCTCTAATCTTGGACCTATACCATTTCTACTGCTTATTAACAATATTGCAGAAACTGTTAAATGTGAAATGTTAATGATTGCAGATGATATAAAATTATTCTTATCTATTCACAACCCAGCAAATTATTAATCACTGCAGTATAATATCAATCACATTTCTAAGTGGTGTACAATACAAAGATTGTCTTTGAGTAAGAGGAAGTGTATTACCATGACCTTTTCTGAACGATAACTTTTTTGGTTTCCCTATCACATTGTTGGAACACTGCTACACGTAGTACGGCATCTAAAAATTTGAGGGTTCTCGTTGATCCGTCTTTGTTATTTCTTGATTATATAACTAGTGTCCAAATCGTGCAAAATTTATGGATTCATTTATCGCAATTGTAGAAAATGCCGGGAGAATGTGGTGCCCTTAACTTATTTTTCTTTCTCTTTCATTCGAATACGTTTGGAGTACGTTACTTTGATCTAGTATCCTATTTATACAGTGTGTGCGACCACCATTGAGTCAGACCAGAGGATATTCTTATATTTTCTTAATGAAGTTCTTACCATGAAAGAAGTATCAAGTATGGTGCATTTCTCGATACCTTTTTAATTTTACCTCTCTCTCTATATATAAGAGGTTACTATTATACTGAAATTTTTGTTCTTCTTTCTACATAATGGAATTGCGTCCTCATGGGTATTAATAAATGCGATCCACTTGTTCCTAAACCTAATTCTAGCTCATCTAATACCCTTCACTCTGACACCGGCAGAACCAATGTTTTAGTGTGGTCTCCTGTCGCACTGGTTGATGTTATTGAAGGTAGCACACCCTTTAATAAGATATCTGACATTTACGATATTAATGCAGAGAAGTTCAATTCTATTATTGATACTGCCTAGATTACACATATTTCATCCCTGTATATAGCGTTTGGAATGTATGTATTTCTATTTAAGTTTGCTATTGTATTTTAACGTTTTTTTCTGCTTTGCAAATTTATGTGCTTATTATGAACATATTATAGGTTGTGACGTATACTGGTGGATTTCCTGCAACTGAGTGTCTAAAATTTGACACAATTAAACGAATATTAGAATATTATTATAACAATAAGAGGGTGCTTGCCTGTTTGTTACTGAAGTAAATAAAAAATTGGTTAAAATGTCTGTAGCTATGCATCTACACCAACTGTACATTGGAATATTGAGGATATTACTTCAAGTAGTTCTATTTTAAAACACCAAACACCTTTCTCTCGTACGTAACATTATTAATAATAATAATTTAGTGTCGTAACCAAAATAAAAAGCGCGACTGATTAATTCTTTAATGGCAAAGATCATTTGCTTTATTCAATCAACACCAAATTGTACAAATATATATTATTTATTGTGCTAACTTATTATCATGAGCTTATCTGTTGCGCTTTACAAATGAAAACTCGTTAAAGGATCTGTGTTATTAATTATACCTTATTCTAGATAGCGCTTCTTCCTTGTTTTAAAGATTTTAACTATTCATCAACACCGAGTAATTATTATTTTATCAGATGTGTAAATGTCTTACATAATATGTGTTAACGTAATTGAATGAACTATACTAATTAGGCAAGTCACGTTCATCTGTGATATACACTATCGTCCATAAATTTAAGACGTTAAGAAAGAATTATAGATAGTGAAGCATGTAGTATAATTTACTAAAGTACAACACCAATGTGAAGGCGATTGATGGTGTTTTTTTTGGTTATTGGGTATACGCTTTTAGAAATAATAAATAACACATTTATTATTTCTAAAAGCGTCAAACAGGAATATCTCCGATTATTTGGAAAGTGACAACTATAATACCGATTCCTAAGATAAACCGCACTAAGATGTATTCTGAATATAGACCTATCAATATGCCATTAACCTTGTAAGGAATCATAGAATGTGCTGTTAATTGGGATTTAAATTAGAAGTCATTCATATGAACCAACATTATATTGCACAGTAGCCAACTGGAAGGAAGAAATTGACCATGAATTTATTTTATATTATAATGATTTTCATAACTATAAAACTAGAGATATAGATAACAACATGCTTTCATAATAATCTTTTTTCAATGGGTTCAAATAATTAGTGGTGCATCTCAGCCAAGCAAGGTGCTAATAAAAATAAATACAATAACCGTTTAATCACATATTAAAAAATTACATGGTCGTCTCCAATTAATTTAGACAAGCCAGACTTGTTCTTTGAATGGTCCTGTCTCAGCGATGTGGAGTTCATGGTGCATGGTGCATAATATACCTAACTTTCAAACTATTTAAATAGAAACGTAATTTTTTTACATTTATTGATATTTTTTCTTATTTATTTTATTTCAAATTGTAACGCTTCGTTGACATGAAAAACTGTCACCATCTTTCTCTAATAGAAAGGCACTAAATTTGTCAAACAACAAACTTGAAGTTACGAATAAAATTGAGAGATAAAATTTAAAAAAAGAACTGATTTACATTTATTTACTTTTAAATAAAAGTACAGGAATCTACAATGGTAAAAACTATGCAAAAATTCAGATTTTTTGCATAGTTCTATTATGTATAGAAGCTATAGTAACTTAGAATGTTACTTCTCTTGCCTTTTTATAGCAATGACGCTTATAAAATCAATATCTTCTATTAATTCTTATTTATGGATGCTAAGGCACAATAACTTAATTGCAAAAAACTTATTCTTAATCTCAAATAAATTTTTATATTTATCGTGCCTATAGAATCATCCTATCTTTCAAGTTATGCGGCACCATTACAGTCAATAACTTTTCCAAACTAGCTTTAGTGACCATCGTTGATATAATTTAGTAAGTACACTAGGGTGACAGAATAAAATAGACACCAGATAAAGCGGTATAAATATGTAAACAGCTAAATTCTAAGAACGAATTAAGAACTTTCTCTTGTCATTAGGGTAGGGGTAAATGTATCAGAAGGATTTCGTCATAGTTTAGTAGCGTTACAACTATGCCTCGCTTACAGGGTTCGAGTGATATTAGCGACTTCGCCCGGGGTCGCATCGTTGGCCAGAGTGAACGCGGCGCTTCGCAACGTGAAATAAGTAAATTTTTAAATATTCCGTTGTCCATAGTTAACCGTGTGATTACACAATTTAGACGCAAGGAAAAAACAACAGTGGAGCCGAGACCAGGTCGTGCCGGACCTTCTGAAAGAAGTAAAAGGGTGCTTGTGCGCGAAGTGTTAAGAGAACCGCGAAAAAGTACAGCTGAGCTTGCGGCAACTTCACAGAAAAGTCAGCGCACCGTTCTGCGATACCTCCAGAGTGTGGGGGTGTATAAAAGGGTGGCAAAGAAAAAACCTCTCCTTACGGCGTTTCGAAAACGGCGCGGATTGGCTTGGGCAATCGAAATGCGAACGAAACCCGAAGAGTTTTGGCGGTCTGTCATTTTTTCAGACGAAAGCAGATACTGCCAATTCGATGATAGTGGTCGTACGTGGGTATGGAGACGTTCGTCACAGCAACTGGACGACAAATTTTTGCATCAGACGGTGAACATCATGGTGTGGGGCGCGATATGGTATGGTGCAATTAGTAATCTGCGACGGAAATATAAATGCGGCAAAATATATCCAAATATTAACAGAAGGACTACTACCGATATTCGACAACGCCATTTTATCTAAAGAAGACGCCACTTTTATGGAGGATGGAGCACCCTGCCACAAAGCAAGAACAACAACCACATGGAAAGAGGAACAGGGGATTCGGATTTTACCATGGCCAGGCTAATCACCAGACATGAATCCGATAGAGAATGTTTGGCACATAATCCAGACAAATATGGCGAAACGACCCCGAAAACCCAGCAATAAGGAAGACCTCATGGCAGCTGTTACAGAAGAGTGGTTAAATATTCCAGAAGACACCATCATTTAGTAGATTCTATGCCACGACGACTCGCAGCACTTCACGCAAGTAAAGGTGGATCGACAAAATATTAGTCTAATTTAAAAATTTTAAAATATTTTGTATATATAACGAGAATAGAATCTATTTTTTAATTAGTAGGTGTCTATTTTATTCTGTCACCCTAGTGTATATTTACATTCAGAGCAAATGTTTTATTTAATTCGTTAGTCCCGTATGTCACTTACACACGTACTTCTGATTTTTGCAAATTTGTTGTTCCTTTAGTTTGTATATCGCTAGATATGTGATAGGATAGCATTTATTGACAGACATACGTATAATAGTCATTTTGGGGTCGTATCTGGTTATTGACTGAGTGTATTCCAACAGAAACATATCGTTCTGTTGCATTTTCTATTTGAAGATAGTTCGAACTTCTTTGTAGTTATTGTCATATAAACTATTAAACACTGTATAAGCGAATTTATTCCTGAAACGGCAACTTTTCGATTAAGTGTTTATAAACTCACCAACTACAGTGTATGTACGTGCATACCTCTGCGATTAATAAACAATGTATTTATAAATCGATTCTATTGTCTTTCGTTAACTGTGAAAATGAAACACCATGCGATTGCGTATATTATCTAACCGGTAATCAATAGCAATTATTACTATTATTACACCCAACAATGAGTTATTTTCATCGTACGGATACCTATCCGTAAACAAATTATAAACGCATAAATAACGCTTTTGGAGTTGATGCATTCGAGCGCATACGAGTGGGATAACGAATGCGATCGAATGTATCTGCGAAAGTTCCTTTTCAGTTTTAATAGCGTTATTTTTATTTCGTAGAATTTCATGCCGGACTTTTCCGGAATTCGCGTGGGATAAATATCGTTGGGTTAGTTTTTATATCGCCATGCTTGGATATTTATTGTTTATTGATGTCTTTATTTTGGAATTAACCGTTTCTGACCGTTCTATTTACGGTGATATTTGGAAATATACGCCTACTTTTGGTACCATCAATGTATGTATGTAAGCAAATCGAGATCACATACATAAATTTGGCATGTCAACTGGCAGGTGTTTCTTTGCGTATTTCATTAGTTTTCAAATCGGGTAAACAACTGAATAAATATGGGTACTGTAACTGTGAATAAATATAGCAGTTCTTGGTCTTCTTCTTCTTTAACGGAAAAATTTTGTTCTTCCGCATTATGAGAAATCCCGTTCAGTAAGATGCGTTATTTTCCCTGTATACAGTAGGGATGAGTCGGAGGGAAATTCTTCGATAGGAAATAAAAGAAGAGAGGGTAACATAAATATTATTCTGATTTAAAGGTGAAAGGCAAGCATTAATATAACGTGAGTATATTCTATAAATTTATGCAGTAAATCTTACGTTTCTCGATTAAATCTGGAACAATTAATGTTTGCTTTAAAGAACTTTTTAATAATAATAATCCATGCCTTTGTATCCTCCAACGGCTTTCGTCAATTGCAGGAGACATCGGCTGGTCTTGAGTTATTAGGCCTACACGTGCGTCTTAAGATATTTAATCGAGCGAGGGAAATCCCAAAAAAATTTAACCTTGAAAAACAGTCTTGGGGTTTGAAGATGGAACCCCGAGACTGATAGCTAACCGCACAAGCTTTGAGTCATTAGCCCCATTTTTGCTCTATACCTATATAAAGAAGTTAGTGTCTAATATTATCTACAATGTGGAATTGTCCATTGTTTCCATTATTGGTACAATAAAATAAGCCGTACTTTAAATTTCATTAGAACTTGAAATTCCTTATGAAGTTTCACTTTTAGAAACCATTAATTTAATCCACCACCTCTGCCATTTGGTCTTCTGTTTTTTCTTTGATTTGAATTATTTACCTTAAACACTTGGTATCTTGGAAGTTACACTTCCCTGCGCCTATATTCATAGTTATTCGTCTCCGGAATCGATCAGTCTTTCGGCCCAGTAACGGGTCACGTCCAATGCTCCATGGCTGTCCTGTCATAAATCGTTGATGGTGCTGTATGCGGGGTTGTTGGTGTACTCCAGGAGTTGTTTCATGTTCCGTATTATTTCACAGCCGAACATGTTGTCATTGACGGTTCGGCTGTAAGGATTCAATTATTTTGGTAAGGTGGTAGTCCCCTGTTGTGTCGTATACGTTCGATCGTAGTTGGCGGTGGTTCACAGTGTCATAAGCAGAGTTGGGGTCGATTAGGACAACCCTCCTCTATATGCTCCGTAAGTGCTAGAACTTGGTTAGTACATGACTTGCTAGGTCTGAAGTCAGCCTGTTTGGGGATTATTTTCAAATCTAGACCGCCATCAATTTTTGGAGACCAGTCTTTCATAGAGTTTAAAGAGGTGACACAAAAGAGGGATCGGTCTTGGCTTTAAAGGGCGTTCTCTAAGCTACGGGTCTGTTAAAGGTCTCCGGACAGCTGTTAAAAAGTAACACTAGCCAGTCCCAAACTTCCCGCCAAAAGTGTTTAACCTGTTCCAGGCACATGCCATCCGCTTCGGCCACTTTCCAATTCTTCATTCTGTTTATGATTTCGCTGAGTTCTTTCATTGGGAACGGGGAGGTGACGTGGTTACTCGCAAATCGATGTTACGTTGTAATTTTGTCTTTTGGTGTTTTTGGGAAAGTTTGCCATTTAGAAGCAATTGGTGGGCAACTTGGTTGGCTGTCACATTGGGAGGTTTCTAATTTTGCTTTTGGTCCCCGTTCCCGTTGAGTTTCCTAATGAGGTTCCACGCTATTTTACTGCTGAAGTTGTTGATTTCGAAGAAACTTTCCAGAATTTTGTAATTCAAATACGACCAACCAAAAAGAAAAAAATGGGCTTCTACACCCTTGGACTATTGCTTTTGAGACCAAACGACATTGATAACGGCTTTTCATGTGATCTATTTTCGAAAAAAAAAAAACTAGAAAATATAGCACTAGAAAATTATTGTAACCATTTGTTGGAAAACCATATACATATAAGAAAGGTATGTTCGTTAACGAAAACGCCTAATGCTTGTAAATCTTTCCTTTCGCGCATGTATAAGCCTCTCTATACTACACATCCTTTATTGTATGTATACATGTATATATATATATATATATATATATATATATATATTTGTTGAAAAACTTAGGCTTTTAGTTAGATTTACATGTGAAATACACCCGGTGGAAATCAAATATTGTGAAACAGAAGACTACCGGAATTCTACAAACAATTTCATGAAAGTACGATGGCATCGTATCATTATACCGTCCTTTTAAAAATGGAACATTTCAAATATTCTTCATTATATCTAGAACCTCTTTATGAATATTAGTTATAAAATAAGAATTGTATATTTCTATTTGTTTCTTCTGACTACAGTTTATACTGTTCTATCCTGTAAGACGTCTTAGGTAAATACATAATAATAATAAGTGTGTGTTTGTTTCTATCTGTCTATCTGTATTGACTATAATTTATTCTGGTGTGCAGTTTACTAATTACCAAAATAAATATGCATTGTTGTACAGTTTACCTATGAGATTACAATTTGCTGTACAGGATACATACGGCTCTCGAAACGATGTTACACAGTGCCTTAACAACCTGACACGATACACAATTATCCACACGATGAAATTCGCTTCATTAAATAAGATGAAGGATTAGTCCACCATCATTTCCATCAACTCCACTATGTAAAACTATAAACTCAAAAAATAAATTACATGCTGCTATATAAAGTTGGATCACAACGAAGCTGCTTCACGATGTTTTACAACCAAGTTACGGTTTAATTCGCGAAAGTGTCACTCCGGCATTTATGAGCCACCTAATCACTGAGATCGGCCGCGACGTGAACGGCTATAAATAAGGTTGAGATGTTTTGACGAGCAGTGATTCTAGACGTAAAATTTCTGACGACAAAGAGCCAGAAAAGGAAGAAGCTGTACGTATAAATAACATATGCATGTATGTATATCGCTTATCGGTAATATTACATAACGTAACCTTTCGCGACAAATGGCTCGTCCTTGATTACGCAGGATACGTGAATTTATTCACGAATTGCTAATACCCGTGGCGTTAATATGGCAACGAAAAGAAAGGTAAACAGCGTTTAATATGCATCACGGCGTTCGGACTCCTAATATACGCAGCGATATTTAAATAAGCCATTTTATTTACAGCGGCTTTAGTGCGTGTTTTATAATTAAGAGGTGTAGAATTTGTTGAGAAGCGAACAGGATGCAATAGTCCATTTTATCTCTTATATTCTCATATTTTTTATTCTTGCTATAAAAATATGCAAATGTGGAGTACAGGAAAATGGGGTGTGGATTGCTGTCTCTCGTAGAGGAATAATTTCAATTTCACCATCAATACAGAGAGGTGCAAAAAGTTTGCACACGCAAATTGAGTTTCCTCCGAGGTTACCAAGTTTGACTATTAAGGGCTATTTTGTATTCTCTTAGTTGAAAAATAGAATTTTAAAAGCTCCTGTACGTAATTTGTAAGAACTGCAATAAAGGATAATTCAAGAATGTGCAAACATAATACAAAATACTTTTGATACCATGATAAGGTGCGTAAACTTGTGGATTGAATAAGGTGGTAGTAATTTTCAACATTTATCGTATTTTTTTTTATTTCTCTTTTTTGATTAAAATGTAAGTTATTTTTACTTCATCACTATTTAAAATGAACTTTTCGCAGAGATGTACAAATATTAATGTCAGTGTGGCACAAAACCTGTCAGAATTATAGAATACCAAAAAAAATTAAATAAGACATTTTTTAATTCCATGGCATACTTTTATCAATATAATTTTGCTCCCTCGATTCTTTCGTGATATGCCAATTTCCTGGTGGACTAAAGGTTAATATACAGTTAGACACTAAAATGTTGTTAACATTTTAAAAAATTCTCCATAGCATATGATCAGTCGATGCATTTATACAAAGTTTGGGGAAACAGGTACGGTACGGAATAAAAAACTAAATCGTACCATCGCAGTGGCCGTTGAAAAGAAAATATTTTATTCATTCATAGCCGTACACGATTCGACAACTTAAGAAATAAAACCAGTGGACTTGGAGCTACGTCATCAATTCGTGAATTAGACCATAAAACAATCAACGAATGATGTTTTCAGCAAAAGCATCTTCAGTGGCGAGGTACAGCTTTAATTAACTGGATTTTTAAAAAGTAGAATTCTCGAATCTGGGGTGAAGAAAATACACGAGAAGTATTTGAAAAAACTAACTCTTTGATGTAGTTTCTGGGCTGGTGAAGTGATTGGACAGTATTTCTTTGAAGAATTTAGTTCCGTTTATTGTTACTGAAACTCGATATAAAAACATGATTACAAAACTTTTGTTTGTCGAGTTGGAAGGTGTTAATGTCAGAAACATCTACTGCCACAAACTCGAATAATTTTTTGAAGGGTATCAGAGGCATGGAAAGTAATAAAAACCTTTAAGAAATAATGACAGAAGAAATAACAAAACACGGCTTCTGAGTGGGACAGTCATGCACGGACAATATATTTGTGATACAACAAGTATTGGAAAAACGCATAGCTAAACATTTACCCACCCACCTAGTATTTATAAATCTAGAAAAGGCTTTTGCTACGGTACCCTTGAAAAAAAAATTGAAGTTTTAAACAAAGTGGTACTCAATACCTGGTACATATAGAACTTATATAAAGATACACATAGCATAAACAGATCAAAGCCATTCCCCAGAAATAAGAAGCTGAAACAAGGATACAGTCTTTCCCCTACAATATTTTAATTTATTTTCAGGAAGCCTTAAGTAATTGGAGAAGAAACAACAGAAAGAATGGGAATTAAGATGGAAGATCGCTGTCTCACAAGTCTTTATTTCGCAGACGATCAAGTAGTTATAGCTTGTGATAAAGACCATATAGATTACATGTTTATGAAACCGAGACAAGAATTCAAAGATTGAGGACTAACTATAAACATGACAAAGACTGAATATATGAAAGTGGGGTGTAAAGGCGAAGATGACCAGCAGCACTTGCAAATTAAAGAAATAAGAAGAACAAACCACTACAAATACCTAGGGAACATACTTACCTTAGTGAGAAAAGTACATCGAAAATAGACACATGAAATAAAATACAACAGGGAAAAAAGCAACCCAAGCCTTAAGTTCCTTGCTGTGGTCTAAAGAATTAAGATTGGAAACAAAATATATAAAGCTTTCGTGGAGCCCAGATGAATGTATTGTCTCCCAAAATGTTGGTAAACCAACGGAACTTTTCGGTACTAATCGACAATGGCATTTGCAGTTTAAAAAAAATATTTTTACACTATAAATAACTTGTATCATATGCTATAAATTTAAAAAGTAATATGAAATTGGAACAGCATACCTATTTTATGGATTTTTAATTTTAAGTTTCTGTCTATTCTGAAACTTTGGCTTCTTATGAAGGTTTAGGCATTCTAATTAATTATAAGGAATCTAGTTTCTTAAATGGCGTACATATACATATATCGGTTGGAATATCTTGTTAGCAATTGATTGGTTAATTGTATACTTCAGTTTAAATATAGAAGAAGAAAGAATAAAAATTTCATACAGACCAATTGAAGTTATTCCGATATGTTAGTGTCACTATAAACCATACAAACTACACCAGAACTCGACAACAACAAGCGGCGAATGTACCGCATGTAACGATCACAAAAAGACGACACACTTTCAAAGTTTCGTATTACATATGCACATACATTTGCACAATGATGGTAGAACGTTTTTCCTCTTCTTGTATACGTACAGCACAAACAATGGAATATCTACTTAATGAGTTCTAGTTTTCAGGCACCCGCACAGAGCCACCGCAGAGAATGCCGGACGATAGTATTAAATCGTAAAAGCTAATAATTCCGCATTCGTTCGTAACCTTGCTTGTGAATGGGACATCAACGTGTAAGTACTGCATGTATGAATCCAGCAAGGAGTCGTAAAGGAAGAATGTTGAACGCTTGCAACCGCGTTCCGCTCATAATGTCACTACCATGCGATATTTAGATTGTATGCTAAGTTATTGGTACGTGACACTATTAAAAATAAGTAATTATAAGTTGATTGCGAGTGAATAATGTTCATTAAAGCTAGGAACAGTTCTTCGTCCTCTATCGATAATATTTATTTAGATTTATTACTTTCTAATCAATCAAGTGCGTTAATTTATCTCTAGACAATATCCTACTCTGAATATTTAACGCTTGATATATTTAAAAGGTTACATATACATTTATTAAAAAAAAATGCTACCGAAGAAGTCCAGTCTATAAGTGCCTACGGAACACTACTGCATGTCTTATCGGAACTGCAAAAGGTTGTGGAAATGAATCTCAATACGGAATATATTTGGCGGTATTTCGATTTGAAAATCGTGTTTAATATTAAAACTTCGTCAAAATAATATAACCACTTGTTTAGCACTAAGGGGTACTGATAAAATAATACTATTATAAAAAGAAAATTCGCTGCTCGTCCTTTTATAGTGTACAAGAAGAACGACTCTGAAAGTCGCAATATCCTCGACATTGTCAGCAACAACTTCCTACTTCCTCGATTCTCTTGAGTTAGAAACTTTTTCACTTAATCCGAAAAGCCATACTAATAAGATTAGCTTCATTAAATGAAATATACCAGAACCATTTCCTATTGTTCTTTGTATGTGTTTTGCAATTCAAAATAAAACGGAATCGTCACGTACTTGATTAGTGAATGGATGTAAAATTTGTTACCAATATAAAGCATGCAAATCCCATTTCTGGTAACATCTGGTGTTTATAAGATTTTCTCTTGTGTGCGAAACGGTAGCGAAATATCTCAATAGAAGATCTTGGCTATTGGTAATATCTGCGTAAACTTTAAGGTTTGCTTATATATTTTGCATCTGTCAAATTTAAATCAATATATGCGTAATTACATCACCTGCATGTCACTTGTGTATAATATCTACGTTATTTCTATTGTTGCTATGGAAACAAAATAACAAATTTGTGACACTAGCCCATATTATTTGCAAACCTATGCATGTCAAATTTAGTCGAATAATTTATATTCTGTAGTAATGCAGCTCCCTAAGGAAAACATGAATATTTCATCCCGTTGCCAATGGCAACCAATTACATAAACGGTATGTTCAGCTTACGTTCCTTCAATCAGCACAATAATGACATTTACGTAGCCGGTATTGGGAACAAGTTTTTTTGTTTTCTGGATTGGTAGACTTAGGATTTATAAAAGTCAAAAATAAAATTCAAATTAGTTGTCTTTATTGGCGTTGTATTAAACACCATTATTGTATGCGTAACTGAGATACCTTAAAGTATTTGTGATAGATTTTGCACTTTTTGTGAACCTAAACTGGTCAATTCAAACAAATAGTTTTTGCGTTATTATTGGGAATTAGACAGCAACACGATTTGATGCCGCTTGTGCACTCTGTGACTATGAAAGTCAAGGTGTTACCTTAGACAAAAAAATTTGGGGCTGCTAAAACAGACCTTCGGGAGGAACGACATTTTGGATCTTCCATCATTGGCGAAGAAGTTCTTGGTTAAAGAAAAGGTTGTCTTCTTATATGCGACAATTGTCACAGTCCCTCCGCCATGAACAAAAGGTTGCCATCTTTACAACCTGGGGACGATAAACAGACGATGTCGACGAGTGCCTAAATAAATTAACTATAGAACAGGTAAAAATGAAAATCTGTAATCAACTCCACTGGAACTTCCTTTCTATCAAATTAATCAAATCAGTGGTTAATTCATTTGCAGAACCTGTGGTCAAGCGCAAAAGCTTTGAAACGAAGGTGACGCCGTGTTCGTTTGCTGAAATTATGAAGGTGTTATCCTCTTTGAATTGGTACTAGATAATAAAACCTTAAGCTCTGAACGATACTGTGAACAATTGGGTAGAATATATCCAGTTTTCTTGCTTTTCTTTCTACACTTTAGATTTTAGACACTTTGCCAGTTACGATACACATTTTATATTTGGCCTGCCTACACGTCTTCTTCCTAAACATCTATAAAATCTTGCTCTGGCTGGCAGCCTGGTCACTTGCATCCGTTCCACATGTTCCTTCCACTTATTCTTGTTTTCCTTTACCCTGTTCTTATATCTCTATTTCTTATTCTATCAGATCCTGTGCATCCTTTCACTCTTAGAAATTTCTTTTGCATCTGTACATGCTGTATTGTTTTCTCGTTGTTGTCTACGTTTCAATAACCTATAAGAGGGTTGGCACTGCCATCATCTTATAAAATTTTGTTTGTGTGTGCTATGTATGTATTCAGTTTTAAGGTAAAAATATCCTGTATTAGTCAACAAAATTTCGCGCTATTCTATCAAGATAATGCTAAGCCGCGTACTACCTAAAAATTGGAAGAATTTGAAGAGGTGGAATTGTTAGTCTGGATTTAGGTCGATGGCACACTTACTCGTTACGCGTATTTTTGCTAATGTTGTGGAAATAGGAAAAGCATGTAATGAATTCTTTACCTCTAAACCAGCAGAATAAGCTGGTATAAGCATGGAACGAAAACTTTACCAAAGAACCATCGACCATAATGAACTATATCTTATTAATATAATAATTATCTCTGTAATATGTGGGTGAAATAAATAAGGGGCCATCTCACAATATGTGAATTTATATCTTGAATCCGGCTTATCTATCCGTTTTACAGTTATTAAATAATTAATGCCACTGTTTTTATTGCCGTGACGCTTTTTCAAGTATTAGGGACATGTGTTTTACTCTAGAGTCCTTCTCTCAAAGATCTGGGCCTGAAGATGTACAGAGTAACTGCACGAAACCGATCGGTGTAATTTTAAATAAGTTCAGATATTGTGAGATATAGTTCCTTACTTATCTCACCCACATATTATAATGAACTCACACCGAGTTAACAAGGTTCCTCTAATTATCTTTGTGTTTTTGTATTTATATTAAATTTTGTTTGAAACGTTTGCTCTATCCTGTTATATGAGATACAATATCTATATTTTATAATAATAACAATAAGAAGAATTATACTTATATGATAAGAGATACTGCAAAATTACTAAAACGTATTATAACTGCAGTAGAGCTTATTAAAACACATAGACTAGTTATCTATTTTTTCCAGTGTAATTTGACGGATAAGTTTTGGGAGTTTTCAACGCAAACGCGCTTGAGTTTCCTTTCTTTACGGACACATCCCTTATTGCATACAATAAGAGTGGTTTTGAAAAGTAGTAGTTGACACCACATATAGTTACGTTGTAGTTCAGACTTCAAAGAAGAGTGAAAATTGAATTAACAAGCACTTCCTCGGAATTCTTTTGTGGATACGTTTTCTTTGTCCAACACGCTGTGTCTGTCTGTTGAATCGATTTGCAGATTAAGAAATGCACGTATCTTGAGCGTATATCGCATTACAACGGGGGTCTCTTTGTGGAGCTTCGTAGAATCCTTATGCTTACCGAACAAGAAAACCGGACTTTATAGACGACGCATGTTCAAAAGCTTCTAAAATAGATACTAGAGAAACTGCGGCTCGTAATATACAACACGCTTGCACGTATACAATATGATATCTATCAATAGAATGATAAATATGTTCGTCTCGGCAACGATGTAAGTAAGCGGTGTGTACAATAGTTACTCCTTCGTTTGCTATATATTGTTCTTATTACCTCTGATAATGTATTTTCTCCTTCAATGGCGAGTTCAAGGGACCAAAAGTTAGTTTAGTAGTTTCTATAACACAAATATTATAAAGAGTATTTCAATAAGAGAGCAAGATCTTAAGGTTCAATAAAACATGGTTTTCTGTAGCAAAGTATTCCAATATTTATTGATTTAAAAGGTAATACATTTGGGCATTATGTATAAAACAAAATATCATTTAAATAACTGCCATGGCTTTGCTGGCACATACGTACTATTTTGACAAAATCTGCAGTAACACTATTGTATGCACATGACGGTATTTCACTGATAGACCATATAATTTCGGCCTTCATTGCTTCGGCAGTGGCGAGCTTGTTGGCATAAATCTATGAGATCAGATAACCTCACAGTCAGAAATCAAAAGGCGTTAAATCGAAAGAACGTGGCGGCCAATTTTGGTTACCAAACCGAGAAATGACACGACCAGCAAAAAACTCGTGCAAGACAGTCAATGTTTTATGGGCGGTATGACATGCGGCACCATCCTGCTGAAACCACATATGGCGAAGAGAAATATTTTCCAAATGAGACAAAGAAACTCCGTTATCATAGCACGATAAGGTTTGGCATTCACCGTTATTTCATTACCTTCCGCCAGACCTCAACGCACACCCGATAGTAACACGCTTTGGATGCATTGGCTTCTAATGATTCAATTTTGCAATTTCTGAGCCCCACACGCGACAGTTTTGCCGATTAACGAAGCCATCGAAGTGAGAGTGGGCTTCACCACCTTAAATGATTTTGTCCTCAAAATCGGCATTAATTTCTGTCTACTCAAGGATTCAATTGGTGAATTCTCTTCAATATGCTACGAGCTCGTGTCGTGTGTTTCACATCACTAATCGAACCAGTAATTTCGAACTTTTCGATTATTCTTTTCACAGTAGATGAATTACGAACATTCTGTGGATCGAATATTGGACGCACTTTACGAATGGTGGCAATCAAATTTTCACCATTTTAATAACAATGTTTAACAATTAGGACGCGTTGTTTTGTCGTGTAATATCACATGTTTACTGACTCCCATCTGTCAACTTTCGATCTATCACGTTGTAAAGATCTGTTGTGTCATTATGACTATCACACCATGGCGAGCAATTCAAATCCTGCGCTCCTATTGAAACCCCCTTTAGAGATAACCGTACTATGGCTTTCAATTGAATATAAAATTGAATTCTACATTCAATTTTATGTACTAAACTCAGTGTTATCTCTTGCTTCGTTAAAATATTAATTAATTGACAAGAACATACGAGGCATGTCGAAGAATTAAGGAAAATGATCAGTTTTAAAGTGTTTAATTGAATCTATCTACGATTTATTATTGTCCCCTACAAAGTATAGTCCCTTGGAATGCACACAGGGTCTTTAGCGAGTTTTCCATTCCTGGTAACAATTCTCTAGTCTTCTCAAATCTTGTTAGACTATTTAGAACGCTAATTGTAGATACATTCAACTAAACACTTTAAAACAGATCTTTCTCATTAATTCCGAAACATACCTCGTATATTTGGTGCTACCTAACATGCCAAAAACAAATCACCGACTTTAGATAAAAAAAATTCGTACAACTCGAAAAAAGTGGGAATGTGCGTTTAGAGGTCACACTTATTAAAATACCCAGAAAACATGTCTTTGGCACAGGTTTTTCTCAAGGTTTCTCTAAGTTTGGTTTATAAAACACAACATGTGCTTGAGTAGATATCGTTGGTAACGCGTACTTAGGTAAACACCCCTTAGCAGCACCTTGCGCGCGCACTGTTGGCCATAAATGCACCTAATGCTTAAGAATTACTTGGGGTGATTGGAAGATGCCGAAACACCGTCCTTGAAATTCTCAAATTTGTTTAGGAGGTTAAAGAAATACGGTTTCTATTTGAGCAATTAATTCATTTATCTCTGGATAAGAGTTTGTAATAGTTTTTGTTATAAGATATAAAGCATGAGCACTAATAATAACTAAAGATATAATTACGTATCTGGCAGACACTGGTTTGCCGACGTGATTTAGCAGCTATAGTCAGACCTATTTAGAACAACCCATAGTCTCCAATAGCCTGTCAATATAAAATCATGTACTGTAACCGATCATAGAATTATCCATACTTACTTTATATAATTAGTAATGAATAATTTAAATTACTAAAGGGGTTAAAATGGAGTCCAGTAAAAACATAATGGTCGTAATAGTGAAACTCCCTAAATCAAATATGACATGTATGGATAAATAATTGAGGTTATACTCTTATAGTGTATTAAAATATTACGCTTTCCAACAATTACGAGGACAATCGATAATATAATAAGTCAGGCCATCTCTTCGGTGGTCCTCCAGATGGTCACTATCTGCAAACGTCAATTAGTAACAAACGTACAATCGGTCATCTAGAAAGTCATCACCTCCGTCATCTTTCACGCACAAATACAGGCTTTAAAATAAAAAAAGGGAAAAACAACTAACACTGTGTTTGAATAGCGAACGTTCAAGATAATAGGCGGCATGTTTCTCGCCAAAGCAAAGAATCGAGGAACAACCGATAAATTAATTCGTTATAAATTGACGCATGCACGTAGGTGCGTGTGTCGTAATTAATTTAACAAACACTTTCCTAACAGCGGACAAAAGTGATTTTTCTTGTTCCGACGTAGATTGTTATCGTTTGCAGTTAGACAAGTAGCACGCGGTTCATGTATTATTAAGTAGAAAGGAAACTCACCGATTTTATGGAAGTGTTTTTACATGTGTTTTGCAAGTATACGTATGTACAGAGGTGCTTGATTCAATCTTGCAATTCTTTTACGATCTGCTGTTGTAATTTAGTGCTTATAAGGTTTCTACATATCGCGGAATTCTATTAAAATTAACTCGAGTATGTTTATTGAAAAGAAGTTGGATTCTAAACAACGTTACAACCTCACATGTGTACATAGGTCTAAAACATCGTTTCTCAACTTGGGGATTGCGAAAATAATTGTTGTATATCATATTACAAAATTACTTATTATAAACATTTTACTTACAATTACACACGTGAAAAAAAGAAAAAATGTGATGATTTTTCATTAAAAATTTTCTCCGTACGTGAATCTACGTTAGAAACACGCGGAAACAAATTGTTTTTGGGTAACAAAAGACGTTTCCTGTATCTAGTTTTTAAGGTAACCATATACGTAAAATCCTTTTCACAGAGATAAGGCGTGACGAAAGGAATTAACATTTTCAATACTTCTGTGACTAAATTTCCATATTCATATGGATGCGCGAGAAAAGATGTACTTAAATTTCCAGATGTAGCGTTTTGTCGGCAGACTTTTTGATGGGCTGGTGAATCTCAACTGGTAACTTAGCATTGGCAACAACCCTTTCAGTATCCACCCCGTTGAGAAATCATTTTTATTTCCATCAAATGAGTCATTAGCCACGTGAGTGCATTTTCATGGAATCCAAACTGTTATGAATGATAGTGTCCTGTTTACTCAAACTTTTTCCAATATAATCCTAAGTGAGCGGAAACACATCCAAATGTTTGCTTTAAAGGTGAATAAGCAAGGTATCAACCTTTCTAATGAAAGCATGAACTTTATCATTAATAGAATGTTTGTATCATGTCTTTGTAAATTCACATTAAAGTCGTTTAAATGCGAAAATACAGTTAAGTAAGTCAACAACATACACTCGTTATTCTGCAAAGGGCTTGTTTATCCTGGAAGAATGCTGCGACAGTTTCCCTTGCCCTATCCACCTAACATCTGAATTGAAAAGAAAAGATTTTTTATTTTTGCCCACTTCATCGAACAGCTTGTTCTGTAACGGTCGGCATTAATAAAATTAACCACATTTACAGCTTCACAAAGACTTTAGTTGAGGTTTTCTGGCACACATTTTGTGGTAAGAGCATATCTGTGAACGAAATAGTGTGCCCATTCCGCTGATGGTGTAAGACAATCTAATATTTTCATTAAATGTCCTGTTATCGCCTTTGCTCCATCACTACATATTGTAATACACTTTGTCCAATCTATTTTCAATCAATCAGTGTTAATATAGTTTCTAATAGCTTCATAAGGAACATCAAAAAGACATTCTCCTGTTTCATGACCCAATACTGTTTTGCAGAACAACATATTTTCTTTGCTTGATGTGTCCCTATCACATTCATACTCCACACAACAATAGAATATTGAATTAATATTATTAATTCAATATTCAGCAGCCACATCATCGATTCGCCTTGATACTGTGTCGTTAGAAAGCGGAATTTTTTCAATTTTTTCCACGCCTATTAAAACACTGACCAACTTCAGAATACAATATAAGAATTACGACGACTCTATGAGGTTTGGACATCTTACATACTTGACTTAGAGTTAGAAGCTTGCTGATTTGTCAAGATATGTAATTTTCTTTCAAAAATTCCAAGGGTTGGTGTCTGGATGTTTAGTTTCCAAGTGTCGAACTAATTTCGGTGACTTCGTGCTTTCATTGGAGAAGGCTTGATAGCAAACAAGGCACTGGAGTTATCCATCCAATGAGATGAAACCATAATTTAAATAATTCATTGTACAACCTTGTCTTTTTATCAACCAATTCACTGGATGGAGATGGCTCACTTCATTTTTTCACAAATGTATCCACTTCGCATAAAGAATTAAAAAAGGGCAATACAGTTTCACGTAGGTAGATACAGGCTTCGTATTCGAAACTTAACTGCAAAATATTGATTTTATTTATATTTAATATTTGGGGGGTGGTGAAGCTAAGAAGGTTAGGAATCGCTAGTCAAAAGTATTACGGAATGCAAGTAAATAATTTACTTTGCTCCATGTGTGAGTATAGTTTTTGGGGAAAGAAATTCGCCCAAGACGATCTTTGAGTTTAGCGCAGTTCCATAGTATTGGATATTAACGCCAGCTACTTTATAACTACGTTAGCATTATGACGACGCTTTAATACTTACAAAAAGTATAAAATGTCAAAAGAAAAATCTCAATAACATGAACGAGATCACCATACGTATAATATACATTTAATTCAGAAATATAAATTACTAACATACTTTCCTTTACCATATTAATAATTGTGGGTTTAGTTTACACAAAATTAGAACAAGACAACGTTGAATAAAAGAACGAGATCCCAGATTATTTATTAACCCGTTTCATGTGTTTATTTATTATTTATTATCACACAGCGGAAGACTAATTAATGTGTACGCAGCATAATTAGACGTTCAATATTCCATTAACACTTCAAGATATTAGAAAAATGCATTTATTTAATTTTTATATATGTGCGAAGAAATATACTTATATCGTATAATTGTGTGAAACGTCAGTGATTTTTATCTTATTGGACCTAATTATTAATTAACGACATCTAATCCGTTTACTTTTTATTTTCTCCAGCACCAATTAATATTTGCATATATGGAAGTGAAAATAACTGATCGGTGGTTATTGTGAGTGTATGTATTTTGTAATACATACGTGGCATAGAGTCTTACAAATTTCCTTTGTTAATACGTAGATAAATTGCAGGTAAATGTTACTGATATATGGGCGAACAATAAATTTAGAATTTATCGAACAGATGTTGGGAAATTTACATATTACAACGAGATGTTACAATGCAGATAAACGCTTATTGTTGTGTATGCGTTGCTTTCTATTGATATCTTCTTTCAGATCCGAACAATTTATTAAACGCGAGAGATTTTGACAGCTCCTACTTAACGTGGATTATGTTAAGAGTTTACTTATTTCTACCGACCTTTTTACATAATTGTTTAGCGATTCAATCAAATATCTGTTGCTTTCACTTTCTTGAAAGGAAATCTTAATTAATCCTAAGAGGATCATTAATTTAATATGCTGCATTATAAGTAGAAAATATCTTTTGTTCCTGCAACATGTACTTTTGAATGGTATGTATGTAGGTGTAAATATTTCTCTGGCAAAGCATTCTATACGTTCACAGTTTAGTATTGGTGGGGTTAATTTCTTCCTAGTGCAAGTTACTGTGACACAATTCCCGAAGGTGGGTTGAAATACTTACATTTCTGTTAACCCCGTTGTCTCGATATGCTTTCACAAAAGTAACTTGCTACAAGCTCGTAAAGTATTTCTTCAGACTTTGCTGTACTTGAATTTGTTACCATCAAGAAGTGATTCTAATTTTGGACATAAATAAAAAGTCAGTTGATGTTAAAACTAGCGAACTTGAAATACACGACAACAATTCAATTTTCATTTAATCCAATTTCACAGCAAAAGACACAGATGGCGCCATCCAAAATATCTAGATAGGGAGGCTTCTGATAGTAGCTTCCACTCATTCATTACAAAATAAATTAAAGCCATGCCTCCAAATCAACGAGTAAGCATTTCGCTGGAATTTGGAGCAACAGTAATTGCATTAGATATCTCTAAAAATTTCTCAAGTATATAAGAATTACGACAATGAAAATGAAAATGCCCAAACAACTTTAATATAATCCGCTGCTATAACAGACTAATATATACCTTCACTACGATGCCCTAAGGAAGCGATATTTACAATAATGGTATTTGAATGGAAACAATCTTTCATAGTAGTCACGCAATCCGGAAAAGGAGATTATAGAATGAATAAGTTGATTGTGGACCCATAATTTTATAAAAGAACCTAGTAAACGGATATTTGCTTATGATTTCAGCTAAAAGAATATGTGGGCAGTCCAATATGTGTTAACACCACCTTACAGTCAGTAAGGATTGTCTTTGAGGAAGGGTCTTGATGTTATTAGTCTCGTGTCTTATCGTAGATGATTTCTTTAACAATCTATCAAGTTATGGTCATGAGATATACTTGATACTTGGTAATCATTATTCGCGGCAAGTAACACAAGATTACGTTATAACATTACACACAAGTGATACCAAAATTACAGATTGATTTACTAGGAAGATAAAAGTTAGGTTAAAATCATTCTTTACGAAAGGAACGATTCCTAGCCTTAAATGGTGGGACCAAATACTTGGATTGTAGATTCTTTAGCAGTATCTGAGATTTTAGACCTTAGATAATCTTCTCTACGAAAGGAACATTGACTAATTTTGATGGCGAGACTGAATACTTGGATTATGGACTCCTTAGTATTGTCCGAGTATCTGAATATCTGAGATCTTAACCCTTAATCATGATAATTCGTTAATACGGTGGTCGGTGCCAGTACCACAGCTATGATAAGTGCCTATTCAACAGTAGCTCTAAATATAGTTACCTGATACCTACAAACATAAAGAGACAGTAAATGCCCTTACACTACATTCTGAAGGAATCCAACACAAACTATCTGATATATTCAGTTAGTTTTTTTTTTTAGTTTTTTGTTAGTTGTTAGTCAATCAGCCTAAGAAAATGATCAAGAACACCATGTTGAATGAGTATCCGTTAGACCTTAACGTAAAGAAGAAGCTTTGGCATGGTACTCAGTCAGATCAAGAACAGAAGGAGTCAAAAAGGAACCTAGCTGCCATTTAAAAACGTACACGAGATATCAAATTACGAGCGCGAATCGGACTTTGGTTTTAAAACATTTATTGGTACACTAAAAAAATGAATACATTTTATTTTTCTATATAATCTCCTCTTTTATTCGCGCATTTTTCCCATTGCATGGAAAGTTTTTTAATTACGTCATCAAAGAGTGAATGTGGTCGCGTCCAATTACGCACGAACCACCACACCTTCCACCACCACCACATTTGTCGTCGCCAAAGTGGTGATCTCCTACTCCTTCTCTGAGTGGCCCAAGCATGCGGTAGTAACACGGTGACAGATCGGGACTATAGGGGGATGCTCCAGTATTTTCCAATGAATTTTGTACAACTTATCTTACATAAGAGCCACCTAAGACATGGAATTAAAGGATGGAGCAAGGTCAAAAAATCTCATTTTGGAAAAATTAACAAAGCCATGGAAAGGTATTCATATCATCTTTGCTAAGAAGAGGAGAATCCTTCAGAAAAGGAAATGGAAGATTATTGACGAAGGTACTGATAAAACATGTAAACCTAGGGTATTATTTACGTAAACTCGGGAAAGCTACACTAATAGCAATAATAATAGCGACTTACAGTTACATAAACAGTAAGTTGTTGAACGGTATGGTGTAGAATCTTACTCATTCATGGCAACAGATCACTAACAGTAAATTGAATAATCTTTATATATGTGTCTATACACTTACTCTTTGAGATATCAATACTGCTATCGCACCCGCTCAATGTCTAACGACTATTTCGTTACGTAGGCAAGTTATCGAGATGCCATTAAGATCTTTTCGTAGATCGACGTATTTTTACCATTCCTTGCTACAAGAGGACATATGCAGCTCTTATCGGTCGCTATAGAATGTCGACATCTACTATCCAATGTGACGTATTTCAAAAGAGCCAAGTTAAGAAAATACATACTTACATACGCTAGTGTCTAGCCTAAAATTTATTGTATGAGCGTAAATTTAAGTTTGGTATTTCGAGATGTCCGTAAATCGTTTCGGTTCTTATCGACTTTATGTTTATGGGAAAGGTTTAGTGCTGCGCAACACGCAGATACGTTCTGAGTGGCAATCGCATATAATTTTATTGCTTTACAAGTTTGTTTAAATGTCAAAGCGTGCAGATCTATAATTGGCTCCGTTTACATATATTTTACGGCAGTTTTGATAGCTATTATATACTGGACAGGCTGAATAATCTTTGAGTATATCAACGTTAAGAAAACGTAAACGCAATTTCGATACAATAGAATTCTATTAATGTTTCTTTCAGAGAAATTTCAACGTAATTTAATCTCATTAATTTAGAAATCTTTTCTTTGCTAAATCTATTTTTGTTTACCTGCTTAACCTTCAAGATTTTTGAAATTCATTTTCGCGCTACAACTTGTTTAACAAGTGCATCTGTAAAATATGAAACTTCAGGTATCGTGCTGATGGGTTAAGTTTGTTCTTCATGCCCTACCACTTAAAAGTGAAGTAATTAATTCAAATGAGGCAAAAGCTACTTAAACGATGACCTTCGCAGAGGCCAAGTGAAAAGCTCTGTTAGATAACTAGACATAAATAACCTTTGGGATTTTAAGTGTTAATTCTTAACATTTTAATTTGTTGAGGTATAAACACATCTGAAATACCTAGAAACAACACCTAACATAATAAGCAGTACTGTGAATAGCTGCATTCAGCAGCGTTATTATGTTGGGTGAGATTAATTATTAAAATTACAGATCTATCGACGTCCCATAGAATCGGTGACCCAAAGCAGTTGGTAACAGGGAAAATAATTTTAACTGAATCTCGTTTATTGCATGTTTTACCTATGCCTTTGAAAGTAATACCAAAAATTTTTCAAGTTAAACTCTTTCTTACTTTTTTACCCAAGATTTTGTTTGCAAAATAAGACATCACTTATGGCAGAACACAATAGAAAGTTATAGACAGGTTTTCCACGCAACCCCTTTGAAAATTTATAGCAGGCAATTAGCCTGTATGTTGTGTTATACCAAATCATTTTCACTCGTGTTACTTCCAGTTATATCGGAAGTTACATCCAAGTTTGATATTTTTAATCCAATGATATGATTCTCGTTTGCTTTTTAGATTCGATTGATTGTTATGGAATCATTTTTGTGTACATCTAGAATCAATTTGTTCTCAGTTTCTTGAAATTTTATTTTTCTTGAAATGAATAGGTTTCTACGGTTAGAGTCAGTATTAAACGAACTGTTTCGGTAACTCGACGTATAAACCACGCTAGAGACGAAAGCACCTTAAAGGTCTCGGTAACTCGACCATTCCTTCTTTTCCAATGTACACCTTAACATTTCATATCAGGAATAAAATTGAATGAATTTATATCATATTTATACAGGTAACGATTGAAACTTTGTACTTCCCAATTCCATTGCAACATTTAGTTTATCACATACAGAATGTTCAGAATTTAAGATCTAATCTTATGAATTTTACCTAACTCAGGTCACATTTATGGTGCCGTTTTAGGTACATTCCACAATAGTTTCGGTAAAAGTAAAACGATACGCTCCACACATATATCATTGACTTGCCTAGTCACGCGCGCCCCATGTAGTACTGTATTCCCTATCTAAACACCTTACAGTCTTCACAAGATAAACCTCGTGTCCTCAGCACTTCAAGTCCTCGTACTCAGCATTTTCGTCGGAGGAACAACTACCGCAACATACGGACAACACGGAGAACCTAAGTACTCACATTCTTTTACTTCAGTTCATTCATTCGTTTTACGTATTTACCATATTTAATTATCTCGCGTTCCTAGAGGTGAACCTCTTAAATACCACCCCGTTTATTCACCAGCATTACTACTTTACTACTTCCTCCTTTTTTTTAAAGAATCTACTTTCGTAATTTGTCATTTTCATATTTCTCCTCGCGCTCTTTATTTTAAATAAATTTACTTAAAGGCATCTCCGAGCATTTTCTTATTTATTGTTTATCAATTAAACCTTCTAATCTAAATCTTCAATTATTGTTTCACCCAAACCCCATTGATGGCAATTTGGCACCCAGTGTGGCATCTAACACCCCGATTGATAGCAATCTGGATGCACATTTTCCTTTACTAATTCCTTAAGAAGAAGTGGGCTGAAACGCAGTTTAATATCTTCCAATTCCCTTTTTCTCATTTTTGTTTTGTTGCTCTTTTAGTATTATATGCATAAACCTCATAAATACAGCTGCATGTGTCAATGAATATATTGAATACAGCCACATGTTCAAATTCCATACCAATAAATGAATGTTCAAATAATACTCCGTATTTTTTTTTGTATTATTTGCTACACCATTATTGAAACATTTGTCTTCATTACAAAATTTGTCTTATCCGCAAAACGTGTTATGCAATGTTGTTCTTTTTATTAGCTGCATTTTAGTCAGCATTAGAAATGGTAAGATTTCGTTAATATAATTTAACTAAGCGGTAACAGGAATGACAATGGTGCACACTTCATTTAGACCTTATATGTCTATTATAGTGACAAACATCGAAAATGAGTGAATGCCTTCAAAGATTTGGTGCCTCATAAGTATTCATCGAGTTTAGAAAAATGCAATCGCTACCTAAAAGATTCAAGTCACCTACAAAGAAATCACGTAAAATCACTCAAATTATAAATATTGCAAAAAAATAGATTAACATTAGAAGAGTTGTTTTTGCTGGCTTTCGCTTCACAAGTACCAATACTCCTTAATAATTCTGCTAATCGTACTTTTATATACTTCCAACAAATTGTCTAGCAGCCATTACGTCCATATAAACACCTAAACTCCCCATTTCGAGCTGAGCATCCGTCACGATCTTGCCTCCATCCATGTACGATGGGAAGCTTTCGCGGAACGCCGGGCAAAACTCGATTCGTAAGACGGACGCGCAACATCTTCGCGATCCGGTAAACTGTAACCTACCTAATTTAGATCTCGGAAAAGCGAGACTTGTATTCGCTCTGCGCGTGCGGTTGTTGTTCTTGCGCCGTAATTGCAGCGACCTCCTTTTTTTCTCTCCATTTTTTGTTCAACTACACCCGATTTGATGCTGTACGTATATACTTACGCGCGGGCATTGTGGATTTTAAATGTCATCGGTTCGTCGTCCATTTTTGGTATTTATAGCTTATGATGAGAGACTGACATTGAATTATTATCGAAAGATATGATATGGGTATCTCTGTATATAGTCTAGAAATCTTGGCGGATTGGTACATGTACGCGATCGTTAAATACGTGAAAGATTAGAAAGTTATACATCTGCTTGTAGTGCTGATAAAAATGCCTTATTAAAGACGTAATGATATTTGTCTGATAAACTGACCAAAGAAGCAGCTGCCTTTCGTTGGCCTAAAACACGAAATCAAGAAATGGAAGGCGCATCAAAATGCCTCGTTCTGGGAAAACATTTCTGCACAAAACAGTTGTCCGTAACTTATCAAGTTGTAGCATTTACACTCAAATTAATAATTTATTCGGAACACAACGTTTCAAGAGTACGTGGACTCTCATTGTCAACCGACTTAATTGTAAGAATGTGACCCACATGCAATATTTCCTACGCAGAATCTAAAAGTTCTTAAAATTCATTAACCTATTGGGTGGTCCCTGTATTCTTATACCTTTAATAGTAATAATAATTCTGTATATTTGCAAATATTACAAAAAACGTCAATATGATAGAACAAGTTTAAACAAATAAATAAAACCACGAGCATATATAAGTATATCACGATAGTCAACTAAGTGTATATAATAAAAAGTAATAACAATATAATATAAGACTAATAAAACATGTAAACACAATACACCCGTGTTATATAAATATTTTCGTAAATGTCTCGAGAGTGTAATATTCCAACTTTAACAGCTGGCGCTCTAATTTTTTTTTGAATTTGTTATGGGACAATTCTTTGATATCTGGCTTTTGTAAATTGTATAATTTGGGTCCCTGTGTTCTTTGTGCTTTGTAACCTATGGTAAAGTATTTTGCTTATTCTGCCTTCTTTTGCAGAAGAAATATTCTAGAATAATATACCGTGGTTCAATACTCTTCTTAGCGAATATGATGCAGATGTCAGTTTGGAAGCATGCACGTCCATTCTGGTTTCGAATCTATCTGCAATCCCAAGAACCTAGCGTTAGAGTTAGCGTCAAGGTTTTTCGTGGTAAGTAATAAACGTTGTGTTTTTTCGCTGCAAACTAAGCCCCTGCTTCATTGACTGCGCTATCTGATGCCTGCCTTCAAACTTTCTAAGGTGGCTGCACGGACGATCAGGGAAGTATCCAGGCACTCGAAATATTAGTGGGCAAATCGTTTATGTATAAGTTGAATAACGTTGAGCCGAATATCGATCCATGCGTCACTCCGTGTTTAATTTGTATTACCGGTGATATTGCGCTTTTCCACGCAGCTGCTTGCACCGTTCCACAGAGGCAGAAAGTGGAAAGGACAAATCTGTTTCCTTTGATTCCATGATATTCTAGCTTAGCAGCTTAGGGCTTGCGGAATCAAAGGCTTTTGATAAGTCCAGCATGCTGACTTGCGTACATTCACTGTCGTCGAACACCGAATTTATTTTGTTTACAACCTCTGGTACACACGTTGACACTGATCGTTTCTTTCGATACCCGTGTTATTGGTTAGCTATAAATCCTCTGTTTTCCAGAAAGAAAGAAGCGCAAGGAAACCGTATCTTTAACAGGGCACTACGGTAATAAATCAAGCAGATGCGAGTGTGCAATTAGGGGTAATTCTTTATTTAGCAAGCTTTTTATTTTGTTTTGTTCATAAATGTCGCTTCGCACACGTTTAATTCCCTACACTAATTTATATTTTCACATTGTAATCAGTGCCACATGGTGCATAAACCATTTTTGAACACGCTCAAGAAGAAGCTGTTGGTAAATACCAGACTAAAGACGCAAATTCTAATTTAGATCGAATATAGATGTGAAACAGTACTGATAACGCACTCAAACTACGAAAGCAGTTGAACAGTAACTCTAGAAGTTCAACAGAAACTCGTATGAAGTCAATAGCAATTCAAGTCTATACAAAATGTAACTCAAAGTATACTATATAACTCAGTATTTTCAGTAGAAAATATCAATATATTTAATATACTACGCGCAGTGTTTTATTCATCTAACAAATATTCAAAAAAGTAAAACCTCCAGCATTCGTACAGTTTGATAAAACGATAATTGGTCTATAGTTGTGGATATCACTAGTATCAACAGATTCCCAGCTAGACACTGTTTTAAAGATAATTATACTCCGCCTTGCCTGCAGTTCTCAGAATGTTAATTCTATGCAAAATATACGTTTCCATGTAAATATTTTCTCTAAAATTGGTTTCGTTTAATGACTAGTGTCACCCATTTAAAATTCTGCCGATAAAACATCCTGTATATTGCAATCAAAAATATTCAAACCTAGCTTGAAAACCTGAAAACGTAAAAGGTTCCCAATGGAGAGTATATTCTCCAACAGACTTCGGGCGAACGTGCAACTAGACAACCGATTACATCTTTCCCATCAAAATGCCATCGGAGTATCGGAGAACCGTTTCTGGAAGTCACCTTTATTACCGCGTATCGAAACGTACATTTAACAATCTTCGTTTTTAATCTCGTTAATTCGAAACGTTGCGCAACGACCTACGGGTGGCTTGCGTCTCTCCGTGCCGTCGGAATGAGTCAATTGTTTCTTCTTCATGTGGTGATGGTACCTGTGTATTTATGTTATAAAGCAATCTGGTTGCGCAACAGACACGAACAGGTAAGTAATTGATTTTTTCGAATTCCGCCCGTGGATATTTGAAACAACGTACGTAAACAGGTTGTTCCAGGTGATATTTTTAGTGCGGAGATTTCGATGATTGTAAGAGGTAAAGGTTTGATTAAATGGATCAATTTCTCTTTAGCTTCAAAAGGGCTTTCATTTATTTTTGAACTTACAATGTTTTTTGTGGCGCATGCTAAAAATTAATTTAAATTAAATTCATTAATTGCAATGACTTAAGATGTAGTGCAGGACACATCTGAAAGAATGCCTAGAAAATAACACCAAGATAAGAAAACGCTGTAAATACAGCTTTCTCATTGTATTAGTGAAATCAATTCACGAGAAAGACATGCGAAGAGACATAAAACGCTAGCACACGGACATGTTTGTGCCTACCCGGCGTCATCAGCGTGGTTTCGAGCAGTTTTGTGCTAAACACATGTAATTCTCTCGCTGCTTCTATCGCCATGCTTGACCCCGCGATACGAGTGAATATTCCTGGCGCTAACTAGTGCCAAAAGAAAGAAACACTTGTCCGCAAACTAATACCATGAGAAAGCTGTATTTACAGCATTTTCTTATCTTGGTGCAATGCAGGATTAGAATATTTTTTTGATTCCAACATGTCCACTGTCCGCTGTACAATAAATTCAGCCCATTGATTTTCTTCAAGTCATATGCACAATAATATGTTGGAAAGTCCTCGAAATAGGCATTGATTTCGGCTATCGCCTTCACATTTTTCCCAAACCTCATTCCATTAAACCATTTTTTCAAGTTTGGGAACAAAAATAAATAATTTCGAGTCAAATTTGGGGAATACGGCGGATGAGGCAGCTATTATATCCTTGTAGCTTCTTTTTTTCAGTCAGCTATTGAAACTTATTAGTACATCACCATAATATTGGCTAGTTATTGTTCCTCTCTTCTGTAAATAGTCGATAAAGATTACTTTTGGAATCCTAATCAGAAGAGTGTATTTTGTCTCTGTGGAGTTTCCTAAATGTATCCAGGATTCATGTACGATAACATATCGACTACAGCATTCTCTTGGATTTGATTTGAATACAGGGGCTTGAAATTGTAATACCAGCATTTTTATATTTAAATGTTGATGTAAAATACTGGACTTTTCACAGATATAGCAGTAAACTCCACTCATACAAATTTATTAATTATGCGGAACACAGCGTTTCGAGAACACGTGGGCTTTCATTGTCAACCGTGTTACCGACTGAAACACACGCAAATTATTTTCTACGCAGGCTCTAAAATTTCTAAAACATATGACTATTTACAATCTACTCGGTGGTTTTCAAAAGAACGGAAACTTATTGAACAGACAACCACCCCCAATTGCACACTCGAGTTTGATGGATTTATTACCATAGGCCCTGTTAAAGATACGGTTCGCTTTCGGTCCATCCTTTCCAGAAAAAGGGATTAGACCACCGAGTAGATTGTAAATAGTCATGTTTTAGAAATTTTAGAGCCTGCGTAGAAAATAATTTGCATGTGTAATACAGTTTTTACTTTCAGTCGGTAACACGGTTGACAATGAGAACCCACGTGCTCTCGAAACGCTGCGTTCCGCATAATTAATACATTTGTGTGAGTGGAGTTTACTGCTATACCTGTGAATTGTACATCCACACAGTTGGGATGTTTGCGGGATTAGCTATCCCCCGCACTTTGCTTCGGCAGTCGCTTTTAACAATAGCATGGACTTTATTTATCATTTTTGCAGAAGTTACAGTAAATGAAGACGTCGAACGGTCGGTTGATTTGGAAGTACTGCGTCATTAACAAATCATTCTATTAGAAGGAGTACATTCGCCATAATATTTATATAACTATTTTTAAATTTCTTGAATGTTCTTTCTCAAAAAATAATAATACATACATGGTCAATAGAAATTCTAACAGTTGGTTTCTAATACCTGGCTAAAACTAGCAACTACGAAATCATAGCGAAATTGTTCGCAATTTTTGAAGTTACCTTATCGTAAAATCCGTCTGCGTGTAGGCTTTTCTGTGAATATTTCTTAAATTTTTCAGCGAAAAATCATCTTTCACTCATGTTCTAGATGTACACCCTGATATGCTTTTCTTAGCATCGTATAGTAATACAAAAATCACCTTGCTTGTCGCTCAGGATTGAGGGGCGTGATCACGTGATATTAGATATATGATGATCTTTATAAATTGGAAGAAAATATTTTGCAATTTTTAAAATTATTGTGCACTTGTTCGACAGTCCATAATCAACTTATGTTACTATCGGTATTGTGAAGTCTGTCCACATTTGGAAGAAAAAGGGAAACCTTCCGTATTTTAAAATAAATTTAAATGTTTTCTAGGCAAAACTAAAACAGTTAATTTTTTTTCAATTTCTAACTTTCAAACATGCCAGAGTTTTTTTTTCTATCAGAACTAAATCTGAATGGAGTTTGAAAGAAAGTCGATAACAATAACGATATTATAATTTAACAAACTATCATGTAGATAAATTGTACCTCGGTGTATTGAATAACGCCTCTGAAAAGAAGTTGGGGTAAGTTACACTTTGGTTTTCTTTTTATCTAATTGATTTAAATTAATCTTATATATGCATAATTTTAAAGCTTAGTTTGTGTTAAATTAGTTTATTGAGTATTCCAAGACAATTTTATAGCATTACTTTTTATCAATTAATATCGTAAGCTTTTTTTCCATAGATTGTGATCCTATGTATTGTTGCAATTTTTGGCATTCTTGGTCTTAGAAGAATGTATTGATTAAGGATAACTACGATTACATGCTCTTAGACGAGAAACTGCAGCGACAGTAAACAGGTAAAACTGTTACACCATATTACAATAGTGTCGGTTTGCCTTTCTCTATTTTTAACACTTTTTGTTCTCAGTATCAAGCAAACAAAAGTAATAATAGATAAAACACTACAATATTTACACTAATATCTTATATGCCTTCCAGCTTATTCATTATTCGGTTTTTCATCGATCTAACAACTACCTTACCAGCCAGTTTATCTTAGCTTTTCCGCAGTAACAGATGGACGAGAACTGCAATTCCAGGCTCCATAATAACAATATGCTCGGGTACGAACGTCAATTAACAACGGTAATATTGATTTACTCTTGCATTATCGGGAGTAGTAATTTCGCTTTTTACCGCCGTAAAAAAAGAGTTCAACGGAATACTCGAACGATTACACCGTACTTTCTGCTCTACTTTTGTCCAAATGTACGATTATTTTTGCGTCGGTACAGTTTTACTTTTACGTTACTTATTTCGCAAAACGGAACACCTCTAGGGCGAATCCGACGAATATCTCGTACATACGTCGTATTACAGCGTTCGACTCGTTAACGTTGTTAGCCTAGCATTTTCCCGCCGCCGGTTATTTGTTTCGTGCCCAATCGTCATATGGAGAACTAACCGTAGTTGAGACCTTATCTACCATAATATGCGCGTTTAATATCGACGATAAATAAAGCTAATCATTTCCGAAGCTGGTAATTTAATAAAAGTACGCCGCGTCTTGCTCTCCGGCTACGGGAAATTGAATTAAAGAAAGTTGTGTTTGTATACGCCGTTCGTCCGTCTCCTGTTAATTGTTTCGAGTTAAAATGGAGGAGAACTGTAGGAAATGTACCGCAATCATTACGTTTTTTAATTAAAGCATGTCGAAAATAAAAGTGCTGAGGCTTGCCAGCTATAGTATCCGTAAATATGGTTACTATTACTGTTTGGTAAAAGTGTTCAAAATTAACTTAGTCATCTTCCCGTTTTTTACTAATTAAAATTAGAGTAATAAAAGTTTTGACTTTGAAATTATTAGAAAGTACAGGAGTTGTCTCAATTTTAAGCTAAAACACAAATTTGTCATAAACACGCCGCCTTTCATGTAAAATAATAATAATGTTTAACAATAATAATAATGTTTGACAATAATAATAATGTTTAACAATAATAATAATGTTTATTAGTATAAGTAAAAGTACTAAATTAAGGATAATTTAGGTAGTTCTATAAAAATGAGAGATAGGCGTTACTGCGTCTAACTTCTAAAGATGTTACTAAAAAGGAGTCCAACAATGTTAGGTTTTATTTTGTTTAAACCATAAGCATTTAGGAAACCGCTTTTGCACATTTCCAATGGCTTTTATAAGAACATCATAATATAGACACCATACATTTGTGGCATACTCAAGTTTAGAAGGCACAAAAGAAAAAATTAACTCTTTCAATAAGGAATACGGATAAAATAAGAAACAAATGCTACCTAGACATCGAGAGAAATTCTAGTACTCATTAGATCTAAAAATAACACTTCAATTGAATTATGTAACTCTACAAATGTTATAAAACATTAAGAAATATAAACAACATATGGAATTGCGACATCTAGTTACCTTTAATGGTGGAATCGTGCACCATAAAACTAATTAAATATTTCCACGTTAAAATATCGCAAACGCATGAGGAGAAGACAGGTAGAATTTCTCAGAAGTATATACAATAGGTACGCGATGAATGAATGAAGTTGCGCCGCCTTGCGCTAAATTATTCATTTGAAAAGAACGCCGATTATAGCTGAGCAGAAGCCGTGACAAATCTACGACCTTCGGTGTCTGTAAGGTGAAAGATTTTTCTATTTGAATGTTGAGCATCGCGATCAAGATACGTGCAACTACCGAGCGATTAATAAAAACGAATATAACGCTGTAAATTCTTAGTATTGCAAGTATATATTAAAGGGTTTACCAATATGAACGCCAGAAATGTATTAATCCATAATAATAACTACAAGTAATGTTAAAATAGTTTTTGTTTTATTGTAACAAGTAATCAATGACATTACGTTCTAAAAATAATATCGTTTAAATGAACTCCTCTGCTATTTTCAACTGAGTGGACTATTTTGCCCTAATATCTGGCTCTGTTTTTCCAAAAACAACACGTGGTAGACTTTGAATGCTGTGCGTGATTTTCGCTAAAGTTCACGAATCATTTGTGGCTTATTCTCGTAGATCTGAGAATTAAAACAGCTCCATAGAAGGAGGTCCAAGGAAACTGTCCTTGCAAAAATTTAATGCTCTGGTAAGATGTATGATATTTTGCCTTATCTTGTTGTAAGAAAATATTATTTAAGCTAACGCTTGACAGCTGTAGCCACAAATATTCTCTTATTAAATTTATGTACCGCTCAGGATTGACAGTAACGTAATTTCTCCGTTTGTCTTCAAAAAAATTGCTCCATGAGGCGAAATATCACACCAAACAGCATGGAGGGAACAATTGCTTGGCGATTTTCATCAACCCAAATCCTGCAATCTTGTTCAAATACCGCTAAGCTATAAATGCGCTGCATCCGCAAAGTACTTGCGACGAGCAGAAAGTTTGAGTTTCGAGTGAGCTGAATTTTGTAAACCTCCTGGTGATAATTGTAATGTAGAATTCCCGACGTAGTCAACTCAGGAAGATCGAGCTCTTGAGAACGTCGTGGGATAGAGAAGTTAGGATGTTCGCCTTGCACTCTGGTTTATAATAGCGACGTTCTTCTTTTAAATTTTTCAGACGATAAATGGGGGTTGGTTGATTATTTTGGCCATAAATTTGTCGTAATAAATGAAAGGTTTATCGAGTCGAATAAGCATTTTGGTGACACATGTTAAGAGTTCCTTGTCGTATAACCCAAATTTGAGCGTAATCGGGGCGGTCGAAATTTTTTCGAAAATCGCATGGGGTAGGTAGGTACGGAAAAATTTGCTAAGGTCGTTCGATTTTGCTCAAGCTTGGGTTATATATGTCATTGACTACGCTAAATACGATAGAGATCCTTTTATTCGAATCGCTCTTTCAAAAGGCCCTATTTCAGCTGGTTTTCGAATTTGGTGCACCGATCGAATCAGTGTGTCATTTGATAGAACTGTTCAAAATTTAATAAACAAAATAACGAATTTCGAATTGCGATCTTTCCTTTCGGTCAAAAATTTATGTTTTGTATTGTTTTAACATGACGCACTGACTCGATTTCTGGAGTTAACGGCCTATCTATTCGGAATCCAGCTCTAAAGGGCACCAAAGTCGAGAAGCAGATGAAATATCCTTTTTAAATGGGTACCGAACGAGACATCCTCTGCTCTTCGATAGCTCCTCTCTAGGTCCTTATAGTAAAGGGGAAGGCCGCGGAGTGAGCCCGGTAGCGCCGATCTGTAGCGCCCCTAGCATCACACCGTGTATTTTCCGATCGCAGAACGCAAGCTTTTGACCAAAGAAGGAAACTTTCGTCCGAATCTGCCAAATTTATCGTACTCATCGAGGACAATTACATATCTGCACTCTAAATTTCTGACGCTCTTATTTATGAACCCCTTATTTAAAGCAATTGAGGAGTAAATTGAAAATAATAAAATTTATTTTGTTCATTTAAATTAATTTTAGTGCCGAAAATTTTAACAATTGAAGAATATTTTATTCTTTGAAGAGGCATAGGTTTTAATACTTATTGTTCTTCGTTTAGTTTTACGAAAATTATTTGGAAAAGTTTAAATTAATTTATTTATTGTCAGTATAGTTTCCTAGAAATTCTATTCATTAATTTGTACGGAAAACGAATACATTATTGGCGTCGATCAGCACAAATCAACAAATAAATCTCTAAATAAGGGTGTTATTTAGTGACTGGCCACTAACTACACAATTGAATGGCTACTGCGCCTAATTTTCCTAAAAAAAATATTTCAAAGAAAGTATTTCGCAATTTTAGATTTTTGTAATAATTTTTTCTATCTATAATAATCAAAAATTGTTAAGTTGAGGCGATACAGTTTTTGCTTCATTTAAGTTTGTTCTTCCCTGGATCACAAATGTTCTTTCGACCAATAAAGTGAAATATTTGTAGTAGGAGGTGATAGTCAAACATGCCCGCGATTTCGTAAGGGTCAATTTGATAGAACACTGCATATGTATCAAGATCTGTTTTAAACTCGATAGGACTGTCATATAAACACATAAAATGTTTAAAGCATTCAGGGACCATCCTTTTGGGCCAAACACATACCAATGATACTAGTTGTGAACGATCTTAGGCAGAACATCTGAAGCACTTGTAGCATTCTGGGATTACCGTATGATACATGTCAGTGAATTTTATTTGAAAAAATGAACATGGGGATAGCAAATTCGTGCCATAGTTGCTAAATGAGGAACAGAAACAATATCGCATAGATGTCTGCAGAGAATTGAAAGAACTGTTTTTGAATTATATTTTCTTTGAAAGGTGACGAAAGTTGGGTTTAGGGGGATAACTCCGAAACCAAACATCAATCTTCCCAATGAAGGAACCTATCTTCGTCTCAGCAGAAGAAAGCCCATCAAATCAAAACCAATATCAAGTCCTTATTGATTTTTGAATTTGCACCATCACATTTCGCTTGAGTATCGCCTTCATCAAAAAGTGCTAATTGATTCTTTGCTACTTTCTTTAAAGACTTATTATTGTCTATTCTTTGGATCGTGGAAGAGTAAATAATTCATGTATGTAAATTTACTCCTTACTTGATCAGATGGAATTTACGTGTGATGTAGAAAAATGTATCATATCGGCAGTGTTATTAGTGAATTTACTTTTATTTCGTTTTATTCAAACTTCACTTTACTGATGTAACAATACACGTAAGTTAAGTGTTATTCGAGTGGCCCCAATAGTAAATGAAAGTATTAACTACCTAACAGAACTTGCCATTCCACCGTAAATCGTTCATTAGCTAGATTATACCGTAGGCATCTCAACGATGTGAGAATACGCATGCCATCTATAATATCGTCATGGATTGTTGATTGTTTGCCAACAAACACGTTGGATAAATACGGTAGTCTCCTTAATAAACTATGCGCAGGTATGCGAAATGATATGGCAGGCAGAGAAAGAACGCTTTATGAATTAAGTTGAGTAATTTCTGGCCGTTTAGATGCCGCGTTGCTTTGCAGAATAAATTTTTCATGCAAATAGATTTTGAAGCAAGTGCTTCTATACTTTACACAGCGTATTATGTTATGTTTGAGAGGAATACATAGTTTAAAAGGATATGTTGGTAAGATCTCTTGTTCTTCTCTTTGCAATTTTATATTTGTATTACACGTCGGCATAGAATCGTTATAAGAGATGTCGTAAATAAACAAAGCCACTAAATGATGATCACATAACCGCAAATATTAACCGGTAATGTTTTCATGACCTAAGCTTAAGCAGAAATGGTGATGACCTTGTTTAAATTATATGTACGTGATGGAGTTCAAAGACTGATTATACGGGAGAACTAAATTAAGCATTTTTTGCCAAGATTTCTTTATCGTTTTAGGATCACTATTCACACATTATGCAACTACACTACATATTGTAAAGAATATGGTTCAATACTAACATGTATTTTAATCTATTTATGCACACATTCTAACAATGTCCAGTTAGCTCGTTTAATAATAACATTAAAACTAGTAAACGACTCTAATTTAATCATAATCAGGAGAAACATCTTAAACCTTTTTCAAAAGCCATACATTTATAACAATATAGAGTTCTAGATAAGAGTATTCTAAAATAACAGCAAAGGATTTTGTGTGCATTGCAAAGGCAGCAGGGTACCAGGTTTACCTTAATCCACCTTCGAAAATACTAAGCTATCATACAGCATTGCTCTTAGTCTTTCTTATTGAAGTATTGAATCGCGATGCCATAGCTGCGTGAGTAGCTTTTGCGAAAATCATAGCTGCAGAATTGAAAGGATCTGCATGGAGAAAAAATTTCTTCTCAATCAGGCCCTGTACACTCTGTGGTTGTATGCAAATTCGCATATAAACTGTCAACGTAGTAGTTTAACCTATATATCTTTAAATAGTCACCTAATAATAATAGTCACAGTTGTCGGATTCCGCTGTGTCACTAGGTTTTTTGTCTCTGGCGTTTCGCGAACAACTGTGGTTCGCATTTACAAAGATACTGATGCCAGTACCTTTGAAACCTAGTGACACGGCGGAACCCGACAACCGTTACGACTGTGACAAACGGTCGTGAAAGTCTGAGATACTATTTATAGCAATGGTCCTAGCACCGATCCTTACAGAATATCAGAATAAAAAAGAGCTTATCGATAAGAATACCGTTCACAGAAACCACCTGCCTCCCCCTTCTAGAACGATGTAATATGCAAAAAGCAGCAGTGGTATCAAGTTCCTCGGTAAAGTTTAAACTGCTGTTAAGTATATTAACAAAGCGGTAACACAGCTATAGGCCGACCTAAACTCCGGTTGTATCTTAGGTATAACAAAATTTCTTATGGAAAGTTCTCTAAGCTGAAAGTAAACAACGCTTTCTAGATCTTAGATAAACGAAACAATACGTTAATAGGGTTAAAACGATGGAATTGTAATGGCATTAGACTTCATCAAATCCAAAACAGAAGCATGGGACTTCACTCGTCAAAAGTTACTGTTTGGTCTGCTATGTCGATGCAAGGTATTATCGAAAATTTTGCATCACGTTTAGAAGAGCCAGCAAAATAACGGAACACATTTACAAGACATAATTTTTAAGAAATAAATAATAAAATATAATAAGCTTATATTTTAATACAAAATAAACATCTATTCATTAAACCTGGGCATTATTTTATTATATTATTTTTATTTTGTAAACTATCTATATCCTGTATTTTCAGCACATATAATAACAACAAAAACATGATACCAAGATATATAGTCTTGTATTTTAAAGAATTAAGATGGACCGTTACGTGTTGTTTTAAACTTCCTTTTTAGTCCTCCCACACCGCTCTGATCCGTCATGGCATACGCTGCAGAAACAAGACTAGACACCTCAAAGACGTAGCAAATGATGCGAACAGTTGAAATGAAAATGATAAGAAGCGTCCGTGGAAAAGCACTACTTAACAGAATCAGAAGCGAATACCTACGACAACAAAGCAAAATACAAGACGTGGAAAAATTTATAGGAAAACAAAGAAAATGCTGGAACAAGCACGTAGGCAGAATCGGCGATAATATGAATAACCCCGTCGGAAAACGAAATCAGGGCAGGTTATTGAAACGCTGGAAAGAATGGTGGACATCTACATCCGAGAAGGAATAGGAAGAAAACAGGCAGTTGCTTACCTACCACATGCAAAAAGGGAAGAAGATAACGGGCTGAATTTCAGGTTTAGAGATTGTTTTAATATTCAACATATTTTCATATGCACTCTTCAAGAATGGCAGGACACAGGCGAGAATACACGCTGGTAAAATATTCTGGAAATCTATTAGCAATATTAACAGGTTTAGACAAATTAGGGTCATTAAAATACATGCTGCAAGGTATTCGTGGACACTTTTGTTTAGTTTTTAATATGAACGTATGTGTGGTTTTAATGTACCTAAATTACACCAAAATGGTACAGTAATTTTTGCAGAAGTATTTGAGGAGTATAAACAACTCCATATGAATGAATAATAAAATATGGAACATTGAAGATGTTATACAACGGAATTTTGAAAAGGCGTTTGATCGCCTAACGTTTTATTACATTTAATCTAACGTCCGCAATATACGTCCAGCGTAATACGATTCGTAACGAACGCGGAATTATGACAGCAACGCTATGCATAATGCAATTTCCCAATCTCCGCCCTGATACGTCGACGAATCAACTGTCGAACTCGCTACACTTTCAAAGATTTCGATGATACGCTGGCGTTGCGTAAACGTCGGAATATTTACGGCAGATCAGAAATTATGATAATTCGATACTAATTTGACTTACAACGATTCTCCCGTCGCGAATATCCGAAACGAAAAATCACCAACCGGAACATTTGGATATTATAATGATTTATTTAGCACGGCTAAAGTAGGGAAAAAATCTGCGTCTCGAACGTTACGCTGTAAGATATTTAGAGAGCTTATCGATGATTGAAGCGAGTAACTATACGCTATTAATGGGTACGGAACTATTAAACGCCGATCGGCCGAAGATTTGATCGACGCTGCGATCGATCGGATGGTAATTAGACTTGCGACAGCTATTAAAGACAAATAAACGTGTGCACGCCAGGTGTTGAATTGGAATTGAGTCCGTGAAGCGCTCGTAAATCAAATTTACGTTTTCGCTTTTACCCGAGCGACAAGTTGCTATGAATTGAAGGCTGGTTAATTGTATAAGGGCTATCATAAACTAAACGTATTGCACCATATTATTTTAACAGTTTCACTAACAGACAATTGTAAGTTGAATATGTTTAGAACGCAAACCTACGCTTAATACTCAGGAAAAAGAAAGAAATGAAGCTGTTGTATACAAAACAATTTAAGTTAAGCATAATTATCAAGCTTACAATACCCAACAGTTCTTTAAGATGGATATTGTGTATTATTAGTTGGTTAAATAATTGAACAGCGGTACACAAAATCGTGATACATTAAAATAAATATATACACAGGTATGTATTTATTTTAACGCCCTTTCTTTCATTATTGAAAAACAAAAGCCGATCTGGAAATAAGTTTCCATATACTGGAGCGGTATTTCGGGGCTCGTAATATACTACTATAACGCAGTGGACTCTTTGATTAGAGTTTTTGCTTTTAAAAAGTACATAAATTTAATTCGAAAAGTAATAACGTATTATTTAAATAAGGTTATATCATATCTATCGACAAATACTTAATGCAATCCCTAGCTAGTTAAATTTGTGCAAATTAAATTAATAAATCATTTTGACAAGAATAAAATCCTTCTCTTTATGTAGTCATACATGCACGTTAGTGTTCTAGATCGGTGAATCGTCGCTCTCTGCGACAAAACGTCGACGACTGAATGCCCAACGTTATATCGCGGTTTCTCTACTGAATCAACGGTATTTAGCCCGGAACCCGGGTAATATACTATAACGACACGGCCCACTACAATTTTTATATAATTTTTGCGGTATTTTCCTCTAAATAACTGTCAACATTCGCACAAATAAAGGGACCACAAGGTCTGTTGATCCTTTACGTTAGCTACACACGGTAACCGACAATTGTCTAACGCGTCGCTCGGCTCGCTCAAACATCACCACTAGATCCTGATATTAGTCAACAATTGCCTTTGGTAACCTCATCATAGTAAAGGAAACATTTCCTATGCGTTTTTAGATATGGAGATGTAGGTCTTTGATGAGATCTTCGCTATTTGCCGTGCAAACGAGGGTGGATCTCTATACCATATCCCCGACTCCCTTACAGAAAAAACTACAGTGGCATTATATTTTTTCATTTTACGATATAGTCATCCTCCAAACTAATACACTTGGACCATTGGTGCTCGAACATCTCAATAGTCTCCTGGAAAAAATTTTAGTTCGACCTCTGCAAACCAGGCTGCAGGAATATGAAGTTTGCTGAAGATTTCTATTTGCAGCATTCCTATCTTATTTTTGTATACATTTGCTTTTGATACGAGAATAAATTGAAAATTGGTAATAGGATATACCAAGAAGAAATTACCAAAGTAAATAGAAATTGTCATCAAGTAATAAAATGAAGTATAAAATTCAACATGAACAACTAAAATTATTCGATTGATTTAAGGCAATTACCCAAAGGAATCGCCTTTTTAACAAACAAATGAGAAAGTTTACAGAAACTCAAGCAACTACTGTGATTTATTAACTTCTTAACCAGCACCTCCACCATTTTTTAAATAATAATATTTCTTTATTGCCCAACAAACCAAGGGCCAATTACCTGGCAAATTTACAAAAATTATAATTTAAAATTCAAAAATACAATATAAATTGACTATAATAATCCTTATAATAAAAAAAAATAGCAAGTACGCTGAGAATACACAATATAATAATTATACTACATATGTATTCTACCGGAACAACAAAAAAGTGAGACTCACTAGCAATAAGATATATCGGAATTCCATTTACTTGTGTTCCTCATCATCAGGCTAATAGCTTAAGCAAAATGTCGTTAGTAGCTGTAGATACTTTAGAAATATTATAGGATCGAGTATGACGAGTAGGTATCGTAACGTTTATTTGCACCCGAAAAATCAGATGAATCGATATTAGGGTATACTTAAATCTTTCGCATGATATACTTAAATGTATCTTAAGAAGAGAAGTATCTCCGACTTTGTGAATGAAAATAAAATGTTTTTGTTAGCAGACAACTAGGAATACAAGGGAATAGCTTCAAATTATAGCTTTATACTATCATAAAATGCATTAGATGATTATAGAAAGCATTTACAGACAAAGCATTGATTGTTTTTCTTGAAAAGCCGCGTATTTAACCTATAAAGTAATACAATACTTGAATATGTTTGAGCAAATAATCACATCAAATAAATAAAACGCTTATGCAAATAGAAGCAGTCTATTTGTATAATATACTTTCAGTAAGAAGTAGTGTTCTTATTAACTATAGCCACCTTTTTTATTTGATAAATATTTATATATCGCTATTCTCTTTTATAATTGATGGTGGATAGTCATCGTTTGGCGGTTTATCGTGATGTAACACTTTATTTGTATTTCTTCGAGTTTGTATTAATTAGTTTTTTTAGGAACTACCATCCTGTTGATGGTGTTATAAGAATAATGAGAAAAATTAACCACAAATATTATAAAAATGATACAATTTATAATAGCAATGTGAAAACTTGCAAGCGAAATATTAATTTGTAGAAAATCTGTTGAAATACTTGTTGTAACGTTAAAATACATACAAATAAATAATTTTCAAACAAAATACACGTGCTTTATATATTAGTCTTATTGCTTTATTTTTGAGTGCTAAATAATCCTTAAGTGATGAAATTAACATTCACGTGTTACTGACATGAAACTTTGCAAACATTGCATACGATATCCATAAAAGCAATTTCCTACTGAAGGTGGAATCATTTATAGAACAAAATAAAAGGAGAATGCATCACAAGAGGAATAACTATGGCAGCAGTACAGGTAAACAAAGGCATTGCAAATGGCAGTAAAACAACCTTTTACATTGTCAAAAATCCGCAAGTACTAATTTCTTTTGCGAAGATGTATTACAGATATACACACAGTAGACACAAAGCGATTACGATAAGGTATTCATTAACCAAACCAATTGTTCTTTCGAACCAATTCCGTCCGACGAGTTGAATTTTAACACCAATTCGAAAAGATAGACGTTTCAACGTTATTAGCGATTGACAAACGACGTCTACTTTCATCAGTTAATCGAATAAATAAAAAAATATCGTTTCGTTTTTAATTTCGTCTTACTAATCGGAACCGTCTCCGCACTTTTTCCAAGTCTTTACGAAATAATTGACACAAACCATTGCGTTTCAGCGTTTAGTTTTTATAATGGAAACGTTTACTTCACTCCATTCACAACGCAGCGGGTTATTTTAATTTCTTAGCGCGCGTATCGACGTTCCATAGAACAAAACCATTACCGTAAATAGTTCGTATTCCTTTCTCTATTGGCCGAACAATAAAATTCTATTATAACAAAATGGGACGTATAAATCGAATCCTCGATTTGAGTGTAGTTTCTATGTTAAATGGGAACGACATTTTTTGTCGAAAAATGTATAATAATAGAAATAAAATTTAACTTTCATTCTCGATATTTCAGATTACGTTTTATTTTAGAGGAAATGTTCGTGGAAATGAAAAAAGTTGTTCAGAGGTGAAGTCATCGAGGTAGAAACATTTCAAAATCATTAAAATGGAATAGGTAAATGATAATATAATAATAGGTAAGAAACACTTTGTTGTCACAATTGCATCTTTAAATAGAATAATTTACCGAATGAAATATTTAGATTGCATTTTGACTTTTTTTATTTATTTTTTTTGAATTTTTAATGAACGAAGAAAGGTGATCTTACACAATTTTTTGTTTCAAGATTGACTTGAGCTATTTTGCGATCTTCGGCTATAAGATATAAAATAAGAAGCACATAAAATGGTACAGAGTACGTTACAGTTATTGGCGTCATCAATAAAAATATAGTTAAATGACATGCGATTCACCAACATAGACAATGTACACTATCGTTCGTAAATTTAGACAAGCTAATTGAAATATAACAAAATATTATAAAACGAATATTTTAACATATAGTGTAACAATATTTCTCAAACTACAAAAACTGTAAATACACCTCCACCTGCTATATACTCATTTTTCTCTACACAATTTTTCCAGGTGCGTGATCTTTAGATAGTAATTTAGTTCAATGTGTTATCCGTTGTTGCTTGCAGTTGTGTTGAGTTTGTATGCATAATATGGGTGAAAATGAAGAACTAAATATTACTGTGCATACTTGCTGTCTTTCTCGTGAATTGATTTCACTAATACCATGAGAAAGCTGTATTTACAGCGTTTTATTATCTTGGTATTACTATGCAGAATAAAAGAAGTCGATGTAAGGTTTCAAATAAATAGATTCCAAAAATACCGTTCATAATTCAAATATTACTGTTAGTTACTGTTTATTTTGTATAAATTACGTAACCATGGAGATTATTAGAAGTAATTGATAGATTTTAACAAAGAAATTTACATCGAAAGGTCTTTTCGGGGTCGTAAAATTCACTACGTTATAAAGCAGTGTATTTTAACAGTAATTTAACAGTAACAACTCGCATTTGGTGTTATTTGTACTTGCTGTAACAGATCAATTCTTTTTAATAACTCGTAAAAATTCAAAAAAAATCAACATTCAAAAATACAACTCATTTAAAGTCCGGAAAGAAGTGTGTTAAATCGGTCACAATCGTCAAGATAATAATTTTGATTTCTTCATGTTTCTCTAGAGCAAATATGGGCAACCTTTGACATGTTTTGGGCCAAATATTAATGTGCAAATGCTCCCGGGCCGCGACAAACCCCATATCACTCGATGCTCCTTATTTGGAGTGAGTATGAGTAAGTAGTGTAATAATTTTTTTTTAATTGGGTTTTTCAAAATGTCTCGCGGGCCGGTGGTTGCCCACATATGCTCTAAAATAATGTGAATATTATAGGAGCAATGATTCGAATTATAAGTACTATTTATTTTTCTTATATCTACTGTCAAATAGTTGCTATTGCAGAACTTGGCATCAAAATAATTTTGGATCAGGATCAAATCAGAATTGTGTCTTATATTTATTCAATTGCTATTAGGAATTTGCTTCCTTAAGACCTGTAGCATATCATTCAGGTCTTCAAAGACGTCGTTCTACTAAGTGTCAAAGGACCTACAATTTGAACAGCTGCTAAAACAGTCTTTGCAAAGCTGTTGGTGGAAAGGTTTATCTTTTCAACCACTAGCTGCAAGAAAATTACTTAATTTCCAAGACCATAATGTATTTTTTAGTAGAGTATTTAGAAAGGAGAATTTTTATCATTAATTTGAAATAAAAACTCTATTCAGGACTTTCTAAAAAAACTACAGTACTACTCACTTACATAATTTAAAGTTATTTAATTGCTAGTCTAATGAAAATCCAGAAGGTGACAACATAATGGACCTTAATCGGCAATACAAGGATTTGCTAATTATGTGTATTGTATAGTTGAGTGTTAAAAATGCTATAACGGACGATATACACCATGAGAATATCATCCCATCATACAAAATGTTCAAGGAAATGTTTGGGCAACACTTTTAAGTTGTTTTCACGTAAGAGAAGATACGAATCTAGGGCTATTTTGCTAAGGCACCCTATTCTGAACGTGTTTGAAGAAAGAAAATGGTACTGTCAGGTTTTAAAAAGTTAGCTATTGGACCGAATGGTGGTATCAAACAAATAATTACCTGATAGAAGTTTGATGTTACAAATTTCTACAGGTATGTCAACAAACGATTGTCAAAAAGTGAAGAGACGTTCCAGAATAATTGTGCGAACTGTCTAAATATTTTACTAATATATTATTAATTTTGGGCTTGGATAATTCAGACCACAACAAATTCCAAGCGGCTTTAGATAAGCTAATGCTAAATGTTTAGGGTTTTGAATTACTTTATTTAAAAACCTTTGTGCGAAAGGTAATGCTCTCTACACTGGTAGAATTGTATTTACTGAAATACAATTGCAGGCTATAATAATAGTACAAAACGAACTGTAAATAAGAGCTAACAGAATCTCAAATTACAATTTCCATAATTTCAAAATATCTAGATATGTTTCTATCATTGCTTTAGTTCTATTTGTACTTTTATCGTAAAAACATTCTTATAATTGGTTCGCACAATCCTTAGTTAAAACCACATTAAAGACCTTGTAGGTGTACAGAGGAAATTGGAAATCCTACGATAGTTTAGCAGGTTACGGACAATACGAACGAAACACCAATAAATAAATTTAATCTGTTCAAAATTGCGAGCATATTTACGTAATATCTTACACGTATTATATGATACACATGCATACATCCATATATACGTATAACATGACTAATAAATATGCAAGACAATAGGAAGGAAGTGTGATTCATAATACGTTACAGGAATATAGGTGAAAAAAACAATATAATTGTTTAGGTAGGCGGTTCTACCTGTTCAGAATGCTTAGTTGGTTAATTTATCAGACGAAGCGTAATTAATTCAGGATAAATCGTTGAATGGCAGGCGTTAAATCATAGTGATTTACTATCCTTTATAATATATAATACATAACTTTTTTCTTTATCTTAGGAATTTCTACCAACGTAAAACGTTTCGAATTAGAAAGGAAAGGTGTCAAGAAATGTTATAATAATGGTGTATAAATCATGTCAGCATAGAAAAATTACATCTGGTCATTTTTATTGAAGTACTAAAGGTGATTTTGCCAAAAAAAGGTACCTACACACGTATATGATTTAGTAGAATTCGTTTCAGTAGAGAAAGATAATTTGTGTAAGTAGATCAAGATAATTCTACGATTTCGAATTGCTAGATAGATTACCGCTGTCTTATAGGTCTTTGTTCACAATCTCTCTGTCATTAAGAGTCCTCCGAAAGCTATGATGGCGTCTTTCTTGAAGTCTGTCGCAGTACATTGTTTACTTCAAAGTCTTTAAGTGTTTTAACTTTGATCCAAATAAACAATTTCAGTAGACAAAATATGCTCAATTCTTGAAATAATTTCTAGTGCATCTAGTTGTAGCATTAACTAAACATCACATTTTATAATGATAATTGAAATTTCCTTGTTCCTCCAACGTTAAATTTCATCAATTACTTCTTCGTGAAATCTTGAAACAATTAAAAATTTCAACGTCCCGGTAGGATTTGAACCTACGACTCCCGTTCGCTAGACCGGTGTGTTAAGCCATTGCACTACGGAACCGTCTGAACAATTCGCTATTTGAATCGTCATTTATGTTGTTAAATTTCAATTCGAAAATTTTCATACCTGGATGTAATAGTGGCTTCAGATACAACCCTAGTATCTAGGCAGACACGAAATTTAATATCACTGCCAAGATGCATTATCAATTAAATCGATGATAACTGAAATTTTGACATGGCAATACTCTGAAAAGAATAATACATGAAGAGAGGACTTCCTAGATTAGCAATCCAATTAATCCTTTAACATCAATGCCATCAAGTGGATCAAAACCACTTACGCTAAGGAAATAGGTTAGATAACTTATGCCATATTTGACATATCTCATACAATATGCGGTCATTCTCTCAATATCAAATCGATATCATACCGATTAAGCGGCGTTTATTTCAGTTTGTTGCATCCTTCGTGTGTATTTGTGACATTTCAACCGCACAGACCTAAAACGCCGCAGTTATCTATCCACCTCCGCTGACAGCTTATTAAAACGGAACGATACACCGCTGCGACCACTTGTTATTCTTCTATGTACACCGAAAGGAGTCGTGTACCGACGCACCTTAAGAATCCGTATATCGCTGATATTTCATGCGATTCTTAGATTTATCGCCGGCACGTTGCTTACAAACGGACGCGGGCATAGAACAGCTCCAGTGGCCACGACAACAAAATTTATGGTACGGTAATACGCGACGTTAACAATGAAGATAGATATTCTTAGATGGAGTATAGCAGAAATATATATTCGATATGTATAAATACGCCGAAAAAAAAGAAGAACGATTTATGATTTTGCAACAATAATCTTTCGATATTGGATGCTATTATTGCATTCGTTCACATGGAAGATACCTCGAGGAATGTAGTAATACACGGTTTATATTATGTAGCGCAGCTACGGTGCTATTTTGGACATAAATATCTTTAACCTGTGGACTTATAGAAGGATAATGTTGTCAAAAAGAGGTTGGTCTTAGGAAATACATTCAAATCATTTGCCACTGATTAAGTGTCCTTTTTCAGGCAGTTATTTATGGATTTATATGTTTGACACTACAACACTAAACACCTGTCTATTTTATCATTTTCAAAATGTAGTCTTTGAAGAATTTTAAGATTTCCTTTAATGGAAATGTAAATTTAGATATTTTTTTTGTAGTTGAGGTTTAGTCTACACCTTAACTTATAGCATGGTTAAATGCTGCATTTACAGTCGTTCTCCATTAAATTAAAATCACTCCAAATAGTTTAGAAAATCTGTTTTAAGAAACGTTATCCTAAATTTAGGGTTACTAGATTTCTATCACAATCACCACGTTGTTCAGTTTCCATGTATTTTTGCCTCTTCACGTGCAACATAAAAGGAGGTAATGTGTCTGTTAAGTTCTTGACGAGTTTTTGTGTGGTTTAAAGTACAATAACCAGAAGAGAAAAGACGTTTAAAATCTGAAGTTTAAATGAAACGTAGTGACATGTGCAGTTGTTACTAGCTGATGATAATTGTTTTGTTCTTCGTGACCTCGATCCCGGAAAAATGGATTAGAGGTAAAAACATCTGAACATCAACTCCTTCCTGCAAAAGTGACATTTTGTCTTAGTCGAAAAATTAAGACAAACATCTAGACGTTAGCCACTCCAATTTTTCACGGTATATTACACAAATAAAACGCTCATCTAAAAGGAAACAATTTACATAATAATTCTCCTCCGATGAACACGCAAAACGTTTTACTTCGACCGCGGATTCCAACAAAAGACAGCGTAATCCAACGAAAACGCCGTAATTTAACGAGATTTCAATCTTCCGCCGAAGAGAACAATAGGAAACCGCTTCAGTATGGGCGGGAGGCCTATAAGTGGCCGTCGTGTAAGATACACGGCAACGGAAGGTAGCGCAAATTTCTCAAGCAAAGTGTTCGTCTCGTTGCGATGTCAGTGCCCTTCCGGTATATTATAACCTGGGTATGGGACAAATGCTCACAGAGATTCAATTTGCCTGTTACGAGCAGTCCGCCGTAGAGAGATAGTGGTCGCCGGTCACTTACCTTGATTGAGGAATTGGTTTTCTTATGTTAGTTAACCTTGCTCTTGAAAGATATGATTGAAATGTACTTCTATGGTATTTGAGAACAATAATTAGAATGATTTTAAAAAAAATCACGTTTATTAAAACGTTTATTAAAACGTGAACTCGTATAGAGAATTAGACGCGTACGAAACAATATGTATGAAAAAGAACGGAAACTTATTGAACAGAGAACCACCCCCAATTGCACACTCGAGTTTGATGGATTTATTACCATAGGCCCTGTTAAAGATACGGTTCGCTTTCGGTCTATCCTTTCCCGAAAAAGGCATTAGACCACCGAGTAGATTGTAAATAGTCATATGTTTTAGAAATTTTAGAGCCTGCGTAGAAAATAATTTGCATGTGTGATACAGTTTTTACTTTCAGTCGGTAACACGGTTGACAATGAGAGCCCACGTGCTCTCGAAACGCTGCGTTCCGCATAATTAATTATTTGTGTGAGTGGAGTTTACTGCTATACCTGTGAATTGATGCTTCATTTGTTAAAAATATTAGAGATGTTGTTGTGATAATTTAACTGTAAAGCAAACATTGCATTAAATATGCAAGGTTAAACATAACGAAATTATCATTATGCCAACTTCCTTTTGAATTGAAGTTCTTGAGACTAATTAGGTAACATATTTAAGGTTACACTTTCATTCATAAATTCTTCTATTTACCACATTATATAGTGTATTAGCCTATGCCGAGGACATGAAAATCTATCTATCAATTAGATCATGGAAGATGTCCCACATTTACAGGATAATATGGATGTAATTATGAAGTGCTGTTCAAACAATAATTGAATACTAATAAGCACCAAAGAAAAAATATATAACAACGTTGATTCAGCATGCTCAATACACTATGTATTCAATGTTTCAATATGATGAAAACCCCAAACATACCGCTAAGATATGCCTCGATTACTTGAAGGAACTAACAGGAGGACCACCTCAAAATCCAGTTTTCAACCTGATAAAACTTCTAGGGTATTAGTTAGATCTTCTTGCACTTAATTACTGCATCCTTAGTATCGACTACAGTAATGTGGACATGTATTAAAGAAGTTCGACAACAAATATTTCCTATAGCATTGGAAAAATTGACAAAGAGGAAGGAGCGCCTTTACGAAAATTGAACTACTTTGTTTAATAATTGTACGGATTTCTGGGTAGTATATGTTTTTTGTCTTTTCTGTAATGTTTTCCTACAAAAGAATGTTTTATGATTCTTTTGATATGTTTATGATATTTAGTATATTCAGAAGCGAACGAATACTTTGGATGCTAGTGTATTGCACTATAATTATCACAAAAAGTTGTCAGTGCTAAAACGATTTGCTTTATATACATTTTCTAAAATTTATAGACAAAGCTAAATTAATTCAGCGTTAATTTTATACTCCAAATTTAAATATAACAATATAAAAGAAAAGAAAAAGGTAGGCCGGAGTTCCAATTTATATTCAAATGCGTTTCAACTAATTAAAGCTAGAAGAACGTTCTTCAAGGTCGCAACAGTATATGGACCGAACATCAACTTCTTTTCCTTTTCTTTTTATCGTGCAGCACCAACTTTTTCAAGCTTTCAATTATCGCGTTCTACTAACGTAAGACGCCTTCTATTTTTTTACTTTTACCTTTGAGTAAAGTGAATTTGTTATTCCTACACCTCATTATTACGAACACAATAAGAAAAAATCGCGATCGAACGACTACGTTCGGTAATTGTATTACATCTGAACGGAATTGCTAATAGGAAAGGATGTAACTAGGCGTATAGAATATTGGAACACCCCTTGTTATTTTGTTTTCTTATCGATTTATATCTAAATAGTATCTGCGGCGAATGTTTGTAATTGAATGCTTGTAATTAAGGAATTTTAAATAAACTCGTTGGTAGAGATTCTGAGTCCAAATTGATGCTGTTTAGAACACTTAATTAATTACACCAAATGCTTGGAAGATAAAGTAACAGCTGTAAAGTAGTTTTGGTTTAGAAGAAACTATTAAATACATTGTAAGTGGTACGTTTTGTATAAATACCCTTCACTTGCATTGCAATTCTACTCCTTAACAAAAGTTGAAAATAATTTAATTACAGTGGAATGCAGACGTAACTCTATTCATTTCCGAGTGGAGAAAATTCCAGATTTAAATTTACTGCTTATAATTTAATGCTACGATTTATTATCCATGCCGGAGCAATGACTTAATGAGATATGTAGTACCATTAAGATGCCTAGCGTATGCCTTAAATAGAATGGTTCAGTTTTACATAAGAAAGGTGCTATAAGTTGCATAGAATTAATTAATTTATTCATTATTTTCCTGTAATTATACTTTGATTTATATATATTAAACCATCAAAACCAATTTTAAAATTTTCGAATAGATTGGCGAACAAATAATTTTTTTTTCTGCTGACTAAGATTTAAACACTTGTTACTAACTAATATAGGTACGCTAATGTCAAATAAGAAATCTATTTTTCACATCACGTTTTCCTTCTACGGCAGTTTTTGTTCGCCGATTTCAAAATTCTTCGTTAATTAAATGGAGCAAATACTTAGTTGTTCAAATAATTACAAGAATATTGTAAGTAAACCTTTAGTTGACGGAGAAAAAGTAACTGTTTGTAGAGGATGGCCACTGTTTGATTTATTGATGAATTGTTACACCAAGCTCGCGCAGAAATTCTGCGTTTCTCCACCCACGGGTTGTAAGGCCGTAAAGGTATAATTGTTAACTTGATCGGCGACGATTTGTTTGAAGAAGTTATGGATCCAACGAATTGCACGTTTTATTGTTGCACAGATGAACGCATTGGGTATCTATAATACACTATGTTAAAAACATAAAATGTAATAATGTACAAGAGCTTTAAGCTTCATCCTTGATGTTACATTATTGACTGTTCACTAGTGACTGATTCTATCCTATATGGGGCAATTTCTGTCTATTATATATTGAGTTTGTTATTTGATTATATATTATATCTGTCCCCAATTACGTCTAAGCATATCCAGAAGGTTCTGTCTGCAATATCTAATATTGTGAAACGACAAAGATTAAGATTTAATAACATACGCTACTAATGTCAAAGGTTTCTAATTGATAAAAGTATAAACCTTAGATAAACAGATTTCTAATCTAATGATTAATGACAAGAATTGGGGAATGCATGAAGTTGCAAAGCTAATTATTAGTAAAACCAGACGGTTGCAAACTGTCTACCTACATATGGAATATTAAATGTGTAAATAAAATTAAATATACGTATATAAATGTAAAAGAAAAATATAAAACTAAATATTCGGCTAATGTCCGAACAGCAACTTTTCCGCCGCTTCACATTGGGTCTTATGAAGCAATGTGTTAAAGCTCTAAATTTGCAAGGGGACCGTTTCAAGTACATATGTCAAAAGTTTCCACGACTAAGTTACGAAAAAATTAAAGCTGGAGTATTTGATCGACTTCAAATTAGAACTTTAAGCAAAGACAGAAGCCTAGACTTCGTTCAGTATGGTTGCGAATAATTTTCTTGGGAAGGCAAAAGCCTTCGGTTACAAAGATCTAGTGAAATCAACGCTTCAAAAACTTCACCGCCTAGGTTGTAACGTGAGAATATAAAGCTTCATTTCCTTCAGTCATCTTGATCTAGGTGCTCTAAGCGATGAACAAGGCGAGAGATTTCATCGATCAGACTACTGTTGAAGTATTTAAGGGAACTGCCAAAGCAAAGTACACAACAGAAAGTTCAGCAAGCGAACATTTATTCCTTTGTGTTTTTACAGATACTCTTGTAATTTTTTAATGACTATTAAAATAAAAACTTGTACTATACTCGTGACGAATATTGTATTTAAGTGAATAAATGAATTATTAAAATTTTATACTTTGTTTATATCTTATCAGTTCTCAAGTTCTAGCCGTATTAGTGATTCTTCAAAGATCATAATATGGCATGGAGTTAGATTTTGACGCGATACGCAAAAACTAATATGATTTCCGGATTCAAGTAATATGTCTCATATAGAAATCAGCAAAAATTGTTTGATTTATTCAAGACTTTCAAAATATTTAAAATTCCTCTTGAAACAATAAACCACATTCAGATAAACTGACTCTAAGATTTCCTTAGTAGCGAAAACAGAACGGATCTTTGACCTGAAGACAAATTACTCGTTCTATATGACGACAAAGCTGCCTGAGAGGATATTAAAAACTATTATATTATATTAACATAATAATTGATGAAATTACACTAGCAGAAACCTTATACTGCTTCAACAAAAGTAAATTGAAAAAAGGCAAGCTCATTTGCAATGCATTTCTTCAGAGGTATAGCAGTAAACTCCACTCACACAAATTTATTAATTATGCGGAACGCAGCATTTCGAGAGCACGTGGGCTCTCATTGTCAACCGTGTTACCGACTAAAAGTAAAAACTGTATCACACATGCAAATTATTTTCTACGCAGGCTCTAAAATTTCTAAAACATATGACTATTTACAATCTACTCGGTGGTCTAATGCCTTTTTCGGGAAAGGATGGACCGAAAGCGAACCGTATCTTTAACAAGGCCTATGGTAATATATCCATCAAACTCGAGTGTCCAATTGGGGGTGGTTCTCTGTTCAATAAGTTTCCGTTCTTTTTCATACATATCGTTTCGTACGCGTCTAATTCTCTATACGAGTTCACGTTTTTAAGTAGTGTCAGATTTTTTAAATCAATCTTATGTCCGGATTTTACCATATACTCTGCTACGCTTGATAGATCTGGATTGTCGGAACGATAGTGTCTAATATGTTCTTTGAACCTCGTTTCGATACTCCTTTTTGTTTGTCCAATATAAACTTTCTCATAATCAATCATTGCATGCGATTTGGTATATTCCACGCTGCGTTCCGCATAATTAATAAATTTGTGTGAGTGGAGTTTACTGCTATACCTGTGAATTGTACATCCACACTGTCCTTGCAATCGTCAATGCATTTCTTGTTTTTATAACTAACTTGTGTAAAATAAATGTATCTACATCAAGATTGAAGTAGGGAAGGCAGAATGTTTCAAGCTACTTTATATCTTACTATCCTGAATATAAGTGTGAAGATAACAAGAAATATATCTTAAAAATATTAATATAAAATTATCAAATTATAACTGGATATTTTATTAAAGATGAAAAAGGTCAAAGACTAACAATAATAGCTCTTACAATAAACAAATTCCTTGCAAAATGATTACTAACATAAAAAACAGCTCTCATTATTTTCATTGGAAAACAATATAAATTAAACCATATTAGGATGCTACCTCGTATTGCTTGGACAGAACTAGTACAGCATTCGACCGACCTGAAGCTGGATCTTGTTAGGCAAATATATATGTCTGTGTACACACTAGTAACCTCTTGCTTCGTGTGTATTTTTTTGTTTACTTATACCTTAGTCGGCGTGTGAAAGTTCCGTCGACTTTAATGGAGCTTGACGCTTTTGCTAAGAACTCCACATATGTACATTTATAATGGCGCGGCAGAAGAAACACTTCTTGAAAAGTGGACTGGTAAAAGTATCAGAGTGTGCTAGATGTGATTTCGGGCTTAATTATTTTCTATAGTTATAATATGAATTGAATGCGATATCCCCTTTATTCGGATTTCTATATGCTTTGAAGCCTATTTCGGTAATAGAACGCGCTTCTTTTCTAAATATTTCTCTTGGGAGAATGCAAGTTCTGCACATGGAATTGCATGTAGCCATAAATATTAACTAATTTCTGACATTCCCACGATTAAAATGATATGTTAAGTTACTGTTCATTTTGCTCATTTAAAAACTACATATTACTAAATGATTATATGGTTTTTCTGCGATACTAACTAAACTATCGAGACTATCAACGCCAGTAATACGTCAATTATCAATTTTTTTTTAGTTTTGGTTGTTTATTGTTTCTCGTTATATTATTATTTACATACATACATAGTACAACCACGGTTATTAAGTTATTTATTTCAGAATTATTACAACTCTGACATGGCTGAAAAAGGGTCCATTGGGCAAGACGATGGTCATTTCATGGGTCCATCGAAAAATCTTCAAGGGAACCGCATTAGCAGTGGACAAAGGCTAATGGCTTGTCATTTATGTATGCAATGCAAACAGAATAATTCTAAATGAGCAACTATCAAGCTAACCTCCAAGTAGCTGGGACTTGGCGAAATAACCATATGGAGCATTGTAGAGGAAAAGTTTTGCTTTAAATACCCAAAACACGGTCCATTGTTTCATAAGTCCCAGTTTGATATGCAGCGGTTGGTGGTTAAGAGCGTTGTGTTCTTCTTGAACTAAAACATTTCTTAAAGGCAAGTTTTAGGTCAAAGGCATAAAAACAAGGACATTTTGTGTAACCACTTTGTTGCCCAAGGAGAAAGTTTACCATTTTTAGATCAACACGTATCACTCACTGATACTCTTCATACCAGAACCAATGATATTGACTCGTATTCCTCTTTCATAGTGGTGAAATATCCAAAAGGTATAGAAGTATGTTTATTACCATTGTGTAAAAGTACACCTCTTAAACTTTGAGTTGAACTGCCTATAAAAAGACGCCATTCACTTGTCGTGTATTCATTTAACCCCATTTTCTTCAAGATACTCCTTATATCATTACAAAACACTAAGTTGTTTTCTCTAGAGAAATACGGCAGCAGATCTTTCTCTCTGGTACGATAAAATGTAATATTACTATCTGGACACAGTAAGTCCTTTTCCTTTAACTTGGAAGCAAGCAATTTGGACGATTCCTTTGGGAGGTTCAGATCTCTAACACAGTCATTAAGTTCTTGTTGACTGAAGCGTTGATGGTCCTTCAAAATCAATATCACCTTCACTTTTCCGGAAGTGCACCTCATCAGGCGATGTATCTGAGTCATTCTCCTGAAGCATAGGTCTGAACGATGGAATAGGTATTTCTTCATAATGAGAAAGGGGTCACCTTGCTGACTCCATGTTATGCCGGTTATTGCGATTAAAGTCTTTGATGTTGACAGAACAAAAATAGCACTCATCATGATGATTTTTAGGCTTCCTCCATACCATAGGTATTCCAAATTTTAAGTTCTTTCTATTTCCTTTTGTGCACTGTCACAAATGTTCTGCGCATATTTTGCATACAAAATGTGGTGTCCAACATATATTCTGGTCTCCTAATTGGACGCCAAATATGCCCTTTTTGAAAAAGGAGATGTGGATTTTCTACTTTCCTTAAAAATTTAGGTGGTCGTAGAAGCCATTGTTGTCATTCGAATTTTTAATATTCATGCAACAATTTAAGGCAAATATTTAGTACACACTGACACAGTTATCACACGAAAATGCAATCCTATACTGTTTGATGCAGACAGAGATACGGGGAACCCTATGTTAGAGGTAAATGATGTAGTGGGAATTAGGGTTGGGTTAGGTTAGCCAGGTAGATTTTTTTCCGGTAATGGAGAATAACGAGAATTATAATTCTAATTTCAGGTAAGAACAGACAATTTAGATCACCGAAATATTTAGTTAATTATTTTTATTCTGCTATTTGTTCGTATGATTAATAGATTTCACCGTGGTGTATCTCAAAAACTAGAGCGGCTTTCAAGAAATGTCAGTTATTTCTGGAACCAGCATATCAGAAATCCCCTAAATCAGTTCGTATTTTGCAGGCACCACGACAAAAAAATTATTTTGTTGAGCCGTGTAATAGTTGAACCCAATTAAACGACCGTTTAAATAACTCGTTCGACGGGCGACAAAATCCAAAGGAACGGGTTTGGAGTCGTGTTCCGCCTCAAATCAAAGCTTCCAAGCGACGTTCTACTCCCCCACATTAGAAAGTAGCGAATGAAACTTTAATGACTGCGTTTAAGCGCAATTTCTCTCCGCCGATCGGTGGCCTTGATAGCTATTCCTTCAAGTATGCCGTAATAAAGTATATGTTAGTACGTTCGTACATCTGCGTTTAATAATATGTGAGCACATAATAAGAAATACATGCATATGTATGTACATATATGTACCTGTAGAGATTTATGTTTTGTTTGGTTTCTTCGCCAAGCGTTATACCGTTAATTACTAGACTTATCAGAATTCTCGATATAGGCTTGTAACGAATAGAAAATGGAACAGCGAGGTTCAATACAAATTATACTTTACAATCAGTTTGAAATAAATTTATCCTCTTACTCGTTTTGTTTGTACGTATTTTGTAGAGAACGGCATGTACAGGATATTTGAGTGCCTTTCCGGTGATAGAATTGCCATGAAGGTGCAGTATTAATAAAGTGTATAAATAATCGTAAAAGAACAGTTACTTTGAATCTATTAAAAAGGACGCATTCACTTTTATATTTTGTGAAACATAACAATTGTTATGTTTCACAAAACCCTTGTTGTCTTGAATGTTAACATAGGCTTTCCTGAAGATAATATGGGCTGTGCAGGAAGATGTCATGTTGAATAATTATAGTATAAATAGAGTATTCGGCAAAATACGAGGTATGTTCCCAGAATTAATGAGAATGGTTCGTTTTACAGTTTTTAATTTGATATATGTCCATTATTGCTCCTTCAAAGCATGCTCCTTTGGAATGCACACAGCGCCTTCAGCAAGTTTTCCATATATGGTAACAATTCTGGTAATCTTGTTCCGTTAGGCTGTTTACAACTTGCGTGGTAACACTTTGCACTGAACTGTCGTTTACTGTATCGTTATGGGAACCTCATACCGTAACACCATACAGTGAATCAACCTTCTTATCGCAGGGTCCTTGAACGTTTGCCGATAAGAGTTTTACGTGCGCGACCTGACCGTGCCAGCTCATGAAACTTGTGTCAAGATAATCCTCCTAGTCCCGAAAAGAAAGAGAAATATCCCAGTACTCCCACACCCGCCCTGCAGTCCAGATATGGCACCATGTGATTTTCGTTTTGCAACGCTTAAACAGAAATTGAAAGGTGCTCATTACAAGACTTCCAGAATTGTTACCAGGAATGGAAAACTTGTTGAAGACGCTGTGTGACTTTCAAAAGAGCATACTTTAAAAGAGACGATATTAAATTGTAGATACATTCAATTAAACACTTCAAAACTAATCATTTTCATGAATTCTGAGGCATATCTCGTACTAACTGCAGAATAGTGCGAAATTTAAAACACTTTTGGTGTTGAGTACTGTCTGGGCGTTAGTCTTGGTAGAAATGTGTCTAGGATACTTCAAGTATAAAAAGATAATACATGCAGTCAAATGCAAAATTATTATTATTATTTTATTATTGGCATTCGAACTGCGCCATCAGCCATGTCAAATACAGTAAAATTGCTGATGTTACTATCTTCTAGATTTGTTGACTAAATACAATGACAGCAAATCTTACAGAATTTGAACGAACTGACATCTTGATGATGCATAGATATGCTGACCGTTGACGTACTTTTGAAGGTATTAGCACTTTGTTCAATACTATTTATACGGATTGCCAAATCAGAACAGTATGGTGTAGGACAATTGGAAAATATGAAGCAGTTCATCAAGAGAAAGATTTACCAAGTAGAGGGCATGCAAGAACAGCAACCGATGAAAACACCAATTATTTATTAACAATTCAGAAAATAGTTACGCGATTACAATGGAATGCGAGCAAATTCATCGGATCTTGCAAAAATCTTCCCATAATGTTCTAAAATCCGCAAAGATGAAACCCTTCAAATTGTTCATGGATTGACTGATCATGATTCAGTTCGCATACTATACTTTCTCAGAGGAGAGCCCAATTTGATGAATCAAATAGTGTCTTAATAAGATATCTGCAGCGACATTTGGCTTCTAGAACTTCGTCATTTTGTAGGAAACTATGTTATGGTTCCGTAGTATTTAGCGTCCACCTTTTTAAATCGAAGCCATGGTTAATTATTTGACAGGCTGTAACGTTTTAAAGGTGGTGAAGCATAAAATGTGGGAGGTGATACACCTTTTTGCATCTGGTTCCCCCGCTGGAGATTTACTGTTCCCAACGTCTTAAGTGTTGAAGTTATGCAACTCTGCGGTGTTGTCTTTGGAGCTTTTTTTTTATTAATGTCATTCTCTCTTTCCTCCATTACAAAATTCAACTGCAATTTGTTTGTAGTTAATGTTTATGTTAATAGTTGAGCGAGGTTTTCGTCCTTTTTGTATATTGGACATTTCCTCCATGACGTTATAACTTACTCTGTCATCCTCCTCAATATCTACAAGCTGTGGCCCAGGAAAGTCAGATTGTGAATCGGGATCAATGGAAATGACTTCATAAGTGTCATAACCTAGACGGTTACAGTTATTCACAATCGTTAAACAAACTATGCGCGAGAGGTTCTTCTGCACAATTTTGTAGAGTTGCAGGAACACCGTGATATTGCTTATTTATTGAACCGGTAATATGGTTGAGATGTTAATTGCATTTCAGGCAGGCCCTCTGCTTTGGATACGTAGTTGTTTCAATACATAAACCCTATTTATAGCTCAAGTGTTTGTTGAAATTTACGATGTATGTATGTATGTGCAAAAGTAAATTTATATATATCTTCCTAATTCGAAAATATTTGTTTCTTTTATGCGTAATAGTCTACTTTCATCTAAACCAGTAAAATGTAGTTAAGCTGAAGGAATGGAAATTCATATATACATACGAGGGTAAGTCAGTAAGTAGGTCACAAAAAACTATTATAAAAATAATTAGAGAAATAGTTAACCAAAAGCAAGGTTTATTTTTCAACAATGTCTCTATCTACATTAATACGCTTATTTCATAGCGTTATTAATGCCTCAATACCTGCTGCATAAAAGTCTTTGAGTTGCCGTCTGAACCCTCGAAATGTTTGCCGCCAAGATGCGGAGTGGAACAGTTTTGAGTGGAAAAAACAGATGATAGTCGCTTGGGGCTAGTTACGGATATTCAAGACATTCCCATCCTAATTTTGCGATTCTCGCCAGAGTCAAGTGGACCAAATGCGGCGTGGCACTATAGTGATGCAACAATATCCCTCTCGTCAGTAGGTCTAGATGCTTTCATCGAACTGCATCCCGAAGCATGCACAAAACTCTGTATGATTCAGCAGTAACGTTCTCATTTCTATTCTGGAAATGGGCTAGGATCACTTCTTGAGAATCCCAGAATACGGTAAGCATAATCTTATCAGCTAAGTGCATAATTTTACATTTCTTTGTTGACGGAGAAGAAGGATGTTTTGCATTGCAACTATCACTTAAGCATCATAAAGCTAGATTGTGCTGACACCTAGTGACAAATAGGAAAATAGCTCCCTGCTATTTTCAGCTTTCCCACAGCAGTTTGTAACTTTCTTAATGACATTCCCTCGTACATATATGCATATGTTTCGCATACTTCTTTGTATATTGCAACATATTCAATGTCATAGTGACTATAACAAATTAATTTTTATTTAAAATAGAATGAGGTTGGAAGATATTAATTGTAATTTAGCCTAATATTTAGGTGATATTTGGTTGATACACATCACACATGATTCATTTTCTTACACACTGAGTTGGTTTAATCGTTCTGAACAAGATGAATAATGATACTTTTACGGTGCTAATTGGGATCTGTAGAAAGTAATAGAAACAAGTTAATAAACGAACTTGTTCTATAATAGGCTCTCATCAGTAATTGTCACATAAAACCAGGATTTCTTCCATTAACCGGAGATAATCGTCGAGTAATTAAGAAAAATATCGTAGTGGTCCTATATTTTAGGAGCGTATATGTGACTGAAAAGAGAAACCCGCGCAATATCGTGATCATTATAGAGTTTTTACGGTTGACTTTTACGATTAGAGACAGAATTAACCTCTGTTAGAATCTGTATTAAATGAAATTGGTTGGAAATGATGAACATTCGAACTTGAGCATTTTGTAATTTAGATATCTTACTTATTTGCTTCAGCAGCTTTACATGACACCACACAAATTTAGGAGAAAAAGATAAGTTAAGAAAGTTTCATTTTCTTATACAATTATCAACTTATATTGCCGTAAATCAGTAATTGGATAAAGAGTTGATAAGTTTACCGTATCAGGGATTGTTTTTCGATAACAAAAATTTCATAAATACATATATTTAAAATAAAACTATGCGAATTGCTTATAAACTGAAACCTTATTTTAACAAGATCTTTATTATTGGATTAAAACTTTGTATTGAACATTTCCTTATAACAAATTTCTAAACATTGTTTCTCATAAACGTTTCGTCCTAATCCCCTTTCATTCTACTGAAGTTCTAAAACTTCTTGTTTGTCGTTTGCTTGCAAATTGGTAATAATTTTTCTCCAATATTGTCTAAGCTGAATTAAGATTTTTTAGATTTAGTTTTAAAATATTTCGTGTTCAAATTCAATTCCATTAAAATCTGTGTAAGTATCTTTCGCGAGCTAGTTCATAATAAATGTTTAAACTAGTTTATTAGAAATTAGTAATAATTAATCTTGGGTTAGAATTTGAGCATTTCTAACTTATATGTGAGGAATTTAAAAAAGAAGAGAAGAAGCTGTTCTCGTTTTTGTTTAAGAAAGAATCACCGATTCTTGAAAGAAAGCTTGATAGGTATTCGAGAAATAGTTGCTATAAAAAGAGGTCTGCATTTAAAGGTAGATATAAATTTTAAAGAAGAAATATTTAAATTTGCTAATCTTTTGATAAATAACGATTACTAAGAATGGTATTGTTGGGGCAACATTTTAGAAGCAACAAGAAAATATTCGAGTGCTCAAAAAAATTTAGAAGTTGATATCCAACCATTCGTTTTGTTAACTTAAACCTTTCCCCATTAGCGAGATCTGCAAAATGGTAACAGTTTTACCATCTACCATGTGATTTTTTAAAAACCTAAAAAATATTTGCAATAGCATAAACAGTAATGTATATAAGGTACAGGGAATTATATATATCCCTTATAAACGAGGTGACACCGTAGATGGAAATGTTCTTTGTTGGTAAACAGTTTTATCCTCTGCTTGTGCTTGCGATGTAGTAATGGCCAATTCGATAGATCAGCGTATTTGCTTTCAGTTCCGTTATAAATTCAGAAAGACTGCGGAAGCATACATATTAAAGAAGGCATTCCAGGGCGACATTTTGCACCAAACACAAACTTACGACTGGTTTCGGCGTTTCGCAATTACGTCAATTGATGAAGATGACTGGTCCGCATGACTATCAACCGTCAGTACACCAGAATATGTTGCTCTTCGGAAGTCAGTTGTAAATGATGATGCACAGGTTAACCAAGAAGTGTAACGTTACAGAATTATAGCCACGGTTTCTAAGCGATGAAAAGAAACATGCACACGTGAATATCTGTATAGAACTGAACGAGCAGCTTCGAATTCATCAAATTTTCTTTGTTTAGATTGTCACTGGTAATAAAAGTAGGATTTATGGGTAGACTCTAAACCAACCGTCACGATGAAAAAGCCCACTTTTATTTACCTCGACCAAAAGAAGCAGTTAAATTAAAAGCGACATCAAATCCATACTGATCCACTTTTTAGATATGGCATTATCTACAGAGCTTGCAGATTAAATGATTAATCCAGCATTCTATAGTAACGTACTACAAGATAGCAAGGAAGGATATGGGAAGGAAGCGTCCAGGCAAATGGCGTAGGAATGGTTATGTTCTCCATCATAAAACTACTATACACACCGCTTTAATCATATTGGCATTTTTGGCGAAAAGTAAAAAAGATCTGACACGATAGTGTGGATTAAAACTGAATCGTAAACAGTACTGAATACGTTAACAAATTAAGATGCGCAGATGCATTCCCTTCATGGTAAAGGCATTGAAACTGGTATTGACACTTCCAAGGAGATTACCTTGCAGGTAATGAAGATGAATGAAATCCTGGTATTTTGGAATTTTATTTATCACTACAATTTTTGCGTACCACCGCGTATTTCTTCGAAGCGATTGACATATCGTTTGTGGCAAATTATACGGAAATTAATGTAATAATCAAATTAATGCTTAAATTAAAGCAAATTATGTTAAAAGTAATACAGATCTGGAAAATGACAACGTCCTCTTTCAAAACGTAAAAATAAAGAGAATAATAATAATAAATTTTATTAAATTTTGAATACATAGATTTAGATAAGCTGCTGTTATATGAGCTTTCATAAACCGTATTCAAAACAAATGTAATTTTCATATATATATTTTAATAACAAGCTTTTTTTTATATAACAAGCATACACATCCTCTTAAATTACATCATTTCCATTTAATCTTTATAACTCCTATCCTTAATTAAGTTCTTTATCTCGAAAAATTAATAACCCTTACTTCCCTTTTTTCCCACAGTTTACTGTATTTCCTCTTTACTCTAGCAGAAGTAACCAAGTTCAACATTGTTAAATTGTATACATATTTACAGACGGTCATAAAAACCTACATAAGAACAGTCTCCTTTATCTGCATCTCAAGGAAAGTGGAACCCGGTTTAAGTTGAGCCAGAACGGAGAATTTGGTCATACTTCGCTGGTTAAGTACACGCTATTTACATTAAAAGGCAGACGAACAAAACCCTCGGATACAGCAAGACCACCGCCGGTGTATTTATGAGCCGTTTATCGATTAAAAATGGGTTTCGAAAGAAAGTTCTGACGCTAAGTGCCGTTGTTCGAGATTGGATCAATACAGTTACAAAAGGAAGATGACAAATAAGCTAGAAGAAAGAGATCTTATTGTTGGATGTTGTAAAATAGAGCAATTACGCGGTTTGTGTTTTGTGAAAGAGTATACATAGAAAAGACAGAAAGACTTCGATGGTAAAAGCAGTACCTTTGAAAAAGATTCTGTCAATGTAAATTACATCCTACTACTGTGAATTATTTAGTTCTTTCTGGTTTTATAAATGAATATAATACCGAAATTATATGAAAGTATAACTTCGATGAAACGAACTTGCAACACCTTAAGATAGGGAAAATCTATAGATTAATAATATCTAATTTTATCATAGTCTTTCCCTTATGGGATGGTCAACATGCGATACAATAGAATTAAAAAACAGAATAAGTAAAGGTATCTGTTTTTAAAATCAGATAGTTACTGTTTTAGACAAATTGAGAGCTTTCTCATTGACAAGTAATCTAAGAAAATCAAGCTATAGTATTACATTCTAACCACTATCTAATGAATATTTTTCAAATGAGATTCTAAATTCGAAACGATTTGATTCATAACAAAGTATGACCAAATATTGCTGCGCTAACCCAATAGCTTCTTGGTGCAATTTCAATGGGAATTAATCGATTACCAGACGCATAGTTCAGCACCGAAAGACTTTCAGCTTTTTGGCAATAGCAGATAGGTCTGGAAGGACTGCACTCCTGCTGTAACGAAAATCGTCGTAGAGAGCTATTTTATACGCTGGTAGTAATCTTGTATAAGGAAGGTTACTGGAAAACTCGTCCGTCTGTATGATAATGAACTGAACTACTACTACCCTCTTAAATTCTACCGTAGAGAAGCTGAGCTATACCTTTGTACAGATAGAAATTTAAAGTACTTTGATTCCAATAGTTTTCAGTCCGGTCTTCTTAAGATTCTGTTCAATTCAATGCATGACATTCTATATAACTATAAATTTATTTAGATTTAAAACTCTTGTTTACGTTTGATATCCGGCACTAGACGTAGGGAACATATCTCACATAAATTGGGAGAAAACTGGATGACATTCAGCAGAAATTCGCCAATTATTTATCATGGTGTCGCCACTACGGGCAAAGCATCTTCTTTATTCAACAAACTTAAAATCAGTGGGATGTTCGTATCATGAACGTTACTTTGGCTCAACTATTCCATTACCTTGAACATTTCAAAATGAGATACACCTCTCAAGTCGCAAATTTTTATAATATGGTACCTTCTGATATAAAATCAATTACAGCTACAACTCGGTTTAGAATGAAATTCTTCGAGTTTCTGTTTTTTGGGCAGCAGAGTGTGGGGCATGGGTGATTAGCGATACAGTGTGTATATTGTCGTTTTTCTTTTTTCTTTGTATACATAGATTTCATAGCATATATACTCCCTTTCTTTGTTAGGTTTACATAGCTTAAGTTTGAGGTTGTGTGGAAGAGCAGGAGGCACTCAATTTCTTTGTGTTCCAGTGCTGTTTTTTCGTGAACTGAGGAACATTATCATTATTAAATATCTCAATCCTTACGGTAATTATATCGAAGAAAAGTGACTTTGAGTGTACTTGACTCCTAGTAATCACTTTGTTATCCACATTTGTCTTTATTTAATTGCCTTATAGAAAGTTGAAAAAGCATAGTCCGTTTCAAATTGTAGTACGCAATTATAAACAAACCCATTACTTTTACTGCGTTAATTTTCTAATCAACCCTTGATGCTAAACACAAACCTTCAAACGGTCTGTGTCAGATTAAGAATATTCTGAAGTTTAAATGTTATTCCGTACCAGCTGCTATAAAAGCTTAGATTCCGCACTACATATATATAGGAATATAGTTCCTCATACCTACATATATTTCATCCACTAACATCTAAATTACAAGCGCATTTTTAATGTTGTAGCATTTCTAAACGTGTTTCTAAACTTATGGTTGATAGTGTATATGTTGCAAATACATATTTTAAAATTTTAACCGCTTGATCAAAAACTTAAATCATCTTGCGCAATTCAATTTTATTACCAGTGAACTTCACGATTTCCGACCACTATTGAATACCATATTTTAGCATATACAATCATTTTCTTTCATTTTTTATCGCATCTTCGAATACCGATTCCGCAAAAGCGTATAATCTCTATTTAATGGATACCCCTTCAACACGTTTGGCCCACAGCGTACACGTGATTTTAACACGATTAAGGCTAAAGTACTGCCGCGGCTTCTCATCGTACGTCGTCGCTTTAATTCCGAATTAATTGCGCCTCCAAAACGTATCGCGACAGGATGTAAGAGTTTCGAACGTCCGATTCTATGAGGAGTTATGGTTTGAGGAAATGGCGCGATGATTGTCAACTGTTAACACGAATTTAATGCGCACAATAAAAACGGTCGATTTGAATAGGAATGAGGACGATATTTGAGACAGTTTATCACCGAATAATTGGCCGTAATTGCCGAATTATGAATTGAGATTAACGCGTCTTGCGTGGGACATAGATTGTATTTGATTTATTTCTCCGTTACAATTAAGCAAATGGGAAGAAAGTCAAGAAATAAATGTGGGAATAGAAACAGATGTACTTAAGGAATACATCACTAACAGAACGCTGTGTTCTTGATATTAAATTTGGTCTGCACAACGCAATATGTTTCGGCGTAAAATTTCTGTTTAAAATTGAATCTGCTACTCGATCCCCAAAATAGTTAGCACAGTACACAATTCTTTAAGACTACTAACAGTTATTATGTCTCATGTTCCTTTATGTCTAAAGTTTCCTTGATAAGAGACCGCTTTGTGAAGTTTTCGGACAACTTTCACAAAAGTAAATTCTGCCGCATGTGTCTACTAAATCATCGAGATCCAATTAACCTGTTTTATTCACTTATTATTACACTATAGTTTTAATTATAACTTTTACTAGTTGGGAATTTCGTGAGTTACTAGTCTGAATCTTTTTTCTTTTTATACCGACACACGCACCTTGGTATCAGCGAATCTTCTATCTCAGTAATAGGACGTTGACGATGGAAGACCCAAAGTTATTATCGAAGGTTTTCTGCTGGATCAGCGGTGGTTCGCCCGGTATTCGGGTAATATATGGTAGCGACGCGGTCCACTACAACTCATAAAAATTCTGAGGTATTTTCCTCTAAATAAGTAGCGAAATTCGCATAAATAAGGAGCGCACAAACTTTGTTGATGTCCTCAATTAGCTACCGGCGCTATCGTCAGTTGCTTCGCACGTCGTTTGGCGATCACGCTCGTAGACCTAGTCTACTAGATTCTAGTTCCTATATTAGGTGACAAATGACTACGGTAAGGTCGTCATGGCAAGGGAATTTTAGGAATTGAATTTAAATGTGAAATATATCACGAAAAAACTGTAATCTATGATTACATTAAGATATCTAATAATTTAGTCTGATATTAGATGCTAGCCGATCTTAGAGGGAGTCCAATACTGCAATCTATCTAACAATACAATTATATTAAAGGAAACTATAAATAAAGAAAATTAGCTCGGTAAAAGTGGGCAAGCTTTTTAGGAGAACAGAACAGAGGCCTCAAAAATCCCATTGCTAGATATATATATATATATATATATATATATATATATATATATATGTATAGATATGAATATATATATATAGATATGTATATGTACATATATATATATATATGAATATACATTAAAACATACATTAAAAGACGATTTATTTGTACGGGTCTCCATAGTCCGGTGGTTAAGGCGCTGATTTCGAGAACTGAGAGACGTAGGTTCAAATCCTCCCGCAACCAACATTTTTCATTAAAAAATTCTAGCGTTGGAAATTTATCATATATGTTGATTTTAATATATTAATTGAATATTATAAATAAATATGTGTTAAGGATTAATAGATAATTGTTGTAATTTTAATTTTTCTTTAAATATTTAATAATATCCATTTATCATTTAATTGATTGAATACTTGATATTACATTTGTTTCTGTCTGTCCAGATACTACAATATAACCGTAGACATTGTTAGATCAAGATATTAAAGATTATTCATTTCTGCAGACTCCGTGGTGTAATGGGTTAACGTACTTGCTTAGCGATCAGGAGCTGTGGTTTCGAATCCCACCGGATGTCGTAGACATTTTTAATTTCACACATCTATTCTACAGAAGTTGCTGTCCAAGGCTTTCTTCTCATTTGTCTGTCTGCATACCTTTCTGTATCTTTATATATTTTTACAGTGTTGTAAACCACCTTAATTGACAAAACAATTGCTGTTGTGATGTTTCTTACCGAGTCACCTCGTTTTCTAATAGGCGATAATTCCTATTCGCTTTTCTAAATTGATTTACATACGAGGGCTGTTTTTTCGACCTCCATTCGTGCCTGTAAAAAGTCACGCGAGCAGTGGGAGATGAGAATGCCCAGAAGGTAACTGCGTATCTCCCCTACTACATATAATGTCTACTACTCGCAACGTTATTACGCCATTTTCAGCTGCGTTGAAGACTGCTACAATTGATCCTCCCGTTAAGTACGAGTTGCGTAGTGTAATTCGATTCCTTCAAGAAAGGAATAGTGTAATTGAAATTCATCGAAGAATGAGCCAAGTATACGGCGAACACTTTATGGCGGATGGTGTGTTGCGTGAATGGCGCAGGAAGATTAAAGGAGGCCGAGTCGATGTTCACTATGAAAGGGGAAAAAGACACAAGTCTGTCGCATCACAAGACATTGTTCAAAGAGTTGACAATATAGTTGGAGAAGAGGGAGCTTTACCGTCAATAAGTTGAGTGTGAAATTTCCTGAAGTTTCAAGATCAGACTACAGGGGAACTTCAAACCAACATCACGGACCATCTCAATTCTATAGCGACAACATTCTATTCAGAGGATATCATAGATATGAGAAATGCATCAATCTTGACGCTGATTATGCAGAAAAGTAACCATGTTTGTACATAATTTTTGACAATGAATTAACTTTGTGGTTTATACTTGTCTTGTTTCTATGAGCCCGGGAAGTTGAAAAGAAACAGCCATCGTACTTTAAATGTATCTGCTAGGAGTACACGTGCTTATCACGTTCAAACGAGATAAATACGCTAAAATAAAATATTTAACAGTATACTAACACCCACCTATTGCTGTTCGTATAGATCTAATACATACTGATCTATGACGTCACTCATATTGTTATTGAAGTCTAACTTCTTTCCTCTCAGAAACTTATAATGTTTTTAAATATGGCGCTTTCTTAATTTCTCACGAATGTTTCTCAATTTATGGCCGGTAGTGTATATGTCGTTGCATTTTACGGACGACACTATATGAAGGGCGTCTAGATACTCCGATTGTGTACGGAGAAATTATGAGCTTCTACGGAAAAGGGGGCAAATATAGTAGCAGCCTTATCGAGGATAAACGTGCCGGTTAGATTCCGCTGTAAAACTAAACAGCTTTTGAAAGGAAAACGTTGCGAGACGTTATTAGTTTGATCGAGGTTAATGCTTGTAAAGAATGATAACGATTTGCTGATTTATTCCGACTGTTCATGACCGTTTATTATCGACGGCAAGATCTTCTAACGGCGACGTAATTTCAGGAAGTCTTCGCTTTTACAAGTCCGATTTAAGCTTAAGATCTAATTGATACTTGCACTCACCGATAGATCACTATAACTAATTGTAAGCCGCATAACTTTCTAGAAACGAATCTGGCAATTACTCTGTTGTGCATGGAAGTGAGTATTTCAGTAAATTTTTCCGTTAATTTTTTTATAGAAAATTTGCCGCTGAATAACGTTGTATGCAGGTCACATCTAAGTGACCCGTACATTTCTAATACGATACTACGAATGCGTACTATCAATCACGTTTGACTTTTGAGATATCTATTTTATTAAATCTACCGCTTATTAATTAAAATGTGGCATCCCTTAAAAGTAACAGGACTTAGTGAAAACTAATACATACATAGAGATTAATAACGCATTCCAACCTGCTTGTATATCATATTGTTGCATATTTAGATATTTTGCATATCTAAATATTGCAACTCCTCAAGTATAGCGTGTCACATGTTCTGCTGCATCGTCTCGATCCGTGGCGTCGCGGGAATGGACAGGCGAACCCAAGTCTTTCCATTCATAGCCTCCTAACCCCCAGCTACGTCACAATATGATAGAGCAATTAATATCTGTGGAAGATAGAAATATTTCTAATAGATTCTTCCACCTATAATACCCCAAATATGTTCGATCGATGATAGGTAGGCCATGTACAGAGATCATGATGAATTTTCAATGATAGTCAACATATTTGTATCAAAACCTATACTCGGATATTTCGTATCAATTAATAAAATTCAACAAAGGGGCGGTAATGTGTTTTATATTCTTTACAATGGAAGCTGCAAGCTTTTGGGGAACTCAATAAAGGTACATTTATAGAAAGGCTATCTTTAGAATTAGGTGAAGAACGATAAAGAATCAGAGGGGGGTTACGAGAGGGTGCCTAAAAGTTGCAGTTAAATTACAGACGACGTTGAATACATTAACACGGCGTTTGTACTCCCAAGCTGACTACTTTGAAAGTAATAGAGATGAATGAAATCACGATTTTATAACTTTATTTGTTCCTATACTTTTGGAAGTAAATAAAATCCGTACCACATGGCACAAGTAAAAACTTCCTTGTCCTTTGATTAGCATTAATCTGTCCAGACAGACAGAATTTTTGAGCAATTTGCACTTACGGAAATGAAGCATTTAAAATCGTAATGAAAAGTGTAGACTATTTACGTTATTGCATAATCATTGAAGAATATAAACAAATCCATGTTCATGGAGAAAACTCTGGCAAAAGTTGGAGCTGGATGTTCCATCAAATGTTCAAAATACCGCTAAGGACTTGAAAAGGTTATGGAATAATATTAAAAATACTAGTATAGACGCCCGGTGAACTTAAAATGGTACTATAGGTTGAGGTGTACGGTCACAGTTTGTTAATTTAATCTACACCTTCTTATGGACTTTTTGTTGAAAAAACTGTAGAGAAACACAGTGATTGCAGTTTAAGAAACTTCTTTCGCAAACAGTAATGGTCTCTACAAAGAATTTTGTTCAGTTCTAATTTTAGAAAACATAATTTACTTTTAGAAAGCATTTAACTACCAAATACTATTAACAACACTACATATTTGATACACACCCGAAATATTTACACCCACATACCTATCTGCATATACACACATATTTTCCTTGAATTATGTATACACACATTAACCACTGAATTCAATCGTGAAGGAACGAAACAGATTTCAGTAAGTACGATTCTAAAAATCAAAAAAGAAGGAGTAAGACGGTTACAATGTTGTGTCGAGGATGAACAATGGACGAATAGAAAAAAGTGCTTTAGATAGATGAGGACAAATTCAAGATGTTCCGATAAAAACTAATAATTTTGGCGAAGAGATTTACGTATGAAACATGGTGCCTGTTTTTTAGCCTTTATGTTCTGTTAAGTGAGCACAAATGTCCAAATTTCCATGTGCAAGAGTGTATATACGTAATAAAATAAGATTAAATAATTCTTTTTGCAAACGGAATTCTAAAAATGCCTAAAATGTAAATTATTATCAATAAATTATGAAGAAACTTCAACATCTGTTTCCAATTAGCGTCATCCACATCACCCTTATCGAAAGATAGCAATCGAAAGAACTTATTATCGAGAAAGTTTATGCAAAATGGCAAAGCAATATTCGCCTGAAAAAAGCGCATATCTTTAGAAAACGGTAACAGCAACGAAATATAACCATCAGTGTACCGGCATGTTATGACTTTAATTGACGTTTATACGCGCTCGAATTGTGGCGTATGGAAATTTATTTATAATACAGATTATAAGACACTTGCCATTATGGTATAGGTTGCTTTCTCTCATAAATGAAACGCACTTGCTGCTCGTGTACATGCCTATATGCTTATACGTACAAAGTTCCTGTACGCGTACATGCAAACGGGGCGCTTAATTTGCATCGATCGTTTGCCTACTGTACCTCGTCGACGAATCTAATCTCCACATATATACTAACATGCAGGAAGTAATGTTTATTGGTTTAGGGTGTGTTACGCGAGTAAACGCTGAAAGGTTGATTATATGAGCGTGTGGTATGCGACATTGATGTTGCCTTTAGATTTGATGGTAAGAGAAAACGATTGCTGGAAATTCTTTAGATGCATAGTTTGTATGGGGGCATTTGTAATGTTTGTATCATTTCTAGTGTGTTAATAAGCAAACCTATTTCTTAAATATTTATATATTTCATAATATATATCGTTTTGAAAATTTCAATAGTTATATTTCAACAAGAAAAATTGTTTAATATGTTATTAATCGTTGCAAAGAGGTGCTGTTGAAATTATTGCAAACTGTAACATATACCATCATAAAAAAATCATCAATAAAAAATTTTCGTGCATTATAGTCAATTCAAACTCTTTATCTTAGACCATACTTTTACTACGACTAGATGGTCACTATGTACAAAAAAGGGGATTTTATATATTTAGAAAATTATTGCCTGTGTAAGAAATCTTTTAAACCGAAGCAGCTATTTATTTATTAAAAGAAATTACACCAACTATTCCATTACTATATAAGCATTTACTCAACAACCCTATTTACTACGATTATGTAATTAGATATCAAATTATTATCAAGACACCTACGAAAGGTTACCTTGGTGTTCTATTTCATCGCATCATTTGCTGAATATATAAATACAATGTGTTTTTCTTGTCCAAAGGAACGTGGATTTGTAATTCGATGTTTAACTGGTACAAAAACAATATACTGTTCAGCAATTAGGTGTCGTGTAGAATATGTATTTATAGTATGGTTTCATGATTGTGTGACATTCAACGGTTTTTCACGGAAATTATTGTATTTCTAACGAATTTATTATATCAACGACTTAAACTGCAACTTTTACTTGACTAAGAGCAGAACACGATTTTAAAAGTTTAACAAAAGGACCGCTTTGGAAATCTTACTAAAAATATGCTTAATAATAACTACTACTTCCTATAAATATTTTGTTAAATTGTAGTAAAGTTCATAGATATCGCGGTGAACTCCACACCACACAACGCTGTTATTGACTGTCGGTAACTCGATTGACAATGAGAGTCCTCTTGAAGTGCTAAGTTCCGAATAAATTATCAATTTGTGAGGAGTGGAGTTTACTGCGATACCTCTGAATTATACAACTACGCGGTCCTTGCAATCGTTGCGTAGCAAAGCTATCAAAAGATTCTTAACATGACTGCACGTCGCCACAAATAATGAGATAGCTTTAAGTGCTTATGTGTCGTGTGCATACGATGCCATGTTCTCTTGACTTTATGTACAGTTATTACTTCACATTGATTGGATAGTTACATCTTATTGACGCACAAATAAAGTGAACACGTTATCTGGATTACCCCGAACACCAACAAATTGTTAATGCAAATATGTTGAGCTTCATGGTTAAATGAAATAACAAAAACTATCTCATTCATTTAGTCATGTCTGCCTATTTATATCACAAAGAAGGTTAATTTCACAAAATTTTGATTAATTCAATACAGAAAATTTTAATAAAGTGAAATTCGCTGAATTAACGGACTTGCTTAGTCGTAATCTGAATAATTATTCAAATATAATATGAATATAGTGATGTAAGTGATTTTGTTGTTGCACTAATAATTATTGCGATTTATATAACTGATATCGATGCTCAATAGATGCTGTAGGTGGCGTTTCAGGCGGAGCACGCAGCAGTTCTATGCAATCAACGCTTACAATGTGCTGTTGCATTTGGCACACTTTGATTTACCACAGTATCTGTTGATCTTAACCTTTGATTTGCAAGTGTTGCATTAACCTTAATTTGTGTAAATACGTGTTATTGAGATTTGGTGGTAAATATTTTGCAAAAGCTTTCGATAATATAGATGTAAACTGTGCAATACTATGAAAGAATAGGGATATCCAGTATCTAGAAAAGCTCTTTCATAGAATCCAATATCTACATCAACATAATTAGCAATTTTGTGAAGGTTTTACATCTTTTTAGAGAGTTCGTCTCTTCTACCTTCGTATTTTTCCAAAGACGTATTCATGGTTAACAGAGTTGTTAACCGAAACAGCAACCTCTTTTCCAGAAACCGAAAGACAAAGTACAATATCTACCTTTTGGGTTAAGGTTGATTTTTTGGATGCAAATAAGCAAATAAAAACTAACCCGATCTACCAAACGTTGTAAGAAATCTCAGTTTGACAAAATTTTGGCCAGATTACCTAATGAATAGCAAAGTGAATTTCCATTAACATCAAAATAGTTAGCAAAAAGGAATACCAGCCAAGCTGTAACTTTACTTAATACGGAGTAGAAACTGAAGCTATTGCAGCCTGTGCACTAAAAAGAGTAATGATAAACAAGTGACCTAAGGTAGATCTTTCCTATTAAGAGACGCGTTAGAGATAAATATCTGAAACATTTTTCGTCCCAAATATCTTCTTTAAGTCCATAAAAGGAAACATAAAACGTGCTAGCAAAACCGCTAATTCCGAACATAGCAGAAAACCTTGCAAAAAATACGTAAGCTTTAATTAAAGTTTTCTAAATAATCGTACCGAGCTATTAATTATCACATTTCTCCAAGCGTTCTATAAACACACACAGAACGTTTTCGCTGTCCTTGTAACACAACAAAATCAATTATTGCCGTGTATAATTTTATAATAGTAATTATATTTCACCGCAACAACTACAAAATATTTGTCTATATAGTTAGTTACTCTCGATACATGAATGTAGTTTTAGGTACGTGTGTCATATGTTATTCATACCCAGATATAGAATAGAACAGGTGACAGGTTTCTCAAGGTTAAATCTGTCAGTTTCTGGTAATATCGTGATATGTGTAAGACAGAGGCACTGCGACGGTAGCAATTGCAATTATCATTATTATTATTGTTACTGTTATTGCTAATGATGTGATTATATGAACGATTTAATGGCGTAAGAACTGGGCAGTGATTATTTTACAGCTTTCATCTCTATCAACAAACACGTACGTATATTCCTTGCAGGTAGTTAGTCGTTTGTATTCTCTTGCTATTATGATTGGAACTAAAAAGGGTGTGAATTTTTAATTGGTTTAAGTAACCTTTTGTTTGATGGCTGTACTGACCTGATTCCAAAGGGTCATTGTTAGATATCTACGTAAACGTATTAACGATTTAACCATTCCTAGACGAGGAGTTTTGATGATTGAATCCTGTATATATTTAATATTCTTTTACAACCTCCGTGATTGGCCCTTTACTACCATTTATCGCGAGACAGAAGAGTGTGAACAAGGAATCAATTTGCCAAAAAGTAAACAACTCCAAAAACTGACCTTAAACGAAGTCGACGTCCAAAATAAAGTTGGTACATATTAGCGGAATTCAGGTTATCAGTTTGGAATTTCATATAAAGATGAAACCCTCTTGTAAGCCAAATTTGAATTGCTCGTCATGTTTGACAGTCATAATGACGTAACAGATCGAACGATAGGAGTTGGTAAACATGGAGTATTACACGATAGAACAACGCATCCTGATTAAACGTTATTATCAAAATGGTGAAAGTTTGATTGCCACCATTCGAAAGTACTGGTTCGGTTAGTGATGTGAAACGCACGTCACGTGCTCGTAAATGTCATTCGGAACACAAGAGTTCGCAAGAATGTGGGCGAAAGTCCAGAAACGTCGATTCGTCATCGCTCACAAGTGTTGGACATTACAACAGCCACTCTTCAGCGTATTATAACTAAAGATTTCCATCTCTACGTCTAGAAAGTCCAAGTAACTCAACAACTTCTGCCAAGAGGCCATGTACAGAGAAGGAAGTTTACCAATTGGATCATTGAGCAAACAGAAGTGAATGTTGACTTTGCGGACAAAATCATTTTCAGCTGAATAACTTCGTTAATCGGCAAAACTGCCACATTTGGCGCTCAGAGAATCCACGAATGATTCATCAGAAAGCAATGTATGCAAAATGTGTCACTGTCTGGTCTGCATTGTGAACCGTATTTTTTTGAAGATGAAGGAGGTAATGCAGTAGCGGTGAATGGCGTACGTTGTCGTGCTACGATAACCCAATCTTTTGTGCTTCAATTGGAAAATATTGCTCTTGACGACTTGCGGTTTCAACACGATGGAGCTACGTGTCATATCCGCCATGAAACATTGACAGTCTTGCACGAGTTCCTGGTCGTGTCATTTCCTGGTTTGGTGACCAAAATTGGCCGCTACATTCTTCCAATTTAACACGTTTGGGCTTCTGGCTGTGGCGTTATCTGAAGTCATAGTTTTACACCAAAAGGCCCGCTACCACCGAATCATCGAAGGCCGAATTTAGATGCTCTATCAATGAAATATCGCCACATGTATACAATAGTGTTATTGCAAATTTTGTCAACAGAGTACGCATGTACAGCAGAGCCATGGCGGTCATTTACAAGATATTTTGTTTCATTATAAATCAATAAATATTTTAATACTTTACCACAGAAAACCCTGTTTTATTGAACCTTAAACTTTTGTGCCCATATTGAAAAACCTTATATCCCTGCGAAAAAGTTGTAAGATATCAGCTCCATTATTATTCTGATATTAAAGGGTAAACCCTTTAGTTGAAAGAATGTAACAGATGCTGTTGTAGTGGATAACGTATAATATTTCGCATTATTTACTCCAAAAATGAAAGGGAGTGGCGAGGGTTTTCGTGTTTGCGATGTCGAAAATTGTTCAGAAGAAGTTAAATTCAAATTTGAAGTAAATAGTGAGTGCAGATCTGAAGCTTGACTTCAGTATAGGAAATATCAACACCTTACGTCGAACTAGTTAAGACTGAAGCAGTGAATGCATTAGATTTTTATACCCGTAAATATCTTTCAAAGTTCATGAATTTTATAGATCTGCTACAACTAACATAGCGCAGATTTGCCAAAAGGTAGCTGAGACTGTAGATGGGGTGGTCGACTGTATGTTATTTATACTGATTTTTTTCGTGCGTTCGGCCTAATACATCATCGTAAATTGTTGGATAAGTTGAGTTTTTTCGGTTTTGGCATAAATTTTTTAGGCTTCATTCGATCATATCTTCTTCATAAAATTAATTATATTTATTTTTCTGGAGTACACCGGGGGTCAAACCTAAGCCCACTGCTCTTTAACATATACATACATCGATGATTTGCTGAAATCTATTAACTGCTGTTTCTTAGCTTATGCCGACGATATAAAAATCTATCAGGCTGTTAACACCTTCACTGATATTGACTTTCTACAACGTAATCTGGACAGGAGTTATACCTTCTTGAGAGAAGAACCCGCATCAGTGCTACATTTATGCGTAATATTATCAGTGGAAGAATTGAGTCTCCTAGTTTATTATCTAGGGTTGATATTCTTATTACCATGCCTACACCCCGGACGAATATACTTTGGCGAGCCCCTTTGGTACACTCAGCAAGAAATTTTAATAGCCTCAATGTAGATTTCCCTTAATTTTTCACTTTTTTCTCTATTTGTTGAGTTATTAATATTTACTCATTTTATTTGATATTTAATTATTCTATGGTTTCTTTTTTGTATATTTCTGATGCATTACATATTTTATCGTGTATTATTTTGTCCACTCTGGATAGTTCTCTGTTGGGCATTTAATAAATTACTATTATTATTATCATGATATAAATGTTAGGATTATGTTTTGTCTGGGTTCATGTCATTATGTCAAAGTAACCTGGCAATAGTCACTTTTGTACTCCACGAGGACGATATATCTGCAAATATTCCTCTATCGTGAATGATAGAAAAATTTTAGTCATTTACGAGAAGTAAGCCCAAAACGTGCAACAGCTATGCGTCAGAACATTAAAAAAAAATTAAGAAGTGGAAATAAGGAATAAAATTTTGTATGATTAACTCATCTTCATCTTTCAGCACCACCTTTTTACTTTTTAATTAAAAGTACTAAAACATTTCCCATAACTTTCGTTCTCGTTATGCTATTCCGATACATGTCGCTATTTCATTTACTCCAAACCCAAACAGGGAAATGATTATCGCTGTAAGTTTACCGACAATCTCGAGATACCAAAAAAGAAAATCACAAACTTCTCGCAAAAACTGTAGCAACAATAATCCTAACGATGAAATTACATCTAACATGATTACCGTCCAAAACCAGATTGTACTTAATTCTAACCCGTATCCTCTTTTTGCGACAATTATTATCATATTTGCGTGATCATGTCTTGTTTCGCTTTCGAAAGCGACCGACGGCAGAAGACGAGCATCACCTGTACTACCTCAGAGGCACGCCGGGTCCTCTTTTTATTCGTCGTTGTCGGTGTGCCCTTACACGTGTTAGCTTGCGTATGCATGCATCTCGTTTGGTAAAACGCATCAAGATGAAGGCCCAGGTCTCCGTGAGATTGCATACAAACCCGGCTCGACTCCGAAACGACAAAGAGGGCAAGCGATGGTGGTTCTCTCTCTATTGCGTCTACCTGGATGTGCCCACGCATTCTGCATACTTCGAGTTGTGTGTATGGTATGTATGTGATTCGCGGTCTGTAAGACCTCCGTGTGAAGGAGTGAGGAGGTCAGTGCACCTGCCGTACGCTCTGTTCATCGACTTTCAGTGGTCTTTCCGGCCAAACTAGTCCTCGGACAGGTCCAAGGGGTTATGATACAGGGTGTGGTCGTCGGATCTCTGATTGGAACCCACGATGGGTGGTATAAATAAGACGAAGAACACCGTACGTGTATTGGGTAACACTACCTCGCTTTGATGTATGCATTGTACACACGCTGTGTCATATTTCTGTCTGGATGCTTTTCGATACCTCTTAAATGCTCACCACGATTACAGGTCGGTTTGGTATTGGAATGCGTGTAGAACAGATTGGTTTATTTGTAATAGTGACGAAAACTATTTGGTTGTGTTTTTCTTTCAAGATACAGTAGAACCCGGTTATAAGGACAGTCACGGGACTGCGAATTTTTTGACGCTATAACAAGATGACGCTATAGGCGGAATTGTTACAAGTTCCATGTATACATACAAGAATTGGTGGGAAACAATATTACGGGTAGTAAACAGATACATATGTGAATTTAATTAATTCAATGTTCTTAACTATATAACCTTACACATGTAGGTACATACTAACTTGTTTGTCTAATGAAAGTAATCTGTAAGTTTCCGTTGCACAGTTTTCGCACGCCAAAACTGTTTTTCTATATCCATTTCTAATTCTCTCACTTTACCAATAATTTGAGGTGAAGTTTCTCGCTGTCTATAATAAGTTTTTAAAAGTGTTATGGCACTTAGGGCTTCTTCGTTTGTCGGTACGTGTTCTGCTTCGTCGCATGAATCTTCTTCCTCTTCGATTTCATTATCGTTTTCGTTATCCCGCTGTTTTATGTCCTCCACGATATCAGAATCTGAACGCATTCCCGACGCAATAAGGCAATTGTCCACGGATGCAAAGTCGTCGAAACAAAACTGGTTTACGTCACTCTGATTTTGCTGCCACTTTTTCAGTAGTTCACATAACGGAACGTCATCTTCATGTAAGTTGTCACAAATTGGATTATTCCTTAATCTAGAATGACTAAAGCAGTTTGCTATAGTCTCAGAGGTTATACTACGCCAAGCCTTCTCTAAAAAGTCCAATGCGTCGAGTAGTGAAACTGAACATGGTGCGTTCTTGTCCATACCCCTAATAATTTTCTGCAGAAGAAATTTTCTGTAAAAACATTTTGAGCTTCTTATTACGTCTTGGTCCATTGGTTAAAGGATGCTAATGCAATTTGGGGGCAGAAACACCAAATTAATATTTTTTAAGTGGGCTAATGATGGACGTGCAGTAACGGTAATAATCTAGGAATCCCCTGCTGGGCAGTTATCGACTAAAAGCAAGATTTTTTTACCTTTAATCGCAAGTTGTTTATCCCATTTTCGAATTGCATTTTCAAAGATTTCTGAAGTCATCCATGCTGTTTTATTGGCGCAGTTATTTGCTGGGAGTGTTTTTATGTTTTTGAAGCAGCGTGGCGTTTTTGACTTTCCTATGACAAAAATTTTACGTTTCTCCGTACCGGTCATATTAGCACACACAAATGCAGTTAACCGCTCCTTGGCTAGTTTACCGCCTACACATTTTTCGCCTTTAAACCTCAGAGTCTTATTTGGGAGAAGTTATAAAAAATTTCGGTTTCGTCGCCATTGTAAATTTCATTGTTTTCATAATCTTGTCTGAATTTAGGCCACACTTTATTTAGCCACGTCTCTGTTACTCCCATATTAACACTTCTCGCTTCACCGCTCACTTTTCCGAACGTTATTGAATGTCTCCGTTTGAAACGCTCCAGCCACCCATTGCTGCACTTAAAATTTGTGTCTCCAAATAAACTTCCAAATTCTTCGGCCTTTTGCATAAGGAGTGGTCCATTAACGGGTAAATTTGCACTTCTACATTGCTTAAACCACGTAATAAGCGCTTCGTCGACTTCAACCTCTTCGCACGATCGCATTTTTTTTTTTACTTTTCTTTCCCTTTCACAAAGGTATTCATGATTTTATTCTTATTTTTCACAATTGTACAAATCGTAGAATTAGCTAACCCAAATTCGCGACACACGTCCGCTTTTTTCTTTCCACTTTCGACTGCTTTGATTATCGCGACTTTGTCGTTCACGCTTAAACTTTTTCGATTTAAACCTGACATTTTCGATAAACAAATCTCGATGTTTCACTCACATGATTCAAATGTCGACTGAGGAAATTTCTTACGAACTTTGCCTGGCGCATTGCAAGATATGGTAATATTCCTGGAATCCCCGAACGGTCGAACGTTGCATGCTAGGCAAATTGCAAGAAATCTTAATTCAACGAGCGGTAATATTTTTGGAATTCCCGAACGGCCAGTAGCAGGCTAGGCAAACACCGGGAATTAAGCCATAAATGATAATATAAATACATACCTCAAGTGGTAAATATTTGTCGTTATATCAGGGGTTATTGACGCTAAAATCGGATTTTTCCCTGTACGCTGGAATAGTAAAGTTCGGGACCGCTTAAAATTTGTCGCTAGAAAAGGAGTGTCGTTACAGCCGAAGTTGTTATAACCGGGTTCTACTGTAATATGTAATTCTATTTTGAAACGATTTTGCGTATAACGGCATGGCTAATTATTGAAAACTATTCAGTAAATTCAAGTTTGAAGAAATACCATGTAACTCATGCGTAATCCATAATTCAATTACCTTTATGATGCAAAAATTTATTTTAATTTATTTATTATATTTTACGTCTATATGTAGATGTATTACACTGATTAAGGTTAATTAGCGTTAATTAACTTTAATCAGTATAAGACATCCACACATTGACGTAAAATATAATAAATAAATAAAATTGAATTTTTCCACTTTGCATATAATCCGATCTCTACTCACAACTATTAATTATTTTAAGCGAGACCTCTATTCTGGTGTATTAATCTTTCTCATTAGCGCCTATGCTAATCTAATTATTATTTTCGGAATGTTACATTAGTGGAGTACTAAATTTCATCTTTTGATATTTTCTGTAATAAAGAGAATTCTCTTTAATATTTTATCTTTTATTTTCATTATATTGCAAACGAAGTGGACTTACTCTAGTACACAACAAGGCTGGTAAATTGTACTAGAATCTGTATCTATAGTAGAGTTAATCCCACTCTAGGCATTAGACAATTCAATTTTTAATTTAACGCCAATAATATTGAACCTTCTGAAAAAATAATAGTGTACTCTTTTACTGAATACATGTAACAAGAAGCTATAAAATATTTAATTGTATATTGATGCCAACTGATCAGAATAAATTATCGGAAATACTATCGACCATACAGCAAACTCGCGTTTTAGAAAAATTCGCTCCTGTTGAACAGAGTGCATTCGGCAAGAACCTTGAGAGGGATCGTTTCCCAATTATGGGGACGAATTCACCGAATACTGCCGTAAGCACAATAATGTTAGGGTATCTTCAGATTAATGTCCCTGTTGTCCGTACGTATGGGGATAGAGACAATAGGGGCCTGTTTGAATCGCTCTCACGAACTGTAAAGGTAATTGTGGGGTGCGGAATCGCATCGGCAAACATTATTAGATCCACTCAGCAGTCCCAACGAGATATTTACTTTTGTAGTTGTTCCTACTAGAATGTTATCGTAAACGTGAAGTATAAAATCGCAAGTTCTATCCCAGTAAAATGTTATTTCTGTTTTATAATTTATGTCTGATAGATCTATTTGCAATTCCAGCATATATAATTCTTTACAGGAATGAAAATATACCTTGGCCGTCATAAAAGTTGCGTCAAATTGGAAAAGATTTGTTTTTTTTTGTTTTTGTTTTAATATATTTGTCTTTATTACTTTATATTTATTTGAATATTAAATAAGTCCACACATATTTTAATAAGCTTACTTTTCGAAAAATATAGGGGACCAAAACTAAATAAATAATTCACTTTTATTTATTAATGATTAATATACGAACATTATTGTTAAAAATTTGAACAATAAAATTGTTAGAATCTCAACGTACATTATAATTTAACGCAATATTAAATATTTGTAGCTTAAAGGACCTTTCCTGAGTAATATAGCAACGTACGTCTTAGCTTAAGTTGCATTTTTCAAAGGACCTAAATTATACTTGATGCAACAGAAAGATTATTTAAAAGTGTGAAACTGTATATTACCCAATATCATCTCTCTTAATGCTTCTTCAAAATTGACTCTAGTAATATCCGCCTGTAATTACGCTTTCCACCCTGGTCCATAGGATAGAGCAGTAAAGTTTCATTAAGAGGAAGAAAAGTCACATTAATATCCCCACTGATATTTTTTTCTCATTTGGATGCGATGGCGTATTATCAATCAACAACAATGTCTCCCTTGGGAGTCCACACTTTTTAAAAAATATTCAACGCTGATCACAAATTCCTCAAAAAACCATGTTTTAAACAAGCTTTTATTCAACCACGCACTTCTTTGGTGTCTGTAATACGCTGGTATAACTTTCGTTACAATGTGTTTAATGCGCTTGGTCCCACGCTAGCCGCAAGGGTATCTGGATATTCGCTAATTGGCAAGTCTTCAACTAAGGAAAACGCATTTTGTTGTAACATGAGCCCTGAAAATGGAACACCACGTTCTCTTTGGTGGATAAACCATAACTAATTCTTATCAATTTTTTCATATTGAGTAGGGTTCATAGTTTCTTGCGTAGTTGAGTTAGAGAAGTTAATAAACTACACCATTTTTCGATGTCTTTCTGATTTTCTTTCCAGTCTTCTACAGTGCTTACGGCCACTGCATAGTACTTAGCAACATCTTTTTATAGGTTTACTGCGATCCAATTTGTCTTCCAGTGAAACTAGTTTTCTTTTGCGATTCATCGGTTTGGCAGTCAAAACAATCGCGTTGGCGAGCAATGACTAGTTTATAGTGGCGGAAGACATTTCACTGTCGGTGATTTCTTCACCGTGATTTGAAAATCTCTGATCACATCAGTGAAGTTAAAAAATCAGAAAGCAGTGATCGGTGATTTAGCAGCGATTGTGTGAAATAACTGCCAATAGCCATAAGGGTTATAATATTTTACACTTATGCTAATGTATTTGCAATTATAATTTTTCGTTATTGTTATCGTTTGTAAATTCCGGAGTATTAAAATTTGAAAGATTTCTGTGTTTGAATATATAAAAAATATATCTGGTGAAGCCATAATTAAAATGTGTTTTGTAGCCTTAACATTCCAAACATCCTCGAACTACTTATCTCATAACTTATACATACTGTCGAATGAAAAAAAAGTAGACAAAAATTGTAATTGTTTGTTCTTCATATTATCTTTTGGTAGAGTTTTAACATATATGAGTCATAACAGTGACCACGTTCACAGTTTAAAAACACCGTGATTTTATAAATCACGATCACTATGTATTCACGACGTGAGTTAAAAATCACGGTATCGCTCAACAATACTAGTTTACGCAAAGATCGCAGAATACAAAACGCACGCGGCAACCGACAAAAATACCAGATATTTCTGGTTTATGAGCGCCTGTCGCGTATAAGTTCCGGATAAAACGACTCAATTAAAAATTGGGTTCGTTCCGGATAACAGGGCTTCCGATTAAGTGGGCTGCAGATAATCGAACTTCTACAGTAAATAACACAATGTTACTAGTAGAAATGAATTGAATCTCCAAGAGGACAATATACACAAAAAGCAACACTACCAGGATTAAAAGTAAAAAGAAGACAAAAATATAACTTGAGCGTTTAAAATACTATATCAAGTGAAGAATGTAGATTAATATAGAGTTTCTTGCAACTATAATAGCTGTCCGTTCATTTGAACTTTTACACATCGCAACATTGTAAAAACGTAAAGTTTTTAAAACATCCTGTATGTGGTTCTATAATTTCTTAAACAGTCACATCCTGTGCTGCTCCGGTGAACTCTACTTTCCTGCTTCAAACACCAGACCTCCAAGAATAAATCGGCTAGCTGATATTATTACGTACCGCCGGTTTTCCCACATTTCATTCGTCTTAAATCTCTGATTCACGCAACCCATAATATAAAATCCTGTTAGCTTAACTACGAGTCCGTTTATCTTTTCAGAGACTAGAGACATAGTAATAGTAGTAGTAGTAATAGTGGGCATTTTTTGCGTGATTAATCTCTCCTGCGGCGCGTTACTCGCCGCGAATCGACGAAACAAACAAAAGATACCCAGGCACAAGATCTCCGTTTCATTCTCCACGGTCAATTATCTCTCATTATTTCACTTAGTGTCAGTCTTCGGGCTCAAACTAGCACATCTTTACCGATACGCTATGTTGGGTCTTCCGAAAGCACCGACGGTAACAACTGCTCGATCGGTCGTTCTCTCAAACATCTGTCGATAGGAGGCTACTGCTAAAAACAAAAGCAGTTATGTTTCTTCATTCGACTATTGCCGCACGACTTACAATTTGATATTGTAGCGGACGCAAAGCGGCTCCATGAATGGACTGTTCTAATGACGCAATGTAAAGCTGTAATATCCGTTTCGTTTTTTCTGGTCAAATGGAATATGAAAGACATCAATTGTTGGCATAAAATAATAGAATAACATCAATTCATATTCTATTTTAGAATTTATTTTAGGTTAGTTGTTAATTGCTTGGGGTAACATAATAGTATTGTTGCAAGCAGCATTTGTTACTGTGTAGTGGGAGATACAACGGGACTATTTAGTTTTTAGTTAAGTTATTACAACAGCAAAAGGTAACTGAAGAGATATATTAGTCTCCCTGTCTCTGGCAGATCCTTAGTTTTTGACTTTTGACACTGCCACAGCATTACACCACCGACCCATTTTAAGAAGCACGTAAAAATGTTATCACTGGATAGATAAATTATGAATAAGACCTCTGTTATTGGTACCACCATTGTACTGAATGTACGAGGCTTGTCCGGAAACTAAGTAACGTTTCGTTCTACCGCTACCGCAGTGTTACTGTCGTAGTGTCGCGAATGTATACGTATCTCTGATTTACAATCTTTCTGCTGACCGCAGTACAACCGGATTGTCTTGTATTTACATTTATTAGTGAACGTTCAAAATGTCCAAAACAATTTCTAAGCCCACCGACTGTTAAATGCGTTTTGTAATACGGTTTTTACACAAGGAATATTAAGTCAACCAAAAGTCATCATTAACCCGTAGAGATTTATATGAAAAATGTAATGGCAGATGGAATGGTGAGAAAGTGGGTTAACCAATTCAATGGTGAACGAACCAATTCATGACGAAACACGAAGTGTGCAGCCTTCTGTTGTCAATAATGGTTTTGTTGACAAAGTTAATGAGAGAATTCGTAAAAACAGGTGATTCACAATAAAAATTCCTAGTGCTAAGTTTCCATAAATACTCATGTAAAGGAACAGTGTTCTATAGTGGCTGTTTTCACTGACGACATCTTTCTATGAAGAAGGTATAGAAGAATTGGTTTTCCGCTATGACAAATGTTTGAGCAATAGTGGCAACTATATACAAAAATAATTTAAGAAATGCTCCTTCAAGTATTAGAATTAATATAAGATATAAGAATATAAGAATTTTTTTTTGTACAAAATATTTTACGTTTTTCTTTTTAAGGCGGTGCTTACTTTCCAGCCAAGCCTTGTATATGCAGTGGTACAACTCATTTAACTCATTTAGAATGTAAAAGCTTTCACTCAATTCAACAGAACAAATTACCAACAAAGGAACACAGGTATGTATCCCACGCCAATTTGAATTAAAGTTTCTGTGTTTATGGACCGATGAAGTGCGAAAACAGCGGTAAGTTTCTTAACCCAAAACTCAACGCCACGCTTCGGAATTTAACTTAATAACTCTAAATTTATACAAGACATCAAAAAAAAAGGTGTGTGCTCTAGAATATGTCCTATATACTTTCCTTACAGCAAGTATGTGTTTATGGAAACAATCCCCCACGCCTTTACTTTTTTGCATGTATTAGAATTTTTATATAGTACAAAAATATAGACTATATGTGGGATTTACATATCTACGCGGATCAAGATCCAAAGGAATTATAGTTTATGTATATATATGCATTGTTTTTTTTTCTCGGTTTCTTCGCACATCTTGATTATCCTGCACATGACTTTGTTGACGTTTCGATGGCATAGCAGCTACCTTTTTCTCGAACATGTAGAATGAAATATAATTCTCAGAAAAATCTAAAGTAGCTCGACATATTGATGAAACCTGTTTCATATTCTTCTGAAGCGAGTTGTAATAACCCTGCAAAACTCTTATCAGAATAAAGATATTGAGATAAGAGCGAAAACTAACCGCTTTTTCGAAGCACGAATGTTCACAGTGTTAACTTTGCCTATAACCGCCCCTTTAAATATGTTTCTAGATTTATTCATGGGCTTAAATTTTTGACCGAATTTGGTATCGTTCACTTTTAGTACAGTATTCGCATATCTTCTACTATTTCCATATTTTAAACCGTAAATTTGGTAGTGTTTTGTTCTGAGTTATGGTATAAATTGTTTCGAAATACTATATACAATATAATCAGTATAAGATACAAACTTATGATGCTAAAGTATTGCAATCAATTACTTTAATCAACTTATTAAAAAAGTACAAAATTTGCTAATTTTAAACGAAATTCTTCAATTTTCAACATTGCTTTGACAGCAACATCTTAGTATATCAAGTATAAATAATATGAAACACGTTAGACATTTATAATAACAATAATAATAATAATATTTATCATCCACCAGTACAAGTACCAAATTAAGGATAATGTTAGAATATAGTTTTAAATATATACAGAAACACAACATACAATTTGCAAAATACAAACAAAAATTACATATGCAAATACACCTTACAACAACACTCTAATAGATAAAATGTCTATAAATATTCTAGGCACCAACCCCAGACATACGCAAATGCATTAACAAAAGCTACTGATGTTAACATCCAAAAATCTCAACAAGAAGGAGGAATCAGCTTTGTTGTTGGACAATTTATATAAAATTCAGGCGTTATTGCGTCTAACTTCTAGAGATGTTACTAAAAAGGAGTCTGACAGTGTTTTGTATGGAAAACCTCTGCAAGGGTAGATGTTATTTTCTTTAAACCATAAACATTTAAGAAGCGCACATTTTCAATGGCTCTTTTATGAACATCGTACACCATACGATTGTAGCATATTCAAGTTTAGAACGCACAAAAGAAGAAATAACGTTTCTTGGAGATACATTAGTAAATACTCTAGCATTGTGTAATAGAAAATCCATGGCTTTTGTAGCGTAACCAGATACTATGTGCACCAACCAGATACTAATTTCAAGTTTTTCTGTTGTTTCAGACAATCATTGTATGAGGTTATATAAGGGAAAATCTTAATATTATTAGCGGATTATTTATCTAACTTTAAGCGGTCTAAAAATAGAAAATTTCATTAGAACTAGTTCCTGATGCCGGCAAGCGTTTCCTTGTTAGAATACGCAGTAGTTGGTGAAATATTTTGGATAATCGCATCCATTAAGCGTAACGTTTTGCATATCCTGTTGGGTATGTAATTTGCATAATCACAAGCAATCACCGCGAAAAAATCATGTAGACGGATCCTACGCGAAAGCAGTCTAATTCTGAAATTGCAGCATCCTTCCGCATTTTAAACAGACAAATGTCAGAATTGCGGCGCGACTAAGTGGTAATTGCGTTGATTGTTAACGCATGACGGGATTTCGTAATTGGAAGTCTTGCATCAGGATACGTAATATTCCTCTTTTCTTTTGAAAAGTATTGCACATAATTATAGCGAGTTTATAAATAAACTGTCCAAGTAACTAATAAATATTAAATTTTCGTATCAAATACAAATTATTTCTTAGAACATAATTTGAATTTTCGGAAAAAATATATGATGGGGGATCGACCACCACATATTTCACATCTTTTTATATATTTTCTTTTTACAGGTTGTGTGCTTAATGTTTTGCGCGATTGGATATTAGTCTCGGGGTACCGGGTTCGAACCTTGGGGCTGTTTCCCAGGGTTGACGTTTTCTGTAGTTTTTACTCTTTAGTAAGACGCACCACAGGCGCAGGGGTAATAATAACGCATGGCCGGATGATGCTCCCTGTAATTGGTGAAATCTCTTGAGGGATGCGCTGGCATGGATTATAATTATTTTTTTAGCATAAATAAAATCGGTCCTACATAGACAATAGTGCTATATAATAATTAATAATATTAACCAAAAAAATCAGACCTCGGCATATTAAAACAAATTTATAATAATAATAAATAAATAAAAAAAATTTGCCCAACAGAAACATATCTAATTACAGGACAAAAACAAAGAAAAAACTAATTTATTGGTATACTTGCAAGAAAATTCAAAAAGTAAATTATAAGTACATATAAAATTTAATTGAAGGGATAGCTTTATAGATTAAATTCTTTGCAATGAGCTAGAAAGAAAACTAAACTTAATATTCAGGTTCATGTCAGTTAAGAATATAGTGTTAAACGTAGTACGTATTCGGTGTTTTAAAAAAGTGTTGGTTCTTTCTTGCGGACAATAAAACGTCTTACAGAAGCGGCTTGGATATTGTGGAACTGTAAACTGAAAGAGCTGAGATGCATAATATAATTTAGCATCGAATGTGACACCCAAGTCCTTAACAGTCGTGTAACGATTTATAAAGATGTTGTTAAAACGATAATTTGTTAGGGTTAGTTTTACTAGCGTGCGTGAGGATGATACGCTTGGAGACATTCAGGTCTAATTTGTTTGAAGAACACCACAAGGAGAAAGCAGTGATTTGTTGTTACAAGAACGTGCAGTCTACATTTCACAAGGATTATTAATGTAGAATAAGAAGAGTAAAGGGCCTAGATTGCTTCCCTGAGTAACTCCTGAGGTAGATATAAAGAAATCTGATTGATAGGCGTTAGAACACATGCTGTCTTCTATCTAACAGATACGCCTGGAACAGTGATGTTAGACGCGGAACAAACCCAACGGCTCTAAGTCTATCCAGCAATAGCCCACTATCAATACGATCAAAAGCTTTAGACAAGTCTGTGTCTATGACATCGACTTGTTCGTTAGTGTCCAGATATTCCGATAGATGCTGGCTCAGTATGGATAAGTTGATAACCGTTGGTCGATTCTTAACAAAACCATTCTATATTCTGATAGAGATAGCTGGATTTGTGTGTATGTACAATAATAAAGACATATTTAAAATGCTTAGACAAAGTTATTAACGATTAGTGTTGAGCGATAATTTTCAATAGAACTAACATGAATAGGAATGATTTTAGTTGTCTTCCAGCAATTTAGAAAAACACAAGTTGTCAAAGAAAGGTTAAATAGCGTAATGATTTAGTAAAAACATTTCCACAATCTCTAACTATGAAGCTGGGTAAGTTATCACGTCTCGTTGTTTATTTATTTTTCAACTGTTTCAATGTACGATAGACATCTGATTCCTGAACTGACACCACACTGATCAATTGATTACAGTTTAATGTTGCAGGATTTTGCTGGTTAGAGTTGGTAGAATGTATACAACTGATTTAAAGAAATGTTGGAGGGCATTCACAATTGAGGGAATCCAGAAGGCCTCTCTTTGAAATTAATAGGTGTCCAAAATTGCTTAGGATCATTTTTAATATTATTTTGTACGTTGATCACTTAATTTTTATATAGTGTATACCACTCAGACTTTATTGTTCTATGCAGCTCCCTATATCTATTTAAATCTACAATGTCTTTTATATTTTGATGGTAGTGATTTTTTAATTTAAGGTTATTGATATATTCTTGAGTAAACTATATTGGATAGTTTATAGGTTTACAACTACGTTTATAGAGAGCATATTTATCCAAACATTTATAGATATTATCATAAAACTGTACACAAGCTTCGTTAATATCACTCTGTAATTAAAGAAATGACAAATCAATGTTCATAAGTGCTTTATATAAATCAATGTAGTTGGCTTCTCTGTTGTTATACATTTTAGCTTGGAGATTTAAGAATAACAGTACTTAATTATCACTATATACATAACATTTAATTTCGAGATTTAGGTGATACAAACCCTTATTCATCAATGGCGAATTACTTCTTACAACATTTAGACAGGTTACATTAGTCAGAATCAAATCTAACATACCATCACTGGAATTTAAGATAGTATTTATCTGATTTAGGTTTAAAAAAAAGAATAAAATTATTAATAGACTGAGTTTTACTGTTATTTGTTTCGTCATGAATAAATTGCGAAATATTGAAATCACTTATGATAATAGGTTTGCTATCATATTATTGAATGAATGTTTCTAATAACTATTTTATCTACAGGCCCTACATCACTAGGCACTTAATAGTCATCCTCTTTACAGCAGAGTATTTTTACACCGCGATGAACATCAATTTCTGAAAAGAATGTAGCGGCTTACATAAAATTGCAAATATATAGCTTATTTAGATCGTTAGTACTTCTCTGGCAGGTAAGTGTTTAACGAAAATTATAATAAAATATATTGCTTATTAGTAATTATTAATTATTTATCGCGGTACTTATTCCACGTCTATGGTACATCTCAAAATGTATGCACTTTGTTCATAATTCTATTTTCGACATTTCAAAATTAACACCAAGTCTAAATTTTGGTGGCGGCGCCAGGTAATGGAATTACAAACGTAGCTAGTATAATTTAAATCATTAAGTATCTAAAAATTAGTTGTGTTAAATAAATATTTTAAAACTTTCAGCCGCTAATTATTACAATACAATATGCATTTGTATTTTTGCGTATTGGTACATAAATTCTGGAAAGGAATATGTTTTTCTTGTCGACATAATGCGACGGTTAGGATGAAGCATTTGGTTCTGTGTGCTATTTCAAAGTATAAAAATATACATTGTAACACTTTTCGATAGCTTATGTAGGTGAATAGTTTTCACTCCAGAAACAATACCAAAAAGACGAAACCAAATCACTCTTATTACCACCTGAAAATCGATACCAAACATCGAAATCCTTCTTCTCCTTACGTTATTTATTGCACCAAATAATTACAGAGCTGTATAAACGCTACAAAGTGAAGGTCAGATATTCGTGAAAAATTTAAAACCAATTACTGTATTGCGTCTCACTCTCATGCGCAGAAATATATTGCTGCCGATTCAACCTTCGATTGTTAACGAATTGACCTATCTAATTGAAAGCAAGCGCGCACAGCACACGGATCTTCTTCGCCGGCCAGCTCGCCAGTTAAATAATTATAAAGCGCTCTGACGCCTTCCTATCTGATCTCCGAAATGTCCCAGATAAACTAGGAATTTTACTGCCGGATGTACATATAAAGCGACCACACACACACCGCGAGATGCTGTCAAAAACGTTTTTATTATTATTCGAGCGACAACCGAAATTTGTCAGGCTATTTTAAGATGTCTCTGATACCTCTATTGTCGGAAATTTCGATCTTATCGAAGGCAATTGCGACTTTCACGGAACAGTTGGAAATCGTCAAGCTGCATTGGGTGCGATTGTATACAGACTGTTTACAATATTGTCGAAGATATGTGATTAAAACAAGTTGTTTCTAGTGAGAATTAAATGGAGTAACTATATACTAGAGTTAGAGTATTAATAATAATAATTTAAAAGTGACATGTGTTTCTCGCAGCAAACAACGAACGTACAAAGAATTAAAATCCAGTGACAGATAAAGACTTTCTGCCTCTAATTTTGTTTAACAACTTTTCTATAACAGAACCACGTTGAATGTTAGAAAAAAATTAAATGCAACATCGACAGTTATCAAAAACAAAAAAAAAAGAATTAACAATGGGAGAGAAAAGAAATCCATGAATGCGTTTTTCTGAATAATATCTGTTATGAATCAAATCCATTTTTTATACAAGCTGTTTCAACAGTTTTATATATTATCCGATTTTGATGAACTAAAAAACAAATAAAGCGATATTTCAAGTACAATAACGACCACTTACCACTATTTTTTCATCTATCGTTAGTGTTAGTAATGATAAAATTACGGTTTCCTTGCTTTTAGCCAACGTTTCAAATAAATAATTAAAAAATATCCATTAAGGCAGGATTTCAAAACTAGATGGTACCATCTAGGCACTATATTTGAACTCACATTCAGTCTAATGGTATAGTGGCAGCCCGCCGAGTACGAAGAGGTTGTGGGCTTAAATCCTGCCATGACTAATATTTTTGGAGGAATTTAAAATATTGGTTAAATACAAGAAAACCATAATTTTACCGATAGGACACCCTTTTAATTTAATTTAGAATATTACATTTCAGACAACAGTTATCTAAATTATTTACCATTTACCAGCACTCGCGATACAATCAAAGGAAATTTTAAAAATTAAAGAGGTCCTCTCCTAAGGTGAAAGACATGCTATACTCACACACAGATTATGGAATTATTTATCGTACACTAAGGATGGTACTACTGGCAGCTTTCTTTATGATTTCTTATCCAACAAAAGTGTTTGGCATGTAGCCTAGCAATCAGGCAAACAAGTTTGGATCGCGTTGGATAGGGCAGCGCCTCCGCAACAACGAAATTTGTTGAGAATTTCCTTCACACAAATAAAGTATATCATTTCCGAACAGTATCAATTGATATCAAACTTCAAAAAATTAGCCAAAAAGCATTATTCCAACCATTTTGAAGATCGTGGACTAACTGAAAAGCAGTGTGTATGTGAGTATTTTGACAGGTAAGGTCTTGAGAATATATCGCCTTTTTACATAAAATGAAAACAACCTCCTACGGCAATGACTGATTAGCTAAACGATTTTTTAATTAGAAATAAATACTTTCAATTTTAATGAATTCTCATTAAATCCTTGCATGTCAAAATACTCACATACGCACTACTTTCCACTTAACCCACGGACTTTAAAGTGGATGTTCAAAACATGGAATAATGTTTTCTGCCTCAGTTTTTGAAGTTTGACATCGATTTATATTGTTTCATTAATCAAATTGCTTAAGATTTTCCACTAGAGATAGTTAACTCCTTTTTTAAATGGTGATTCATAAGCATTTTTGATAGATATTTTCTTTTAAGTTTATTGATGTCCAAATAGGTTTAGTGTAACATTTGCAAGAAAAATTTGAGGGCGAGGTATTCAATAATAAAATATCTTATTTATTTAGTTACTACTACAAAAATGTGAATAACTTAACACTTCAAAACAAACAGGTACTATTCAAATCGAATACCTTCTTATGTTTCGTTCAACATGGAGTTAGTAGAATATCTTCATCAAACGTGAAGTTGACAATTGGCGGTTAACAGGCGAAAGATATAAGCCATGCACTCAACAAGATGGCGGTCATTTTGAATTGACCGATAAATGATAAATACGTTTAGTAGTGTTATTAAATTGCTTGCTCTGCTTTAGCAAATGGAAGAAACAATATTTTAATATCAAATACTTTTCCTATTAAATGTTTGCAATCAATGTTGCACTAAGCAGATGCTATTATACTTCAGTGAATTTAGGAAGAAGAACCTTCATATTACAATGAACATGTTACTAAGAGATTTGCATCGCTAATTAAAAATAAAAAAATTACTATCGCTGGTTAAAATTGATATTGATAACTATAACATGTGATAATGAAACATGTTATAGTAACATTGTGCTAAAAATATATTGGAAATTTTTGTAAAATATTTGAGTTTTACTTCTTCGACCATTATTCAATATGGATTTCCAACAAGTATCGGCCGACTCAATCGATATCAACGACATCATGGTTTACGGTGTTTTCTTACACCCTGTATATACATATATATAGACTAAATGGAGTCCAAAATGGGACAACTACCTGTCAAAAGGATTGGTTTTGAAGTACGTGCTGTTTTCTTCGATTTGGTGATAAGTCTCCTTGCAGCCCCTTTTGAAGTTAAGTGTATTGGCAAAGGTATTGGAAGCAATTATGCAAGTTTAAACTTCTTTGAAGAAGCACATATGTATTTTCAGGAGAGGCTTAGGCAAGCTAGAAGCTTTCCAACATAAATCACAAGCAATCTGAGGTGTTATACCTCAAAAAGACATTAGCCATTTATTCGAATCCATCCCACAATGCCCTAATAGTCAAAAAAGTCGTTTGTTTCTCTCCAAGGCTTTATCAATTATATGTACTGCAATGTTTGATTACACTGCGACACAACTTCGGAAATATTTATACCAGTTTATTTAGAGTTTTTGCGTCAACTTTAAACCACTCAGAACATCAACGCTTGCTGAACTAGAACTCCGCTGACGTATTTCTCTCTCTCTAGTTTATCCCACAATTCCTTTATAGGGTTGACGCACAATGATTGTTGTGATCAAACCATATTTCTTCTGTCTGTTGTAAGAAGCTTTTTTGTAAAGCTTCAAAGGGTGTTTACATACGTATTTTCAGGAGAGGCTTAGGCAAGTTAAAAGCTTTCCGACATAAATCACAAGCAATCTGAGGTGTTATACCTCAAAAAGACATTAGCCATTTATTCGAATCCATCCCACAATGCCCTAATAGTCAAAAAAGTCGTTTGTTTCTCTCCAACGTTTTATCAATTATATGCACTGCAATGTTTGATTACACTGCGACACAACTTCCGAAATATTTATACCAGTTTATTTAGAGTTTTTGCGTCAACTTTAAACCACTCAGAACATCAACGCTTGCTGAACTAGAACTCCGCTGACGTATTTCTCTCTCGCTAGTTTATCCCACAATTCCTTTATAGGGTTGACGCACAATGTTGTTGTGATCAAACCATATTTCTTCTGTCTGTTGTAAGAAGTTTTTTTTGTAAAGCTTCAAAGGGGATTTGGGATCATTATCGCTCTGAAAAACAAACTTAGCCCCCGACCAACTACAAAGCAAATGGAATTATATACTGTTCCAATATTATGTCCCCTTCTCAATATTCTCTTGATTCTAGTCAAATTTCTCACTTTATTCACAGAAATACATGCACTTACTATCACGGAATCTCTTAGGTGTTTTACAAATCGCACAACAGATTACGATGATGTTTTCTTTTAGACATCACTTTTCTTACACACTCTTTTTAATAAAATGGTAGTTCCCTAGTAGGGATACATCTTGTTAAGCTCTTCGTGTCAAGCTGTCATTTGACTATGAATACTGATACAATATTTTCGATTTCGCTTACTAACTAACACACTATGTGAAGCAAAATAAAAAACAAAAAATAGAATTTCGTGATCGCACAAAACAAATGCAATCGTAATAATTTTAATAATTAATGCAATAATTCTTATTATGTTGCAATTTCAATGTGATATAGTACCAAAAAACTATAGAGCAGTATTCATTAATTTTTAATATCAAATAATTTTCAGGATGTTTCAAAACATGGAGAAAGTGTATAGGCATCGTATATTCTATTTTAGGAGGATTACGAAACAATAGAAAAGGACAAGAGATTATCAAACCTGTAGACAATGATTTCTATAATAAATCTCTCCAATCTGTCACTTATTGTTTATGAGATACAGTTTGGCCGCAGTTGAAATAGATTAAAATAAGAAAACGCATGACATAAAAGATATACGATAGTTATTTTCTAACACGATAAAGCTTACGTGCAATATTTTTATATGTCTAAGATAAGATTGCAACTGTTTCCATTTCTGGATTTTACCTTTAGGCATATAGCATTATTGCTGTTATGCAAATTATAGTGGCAAGCAATCTAGATTTGTATTAAAAGAGAATTTTAAATTTAAATATAACGATTGGAGAAGATTGCAGAAAACATAAAACGTTACAACTTTCATTTATTCTATAGCAAGCAATTATTTTTAAACGAGAGAAATTTTATTTATATAAATCATATACTATAAAGGCCCGAAAGTAGAGCCCAGAGGCATTCCAGCGCGTGTATTAAAATAATCGATTTTCTACCAGCATTGTCCTTCACCAGATAATCATTAAAACTGACAGCGCTTCAAATGTAAAAACATTCTTATTTGAGTAGATCAATTCACATCGTTTATTTGACCTTTCTAACATACTTTTCTTTTATCAACGTTAATCGCGATCACGGTTTTTAATAAACGTGCAATTTGTTTATTTATGTCGTTTAATTTTTTCGATTGTTGGACCGTTCCCGCCTTTCAAAAAAGAACTGCTTTGATGGCTTAATAACACGTCAATTCGTCATGGCGATTTGCAAATTGGGTTCCACAAAGAATTCCGCAAACTCCAAACTCCTTCTTAACACGTTAGTCGTGCAAGAAAAAGGCGGAAATTGCGGTCGTATAGTTTGAACGCTTACAAATATAAATAGATAAATAAATGCATGCTGGATTTCTTAGAAAAGAGAATTGTTTACAATTAAAACAGGCTCGATAAACGTGCACGGTTGAATGGATGAACGCTCGTAAGTAACTGATACTCCGTGCATGTGTTGCTCACACATGTGTGTTAGATGTATTTGAGATTCGCATGTGTTACTTCTATTTAACGTTCACCATACAGTGTGCGTCAGCTCAATGGGAGGTTAAACATGTACACGGAGGTAACTTATATCTCGGCAACTTTTGATTCCTTCTAACATCTTAGTGTGAGCCTCTATAATATGTCCCATGAAAATCCATGTCATTTTGAGGGTAATCAATTGTTTCTAAAAATTTTGATGAACGCAAATTGTGCTTGAAGCAAACAGCATTCAAGGTGTATAGAAGTGGAATATTAGAATTGGTTAGATAATTGATCCGTAAGTTAGTTTGATTAAATTGATTGAAAATTATACAGAGCGTTCGTAGGGTAAAAATAAATATAGAAAGGTTCAACATAGTATAATTTTTTCAAATGAAACCCACTATACTTCGTATCCGATTTGAAATCAACATCTAGGATATCTTATTTTCAGATAAAACGTGACTAAAAGCACATTCATACATAATTTTACGATTATTTCCTTTTGAACTCCATTAAATCTTACTAATGAAATAAAATGCGTAATAAGTAAGAAATATTTACTAAAAATTGAGAACTTAGTGTATACATACTAAAAAAATAGGAACAATGTAAATTCTTTATCTTCCTGAATTTTTAGAAGAAAAACTGTGCACCAGTTATTGTTACTTGGATGTTGCAATAAGTAGCAACTTCTTGCTAAAACATTCTCTTTCTGACACTCGGTTGCACATATTTATTGAAGTTTTCTTAAAAAATAAATAATTTCTGACCAATCTATTCACATGGTCGACTAATTGGCTGTCTAACAAATTCCAATCTCAATAATTTTTCATTTATGAATATGTTGAAATGTTACTTGTTCCAAACATACCTAATTCACAGATAACGCGGTAAACACTATACTAAACAAATTGGAATTAGTGGTTTGTAAACAGCTAATCTTGCCATCTACTGCGTCCCAATCCTCGAAAAGGTCTATCCCCAAACCCACCTTTCCTGAGTTCTCGCTTCTGCATGGCTGCTCCAATTCCTTTTTCCCAACTTCTTCTTGGTCTTCCTCTTTTTATTCTATTAGCAGCCTTCCATTTCTACACCTTTTGTGGTATTCTATGCTGGTCCATTTTCATCATATGGCCATAGCACAATGGTTGTCTCTATTCTACTTCATGTATTAAAGATGTGTCAACTTGCATTATTTCTCTTATTCTTCCATTTTTTCCATGATCTAATAAAGTCTCCACTACATCATATCCATTGAAATAATTTTGTTTTTATCTTTTCCTTCAGCGCCCATACTTCACTTCTATAAGTAACGAAGCTTTCAACAAAAGAGTGGAACATCCGGGTTTGTGATTTGTTCGAAATATTGTCATTCCAAACCACCAACTTCTAGATATTTATACGCACTCATCGTTTTTATCACTACATTTTCCATTACTAACCTTGTGAACCGATTACTATATACTCTATCTTGTACACAATGATCTTCAAACCCTATCTCGCATATTCTTCTCTCAATGTCCTGAATATGTAATCGATGTAATCTCCTCTAATCGTTAACGAACTTCAAGCTATATATATGACGTTCATCGAGAAGCACCCCCATCGACGTACATTTCTTTCTCCAATCCATGAGTACCGTCTTCATATATATTTTAAATAAAGTTAGTTATATGCAGCATCCCTGTCGCATCCCCTTATTAACAATTAATTCATCAGAGTAGTTGTTTTCGACTTTCAGTCTGCTTGTATTATTTTTATATAGTTTTTTTAAAAAACGCAGCCATTCAATGACTCTCCTTGTCAACCGAGTTACCGACTGTCGGCGGCTCGGATGACCATGAGAGTCCTTGTATTTTGAAAACGCTGCGTTCCGAATTTGTGTCGTGCGAAGTTTACTGCATTACCTGTGAATTAAACAACCATACAATCCTTGCAATCTTTGCGATACCTTGCTTGTGCTAAAATTTTTAGAGAAATTAGAATAATTTCAAAGTGGTAAGATTACATAAATTCACGCTACACTTCGATTGTGAATTGGTATGTATTAAGATATACAAGGTGATATACTGAATATAATTAAATTCATAGCTATCTTTGGTATAACCAGGTGTGATTTTGTAGAGGAAATTACGCAATCGATAATATACACCTGCAACAGCCACAACTGTCTGTACATCTATCGAGCTAACATACCCTGAATAAATGTTGGTACTGTTGGTAATGTACTGTAGGTATCGAACATATGGCTAATATAATTTAGCAGTAACAATAATTTGCTTTAGTTAAAGTGGCAATATCTGGAATTTTAAGCAATTTTAGTTTTAGTTGAATGAGATACCCATATACGCTAAAATTCTTGACCGAAAATAACTAGGAGAATATAAACTTCAATATTAAATATACTTGATTAAGTATCTACGGTACATTACTTACAATCAGACAACGACAATTATTTAAAACAAATTATACTTGAATATTAACTATAACAACTGCAACTACACTAAATAATAAAATAATTAACTATAACTGTACGTAACATACGTATCCTAGTCTATTGGAAACTTCACCGAAGTAACAGAAGCTCGTGATTGCAATAGATCTAAATTTACTCCTGTTGCTTAATACCCTTTTACACGATCCATTCTAAGACCAGAGATACGTGGTTTAAGATAATCAAGTCAAATACGTTCTGTAGTATCGAAATAACAAAATAATGTGTACCACCAACGCAACAGGATATAATGATCTGTCAATTTGACAGTACTAATTTAGGGTTATAGGAAGTTGTTAATGTTTAAGAAACTATCTAGTCAGAAGAAAGAAAATTTAAGTGAAAGATTTCAAGATGCTATAAATGAAAAAAAAATGTAGCTATAATTTCATAAATCTTGCATAATATTCTTTATATTGAAATTTAATAAAATACACATTGTATGGTTACGTTAATTAATTTTAAATAACTCTTGATGACTAAATTATATCATTCTTGAGCTTTTTCTATTTCGAAAGGTTTCTAACGCCCGGAAAAAGATATTAAAAATTGTAACAATGGTAACTTAAAAATCTCTGAATAGATTTATTTTGGTATAAATTAAACATTCAGTGACGTTTTATTATTCACTACATGCATCCATGCGATGAATTCAACGTCCAAAAGTACGCAAAAATTTCGTCCATATCTAATAAATACCTTTAACAACACGGAGGTAACAGCTGTATTTAGTCGGACGCGAATGCATGTTTCTACCCGACTTCTTCAATTGTTAGGCAGAAGTAAAAGGAATTTTTCCGAAGGAAAGCTATTCCGCACTAAGGAGACAGCAAAATAAAAAAATACTTACAATCCACGTTAAGAACGCTTAAAACTGTAGATTTATAGCCTTTGCTCGATTTAAGTACTTTTACTTGCTTTCGGTTTGCATAACTTCACGTACACGTGCCGTCTAATGGCAGTGAAAAATATAGGAAACAAACGCAAATAGCAAAAGAAATAAGCGATCGAAAATTTGACAGATGAACAATATCAAATATGCTCTTATTGTAAAAAGGACAAACCAACTCTTTCCGTTTTCGCAGGTTGTATTATTCGAAGCTGACAGTAACGATTGAAGAATATAAAAAGAGGAATCGGAGAAATGTGAAATTATAACCTACTTTATTCTATTTGACTTCAATTAGTTTCGCTTTTAGGCAATAAAGTTTTTGCTGTAATACGTATATGTATGTGCCTAAAACCAATACAAAAGTATACGTTCATTGTATACTTTTTTAAGAAGAATAGAGGACACGGGTTCCATAAATTTATACTGTACTATCGTTTGCTTGGCTATATATGTACATACATACATAATTTATATTTAAAATATTTAACCTACCTATAGAAATCATTTTATATAAATCTTGGGGACTTGGTGACCGAAACTGAAATGGACAAGATTTGAAAGTGATTTTAAAATGATACATAATTTCGTTTGATTTGCTTTTTCTAGAATCTTATAATCCATTAAATTATTGATTTCGTTTATAACCTTGCGGAGACTTTTACCTATAAATTGTCAGTTTAACTATGCACGTGCCTTAAAGAGTACGTGATGTTTGACGCCAAATTGTTGCTGAGAAATACAGCAAACTCATGTTACAATGCCGATATAATTATTTTTAACAGTATTTAAATCCCAATATATCTTTCTTATTTAATTTATTTTTTTATTATTTTATTTATAACGGAAGATTGCTACTAAAATGTATCGATTCGATAATCCGAAGGATGTCGAAAAACTTCAACAGATGCTTCTTGAGTCGGATGATGGGTAAAACTAAACCTGAGAAAGTGATTCAGTTGTCTTATATTTTGTTCATATTTACTATTATTTCAACATGTTGTTTTTAATTTAATTTTACTCGTCTATTGCCATGATGCTCTTTACAAATACTGTAGACGTTTACTTTGTTCTATTTTCGTGAATATCTAAAAATGTACAGAAAAACTACGCTAAAACTCGTCAGTTGAGTAAACAACGTTCCTTCACATCTAAAAGAATGCCTAGAAAATAACACCAAGACAAGATAACGCTGTAAATATAGCTTTCTCATGGTATTAGTGAAATCAATTCACGAGGAAAGACATGTGGAGACATAAAACGCTAACACACGGACATGTTTCTGCCAACCCGGCTTCATCAGCGTGGTTTCGAGCAGTTTTATGCTAACACATGTAATTCTCTCGCTGCTTCTATCGCCACACTTAACCCTACGATACAAATGAATATTCCTGGCGGTAACTAGTGCCAAAAGAAAGAAACACTTGTCCGCAAAGTCAGACAGCGGTAAGAAGCGGCTGCAGTTTTCCTACCCTTCTCTCGAGCAACACTTAAGATTGCTAGTCCCGAGAGGGTGTGCACTGCCCTTTGGTTGAAAAGCGCCCTGTCGGGACTAGCAATCTTAAGTGTTGTTCGGGAGAAGGGTGGGATACTATACCCGTTTCTTTTCGCTGTCTGACTTTGATTAAATGTCAATCCTTACTTATGGTATATGTCAAAAGTGCTAATTATTACGTCATTTTATTGTAACCACCGATGATGATCGAAGAACTTTACCAAATTATTCAAGTATGCCACGGTATTTCCCAAAATGCATTTGCCCAAATTATGTACAGAATACGAAGTATGTTATAATTGCCTTCAAGCCAAGGAGCACAATTTCAAAAATTTGTTATATTCATGTTTAATGGAGAAGAAACTCAAATTTCAATCAAAATAAGTTTTGGGTTGGTTAGTAATAGAATACATCTCATTTTCCATCAGAAAAGCTATAGTCCCTTATCTTCGTCTTCGAATGTGAGCCCACTACCAGATACTTGCTTTACAATGCACACATCATTGAACGATGTAGATGTTCTCTATTCTTACGGTGTTACTAAGCACAATGTTCGGAAAATTCAACCCCTCCAAAACAATTGGTTGAGGTTTACCTTTGGTACGAGTAGCCGGCGGGGATTACTCAGATTATTAGACTAGAATGTGTTGAATATGTACCGCAATCGTGTATTACATAACGCAATAGTTTACAAAAGTTATTACGCAGAAATGTTCAATCTATTTGGTCAACAAAATCAAATTTGGACATCAAGCTAGCACTAGAAATATATGCTATTGCTAAACATAGAACTCAAACCTATAAGTGCAGCTGTACCTACAGCATCTTCAACGCCCTCAATACGTATACGTTACCTAGTATTAATCTTCATACCCCGATTAAGAAAATTGAAGCTTGCTTAAGCGGATTTTATTTGCATTACAATTACATTCGTTAGTTTAGTGGTTATAATTTCTTGAATTTTACAAATTTTCGATGTAAAGTACATTAGACACGTTGTCTATATGTGTTTAACGGTATTGAATAAAATTGTTGCTTTCTAGTTTTCTGCAGAAATATGTACCGGAATCAAGATGTCAAAATAAGTAATAGAGGAAATAGGAAACTGCTTCAAGTTTCGTTTTAATACAGTTTTTCTAACAACGAATAAAGTTTTTATTCTTTCAATGTAATCTTTAATAATTTCAAGATATTAGCGTCTATGTATCTACTATATCTTACGTTCGTCGAAACACTTTCTGTCAGTTGTCCATGAGAATTGTATATTTTTTCTGTGTTCTTGCAATTTCTCCCATTGCTTAAAGTGTATTTACATATTATGTTTAACGTTTGTACCTTGAACAACAAAGCTTCATTTTGAAATAACAGTTGTTTCTTAAACTCAAAGGATTGCTTATAATATGTCATAATCTTTATTCCAAATTATGCACTAATATTTTATTTAACTACATAATTTATACGCCATAGTCTGACAAATAAATAACGGAACTTTAATAGAACACTTAGAATTGGTGCAAAAAATTCGAGAAATCATTGCAATCAATAGGAATTTCACCAATGATGGTTAAAGAATTAAATACTAATAGAAAAATTGTTCGATAAATTTTAACAATCGATTTGGGTAAAGGAGATGTATGCGCATGTTTCGTGCCACATCAATTAAATAAAGACAAAAAAGTCCCTCGTGTAGCGCATTGTAAAGAGATAAAACTGCTGAAAATCACCTACACATTCTTGATTCTATCATAACTGGTGACGAAACTTGGTGCTTTAAATATGACCCTAAAACTAAGCGCCAATCTGCGCAGTGGAAGTCCAAAGGCTAGTCAAACCCACAAAAATTACACTTTCAGAAGTCAAGAATCAAGACAACGTCAATTACTTCCTATGATCCAAAATGTATTGTCCACAAGGAGTTTATTTCAGAAGGTAAAACTGTTAATGAAGAATACTATCTAAAAGTCTTACATTATTTGTGGTCGGGAGTTGTTCGAGTTAGGCACGAATATCCAGCAGGAAAACAGATGCTTTTATTGCACTATAATTCACCAGCCCAGAAAACCTTTAAAGTTCGTGGGTTATTGAGTAAAAAATAATTTTGTCGCATCGTCCAGTCACAGTGTTCGCTTGATCTATCACTGTGTGATTATTTTCTATTCCCGTAACCAAAAACCACAATGAAAGGATACTTTTATGATAATGTTCCAGCCACTAAAGCAACCGTCACACAGGTGCTGAACATCTCATAACCCGACTTCAAAAAATCGATGCGTGCATTAGTCACGTGCATTAGTCGCGTGCCAAACGCTGTATTGAGTCTGCAAGAACACATTTCGAATAAGAAAAATTGTTCGGCAATAATAGAACGTGTACTTGATTGTCAGACTATGTGTCTACTTCAAGAGCAAAACAACATTTTACTTTGGATCAATTATGATTCCACTCTAAACACCCTTAAGTTAAGGGATAGGGATAAACATCTTATTGTTAGTGCAGTTAAAACATTAAATAGTAATCAAACAAAGTAGGTGAAAGGAAGCTTCGGTGTTGTTTATTCTCTATTAAGGTTGCACAACTACTTCCAAATGCGCAGTGTTTTCTTAAAGATATTGTGATATTTAAACATCGATAATACATGTTCCTCTACTTTAGGATCAATATGAAACCGTATTACATATTATAAATAGGTTATACAATTGGCATAATAATTACACATAATCCCATCATACATTCCGTTACGTCAATTTAAACTAGATTAAATTGCGAGAAGTGTGTTAATGGTTTAATTTCTGTATTTAATTGAGTTACATAGAATTAGAGAAATTTAGTTATTAAGTCTACCATATTACATTATTACGTATGCAAAACTTTCAACTTCCTCTCAAAACAATGCTAACTTGTGAGAACTATGTTAAATTTGCGTCTCGGTAACGTAATAAATACGGCGGACAATATGTGCAAATAATCCTTTAGTAAATATGTTAGCTGGTCAATTCCAGTAATCCGTTGTTGTAGTCGGTCGTCGGGTCAATTTAATTCCAATTGAAGCATGAGAAAGGTAGTTTTGCGGTTGTTCCTTATGTTAGCTGGTGTGAATATTGTTATTTGCATACCTCAATTCATTTTGGCATAATTAATGAATAAATTAAGAAGAAATCTAATGTATAGGTGTTTTAACAATAACATTTTGAGCTTTGAGAAGAACGTAAGTTTCCGTGTACAATAATAGAGATACGAAGATTCCAATATTTGGCGGATTTCGTTTATGTTAATTAGCATTCCTTGACCTTGAGTATTACCTATTTTTCAGAAGTTTTATATGCTTATAAGGAAACCAACAAAGTGGTCGACGAAATCCCCAAATTCAAATAGAAGTCCATGGTAAGAATCTCTCATATTAAACTTACATAAAAAGCATAGGCAGCCATTTTTTTCCTCACTGGATGAATAAATATCGAAGATGAAGCGAGAGAATTAGAATTTTTGATTTACAATGAATAAATTGATTTTAAACAAGACCAAAACAAGGCATGTAGTATTTAAATCAATTGTATCGCACACTTTGCCAAGTCTTCACCTTACAATTGGAAATAGCACAATAGACCAGGTAACGTCGATTAAGAGTTTAGGGATAACCTTTTCGCAAGATCTGAAATGGAATAAACACATCGACACAATTAATTCACTGATACCTAGATTAATCTTCAAACTAAGACATTTGACAGCCATAGTAAATTACGAGGTTATGAGACTAATATACATTTCAGGCATTGAATCACGTTTAAGCCATAGAATAATTGTATGGGCCATAGTAGTTTCGCATAAAAACCTTACCGCAAACGTCGTGTCGACCATACTTTAAACAATTTAAGTTTTTTATTATTTAAGTTTTTTATTAGAGGCCGCACTGTATGTACATAAAAACAAACATAACCTAACAGCTCAGAACAACCCAGATCATGACTGTAATATACGAAACCTAGAGGCTCATGTCCCTAATCGTTATTTCTTTAAAAAATCTTTGAGAGAGTATCTTTTAAGTAGACCATATTATAACTTAAATCAATTTCTAAATAATATGGGTATGTAGATGTGTAGATTACCTAGATTTAAATGACTTATTACTTGTTATTATTACTACATATTATTAGTCTCTGACAATGTCTATGTGTCACCTTTTGGATACATGACTAATAAAGATTATATGTACTATGTACAGTGTGGATATGGGTTTGTTTCTGAATATAAAATATAGGATGTTTGTTAACCTATTTATTTTTGCACGTTTTATCTAAATATGCACAAGAACTAATTGCAGCTAACGGTTATCTTCAACTGGAATAGTTTACTATTGTTGAAGAAATCAAAAGTAATATTTTTGGACACTGTTAAACTACAGTGACAAAATTTCAGCATTTTAAATCCTCACACCTGTATTATACTTGCATCCAACCTTTAACTAAATATATACGTATTTTTGTATGGTACTCTATCACCACCTGCTTTTCCAAAAATTAAGCCATCGTCCAAAACTAGCTCCATAATATATTGAAAACATTGTGTTATAAAATATCTTCCGAATGTTGCGGTTTGGTAATGATGAATAATATTTTCTACTGGTGATTTCCTGCTCTTATATGGCAAGCCTCTATTCTCTTACCAAAATTTGTTAATAAAATTTTGATGCAACTACGGCTCAATTTCTCAAATACCATCAATCAAATTGTCTACTTGTTATCTGTCAAATAAGGTATGGTACTCTAGGGGACAAAATACGACGATACGGCGATAAATTTAAAAAAGGAATACTAAGTTGGAGCATCTTGTATTTTATGTTCCTCTCTAAAAGCCCTCATTCTGCAAAAACGGCCCCGTAAACATGCACAGCCTACTAGTAGACATATCATTAGCTAGTGCTGCGATCTGTTTAGTTCAGCAACTAAGTGTCGGCATTATCGTTACCAGAGAAGTGATGACTATACTTATGTATGTAGAGCGGGCGTGGTTCTAGAAATGTGTAGCTAAAATGAAGACAAGGATAGATATACAAATGTACCTACAATTGTATACGATCCCAACATGGAAGCGGTGTGCAAATCGGTAGTAATAGAATAGGATAGAATTATCCTGTATTTGCATAACTACAACCATTATACAAGTTCAGCATATAACGATGAATGTCGTATATACATAGCTAAGTATAAATATATTTCTGATTATTACATATACATTTGCGTGTATGTCTTTATCTATATAAAGGACCCATAGAAGGTTTTATACTATGATTCTTCTTTTGCGCATAGCAAAGTATTCGACACATAGATTTAACATCCCCCTGGAATTTAGCTATTCGTAAGAAAGCAGTCTTTGATATGAATTCCATTTGTTTTGTGCAGCAGGTGCTTGCGAAATGCCGCCATCCCAGATTTCTTAAAATTATGATCAATAATAAAAGTGAAACTGCACATGGTTCCTTCTTGTCCATACCCGCAATAATTTTCTGCAGAAGAAATTTTCTTGTAAAAACATTTTAAGCTTCTTATTACACCTTGGTCCATTGGTTGAAGGATGCTAGTGCAATTTGCGGACAGAAACACCAAATTAATATTTTTTAAATAGGCTAATGATGGATGTGCTGGGCAGTTATCGACTAAAAGCAAGATTTTTTACCTTTAACCCCAAGTTCTTTAACCCATTTTCGAATTTCATGTTCAAAGATTTCTGAAGTCATCCATTCTCTTTTATTTACGCAGTAATTTGTTTGGAGTGTTTTTATGTTTTTGAAGCAGCGTGGCTTTTTTGACTTTCCTATGACAAGAATTTTACGTATCTCCGTACCGGTCATATTAGCACACACAAATGCAGTTAACCGCTCCTTGGCTAGTTTACCGCCTAACATTTTTCGCCTTTAAACCTCAGAGTCTTAGAAGTTTATAAAAAACTCCGGTTTCGTCGCCATTGTAAATTTCATTGTTTTCATAATCTTGTCTTAATTTAGGCCACACTTCATTTAGCCACGTCTCTGCTTCTGTCATATTAACACACTACGCTACACCGCTCACTTTTCCGAACGTTATTGAATGTCTCCGTTTGAAACGCTCCAGCCACCCATTGCTGCACTTAAAATTTGTGTCTCCAAATAAACTCCCAAATTCTTCGGCCTTTTGCATAAGCAGTGGTCCATTAACGGGTAAATTTACACTTCTACATTGCTTAAACCACGTAATAAGCGCTTCGTCGACTTCAACCTCTTCGCACGATCGAATTTTTTTTAGTTTTTTTCTCTTTCACACAGATATTCATGATTTTATTCTTATTTTTTACAATTGTACAAATCGTAGAATTAACTAATCCAAATTCGCGACACACGTCCGCTTTCTTCCTACCACTTTCGACTGCTTTGATTATCGCGACTTTGTCGTTCACGCTTAAACTTTTTCGCTTTAAACACAACATTTTCGATAAAGAAATCTCGATGTTTCACTCACACGACTCAAACGCCGACTGAGGAAATTTTTACGAACTTTGCCTGGCGCATTGCAAGAAACGGTAATATTCTTGGAATCCCCGGACGGTCGAACGTTGCAGGCTAGGCAAATTGCAAGAAATCTTAATTCAACGAACGGTAATATTCTTGGAATTCCCGAACGGTCGGTTGCAGGGAGGCAAATACCGGGAATTGAGCCATAAATGATAATATAAATACATACCTCAAGTGGTAAATATTTGTCGTTATATCAGGGGTTATTGACGTTGAAACCGGGTTTTTCCCTGTACGTTTGAATAGTAAAGTACGGGACCGCTTAAAATTTGACGCTAAAAAAGGAGTGTCGTTACAGCCGAAGTTGTTATAACCGGGTTTTACTGTATTTGTATCTATGTAATTGGCTCATTCATTGAACGTTTGGTTGGATGAAATTGCAGTCTTTCTCGTGCTCTAAACGTGACCCTAACGGACATTTCTCTTTTTGCAAACATCTACAAGGTCAAGAAACTTCTTGATGTCCTTTTCCGTATTTGTGGAGAAAATGCTTTCCAAATAGCACGTAACTGTTACTTCCGTTTAAAAAGGCGCAAGATGGCGGAAACCTGTAAACACCTACTGCGTGAAAGAATAAGTTTACCTCAACATCCAACAATTTATCGCAATTTTACGTGATGCAATACTTTTTACGCATTTTGCCTATGGTTGCGACGTAGATGGTGTCAAAACAGATCGAAATAAATCATCATGGTAAGCCTGAGGGATCATTCACATGCGCAGCTACCCTATGCACTGTTGGTGCACTCCTTCTCTAACTTAGTTAATGAACTGCTTGGGAAACTGTAACCGCTTGTGTCGTTGTGTTTTTAACGGCAACTGAGTGCGCATTCTTATGGCAGTAGCTAGCACCAACAAACATGCTCACTTCACTCACTCTTCATTTATTCACGCTGATATTAGCCGAGAGGAAATAGCAGTGTAAGGTATAGAAGGACTCTCGAAATCCGTTTGCTGGTGCTCTCCTCACATTGTCATGCTCGTGAATGATCCCACCAATACCATGAGTAACTGTCTTTGGCAGCATCATTATGTCAGTTGCTGGTATATCAGAATTCGCACGTTAATTGTATATTCTGTATGTTAACTAAACGATAATTTCAAAGCCTCTCCTGGCTCAATTGTTTAGAAGACGTTATTGAACCTGACAGAGACTCCTATATTAATGTGGTGATTATATGACAGGATACTACAATTTTCAACGCCACCTAACCGGAATTTGTGGGAACGAAACATGTTCCTCCATTTTAAAATTGATGCACGCATATTATACCATTGAATTATTGAGCTAAGTTTAGTAGTGACTCTGGCCGTGGAGCCTAGGTATTCATTTGAGCTACGTTTATTTGTTATTATGTTTAGTATCTTTTTCCTCTGCTAGTTTATGAACCACACCAGCTCTTATGTACACGAAATAAACTTTCATCAGCAATATCGAAATCTCGGGCAATCAATCATAAAACTAGTTCAATAAGCGCTTAATCCATCACGATCTTGTACCATTTTCCACTATTCGCTATTAGAGTTTCACGATGGAAAGTGCCGTTATTAACACCATAATATTTATATTTCACGTTCGACGGCGTCGACGAAAAAGAAAATACCCAAGTCTACGCCTTGCTCGCTAGATTATTGAACCCGATACAGAATATGTGCGTCTAAGACAACTGTACGACCAAACATTTACATCGTCATAGTTCGAACAAAGAAAATCAGCGGAAAAATAAACATCTGAAACATAATACGTGCTTCTACTGTCTTCGACGCCAACCCATCGGCTTGCGGAAACATTCTGTAGACCGTAAACAATAACGAGGAATAGAGTTTAACGGCGCTACAACCTTCTATGTGATCGCTGACATTGTACAGTTGTCGAATTGTTTAGGACGATGCCTCTATCGTTCTAGCCAAGGAATTCTGAGTATTCAAAAATATTTACGTTTAATAGCGCATCAGAAATAGGTTGTCTAGTAGTAAAATTACCCGAAATCATTCCGTTTAATTACCAGACGAATTGAAGCCTTTAAACATAGGAATTAAACGCGGTCATGGTTCCTCGAATTCGAGCGAGATAGAAAGTATAATTTCGCACATGATTAATTTTGAAGCTAACAAAAATTAAATTAGGAAAATCTTCGAATCGCCATTAATCAGAGGAGAAGGCGTTTCATTTATAGCATGACACAATGGATATGTTGTACAATGTTAAATATAACACATCTCGATGGAGACTGATGCGAAATTGTAGAAGAAAAAAGTCAAATCCTTTTCGATAACACAAATCGATGTGAAGTAGAGCATAAAGTATGCTGAAAAAGTCATCTATGACGAAGATTGTTCACTTCTTACCGTCTTTTGTTAGCCGCTACGCCTCTGTTGGTTCACAGAAACAATAAAAAAACAAATAAATGTGTTATATATACATATATGGATCTCCCGTCACTAGATTATTAAGAAACATGTTTCTTAATTTGGTATCGGCATTTTATCTGTAATAGTTTGGTAAATGAGGAACTTATTGCCATTTAAGTACCTCGTTCCTAAGGCTATAAGTCTGGTTTATATAAAAATAATAAAGCTTCGTGACCATTTCTGTCTGGAATTTAAAATTAAACAAAAGAATATTTATGTATGTATGAGCAGATTATGGTTAATCACTTGTTAAATTTAGTTAACGTTGACATATGTCAAAGTAGAAACATTTATTGTTAGCTATTGTTAGCAATGGATCTTCTTCGTTTTCAAATATTCCATCTCGTTTATTAGAATTTTTTTACCTTATACAATTATATCATAACAGTGAAGATGAAAAGAAATGAGAATAATTAATCCTGAATCTTCACCTGTATCCTATAGAATTAAAACGTGATGTGAACTTAAAAGACAAGATAAGCAGGTCCGCGTCAATAAACATTAACAGATGAAGGGCATTTCGAATTAAATAGGGATAAACACAACTGCAGGACATGGACAGAAAGTAACCCAAAATACAGTTCGGTGTGACTTTACGTCAAGTTTGTTTTTTTTTCAACCTTTTACGAGGGCGGACCTCATGCTCCATCCCTCACCCACTTTCAGTTGGTTGTTTGATTAATGTTTTCGGCATTTAATTAACTGACTGGTTTGTACCTCAAAGTGTTATTGTGCTGTGGCTAATTCTTGAATTGTGTGTCGTGATTGTTTATAAAAATGGATCCTGTAGAACAAAGAGCTCTAATAATAAACCTCCAGAAAAAAAGGTATAACGCCAACTCAAATTCATAGACATTATGCCAATTATTGGTAAGTCTGCAAGTTCTTATGATGTAGTCAAGCGCTGATGTGAAAACCAACATGCCGATGGTCCTCCTATAACGGTAACAACAGACAAAAATATTAAAACACGATATCGTACTGCAAGACCGACGAATACGCATTCTGGAAGATACTGGCTTATCATATCATGTGGTGTACAACATTCTGACTACAGAGTTATATATGAAAAAGATGAACGCAAGGTAGGTGCCCCGAATGTTAACCATTGATCAAAAAAGAAATCGGGTGTTGACTTGTAAGCCTCTTGTTCTGGGGTACTCAAGGAATCATCCTGATTGACTATTTGCAAAAGGGACGGAGCATTAGAGGGGCCTACTACGCACAATTGATTTATAGATTGCGATGCGCTATTAAAGAGAAACGGCGAGGAAAGTTCAGGCGCGGTATGGTTTCCCATCAGGATAATACTCCCAGCCATACATCTGGTATTGATATGGCTGCTATACACCACGCAGGCTCCTGTTCCCTAAATTAAAAGAAATCTTATGTGGGGCAAACTTTTTCAGGAATTATGAAGTGATATCTGTAGAGTGGAGGTTTGCAGAGGTCGGACAAAATTTTTTCCAGGAGGCTGTTGATATGTTGGAGCATCGATGGACCAAGTGCATTAGTGTAGAGGGAGACAATGTCGAAAAATAGAAAATATAATTCCACTGCAGTTTTACTGTAAGAGGGTCAGGTGTGCAGCATGGAGGTCCACCCTCGTACTTCTATGAAGAAACAAAACATGAACGCAACACATTTGACGATCGTCTAACTAGTACCGATTTATAGTCTAATTAGCCTTCTGGGTTATCAGGTATGAATCCGGCTGCCCAATGATTATGAGGTTGTGTCAACAAAAGGATATTTCTTAGTAGACCTACTACTGTGTGTGTCACATGTCATTGAAATATTTATAACATCTTTTACTACAGCTGTTGCGATACGTTTCCTTAATTATTATTTACACCAATATTTTACCTTTTACAAAAGATTCTAACTAATTTTGTTATGGTTTCGTTGAAACACCTGTATGTATACACTGCCACTAATGAAAGTTTGGTCACTTGCATTGTTTTCAAAGACTAATTCAAATAGATTTGAAGAGAAATTAAAAAAAAAACGTATTCTCATCGAAATAACCACCTTTGCTAGCGAATATCACGAATAATACGTACTACGCTGGGAACAAGTGTTTACTTAAATATATATATATTTAAAATATATAATAATAATAATAACGTATATTTAAACGTATTAATCCTTTCTTGCGCCTCTAAATATAATCTACATAATGTGTTTTCGCTATCAGGCGGCAGATAAGTGTTTCATTCCTTTGGCACTACTTAGCGCAAAGGAAGACTCACTTGAGATGTAACGTTTGATATGGTGATATTACCAGAGATGTTGTATTTAAGAGAGTTTTTATCTTTGATGTTATAAATATGTTTTACAAAATTTTATCTAATCTTCCATGAGAGGAAGTGCATATCTAAATAATCTAATTTCTGCCACCAGGAAACGCATACCATTTCCATAACTCGCATTAGTCACTTCACGAGCAAGTTTACGTCTATTTCTTTATCTTCCATTCCATAAATAAAATTATCATCCGCTCCCACCGAACATCTCCTTTTACGGTTACGCGGAGAATAATTTGGAGCAATTATTTCTTCATCTGCGCGACCCGTTGCCCGTTGAATTTCCATTATCGCCGTACGATAGCCGCAGATAGACGCGGGGAACGTTCGGCGGTTCGAGTCGAAACGTTCAATTATCGTACTACGTGGTGTACCCAAGCGACGCGCTTATCTCGCTAATTCACTGGCTCAGGGCGCTAGGCGTTCGCGGTTCCGAATCGTAATTTATGCTCTAAAGTTCAGCGCAAATGGCGAACAAACAACGCCGGGAAGGCATTACGGCGAGCATATTACGATATTTACAAGCGTTTGTGGTCCGATTCGCATAGATTTAGAAGGCAAAATGGGATTATATAACCGGGTATTAATCCGTATGCAAATACGTGTTTGTGTATGAAGTACTAGGATACAGTTATTCGGGAAAAGTCGTACGAAACCCGTATGTTTAATGGGTATGAACTTTGGAGAGAAAGACAAAGTTATGTGAACCACATAAATGCATGTATCAATAGCAAACGATGCACGAGATTACAAAATAAAAACAATCGTAAAACACTTTGTATAGAGAACTAGCTAAAACTAAACATTTTGGATTACGCTCTAACGGAGAGACTTAAATGACGTACCTTCCGCATAACCACATGTTTTCGGATAGTTGACAATTTGCGTGTCACTGTTATTTGAATACAAGATATTTTAATGTTCGCTTATTGGAATATACTATTTTCCTAATATTTTGCGTGAAAGTGGAAAAATGTTTCAACTTTTGAAACAAGTTTGCGTAGATGATGGTTCACTCAGCTCAAAAGTGTTCGTTAATCAACTGGTGATACTTCACCAGGAAGTACCTCGACTTTAACTGATGACGCATTTCCTCAGAAAATCTAAGATCTGCTGCGTTTAAACAATCGTTTGACTGTGAGAGAATTTACAAAAGAGGTTAGCACTATATTGGGATCGTGTCATGACATTTCAAGCGAAAATGTGAACATGTATTAAGCTTCAGCAAAGTTAGTTCCTTGTTTGATCCAGTAGCAGAAAGAGAATTGAATGGTCGTTCGCCTGGATACGACTCTGAGATAAGTCGTAGCCACTCTAATCATCACAGTGGATTCGCACAGGATCCGCACGTACAAGAAAACACGTCGGTCTGGATTCCATGTTAATGATGCTCACTGTTTTTTTTTCAATTTTAGTGGAATTGTGTATTTCGAACTTCCAATAAATGAATTGTTTCGAAGATTGGGCCCTATTTGGGTGCATAAAAGTACAGAAGGAAGTGAAAATAAAAATAAAAGAAAAAGGGAAGACAGAAAGAACATAGAAGGGAAAAAGCATACCTTTTTTTCCTTCCCTTTCTTTGTCCTTTTTCTTTTCTCTTTCTTTTTCTTCGCATTCTTCCCTTTCACCCCCTTCCTTTCTTTCTTTCTTTACTTCCCTGCGTACTTTCATCCACCATGATATGGTCCTTTCCCGCAAAAACAATTTATTTATTACTAACTCTGGCAGTGAAAGCCAACGTATTCATTTTAGGTCAACCATGAATATTGTAAAGGCGAAAAAATTGTTATCGTTTCATCATGATGACAACGAACCGGCTCACTTTGCTTTGTCAATTCATTTGTTTTGTTCCAGAAGGCGGGCGACTAACTTTTCTCTGATTCCTTATTTGCCAGACATGGCTCTCTGCGATTTTTTCTTATTTAAGAAATTGAAATCATTGCTATAGGTGACATTGAAACAAATTCCTCATAGACATTTCAGTAGAAACTTTCCAGGACTGCTTTGAGAAGTGGAGACAGCGTTAGGAAAAGTGATAGGATATACGACCGCGTTTCGATTTCCAAAACCTATATAAACAATTTTTTTTACTTATTTCTGATTGCGGTGGTTTTATAAGTGTTCATAGATGTTTTTTTTTTTTTCGTATAGTTACAGCACTTTTAGAATGCTATGCAAAAAAACAGAAAGCATCGGCGATACAACTGCTTACTATACAGGCAGACCGAATTGGCCTTACATTTTCTTACAGCACGGATTAAAGAGGGGTACATTGCCTATACGGGAGTTGCGGGGAATTTATACCCAAAAGCTCTTTGCAAATTTAAAAAACCTGAAGCTGATAGCACATTTCTCGTAGCTATACCAAATAAAAAAAATAATAAAAGTTCGAAAAACTCGATAATTTGCGATTTTTGCAAACTTTGTGGTCGATGCGGCCATGTTCCTAGTGACCGATAAATACACATGTTTATATTTTTTAACACATTAGAGAAATGAAGAAAACCGGAGCATCTTGCATTAACACTTCTAAATTAGCAAAATAAGGGCCACTCTACAGTATACCATAGATATTACTGGATTGAATACCGTAAGTTTAAATCTTAAACTATCACCAAAGATAAGAACGCTGTAAATATAGCTATTCTCATCGTATTGGTGAAATCATTTACGAGAAAGACAATGTGTAGAGATACAAAACGCTAACACACGGACATGTTTCTACCTACCCGGGTCATCAGCGTGGTTTCGAGCGGATTTTTTGCTCGACACATTGCAATTCCCTCCCTGTTACAAGTGATTATATTTGGCACTAACTACTACCAAAAGAATGAACCACTTCTCTGCAAAAGTTAGATACAGCGAAAAGAAGCGGATACACCTTCCCACTCTTCTCTCCGAGAGGGGGCTAGCACAAAAGGCAGTGCATCGGGTCAACTGCACACGTGAATGATTTCGCAGGCTTACCATGACGTATTTAAAACACATCTAAAAGAATGCCTAGAAAATAAGATCGAAGATAAGACTAAAACATGTCCGTGTGTTAGCGTTTTAACATTGTCTTTCTCGTGAATAATTTCACCAATATCATGAGAAAACTTGTATTTACAGCGTTCTTATCTTTGGTGTTACTTTCTAGGCACTCTTTTATATGTATTTTAAACTATCATTAATGACGTGTACACGACATCTTAATGTGGTCCTTTTTATTTATGAATTTTCGATTGGTTTCAAATAAGACGTTTGTGTCAATGCGATATTGACTGGATTGAAATCATCATTCTATCTTATCTAAGATGACCACATTAATATCTTTTTCTGATTTTAGACAGAAACTAGTTTATAGCTAACTGTATAGATAGTGTAGTTTTATTTTACTTTGTTAGTTCAGTTTTACTGCTGAAAATGGTAGGTTAACTATCGAAACGTATGACAAGTGTTGGCAGAACATTTAGTAAATATTTAGTTTCCTTAGCTAAAAATAGCACCTGTATATAAATCTATTTTGGAAAATACATCATTAGCTCTGTGCCAATCCATACACATTCCTTTGTAAAATGATTAAAGCTGAAGCGGTATTAAAATAAATTATAACGTAAAACTTTTCGATATAATTTAGATATTTCCATGAACATTCAAAGATAACTACGATAATCAACCGTTAAAGCGTAGAAAGCCACCTAGGAAGCTGGCGCTAATGAAAACGATTCACTTCAAATCCGTGTGCGTATTATACGGTTATATACATATAGAGTAAATTATATACCTTTTATAAGAAATTAGTACCTACCTGTCGCTCCAGTTATGAGAGACGCCAAGCGCGTACAGATGCCTATGAAATAAGTCCGTTAGGAATGTGAAGTCTAATTCATGATCCTGCAATCAAAAGAAAATTATTATGGATATGTATTTATTACTTTAATGGGATACAATGCTAGAGAAGGAACGCAATAATCGGCCCAATTTATTTATATAGTTTAATTATTTGTAATGGGATTTCACTATTGCTTATAGAAAAAATGATAATAAGCGAATTGTTTCCGTAATTGGACCGTGTCCTGATAAGGCATAAGTGGAAAAAATAAAATAAAAGTAAAAGGAAGGTTATTTGTATAAGATATCAAGGCAGATACAACGGTAACTCGATGTGTCCAAAAACTCTCAAGGCACCGCGCGTATCTGCAGAACTCCAAAACGAGAATGTTAGCGACATTCTCGGTTCTCCTAATGATCAAGTCGAAAGATAAGATAAATGTGTGTTGGCCAATGTACCAACACACATTTAGGTACCTCAGCTTTTTTAAGTGTAATTAACCAATTTTGGGGTGCTTAATCCAAAAATGCCATTAGACCTAGTTTTCGAAATTCACTCTTTCTGCCCTATTTAGAAAAAAATCGCCAAAATTAGATACAATATTTTGTTATGTACGTAATCTTTTAAATACTGCAAAAACTAGAGGTGATAGGAAGAAATGCTAGTTATTTTTAGAAGCAGCACATGAGAAATACCCTAAATCAGTTCGTATTTTACAGGCACTACGACAAAAAAATTGTTTTATTTGGCAGTGTTATCTTCTAAAATCCCCTGCTACTTTCTTCAAAATTTGTGGATATTTTCTTGGGAATAGAAATGTTTAAATTATATCGAATTGGTAGGAGAAAAATTTTTCATATTTTCTTGAGAATTTAAGCACTGTTAATGACGAGCAGGGAGAAACGGTCCCAACGAAGATAACCCGCACAAGAGAAAAAATAATTTTGGTTTATACAGAATTGTGCTACTATCTAATCTTTAGGTTTTCAAATTAGTTTTGAATTCACTAAATATTTTTCGTTGGTTAGTTTTTGTTACGCCTACGAACTATGGTGCGTCTTAAGATCTACATCCTCAACATTCGCCATCGAGTGAGGAAAATCATAGAAAACCCGAGCCCTGACAAGCAGCTCCGGCGTTGGACCCCGACATCCCGTAACTCACAGCCAAAAACACATGGCATTGACCCACCAGGCCCAATTTAGTAGTAAATATTTGTTGTAACGTATTGCAACTAACGCAGGATCTACACCTGATGAAGTTTACAGCTTCAGTATCCTCATTGCTCCACAATGGGTAATTTTATTTCCGTTATTCATTTGCAAAGTATTCCGACAAAAAAATATGTATATTTCGATTTGAAAACCTTCCCGCTGAGCTGATGATCTTTGAGCTTCTAGAAAAAAGGATGCAACCGTACACTCAATTCTTCATAATGAATATTCTGAAAGGATGCGTATATTCCTGCAACTGTCACAACTTACATTCACAAATCTTCTATATTTTTCTTTTCTCTATAAATACAGAAATACCATTAATCGCACACGTTCTCATTAATTTCATATTTCTGATATATCTTATGACGTAGAAGATTAGAACGTATCCTATGTATGTGTATTAATAAATTCTGCTACGATAGATTCATGTTCTGTATAACAGTAGCGCTGGAAATGACACCATAATGCGTACTTATAAGGGCATGAATTAAGCGAGATAGCGGCAGCCTCGGTAAATCTTTGTGGTCGTCGTTTTCGCGGCATTCGCGAAAAAGAAGAACGCAAACGCGGAATTTCACCGCTATTTACATTAATCCACGTTTTGCGAGCGCGGAGTAGACCATTCGATTCGCATAAATTATCGTTCTTTTGCTTGCATACGATAGTTAATCACATACGCCCGTATATTATATGCGTTTATGGAAAATCCTCTGTATTTCTGAGGTCGCTTAAACGGTTTAAGTAGGAGTGATGAAATGTTTAGCCGTTGGGAATTTTTTTATTACGTATTTACAGATATTTTTTATATTAGTAGGACGTGTTATAGTTTCTTCTTCAACATGATCTTTAAACTAGCCGAGTTAAATGTCACCTTCTACCAGAGGTATTCTCATACCTATGATATTTCGTACTTGGAATCAATGAATATCATTCTTAATACGTAATTAATGTTTCGCAATATAAGGATAGTTTACAAAAAAATTTAAAGACACATACTAGAAAGCTTTCTTAAACATAGTGCGGCGTTTAAATTAGGACAGATAAAATGTCTTTTGAAACATTTTATTTATAAGAGAATCAAAATTAGCTAAAAATTATTTTGCATACCAGACGTGTAACCTCTCCACAGTAGAATTGTTTACTGGAACCCCTCTCAGCTTCAATTACATCGTCCAACACGAATCTGAAGCGTTTACTAACTTTCTGTAACGCAGCCATGTTAATATTGCCAAATGCTACTTCAGTAGAAGTGTGTAAAGATGCTACATTGGTGATTCTTTCGACTACGCCTTAAGAGTAGTAGTCTAGCAGGGTTCTAGTACGAAGTATTAGGAGCACATACTACTACAAACCACCAACCGAATAGAGAAAAATTGTCCGTTATAGTTTATCTCTATTTACCTCGTTAGAAACTACCTTCGATCTATCCTTGTCAGCAAGCTTGCCTGGCCATTGACAGATGGCGCGACAAGCTGAGATGTTTCGTTAAAGTTCGCTCGCAATCGTACCAAATCGTTGTGTTGACGTTCACCCGATGTTTTGTATCGCTATTGTTGTTTTGATGTTGTCGTAATAACATAAAATCATAGTTTCCGCTTCAAAAATAAGTTTTGCTTTTTGTTCTTGTACATTTTGATTGGAAATACAGGAAAAATGGAAGACGAATGTATCGCATGTGGAAAGAGTGCCACAGTAGTAACCAAAAAGGATTATTTTCCAAGGAAATATAAACTGTACATATGTACAACAAATCGAAGCGCATATATTTTAAACAGTAATTATACTGAAATCAAATTACAATGTTAAAAGGAAATGAAAAGTGCAAGTACATTTATAATATTGAAATTCGTAATTAGTAGTTTATCATTAGATCTGCACTATAGTCGTAATGTCTGTCGGGTTCCGCCGTGTCACTAGATTTTTTTGTCCCTGATGTTTCGCGAAGAACTGTGGTTACTAACTACCTTTGAAAATGCGAACCACAGTTTGCGAAACGTCAGGGACAGAAAACTTACTGACACGGCGAAACCCGACAACCGTTACGATTATGTCAAACGGCCGTGAAAGTCTGAGATACTATTTAGGTCTACACTAATTTTAAAATATGCTTCGTAGAGCAAAAGTATGGTTCGAAATCTTGAAGATGGGTATACAGAACCATTGGCGCCATCTACGAATCTACATCAATCATTTCGACACATTAATTTACCACTACACAAAAGACTGTACCGAACAGCTGTACCCACGCTCTTCAAAAGACATCGAAATTTCTCAGATGCAGAGAAGTTGATGCTTTATGTATATGCTGGTATCATACGTTTTGCCAATTTAGTTTTACATTAATAAAATTGAAGAATAAAACGATGGACTATAAAATGTAGCTTCAAATAGCAAACAAGTAAGAATTAACATTTCCCTCTAATGCATTTAAATAAACTGTTTAAATTTCCCGCTCATCTCGGCCATGCGGTACAAAGCACCATGCGAGAGAGAGAGATAAAACATACAACTATCTCAAGGACAACTTTTGTTTCATCGAGTCGGTCAACTGGAATATGTGATTGGGAGGCCAAAGGTCTTTAGACGAGAAACCGTGTCATACGTTCTCTTCTACGAATTCGCAGAACCTTCCCAGACTTCTAGGAAGCACGGAAAGGGTACTGCACACACTTGATCGTGGATATCTGAAGAACCGAATTATTTTCGTCACTGAACGCCCACAGCAGATTCGATTATCGTGACACTTCGATTCTACTCTGCACACGTTCGCAGTAACGTCGCTATTTTGAGGTTATAAGTGTTTCCTTGAAGCATTTGGAATTTATGAATGTTAACAATGACCTCTAGCGAGAGTACTACACGGGAGGAAGTTTAAATTTGAATTAGTCCAAAATTAAGCGCCGCAATTGTTTATTTAGATATAACATTTCATCAGCCACATACAACTCTGCATAATTTGATAAGTTCAAAAAGTGTTGACAATAAAAGCTTTAAGTCACTAACTATTTATTACCAGTAATTCCTATTATTGTTAAAACCATCTCGTTTCCCAAATCATTGAATTTACAATAATGTGAATAATAAGATAAACTAGCTTAACTCAGAATATTCAAACTAAAGTAAGGCATTTAAATGAAATTTTTTTGTTACTCGCATGTACCTTATTAAGCCAGATTATGAGGGTTAGAGGGTAATGTGTTGTTTCTCACAATAATATATTAATTGCATTTTTCTAAGAATACTGCTCTTTGAACAAATAATACATTTATGACCGATTTACAATCGAAGATCTAAACTATACTCAAATATGAAGTGTTTCTACGCGGATGTGCGAAGAACTTCGGTCATTGCCTACCGGTTTGTATTATTTGTACAATGTTCGTAAAAGAACACATTTATCGATATAGAAGCACAGTCTCATTTGTTCTTTCATCAGTAAGCATTAGTTCGACTCGAAAGCATTCTATAAATACTAATTCCGTGACTAAATAATACGGCAGTGTATTGTGTGAGGGTTCACGGTGCCGCAGCAAAGCATAGCAGATCGGGGGCGCCGCCCGACTCGATCCGTTGTTGTCTTGTCTCTTTTTGTCTTGGCTCAAGGACACACAAGATTATATTCTTCGTTCATTCATCCACGACTGCATCATACACTTCGTAATCAAGATATTAGTTGCCCTGGGAAAGGAACACCTTTTTGTATTTGCTTTTGTTTGCGTCTCTTTCTTTTGTTAGCGTGTTGTGTACTATTACGTACTACAAGTAATAAGCTGTTGAGTAGGTTATATAAAAGAAAACGCACATTATAATGTAACCCTTTAATAACAGCAATTCAAGTTGTTTTTAATATAAATATTATTCTGTCCAATGTAAAGTTTCCCAAATTATGAAATATCAGTTGGCCATGAGTATTTTGTGTTAATACAAACTGTCAAATTCTTAGTTCACGTCCTTATTTTTGTGATTTTCGAATTAAGTAAACAATCTGAACATTCTGATGGAAAACGAAGCCAGATTGCTGTTATTACATTTCCTAAAGTCATAATAATAATAATAATAATATTTAATGCCCAACAGATACAAATATCCAATTACAGAGCAATGTTAAATAATGTATACATGCAAATATAAGTAACATAAAATTAAAGTATGTCAAATTAGAATTATTAGTTACTAGTTGCTTTAATTTAAATAAAAAAAAAAGTAGTTTACCAGTGGTTAGGAAAAAAGGGAGAACGGAAAAAGTATTCAACTAAGTGTAACGCACCCGCGGTCTACATACCGTCAAAAAGGACGGTAAAGTGCAGGTATGTATATCCAACTCGGCAAACTCCATAGAGTTGAAATTGCTACACAATCTATGTATTGGGAACCTGATGGCGATGTTTGTTCTAGGTGCGAAACAGTAAAATGTATTTGTTTGCCTAGATCCTGAACGTGGTACAATGAAGTTGATTTTACTCAACAACTCAGAGACATCAATACCATTATGAAGTAAAGTAAATAGGAATTTACACTCAGCCTGTTTTCGACGTAGTTCTAATGAATCAATATTAAATGCCTCTAGCAGTGCACTGTGACTAAATCCTTGTATCGGGTAGGTATTAAATTTTTTAAAGTACAAGAACTCCAAACACCTTCTCTGAATCTGCTCTAGAAGATGTATCTGATAGATGTACATAGGTGACCAGACCAAGGACGCATACTCCAGTCATATATTCTAAACCTAATAATTATAAAACTTTTTCTTGTACCGCTGCATTCCAGATTGTAAATGATTCTTAGATCTATAATATTCCACACATATCAATGATTTTCTAGATTTTGGACATCATGAAAATACACGCATGGTAGGCACTTCTGGATACTTTAAAATTTGACGAGAAACATGTGAACGAGCTTCATCTTGTAAGGAAAAGTCGGTCGATATGCATCGAAGATATCGCAGAACATTATTTTGTAACACATAATTTATATAACGCCCGACTGTCATTGTATCTTGTATAAAAACTAAAGATAATCGACCTCTAATGCAGATAACATCCCACGCTATTAGTCCTACAATGTGAACAACGTAACGCATAACAAGATTCTTCTATGCTGTCTGATTCGTTGGCATTCATTGTGTATTCCTAGATAAACTCTAGATTCGTCCCTAAAGACAGCAAAATTTTGTTCCTAGTCCGAGTTACATCGATTCATGTACCATTTATTTCTACGTCACCATGTTAGTAACGGCGTGCATTTCTTAGAAAGAAGACAACAAAGCAAATGATCAAATTTTGCGATATACGATTGGTACAGAAATTGGTACATTTTGTTGGTACTGGTACATCTATCTACGCGTTATAATAATAATAATACTTTATTTTTCTTCCAACATGACGTTGTCAGAGTACAGTACAGATAACTAGCACACTGGCCAACACACATTTTGACGCCTCGGACTTTTTAAGTGTAATTAAGCAATTTTGGGGTACCTAATCTAAAAATGCCGTCAAATTTGTTCTATCTGATCTAGTTTTCAAAACTCACCTTTTCTGCTCTATTCAGGAAAATTTCTCCAAAATTAGATATAATGTTTTGTTATGTACGTAATTTTTTAAATATTACTATTAGATAAGTGTTAACTGAAACACAAAAAAATGGGTAACGGGTATTTATCTAACAGCAAAATATGCATATACAACTTTCAATCATGAGTTAAAAATTTTGTTTTATAAGATTTGCTTGCGTGAGGTTTACCGGAACAATCTCGCTGAAGATTCCAGCAGTAAACGGCTATCATACGGGTATCTCATCTTCCTTGGTACCTATCCTCCATAACACTGACGTCTTTGTGAAATCTTTTCCCTGTTCCTCACTAATATCGCCCACCAAGTTTTCTGGAAAACGATCTAAGTGGATATGAAGGTAATGAATCTTGATGCATGTGAAAGTTAGAAAGCGTCTGTTCTATTCTAATTATGTAACGATGACATTTATACGTATGAGTAATTAATTCAATAGTGGTGTAGGAAGAAATACCAGTTGTTCTTGGAACCAGTACATGAGAAATGCCCTAAATCAGTTCGTACTTTACAGGCACCACGACAAAAATTGATTTTGTTGGGTGGTGTTATGTATAAATATAATGGATAGTGTAGATGTAAAACAATGGGTGTGTAGAAAGCATGTACAGATAGGATTACGAATATAATTAAAAAATATATATAGAATATGTTCTCACAAAAAAGAGAAACGAGATAGAGGCAAATCATGACCATACTAACAAAAAAGCTAGTAGTACTACAATTTGTAATAGCACACGGCAGCTTGTTGTAAGACCTAATGGCGCGATAATATGGACTTGCCTTGTAGAGGGATGTTCTATGAATTGGAAGGTTATATATTTTTCCTTGAACTTCAGTAGCTCAACGCAGCTCTTGCTTCCTTTTTCTCTAGCAGATATTCCAGCTTTCGCAAACCTAACAATCCTAGCCTACTTAAATTCCATCAAATGAGGAGAATCAGTAAGTCATCGTACTCGAAAACTTATACAACAATAAAACAAATTCCAAATGTTACCCAAATTTAAAGTGAAGAAGAAAGTGTTGAATGCTTGGTATAAAAACGTACCATAAAAGAGTTCTTATTGATAATGCAAATACCTAGTGCCGTGAATACCAGCTTCTATCGAAATAAGTTCAATTTCATGAGGTAATTTTTTTTCAATGACAAGCAGTATATTTACTAAATAGAAAGAAACAAAAAGAAACAATTCACATGAGAATTTTTTCGCTCATAAATTAAAATTATTTACTGCACTAACGGTTTCTTTCTACCAAAACACTACTTCCTTGCCTTTGCTTGTTCGCATTGACCGTCAATTAACGGTGCACGTGTACCACAACAAGTGGTAATTACCGCTAAAAATACCTCTGCCTTTGGTGTAAATTAATTGGAAGATGCACGTGTCTGACGTTTGAGCTCGTGTTAACCGATTGGTTTGCATGTTTTTCTCGAAACCGCTAATTTGTGGACCTTCACATCTTTCCTTATTTCAACTCACCGGATACCACTTAACCGGGTTTAACCACCTACTAAATGTTAAAGTTCAAGTACAGGATTTTCTATTTCATTGTTTTTACTTTCCGGAAAAAAAAGAAGGTTTTTAGGTGATTTTGTTTATAAAGCAAAATTCTTGCTTACGAAAAAAGAAGTACTGGACACGATAATTGGTAGTACTGCTTCACATATTTAGAGAGAGAATTTAAGCCAATCGGTAACAATTAGTCTCTGCAAAAAGCGGCAAGTTTCAGTGTAAAGTGCGACAACTATACGATGGGTACCAGTAGGTGGAAGTGTGAACCTAAAAAGTAAAAAACACTGTTCTGGAATCCGTGGCAAATGATACAGCGAACAATTAATATTTGATATAGGTGTTTTGTTTTATTCTATGTAATGTACCGTTCGCTTTACTAAACCAACAACCATTTGCCTCCTTCTGGAGCAAGTATTCGGATTATACATTACCAAGTACGACATCGTTAAGAAACTTTATGCCATCTGTTTGTGATTATGTTGAATGCAGAATTAAAGCAGAATTGAAAGATAAAAAATATTGGTTATGTGCGGACGAACCGATCGGCAGAAATATTTTATGGTGAGTGTGATGGTACGTGCAGAGTTTGAACAGTTATCCCCTATCTTACTTGTTTCTAAAAGAGTTGCAAAATGCACTAGGGATTAAGTTTTAAAAGTGATGTTGGGGGCATTGAACAGATTTCAAGTTTCAACAACCGAACTTTAATGTTTGTGGGTGACGGTGCCGCTATCATGCTGTCCTTAGGATGATCTTTTAAAGAGGAGGGTGGTTATATGGTACATGTAAAATCTATGCTTTAAACCTTGTGGCGCAATTGATTCCTAAATGTTATCATACGAAGGCAGTATTTCTAATGTCACCAAAATGCACAAAAACATTGTTGATACATACATACATGATACGGCGCGGTCGACCCCACCACGTTGTTCCCTACACTACCCTGCCCCACTTTGCCGAAACTAGTAATAATCGACCCGATTATTGATTTTTTCGCGACTTTTCAGTTTTCTTTTAAGCAGGCAATGCTACAAAATAGGTTAATATTTGTTACAATTTGCAGCTTCATCTTTAAAAAGTAACGGTGATCTTATTACTTTGGTGCCGTACTGACCCCGTACATTAGTCCTCAATTCTATGTCACCTCTCCCTAACATGCCTTGTAAAAGTAGTAATTTTACGTAACCTTCCACAGCGAGGTAATAAACGATCAAACACAACAGCGAAAATAAACTCTCGCTTAACGGTACACGTTAGTATGATTATATTGTTTCTAAAAGAAAAAAAAATGCCCGTTGTATTGACAACATTTCGCTTTCAGTACGCAAACTATACGGCCAAGTCAATAAATCAATTTCATTAACATTTAAAGCAGGTGGACATGCTTCTATGCACGTAGCTCTCTCATAGATTTGAAGTTTTTTTAAATCTAAAACAGGAAGAAATGAGAGTCGATTTTTATTACTCCACAGCAGAGCATTACGAAAGCTCTCATTATAAAATAGAAATTATAAGTCGACTGCATTAAGTATGTATTCCGTGTTATAAGTAGATATATACTTATCTTGATTGAAAGGGAAAAAATGAACATCGATATTCCAATTCGTACAGTATTTTTAAGAACGCGATCAACAATTTAGATAATAGAATTTAATATACAATTTTATACGCGTCATCGATATAATAACGTAATAACAAAGTAAAAGGAAGTTTTGCTATTTTTTGCGTTTATTAACAGAAAAACTAAGCTCTGAAAGTGATCTAAAGAAACCTACATATCGTATATGGTAGTGCTAATATTGTTAAATATTTGATGATGTAGAAAGTTATATCTACACACATCTTCACGGTTTTCATTTATTCTATTAGCTCTAGATTATTGAATAGGCTGTACACAGTATCTACAATTAAGTTGTAAAATTTGAATGTAATTCGGATATGAAAAGTTTCGGAGATTGTAGCAGCATGATTAGATCTTTTCCTAAATCACTTTCATCCAGCTATCAATAGCTCGTAAAATTCAGATGTTGTTTATTTATTGCATCCAGTTTAAAATAACTGGGTTAGAATGCTTTAAAACTAATTTCTGTTATGAACAAAGTATAAACAGAGTAATACAGGGAGAGGCTTTTTTCATGTAATAGCTATGTGATGATATAAATACTTAGAGAAAATCACAATTTTTTACCATGTTAAATGATTGCAATATATTTTTATTTACGCATATGTACTCGTAGCCTGCTTGTTTAGAAAATGGAAGAATATACATATACATATATGCTTCCTCTTCACCATAGGTGTGCTGACATCAAAATATTACAACGAATTTTTGTGGTCGCAAAATTGAATAAAGATTTTTAATGCGATGCCAATAAATGAGCTCGCACTTGTTCGCACTACGATGTGCATTAGAAACATTAGAAAGTCAATAACAAGATGTCAACGTCATGTCGACTTTATGCGCCGTTGTTACGGCTAATCATTTTCACTTGACGGTATATTTTTGTACTATACACACAGCCCGAATCGGCTCTGTTGCAGCCGTTTACTTTCATTAGTACAAATATGGGCACGTTCACGCTGTTTATTAAATTACGCTAAAGCGCGTACTTGTATACCTAATGATGGATATGTCCACGGCAAGGTAATGAGGTGTATGTATCGCTGCGGTAGCGATTTTCCTATATACCTGTCCGTTCGAAGCAAAAAAAAAACGAAGCAATCAACGCTAATGTACGTTCCTTACGCTGTATTAATTAGATGAAACGGCTTTCCTTGTAGTCGTTCTACGCAGGGATTAAAATATTGAACCGGCAGAGATCTCACTCAGGAAATACTTGCTGATATTTTTACTACTGGAATTACCTTTCATGATGAATGATCTTTTATCATAATCTATACGCTATCGCTCATGGATTCAATACTATCGACCGAAAAATAGAAAAACATTAAAAGTTTATGGTGTAATATTATATCTAAGATTATGAAAACTGTCAATATACGAGGGTCATTCGCAAAGTAAAGGTTGTTTTTTCCATAGAAATTTTTATTAGACATAATTAAATGAAATTTTTATCAGCTTTTCTATGCCTTCTGCATACGCAGTTGCTCCAAGTTGTTGAATCACTGATTAACGGCTTCTTTAAGTGCATCATCACTTCAGTAGTGTTGTCTATAACACTTCGTGAAATTTCTGGAAAGAGAGAGTGCAATTCACTAATTTTGAAACGCATACTTTCTTGGATTTTTGTTTCAATCCCAGCTTTAAGTCCAACAGCCATCAGAGAGGGCCAGCCCGAGCGATCTTCATCGTGAATAATCCTCCATCCCCCATTAAATGATGATACACCACTTCCGGACTGACGCTTCCTTCATCACATTGTCATAAATCTTAGTTATCTGTCTATAAATTTTGATGGGTTGGACTCTTTGCGCGTTTAAAAGGCGGATAATACAGCGCACCTAACACTTAATGGGTTCATTAATTTTGTCACATATTTTAAAATCGTACAGCAGTAAGCAGTAATCAACCGTATTGAATCGTAGCTGCCGCCAAACTGAAGCGGATGAGTACCAAAGTCATTAGTGGTGGCGGTGGTGGTGGTGGGAATATACAGTCGCGTGTAAAAGCAAAACATTCTTTACTTTCCGAATGGCCCTATAACTGTCTCATATGAGCCTTCTTTGTTGGTTTTAACATAAACTTAGAAGTTCATATCTGTGAATACCACTTACATAGCTGCTTATATATAGTTCTAAGAAACGCTTCTAGTGAATTCTGTAAAATCTTGTCAGTTACATAATTTTGCGGTAATAGTGCTGTAATGACCACTGTTCATGATGAAGACAAGAGTGAACGTTGCATTTTAAATAAACTAACAGTTTCAAAAACTGGTATTCCTTCAGTAATTGAGAAAAGGCAAGGAACAGAAGGAATTTTGGATTCCCACTGATCGGCGGGCCACAGTAACAGTTGCAGTAAACATAATCGGTAACTTACAGCACCAGAAATTTGTGCGGAAATTAAAAGATGCGCTGCTACTAAAAAGATTTTACTTTGTAAAGAAAATAAAAGAAATAATTTAATTGGGCTTCGCATTATAGAAATTGAGCTAGAGAGGATTAAGAAAATGGGCTTCGAGGTGACAAATTTATGTTGGAAGTTTTTGGTAATGACGAATTTTCATTCTAACGATGTCAAAAAAAAATATTGTCAGAAACTGTGATGTGTGCCATTTGTAAAACACGGAGAAGGCTTGGCGATGGTGTGGGGATGTCTTTCTTTTATGCAAGTTGATTGGGAATTTCCATATGCATAGAAGAAATATTGAGAGAAGAACGGCATAAAAGATTTTTGAATAGTGCGAGGTTCCATCTGGCCGTTGATCGGAAGCGAATTTATTTTGCGATACGATAACAACCCCTTCGCAGTTCTACAAAAACTTTCGCAACAGAAGAAAGACTGGTAGTAATCAAAAAATATGGTTTAACCACTATAATCGCCAGGCCGTAACCCTAGAGGAAAACTGAGATTAACTAGACAGAAAAGTACGTCAGTGGAACCTAAGTCCAGCAAAATATATGGGAGTCATTACTTCATTCCCAGTGATTTGAAATTACCGCAAAAATTGATACAACCCAGTTATCTAAACTTATCCATAATGATCATAAATATGTAGTTGTGTTTTGCAAACTATATACGTTATTCAGTAGCTCTGAATACAAATAATGCTAAGCCCCATTAACTCTACTAAAACAATTGGCAATGCTTTTCTTGTAATCTTGGTAGTATTAACTTTCTGACTGAAAACTATTTTTGAATTTTGAGCAGATATTTTGGACTTCACTAATCCAATTTTCTAACAGTATTTACGAAATTATCGGCGGTTAAAATCCCATTTTTGTAAAGCTTACAGTTTAACTTTAAAATTTTTGTGTCAAAATATGTCTCTCTATTAACGTTAAAATTGAAATCTGCAAAGCCTGGAACTTCATCATCAATTGTATTTTCCTAGCATCGTTACTTTTAATTTGGAGAAGACGCAGGTTTAAAACATTTATCATCTAAACAGCGAGGCCAGCAGTGTAACAACGGAAACATTTACATAAAGCCTTTTATTCGTAGTTATTCTTTTAAAGAGCACTTTCTGCACGATTTTCTGATGAAGGCCTACTTTTAAAGTCATATTTTCCGTCGGTGAAAATCCGCAATGAAATCAAAACGAATCCGCACCGTACTCGGGATAAAAACAGTCATTTAGATCAATTACCGCCGCCATTGTAGTTTATTTATCGAGGTTGCGTGAACTATGGAGGTGCATGACTAGTAAGAACCTAACGGAGAGAAAAATTGCTTTATAAATCATAGCCAATAGGTCAAGGACTGCATGCAATGGCGACGGCAACAGGTGAATTATCATCAATCAGGGGAGTCTCTAGGCTAGACTTATTGGTTGCCTTTGTAGATGTTTAATAACCATAATTTCGAAACTAGTATTATTGTTGTAACAAATCGTACGGATTCAGTGCGGTAATAGGTGTTTAAGTGCGTCATCACTGGTGTTGCATGTAAATAAAGCAAAATATGTACGCATTATGTTGGAAAAATAACGGAACTTTTCAAATAAAAAAGAAACAACTAGTTATTTCGCCAAAATTATTTTTCTTTTCCATATACGTCCCTTCTGCGATAACACAGGTCTGGTTATAAAAGCAGTACCACTTTAAGCACTATAACTTAATTATCATTTGATCGAGTTTAGTGTTCGCGGTGACGTTTTATAGAGGGGATATACAGCTTTCAAATTATATATTGTTTCAACGGATGACGCTACAAACTTTCTGTAAGATTAAAAAGTTCGGTTATTTTTCCGACACATTGTGTATAACTGCAATTTTATATGGTTTGAAATTTTTACCGAACGTCTATAAACTAGCACCAAAAAGTTCTTACGAGGGGCGACATGAAACCATCACGTTTTTGCTTGACCTTCCATAAATATTAAGGTTAACGCAGTAATTTATGTTTTGGACTTTAAATTTAGTTAATGCGATGTTAACATATTAAAATGATAAACAAACTCATTATAGTTAATTAGAACAAAAACAACATAAAAAGGTAATACTTTTACCTTAAGAACGTTTGTGGTTTCTGCGTCTTATGGTTATGACGAAAAGGATATTCCATATGTTATGAATATTTCATTAATGCAAAGTGGTGCAGCGCTAAAAATAAATATAAGATATTGATATTACCATGTTTGTCACTAATTACAACTTTAATATAGAATATCGCGTCGTGATTAATAATTAATAGCACTAAATTTCAAGAGTAACTGATTTTACCATTTTCCAAGAGATATAGCAGTCATGTGAATCGGGTTTGAAAGGCATTTTAGGTCAATCATTTATGAGATCAATTTGATAACATCTACTGTAACCCATCATTATATTGTTTATCTTACGCACTTCATGTAAGGAGGTCAATATCTGAGCAGTTTGATTTCTTTTATGTATTGGATGTACTGGTATCAATGTACAGTACGTCCATACTGGTATATGGGCACGACTATACAAAGTATAAAAATACACAGCAATATTAATACTAATATCTTAACATCCTGTATTACACATTTTATTTTTATTTTCATAGTTTTACAGAGCAGTTTGAACAAACAATACCCTGTCTTATTCTACATTTTACGCTAACTGTATTAATCCCTAGATCCCTACTGTAATCAGATTCAGATAAATTCTAGAAAAGAATTGTTTGTAATGTAAGACAAAACGGCTCTAAGAAATAAATTATAGAAGTACCCGAAAATATATGCAAGTATTTTAAATAAAGCGCCAGATTAAAATTTGTTATTGTGCGTGTAAACTCGTGGTTAAAAATGCGGAAATGATAACAAGTATCAATTGAAGAATGTTCAGCCATTATAACACTACGTGATGAAGGGTTGTCAACAGCACACATAACAAGAAAAGCAAAAGTATCAAAAAGACGAAGCATTTATAACTCTTAAGAGAATGCAAGAAACAGGTTCACTTCCCAATAGAAAAAAAAGCATGACGAAAGATCAATGGCAGCTGTTGAGGGTCAGTTTACTATAATATCTGCCAAACGAAGTAGGTATCCTGCCACCCCAGAGAGAGCATTAATATTACACACAAAGGGGAAACTTTTCGCAGCGGTGTTAATGGGAAGAATGGCTGTGAAAAAATTATTGCTAAAGCAACAAAATAAGAAAGAGACTGGAATTAGCCATTCAATACAAGGATTGGACCTACGAGCAATGTAGATATTATAGACAGATGAAACTAAATTCCAAATTTTTAGTTCAAAACAACGATTATTTGTGAGGCGGCAGACTGGTGAAAGAGTGGTCACCACACCTACTGTGAAACATGGTGGAAGTAGTGTGATGGTTTAGAGTTGTTTTGGCGGTACAGCTGTAGCCGATTTAATAGAAATAGATAGGATTCTGCGTAAGCGAGGTTATCTGAGAATCTTCCATAAAAATGCTGTGCCAATAAGGGAAAGACTAGGTGACCAAAATTTTATCTTCCAAGAAGATAATGATCCCAAACATTCATCCCGCTTAGGTCGAACTTGTTTGATGTCACTCCAGAAAGATGGTAAGTTAATGCGAATGATTTCGCCACTCTAGTCTCCAGATCTGTAGCCAATAGAACTAGGATGGGATGAATTGGACCGTGTCATTCGAAAATATGGAGTTAGCAACGCAGAATAGAAATTAGAGGCGATTATCTTGAATCTCTGATTGGAGGAATGCCAAGAATATGTACCAACGTAATTCAGTCTACGAAGAAATCGCTTAATTAATAAAAATTAAAATCATGTAATATCTTCTCTTCCTTTTTCGTTGTTAAACATCCTTTTCGCTGTGCCAAATACCTACTAATAAATATTACTACAAACCAATCCTATTTTTCAATTCAAATCAAAGAAAACGTCAATTTTATCGTCATCCCCATATATATGAACGGCAGTGCATATGCTAGAAATTATGATTCTGTAATGAACCTATAACAAAAATAAATGTTGACATTAGTTACGAGTTTGTAGCAATACAATAACTTATCATCGTATTTAAGGATTTTTTCTTCAAAATGATGCTTTTCGTCAAAATATGTAAAAAATACGGGATGTATATACTTATGGGAATATTTCAGAATTGAAACGGTTAGCAAACTTCACAACCCTAATTATAAAGAAGTTAGCACTGGTGAACACTTATCAAGATATCTATTTCTAGATAAAAAAGAAATTCCAAAACAAATAGAAGCACACATGTGTAAAAGAGTGGCATATGGCAGTGAGTCACAGACAACCACGAATAGAACAAAAGACAGTTACGGCAGAATAGAAGGAGTAGCAAGGAGGGACAAAATCAGAAACACGACAATCACTAATAGTCTAAATATCAAGCCAATAGAAATAATCATAGAGGAGTAACAACTGGGATGGTTTGGACATATACACTGAATGGAAGAAGATCGAATAACAAAGAGGATATTTGAAGCCAAAACAGAGGGCAAAAACAGAATAGGTAGACCCCGAAACACCTGGAAAGAACATATGTATAGAACATAAAAAAAAGAAGTATGGGATGGATTGAAGCCAAGCAACAGCTCAGAACAGGAAACTGTGGAAGGCAAAAATAAGAGAATGGCAGAGTAACACCAGGCAGTACAAAGGACGCAGGATTAAAAAAAAATTAAAAAAGGCAGCGTCTACTTAAAAATAATTAAGAGAAATGTAGGTCGACTAAATTACGGTACAATTAATTGCAGTGTTAGTACCTATACACCTGTAATTCTGTAATTTAAACCTTAAACTGCCAAATGGTCTTTCTAATTGGTCACTCGGTCAGTGTTTAATGTAAATTACTACGACCGTTAATTCTGACGCCTTGTTTATTATATCCATAATTGCTCCCCCTGCCTGAGCAAACACGGAAGGAAGATTATAAAAATTGTTATAATAATGTAACGTATTTGTGTACAAGTAAACTATATTAAATGACTTCTTCGTCTAAAACAAGTCGCTTGAACATATTTGCTTATAATTAAGCGTCAAAGCAATACGCAGTAAAACTGCGTAACAGGTGTTAGGTGATTGTAATATACACGTGTTATGTGCAAAGGTTATACTATATAACTACTGAATCATGGTGAATGCTGAGGTACAATAGCTGTTGATAGTAAAACTATGTTTTGCACAAATTTCTGTAAAGCGCCTTAATTGTACAAAAGCATAAAAGTAAGATTATTTTCTACGGAAGTTTTAAAACAGATTGATTTTCTATTTTCTTCAAATTGTTGTCTACCGACCTGAAATCTTTCAGGAATCAGCAAGAGATGGCGCACGAAGGTTGAACTGGATCTATTGGTCGGCAAGGGCAACCCTCTTTATGGCAACTGTAAAAATTTTAGACGTCTACTGTCAATAGTTGTTGTTTAAGAGTGTGTTTTGTGTAGCAAGTTAGGCGGTTTCAGAAAAATCGGTGCACTGATAAAATACTTCAGGATGGCAGGGAAATCGGCCATGGATATTCGAAATACTTTGCCAGAGGTTTATAGCGGATGTACTCTATTATTTTCGACGATCAGCTTCTGGGTGAGTGAGTTCAAACGTGGCGGCATAAGCACAAATGAGGAGCCACGCAGTGGACGCCCAAAAACTGCTAGCAACGATGAAGTGGTCGACAAGATTCATGATAGTCGTCGATGCGAACCGCAGTTGTTCGCGAAACGTCAGGGACCAAAAACCTAGTGACATGGCGAAACCCGACAACCGTTACGACTATGACAAACGGCCGTGAAGGTCTGAGATACTATTTAAGATTCATGATGTCGTATTAGCCGATCGTCGATTGAAGCTGAAAGAGATATCAGAGACAACAGGCATCTCAGAAGAACGCCTTGGCCATATCCTACACGAAATTTTAGGCATGAAAAAGTTTTCGGTGCGATGGGTACCGCGTTTGCTCACACCGGAGCAAAAACGAAATCGGGTGACCGTTTAGGAGTAGTGTCTGGACAGGATCCAACTCACTCGAAGGGATTTCTTCATGCGTTTCGTAACCGTGGATGAGACTTGGATCCACCACTGCATACTGGAGAGCAAGGGACAGTCGAAGCAGTGGACTTTTCCGGGCGAATCGGCTCCGAAGAAAGCAAAGACCGGCCCATCGGCTAGAAAGGTCTTGGCAACCATTTTGTGTGGTCTTCATCGACTATCTGCAGGAGGGAAAGACGATCACGAGGCACTACTACAGCGATTTATTGAGCCGATTTGATGCAGTATCAAAGAACCAACGGCCTTGTTTACAGTGGAAAAAACTGCTTTTCCACCACAACAATGCACCGGCTCATTCATCCCGCATCGACGTGTCCAAATTGAATGAGTTGCCTTGCGAATTAATCTTTCATCCACCATATTCACCGGACCTAGCCCACAGTGACTTTTTCCTATTCGCAAACCTCAAAAAATCTCTGGGAAGAAAGAGGTTTGCTTCGAATGAGGAGGCCATCGCGGTTACAGGTGGATATTTTGCAGACCTCGAAATACCTTACTTACGGCTTGATGAGACTGGAGCACTGTTTGAAAAAGTGTATTGATCTTCGAGGAGACTACATCGAAAAATAAAAATAAAAAACTACACCAATACCGTGTCTTTCTTGTCGATTCTGGAAGTATTTCACGTCGCCAGCGTACCTATAAACAATAACTTTGTAAAGATTACTAGATTAGATTAGATTAACTGAGGGTGATGTTCCACTGCAACCTATTGATCTATTGGGCTGCTTATATTGGGCAGCAAGCTGTTAGGATTTCGCCTTTGCCCAGATGGTTAGCACGGGACTCTATGATAGCAGTGCAATGAGATATTAGGTGTTCAGGATTTTCAACCTACGCGCCGCAAAATCTACAGTCGCTATTCTCCCAGTTACTTAAGAAAAAGGTAAAGATAAAACGAAAATCGACGCCCTTCAGAATCTACTCTCAAAGTATTGGTTTTGCTAAAAGTGACTTTAGATTTTATTTTCTCTTTGTATTTGACCAAAAGTTAGTATACCTTTCGGGCAATATTTCTCCTTGTTGTATTTCAAAGGAAAATAAATTTACCATAAAAGGACATCTCTTTTGGCATTGCTGAGTTAAACAGCTTACTTACAAGCCGCCAGTAAAATATTTAGTCTTATATGGATCTCGTGGAGTCATTTGGTTAAGTCTACTTTCTTCATATTACTTTGACCCATAAACGAGATGATTTTAAAGGTGTTAACTGGATCGTACCGGTTGTCACGTCAAGCGGTACTGTGAATATTAATTGGATTTCGCACCATTTTTAAATTAGAAACTGTCTAATCATAAATGAAAGAGCAATTACTAATTGGAAACTGCTTAAACACATAAATTAATAGTGCTTTTAACTAACGGATGCTCATTATATATTCTCCTTACAATTATCTAAAACAATTTTATGGTATACCTTCGTGCCGCAAATTTAGCCGAAGGTTCTGCTCGATTACGACGAAATTCCCATCACGAAAGGTAAGTCCTGCATTTCCGTTTAATATCTTCGCTCTCTTTAATAGATTCCCGTTACGGAATTAACAAGTCAATAAATGCATTCACTGCATCCATTAACCGTTCCGTAATCTGTTGCATGCGATCTGATCATGAGATACGGGGTCATCGGTTAATTTGCGATGCATTTACTGTTTTAATTAGATAGATAGGTTCGTCTGTCCAAATACATCGTTATTTGGAACAAAGGCTTTGGGCTAAATAGGACTGCAGGAAAAGAAACTGAACTAAATCTTGATACTTTGAGCATCATATTAAAGACACAGAAGAAATTCCATCTAACAGCAAGGATATAGCTAAACTAAACCAATAAGAAAGGTAACTGCATACAGTATAATATTGCATAGCGCTTTAAGTAATTCTATTAGTGATATTTTTCTAATACATCGAGAAAAAACTTCTGTAAGATTTCACTGCGAAACATTGATTACTTGACGTTAGGACTAATGATGTACGTAAAGCCTCATCTGGAAATGTAAATTAGCAATAACTTTTAAGAATGCTTCTCAGTTGTGAAGTGGATACCACCAATGCATACTATTACTTAAGAAATTTATTATCAAAAATATATTATCGCAAATAATACAGAAGTGTATTAAACTATGCATAGTTACTTGATAATTATTGATTAATGTATGAGGGTTGTTTGTTTTCTTCACCCTCCGTTCGCGCCTGTAAAAAGTCACGTGAGCGGTTGGAGACGAGGATGCCTAGAAGGTGGCTGTGCATCTCCCCTACTATAATATCTGTCACTTGCAACGTCATTATGCCATTTTCAGTTTAATTGCAGGCGCATAAATGCAGTACAGTGAAAACTTTATGGCGGATGGTGTCGCATCCGAAGACATTGTTCAACGAGTTTACAAAATCGTTCGAGAAAAGCGGAGGTTTACCGTCAGTGAGTTGAGTGTGGAATTTCAAGTACAAGGTACAACGGAACTTGAAAACAACGCCGCGGACCATCTCAACTCACTGGTGACAACATTCTATGCAGAGGGGATTGAGAGACTCGTTTATAGGTATGACGAATGCATCAATCTTCACGGTGATTATATAGAAAAGTAATCATGTTTGTACATAACTTTTGGTAATAAATTCATTTTGTTATTTACACTCGTTTGGTTTTTTGAGCTACTGGAGATTGAAAAAAAAACAGCCCTCGTATATATGTACATATATATGTCGGACTTTGATTGGCCCGGGGAAGAGGGGGAATCGCAATTGCCTTGGGTGTTAAGAGCGACTTGCAGGTTAAGAGTGACTTGCAGGTATGTGGTAGACGTTGTCCGTCGTGTTGTTTATTTAGACTACTAGGTCTCTTTTTTATCTCTATCGCTTCCCTTATGATTCTGGTTGTTAGGTTCTCGCTCTTCGCCAAGATCTTGGTATCAGTTAACTTTGCCGCGCACGCATGACGTCAGTAACGTAAGCTCCATCTCCACCGCAGCAACGTATAACTAGACGCACGACTAAGCACCCACCAGTCGATCTCTATCTTTAACTAGTGGCAGACCGTATTCTGAAGGTGACGAGTGTGATCTCGTCGAAACGTTGAAAAAGCAGTCCTTATCAGTACAAAACTCACACGCTGCCAAAAGCCTGAAAAAACATATTTACATCATATTTCAACATGTATATATATATATATATATATATATATATAGATAAATATATGTTGTTATATATATATATATTTATGTTACTCTTGCTGTTCCCAGGTTTTGGAGCGCGTATGTTGTTGGTCCTTAAAGGGACCGTTTCGAGTAGGTCAACATTTGGACGAGGTCTCACTCATCTTCTTCTGGACGCACTCGTTCGACTAGTTCAAATTTTCCTAAAAATGTAGTCTCTCGGTAGGATTTGAACCTGCATCTTCTCGCTATCCGGACGAACGCCTTGACCACTAGACCACAGAGATTTTATAGTAGCAAATCGCTTTTAATACCTAGATATCGTAAAGCATATGGTCATCATATCCGAGTAGACATAATATTATTCTTAAAGTCAAAGTTCTTATTAATTAAATTAATGCTATTGCGTAGCTGCGATTTCTTTACCTTCCTATATATCCTTCGAGTTGTGCCCATGCCACCGCATGGCATTCAACTTAACATTACGGTGCTCGTCATACAAATTTTTTTCAGTGTATTTTAAGTAATTTTAAAACAGATTCTTATGGACGTAGTTTTAATATTTTTTAAAGATTAACTTGAGACATAAAAAGCTACGTCTACAATTTCCCTCAACATGAATTATTTTCTACAGCAGCTCGATTTACAATTTACAGACATACGCTTTAGCTTCTCAAGATCGAGAGATGCAATAAGACTCTATTAGTAAGCAATTTACACGATTCCAACATCGTTAATCATTACCGGAAACTTAATTTAAAGAAAAAAAAGAATATAAATGTCAGCATCCGTGCGAAACGTACACAACTACATATTTTATGTTTCCACCTTTCATAATTACGGTATACAAGATGTAAATGCGATACCGAAGATATCATCCATTATTTTCTTATTTATAATCGAACGCTTAACGAAGGAAATCGATTATTGTTATTAGACGGTAGCATGCGCCAATTTTTATCTTCGTCAAGGTATCGAGCTACTACAGTAGTCACTTAGTAAATCATCTTTCCTTCTCCCTCTAAAGAATTAATAAAACCTTTCATCTGTATTCATTAAGATGAATTTTATGACTTATAACAGGAAGACAATAACAAGTGTTTCAAAGAAAAAATAGCCGAGTTGAGTCAATAAAACATAACACGTGCAGATTAAAAGCAGCGATCGAAAGCAACTCTTAATAGATGTATAGCAAAAGCGGGAAAACGATTTCATATTAGGTCTGTGCAACTGTGTAAAAGGTGATACAAATTTCCTTTTTGATCGTGAATGCGATTATATTTTCTTATGGTTTTCGAAAACAAAAAAAAATTAAGTGTTTATAAGAACATAGACAAATGTAAATTCTGCTATAATTCATGCTATTGCTTAAAGTTATTTTACATGATGTCCTTAGAAAATCTTTGCTGATTTGGAGGTTTAAGCGCTCAAGCTTTTTGTTTGGCTGTTATTTTATTTGAGTAACGTATTGTAATGAAAAATCTCTGTTGATATTATCGAAAGAGCAGGTCTTTTAACTTAGAGGGCTGCTTTCAAGAAATGATAATAGTCAAAGAGCTTACAATGTATATTGTCAAAATATACCGCTTCTTTACAATATTTTCAATCACTGACTCTCTAATACTACATGAATCTTACTGAAAATTTTGAGCATTTTATTTATTGAAATTTCGCACAGATAGTCTACTCACACACATCCTGGTATTTTCACTATAGTAAATAATATGGAGACAGGACGCTCCGAAAACGACTTGTAAGGGTAGCTTTGGAGACCGACTAACAAGTATACCTCTTCGAGAAATGATTTGTTTCGAATTTCCATGGAAAATTTGTACAACTTAGCTTTGGGGATGCTATTTTTCAACTTCCAGTTACTACCAACGCATGAACACGCTCTACATACATATACCACATTTGTTTGCTTGGTTGTTAGATTTGTTTACTTGGCTGTTAGGCTACATTCCACATATGCTTGATGTCTTGTAATACCTTAATGCTGGGAGTCAAACCATTCTCTCCGTAATTACAAGAATTCAGAATATGCGAAGTACGTCTCAGAATTAATGAGAATGATTGGCTTTCAAGAGTTTAATTAAAATGTATCTGCAATTTAATACTGTCCCATTCAAAGTATGCTCCTTTGGAATACACATACTGTTAGTGTTGTGAGTTTTCCATTTCTGGTAACAATTCTAGAAGACTTGTTCCGTTAGCCTGTTTAGAAGCTGCGTCATGAATCTTTGGATGTTGTTTGTTGTTCCGTAATGGGAACCACTTAATTTTCGCTTCAGCATGGGAAAAAGAAAATAATCACATGGAACCATGTCCGAGGCAGGTGTGGGAGTACTGCAATGTCTTTCTCTGTCAAAAATTCTCTAACCGACAATGACCTGCGACTGGGGACATTGTCGTGATGCATTCTCGGTACGAATTCTTCGTGGGATTGTTCACAAATAATTCGTATCGCCGACCCAGACAGTGAACTAAAAATTTTATAGTGAAGTCTTTGAACGTTTACGGAAAAGAGTTTTGCGTGTGCGACCTAATATTGCCAGCTCGTGGATCTTACATGACGACAATCCCCTGGGTCATAGCTCATTGTTGATTAAAGAATTTTAGACATGGAAAAACATTCCTCCCACATCCGCCCTACAGTCCAGACATGGCTTCATGTGATTGCTTTCTTTTTCCACTACTTAAGTGGAAATTGAAAGGCTCGCGTTACGGAACACTAAACATCCAAAAAGTCACGACGCAGGTTCTAAACAGTCTAACGGAACAAGATTTCCAGAATTGTTACCAGAAATGGAAAACTCGCTGAAGATGCAGTTTGCATTCCAAAGGAGCATATTTTGAAGGGGAAATTGTAGATAAATTCAACTAAATACTTTAAAACTAATGATTTTTTTTAATTTTGAAGGTAGGTGAGAGCACTTTGCGTTTTGAATCATTTTTCTGAAGACTTTGGCCGATAATAATTCATCTAAAACGATATATTGCTGTGTCGACAATGAAGTTTACATCTGAACTGTGCACGTACCTTATTTTTTTTTTTCTTAACAAAAAATATATATATATATTAATATTTTGGTTGTAAATGCAGAAAAATCAAAAAGAATGCTTTACTCCCAGTAACGACAAAACATAATCGTAAAATAAATAAAAGTCCAAAAGAAAATTGTCGAATAATTTTCAAATAAATAAGTAAAAAGAATAATGAACTATTTAAGAATTTTTATAAGAAGCAGAGTATTCATTATTTTCCTTACTAACTATTCTAACAAGTGTTCAACATCCCAAGTGAATGTTTCAAATAAGTGTTCAAATTGAATGAGACACCGCCGAAATCGATCGCTAGGACTTTAAATAAATATTTAGTTTAAGTAAAACTTTTTCTTTTCCCTCATTACAAAGTCCATAAACAAAATGGAAATTTTTATAGCAATAAAAATATCATTCACACAGCTGGGAAGGCGGGGGGGAGGGGGTAATATTTCAGATTTGCGGGTTTTTTCATCGCTCAGTCTATCTTTCAGTTAGAAATTAAATCATTCCTCTTGTGTTATTTTTTGACAACATTGCAATAGGAGAAAAGTACCCTTTCGATTCGTATCGTAAAAACTTGATGTTGCAATTTAAGAGAAATCGATGACGTCACAGCAAAGAAATACCAAAGGATTAAAAAATTTGAAGCTGCAGAGAAGGTTGCTCTTTAGGAAGTAAATGATTTATTTGACACATTTTCTAGATATGAATTACTTTACAGACATGTGGTGTAAGTAACTTATGTATTTGTAGGATGCAAAGAACATCATTTAAATAACTTACTTTATGTGCTACTTTGTTTGTATTTATAGCTTAGAATTTTAGTTGAATTAAACACGTATAATAAATATGAGCTGCAACTTTTAATTCAGGAAGAAAGACGTTACAGCTATAATACAAAAGAACATAAAAGCGATTCATAGATTCTAGAACTCTGAGCAAATAAGCTATTTGTCATTTAAACGTCGCTTATATCTGAAACTGGGTTATAAACTAAACTCCGAACATCATTTCCATATGCACGTGTAATCGTAGCTACGCATTATACGCACCGAACCGTGATTTGATCTCGCAAGGTCTTGTTTCGTAACGCAGTCAAACCTAACGGTATCACCGGACTTAATTGGTGTGAAATTATGTTAATTCCGTCAAATGTAAATGACAGAATGATCCTATATTCCGTAAACACGTTATCTGGTCGTTATTGATTTAGATGATGCAAGCTTTAATACGTCGGATAGCTTCCATCACTATAAGAAACGCATTAAAGATATTAGATGGTGGATAACATTAAGGAACAGTAAAAAAAACATCTCAATTTATTTTTATCTCGTCCTGGGAAAGAAACGTTTCGCGTATATTCTAATTCGCATGCTCTTTATGAACGTGTATATTTAAATATATACCTAATGTAGCTGTATTTATTAATAGATGCATTCCTCGATTGAATGAACTCTTCTCAAAGAATTTTTGATGTAACTGTAAGTGGGAATTCGAGATCGTGAGCAGAGTGAATGAAGCTGAATGAACATGTTGCAATACGATATTGATGTCCGGGAATAAAACGTCTTGCTTTACAACGTAATAAAACGAAGTAATTTCTTGCCAACCTGACCTTTCTTGTTACGTGTCGCTTTTATTCTAGATTATAGAATGAAGTGTTGGCACGTTGGTGAAGAAAGAATGGAAAGAATGTTTTTACCACTCTCACATTTTCAGTGTATTATTTGAAATGAAGTACCTTCAACCGGGGTGATAGTGTGCTACATTTTGAAGTTTTTACGCCATATGTCCTTTGAATTGAATCGGGCTGAATTTACAATACAAAATAGACTTATATCTTTACTATCAATTTATAAATCTTAAAAAAAAATTAATTACAACGGAAGATACTGAGGAATTATTTTCTATGGCAGCAACCCACCCTGTTTGTCGGAGCGACTAAGTGCTACACCTGGTATCTCTTTGAGAAGATATTAGAAACATTTCATGGTTACTAGTCACTCAACACAATTCAAATGTACAGATTTATTATCTTGGAAGCTGTTTAAAAAATGGGTAAAAACAAAAAAAAGATAAAAGGGGGATCTATGTATGCTTTATATTTGAAACCTGTCATTATAAATATGTAAAACGTCAACATAATTAAAATTTTTAATAAGATGGCAAAAGGTTACTAATAAAATTCTAAAAAAAATAAGAAACAAATAAAATCGTGAGTTGGTGGGAACACCTTTTTTTTAAAAAGTCTGCCCTAAACATTGAGTCAAATTCAAGTTAACAAGAAACTAACTTTAAAGGAACTACATGTGTACAGCTGTCTTAAACTTCACTGTACAGAGTTCAGGAACTTTAATAGAATTAAAAAAAATTAAAAATAAGGCGATTAGTAGTCCACCTGAAATTTGTGCCTACTATATTATTAATTTGTTACTCCTCATATCAAAGAGCATTCGGAGGCTCAGACCACTACCATTTTCCTTTCATTCTCAGATAGGATACAGTGGTTTTCCTGCTGACATCAAAGTTTGTCAACAATTACAGCAACATTTACCACGATATTCTATGACACCGAGTGACCCCTATAAGCACTTAGTCATCCCGGTTGACGGTAGGTCACGACATGAGGCAAAATACAAAGTTAAAGCATCCAAATCACCTCATATTTGGTCGATAGGGACGAGTATTATCGTCTTTAATAATAAATAAAAACTATTCTCAGAGCTGCTGCATGCAAAAGAACAATTTTATCTAAGAGTCTCTGAGCAGTAAGTGCTTTATTTATTATAAAATAAAGACCGGTACCATTTTACACCACCATCGTCATGTTGAACCCTTTCTTCGATGAACTGCGTATTGCATATACTAGCTAATAACTAACTATGCTTTATTATAAATAAATGACTCCCAAAACCAGTTTCCTCTGAGTATTGCTTTATTTCTAACAATAAACGAGATACAAACTGGTCAATAAAAAATGAACCAGCCTGTATACGGTAAATATTCAACACGCGTACTGTATATTAACCCCTTAACACACAACTTTTTTTGAAAAAAATCTCCACAAAAATATTTTTCTTTATTTAAGGAAGTACATTTTAGAACCTTATTTTCACAAAAGATAAAAAAATACAAAATTCATGCAAATTTTTATGTTAATTTTGGATTTTGATTGAGAAACGAATATTGCGATTCTGCACGTATATCGATTTTTCTTATTTTTCTTTCCGGATTACTGTTTAGAAAGGGTAATCATATTTTTATCAGTAAAACAATTTATTTATAGAGATTTGTGTGATATATTTCGAAGGAAGGTGCACCACATAGCCCAACATTGCAAGTATTACACGTATAACAACTTCCTTTTTTTCGTTTTTCCTTTGCTGCCCTTTTTACCACGACACACAGCACAATATCTTGTAGGAACTTCTTTATTTGGTGTTGGTGGAACAAAACTGTGAAAATGACGTTAGTCATAGAATTCCAGAAGATTTTAGTACCCGATTTCTTTTTATATTTGTATCATTATCGTAGTTTTGTATAAATCTCTTTACTAATTTGCTTGTAAAATCTAAATTTTTTCTCACCTCCATCTTTTTTATACTAAACATATGCGTTCCAAGTGCTAATACCTCAAAAATGAAATAGGACGCCATTGGAATTATCCCAAGTGTCAAATTAACTCGAGCCCGTTAAGGGGTTAAACAGGTTCTAATGGTTGTAGTAGCAAAGTTATCATACAAAGGAAATACAATATGAACGCTTACCACAGTAATGCTGATAAGTTAAGACTTATACTATTGCAACTTTCCCATTCTCAGTAGAAATTATCCGCGAGAAAGTGTCTCTTAACGAAGTAAAACCTTAGAATATATTCAGCTGAACTAAGAACCAACTTGTACAAAAACTAGTACCGAAATTAGTAAAATTTAGAGCAAATAAAGATAACGAAAGCTTCTTTGGAGTGACATAATTAGGTCAGATGCCACAGTTAACCTAAAAATTTCGAAAACACAATTAAGCTGGCCAGCGGTCATATTAAATTTCATAAAATTAATCCGGAAGAGATTTCTTTAGCAGTAGAATGTTTGCTATTTTGGCGATCGCATATATATCAAAAAATCGAATTTGATTTCCTATTTAAGACTTATTTTTATGACAAAAAATTCGTATATCCTGGTCCCAAAAGTATCTTTACTAGACTAGACTATTTTGCAATAACACGTTTTAGTCTACCAGAAGAAAATCTTAATCAATTCCACTGCTTACTGCACAATGAAAGACAAAAAGTAAAGAATCAATTCGATAATAAAAACAATAATAATTTATTAGCATGATTGCCCCGTTAATCAAAATTAAATCCTTCCTTATAGCGGCTTACCTTGGACATATACGGATCAACAACTAATCAAAGCCTACTATTACAACTACTGTAGTAGTAACAGCAGAACGCCTATTTACGCATACAAATTTCCAACGTACTGCTTTACGAGACGGCGTAATAAGGAAGTCCAATCGAAAAAAAGGAAGCAAAGAAAGAATAGTGGCGAGCTCGACTACGTATGTACATAGTAGCCAGTGCGCGCATATTTTCAATTAGATTTCTGTTTCCATACGAATATAAATCAAGCCTAATCGAATAATTAGAGTCCCTCGTTATTGTTTCAGTGTACATCCATGCAGTGATATAATTTTTGGACGTCTTAAATGGTCGAGTTCCCGTCGTTCATAAATCATATCGGTCAACGTTGGAAGTGACAGTTTGAAGAGAAAGATTGGCGATTACGTTTATTAAATTAAAGACCCTATTCTGATTTGGGCAATTTTAGGACCGTATCTGAATAGAAGTACTTAATTCAATAATAGAAGTACTGTTAATGTTCTGTTCTTTGTTCTTTTGTTTTTTAGTTAAGTTTGTTAAGAATCAAAAAGCAATACACCGAAAATAATGCATTAGCTACGTCTATACATCCTGGTATTATAGATTTAACATGAAGGAAAGCGATAATACATTTTGTAGTGTTTTTCAAAAACTTTTACGGGTTAACATCCTTTTTTCTTCAATACGCTATGAGTGCTTATAAACAAACGTAATTTCATTTTATTAATACACTAACTGCTATAATAATTAGAGCTGTTATTCAGGCTATTTCCATCGTTTAGACAGTTCGTCTACTGCCGCTTTCAGCGTCATCCTGAGAAGGGCTGTTAATTGACAGATTAATCATGCATCCGATGATTTTTTGTCTGACGTATTTGTCTTCCTTATTTTTTAATGAAACTTGTCGTGAATGGAGATCGAACTCGATTTATTTTTCCTCAATCTTCGTGTTTCACCTGATTTAACCAATATTAGCTTAGTAGTTAAGTCAGGTGGAATACAAGTTGAAGAACTAGGAACATAAATGGGTTTACCATCGACTTTGCAATGAGTTTTCAGGCATTCTTGAAATATCGGATCGACCAATAAAGGAACATTACAATGCAGAAAAAGATTACACAAATCTTTGGAAAATGCTTTTTGTGGATTCTTCGATTTATTGAAACAACTTTTTTCCAAAAGTCCATCTCATTATTGCAAAGTTGAAGGAATGCTGATCAGTTTATCAGATTTTATTACAGTTCTTATGAAAATGGCGAATATATGCGTAAATATGCAAAATACGAGAGCGACCTGAAATGTTTCCGAAATCGGCAAGAAATGGCGCCCGAAGGTTGCAATGGATTCATTGGTCGGCAAGAGCAACCCTTTCTATGTCAATCGTAAAAATATTCAGAGGTCTACTGTCAACAGTTGTTGTTTAAGAGTATGTTTTGTGTAGCAAGTCATCATTTTCGATCATCAGCTTTTGGATGAGCGAGTTCAAACGTGGCCGCACAAGGACAAATGACGAGTCACGCAGTGGACGCCCAAAAAACCGTTACCAACGATGAAATGGTCGACAAGATTCATGATGTGTTAGCCAATCGTCGATTAAAGCTGAAAGACATAGCAAAGACAACAGGCATAACCTATACGAAATTTTGGATATGAAAAACTTTCGACGCGATGGGTACCGCCTTTGCTCACACCGGAGCAAAAACGATCTCGGGTGACCGTTTTGGAGGAGTGTCTGGTCAGGATCCAACGCAATCCAAGGGATTTCTTCATGCGTTTCGTAACCGTGGATAAGACTTACATCGACCACTATATACCGGAGACCAAGGAACAGTCAAAACACATCCGCTCCGAAGAAAAACCATTCCATCGGCCGGAAAGGTCATGGCGACCATTTTTTGGAATTCCCAAGGTATGATCCTCATAGACTATCTGCAAAAAATAAGTACAATCACGGAGTAATACTACAGCGATTTGTTGACTCGATTCGATACAGTATTGAAGGAGAAACGGCCTCGTTTGCAGCGGAAGAAAGTGCTTTTCCACCACGACAATGCACCGGCTCATTCATCCCGCATCATCGTGCCCAAATTGAATGAGTTGCGCTAGCAATTACTCTTTCATCTTCCATATTCACTGCGCCCCCAACGAATTTTTCCTATTCCTAAACCTGGAAAAATCACTGGGAGGAAAGAGATTTGCCTCAAATGAGGAGGTCATTGCCGCTACAGATCGTTATTTTGCAGACCTCATTACATCGAAAAATAAAAATAAAATACCACACCAATACCGTGTTTTCTTGTCGATTCCAGAAACATTTGAGGTCGCCCTCGTATACGGGCGAAATATACCAAAAAAAAAACAAAAATATGCATTTTGCATAAAATCCAGTCTCTAGTAATGAGTTAAGACTCCTGTAATTCTATAGGACTTGCAAATAATAGAAATGATTTATTTAATTGTTTAACTTCCAATAAGAAGTCAATGTAACTACTTTCCCCGATATTCCCTCCTACCGAAACTATCTCAAATACAGCAAACTTACTTTTACGGCAAATATTTGCCACAATCGCACGGTTTAAAAGAACAAAACCACCGATAAAATCGTGTACATTCTGTACACCCGACAATTACCGACCTTCAAGAGCAACGAGAAATTTAACGTTCGAAAAACGCTCGGAATCGAAGCCAACTCGTCTTCTTACTGCGACGTGCAATTAATGGACCTGAAAACCAATAATTTTCCAATTGTCTTCTATAGTATCGGTTTAGTTAGGTGGCGCGCTGTCGACGTGACAGTACGACAGCTTACGGCCTTCGTAATGGCTTGATTAATATCTTGGCGGACTAAGGACGCGTTATCTTGATTTTTGTTTTGATTTTCTCTCCTCGAATCGACGTATTTGCTTTCCTTAAACGCAAACGGAATGCTGCCGGGAAAGTTGGAGAATTGATCTGCGTCTGGTTTAAATTCACCTAGGTATTTTAATTGTTCGATTTAGTTTTGGTTATGATATATAATTGACTGCGTTTAACATTTGCTTTCTTCATTTTGTTACTGGTATTTTGTGCTGGCGTAGAGGTGATTTGTTATAGATGTAAGAAAGTGGAAATTGTTAATTTAATAATTCTATAAATAGTTTTCAAAAAAAAAACTACTGATTGATTCTTTAAAATAAATATTTGTTGGTATAGTAAACTCTACGATATATTTGCAAAATTCTGTTACATACTTTTTTATTGTTTAGAAGTTAGTTTTTTATTTATTATAATACAAATTAACATATTTAGGTTTGTTTACATTTACTATTTACCCCTATTCTTCGTTTTATTAATTTTTAGTTTTCGTTTGAATTACACGCTGTTTAGGATCTATAGGGTTTCTGTGTCGATCAGTTGTGTAGAAGATTATACGAGTTGTCAACAGTTAGCGCGCTACACAAGGTTGTTAGATGTGGTATTCTCTTATAATCTCTTCGTCGTGGGTTTTCCACTCGTTTTGTTAATTGGTTTCTTATTAATTGAGACGGGGATTAAAGCTGGAAATGAGGTCCTGGGAGAATGTGCGATGCTGAATAAGCACAGTATATAAAATCCTGGTAAATACCTCCTGAATATGATCAGCTCCTCCAGCAAACCCGACTTCCATGTCCACGAAGGCATGAGCCGTGAAATCTCTGGGTAATGCACAGCAATGGGCGTATATCGTGTAGCTAACGGAAGCGGACAAAAGGCGAGTCTTCGGCGCCTTAAAACCGAATCATTTCATCATATTCGCTAAGGGAGACAACCTCGACAGAAAAACCTGATCTCGGCACTTGGAAGGTTGGGTAGTTGGCCAGAGACGGATTGATAAAATAATAAAATTTGCAACCTGGAACGTAAGGGGAATGTCACTGAAAGAAATGGAATTGGCTAAACATCTAGCATACATGAAAATTGACTTTTCAGACATATCTGAAATAAAGCAAAAAGCAGAAGGATCAAAATAAGTAGACGAAAATATGATGATTTATAGTGAAGTACGAAGATAACAAAGAGCAAGTAAGGGCATAGCACTATATATACACAAAATATGGGAAATGAGTATAAAGAATTACGAATATATCTACGAACGCATTATCACAGCAAAAATAAGATTTGAAGGAGAAAATGTGACATTGATGTTCATCTATTCAGCTGAAGAAGGAAGAACTGACGATTCCAAAGCCTTTTATAAGCAATTATAGGCTATAACGGGCAAGTTCAATGAAACCGGCCAAGTAATTTTGAAAGGAGATTTTAACGTCCGTATGGAAAACATACCTACTTCACAAGTAATTGGATGTTATGCAGAAGATACAAATAAAGAGAATGGAAAATTACTTCGAGACGTTGCTGCCTTTGATAAATTAAAAATAATAAAGAGTTTCTTCAGAAAGAAAGATGTACACAAATATACCTGGTTGGCAACAGGACAAAGATCGATAATATACTACATAATTACAAATAACACATTAGCTGGACAAGTAAAAGACGTAAGGGTATGTAGTGGACAAGACATAGGTAGTAGCAACGTTAGAAACATAAAAAGTGGAAAGAAAAATCAAAAATACGAATTCAAATGAATGAAGTCTTTAAAGTATATCTACTTGAATACCAACAGGGCTTTACCACGATAGATTGAAAAAAGATTAGAATGTATAGAAACAAAAGAATTTTTGATTGTTGCTTTCACTTGCTATTCCAGTCTTGATCTGATGATGTGTAAATGTGCACGAAGCCCGTAGCCATCGCATTCTGCTTCTCTCTTATAATTATTAACGGCTGCAAGTTATGTTTTTTCATAATGTTTTTAAGATTTGAACTACAGGTAGACACTTGTTATGTTATAAGCAGCAAATTTGAAAAATCTTTGTTGAATTTCTTCCAGATTTTGCGAATGTGTTACCTCAATTGGAAACCTAACTAAACTGGAATATTCAAGTTTCCTGACAATGATTGTCAGCGTACGTAAGCACCTTAGAAGTGTTCTAATTAAAAAAACCCAGTGTTTTGGATACCAATTTACGCAATTCATTAATATGCGGAACCAATGAAAGTTGATCATCGAAGAGAATTCCAAGATCACAAAAAGTGTCGACAGTAGATAACAATGCATCACGAAGTCAATATGAATATACAAAAGGTGATGATTTTTTGGTGTACGTTATACCATGCAGTATTTGTTAAGATTCAACTTCAGTTGATTACGCTTACACCAATCAGCCACCACATCTAAGTCTAGTGACAACAGAATAAACTTTTAAGTTATCAGCGTAAGCCAATGCCGAACAAGACAAACCTGTGAGCAAGTTATCCATGTACAATAACAACAGTACTGGCCCAACGTTTGAGCCTTGACAGTTTTTTTTAACTGCGATTCAAGCAATAGTAACAATAAAAATGCAATGTAATTACACACACGCAGCAGAAACAAAGTGAAGTTATAGCAATTTACTTATGATGAATACAGTTTTTCGCGATGTTTGGTACTAATAAATTAATATACAAGATTTTCTAGCCGAACTTAACTCAAGATTCACTACGATCAAGATTACTCTTGAATAAGAAGTAACCAATCGGCTCACGTTTCTAGATACTCTAGTCATACGCAATAATAATAAATTAGAAATACCATTGCGAACAACAAAAAATGACCGCAATTAGTTTTCTGGTCTATAGACTCGTTAGATTTCCGCTAAGCAAGAGTAGGTACGAAAAAGAATTAAAATATATTAAAGATGTAGCGAGGTACAATGGTTTCTCTTCTACGGATGTTGACCGTATCTTAAGGAAGGTCCAATACAAATAGCACATCAGAAATTCCACGACCTTGACATCAACAAACACCGGTAATATGAAATATATAACACTTCCTTTCCACCGAACAGTAAAGGGGTTAAGTAAAATTTTCCGCCAACAAATATGAACGTGTCTTTTGTATCAAGAAGCAACTTAAAGAATCTCTTAAGCAATACCAAAGATAAACCGGAGATGATGAAAAGGTCTGGAATTTACCAAATCGCTTGCAATTTATCACAATAAAGTTTATATTAAACAAGCAAAACGGAGGATCGAAACGAGGTTCACATATTAGACATTATCGTTTCGATAAACCAGAACTGTCAAGCGAAGGAGAGCATGTGGTAAAATCCGGACATAAAATTGATTTAAAAAATCTTAAACTTCTTAAAAACGTAAACTCGTGTAGAGAATTGGACGCGTACGAAACGATATTTATGAAAAAGGACAGAAATTTATTGAACAGAGAACCATTCCCAATTGCACACTCGAGTCTGACGGATTTATTGCCATAAGGCCCTGTTAAAGATACGGTTCGTTTTCGTTCCATCCTTTCCTGAAAATACACAGATATTTAAGACCACCCATATATTATAAATAGTCATATGGCTTAAGAAGTTTTAGAGCCTGCGTAGAAAATAATTTGCATGTGCGATACAGTTTTTACATTCAGTCGGTAACACGGTTGACAATGGGAGTCCATGTGCTCTTGAAACGCTGCGTTCCGAATAATTAATAAATTTGTGTGAGTGGAGTTTACTGCTATACCTGTGAACAGTTTTTCTGTCCGCAAATGTTCTTTCGTGCATGCAGTAAAACATCCTGTACAAATTTAAATGCACGAAATGCGCGAAAAGAAAAGCAAGATGTTATAAAAAGATAAGCCCTGTGCGTAACAAACCAGATGGCGGATGTAAATTAATTATTACAAGACGAGCTAATTACGGGATCCTTTTTCTTTCGATTTTTTCCGTATCGGTATCAAGCATCTTGATTTGAATTCGCTGGCATACCGTGTCCATACACTCACGTGCTCGAGATTTACCCACGGTTCAGTTTCGACGAACGTCCCAAAAATGGAGCTGCACTCTAAACCAGATCGTCGGAGGTTACGCGGACGTCTTCGGCGCAAACGAACAATCGCTGTCATGATCTCGGCGTATTAATTCACGGTATCGGAATGCGTTCGCCGCGCCAACGAAAACAGATGGAATCGCTCGAGTTTTGCTGTATACTCCCATCGTTAGTTCCATTCGCGGATTGCGCACAAACGTGCATCTATTAGAAAGCTGAACTACAACGCCCGCATAGTAAAATATGACACATTTAATGAATTTACGAAGCGAGAAAGGAAAATGCGAGGATGGATTTATCATTAGATGACTTCTCTATGATATTTCTCAGGCGGAAGAGAAGCTGTGGAAATTATGAGATACCATTCGTCGAATTATAAAAGCAACTATTTGGAAACACAAGTAAGTAAATAAATGAATAAATTTTATTTTCGTTAAAGCATCTAATGATCGAATTCAGTCGTCAAATAATAACGAAGAAAATTAAAAGGGCGTTGTTTAGTCGGTGTGAATTCATATTAATATGTAGGAAAAGTTAAGTTTGCATATCTTCTGCATAACTACTTGAACAGCAAAGTATAAGAGGCTTTACCAGAATAGATTGAACAAAAGATTAGAATGTACAGAAACAAAAGAAGACATAAACCCAGAAAGACAAAATATAAAACAAGTAGTAAAAAACGGCATCTGAAGTCTTGAGTAGAAAGAAGAAGCTCAGAAACAAGAAAGGGTGCAACTACAAGTCTGCACATCTCTTGACGTGACACTATTGACAATGGATTCTCATAATAACTATAGTTGGCTATTTCCATCGTTCGTTGAACTTAACACATGGGCTGAAAAGTCCCGGACCTAACAAAGAAAACACGGTCTTTTTGGTTCAAAATTAGCTTTATTCATCAACGTAATCTCCATCAAAAGCAACGCAATCATTCCAGCGCCGCTCTAACATTTCAATACCACTTTTGTACAATGATTTATCTTTTGCCTCAAAATAGGCCTCAGTTTCACCGATAACCTCTTCATTCGTGCGAAATTTCTTACCGGCGAGCATTTTCTTCAGGTCTGTGAACAGCTATTAGTCGCTGGCAGCCAAATCTGGCGAACAAGGTGAATGTGAGAGCAATTCGAAGTTCAATTCATGTAGTTTTGCCATTGTTTTGATTGACTTGTGACACGGTGCGTTGTCTTGATGAAACAACATTTTTTCTTTGCCATATGCGGTCGTTCCTTTGCAATTTCGGCCTTCAAACGCTCCAATAACGCTATATAATATTCACTGTTAATGGTATTTCCTTTCTCAAGATAGTCGATGAATATTACACCACGCACATCCCAAAATACCGAGGCCATAACCTTTCCAGCCGATTGTTGTGCTTTCGGGCGCTTTGGACGAGGTTCACCAGTTGCTGTCCACACACATGACAATCGTTTTGATTCCGGAGTGAAGTAATGGATCCATGTTTCATCCATTGTCACATATCGACGCAAAGTTCCGGTTTCTTACGTTTAAACATGGCCAAACACTGCTCAGAATCATCAACACGTTCTTGTTTTTTGTCAACAGTGAGCAAACGCGGCACCCACTTTGAACAGAGCTTTCTCATAGTCAAATGCTCATGCAATATAAAGCCAATACGTTCTTTTGATATCTTTACGATGTCAGCTAACTCACGCAACTTCAATTTTCGATCATTCGAAACGATTTTGTGGATTTTTTTGATGTTTTCTGGTGTTACCGCCTCATTTGAACGTCCACTGCGTTCTGCATCATCGGTGTCTCTACGACCACTTTTGAAGTCAGCAAACCAACGTTTTATTGTTGTTTCTGATGGAACGAAGTCCCCATAACACTTTTCAAGCCATTGCTTCGCTTGAACGGTATTTTTTCCCATCAAGAAGCAGTGTAAAATTAAAACACGAAATTGTTTTTGATCCATTATTTTAAAAATAACAAAAGCAGCGTGACTCTTAGCACAATAACTCACAAACTAATGAATAGAATATCATGAAATTTTAACAGCTGTCTTTTGAAGGTTAGTACTAACTGAGAGAAAGGTGACTGCAATAAAACTAACGTCATCTATGTGTTAGGCCCGGGACTTTTCAGCCCATGTGTTATATAGTCCGTCGTTTCGGCAGTTCGTCTCTGTAAGCGGTTTTTGCACCAATGGGTGGATGTGCAGACCTGCGCGAAATAGGTATTTACCCAAATAAAATTTCAGATACGTCAAATTTTTCCATTTTCCTATAGAAACATATAATTTGTTTGAGAACAAATTTATTATTGTTATTATTATATATTAGACTTCCTGATTCCAGTACAACGTTGGAAATTCCAATATTCTAACAAAAAAAGTTGTAAACACTCTCACTCAATCTGATCGCATTTCAAAAATGAACCCGAGTTTGCGGCACGTGAAACAATCTCGATTACGTAATACATATATAAATATCATGGTAAAGGGCGCAGTCGCGGCGATTTATTTAAATAACCGCGGAATATCCGTAATTTCGCAAACATAAATCACTTCTGCGGGTCAATGCGTGCAGATTTGCTTGTTCCTATTCTTTCGGAATACAATAAAATCGACCACGCCAGCTTTGAGTTACGTCGGTTGCGCAAGGTTCGTATCTGCAAGCACAAGAAACGTAAGTAATGATTTATTGATTGCACTAATGGAGAACCATCGCCCATAAGTCATTGCGATACCCTACGGATCATTCTATAAATATAGAAATGTCAGCCATCTCACTAATGATGATCGGCGAGAATGTTACTTTAGGTAGAGAATCGTTAGTAGCGATTGTAGATCTGCGCGTTGTAGTAACGTAGAGCTTTTAATTTACCAAGTCATTTGTTCTGTACTTGTACATATTAGACAGCTCTTAAGCGATATGTTTTGTGAAGGAACTATTACCTCAATTGCAATCTTTCACACAGTAAAAAAATGTTTTACTAATTTTTACAAAATATATATAGTAACTGAGTTGTAGTTATTTAGTTAACACTTTCTAGTAAAATTTCGAAAGGGTCTTTTTGTTAAGTCTTTAACATTGTTTTTTACTTTTAGTCAAGTAAAAGTTACAATCTAAGTTATTCATTCAATAAATTCATGTAAGAAACAGTAGTTATCCTAAAGGATCTATGCATGTCACATACTTATGCATGTTTTTGCAAACAAAAACAAGTTATATTCGTACACACAATGTAAATATGTATATATGTATATATGTATATATGTATATATGTATATATGTATATATGTATATATGTATATATGTATATATGTATATATGTATATATGTATATATGTATATATGTATATATGTATATATGTATATATGTATATATGTAAATATGTATATATGCATGTAAAAAATAGTTCCTTACCGAAGTATACACAATTAGTCTTCCTTTATGAAAGCGTACGGCTAACCAAGTATATATGTATACTACAAGGGCGACCGGAATCGGCAAGAAATGGTGCATAGAAGTTGAAGTGGATTCATTGGTCGGCAATGGCAACCATTTGTATGGCAGTTGACAAAATTTCAGACGTCTACTATTAATACTGGTTGCTTAAGAGTGTGTTTTGTGTAACAAATCAGCCGGTTTCGCAAAAATGGATAAAATCGAATTTCGTGCAGTGATAAAATACCTCTGGATGGTTGGGAAAACGGTCATGAAAATTCGCTAGAGGTTCATACCGGATGTACTGCATCATTTTCGACCATCAGCTTCTGGGCGAGCGAGTTCAAACATGGTCGCAGAAGCACAAGTGACTAACCACGTTGTGAACACCCACAAAGCGCTACCAACCATAAAATGGTCTACAAGATTCATGATGTCGTAAAAGTATTTTTCCTCCACGACAATGCACCGGCTCATTCATCCCACATCGTCGTGTCCAAATTGAATGAGTTGCTCTACGCATACCAGCGACTTTTTCCTAGTCCCAAACCTGAAGAAAACACTGCGGGTAAAAAGATTTGCCTCAAATGAGGAGGTCTTCGCCGCTACAGATGGGTATTTTGTAAACCTCTAAACATCCTATTTTTCCGACGGCTTGAAGAGAGTGGAGTACCGTTTGAAAAAGTGTAATGATCTTCGACGAAACTACATCGAAAAATAAAACTAGAAAACCACACCAACGCCGTGTTTTTCTTGTCTATTCCGGAAACATTTCAGGTCACCCTCGTACTGAAGTGCTGTTCATATCAAATCGTTCACCAGATCTATCGTCCCCCTGCTTTATAACTTCTACTGGACATAAAGTACGCTAACGCGCTCTGTACTGTGCCGACCGAACTATAGGCCCTTGACCATATTAATATTAATATCATATTTGGTGAAAAACGTCATTTAGGTTTTGGTACTGCTAGTGGTTGTTGTTTTAGATATGCCGAAAATATAGTAACAATGTATACACACTGCCTGCATGACCACTTAAACTTTCTTTTATCTTGCAGATGGCACTATAATTCAAGGCTTTTCTATGTTTATATATTATTTTATAGTGGTCTACTTTTGAAATAAAAGAACAACCATATTACTCTTTTAAAAAATCCTTGAGGGACTATCTTTAAGTAGACTACACTATACAATTTTGAAATCAGAATTATGTCTTAACTTACTGAAACTCCTAATACGATTTTCTTTTGGTATAAGCCACTTGAATGACATGACAAATATCAAAATCATAAAACGAGAGTTTTAGGTTAAATGAAGTATGTTTATTTGCAACAAACAACTAAGATATAAAAATTGTGGGAAATGATCTCCACCTTCTTCGAGACATTTCTCAAATCAATTTTAAGTTATAATAAAATTTTAACAAGTTCCTGTCAACTGTGTATCTGACGAATAGTTTGTTATATTAACAACTAATGAGTGGAATCGTCTTTCCAATGGCGTAGACGTTTTTGAGTCAACCTATAAACGGTTATCAACCAAATCAATATACCGTATTCTAGGTAAATTAAATTTAAAATTTTCCTTTGTTTCGGTTTAGTTTTGTAATTTAGTTTGACTTTATTTATAAGTGAAATATGTTAAATATGTCTGCACTGCAGGGAGACTTTTCTTGTTGATCAAATTAAATAAATTTTGACATTGGCATAGACTGGTTTATGTGTGCTCTAAATATTTTTCAATAGTCTTTTTACGCACTAATTTTGTTTCACTTATGCACACTCTCTCCCCACTTTCCCTGATACATACAGCAACAAAAATATTGTACACCCAAAGCTCCAACAGTGGGTAAATAAGAACATTTTTCTTCTCAATGTGTCAAAAAATTTAACTCAACGGAACTGCAAAATTATGTAAAAATAATAAGCAATTTATATAACGCCCATAACAGTTAAAGTCAAATTATTTACACAGTTTTGTAAATTTTATGAAATAAATGCATGATTTTACACAATATTATTGTCAAAACAAAATATGTATATAGTATTGCTATATTCAGTGACAGACCCAATGCAAAACAATACTCTTTATCCGTATTATAATAAATAAGACGATAAAAAAATGTGCTATACATATATATATATATAGTCATTTCAAATTAATATTTATAGAGCTTCAAAGTCCACCGTTAATATCGTGTTAACACATGCGGATTTAATACATTCATATATTTTCTTTTAATTACAAATTCTAATTACTAAGTATGGAAAAGGTAAAAGCAACACGAGCATGAAAGCAATATGTGTTACATGAAGTATTACTACATTGTAACGTGTATATAGGCAGTAGAAAGAATAAAAAGAATATCTTATAACGTTGTACAATTTTCCAGCGAATTCACATCTTGTTTTTAGATATTTCTCTCGTCTAAAAAGATATTTTAATTTGTTATTCACTCTGAATGGTGTCTCAAGTTTAATTCTTATTTTAGAAGTCAAGTATTTAATTGATTTTATCAGTGTATTTAATCTATGTTCTTTCAATTCTTTCGATTTGTTCTTATTCACTTTCGCTCTTTTGGTTCGTACCACTGACTTTATAACCTAGATAAAAAAATAGTATTACGTAGCATTACTTAGGTCCTTTCTTTCGACAAATTATAGAGTTGTTTAATCAGTTTTATCTCTTCTTTCGTTGTCATAAAAGCAACACAGATTGCTAAAGATTAAAAGAAGAAAATAAATGTTAAAATTTTTCTACATAGTATGGAATAATGGTTGCAATTCTATCAAACCATACTGGAAAAATGCAATGAGAATATCGAGAACATGATAATTGGTCTCGGGGAAATCAACGTTTGATATATTACGATCGAACCCAACATCCTTGGAAGTTAAATATTTAAGATTGAGGATTAAGAAGTCATAGGAGGTGGAACCCAAAAGTTCCCAAAATGTAGTGTTAAATAAAATTGTAAACTACTGTAGGAGACAAACCACAATTGCGTTCGAAAGTTACATTAATTTAATACAACTGTTAAAATACAAATGTACTGTATAATACTGTATAGTGCGCGACTAGTCGGCTCGGTTGGTATATGATGACTGTCGTGCGCAGGTAGATAAAGTGCCAAGTGAGGTCCTTTTTCAAACATTAGCGCCACCTGGTGTCATCTGCTTTAACAACTACCAGAATTTCATTCGTCTTCGTTACCTTCATAGTAGTTTCTTTGAGATTGCAAACACCGATCCCAATGCCTCTATCACGAAAGGAATGCATTGAAGAGAAGTCTTGTTTGCTAATGTATTCAGCACCGTTTGCGATCCAATCTTCTTCCTTGCCAAATTTTCGCTCCGTTAACTTGGTTTCTATCCTTTGAGACAGTAAAGGCCGTAAAAAGCCAAATTGCACGAGTATGCTGGATGAAGAAGAACACTTATGGAGTTTTTCATCAGCAAATATTTGGCTGTTTTGAAAATGCTTAAACCAGTCGTGAATTTGTGTGTTCGTGCTATAAGCCTTGTCGAGTTAAAAAGAATACTTGATGCAAAATCGTAAACCCAAGCATATACAACAATGAAAACTGTTCACCAACAAGAATCGTTTAAACTTATTCCGCTTGGAATATTTTCGAAGTGTTTGCACAACTGCATGTAATGACGTTTGATTATAACCGCATCTGTTTAAGCACGTAATTCAAATTTAAGTTTAAATGCAGGCAGATAATAAATCTTAAGCTTTTACGAAGGTTTGTTCTGCTCTTGCTTTGTCAATTGGATGAAATTGATGTTAATACCACAATGGAAAATTCGTATAGCATTAAAATACTTCCAAAATTATCATAAGAGGTATTTCTTTCCATATTCTTTGATACAGAACACGTAAAATTGATAGTATTCGTTCTGCAATAGTCAATTTGTTTCAAGACTTACTGCCAAATGATGGAAAAACTATAGCCTTACTATTGAAAAGAAAATCATAAAGGATGGTCCTATCTCCTTAAAAAAAACGGAATGAGAAGCTCACAGCGTCGATACAACATGCAGCAGGCCAAAAGAAGCACCATGCAACTGAAAGCGAAACGTCGGCAGACTCATGCAACTACGGTGCAGTTTCAATCGCGCAACATAATTTTTTTAAAAGAAAATTATGGGAACCATCTTTTCTTGTTTTATAAGTTATAATGCATCTGCCTTCGAAATATGAAATACTTCACCCTCAGGAAATTGATTAAAATCGTGCTTGTGTGTGTGCAAGAGAACCACAAGCTTGTATTTACTTTTATATACCCCCCTTCCACAAACGCAACGGAAATAAAGCATACTGTACAAAAACTATTTAATTAAGGTAAATTGAAATTTTGAATCCTGAATTGATTATTTTGAATTGCTATTAAAGTCTCTAGCCTTCCTTATGAAACAAATATCAGAAAGGTAATCAAAATAAATCGATTAGAAGTGTTAAATCACCTGAAAAGGACAGTACATATATGTATTCCTCTCAACGCAAAGGATTTAAACACTACCACAGTCGGAAGTAATAAATAAACAACAAAAGATTTATTTTCTTCCTCAATTAAACATAATACACCAACTCTACTAGTAATTCCTTAATTAATTCAAGCTCTAACTTCCCATTTCCAACACAAAAATGAATTCTCTTTCGTTTCTTCATCAGATAATAAAAGTTCTTTCATTATTCTTAGTTACTTCCACGCTACACGTATTCCGCGCCGATATTAATGGTCATGCAACTCAATTTCACCTTGTTCGTTGCATTCGAGAACAATAAATGTGGGTAAACATGTTTTGTCCAACAACGTCATTAATTTCAGTAAAACAGCAAGCGTTAATTTCAACAAGTCTGTGAATAGGTGTAATTTGAATAAAATATGATGGTAATGGTGTGTAATTTATGCCGGGCAGGATTGTTTTAACACACCAAATAGGTATTTACGTGTGCATGTTATGGGACAGGTTGGTAAGACTGGTACTGTGTTTTCGTTGAGATAACTAATAGTACTGCTGTTTGTTTGCTATGCTTGGAACAAATGGAAAGTATCTAACAAGCTGTGTTAAGGATAAATTAATAGAATCTTTTAAATACTATAGCCTGAAATTTCTGCTTTATGAGCTATTTTATGTATAAATGTACGCATGTGTATACACTTCTTTTTGTTGAAATAACTCAAATAAGTTAGATTCGGCAAAGTTATCTTATTAAGTGTTCAAAATGATCTTCTGATACAAACAAATAAAAGCACAATTCACAGGTATAGCAGTAAACTCCACTCACACAAATTAATTAATTATGCGGAACGCAGCGTTTCGGGAGCACGTGGGCTCCCATTGTCAACCGTGTTACCGACTGAAAGTAAAAACTGTATCACACATGCAAATTATTTTCTACGCAGGCTCTAAAATTTCTAACCATATGACTATTTACAATCTACTAGGTGGCCTCATGCCTTTTACGGGGAAGGATGGACCGAAAGCGAACCGTATCATTTAACAGAGTCTATGGTAATAAATCCATCAAACTCGAGTGTGCAATTGGGGGTGGTTCTCTGTTCAATAAGTTTCCGTTCTTTTTCTTTTTCATATATACCGTTTCGTACGCGTCTAATTCTCTATACGAGTTCACGTTTTTAAGTAGTGTCAGATTTTTTAAATCAATCTTATGTCCGGATTTTACCATATGCTCTGCTACGCTTGATAGTTCAGGTTTGTCGAAACGATAGTGTCTAATATGTTCTTTGAACCTCGTTTCGATACTCCTTTTTGTTTGTCCAATATAAACTTTCTCACAATCATTGCATGCGATTTGGTATATTCCAGACTTTTTTATCATCTCCGGTTTATCTTTGGGATTCCCTAAGAGATTCTTTAAGTTGCTTTTGACACAAAAGGCACGTTCATGTTTAGTTGTCGGAAAATTTTACTTAACCCTTTTACTGTTGGGTGAAAAGGAAGAGTTATAAATTTCTTGTTACCGGTGTTTGTTGATGTCAAAGTCGTGGAATTTCTGATGTGTTGTTTGTATTGGACCTTCCTTAAAATACGGTCGACATCCATAGAAGAGAAACCATTGTACCTCGCTACATCTTTGATATATTTTAATTCTTTGTCATACCTGCTCTTGTTTAGCGGAAATCTGACGAGTCTATTGACCAGAAAACTAATCGCGGACATTTTTGTTGTTCGCAATGGTGCGAATCAAACGTGATGAATCTGTTGGAATTAGTTTCTTTTCTGTAGATGTCTATTTCTAATTTATTATTATTGCGTATGACTAGAGTATCTAGAAACGGAAGGCGATTGTTCACTTCTTCTTCAATGGTAAACTTGATCGTGGTAAATTTTGAGTTCAGTTCTGCTAGAAAATCTTGTATATTTCCTTTGTTGGTGTCAAACACAGCGAAAATATCATCTACGTACCTAAGCCAAATTCTCGGGAAATATTTGGTTTCTTTTTCAGGTTTGTTTCAAATTTGCTCATGAAAAGGTTCGCAATAAAAGGCGATAGAGGATTACCCATCGCCGTGCCTTCCACCTGTTCGAACCATTTTCCGCCTATTTGAAAACAATTTTGTGACATGCATAATTTAGTTAACCTTTTATATTCCGCGGTTTTCACATCATCTACGTTATTTAATTTCAAAATTCAACCAAATACTCCATCGTTTCTGGAATTGGTACGCTTGGGAAAAGTGAACAAACGTCGAATGATACAAGGACTTCCCATCTTTTAATTCAATATTTACAATTTTATTTACAAAATCTACGGAGTTTTCTACACATAGGTTATCTACTTTATGGGGCAAGTTCTTATATTCATTCACTAGCCATTTGGACAATTTGTATGTTGGAGAATCAATGCCGGATACTATAGGTCTCATGGAATTGCCTGGTTTGTGGATTTTTGGAAGACAATACATTTTTGGAATGGTAGGGTTTGAACTTGTTATTTTGAATTTCAGGTTATTATTGATTAAGTTGGGACAGTCCTTAATAGTATCTTTAGTGATTCTAATCATTGACGGTAGGGGGGTTTTCTTTAATTCTCTGTACGGTCCTGACGCTAACATAGTGTTGACGCGATTATAATAATCCGGTTTGTCCAGAATGGTTCGGTTTGTCAGTCGGTAACACGGTTGACAATGGGAGCCCACGTGCTCCCGAAACGCTGCGTTCCGCATAATTAATTAATTTGTGTGAGTGGAGTTTACTGCTATATCTGTGAATTGTACATCCACACAGTCCTTGCAATCGTCAAAAGCACAAGTTTCTTTTTAAACATATGAACTTGTTTTTGGTGAAACACTTCCTACATAATTGACTATATTTGACAATATCTTCTACAGTATTGAACTGGATTTATTATTTGGAAAGACATATGAACATTGAAGATGATTGTTCCATAAATTTAATAAATATAATTTCATGAAATACATCCATCAGATTTGATCTAACCATTCATCTTCACAACTGATATATTACTATTTCCATTATCATTCCTTGTTCCTGTCATCTATGTTAAATTAAATACACTAAATACGATGTCATTGAACAATACTAAAAATATATATTAAAAACGAAAAGATGGAATCTACAATCGTTGGCTTTTAAATTAGGAACCAATGCAACAAATTTAAAAAATCTAACTTAAGAATTTTTAATCTAAATAAATCCACGCATAGTAGTATTAATCCTTTCGTGTGAATTATTACTTAGTATTCTATATAGGTAAAGAAGTCAGAATGTTTTTAAGGTGTTCATCAGCTCATCATGTACCAAGTGACAAACATTCGGGAAATGACTAATACATTTGGTTATAAGGCTGCGTTAGATACACTGGTAATACAACCTTTATGTACGATTGCTGCCTGTTTTTGAATCCGTCGAGTAGATATGTAAATATATTATGGAACTACAACGTTATCTCTATTATGTCTTTGTTTTTCTATACCTTAACAAAAAACAAATTTTGTGGTATACTATGAAAATATCTAGAATCGAACAAATACCACCAATATCAAAATATGCATATTCCTAAAATTGCTATTAAAAGACAATAATATTCTGAACTATTAGTTTTCAAATAATAGGATGTGGTTCGTAGATATTTAATTCATGTTAATATAAATCTAAGTTCACATCAGATTTTGTTAATATCTCAAATTTGTTCAACTATTTTTAATTCGAGCTATGCATCACCTTTTTATACAATATTCAACAATATATTAAAATCAATTAGTAACAGATACGGATTGCGCATTTATTTGGACATTTCATTTATTAAATTAAATTTAGTTTGCTGTTGACTATTTCTACAAATGTATGTCATATTTACAGAAACAAGCTATTATTATTATATGTAACTATTTGAATTATGTAACGACAGACTTTCTAAATACAACGTTATACCTTCATTCACCCGGTTCTTTTTTAATAAATTCATAAAAACATGTTATACCTGGTAAATTCGTAGTATTTCTACTCTGATAACTACAACTTCATAAATTTAAATGTTGTTAAAGTAGCAAATATTTTTTCGTATAATTTTGGTACGAGTACATCTTTCTAAAATGTTAAAATTCTCGCAATACCTCAGTGTAATATGTGTTCCCGTAATATTCCATTACTGTATACGTATGTCTGAACTCAGCTTTATATTTATGCATGAGATACTGTTGCAATTTGTTTTGTGTAGCATAACAATGAAATCTGAAAAGTTGTGGTTGCTACGTTTCCACGTCTAATTAAATGAATAAATTGCGAACAAGGCAGTGAGATAATGTGTGAGAAAAAAGTGAACTTTTCGCACGTTATTTTACTCCTGAGCGGTTTATTGTTCAACTGTCATGCCGCCCTAGCAGTATAAAAAAATTAGCATTTTCGTTATTAATGTGATAGCTTATTTCTGCGTTTATACTTACAAAATTGCGAAAATTGTTGTGAATAAGATGATTCATAGTTTTATGTCCAATTTCGTATCTGAAAGTAATAAATGTTGTGTATTGTTTTAGAACCACTTATTAAGGTCTAGCAGTACAAATCTGCATCAATTTAAAAGAGAATTATCTAGGCAATATTTTTTATAATATTCTTGAGTATGAAAAGAAGATTACTAATAATTCTAAAAATGTGACCACTAGAGCACTAGGAAGTACTAATTATTTTTTGTATTTGGAAAACCTGTAGCTACTGTTATCTAAGCAATGGAGGGACGGATATTTGCAAATGAAGAAAATAATGGAAAGTGATTCAAGTGAGTGGAAAAAGTTCCACTCAATTCCTAATATTAAAAAACAACTAACTTCATATACGAGGGTCATTCGGAAAATAAAGAACGTTTCTTCTACAGAACTTTTTATTAGATATAATTAAACGAAACTGTGTTTTAAATAAAAGAACCACTGATTAACGGCTTCTTTAAATTCATCATCACTTCCATAGCGTTATCCACTCACAAAATCTTTCAATTTGGGAAATAAGTGAAAATTACTTGGGGCTAAGTCCGGATTGTATAGGGGATGTTGAAAAAATTTCCACCGAAACTGCTAAAGTCCTGCATCACTCTCGCTGCATTGTTGTGAAGGAGGATAACTCTACTGATTTTGAATAGCACGGCGAGGTTGTTGAAGTGTCTGACAGCAGGCCGTCGAATTTATGATCTCTAGTCATTATAATCGATGAGCAGGACACCCTTACGCTTCCAAAACATCGTAGCTATAATCTTTCTGGTGCTCAAAGCTTTTTTCGGTTTCGTTGGGGATTACAAGTGACGCCATTGCATTGGTTGGCGCTCTGTTTCTGTTAAAACAAAACGTTCTTTGCTTTCCAAATGATCCTCGTAAATGCCTGATCAAGTTTAATCTATATTCTACACTATTCTACATGATAAGTAATAAAAGATAGAGAAACTGATGGAAAAGAGTTATTATTAACTACAACAATAAATGAAACGGAAGATTTCTCTAAATTACGTGACACACACCATATTATCAGAAAAACTCAATCTTTAAAGAAATAAAACACGTTTTATGATTTACACTTTGATAATTGTATGTAACAATTGTTTCACCACACAGTGACTTGTTCATGTATACTAAAATATATAAACTTCAATTTCGTGACTTCGGTATAAATTCCATTGTTGTATATGTCACAGTTTGCGTTTGCACAGTTATGACGCTAATCTTTAAATTATACCAGAGAACTGTATATGATGCCCTCTAAGCTTTTGTCAAACTTGGTTGTAGTATCTCCTATCTTTCGTCAGTTACAAATACGATTAACTTCTTGGAAATGAATCTGATAATTTATACGCAAGCGTTACACTACTTGTTTAATGAAAGGCACTTACTTACACTTATGTCAAAGATTTTAATAACTACTTTAGGTTTCTACAGAGCTGCATAGTTTCAACTTTCATATTATGTAATGACGCGAGGTATTTTTACGTATACTTTGTGTATCTGTTTTAATTACTTCAGCAACGTTCAATTAGCTTCCGTGAAAAATATAACGAACACCTGCGTTGAATATTGTAGCTAAACGAAAATGAAAAATAAAGTACACGCGTATTACCTGCAGTAAATTAATGATATTAAACGGTACAATTTTCTTAAATGCTACATGACGAAGTTACAGGTCGCATGTATGAATGTACAAGTTTCATTCTTTCGACGCTTGAAGAACCCAACAACGGTAATCCGATAACATCAAAAACTTTTAATTAAGGGCTGCAAAACGTTCCAGGGCATGTAATTCTGCGTTTAATTTAATTGTGAGTCTTTCTTTTTCTTTTATTTCTGAGTTATATGAAGGTTACATATACACGTACCAAAAGTTCTATCTCATGACATTCTCGAAAATATTCAACTCTTGTAATTATGCTTCAATAATTTTTCAAAGATACTATGGTGGAAGTCTCTTATACACTCTAAATGTACATATAAAGATGAGTGAAATTCCTATAATTCCAGTTAGTTATTTAGCTGGACATTGTACAAAGTCAGGCATAGCCTTTCAGGAGAAGAATCTTCTTCCTTTAAACAGTTTAGTTATTGCTAAATTATACATAATATTAATACTAATTTGTAAATGTGCCTAGAGTTAAACTGCTAGCTCAATGATCATTGATACTGCGGTTAGTTTCTTGTATTAATGTAACAGCACAGCAATACAACAGTTATACAACTTCTGCCAGTAGTTGTTTAATGGATTAGAACTTCTGCAGTCTGATCAAATTTCATAAAATTTTGTATTTTCGTATTCTCTAATCCCGGAAACCCAAAACTTTACTTATTACTATAAAAAATGCTTTCATGCAAAACCTGATTCTTGCAATACTGCTATTTCTATTAACAAATATGATCTATAATAACTCCCAGAAATTAAATTTAGTGTCATTCTGAGTTTAAATAAAAGATACATTAGCCTAGACAATATTTTGTATCACTTTGTATACGGTCTTCAAGAGTTTTTTTTTTTTGAATACATCAATAGTATACGCTAACAAAAGATGCGATCTGCTTTATTTACTATAACGGCAATACAGCGGAGCAGTAAGCCAAAGATTGCGAAACGTTCACGCACCCATTCTGAATCATTAACCAATAAGAATTTCTCCGTAATACGCAACACTTTCAGACCATTTCGCGGTTTATTGGGCGTGTTCGTTGACTCAATACAAATATATAAATACTGGGTGAACCATTTAATTTAGGACAGCGACAATGTGACAATCATTTATATTCACGTCATATTATAGCCTGCTATGTATAGACTAACGTCACAAACTTACAAGTCTGAACCTGTTAAAGTAGACGCCCGAGGTCGAGAGAGTCACATATCAGCATTAAAATGGATGGTCTCGAGGAACGAGCGGTGATTACATACTTGCGTTTAAAAGAGATGACCTCAATTCAAATTCATCAACATTTGGGGAATCTGCACTATCACATAATAGTTCAAAGGTGGTATCGTGAATGTAAATGTGGTAGACAGTAGTGTAGAGACGACTATGCAGATGGAGCATCCTCAACCATCACTACCCAAGAAACTTTTAAAAGGGTACACGATCTTGTGCTGCAGTATGACTATTGACAACTATGTAGTTGAGGATACCTTTCTCTCATATCATGTGGTATGTGAAATAATTACTGCCGAACTGAACATGAAATAGTTGTCTGCAAAAGATGGATACCACGATTCACAGGTATATCAGTAAACTCCATTCACACAAATTAATTAATTATGCGGAACGCGTCGTTTCAAGAGCACGTGGGCTCCCATTGTTGACAATACCTGTGAATTGTACATCCACACAGTCCTTGCAATCGTCATGGATACCACGAATATTAACAGATGCACACAAGCAAATTCGAAAAGACATTTGCATAGACATTACAAAAATGCAAAATTTGTGACAATAGATGAGTCCTAGATGCATCATTATGATATACAGATCAAAGTACAGAGTAAGGAGTGAACATATCGAGGTTCGTCACCACCGAGAAACTTCAAGATGCAACCTCCGGCAAAGAAGGTCAAGCGAATCGTATTTTGGGATGCTAAAGGCGTAATTTTAATAGATTTCCTACCGAAAATAACCACAATTACAGGACTTGTTATGCCAGCATAATTCCCAAATTACGTGACTTGATAAAAGAAAAACGTCAGGAAAAGTTGCATAAAAGTGTTCTCTTACATCAGGATAACGTACCAAGGTGACAAGTCGGTTATTGCAACGGCTGTAAAGAATACCTGCGTGGTAAACCATTTAGATCAAATAATTATGTGATATGTGCAGTAAATCAATGGTTTGAAGACGTTCAACAAGCTTTTCTTTTGAAATATTAGAAATAATAAAACATCGATGGGAAAAAGCGTTAATCTTAATATAGACTATGTTGCAAAATAAAAGTAAAATATTTGCAAATTTTTTATTGTAAGCAGCTCAGGGGTAGAGTAAACTGATTCATCTTCGTACGTCAATTAAAGCTTGCTTGATGTCGAAATAGAAGGAGTAACCTTAATTTGAAACATTTTTTATACCACTGCAATGTTTCAATATCCAGGTGTATGGACGAGTTTCTTCCGGGTTTTGGCTAAAAAGATACACGTAATTTTCGAGGCAAGTTATTTTTTTTATTTGAAATATTGGCTATCGACTTCTACACATTTCACCCATCTTTCAGATAATTTATGGATACCATGCCAGAAAAACTGCTTGCCTTATTAACTATTATTAATGCGTGGTTAAAATTAATCATTTGTTGACGATAATGTTGTGAAAGACCGACTTCGCCAGGTAATAGCCACGATTTTTTCCGCTTCGGGTTTTCAAAATAAAGCGATTTTTCGTCACCCACATTTTTCGTATGTGTCAAATGCAATAAACATCATTTCTTCTCCTTTTACCTTCATTTTCACGTTTTCAAGATGAATTTCTGTTAATAAATAAAATGTCCGTTGAATGTCTGAATATATACATCATTATCGTAATGATTGTTGGATTCTGCCATGTCGCTAAAGTGTCTGTCCCTGATGTTTTGCGAACAACTGCAAAACGTCAGCGACACGCCGAAACCCGACAACCGTTACGATAATATCAAACGGTCGTGAAAGCTTGAGAAGCTATTCATTCATTGTACACCCCTACCAAGTTTTAACCAATTCGGAATTTAACGTCTGGAAAGCTTTCCTTGTTAGTTTTCGACAAGTTCAACCGTCTATAGTCCATATTTTTCTTTTGAAACGCATCATATTTGTATTTCGCCGCAAGTTAAATAGTTTATCCTATACGTTAGGTTATATTATAACCAAGATATCCCAGATCGTCATGGCTCTTACTCGCTTTGTTTTTCACGTTGCATTACAGCATCTTCTCCGTTACCGCGTCTGCCACGCAATTAATAACGTCGCGTTCGCGAAACGCGAACCGCAACGGGTTCGAAAACGTTTCGCCTCTCGACAGCGCGGCGTTTTCTCATTTCTTCCGATCGGCGAGCCGATGTACCGATCAATCATGTTCGATCGCTTTTCCTCGCCGTGCACGGCTCGCCTTGATTAATGATATATCGGATCATTATTGGATTATTCGCCGAACGGTGTTCGCTAGACGGATTATGTAGATAAGTAGTTCGTATTTCATCGATGCAATTTTTTTCGTCGACGCGACTGTTGCAAAATATAGGCTTCGGCGTGAACGAAGTCGAGACAGTTTGAAGACTTAGTCGGTAATTGAAATAACTGGATTGCTAAAATTGGAAATTCGTGTTCAATTTTAACGTTTATGTATCGGAATTCCTATGAATGTAATTGAAGCTCTAATAAATAATAATAGTCACGAACTTTGAAGCAGAATACTGAATTGACAATGTTAAGATAAAGGGAAAATTTAAACTTGCCGCCACTAAAAGCGCAACGGCCACTTAAGAAACTACGAAAGGGGAAGATAAGATGTCGTAGGCACAGACTTGTACACACAGAGTACTACAAACCTTCAAGTAGATAGGAAAAGCTGGTCCACAATAGTTACATCTGTTTACCTCGTTAAAAACACCTTCGGTCTACTCTATCAACAAGCACGCTTGACCATTTACAGATGGTGTGACAAGCTGAGATGTTCCACTAAAGCTCGCTCGCAATCGTACGAAATTGTTGTGTTAACCTTCATCGGATATTTTATATCTGTCATTTCTGGAGGCTTCACAAGTCAATTAGAACCTTTGAATGATTCTTTCAATTAATCATTCAAAAACTTCAGGAAGAGTGGAATGAATAATTCTTAATTCTCTAACGAATACAACATGTATTTTTCATCATATTCTGTTGAATATATTTCACTCAGAACATTTCTGAAAACTTAAGATAGCACCTTAGCTTAAATACTTGCTTTTCATCACAACTAGTTGATTATGCATTTAAAATGTAATGTCAAGATGTTTTCTTTTGTTTCAAGTACTTATGCACCAATGCATACTGAATTAACCTGTTTCCAAATATTATAGGAATTACATACAAAGTACTTCTAAAATAAATTTCACGTAAGTTTGTTTAAATACATGTAAACCTGGTTAATAAAAATGTAAAATAATTAATTTTACGGGTAGTTTTTGTTCAGTCATACGTTATCATACATCGCTGAAAAGAGAAAAAAATCTTACTCGGCAACCTAAAAATCCAATGTAACGCCCATTTAACTTAAGGAAACTGAAACGAGTTCTCGAGAAGCAACCATATTGAATTTTTGCTCGATACCAGTTTTAAATTGGTCTCATCGAAAATAATAATTTTTATACAAAACTTTTTTCGTATTTTTTATATTTACGAAGATAATTGACATACAGATAACTTTTGATAGGTTCAACATTTTGAACTTTTTAAGCAGATGTCAGACTTTAAACCAGCATATAAAACTGAAAAACATTACCCATTTAACCAAATCTTAATCTTCAATAATAAGAAAGTTACCCAAACAATCCCACTCATTCTGGGACACAGTATATACGTTATAACGAGGTGCAATAGGATATCATAAACACGTGTTCAACGGTATAGGGTAAGAAAATATTTATATAAATGAACGGTTTAAAGTCAAACTGACTAGGAAATAGTTCTAGCGACTACATATGAAATATGTTCAGCAGCATGTTGGGGTCGTACCTTGCCTGAAGTAGACGGCATTGATCTTAGCTGTATTTAAAGAACCTACACTGGCTTTTTTAAAGCATAGACGGATGCATTTTACATATAATATGAAGTATAATTTAAATTTTAAAGTGCTCAAATAGAAAATTGTCCAGTATTTCTAATTATAAACTCTAGAAGAAGAGAAAATTTTGTCTATATCTTATATTAACGATTGCAAGGACTATGTGGTTGTATAATTCACATGTATGACAATAAACGCTACTCACACAAATTTATTAATTATTTAGCACGGGGACTCCCATTGTCACCCGTGTTACCGACTGGTCGGTAACACGGTTGACAAATTAAGAAATTTGGGTGACTGGAGGTTAGTGCTATCCCTGTGAATTATATTTTATATTTTCACTAATTATATTATTGATCAGAAAAAAGGGAAAGAAATAGAAAACGAAAATTCAAAAGTAATACCTTTTGTTTGAGGAGTGCAAAGAGCAAAAGGAATACAGTCAAGGTAAAAATAGATTAAATATAAATTAAAAACTCTCTTTAATATTGTAAATCTTGTTCTAAAGATGCTTGAAAAAGTTGATCACCACACCAACGAAACGTCTCAATTAAGAAGGAAAGTAAATAAAAAGAAATTATCGTTTTCGTTAATATAACGACGCAAGTCCTCCAAGCAAAAAGAACGAAATTAAGAACGAATTATAAGTTTAGCATCAAATATAACAATTTTCTAAACTAGGTATAACCTAAACTAATGATAAGTAATTAATGAACACCACAAACAAAAAAGGTTTCAGATTGCTGCCCTACGGAACACCAGATGTAGAAAGAAAAATATGGTCTGCCGACCTTTACATAACACATTCTCTTTTGTCGATTTATAAATAAGATACTCTTTGTTTTGATAATTAGTGCGACATTAATGCGTCGCAATCTAATAGGAATACTTTTCAGTTAGTTAAAGGTTTAGCAGAAGAAAAAGCACAAGGAAAATCAAGACGCCACTTCAAATTAATTTCAATTACCATAAAACATAAACACGCGATTAAGAAATTATCTTCCAATTTAAAGTGAAAACCAAATTAGAAAGAAATGAAAACGTATTCAATTTCTCACGCCACAGCGCTGTGTTGAAACGACAGTCAGTCGTATTGCAAAAAGCTCTTGCGTTTCTACATTTATGCTTGTTAAGAATTTCGTCCGTAATTATTACTTTTAACACATCAGCAGCGAATCTTCTGCACATCCGAAATTTCTTTTCGCACAAATTGTCCCACACGAGAATTAATTCATTAAAAATTTTCTAATACTTTAATACTTACATTACACACCTAAAATAATATATTGGTTGCATCGTAGAGGTCGTTCTCGTACTAATTCTCACGGATCTAACAGAGGTTGTGATCTTCCAGTTGTACGACATGAATAATCATCGTCTGAAAATTTCGCTGTATTCCAAAAACAAATCGTATACATATTGTTTGGTTTAGTAATCGCCGCCGTATTGTAATAGATTTGGTGATTGGGGACCTATTTAAAAAGTTAATAGCATAATTAGATGTACATAAATGGATTTCACCTCAAGAAAGATGAATAGAACAGAAAATCGCCGAAGAGTTTACCTATAACAAAGCTGACGTTGTTATATTGTCATAATCTTGATTAGTACCTCAACATTATGCGAAACCTAATTATTGAGACGGCACACGCAAATAAGAGTTTATAGTACGTTAAGTTTCATATGTACAACGAAAGTCCTAGACAACTGAGCCATTTGATTATTTAAACAATATTGGACATACGTATCTATGTTTTATAGAATGAGTTAGATACAGTAGCATGGTAAGCATGTACGATTAAGACAGTGTTTTAGGTATGGTTTTACTTTTTTGGTAACAAAATTACATTCAATCATATAAGTATACACATATTTTTATTACGCCTGTACCAAGTAACCTCTATCTATATTTTACATTTCAGCAGCTGGGACAGTAACCAGTATCGAATCTAACTCATAGCATTTTTTTTTCTTGTAACCTTCTGAAGAGAAATTCTTTGGATAATTGGAATTTTAAGTAGTAAGGTGTAAACCGAGGATTATTAGATAGAAAAACGTTTACAGGTTGTAAAGCACTTTTATTCCGTGAATTCATTTGACCAGAGAAGAAATTATATTGAAATTATATCCTTGTTGGATGTTGATTTCTGAAACGCCACTATTCGAATACGTATAAAGTGGGGGTATCATCAATAGCCTGAATGAATCCCTATGTAATGCAGTTTAGTAGCCATCGAAACTAAAAAATTTTTTAATTTACTTAACCCAAATGATTTAAATAATTGAATGTGTAACGAGGTGTATTTCCACATATCGGGATATATAAATAGAAACAATTTTCTGTAGTATACTGCCGAATATTCTCAACGAATTCACGAACAACCCCTGCAATCCAAAAAAGTTACCGTGTGGTGTGGTGTGGCTGCGTTCAGAATACTAGGACTATATATTTTCGACCGTACAATGACTAAGTTCTCGACGGTATTTGGAGATGCTCCGAAGTTTCCTACCTGCTGAATTGCAACAACTTGGGGTAGAACATAACGACTTATAGTTCCAGTAAGATGGAGCAACAAGCCATACTGCTGCCAAGACCACCAAATTTGAGCAGCTCTGATTTTTCTCTATGGGGTTATTAAAATATTCCTCGAACTCGTCAAGTTTTAAAAGCCAACATTACTCAAGAAATTAGAGCAATAAACTAGAAAATGCTGCAGCAAGCTTTTAGTTACGACCTTGTAAATGTTTAGAAAAGCACGGTGACCATTTGACAGATGTTATTATTATAAAATTATTTTTATTGTTAAACTATATTATATATGCAATAGAAATGTTTTCTTTTGACATCAGTGGATGCGTTTGTATGTCCGTAATAACCTTCTAAAAAACGTCAATGCCCATTATGCCACCCTATATTTTGTTTTATTGGACAGTTGTGAAGTTTTTCCCGGACGTCATTATAGCCATTGTGATGTGTTTACATTTGTTAGTGATCGTTCAAAGTCTTTAAGACAAATTTTGAGCCCGCCGATTGTGAAGTGTGCTTTATAATACAGTTTTTACGCTAACAGTGTTAAGCCATATTAATTCATCTTCAACTTGTAGAGATTTATGGTGAGAGTGTAATAACAGATGGAATAGTGACAAAGTACGGAGTAGGTGGCGTCCTGTTTTCAATGATGATTTGGTTGAAAAAGTTAATGAGAAAATTCGTGAAAATAGACGTTTCACAATAAGAATGTTTCGTGATAAGTTTCCACAAATTTCAAAAACTGTTTTGTCACAAATCCTCACTGGTGGTATCTTTCTACGAAGAGGGTGTAGAAAAATGGATCTTCACTTATGATAAATGTCTGAGCAATAGTGGCAACTATATAGAAAAAATTAGGAAATGCTCTTTCATGTAGAAATAAATTTTGTTTTGAATAAAATGTTCATAAATATATTATCGGGTAATACTTACATTACTGAAGTTGGATATAGATTTCATTATGTACTAACATATAAATTAAGAATTTTTGCAATTGTGAACAGATGTTTTTTGATTAAACAACCTAATACGACTTAATATTGATCATGTAAATGGAATGTAAGTTCACAATGCTTTTCCACGCAACGTTATTATACAAACACATCCACTTTATTTCATGGTCAATGCGATATCCTTCAACCAATCAAATGTTATACATCTGACAAAACCTTATTTTTGCGTTAAAAACTAGCGAAATTGAACGTTAATTCTAATGCAACTAGGTTCTTATACTATTTCATTGTTAGGATTTCATACATGTATACATATGTGTATATACCTACCTATATGCACATCACACACACATATATTTAAATTAAACGCGAAAATGCGAGATGAAGGTTGTTTGTAATAATCGCAATTGAATACGTCAAATCGATCATCTTGCAAGTAAACAACATAATAGGTACATGTACGCAAGTCTGTTGAATAATTGATGTCGGCGTTCATGTATACATAGAGCGAACCGATCTCGCTTGCAAATTGGGCTTGCAAGTGATCTATTCGTCAACTATTACAAAGGACGGAGAAGGTGAGAGTGAACTTGGTAACAAGGAGTTGCTCGATCAATCGATGCTATCTTTCACGAATAAATAAATTTCCATGCTATTGAAATCTGTAGATTGATTTGTGGTGCCGTTTAGGAATACTTGCATTTTCAAAGTCATTGTTTGGGATTTTATCCTTACAAGATAGTATAAGAGTTGAGTGACGGGAACTTCCCTCAATGTTCTTTGCTGAAATAGTACTTCAAATTTTAGGAGAAGAATCTGATGCGGTTGTGATAATAAGTGATAAGGTTCATTTTCAACTTAATAGAATAATGAAACAACACATCGTCCGATATTGGGCTTTGCGCAAACGCCGAAAGGATGCTGTCTTATAGGTTATCGGTAGATTTTGATGTTACAGAATCCTACTTATCGTGTTGATATACATAATTAACAATAACATTGGTTCCAACAGGATGAGGTCATCGTATATACAGCATCAGCATCGCCGGCAGTTATTTGACTTCTTCCTGTGGACTTTCCTAAAATTACGTATATATGAAAGCAAGCCTCACACACTAAGCGAATTAAAAGAAGACATCGGACAGCATATCACACAAGTCAAGCAAGAACTGTTCGAGAGAGTAGGGGAAGTACATCCAAAATGCCTAGAAGCTAACACGAAAGATAAAAATGCTGCCAAATGCAACTTCTCATGGCATTGGCGACCCTTGGTTACCCCATGCACCGTTCTTGTGTACCCCCTCTCGGGACTAGCAACTCATGTATTGCTCGAGAGAAGGGTTGGGAATCTATACCCGCTTGCTTTGGCTGTGTTTGACTGCAGCCAAGTGTTTTATTCTTTTGGCAGTAGCTAGCGCCAAGGAATACTCACTTGAACTGTAACTGAACTTAGATATGGTGATAGTAGCAGAGAAGGAATCGCAATGTGTTGAGCAAAAATTCGTACAAAACCACGCTGATAACGCCGGATAAGCAAAAGTATGTCCGTGTGTTAGCATTTTTTATCTCCTCACATTGTCCTTCTCGTGAATGATTTCATCAATACCATGAGAAGTTGTATTTAGCAGCATTTTCAACTTCAGGAAGCGTTTACCGATTTGTCTCCGCTAGAATGGATACCATTTGTACGACATGTTTTCATATTTCAGTGAACAAAATGGCATGCTTTCACGTACGCAAACTATCGGACATACTCGATACAACACTCCAGCTATTATTATTATTTAATTCTAATATTGTGAACATTTTATTTTTAGTGTGCGCTTAAACTGTAAGAATTACTTCTAAAAAAGATTTTAAGTGATTTTGCAAAGAAAAAAGGTGATCCTAAACTCATTCTACGATCTAAACGTTTTACGTGTATGGTTTAAACCTTACTTTTGTATCAGGAATTCATTCTTCTCACATTCAGCAACCCAGAAGCAGGTCCATGTAATTAAAAGCGAAATGTCGACGTATTCATACAACTACGATACGGTCTCAACCCGGAAACCTAAATTCTTTAAAAGAAAAGAAATAGAGTGGAAATTTTCAACAATAACAAACTTACTTATTTTTGATATTACTTCTGCGAACCCCTGTGCTCTTTCTTAACAACTGAAGTTTTCTTGTATAAATTCCTTCAGTAAGAATAAACACCGGCCATTCTTTAAGGCATTTTAAACTATGTGGGGGCCTATGGCGCTTTAGAATATATGTGGTGTCTTTGAAAGAAATTTAAGATCGATGAGGTTAAGAAGTCTAGTAGATCGCAGGACTCTGGGGTTTAACCAAGAGAGCTCATGCACAAAGACAGGCCTTCTTATTCTGTAAGTACAAAGAATAAATGTACATATAATATATAATCATTTTAATGTAACATCTAAGTCAATCCTATATTTCTTCCATTTTTACAAGGAATATAAAATAGTCTAAACGTATTCCATTTTACTTTAAAGCTGCAATGATATAGAAACTTGAAAGTACACTCTATCTCGTAATTGTCGAAAGTTTCTTGCACTGGATATTAACGGAATCATACTGTTTATGAGATTATTTCTTCTACTTTCTTTTTCAACTGAAAAATACAAATAGTGTAGACGGTGTATCGGCTAAATGCATCAAAAGCTTGGTAAAAAAATTCATCGCTATAGCATAATTAAATTTATTAGAATGTTGCCCACTTTTGCGTAGTACATTCACTGTACATTTTTGAAAGAAGGAGCAGATTAGAGTTATAGAAATTGAATACTACCAACAAAATTATTACTTCGGTGAGATTTCGTATCTTTTTCCAAGTAAATGTAGCAATTCCCTAGACTTCACCGGCGTTGGCTTTATCGTACTTAATTATCGACGCAGTCAATAACATTTTCTGCATTCTAGTATATTCCTATTTGCGGCGAAATGATGACGGTATGCGAGATCTGTAGACAACAGAAATGTAGTGGAGGTCACAGGTTCCTGTGAAATTCAATAAAGGTTTTTCTCTCGTTAAACGGTTATTACAACTGTCATCGAAAGCTATGATTCTATATCCATAAATACATAGTTAGTCAGTCCGCAGCCCGGAATAAGGCCGAACTCGACGATAACCTGTCAGCTCTAAGGTGTAATAGGTATAATTACTAATAATTTGCAATTATATTTGACGTTAGAAATGCTATACCTACTTCGCATATTCGTGATTAGGTCAAGAGAAAATTTACGAGAATTAGCTAAAAGTTTAGATGAGATTGAATGTGGTTTATTTGGGACTTGACGAATATAGATGAAGATAAATACTGTCAGAAACCTTTTCTAACTAAGATCAAATTAGTCGATTAGAAAGTTGTGTTTGTTATCGTTCACGACACATAAAACGCAAATACAGTAAAATCTCTATTTATGAATGCCTCTGAAGAATAGGTAGCTGTATGTAGTAGACAATTTTGGTTTCATGGAGCCTCGGAATGGAATTTTTTCAATATTACAATCTCTTAATAACAGATCCTGTAGAAAATAATCCAGAAACAATCAATAAGCTTAAGGAGGGCGTCATTAATGGTATTCGTGAAATGGAATCGTCCTATATCTTTTCTGGTATTCTTGAGCTTATATTTAAGGAAATTGTAGTAGTAATAATAATAATATTCATTCCGTTCAACAGACAATATTCATACATCCAATTACAAGACAGGAAATAACAAGAAATAACTTAATACATAACAGAACATACTACTCTTACAATACAAAAATAAACGAAGCATACAAACATTAATCTGCTTGAAAAACATGCACTAAAAAATAACAAAATTTAAAGATTAACTTAAGGAGGAAGCATAAATATCAGAACTAGAACTATAATTATTGTTAAGATGAAAGCAAATTATACGAAAAGGCGAACTGAACATCAAATTGATACGAGTAAAAAACCAGTAGAAAGTATTAATTTGACGAGCTGAGTGTTGAGGGACAGCAAGTTATAGGCTATTTGCAACCGGTATTACATCAGTATCGTTATTCACCTGATTATACAGAAATATCATGTCGGTTATTCTACGTCGCTATTGAAGAGATTGAAATTCAGAATAGAATGCTGTGATCGAAACCTTGTTGCGTTACGTCCTGTTATTTAAGGTATATGTATTCCAGTAAGTGTCTTTGAACTTTTTTTAAGTGAATAGAAATGAGTATTATGAAGCGGTAACTAGATCAAAGAGGCGTATTCTAATTTAGAGCGCACATAGCAAAACTAAAAGTGTCATAGTGAAATGTGTTAATGGGAAGTATTTTGTATTACGTGCAATGAAACCTAATGATTTTAAAGATGACGAAATAATGTTCCTAATGAAATTCTTTATAGTATCACAACGACTCAATGTAATATCACTAATTCGATACTGATGGTTTATTAGCGTTAATTTGCGTGAAAACGAAACGACGTTACACTTGGATATACATATTAATATTGAGACCGTTGTCAATACACCACAGGTTAAATTGGTTTTGTAGACGTCGGCAGTCTACACTCACTCTAATAATTCAGCGAAACACAGTTTGCCACGATTTATTGGTTGAGGAAGATAACTTCGAATAATTAAAACATGTAGTGGACACAAATACCTACCTTGCAATACTCCAAATGTAGATGAGAAATTGTTGTTTTCTATTAGAGAGGTAAGATTTGAAAAGTGGCTATAATAACAATTCCACGGCACCAACTTTTATTAAAGTCTAGTACAATTTAGGTGATCCAACGCTCTTGAGAAGTTTGTGTTTAACATCGGCGTGCACAACATCATGCAGACGCTCTGATAAGAACTGTATAATTACAGCAAGATTAGACGCTACAGAACGTTTGTTCGCAAAACCATGCTGATGTTTAGAAAAGAAACGTCGGAATAATAGGTAAATGTTATTATACAAACAGAGCTCGAAGAGTATAGCAAGGTTAGTAATAACTGAAGTAGTCATCAATCAAGGAAAACACCTTTTTGTAAACAGGGGTAACTTGCCCAATTTTCCACAAAGCGGGAAAGATACCAGTGAATAAAGATACATAGATTAAAAAGAACACTTAAAGTTTGAGTTAAAACAAAAGAACAAACCTTCACTATAAAACTATGTATATTATCATTACCAAATCTTTCTAAAGCTGTTTAATGTTCTTTGAAGCATACAGAACATCGGTCTTCGTGATACATTTAATGTTAATCAAAAAAGAATGAATAGACTGCAGATGTAATTTATAAAGAACTATATACAAAGTTAAAAAAACTCTGAAATAACGATGGCTGACGGGGTATTTACATGACATTTTACTAGGAACGTTCCGAATAGAACTACATAAACTACATACTCTATTTTCAACTCATATAAAGAACAAGAAGAGTAGGATTATCTTTAATTTCCAATTCAGTCACTGTGTCTATACTTTACTGTTGCACACGTACCGAAATCGAAACGCTGTATTTTCTCTTATTATTTTGAATGCCTGAGCTATTGCTTATTTAAGTTTAATATTTTAAGGAAAAAATATAAATGTAGTCTATTTTCAAGCGTTCTGGTCAATGCCCGACGCATTAGCGTTATATAGTTGACTTGAAATTCTTTATCAAAATAAACAAAACTAAGTGGTCGTATATTAAATATTTCAACTCCTATAGGACTGATGCGCCCGTTGCACAGGGCGGATTTGACGAAAATAATATGAACTGTGTATCTGTGAGTGACGATAAAACTGTAGATAATACTGGACAGAATATAGGAATTGGTAAAGTTGATAGTTCAGATAAATACAAAAAGTTGTAAAACCCTGGAAGTCCTGTAAATTCCTTTCTTTTTTTCCCCTTCCATGTTTTCCTTTTTCCTTGTATTTATTCATGATAATACGATCCAATCCCAGAAACAGTTCGTTTATAACTGACCTTGGCCGTGGAAGCCTGCAGATATATTTCAACAGATTACATACGTGCTGTAAAGTCTATTTTTTCATTCAAATACGAGGCAAACTGTTATAGTGTATATATTGTAAGGAAAAGTACAGGTGACCAAAAAATTCACCTTTGCATTCTCAACAAAAACTACTCCATATTCCACTACATTTACACCCAAAGAAGAAGCTCAGATGAATACATGTAGTGAATGGAATCATCATACCAGACAATTATGCAATAGAGAAGTACATATAAACGAAAAAATCCAAAAACTTTCGGAAACTTTGCAACTTAACCTTTCAACAACGAAAGAGATGCTTTCAACACGGTTTGACAACAAATGGGTGACATAAATGAACGAAGCAGTGTTTACGACTTTTAAAGATAGAACAGAGTTGCTTAACAAAGTGTTTTACTAAAATTCGGGTGATTTGGAGAACAAAGTGGCAGAAAGTGATTATTAGTACGGTATACTCCCAAGCAAAAACCAACTCACTATGAGACATAACTTTTGTAACAAATCTGCGATGTTCTATGAATTCTCCGTGAGTGGCATCACTGCCATATATTCAGCTGTTAGATGAAATTGTGATAGAATTTGAAGAAATCGATTATTACAGATAACAGAAAATTGAGGTTTCCATTGCCAATACGTTTACCGATTCTTAATTCCACTGCGAACTTTTGTAAAGTTCTTGCCTATGTTTGTGAACGTGCGAAGCGATAAACTTGGTTTCAAAAATACAACAACAAATTTTAGTTGCTACTTTACAAGATCTTAGTTCTTAAGCCAATTTTATATATCATGGATAAAAAAGCCTTCAGATCGTTTGCGAAAAAAGCCGATTTTTTAAAATATCTTGTTAATGTTTTAAAAACTTAAGTTTTTCTATTAAAATCCTAAAATTTATTTAATACTATTAAGGTTTCAACATTATTCTCTCAATAACAGTATGGTATTTTCTTCTAACACAAATAGAGCGTATTCGGGTAAGATTGCGCCTTCGCAATGATACGTGACACACGCTAATAAGATAAAATTATCTGTTTACGACCACTCTCCTATAAAAGGCTAAACGCATTTTGAGGTCAAAAAATATAACCTTATCTGCCCGGACAGATTTCAATATTTGCTTTAATCTCTTTTGTTTCGGTTTCGTACACCTATCTAAAACGATTTTCCCATAGACTCTCGGCGTGCAATATTCCAAGCGTTTTTTCGCGACCCAAGTACGGCCAACAAAGGATCATTTAATGGGTGTGGTGCCTGTATAGCCGCACCGTAGCATCGCTGCAATGTCGATAATTGTACGTATTACAAGAAGTTTGTGTTAGAAAATCCGTCGGTGATGATTGTGACCTTTTAACACAGATCTCTTGCATCGGCGGTGTACCTGGGAATATGCCACTACGTTCAGTCCCATTATGTAGATACGTAGATGTATCTATGTAAAACTAGACCATAAAGAATGCAAATAGTGTACGTAGTACCTATATGTAAACAGGATATCTCAAAAAATAAGCGGTACATTGTAATGAACAATCGTAGAGTAACCTTTTGTGTCAGAAGGAAATAGCGTTAAGAAGGCCGAAAAGTACAATGGCTTAGAAATTTATTTCTTTATTTGTAGACTATTTGAATAAGTATGTGTTGCAATGGTAAAATAGACACTGTTAGACAATGGGTTCATCGCTGTAACGAAGTTGAAAGACAAATACCGTTGACTGAAGAGATTGTAAAAATTGGATGAGTTTTGCCTCATCCTCCATATAGTCCTGACCTGGCACAATCAGATTTCTATGTTTTTGGGCTTTTCCAGCTCGATAGGTTGAAACTCATCGTGGGATTCACTTTGAAGATGAGGAGGCCGTCAAAACGTCCGTGTGCCAATGGTTTATAAAATAGGACCGTGCTTTTCACCACAATGGGGTACAGGCCTTTGCTAGATGTTCACTTGACGTACCTCTATGAAGACAACATCTATTAAAATTGTTTAACATCTGAAGAACATTAATTTCATTATAGAATTAATTCGCAAACTTTTATATGTTGTAGTGTCCGAAATTTTATGTACCTCGTGCAAAACCTACACGTATAGATTGCTCAAATATTTGACTGCTTTCTTTATAAATCAGAATACACAGTATTTATAACTGTGACCCATTTACTTTTACCAATGCCAATACATACTGTCTACAGATATCGGTAAAGGAATCGTGGGAGGAAAATGTCCAAGGAAGTGACGAAAGAACAACTGGGTTCTCCACCATAGTCTCTCGAGACCACATACGACTTTGAACAATTTTTGACAAAAAAGAAACAACCGCGTGCGTGTGTGGGTACATTATTCATGTAAAACTTAAATAAAACTCTTCAGAATGTTGAGTTTCCTATACAACAGCTTTATGTTATTTCGCTAATCAAGGATTACCTTAGGAACTTGTCTTTTAATTAACATCATTTTTTTGCAAAAAGCGATATATATTTGGGCAGTATTTTTTAAGCCCTTTAATTTCTCTTTTTTTTTTCTAGTATGTAAACAAAACACTATATTATACCTTGAAATATTTAAATCAGAGAACCTACATATTAGACTATTTTCCACCACAGAATCTTCAAATTGGTGATGCAATTACGAAACTTATATGTTCTCTGAAATGAATTGACCTTCCAAGATTCTCACAAACATCAACTCCCCAAGCATAGAAACTTCATAGAACTTTTGTTAAGAATGGTGTTTCAAATCGATTGATAATCACTATCGTCTACTTATCCCACATCCTTATCTTATCATATCGACACTTCGACTCATTATTGTTACGTCAACCATTATGCCTGCTATAGCCTATTACTGCAGCATTGGGTAGATTCTGATGACCGAATGTAGAAGTGACGAACCAAGCAACTATTTACAGCCAAGTAACTCTTTTGCAACGATCGCTTTGACTTGGCAGATGTATAAGCTAATTTCCAATTGAGTTCGTACGAGGTCATAAATTAGATTGTCGATTCGCACTGTATATGCGCTACAATATCTCCTGTTTCGTAGGAGTTGCCACGGTACAATGGTCTCTCCTCATTTACATTTTCGTGTACCTAATATTCTTTTGACTTACTGGCACGAATAGTGTAGATATTCCTATACCTATACCTACAAACATAAGTACAAAGGTAAAACCGTCATGCCAAGTAGCTGTAGCGCAACAGACGTTTGTTCTTTTTTCGCTCTGTTCGATATTGTTCCGATCGCCACGGTAACTTTTCTTTCGGTTACAGTTGATGGGGTTATTTCAACGAAGTGAAAGTAAATATCAGTTGCAAATGCACACCAAATACATACTGTTTAGTAGAAATAAAATGCTTCGTCGATGATATCGATTCTATAAGCTTAAAGCTTACGTTCAATTTAGGATGGGGACGTGTCACATTAGGTAGTATAATTTGGTTGTTAAGATTAAGTATTCAATCCGGATTTACATAGAAAATCTCGCAAAACATTGTTTCCGGTCACGGAAATGCATGCTACTACGTTCAGAACTGAATAATTGTTACCATTAGCAATTTATAATTATTCAGAAGTTGATATTTAAAACGGCAGTAGAATTCTGTACCGATAATTTAAATATATATTATGGAAATTGTATACTGGATGACATGGAAATTGCAACACCAAGAAATAGTGCGAAACTGTTGTCTCAATTTAATAGAAACTTGTGGCTATTTGAAAAAACACCAAAAGAGATTAACACAATTTAACTGTTTACTAATAACCTATTAGTTTCACACTCTCTCACTCTTCGTCACATTTATTGTAATAGGTCGTACGGTGTCCCAACCTGAAACTCAGGTCGGAGACCCGCTAGTGATTGCAGAGGATTCGCTAAGTTCTTCAATTTTGTTCCTATAATGTCCCACACATATTGTCACATGGCAATATATTGATGAGAGTCTCTTCAAACCATCTTATTAACGTAACATCATCGAATAAACATTAATTGAGATTTACTTCCATATGTTATAGTATCCCATACCGTAACTCCCACGACTTGTTTCACATGCCTTTCAACAGAACATTGACTCGTTTCCGTACACAAAATCGAGATTCATCATTGACACAGGAGAACCCGAAAATCGTTACGATAAAAGAATGACAACAGAAACAGTAAAATTTGAATCAAAATTAAGAAATACGCCTAACATTAATGCCAGAAAGGACCACAAGAAACTCACAGGCATAGCAGTAAACTCCACACACTTAAGTATTCGGAACGCAGCGTTTCGAGAGCACGTGGACTCCCACTGTCAACCGTGTTACCGACTGAATGCAGAAACTATATCACACATGCAAATTATTTTCTACGCAGGCTTTAAAATTTCTTAAAACATATGACTATTTACAATCTATGTGTGGTCTCAGATATCTGTGTATTTTCAAGAAAGGATGGAACGAAAACGAACCGTATCTTTAACAGGGCCTTATGGCAATAAATCTATCAGACTCGAGTATGCAATTGGGGGTGGTTCTCTGTTGAAAAAGTTTCTGTTCTTTTTCATAAATATCGTTTCGTACGCGTCTAATTCTCTACACGAGTTTACGTTTTTAAGAAGCTTAAGATTTTTTAAATCAATTTTATGTTCGGATTTTACCATATGCTCTGCTACGCTTGACAGCTCTCGTTTATCGAAACGATAGTGTCTAATATGTTCTTTGAACATAAACTTTATCACAATCATTGCATGCGATTTGGTAAATTCCAGACCTTTTCATCATCTTCTGTTTATCTTTGGGATTGCCTAAGAGATTCTTTAAGTTGTTTTTTGATACAAAAGACACGTTCATATTTTGATGGCGAAAAAATATACTTAACTCTTTTACTGTGGTGTTTGTTGATGTCAAGGTCGTAGAATTTCTGATGTGCTGCTTATATTGGAGCTTTCTCAAGATACGGTCAACATCCGTAGAAGAGAAACATCTTTGATATATTTTAATTATTTTTCGTACCTGCTCTTGCTTAGCGGAAATCTAACGAGTCTATTGGCCAAAACACTTGTTGAAAACTTGTTGAATGATAGAGGCTACACATAAAAGTAGCGTTTCCAACGCTACAGATTTATTGGTAGATTTTTAATGTTTATTAATTCTTGTCAACTTAGTTTACTGGATCATTTAAGAGTATGACAACTTAAATGGGTGTTTCTTTGCTAGCACCAGAAGGTAATGGTTCAGAATATAAGCTAAAGATGCCTTAGCGTAGAGACTATTCATGTCTTAAATATCTACATCTAATTTTCAAGCATAAAGGTGATGAATAGGATTAAAGTGAATACAAGTGATAAATAAAAAGGGAAAGCAAACATTGACGCCAGAATCATATTGTTTATATTACAGTGGTCTGAAAATATTTAAAAACTTGAACTGAAGATAGTAGAGAGCAGACTCATCTACGTAAATGGAATAAAGGGTACCAGGAATAATAGTAACTATTGGATACAGCGCTTTTATTCCTAGTCACGCATTTTTTCTTTAAGTAGCTTTGTGCACTACATTATAATAAATGCATTTCAATATATATTTTCACTGCGTGCATATAACTCAAATCTAATCTTACATTACACAGATGGCGCGTAAACTTTCATGGTGTAATCGATTTAATACACTCATCACCGAGTCTTAATGGGCGAACAGACAATTCGGAAAGATACGTTTCTTACGAGTGAAAGTCACGACAATCGTTTAATACTGTCGTAGTGGATACAAGATACGGGCAATTGAAATATGATGGCAATTAGCCAAAACGCAAGCGCTTAGTTTTTCGCTTGCCAATAGAAGAATAATAATAATTGTTGTTATTGCCGTTGCCGTTTCAACGCTCTATGTACGTCCGAGATGGCTGTCCGATCGTTTGACAAATAGCGTCATTAATAGTGTACAATGAACGTTCCATCAATCGCCTTTTACGTGTAACGAATAGGTTATACAACCGTATCGAGCGAATTAAACAATGATTAAAAGAGAATTCGCGGAACCATTACAACAAATTCTAAATTTCCAGTGGCGTAACGTACACACCTGCAACATCCGCGAAAAGGTGTACCTCAACTCTAAAAGGAATTTCCAACCAGCGGGTTAAATAGAGATTTTCTGATATGCGAATATTTGTAGTCAATAATGGTTCTAGGATTATTTGGGAGGTGTGGTTGAGCTGCTATTCGTGCTATAGTCCCCTTACAAAGAAAGGTTCCCGGGTGTCAAATTCAGATATTAATACAACTTGGTAGGTAGGTAGAGTACGTTGAGAAAATAAAAGCTATTATTTGTGCTGAAATTCACTTCAAAAAGTCACAGATTTTCAGTTTTCTTGGTTTTATTCTTGAACGGAAATAGATATAACAAACATTTAAACGCAAATATGGTACGTTATCGACAGTTCTTTCAGGATATACGAATGTTGTAAATACAGGTGTTGCATTTAAGCGCCACCCTCTTATAGTAGAGCTGATTATAGTAATGTGGAAACGCAATTAACGCAAGTTGTCCATTTTTAACATCCTTTATTGCTTTTGAAGCATTTCTAATTATATAGGGTGTTCCAAAAGTGATATTAATATAAGAACTTACATCAGAAAAGGGACACATTTACTCTATATAATCGCATATAATATGCAATCACCCATTGATATGGTGTCAGATGCAGCTGTTGTTAGTCTAACTAGTAAAACCCGACAACATTGACACATGTGCGGTTGTTTGTTATCGAAAGTATTCAAAAATATCACATTTCTTTAAAGCGAAATATTTACAAACCACGTCCTATTATTTGAACACTCGCAGTTAAGCTATTACTGTCTTTTAGTACCAATTTTAAGGATATACATATTTTGATATTAACGATATTTGTTCGATTCTATATATTTTGATAATATACCACAAAATTGTTTTTTTAAGGTATAAAAAAACAATATGTAATAGAGATAACGTTGTAGTTTTATAATTCAGCATTTATATGCTTACTCGACAAATTCAAAAACAAGCAAAAATCATATATAAAGGCAGTGTTACAAGTACATTTAACACAGTCCTATAATATATAATATAATAATATCAGTATCTGGTAAACTTATGTCTTCACTACTGATAGTACTAACAGGATCTGGTGGCAAGTTTAGGGCTCTAATACAACAAACCCTATTTCGACCTCGAAACTTTGTTGTTCAAGCCACATCTTCAGGTTTCTTAATATTTACTTATCAATCATTGGGTGAAAAGGTCTTATACATTTAGACTCATAGACAGGTCACTGTTCAGAGTCTCTCAAGAAAGAGATCTCATTCAACAAAGAGGTTCAAATACTGAAAATACCAAAGCAAGCAACAGGTATGATTGAACCACTGGACGTCTAGGGATTTCGAATATGGAAAAGATTTAATCGACGATTTTCTGACCTGGTTTTTATCTGAAATTAGTTGTTAATCTCCATTTGCGAAATAATATCATAAAATTGTTGTCATTAGTACACAATCAATTGTCGTCACTTAAATATATCAATCCCGGTACAAGTCCGGTTACATAGAGAATCGAACATTCTGTGCAGTGTGCTTTTTCAAACCAAGATCTTCCGTTTCCTCCCCGTTGTCAAATACTCATGAACAATAGTGTATTTTTGCAAATCACTCTAAGAATATTTGAAGATTATCTGTAGTTTTATTTCATTTTAGAGAATACCACTTCACCTCAATACAAATAGTAATACAACGAAGAAAGAAATTGATAATACAATTGACGCTAATAGGCATTTCAATGAGAAGCAAAATTGATAAACTAACATCGGCTTAACAAATCTTTCATTCCTAAAGTATGTATAATGTATAAAAATGCAATCTAAAAACACAAGAAATTCAACAATATTTTACTGCATTCTCCTTTTAAAACAGACTGCGACGAATCGCAATTTTTTGGTTAGATAAAGAGAGCAACTTTTATGATAGTGTCACTACACGTGTGGCTTTGTTGACTTTAAAAGCTAACGGAGAAGATAGCCGCGAAAAGACAGACGATCCACCGACAGAAAAAGATAAGCTTGCAGGTCGAAATCATTGAGAAACAGAAGTAAATATTGCAAGTAATTAAAAGTATCTAAAACTATCGTGTAAAGGAATATACCGCATAATGATAGCTTGCCACCGCTTGTAATTTTGTGGTGCAAATGTCCCAAAACTATTACGTCCTTTTAGAATAAAAGGTTATTCTAATTGTTACCAACCAATACCAATCCAGTTATTTGTCAAAATTGGAAATTTATTCTTATATGAAGTGAAGGTGGACATGCCTCCTACCGCTACCAACGATTGGAGGTGTAATTTTATTATATTTTTCGATTAATAGGACGAGGCAAACAGGATCTAAAAGTTATATACGTAACGTAAGTCCAACAAAGCAAACCGTCAGTAATTCATTACACCGAGGTCGAAAATCTGAGAACGTCTCCAACCGTAACTTAATCATAAGGTTTTGAAGGAATAAAACATACGTTTTATGATTTATACTTTAATATTGGAAATCTTGATTTCTTAAGAAAGTAGATTTAATAAAATTCAACACTCATAGCAGAAGATATTAGCTAATATAATCCCTGTAGTAAGGATATCAATTCTCCATCTTTGTGTTGCTTTAACAAACTACTTCAGAAGATATTATGTAGATATACCAAGTGCAAATGCTTTGTAAATCACTTACGTTTGAATTAAGTTTCTCTTTTTAGGGTTCAAACGAGTTGTTAGATCCATATATCATATTCTGTAAAAGTAATACACAAATATTAGAGAAGTCAACGGCCAACTAATATAAAAAGTGTTCAAATTAATACTGTAGGCAAACAATCTGAAAGCAGAAAGAACTATATAAATACGGTAGGTAATAAGTAACGAAAGTGAGTGCTCTCATGAACAAAAGTGAATTAAATAAAACAAACAAAAAATGTCCTTCCTAACGTAACCACCTGTAAGAGAAATATTAGCAATCGCATTGCTTAGATTTCACTGCACTTAATATCAATATTCATATTAACTATAGAAATCGTGAGCTAGGTACAAGTGATAAAATCTAGAACGAAAAACTACATTAAACTAAGCAGCGATAATTTTCAAACCACAGAAACGCATTATGGGGTTTATAATGGCCACCTATTACCAGAACCGTGGTAATTCCCTCTTTGCAATACGCTACACCGCCTGATTTATGTAATTTGTGCATCTTCTAGCAATGAGCGCTAGTTTCGACTGTGATTACTACATCGATACCGATGGAAAATTGCCGGGATGTATTATTGTGTGGGAACCAGCGTGACCAACTTATCGTAAAGATCAAAAAAATTAGTGCATATGGTGGGGACGATCCTTACAAAAGAGACCTATGACCTTCTAGTTCTCTATAACTGTATAACTATTTTCTAGAGCCCTATTGTAGACAACCAACATTTTACAATGAAAGAAATAGGTTATTCTCAATTTATAAAAATTCTGAGTATCCCAAAATACGATTGTGAATGATGAAACTTACTTATTAATATAGACATAATTATCTACTGCTTCATCTATATGTGTTAAATAGTTTATAAAGTCTGACATTCACGTTGCTTTTGAGTATCAAAGAAAGTAAATACTGTATTTGAGTTTAAATGTATTAGTAAGATTTTTATGTTTTGCATGTTCTGTTAAACAGGTAAATGTAATGGAAGTCTAGCATATATGGATAATTGCTGTGTAATGTGTAATTTAACATTTTAGGAGCTGACGTTTAGATACGAATGTACTCCCAAAAGTAAAGTATGGTTTCGAAAGCGTTTGCGTAGGAAAATTGTTCGTGCGGCTATTAGCAACACTGTTGCCATAAACAATTACCTAAATCTCAAATTCAAACAAACGCAATCTGTTGATAAAGTCGTGGCTCCAGAAACCACAATAAATGCTGACAAGTACTGTGAGACGCTGAAAAATAAATGATTTTTTATGCATTACCCTCATTTGGACGACCTGGATGCTCTTCATCAAAGATGCTTGTATGGTTGCGTTTGAATTCAGCTGTCCATTATCTTGTGGTTGGTAAGTGCTGTACTCATAAACAGTGCTGTGTTCCAGTTTAATCTCATAGTTTGTTTTATTTTTCAAAAAGAAAGCAAGAAATATACTGATAAAGGTCTGTCATGGAATTTGAAAATGTATGTCGTAGCTTATTTCATTCTTTGATATAATTCTGACAGGTTAAGTCTCACACTGACATAATATTTGTACATAACTATATATATATATATATATATATATATATATATATATAATCAATAATACCCTTTTACCCATTGGGTGTCAGGTTCTATCAGAATTATTTATTTATTATATTTTCAAATTCCATGGCATACTTTTATCAATATAATGGTTGCTCTCTCGGTATTTAAATCGCCGTCGTTCATAAACTAAATCACGCAGAGACTTGAATAGTTTGTCAGGATTGTTATCATTTTCTTTGGCTGAAACCAGGTACTTATCATACAACCTATGTATAAAGCATTAGAATGACCTACAAGAAAAAATACTCTCCCCATGACAATAGTTTATTCATTTAAAAGCATATACATATCACAAGATTTAACCGAGGCTAGATAGTTTATGATTACTTTTTCTTTGCATTTAGTTATTTAGTTGCTGGATAATGCTGCTATAATAACAAAATATAAAGTAATGCAGTAGAAAATAATGAAATGTAACAATTTCATTCTCGGGATTGGCCTTGAAAAAGTATGCACCTGGAACGTAGAATTAGTGGTTGCTGTTACCTTCAAAGTACTTCTCTTGTGTACCTATTTATTGACTTAAACGTCATTCTCATTTCTAAAAACAGGTATGAAACTCATTTTCTGCAATACTGCTGAGCAGCCGGCACATATTCTTGTTAGTTATCAGTTATATTAGCAATCCTTATCCTTTCAGGGTTTTTTTTAATTTTGGAAATATCCAAAGATCATAGAGAGTTACTGTGACTTGACGCCATCATCCTCTTATCAGACCATAATTCGGGTCCTTTTCTTCGAACAGAATCTGGTAATTTCTTCAGTACCTCTAAATAACGTCCTTAACTGAGTGTTTGTCCGTGTTGGATAAATTTTTGATCAACTATTCTCTTGTGATGGACGAACACACAGCAGTATGGTCTTAAATTCTGTGTAGTGACCCCAAAGATTTCCACTGCATATCTGACGTTTTGTTTGTGGGTGATACTGAAAACACAAAGTTTCATCGCCCATAATAATTCTCGGAAGCAGGAACAAACTTGATGAAAAGCTACTCGCACTGTCAAGCATACGCCGCCTTTATTCACCCGTCAAGATCCCAGGCACATACTTCACAAAAGCCTTTCTCATGCCCATTTCTTCAGCTAAAAGTATCCGAAACGTTTTTCGATTAATCTGTAGTTCTTCAGCTATCGTTCTCACATTTTATCGTTTATCAGGTAGTATCGCATCTCACACATACGTAACATTAACGTTCGTCAATGACATTTGCAGCAGTTGTAATGTTTCAGTAGCGCATTTGTCAATGTTCAGACAAAATGTAAGGCTAATATTACGCTTTAAATTTCGATCGTTTATTACCTTCGCAGTAGCCAACTAGCAGCCGATTTTATCACCTTGGAATTTACACATGTACTAGTTCAAACACGTGAAACACGAAAATTCATGTAATTTCGATACAATACGTGATACTACGCTGCTATTGCAGGAATTAAATTATCACACTCCCTACATCTGTTAATTGGTTAAGTGTAGGCTCGCACGACTGGTGCTTATTATAGAAGATCTTTTAGATATTGCCGCAATAGTTTCCTTAAACTTCGCATTTTATTGATCAAGAGTTCTCCAAAGCTTTTACGTTTTAATACTTTAACGATGTACATATGTTATTTTTTTTAGACATTCTAGCACTCTTTCTCACTATAATTACGATTTTGAAAGTTTTGAATATACTGAATACAAAAGCGAACATTTCTTTTTGGCATAGATGGAACATTGTCGGAGGTAACCGTATTGTATACAGAACGACACTAATTTTCACCGTGACTCATTGGATTTAAAGAAAACGACACGTAAACTACCAAAACGATAAGAAATTCGAAAGAAAGACACGTTGATGCATAAATAAAACTTGCTATACAAGTCGATAACGCTTCTCACTTATTCGATATTACCAATCGTGTCAATGCACTTTGCCAGTAGGTACATACATACGTGCGACAAAATATGCATGTATTCCCATACGCGCGTCGTGAATAATGCATGGAGAACCGTAGGCAGTCGCAGCTTGATTTTATAGCGATTTTAAATATTTTATCGGGCACCGGAGCCTTGTCCCATTCGCGAATTGAACGTTCAGTAACCAGGGTGCGTTGATTATCGTCTGTATGCGTCGTAAATTACACGACCGTCATAGATAGGTCTCCGGTCTATTAAGAAAGTCTCCCGACATAGAACCGACTCATTGTTAGATATATAGGGTTTAATACGGGAGCAGGTTTTATTACTGTGACTATTTTTAGCGACACAAAATTTCATTTCGAAATATGTTTCAAGTTTACGATCGAGTGTATCCGTAGTATAATCGAACAATGGGAAGTTTAAGGCTCGGGTTATTATTTTTAATATAAAACGGAGAACACAATAAGAACAATGGGCACCGAGTAAGCAAAACGTAGATGATTTATTGTTGGTTTACGTCTTAATTGTAGATCGTAGCATGTGTAAGACGTATAAGAGAAACTTGTATTACTATAGAACGCAATAGAATGATTTGTATTACCAACAGGGGTCTCATACATCGTTTAAAAACTTTTACACCAGTTGGAGACTTTTTATTTAAATACGTCGTTTCCATTGCAGTCAAGTAAAATGTGAATACATGAAATTTAGTTGAGTGATGACGAATAAATACAGAACCAAGCTAGAATCGCTCAGTGTTTTCGATGTTATTACGTATATTTGATGAAAACTGAAAAGGACGTCCAGTAGTCGCAAGCTTATGCAACAAAGATGGCCGCGGATGTATCTCTATCTTTAATATTCAAATAAGTAGTGGTGCAGCAATAATTACTGAACAATGATTAAATGTACAAGCCTTCTTCTTCGTCTTCTTGCATGTATAAAGCTGTAAGCCTGTCACAACCTTTACTTTTGGTGTGCCCGTCTCTTTTGTGAGACCTCCTATCGATCTTCTTCCTCTCGTCTCGTAATTCCATACTCTTCCTATCCATTCTTCTATATCCCCCTGCTCTTCTTAGAAATCTCATTTCCAATGTAATGGATTCTTTTCTCATTTGCTTTAGTTATGGTCCAGCTTTCACTCCCATATATACCGCACGGGATTCCCATTATTTTATTTAATTTCACCAACTTCCTACCTTTGTTTTTCAATACTCTGGCTATGGTGTCATTTACTCGGTTAAATTTTATTATTTCTGTGTGCATGTCCATATCGTCTTGATAGTATGATATGGTAGATCCAAGGAAGTTAAATGTTTTACTTGTTCTGTTGGCTTATTCTTGATTATTATTTCTGATCTAATTGTTCCATTTTTATTAAACGCCATTACTTTAGTCTTTTCTATCGATATAGCTAAGTTATAATCCTCAGTTAGTTTGTTTCATTTATAGGCAACTCTTTGAAGTGTGTTTTTCGTCTCTGACTATTAATACTTGGTCGCCAGCAAAGAGTAATATCATCAAATATTTTTGTTTATGTAGATTAAGTGGGTGATATTTGCCATCAATTCCCGTAACACGTCATCAATATATATGTTAAAAAGTCTAGCTACATGCTTGTAGTTCTATATTTATTTATTGCAATATTGTCTTCGTTGTCGGTTATGGTAGTCTTTGAGTTGTTATATATGCTTTTAATAACTTTAATCAGATGTAGTGGTATTACACCTTTTTTCCAGTCCGTCCCATCGTTTTTCTCCTACTACCTTGTTAAGTGCTTCTTTTATAATCTCTAAACTGTATCTGTGTTTCTTTGTTATGTTCTCAGTGTTTCTCTATTATCTCCGTAATTGTGAGTATATTGTCAGTGCAAGATCTTCCTCTTCTGAAGCCTGTTTGTTACTCCAAGAGTATATTCTCCACTATTTTATTTAGCCTGACGGTCATTATTTTTGAATATATTTTATATGCGATAGTCTGTAGTTCTCGCAGTTGGATCGGTCTCCTTTTTTAAATATTCGTGTTATTTTTGCAATCTTCCAACTGTCAAATAGTGTTTTGGTTCTCCGCCATTTATTTCGTAATTGTAGAGAACTTTTTGTTTGACCCCCACAGGGACAGATTTAAGTTCTGGATAGCTGCTAGCATGTAGTGATCTTTGTTAATATCCGCCTGAAAACCCGAGAAGAGTGTTTCTCTTGTTTGATTAGTAAGGAAGTAGTCTATTATAAAGTTTTGTACTCTAATTAATTAATAATTAATCTGCCTCCTCGAACATGCCAGAAGGGTAAGTTTTCTTTTGGCTCTCCATGAATTCAGAGGGATAAAGTAAGGTCTGTAGTATTATGCAAACCAGGTCTTACAGCTGAAGCCGTTCGCGTCCAAACTGATGTTTGGCTAATGATTCAATTTTCAAACGTAAACTAAAAAAATGTTTAATTGAGTTGTCTGAATGCGAACTGAATAGGGAATGGATTTGCAAATAGTGGTAGATGGCTCGGAGCGGATGGCTGTTTCTTTTCCATTTGTTCCTTGCCTAATATTGCTAATATTACGTAGAATGAAACGTACGTGGCTTCACGTAGATTATCCCAAAACCTCTACGTTCATTTAATAGTACATATTTTAACTCAGGCAAACTTTCATGACTTTGCATTAATTCATTTACAAGTTATTGGAGAAACGCTACCCTTCCTATTTGAGAAAAAAATGGATTCTAAAGAATTTCGTATTAAATAAACTAGACGAGGAAATTAAGAAAAAGCCGCCGCAAGATGATTTCAGGAAAAGAAATTTCACATCAATGTGAGGGACATATCGGAGACAGAGAGGTATCACAATGTTCGAGGACCATTTCGTTTGAAGAGGATTATATTGAAGAATGAACATCATTTCGCAAGCAAAGATTTTCCTCTTCATTAATAGGTCGCGGACCTTTTATTCCACGTAGAATTTGACGAACCCTATTTGTTCTTCAGACAGCTAAATCAATACATTATTTGTCTACGTTCATCCCTAATTAAGGTAACGATTAAAGTAACGTGATAAGTTATGCTAACTATCAACCCTACTTAATTATTATCATAGATAAATGATCAAAAGCACGACAGCAAGTTAGTTTTATTGAGATGGTAGTTTTGTTGTTTACAGCTAAAGCTGGTATTACGACCTTGGATTGGATTACTCACTTAAAGCGTTAGTAATGGCAAAACCATCAGGTAAGCTATGTATTTATGAATAAAGCATGCAATTGATGGAATATTTAAAAACATTTGAGGGTAGTCGGTTTTTGCCGCTCAGTGTATATAAAATAGCGTTAATATTTATACAGTTTGACTATCAATAATAATGCGAAAAATATCGATAATGCAACTTAACTGTTTATTTAGTTAAAAATCAAAAAAAAAATAACATAAAGCACCGTAATAAACTTTTAACAGTAATTACTCCGCTAAAATATATTTCACTATGCAATTAATTACCCTATTGCCTCATAAAGTAAAAACCAGAGCTTTCCCTGAATAATAGCAAAAAATTATTACAATAATACAAAAGCATTGGCGATTGCAAGCCTGTTCCAATTTAATATTCCGTAGATCGACGTCTTTGCAATGACAACAATACCTTGAATGACAATTATTCGGTACTACATCCATTCCTATCGACACTACACCATCTATAGATAGTGAGATAAGCTCTCCCATTTTAAAACGTAAAGCAATTCGCAACCTGGCGAAAGGTTTTTGAAAACGAAAGGAACGGCGAACGGTGGTATCGAATAATAGGCTTTAATTCTGTTAGTGCGTTGATAAATACGGCTAACTGGAATCGATTGATTATTAATGGAATTAAAAGTATGACAAAACTCAAGTGCAAATGCATTTCTATTATTAGATCTCCTTGCAGATTTAATCAAGTATTGAATACGTTTGCACTGATTTTGATTAAGAAAAGAATAGAATTTCTTATTGCTAAATATTTATTTCTTGTAAATATGGTTCCATATCAAATACATAGATGTTACAAAAGCGAGTTGAATTTGTTTTCTCTAATTTAAATAAAATTAAATAAAGGGGAGATACACACACACTCACGAAGTGTTGGACATGATAACATTTTGTAAACAAACATTTGTAAACTATGTAAAAATTTCTTCTGTCAAAGCCAGCACGAAATATACGAGGGTTGTCGTTTTGGATATAAAGCTGAAATAAAACAGATAGATAGTTTTAAAGACTCTATTGTTTTTAGCAAGTATTCTTCACGCTGATTGATGCATCTTTGCATGTGCTCGAACCAACTCTGGAAGAAGATATTCCACTTATTTGTTGGTTCAGTCAAAAAGGTATCAACTGCTCCTTCTGACGGCTGGAATCTTTAACCACGCAGTTCGTTCATGATTTTCGAAAATATAAAGAAATCGTTGAGACTTAGATTCGAGTGTACGGAGGATGGTCTAACAATTCGACGTTTTGTTGCGTAAAAAAATTCACTTGTCCTGGGTGCTGTGTGTGAACTTGCATTGTCTTGGTAGAGGATGATTCATCGTTCGGGTTTGATTTTTCGAAGCTCAACAAAGACTTGCGGCAAACAAATGGTTGTATACCAATCGGTAATAACAGTTCTTTGATATTGTAGAGGAATTGTAGCTATGTGACCTGCTTTACAGACAAATATCGCGACCATCTCTTTGGAGACACTTCGTAAACGAATGGCATTTATTTTCCCACTCGTATAAGCAAATTCAAAATTCATCACCGCTGACGATGTTATGCACATTTTTAGAGTTCCCGGCGTTGAAGCGGTCTAGAGCTATTACTTTACTTTTTTTTGCCTTGACAAATAGTCATTTAACCGCGCAAAAATTCTGAAATATAAACGTTAAAAAGAATAATCGATACGAAAGCAACAGCATAAGGATACACGCTTCACGACGGGGGGCCGATCGTGCCGACTTGAATCAAAACAACACATACTGGGCCGCGGAGAGGGAGAAAACCCGCAAAAAGGAAAGGTAAACAAAGGAAACCAAGCTGAATTATAGAACTAAAAGCGAAAGAAAAATGAAAACCAGTCTCATAAACGTATTTTGTTACGAATCAAAAATTCTATATTAATATTATAAACATCTATATTATTTTATGTCGCAATGCAAGAGGTATTAACTGGAAGGAACGAAAAGAATTTACACAACCTTGAAAGAATTCATCGATTCATTCGATATCTGACGAAATTAGGACATCCAAATAAATTATGGTTAACGTCACCTAATATCTCATTATCACATGAGCAGCTAGGGCTATCAAGAACACCAATCCTATCGAGATGTGTAGGGGAGCATACATGATTAAACTTTAAGCGGGACATTGTAGAACTAAGTATCTGGTAACGCAACACTTGTGAATGTAATCAATGTGAGAGGGTAATTCAGGATAGAGTAACGCATAATGCGTTTTAGATTTCTGAGTAAACTCATGCCAGTCAGTAGCCCAACGTCCCTTACTCTGAGCCCTAAAATAGCTAATAATATCCGAAACAGGAACTGGTGAAGAACGTATATCCGCAACCGTATTTTTAGAATGCATCAGCTATGTCATTGTTAATTATGCCAGAATGGGCTTTGCACCATATAAACTTAACTTGCAAGTTACTTTCGTGTAACCCATATAGCAAGTCAAAAATGTTAGTGAAAATGACATGGTTTTTATCAGAATTCCAAGAATTTTGTATTGATTTCAGGGCAGATTGAAAATGAGATACTATAACAACGCCATTCAAGATATAATTTTCCAAACAAAATTGCAAAGCTTTCATTATAGTAACGGTCTAGAGTTCTCTGACACCAATTCACCATAGCTGATTTTTGTTTTTCCGTCAACAGATGCCGTATCCAAAGGAAAATTATTTTTTTTAGACACAATTCTTCATGGGAAATTTTTTGAATTGAGATCTTTGAAATCCCCAATGATGCCTCAATCTCGAACTATGTCACATATCCTGCTAGTTTTGGAGTTGGATTTATACATAACTATTTATAACATGTAGCTTGAGACGTTGTAACAGTATCAGTGTTTCTTGATAAATCATAATTTTCCTTGTAATTTCTAACGTTAAGATTTAATGAGGTAGGATTTGAACCTATGTCTCTCGGTTCTTAGACGAGAACCACAATCACTAGATCAAGGAGATGGGTAGGGGCGCTTTTAATACCTAGATATAATAATGTCCGTGGGTATATCACCATGTCCTAGCAGACACAATATTAATAATGCCAAGTTCTATTCATTCAATTAGTATGAGGTTATTTGGCTTTTATAATGCCTTTTACCATTATATTAAATAATATGCTCGGATTTGTGACCGCGTGTATGAAGGAAACGTTTCGATGCGATTGGAGATGAACTGTTTTTCTTGACTCAAGTGTCCAAACTTCCGCGAGTTACAGTGTAACTAACGTAAAGTGAAAGGCATTTCAAACACTGACGTGTGTTGTAATTCAATCTTTCTCCGGCAACTAATTCAGTTTTATTTTAACAGTGGCTTAGTATCTTGAATGTAAGATATAATCTCTAAAGTGAAATAACTTTTATGCAAACTAATTTCCATCTAAATACAACAATACTCCGAAAGTGTGTCAGTAAAATTTAACAGTAGATTGAATAAGCTGAACAATGTCAATTCACAAATTTTAGAATTTAGCTTTCTCTTATTTTAATATATTTTTACTTGTAATAGTTCAAAAAATATGTGATGGTCCAACTAAACATCTTTATCTCTATTTATCGTGATCGTTGGCTAAAATCTACTAGAATTTTGTCGTAACTAAGTAACATTCGATTCTTATCTGCCATTAAAAACCAACCGTTACAACCAGGATTTGAAGCCGCGCCGTTTGAATTGCTATTTTAATATTTCTACTGGTGGAAAGGGCTGTCTATGCTATATAACTATACCATGACTGCACTTTCGACGTGTCGATGGGCGCAATTATAAGTAAGAGGAGGATGAAATAAGATTTCTATAAGTTAACAAAGTCGAAAGATATGCTTGCTACTCTCCAGGGCGGTCAGTATCTAACGGTATTATCTGCCCTTGTTTAACTACTACTACAAAATCCTATTCTCACGTCGATCTCTTCAATTTGAATCGATTCAATGAAGCCCTCATTCCGTATTACTGCGATGTAAGGAGGATATATCGCTGGACATGCGTAATTCGTTTTAAGTGAAGCCGGTGTTCGATTCATTTTCCAGTCACCCAGAATGCAATCAACAGCTCGCAGCTTTTCACCCGGTATAACCAATACTTGAAGATGAATAGATGGTTTCTAGGAAACTAAAATGCATATTTACGCACTTATGGTAGACAAAGCCGAACCACTGTAGAACATGTTTTCATTATTTTCTTTCTGTTCGTGTTTCATTTGATTTTGAAACTAAAAATAGTTGAATGCCAGTTAAAGGATGCTATTAAAGTATGTGGCAACCATTCAGAATTGTTCAACATATATCTTACCAATTAGATACAAAGCTGTTTTGACCGTTTAGACACATTTTATTCATTAAGTATGGATATGTTATTGTATTCGTGGTGGTCACTTGATCGCTTACGCTAACGACATATCTATAGCTATTCCTAGTCGATAATTTGCTCTAAATTAAGAATTTAGTGGTAAATATTATAACAGATATGGAAGACTGATGCAGCAAAAATGACTTGATTTTGAATACAAATTTCTACAATAGGATTTTTGTAAAGTAGCTTTTCATATATTAAAAAGGAAACACTATGATTTGTGCAGATTTGTAGATATAGCAGTTTCAAACATCAAGTGGAAACATAAAATTCTTATGATAAGATTTTCATACATGTTACCACTTAGTTCGTATATTCGTATATAAAAGAAAGTTAGAAATTTCCCTAGGTATGTTGATTCTGACTTAAACAGCGTCTATGTATGATGAATAAATAGCATAAATTACTAGGTAGAATTACGTATTCAAATGTTATATCGCAATATGTCAACGCTACAGCCAGTAGAATTTGTCATCAAATGAATATTTTAATACTAATAATATTGCATTGAATTAATATCAGCTTTATATTTGGATAATCGTACTTGTTATAATTCTTATATTTACGTTTTACAATGTAAATTTACAGATTTTCTTCCCAATAAAGAAAGAAGAAATTACTTCTATTCCTTACATACGTACAATTACTAACAAAAGAACGTCACATTTCCTTTTCTACCCAAAAACTTCGACATAATTTCGCAAAGCTTATGTTTCGAAAAAGTATTCAGTTAAACCGCACATGTTCCAATTCCTACAGACTCCACTCTATCGACCATTATCCATATTCAACACCCTGCAAAGAGAGCGTTAAAATTCGAAACGATTAAGTAACCCCGATGTGGGGAGAATAATTCCGTAGGGAGAGCGAATGAAGCCTGTTGGTGTCCCCGACATTTACCCGAGTTTCGTAGCTTCTATTTATAATTTACGATATGGCGTGTTCATGAGGATGATTTGCGCATATGTAAGTTCCGGATGAATGTCTGGTTACTGTCAAGGATGGTACGGAGAGATAATCTTGGTATACACAAAAGTATAACAAAATATACAGAGGATTTCTAATGAATTACGTGCTGACACTATGTGTATCTTCCTTACTGTATCGAACGCTTTGAGTTCCTCACCTTTAACATACTTTCGGTTAAAAAAAACGATAAATGATTCGCAAAAATTGTTTAGCAAGAATATCTAAGAATTAATTTACTTAATACTGTCATGAAATTTCAAATTCCACACTTAAAACGCCGCACACCAACATTATATTGAAGATATTTAAGCTTCTTGTTGCTTTATGAAAACATAATTTAAGAAATTGGTTTGTACTATAAACGTTTCGAATGGATCGCGTACTTTTCCGTTTTATTAGTTAAATTGTTAACCATATCTTTATAATTTTTTTATATTCCATAATCCTTTTGAGATAATTATGTTTTGTTTCGAGTCTACAATGAGTGAGTGGAAAAATTAATGAGTAAGAAAGTTATCTCAAGTTATTTCTGTTTGTAACTATTGGTATACATGTGAAAATAGAAGATCATTGTTACTTTTTGTTTTTAAAATAAATTTAAAGATTTGAAATATTCAATTAAAGCGTTTAACTTAAATTACGTTGATGTTAAGAAGTAGAAAGAAACCGCGGCACTACAGCATTCAAACGCGGATCTTAAAAGATTGATGAACTGTTAAATGTGAAGGAGCAGAGTTTTCGCAATACTTTTCATGAGGGAAATAATGTTTATTTATCACACGGAATTCTTATTGCAAAATGTTTTCACTATTTACTTTTGAAGGCTGTCAAAATAAAGCCACAGCTAAATACTACAAAACAAACTGCCAGACTGGATTGAAATTCGTATAGCACAATTAGGAAGGATGCTCCCTTCCAGAAGTGTAGGGATCTTTGCGATCGTACCGCCATCTATCGAAAAATATTTAACATTTCACTCTGACTTCGTACATATAGCAATAAAATGATTCACAATTTCATTAGTTTTGGCGATAAGAATAATCAGACTCTTCGTATATTGCAGCATGGATAAGATAATCGTTGATGTTAGCTAGTAGTCTTTTCAGTAGTCTCTAGGATCAAAATTGTTTGTAAGGAACATTAACACACTAAAAACAGCTCGAATCAAAAATTAAATGGATATCTTGCAGAAATGGCCCTAGATATATTTGTATGTTGTTGAATGTAGAACCACCCAAAATTCATTTTGCAACTAGTCCCTTAGGTACATATATCCATATGTGCCGATTCCACATCTAACAGCAATTCTTCAATAAACAAACTTTTCTGTCGATTGACCACTGCAGCTGGTTGGTCGCAACTTCCAACGTAGGCGCCTCAATACGTAGGCCTCCGCGGCCAGAACGAACTTTTAGTATGAGCTTCTAACAGTCTTTATTGGGAAAACTGAACAATAGTGATTTATAATAAGATTACAATTTCCTTGATATTAACCAGTGTTTTTAAATTCTTGAAAAAATATCAGACGCGGTAGGATTTGAACCCACGACCTCTGGGTTACCGGTGCATTGTGCTACCATTACACCACGAAACCGAATATGCTTTTAAAAGCGCTTTGAACTCACATTCGGTCTCGTTGTATAATGGTAGCCCAACGAGTCGCTAGCGCAGAGGTTTTGGGTTCAAGTGCTACCGAGACTTTTCAGGTATTACGAGTTTGATGTTAGTAGAAGTGTTTTTCGGGTTTATCGTGTATTTACAGTTTTAGTTGACTTTAGAAACCTTCTGAAGAAGCTGACAGCATCATCAGTGAAACGCCAACTAAAACTGTAAATACACGACAAAACCCGAAAAACATTTCTACTATGGACGACGCTCGTGAAAGCCTACGCTCAACTATTGAGTTTGATGTTCTCAACATTTACTTACGCAACATTAATTTACACGTCGCAGTTAATTCAAGATTTGATTCGATTCGAATAACATTAATGTAGTATTTATTTAACAGTAATAAGAGCCGATGGATCTTTGTTATTTGTGGTGAATGATATACAGTTATGACATCTGCTAGTTTCTTCAAGTACTGAATTCGGATCCTGAAAAAGCTAGTAGCATGGATAACAAAACGTCTACCACTACGTGGCAAAACTAGAAAGAAGATTCTACAATAAACGGCCCCCATTATGAAAGCCAACAAAATTCAAAAATGTGATAGGCATTTTAAATATGTAATAGTTTCACTGCGAGATATATTGTCTTAAGATGTTCGATATACCTATCCTAAATACTTAAGACATCATCAATACACGTGTATGTATATTCTTCCTTTAAAAAGAATATATTCTGTTTGTGGTTAAACTTTTATTTGAACTAAGAATATCATATCAATGATCTTTTAAAACGTCAATATTTAATAGTGAAATTTTTATGCAAACACTCGAACGCAAAGAATTGTGTATTGCGATAAAATTATCAGTCTTAATTGAAGCAATCATTCTTTTGTGTGCGCTAGCTTATATGAAGTTTTGAACTTAACTTAATAGTACTGTAAACCAGTAACTAAATCTCGTTATAGAACATGTAACAGACTTCTTAAAATCATTCGTCAAAACAAATTTATTCCTTAAGCTAAACTCAATTTCAACTTTCATTTAATTGTGGATACGTAATTGGAAAATACAGTATGTTTTGAAGTTAATACATTCGAAATTCCTCTCCTTGTTCTTTCTCTCGTGGTATGGAATTATAATTAACCACAAAGTTCTATAATAGTTTAATTTCTTTTAAAAATCGACACAAATAGAATAATAACACGGAGGTAATTCTAAACCTTTTAACCAAGGTTGCGTAGAATTAAACTCTGAGTTTCTCCTCGTCAGAGCAATGAAAACCAACGGCATTTCCACAAGCCAACTGGGCACAATCATGAGATAATTCCGAAAGAAAACATCGGAAAAACGTGTTCATAATTGTGCACATGTTTCGACTTCAAAACGGTACAATAATCGCAGTACACACGACATTGTCGAAGATCCTTGAAGGCAAAACGTATGTACATAGTAAGTCACATGGTCGTTACTCTGTGCATGTATGCTGGCAGGTTAGGCAAGTGCATGCGACATTGTCGCAAATAGAAGGAGATACCTTTGCACAGCGCGAAAGAAAAAAAGACACAGTCTCTTATAATGTACCACTTACCTAGATATCCACCGCAAGCACGTAACGAGTTCCAATCTGCTGGGAATATTCAGAAAACATCGACAAAAAAACAAACGATAGAGATGCACTTTAAATCTGTAATGATGAGTAAATTGGTTTATAGTTATGCAGAAGGAGCGCTGTAGAAATCGATTCTATTGTTTATATCACGATTCTAATCGAGATGTATACGAAACACAATCATTTGCATAGGAAGAAATCGCAAATACTTCTTAATTAGTTACATGGAATTTCACTTCGATTTAAATAACAAACCATAAACAAAAGTTATCTGTTTGTGTTTTATTTCTTTATTTAATAAACAAACTAAAATATACACGAATTTTCACTAAAGATATCCATCCAATTACTGCGTTACAAAAGAAAAACACTTGTCTTACTTCTGTTTATAAGAACAGAAACATGCAGTCATTCATTTAAGATGCATTATCGTAGAGAGCTTTCGCAAAAAGTCTAATTTCGCGCCGGTCTCTGTATTATCGTTTCAATAAGAGCTTTCACGTCGACAAGGACAGTTGCAGCCCGATCAACAACCGCGCGTAAGACGTTAGCTTGGCTGTCTGTTACTGACTAGATTCATGACATTTTTGTGAGAGTCTACCAACCGGTTCTCTTCGGGAGATTTCGCAGATCGTAGTCGCTCTGGTGGTGGCTTCATCGCCGACAATAACAACGTCGAGCTCTTCACCATCTCTCGACGGTCGAGGGACGAATCGAGGAAAAAAAAACAAAAGAAGAGCGATTTTCCCTCCCCGTGTGAATGTGTGGAACGGTGTACGTTTTCTGCTCTGCCCACACGTTGAAGTTTAAATACGTCAAGTACATGCATACATATGTACATATGTGTATACATCAATAACCAGCGATACTCACGGTCTGTTCTTTTATTATTAACTCTAATTCAATAAAACTTATCGAAAAGCGCTTTCTTGAAATTAAAATTGTTTTTTATAAGAAAAGACAAGGTTTTTCTAAAGGTGCACTTAAGGAGAGATACATTCGGAACAATTTTGGTAATGTTTTTAACAATTTTTCGTAAGTGGTAGAGAGAAAGTTATTTATTAATTAGCATAATATTTCTTTTGGTATGGCAAGTCACCCAATGGAACAATAGCAATAATATAATAGTAATAATTGTAATAATAATGATAATAATAATAATAATAATAATAATAATAATAATAATAATAATAATAATAATAATAATAATAATAATAATAGTAATAATAATAATAATAATAATAATAATAATAATAATAATAATAATAATAATAATAACAATAATAGAAAACGTACTATCTCCTTACTGAAAGAACTGGGGAAATATATCCTCAAAACCTTAGATCTGAAAGACAGATTTTATCTACATCTGTAAAAGTCGTCCACCCTACACACACGTGCTATTGTACGAAGAGTGCTAGACAAATCCTAAAGCATGCCATCTTGTGCAATGCATCGATGAGTAGCCTCGTCAAAGAGGGGCAAGTTTCAGTGCCGTGCGGAGAACAACTTGGAGGGGTGAAGTGTGCCACACTGAGAATCAAGTACCCGTATCAAAGCACGCTTGTTCAGTATTATTCGACTGGTCGTTATGAGAGATACAGCGGACAATTAATATTTGATATAGGTGTTATTCTATGTAATGTACCATTCACCTTACTACACCAATAAGCATTTGTCTCCTTCTGGAGCAAGTATTCGGATTATACATTACCAAGACGGATATCGTTAAGAAACTTTATACCATCTGTTCGAGACTATGTTGAAAGAGGAATTAAAGCAGAATTGAAAGATAAACAATTGTGCGTATGTGTGGACGAAACAATCGATCGTGAAAAACATTCTGTGGTGAATGTAATGGTACGTTCAACAGAAGAATTTGAACCGTTATCCTCTATCTTACTTACTTCCGAAAGAGGTACACTACTGTTCTACTAGCGATGAAATTTTAAAAGTGGTGTTGAAGGCATTGAACAAATTTCAACAATCTTTAATGTTTGTGAGTGACGGTGCCGCTAGCATGCTTTCCTTAGGTCGATCTCTTAAACAAGAGAGTGGCAATCTGTTACATGCAATATGTAAAATCCATGCTTTAAACCTTTTGGCGCAATTAATCCCTACATTTTAACCACGAATAAATGCTTTAATAGCTCATACGAAGGCGGTATTTCTAAAATCCCCAAAACGTACAAAAAGGTTTCACAAACTGTGCCCCAAAGTGCACCTACGCATAGGAGAACGTGGTTAAAGGCTGCGTTTTACTACTGCGAACATTTTGATAATGTAAAGAAGGTGGTTTTACAAATCGATCCGAGACACGCCAAAGCTGTCAAGAAAAGCCAGAAAATTTTTCGAGATAGTCAGGTAGAATGTGATTTAGAGAGTATTCGCAAGAACTACTATGGACTATGACTAGCGGAAGAAATCGAAAAATTACAAAATGATTCGATTGATCGTGGATTCTGTTGGAATTGTGGATGATGTTCCCTCACTCCTACATATGTACGGCGGAAGGTGAAAAAAGTTAAAGTGTAATACAATAATTTGAAAGTGTTATTCACAAGATGATCCATTAAGTTGTTACAAGGATTACTTTAAATTTGAAAATATAACAACAGATGTTTAAGCCAATGATTTGATAATCAAATAATTTCTTGAAGTTCCAAATCTACTTAACGCTTCTGGATTTTTTCCTTAGGAGATGTTTAAAGCAAAAAATTCACATCAACAATCGACAAACAATTAATGATCTTAAGCAGAACATTATTGATAGCATAGCTTTGTAAGAAAATAGTTCCCATTAACTTTCTCGGCTCTGATTTCAGTGTTTTCAGACCAATGGAAAAACCCTGCCGCTTGAAATTAATACAGTTATAGTGCTAACAACGGTATTGATTATTATTCCAGTCAAAACCCTGTCAGGTGTTTTCACGTTTTCGTTAACAACAGTTTAATATGATAAAACTACAATTTCCTTGCAATTAACGAACGTTCCTGAAAAAATGGCAGTCTCGGCAGGATTTGAACCCGCGACCTCTACCTTACCGGTGCATCGTGCTACAATTACACCACGAGACCGAATTTTTCAGGATTTTAATTACGTTGGCTAATTGCAAGGAAATTGTGGTGGTCGAGTTGAATATGCCCTGAACAACAACTTCCAAAAGATTAAGAGCTCTTCATTTTCAACCACATAATACTCATCATTATAGACTGGATTATATGCAAAGTGCAAAAATTTAATTCAATTTATTTATTATATTTTACGTCTATATGTAGGTGTATTACACTGATTAAAGTTAATTAACTTCATCATCCATAAATCGTTAATTGCTTCAAAGAAATGCTTTTGTTTTATTTACTCATTTGCTAAAACTGGGGTTCCCGTTTTGTTAGTAAAAAAGGTTATGGAAACAATTTTGGGATTTTCACGGTACTACCTTTGTCGACCACCTACAATAAGAGCAAACAATTGATGACGAGGCAATTCGTTATGACAATTGCGAGACAAAATCAAGAAGATACACCCTCATTTGAAGTCCTTTTCAATCAGTATAACGCGTCTGCCTACTAGTTTGCGACCTCCACGAGTACAATTCATGAACTGGAATCTAAAGTTGATTCTCGCATTGCAAAAATGGTTCGGTGGAAAGAAATTTTTCGACCAATTCCGATTCATCAATCTATTATCAAGGCATTACTTACCGTTGGAAAATCGTTGAACTAAGTGTATTAAAACACAACATTTTTTTGCCCAAAAATCTTCTGTCTTCTTTATAGAACCACATAGTTATCGAACCATCGTCGTAGATAAAAAATAAACAGAACAAACAATCCTCGTATATGCTGTTGCTTTTTAACTTCAGCCTGCTCTCGTCTGGAACTTCTCTTTTATTTTCTCCCCGGATGTTGCGGAGTGAATAAGGAATTCGACGATGCAGGTAGGCAGAGTGGATGGAAAGAGTTCCCCTCGCTGGAATGCGGTCCGTTAATTGAGATAAAGTTCTTTTTGTACGGGTACATGTAAAAGCATGCTGCGCATTAAGACGATCACAATTACAACGACAAAAAAGGGAAGAATATTGAAGAAAAAAATATAAGACTGAATCGAGAGACTTCGAAATGTTTATTACCGCAATTATGCATATTGTTTGCTGCAACACAAAGAATTCCTGCTTGTTTAACCTGAACAGCACCGTAAGGCGGTAGATGTTGACGATGTGGCAGGTTAAATTCTTGAGGAAAATCTTTGAAGGAAGAAATTGAATGTACACTATCGCACATAAATTTCAGCTTATCCAACGAAGAACAAATGAACGGTTAACAACAGAATACTAGCTCATATAAACCTTTTCTTGTTTCGTTTTTACTTTTTTGGAGAGATTTAAATTCTCCTTTTAGAACATCATTTGCGGTATATTACATAGTATCAAGGGGGAATCGGGTACTCCATATCCCACATATTTTTTAAATAATTTCTCTTTTTATTTACCAAGAAACGGTACTGTATAAAAAAAATTAGACAATTAACTCTAATAAATTTTCAAAAAAACGGTGGTAGTGGTTTAGTTTGGTAGTTTGTGCAACTGTCTTTTTTTGTTCCTTTAATAAATATGCGGGCAACAACCGGTCCGCTGTAAGATTTGATCCGGCCCGCTAGACATTTTGATACACCCAATTAAAAAAAATATTACAATACCGTTTGAAAGCGTTTTAGAACAAAATCCGCTTGTGGGAGGCACAGATGCTGTCTGGTAACAGTCACCATTTCACCACGCTGTCTGCGTATGAAAATACTGCTTATGCTCAATATGCTGAAGAACTCAAGTTACTGTCGGAGCAATTTTCGAACAGATTTAGTGATTTTAAAAACATGGAAGACAGTTTCAATTTATTTACTACTCCAACAAAAATTATATACAAAATGCTCCAATACACTTGAAAATGGAGTAGATCGAGCTTCAAGAAGACAAACTCCTAAAATCTAAATTTGAAGACGTGGGTTGTGCGATTTCTGCAAAAAATACCTCGAAGAAGACCATTTTCTGGAGCTTAGGAAATTCGCAAGAATATTGATTTGTGCGTTTGGCAGTACTTATAAATGCGAACAGTTCTTTTCAATGATGAAAGTTAATAAATCAAAACATCGTACAAGGCTGACTGATGATAATTTGGAAAATTCTTTACGTCTTTGTATCAGAGAAATTAATCCAAACATCCATGGATTAGTTGCCCAAAATCAAACTCGAGTGGCTCAATGATTTCGTTGTCGCTATTTAACTTTCGTAGTTTGTAATAATTCCAAATTTCAAGATTTAATTGTAATGCTGTACCATTTTTTTTCATTTCATATTCTTATTTTTATAAATTCCATTATAATAACATTGTCGTATTATTTCATATATCTATCGCTAAAAATTATGAACACTACGTAAAAATGCACTACTTTTAAACGCGGCCTGCGAACGTATTTGCGCTCGAAGGTTTGGCCCACAACATGTCAAAGGTTGCCCATACTTGGTCTAATACATCATCTTTTTGCCTTTTGTCTTTAAACGTTAAGTTTTTATTGAATAATAACCTTTTTAACTCATACAATAACGATACAAGCCTCCTGTTAATTTCATGTAAATGTAAGAGCAAAAGTGACAAAAAACGACACCTGGTAGGAAATGGAAAAGCCAGGTGGAACAAACTAAAGAGAAGGTATTTAACATACAAGCAGAATGAAACTAATAAACTTAAAAAGGTTGGTAACCAGCACGAAATCTAGCATTAACAAACCAAATTAAACAAGTCAAATAAGTTTTCCTCTCGATGACCCAAATTAGAAAAAAAAATAAAATAAAGCTCAAGGTCAATATAAGCAAATTAGTTCAATGATACTGTCAGAGATAATTTTGATGACTTCGAACTAAGGAGAAAATTTCAGAAGGTGACTATAAGAACCAATCTCAAGGAATAAAAGCCAAAATCTCGCATATGAAATACTTTGATAGTACTACGCCATTTGTAGAAATTTGCAATGAAAAATTCAAACTTGAAACTTTAATTTGCCATAATTGATAACCTGACCGTGTATCTATCATAAAGCATAGGATGGATTCACATTAGGGAGATCAGTTATACCGATTGAGTTACTTATCTGGTTGAAAACCACAAATTCCAAGTGTTGAAATACAACTGTAAGTCAATATTTAGGCGTAAGGAATGGTAAAAGTGAAGAGGCCATATATGATCGCCATTAAACGCAATAGGCAAGCAGAAAGCGTGCAAAGAGTTTTGAAATTTACGGAAGCTGATCGCCGATCAATATTTGAAGGTATTGCTAAGCCAAGAGGCATCTCCAGAGAACTGGTGACATGCATTTTAAATAATAAATTAAACATACCTACGCGGTGTGCAAGATAAGTGCCGCGTTTGCTCACACCACCGCAAAAACTCAAACGCGTGGAATGTTTTCCAGCGACTTTGGAGCGGTTTTAGAAAAATCCAACAGATGTTTTGTACCAAATTGTGACTTGCAATTAAACGCTGGTCCACCACCACACACCGGAAAATAAATAGCAATCAAAACAGTGGATGTGGTGAGTCAGCTACAAAGAAGGCCAAAGTCATTCTATTGGCAGGAAAGCGTTGGCTTCCGTTTTCTGGTATACGAAGGTAATCTTGCTTATTGATTAAATTCCAAAGAGACAAATGATTACTGGACAATTCTGTTCTAAACTTTTGGATCGATTGAAGGCAGCTATTGCCGAACGAAGACCTGGAAGAAAGGAGAAAAGTTCTTTTCCGTCAAGATAATGAGCCAGTTCACAAGAGTGGAATTGTCGGAGCAAAATTGGCCAAATTAAAGTTCGAAGTGCTTGAGCATCCCCCTTATTCACCGGATTTAGCTCCCTCAGACTATCATCTCTTCCCCAAACTTAAGAAACACCCCGGAGGTATGAGATTTGCTTTGGATGAGGAGCTGATAGCTGCCGTAGACCACTATTTTGAGAAGCTCGAGAAAAATGAGTACTCTGAAGGCATAAAGAAACTTGACCATCGACTAAATAAGTGTATTGATCTTGAGGGAAACTATATCGAAAACTAAAACACATTTCATTGAAATTTTTCAGCTTAGCCTCGTACATTTCAAATACGTGATATTTTTTATTTTTGATTATTGCGGCAACCTTGCCAGGTTATCCCAATGAAAACATTTCAAACATTTACCTCACGACTACATATAAAACCATAGCATTGAAAGCATTGACCCCGTTTATACTAATTTCAAGAACTCAACAGTATATAAAATCTCCCAACTGGCAGCGAAGCATAAACCGAAAAACGTGATAACACTTCACACATAAAAGCCTTCTTTACGTTCGAAAATTCTCTAAAATGCCAGCGTTATTTACAACTTAAGATAAGTCAACATGTTTGTGCTCCCATCGGAGATATCAACGAAGAAAACAGATTACACAATTTCTAATTAATTCTATTAATTATCCTACCGTATCTCGGATGGTTTCCATTTAAATTAGTCCGAACAACGTTCGGCACGCATCTAAATCCTTACGCAATCTATTTTCGAGAGAAAAACACCATCTGAAACGCTTTCCATGTAGCGAGTACATATAGCGGACGCCTAGGAACGCACCAACGTGAAAAACAAGTTTAAATAAGAAACACCAGAGAGAGAGAACTTTCGACATCGTATTACGCCGTGAAACAACATGTGAAGTCGATTATTTATTAATACATAATATCTTATATATGAGTTACGTAATATGCACCGGTGCGTAAGTCATCACGCACACATATCTCTCTGTTGACACCGGACGACATCACACGTGAGACAAAATAAATCTGGTTTAATTAAAGTAAATGGACATGTTAATTTATTATGGTAAACGTCTAAAAACGCGTAATTAATTTCGTCCATATATAAAGCGTTTTAAGACAGTTTTTATAGGGGACATGTTTCCTACCTAAAAAGGACTCCACATTCGAGGAGTTATCCAACGTAACGTTCTTAATTAATACACATAGTTAACGACAAAGCATGAATTTCAAAGGAGCAAGCTTTCACCAAGGCTTTTAGAATAAAGTTGTTTAGGTATCTATTACTTTACTTTAATACTTTATTGCCCAAAACATAAAGTAATTATCCAATTACAAGGTAAATATAAGAAAAAAAAATAAATATGTAAGTACATGTAACTACTTACCTAGGAGTAAATACAGAACTAACCATTAACAAAATAAAGGCTGATCAAACCACAATACACTTATAATTAAATTACAACATACTAAAACTATCCACACCCAAAGTGATTTACTGTAAATAAAAAAAATCACCAGTTGTTAAGAAAAGAATGAGAATAACGAAAAAAGAATTTCTGCTAAGTATAGTGTATATGGAGTTTACATAATGTCAAAAGAGATAGCAAGCAGCAGATATGAATACCAACTCACCAGTATCCATAGAGTTGAAGCAGTTACACATTCTATATAACGGGGACCTCATGGTAATGTTAATGCTGTCTGACAATAAAATATATTTGTTTGCCTGAATCCCAGACGAGAAACCATAAAATTGATTCAACAATTCAGAGACATCAAGGCCATTGTTAATTAAATTAAATAAGAATTTGCACTGAGCTTATTTTCTACGTAGTTCTAAGGAATCAATATTAAACATCTCCAGGAGAGTATTGAAACTAACTCCTTGTATCGGGTAAATATTAATTTGTTTAAAGCATAAGAACCTTAAACACCTTCTTCGAACCCCTTCCAGAAGATATATCTGAAAGATATTTGTAGGTAATGAAGCCAAGGATGGATACTCCAATTTAGACCGAACAAAAACAAAATAAAGATTAACATCTAATCCCCTTATAGAGTTGTCTCTAGGTAAAGGAGAACCAGTGAAATGATAAGTGTAGGCAATTGGAGTTGCCTTAGGGGAATACGTGGCAATTTTGCATTTCTTCACATTAACGGTTATCTTGTTGTCAATAGACCACAAGTGGAATATATTAAGTTAAAGTAATTTTAAGTCATCTACATATGATAACTTTGGACAGCCCAGTTAAGAATACAAATCATTAATAAATATCAAAAACAAAAGTGGACCCAAGTTACTCCCTCCAGGAACACCACAGGTAGGCGTGAAGTAATCAGACTCAAAGCCCATACATGCCACAAACTGTTTTTCTATAAAAAAAGATATGATTTGAGTAAAGCTAGATGCAAAGACGAAAACCCAATACTATCCAATCAATTAATAAGGAGGATGAGGTGGATCCGATCAAAGGCTCTTGCTGGGTCAGTATATATAACATCCATCTACCTTCCGCAACCCACAGCATCAGATAAATATTGAGTAATAGTAACAAGATTAGTTATTGTAGATCGCTGAACAACAAAACCGTGCTGGCTACCGGAAATCCTGGGTCCAACTTGAGCGTAAATATACTTTAGCAAAATTATTTAGTAACGCCATAGATCGGTAATTGGAAACAACACACTTCTCACCGCTTTTGTAAAAAGGTACCAATTTGGCAATTTTCCATGTAGATGGGAAAGTGGATCTTTTAAGAGTAAAAGCAAACAAGTAGCAAAGAGAGGAAGCAAAAATATGCACATAGTCCCTAACCATAAAGCCCTATTATCTGCTTGATAATTTGTTTGCCTTTTAGGCTAGTGACGGGATTAAAAAGGGTAGTTTGAATCTGTTCCACAAAATGTATCTGATGTATATAGGTGGCTAAACCAAGGACGCATACTCCAGTGTAGATCAGGAACAAAAGTGGACCCAAGTTACTCCCTTGAAGAACTCCAGAGGTGGGCGTGGCAAAAAGAACTGTTTTTATTTACATATATTATTTAGTGAGTTAATGTGATAAGTAGTTGCACACGAAATGTGGCTTCAAAGTGGCTGTAAATAAGAAACGATCAGCCTGATTAGATTCAAATTTCGTGATATACCACAACAAGTATTTTTAGAAACCTACTCTACATAATATGGAAAAAATAGAGCATGTTGTTTTGGTATAATAAAACACGTAAACATATGAAATATTCACAAGGTTACCGATTCTCTCTGTTTTCATATTGTTAATCAGAACTTATCGGTCTTGACTTTCCCATATTTCCCAATGTAACACAAGTATTCATAAAATTTCCTAACATTACAATCTTCTATCTTTGCAACCGTTCATTCAAAATAAGACGCGTAAATACTGCAATTTTGCGGAGTCGATGAAATATAATCACTTTAAACTTTCAATATGCTTACTCACGGCGATTTAAATTACACAACGGCGTCTTTTACGTGCTGCTTAGATAGACAGTGTACGAAACCGTTTAATCTAAATTTGTCTCTTGTACACGCGTAGCGGAATTGATAGATACTATTAATGAGACTATTCTAGCCGATTACTTCGAATATCGTGATCCTATTTAATCCATTTAAATACTCCTGGTTATAGGAGGTGTATTACTCGAACTTGCATGTCTGACAACGTTCTACACGACGTCAAGTTGTACTGGAATTAGTGTTTGTGCGATCTACTTGATGATGCCTTCAAGTGTATCTTGTAGTTGGTTATATGCCAAACTGTGACCGTAAATAACAATTCTTTTTTATCTTTCGAATTTGAACCTAGTGTTGTTGATGTAATAGCTTTTTAAAAACTTTTAATAGGGTTAACGTACATTTGACTAGAATGAGTTGGCGAAAGGTGAAGCTCGATTTTACCATTTTTCATCTTCTCGGGAAAACTTAACGTATTTTAACTCTACCACCTTTCTATAGTCGCAAATGAAATTCTGAAATGCATTATATAATTCATGATGCATCTAATACTTATGTACAATAATACAAATATCGCAAATTCTAACCTTTCGGCAACGGGATACCACGGACTTTACCACACCACTCCACTACTTCTAGATGCACATTTCTATAGCTTAACTATAATCTTTATCAATAAAACTAAATTATTGGACACTAAAATAATATAAAAATTGCAGAAACCTCTAACCTAGGGTTTCAAAAATACTTCTTTTTGGCATCATAAGAACAATCATATCTGTTATCATTGCATCGATATGGCGTCATCAATAATGACTATAATGGCAATCATAATAGTATTAATAGCGTTTCCTGCCAAAAAGTTAATATAACCATATTAAGGACAATGTGTAACAGCTTGAACATATAACAACAAAAAAAAAATTAAGCAGGCAGACGCAAAAAACACATAAAAACGTACACTTAAAAATTATATACTAAAACTATCTGATGGAGAATACAATAAAAATACAAATGAAGATGATGCGACTATATTGTAAATTAGTGCCGTAAATCCACTTGCAATCTGAACACACCAATATAACCCAGCCATATCCTATAGGCAAACATATGCAATCATAATGTTCATATTTGTACCTAACAATTGCTTCAGATAACAGCTAATCATGACAGTTGTATAATATGCGGTTGTATTCGTTGCTAACACGTGTGGCTGGATATCTAAATATTAAGTTAGCGTGTGCCAATACAATGTAAAATGTAGGAAGAGTTTATAGCACCAAGAAAGATGGCCTGCTCAGTAGAAAAATTGAATCGCAGTAACGCGTATAAAAATGAGAGAAGCGTTGTATAGAAAAGAAAGATAACTTTGGTTCCAAAGTGATCAACGTGAAGGCGTTTAATAGTGTATTGCAAGAAAAACCCCGATATGAGCAAATATTGGTTATTTTAAACCATAGTCACTAAAAAAACACCTTTACGTATTTTCTACTGTTTAATGTTTAGAGTCCGTCTAGAAAGTACATCTCCATTGCTTGTCAACAGAAAGAACACACAATTCCATTGAAAAACTTTATTATAGCAGATACAGCAAATATTCTTGTGCTGTGATATGGGTCCTGCTGATCAGATTGGAATTTCTTGAACTGTAAGAGAAGATGGAAATCCCTGGGGGGTGAGATCCGGGCTGTAGGATGAATGATGCAACGCCTTCCTGTACGTGGTTGAGCGTTGTCGCGCAGGAAGACTGCAATAAGCATCCAGCTTCGTGTGTTCTGAACGGCCCACGTTCTGTACATTGAAAAACTTACATACACCGAACCTTGCTATCGGCGGGGAATGGAATTAGAGTCGTCATTTCATCCGCTATGCTGACGCTATTGTGAGGTATCCACAAGTACCATGTCATTGCGCTGTCATGTACGCGAATCTGTCATTTGTTAGCTATGAGGGAAACTTACTTTCTAGGCAGCTCTAGTATATTATAGCATGGTCACCATACTATCGCTATGTATTCAAATTTAGTGTCAAATAAGTAAAGAAATAATGCTTTTAGTATTTACGTACACTAAATGACTATTTGTCAAGGCCAGGAAAGAAAAAGGAAAAAAATGCTTTTAGTGAAGAAATGTAAATAAATATTTCAGTGTTTCGCAAAATCAAGTCCACATTTCGTCAAATACCTATAGCATTAGAAAAACGTCACAATCCTTCAGCGGCAATTAGGTAATTAAATAGAATTGGACACTTTTTTCTGGAGAAGATAGGTACTTTACATTTAGTCAGATCTAAATTTAATTTATTTAATGTACACCACTCAGATACCAATTTCAAATTATACTGAAGTTTAAATAGTATTTACATAAATTTTAATATCGTCTACACATAATAAGATTTCACTATCACATGAACTAGATGGGAAGTGTTGACAAATAGAAGAAAAAGCAGGGTGTCTAGATTCAAACATTGTAGCAATCCTTATGTATCTTGGTTGGAAGCCGTTGTAAAACACATAGAATTTGGGCTTAGTGACGTAAGTTTTGGTATTTTGCAGTTTAAACCATTGCCCTCTAGCGTAAACCAGATACATTAACTTTGCAAGTTTTAACGGAAATAAATTTAGTCATATTTAGATACTCGAATTCGTAGCACGTATTGTTTTATTCGTTTGGTACCTCTACCAGAAATTCTCACGTTGAGTTTCAACAGTAAGAACTCAATAAATTTGTAAACCAATGCTATGCGATTTTTATAAGTAATTTAAATAAAAATATTTACGACTATTTTACGAAGACCTACTTCCTATAGCGTTACAAACATATTTAAAGAGGTAAAAGAATCAAATACTTAAATTTCGCGTTAGATGGTTATATATTTTTGTAAGTTTTATTGTTAATTGTTAAACAACAATTTCCGAAAAAATTAAGACACTTAGATCTTCGAGGTCAAGCGTTTTCGATTTTCTGCACGTCCGTATAAAAACTATACGCACACTAAAATCTCATAGAAGTCGGTCAATCTAGGTCGTAACTGCTCCTTTGTTAGCTAAATTCTAACCCTCCTTCAGAAACTGATAACAAACCTACACATTTTTCTCGTAAAGCTCGTGTAAGCGAAAAAGATAGCCATCCAAATTTAGTGAACAGAACAGATTTCACGCGTTACATAAATTATATAAGCTCGTAAAGTAATATAAATCATTTCAAAATATAAAGGTCCTTATCTAACAGATTAGATATTTTTAAACTAACTTCCGCATATCCTAAATTAGATAATCGATTTATCTCCTTAACTATGAAATTATTCAACGTTGCGTCCAATTTATAAATTCCGCAGCGCGGAGCGTACAAATCGCCGCCATTTATCTAGCCAACGCGAAAACTCTCGAATTATTAATCAGTAAAAACCCACTGTAATCCGCTTCGATCGAATTAACGCTCGGCAGAAGGATAAGCATCAGGGAAAAATCGACGGTAGCAGCGAATAGGCAGGATCAAACGGTTTTATGCTACCGCGAACTTCGCTTTAGTGCATAAAGTACGTATACTTATCTCCGTATGCGTGAAGCATAGAAAATAATATATTTTATTAACGGTCCGAACAATTCAGGCGTAAATAAATTCAGTTGCATTGAACTGTATGTACAACAAACAATATTATTGTATTTATATGCATATACGTGTAATTTATGCACGTTTCTAATGTATCCGTTCCATTTATGTCGCTTTAAGTTATTATTCACACGTTTATTTATACAATATAGATAATCTACCGTGATATTTTTACCCATTCAAATAACAACCAATGGAGAACAGGTAACCAATCGTTCAAATGATTACTTATGTACAAACGCCGATGGTATAGTGTTAAATAAGAGCACCTGCTATGTATAATTGACAGTTGCTTTCGCAGCTGCAATCTTAACTAAATCTCTATGTGTGCATCCGTAATTGTTTCATATTGAAACTTATTCACTAAAATATCATGACAGCTAGCTATTACTTGCTATGTATCTTCTAATAGTTCCTATCCGTTTTGGATGTTAACTATTTCAACTAATTCAGTCAAATTCGTGCTGAACCAGCTTTTGAGATTTTTCATCCAAGAATTCCTCATTATGTATCCTAAGTATTGTAGTTTCCGAATTTTCACGGTATTAACCGCCTCCGGTAATGGTATTTTCCGGTCCTTCTCATAACTTCAATGTTTGTTATGTGTTCCGTCCACTGTATTTTTAGTATCCTGCGATATAATCACATCTCAAATGCTTCCAATTTCTTTGTCTTGGCTTCAGCAAGCGTCGATGCTTCTACCGCATAGAACAAAACCGAGAACGTATAACAGCACAGGAATCTTATCTTGGTATTTAATGTTATCTCATCGCTTATGAACAGATTTTTCATTTTAGTATACGTAGATTTGGCCTTTTTGATTCTACTGCGTATTTCTTGTGTGTGTGATCCCATTGTTCTTTTACAATAGTTCTGAGATAGGTAAACTAAGGTAACTGCTCACTCGTTTCATCCGTTTTTGATTTATTGTGAGAAGACAATTGTCATTTTTTTTTACTAATGACTAGAGACCGGATTATTTTCCAGTGCAACTGCAAAAATTTAATTTAATTTATTTATTATATTTTACGTCTATATGTAGATGTATTACACTGATTACATTAATTAGCGTTAATTCACTTTAATCAGTGTAAGACATCAGACGTAAAATATAATAAATAACTGTATTCTTAATTTTAAATTTGAATTTCCCGCCGCGTAGTTGTAAGTGGCGCAGGCCATGTCGGTAAAGTAGAAGGATGTTAAGAGTTTATGTATTATGTGAGACACGAGAGAATAAAGACGTGTGCGAATCCAGTTGTGTTTCTGTTTTTAAATCTACTACAACTTAAATTAGATTTTTGCACTTTACATATAATCCGGTGTCCCCCGGACCATTAATTTTGTCTTTTTCTGTTTATGTCCAGATCATATAATTGACTGTAATATGCTATTCTATCCCATAAGTTGTTGTACTCCTTCCAAGTAGTCAGCAAAAATGACCGTACCGTCTGCACAGTGAACATTATTTAATCTTTTTCCATTTAGAAGCATTCCAGATTCTGTGTATTTTAAAGTTCCCCTAAATATGTACTCTGAGCATTTATTAAACAGCAATGGAGAGAGAATCCAACCTTGCTTTACACTGGTAGTGTATTTGTGTCTTCTGCTATGTCATTCCAGACTCTGACGAAAGCAGATTGATTTCAGTATAAGTTAACTATTATCCAGATGTCTTTCCCCTCTAAGCCTATATTTTTCAGAATTTCTACCAGTTTTGGTGTTTTACACTATCAAATACCTTCTGGTATTCAAGAAAATATGCATACACCCCACAACTTATACCCCTACACCGCTGAAATAGTATCTGTATGCTGTATATGGCCTTTTTTATATCCACTGTATTTCCGAACTCAAAGAATGTGTAGATGTTATTTGTTCTTCACAGACTCTGTAAATTCTTCCATGTACAATTTTGACGAAAGGTTTTAGGAGGTGCTCATCAAACTTACTCTTCTACAGTCTTCACATTTTTTAACTGGTCTAAGCCAATCATACGGAATTTTCCCGGATGTGTATATTCTATTGAACACGGATGTTATCCATGTTACGCTGTCATCATCCAAAAGTTTTAAGAACTCCGTATTTATGTTATCGGGTCCTGATGATTTTCTTTCTTTCATAGATTTTATTGCTTCCGCGACTTCATCGAAGAGGATGTATGGCCCCTTATCATCGACTACTTCAGGTGATTCAGGTCTCCTATGTATAGAAAAAACAAATTAAAAAAAAGTACAGGATAAACATTGAAACTTGAAACCAAATAAAGAAAGTTGGTATCGAAAATTATTTCCTAAACATTACAATTTAAGAAGATTTAAATTACTCCACACATACTTATTGAGGTTGATTAGTATTTCTTCTTCTTAAACCAACCCTTTAATTAGGTAACTCTAACCTTCTACCCTTCACAGGCAATACTGTCTCCTGTCAGAGATCTTCGTCACTTCGGTCGGTGTGCAGTTCCACTAATTGCTTTTGTCTTTGTCTAAACCTTGTCTGTGCGATTGCAGTCAGGTTACGTACCTGGGAGCATCAACATCAAGTCCAATCCACCCTTTTGGTGTGCCTCGGAGTAGCCATCCGGGTCCCATTTTATTTCTTCTTTTAATAAACGATATCACATAAATTCCATCTGTACTTCAGGTTCAAAAACATTGGGCTTTATTATGCATTGACGCAAATTATTCCGCAACGCAGTACTTTTGAAATAGCTGCACTTTAGCCTTGTCGTCAGAATGTTGGAATATGCTTCACGGATTTGGTAACTTATACTTACAGCTGAAACTTAAAAAGCTACAGAGGCGATCTTTGAAATTTCTCTTATAATTGATTACCTGTTGGACAAATAAATCAGAATTATTACACAAATATACATATATACATATATAAGATAATGTCCACAAATAATTACGAATTGTAAAGAACGTACAGTGTAACATCTACCTACATCATACCTACTCCAGAAATTAATCACGCATTTTGAACAGCTTTAGAAAAGAAAAAATAAAGTTTTCACTTGAAAAAGTTTACAGTCCTCACATTATTTATTTTACAGTTTAACAGTTGCGATAAAACCAAATCGTTTAGAATATTATTATGGCACAGCATTGAAGATTATCTTGTCCTTTTTCCTCATTGCTAGATGAATGAAATTCCAGGTGTTATCTTCCCTATTTTTCTTCTGTTAGTGAGGAATAATTTGTGCAATAACAATCTAAACAATGCATTGTCTTCCTTTAAATGGCCCCAAACATCAAAATAGTTCTAATTATTACACTTACTTTGTAAGAAAGCACTTATACTGCATTAGCAAGAATATATTTAAAAAAAAAATTCTACGTTTACGTTATGTTCTAAGGAAACCATACCATTACTAATCAATACATGACCGATTCGACGGAACTGTCTTTTCATTTACACATTGCACGTAAATTCGTATAATTTAAGTTGGTTTTGAGTGCACTTATATCCGTTTTGGGTAAACTAGTTGTTACCTCATTGCTATTCGCATCGTGCTAAGATTTCATTACATAAATTCTGCAAAAGCGGTGGAAGTATTTAGTACGAAAAACCAAATACGCAAGTAAATCAATCGTTTACACGCTTTCTTTCGAATTAGTTCCCAGAACTGAGTATGTTTTATTAATGAGCAACACGAGTTACCGTAGCTGCATGGAACGAATGATTTTTTTCTTATCGAAAATAGGAACTTTGCAAGAATGTAAGAACTGTTAACAAAATCGATAAAACGATTTCACCAAACTATGTTAGCTATCGAGGACGAAACTAAAGGATGACAAAATAAATATTACGTGATATTACACCTTGCGACTTTTTTATGGTCATTTTTAAAAAATTCTATTAATAAGATTCAAATAGCTAATATAGAATATCTTCAAAACAGAATTGTAGAGTATATTAATGAAATTGATGGTGCTATTTTGCAAAATGTGTTCTGTAATGTAAGAAAAATATGTGAGAAATGTCTTGAATATGGAGATGGTCACTTTTTACAGCTTTGACATTTAAGTAAGATAACCAAAAAATACTGAGAGAGAAGTAATAATCTCAGACATAAATTTTATATCCAAGGTTCACTTTGAAACGAAATTTATTTGACAGCTTTTTGTTCTACAAGTTGTGATGGCTTTTAATACAAATAAAATTGATATGTTACATGCTGAATGCAGGGTTATCTCGAGACAAGTGAGGTTCCATGGAGGTTTACGATAAATTATTTTTGTATTTGAGAATTTACAAACCATTGCGAACAACTTGAAAAATCTATACACCGATACGAGAGGTGCCTCTCTGGATTTTTTATTGTCAAAATTATGAATGACTTCTTGAAAATTAATCATGAACATCAACGACAAACTGTTCGATCTCTCTTGAATCATCGCACTTGCGAATTCACTATTAATTCCTTTCAGTTTTGAAAAGAAACGTTACACACTGATTTTAATGATCATCCTGCATAAAAAGAATCCAATTATTATTTCTACATTCGGAAACGCGCCTGTGATAATATTACATTTGCAGAAGAATATGGAAGATACATTAGGTAAAAAGCAATTCTTTTAATGTGTTCAATGGTAGCATATCACATATTTTACTTCAAATTATACTAAATTTGGAAATACACTTGCTACAACAGAATTGAAGGAATTTCTTCAGAATTGACTACTTTGGGGTCTGAGAAATTAAATTTATGCATAACATTATTTCTGGAAGGAAATCGTTTGTATTGTTTACTCATTGCTTTAATATAAAAAGTCAAATATCTTAATACCGTGCACCAAAATATTTTTTTTCAATTATCATTATTTATGACAGTTTCTGAATTATATACATGCTGATGGAGCAACAGGTTTCATTCCAAACTTTTTGCTAATATTTAAATCTGGTACCATAGTGGTGATTATCACTCTGAGAAATAAATGCTTTGAATTATGAAAAATTACTTCGAGGGAAATTATTTCCTAATATATACCGCAAAATTCTTCTTATCACAATGTCAATGCTATAAAAGTAGATATGATATCTTGGTTGAGCGATAAACCATAAATTATTCACCAGAAATGTTAAAATATTAAAACCGAAATTGTATTCTCTGATAAAGTATTATAAGAAAGATTACATTGTATATAAGCTTTGTAGTGTACTACAAAAAGACACACGATTTTCAAATAACCCTCTTTCCATCCGGAGCTTAATCCCATAGAGTTGATTTGGGCCTCTATTAAAAGAAGAGTGGCCAAGAAAAATTCCAAAATTAAAGTACGCATTACTTTAAAACTAGCATAATAAGAATTTCATGTTGTAATCATGTGGAAAGAAAATATTGGAAAAATGAAGAAATTTCAGATTTAAGGACCGAAGCATTTATAATTGATGTCAATAGCGACACATTCGAGACGACAATCATTTCGAATCGCATAATGATTTTGAAAGTGACTATTAATACTTATTCTAGAATGTCCACTATCTGCAACCCTTTTGACAGAGTGCTATCTCTTTCAGACAGTGTTACTATTTCTGTCAGTTCGCTAATGCTCCAGAAACCGCAAACCACGTTAAAATCCTAATTAATTACTAGTGAGTGAACTCATTTTCTATCAAGAGAAAAACTAACGTAAGGGAAATCCCTGAATAAATGTAAGCGAATGAAAGTTTCCATCGTGCGAGTCGCTTTATTTGAATCGCAGACGATTGCACAATATAAAAAAATTCTGCAATTAATTAAAGCTTAACTTTGGCTTTTAGTTATTATTTAGTAAGCAAAGTAAGCAAACTAATTTCTCATAGAGTAGCTTAGATTAGACTAACTTGTAAATCTTCTACGGATTAAAGAGATTGCTTCGGCTGCTGTCGCCAGGAATAAGGGGTCCCATGGACAGTGGAGCCCTCTACTGCAGCCCATGTTCAGATGTGGCTGTATTTAAGTAATTTTGTGTTTTACTAAGATCGGAATTACAAGTAATGGCATAGTTCATCTGTTATTGTAGTCTTGTAAAGAATAGTAGTCAGAAACTTGCAGCAAATCTATGGTGTCATAATCATGTTGGTAATGATTAGATCTGGCAAAATCTTCGGTGCTAGGTTAGTACTCGCCCGCACGCACGACCGATACAAAAATTGACCGAGTACGCTAAACCAATTTGTTTCCCTGCTTTGTATGTACGTATGATACAATATGTTACGCGATATAACACATTTATACTTCATTATAACAGTTTATCTGTATATTTTTCTTCATGAAATATATCCAGATGGTCAATTATGGTATCAGTCATGTGTGCGGGCGAGTGCGGATCTGGCGCGCCGAAGATTACGTCAACCCTAGTAATGATGTACCTCGCGTATAGAAGGTTATTAAAACTGTCTCTAAAGCATAGTTCCAACACAAATGTCTGTACTACTATACCATGTTATAATTTGAAAAGTGAATAGGGCATGGCATTTAATGGAATACGACTTATTGTTATTATTATTTTTGACATCTCCCTTGCAATACTGCGAAGGTGGTGGAGGTACCCCATATATTATATATCAGTTTGTTTTAAAAGGAAATGAAGGGATGGACAGTAGAAAAGAAACAAACAGTTTAAAATTACGTTATATATATTAAATAGTATTCACAAGACAATACATATATTTTCCCTTAAATCTAAACTAAAAAAATAACTAGAACTATAAAAAGAAAGAATAGATGAAAAATCAGTTATTTCTTTTTTTCTTTTTTATCCAAAAAATTACCTTTTTTTTCTTGCTTATATACTTATTTGTTGTTACACGAGTTCTGATGATGACAACAATTGAATTACAATATTGCTACGTTTCAAATTTGATCATTTCACACATGTTGCTTTTCGTCTTTTGATCCTAATCGAAGATGACAGATGAGTTCTACTTACAGATGTAGCGCAAATGACAATGAGCGCGAAATCGTATGAAAACAAAACAAAAAATGAGGGAGCTCGAAAATTTCGCTCCCAATCAGAAGACATTGCTCATTTTTGAGAAACCTATTTTCACATTTTTGTTTCAACGCCTTAATACTTCCTAAAGTGTGTCAAAAATATATACAATACTCTCAACTATCACTAAGTTCTATAATATAGGTATTTTTGGTTTCAAAATTATAATCTAATTCGTAATAATTAAAAAATATATATATATTTATATAAAAAAAAAGATGCAATCGCAAAAAAAAACAAGTTGATTATGTTAAAAAAATACGTTCCATTTTATTTATTTGCTTAAAACTTAAATTATTTCGGAATATATTAATGTATTTAATTAAATTAATAGAAAATAACTCTCTTTCGTTATTTAAGGATATTTTAACATAATCACATACCATCCAATAGAACAAAATAAATACAATAAATGTAATAATATAATGTGCATTTACATAGTAAAAGAACACTAACTATATATGCTGTATATTAATAATCTATACAACAAGATCTTTTTTATACAAAAAACTCGGGTGCAAAGAATTCGCGATACATTTTCCTTTCGGAGGTGGAGGAGTACAGTGAGAGGAAGGGGCTCGGAGTATACATTCAATAAATAAAAAAATATTCCATATTCATTCGTATCGAACACAATATTACTATTAAAAAATATTTGGCATCATTTCTCATTTATTATATCAATATTAATATTAACATTACATATAAATTCTTGATTATTTTTTTATTTTTCTCAATTTTTTTTTTCATCATATTTCCAAACTTACAAGCGATACTAATAATGTACACACTTTCTTGTATTTTCAAATATATATCAAGAAGGATATCATAAATATTCTGCTTTTGTTATTTTTGTCAAAAATATATTTCTAATGCTACTCGAAGAAATGGGGTGCAAGGGAACGTTATGAGGGAGCTATAGAGAAAGGTGTGGAAAGGAGGGGGGATACTGGATTTCTCTTTAATAATACGCAATTACTATACACTATTGTGACACTATATATGTTTATATAATATAGAAATGCTGAATGGATATCTTTACGGAAGAAATGAATTTATCTTGTAAAGTTTTCGGATACAATTGTAACTTATTTCAAGCCAATCACACTTCTGTTTAAGAGGCGCAAATACTGAAAAAATTTACGTGGTTACAAACGTTAAAAAACTAAATAAATCAGCAAAGTAAGCTTAAGCTAAGTGCATATGTATTTTGTATATATTTTTTCGATTGTATATTTTAAGTTTTCAAAAAGAAAATCCTAAAAATTAATCAATTTTAAATAGCTTTAAAAAACTTCCTGGTACTTGTCTTTTGCTTCGATGCATTTGCAAATTGTAGGAAAAATAATGAAAATAAGATAGATGATGAAATGATATAATGCATCACTTATACCAAGCGATGTATAAAGAGAGAGTACAGGAGATTACTTCACAAATTGTCAGCAATGATGTAAGATTCGTACAGAATGTGCGTTACGTTTCAAACAAATATTGTTACAAATAAGTCTTGAGGTATACTTAGTTCAGAGAGCTTTCGGAAAATTAATGGAATAAAGGTAATACTTTATGATATGAAGATCATGTTTGCTGTTTCTGTTGAAATATAGGGTTTTCCAAAAATGACTATAGGAATTTAATTGACTATAGCTTCAAAGCATTTATTTTGTTTCAGGTGAAACTGCATATACACTAGTGTGTGTCCTATACAAATCGAATAATGGCGTATTGAAATCGAAAAAAATATTATGCAGACGGTCGGTCGATAAAATAAATTCATCGCAGAATTCATAGGGCTTATTTGGGGCTTCCAATCGTCCTACTGAAGTAGTAAATTTCGTTTAAAAATTTGAAGACACTGGATCTGTTCGAGACAAACTTCATTTAGGCAGACCAAAAATTGCAGGTTCTAGCGAAAATATCAACGCTGTACGAAAAAGTATTACAAATGACCCATCAACATCAATCCCACCGCCCTCTCAAGGCATTACTCCAATCAGTCTAAGGCAAATTTTACATAAGGACTTACAGTTGCATACTTTCAAAATTCAATTAACCTAAGAACTCGAGGAGACAGACCATCGACAAAGCAGAAGTTTTATTAGTTGGATCTTAGAACAAAGAGCAACAGATCCACATTTTGCCCATAAAATAATCTTTAGCGATGAGGCCCATCTTATGCTAAATGGGACAGTGAATAAACAAAAGTGTCGTATTTGGGGTGAATAAAATCTTCGAATTATTCATGAGTGCTAAAATGTACGGCTTAGTGTGATTTATGGTCTGGAGTCCATCAGTCCATTTTTCTTTGAGGACAATCACGGCAACGCTCTTACAGTAAATGCATAAGATTATAATGCAATGTTAAGAAATTTTGTAGGGTCTCAACTAAATGGAATTAACATTGAAGATGCATGTTTTCAACAAGATACCGCACGCGATTCTCTGGGCGTGTCATTTCTCGGAAATTGGCCGGTAAAGTTTTTCCACTTGGCAGCTTCGGACTTTTATCTAAGGGGCTACTTAAAAACCAGCTGAGCCCTAAAAAATAACATTCAAGCAGCTACACGGGATTTTAAAGCTCCCATGCTTGGACGAATCATGCACAATTTCAATTCTTGCATTGATGTATGTCATCGTAGCCCTGGTGGATATTTAATAGATATAAAAGGTTTAATGATAATTATTTTACTTTGTTTTAAAATAAAAAACGGCAATTTTTCTTACAATTTCTTCTTTAGAATAACACAAAATCCTACAGTCATTTTTGGAAAATCCTTTGTATTTCATAGTGAAGATCCCCTGAGGTTTAGATAATTGATATTGAAAACAAAAAGCTACTGGGATGATATACGCTAGTAACTACTAGACTTGGTCAAATCGCCGAACTTGCCCGCACGCACGACTGATACGAATCGGTTGTGCGTCCGGACGAGTTCGGACCTGGCACGCCGAAGATTTGGCTAACCCTAATAATTACTTAACACAACAAAGTATATGATCACTTACTACATTACCCGTTGCAAATTCAATGCTGCCAAATGAATATAAAACCCAGGCTTAAATAGCAGAAGTACGATTTGTTATAGATAAGTATTACTATTAACACTTGCTCTTTTAAGCGTAAAGATTACCAAAAGATAAATTTCTTACGCAGAAGACGATGCACGAAAATATTCTTTTAAAGAAATATATTATGGCTCTTTTTCATTTGACCTCTTTGTTTTTCTAACGATATAATAAGGTAACTACATTCCATATAATAATATAGGTAATACGCAATCAAAAAAGAAATCAAACTTTACAAGTTTTATTTCGAAAATTTAAAAAAAAAAGTATATCATAATACCTACACTTATCAAATCAAAGTAAAATCCCATCTTTTTCCGAATATTAAACTTAAAATTATATGTATATTACGAGAAATCAAATTTGCATGATTTTGCTAAAATTAAAGGATATAAAAATCAACGCTTACGTCAAAAATAAATTACGATAGTAATCATAATAGTAATAGTAGAATTGGCAGTTGTTTCTCTTTTCAATTAAATAATAAAAAAATCAATAAACATTAAAATCAATCAACTATCTAAAAATATATTATTTATATATGTATATATAAAAAAACCATAAATTAAATTAATAAATACCTTATCGATTAGATTTATTTTTAAAATTAATACTAAATTTACGAAAATTATTCGATTAACTATTTTGACTGGCGACCGTTAGGTCTATTTTCGTTATTTTCTATACAGCAAATTAAAATAAGAAGGGACAGCATCTAATTGTAAAAAATGAGAATTCGAAAGAGGATTAAAGTGTATTCGAATATTCCGCCAAAATTAAAAGGCCACTGCATTACCGGCTGCGAAAAATATGCTGTACGTCCTCATTTCAAACTAACTGTACTTTGATTTTGGAATTACATTTTGTACTGTTGGTTTTTTTTCTTTCTTCTTATTATCATTCAGAATGAGGGGACAAAAATTATTTCTTTCCTTTGTTTCTCCACACATGAGAGATCACATAAGAGGCACTATTGATTGATAATAAATCTAGGCATATACAAAAAATTTTCATCGATATCTCTATTGCTAATACTGCTTTTTTTTTAAACGCCATATTCTTTCTTGTTCATGTATGCATGCTTCCAAAACTTCATATCTTTTATGATTCTTAAATATTATGTTATATGCACTCTTACAATAATAAATATTTATAATGTAATATGTATGTATATGTATATAAATATCGCACAAATATACTACTTTCTCTCTTTTGCTTTTATCTCCAGAAAACGTACACATTAATAGTGTATTTTGAAAACTAGAAAAGGAATCTAATTTTAGGACACAGCAACGTACTATGTTACACGTAAATACATTGCTATCGATTAGAATTTGATCCTTTTTGTTTTCCGTTACATCCTAATTACACTACTAATGTTTGATTTGCGATTCAAATTTGCGAACCATTTCTGATCTAATTATGAGTTACAAAATTAATAGTACCAACGTACGAAATGTATCGTAAATGTCAAACGTGAAATGTGACGTAACACGGGAATGATTTTGACGTGCAAGAGCTATTTGACATTTATGACAGGTACAATGAGATTTTGGGGTTCTTTATTTCTAGCAAGATATAAAGGCGGTAAATTTGAATCGCAATTTTTTATAAATGCTATAGTTACGAATAATATTGAAACACACGGCTAGAAAAATAACCGAATTACTATATTATACACTGTACAAAATTTTCAAAGGGATTTTTTTTGTTTTACTTATCGAAAATTCTAATCCGAATGATTGTGTTTTTGGTAGGGTCCGGTGACGACGCAAGGATACATGGGAAATAAAGTAGTGACGGACATCGTCGTTAACGTAGGCGCTCTCAACATGATTTCGTTATTATTCTCTACGAGCATCTTCAAATTAGCATTTTCCTCTAACAGATCGAAATTAAACTTTCCGTCGTTCGATTCGTTGCTGTTATTCAACTTTTTCAACCTGGTTTTCTCCTCCCATTGATCCCAACCGTGTTTAGCCGCATTCAAATTACGATGCTGATAGAAAACTAACGAAATTCTCGTTGGCGCCAACCGATTTGGCTTCTTCAAAGCGGTGGTAGCGTGTAGTTCGTGTTTAGCGCACTCGAACAATACGCTACCGTGCGTTAGCGCTATCGCGACGCCACCTATCTGCGAATCCATGAACGCTTCCGCATTATCGATAATGTCGATCACTTTTCCGAGCGATTCGGTATTTTCTGTCAGGGTCGCGGGCGTAAATTCCCACGGTTTAGGGTACTGCCAGTGAGGCAAGTATAAAGGGTCGGCGAAATCAAACGGTGGAGGAACAGTATCGGACCTTTTCAAACCATAATCACCAACGTCATCGAACGGATTGCATAAATGGTAGGTGTTGGGGTTGATGTTTTGGCTATTATTGAAGAAGTGGAAAGGTGGAAGGGGTGGTTTGATATCGGTTTGTTGCGTATAATTCTTATTGTACTGATGGTGTTGATAGAACGCCGCCTCCGAAATCGGATTTGGTCTGGGAATTTTCGGTTCGAAATTCAAATTTTGCGGGAAGAATTGATGCGCTAGACTATAGCTTGGATTGAAGGCGTTGTACTGATGGTAACCGGAGTGAAAATGATTCGGATACGACGTCATGGTGTACGGATTGATTCCGCCCGCCCGAAAGAAATTGTCGTAACCTGCGTTATCGACTCTACCGAATTGGTTCATCATACCCATCGGCTTATAGAAATTACTATGGTGCACGAAACCGTTACTGACAACCGGACGAATTGGTGACTCTGGAGTGAAAGGTACTTTAAACGGCGATATGGGAGAACTATTGATGGGACCGGGATTGTAATGGAACTTGTAGGATTCTCCGCTTTTACTCGTATTATATACATTGCCTGTAATACCAAAGTTACTATTATTATGATTAGCGCTATTATGAATAGAATTAGTAGTATTATTTACTGTTGAATGGTTAGTGTCTCTAATAATACCTGAGAGGCTATCTTGTACTTTGTTTTGCGTAAGATTAGTTTGTGCTGGCTGACTCGTTCCTTTACATTTCGTATTACTATTATCTTTATTACCGTGATTGGTGGCGGTACTGTTGCGGTTGAGATGCTGATGATGATGAGCCGTCGGATATGTCAACGCAAAGGCAGTGCTGTCTGTCGCGTGATTCTTTTGATGTTTCGATAATACTGACGGTGAATGCTTTACGCTACTCATACTGTTACTATTGTTATGATTGGCGATATTACTGTAATGGATACTGTCCGGATTGGTACTGTTTAATATGCTATTAGAGAACCAGCTGTTCATATCGTACTCAGCGGAATAGTCCAAGAATCCTTCCGATGACCAAGGTCTAGACGTTATCGGCGAATCCGTCACTGTACTGGACACGTGATTGCTCTGCAGTAGGCTGGGATTATCTATATTCTTGATCGGGGTGCGCGGCGTTTGCGATCTGGACGATTCGTAACCCGAAGAGGACATGCTCGAGTTGGACGTGGCATGTTCTTTTTTCGGTGGCGTATGATTGTCGTCGTCCTTTTTCTTCCTGCGGCGACAAGGCTGCAGGGGAACTGTTCTAATACGCACCTCGCATTCGTATCTAGAAATAAAAACAGTATATATGTATCGCAGGTGATGAATGAGTTATTTCGATTTAGATTTAAATTCTACTAAAGATTTGTCTGACCAAATTGCGTACCTATCAATATCACACATCAATCTCGGTGTTTACATAAAAATATTACAGATTATGAACTGGTAAAATACAGCACAACAAAGTAAAATGGTAGTGTCTGTTTCAAGATATAGTGCGGAACGGAAGCTTTTACAGTAGCACAAGCAGAGCAGGTGGTTTGTGTTTACCATCAAGGCTTGAAGAGAAAATTATTGCAGTAATCAGGATTGGGTTTATGTATAATTGCCAACTATAAATTGAAATGGACAATAATCAAATGTGCAATTAACGTCGTATATTCAAAGTGTAGAATGGCTGAAGATCTGCTATCAGATGAAAGGCATTATACGTTACATAATTACTTAAATGTACTTAGCTTTCGGAACAAAACCAATTATTTTTATTTCAAGCAAGTTTTTGCATAAGTTCTCCAAAAGGTTTAGAAGAAACTAACAACATGTCTAAGAAAAATTTAACTTTAAGTTAAAAACAACCAAAGCACTTCAAAGACAAGCCTGTTACAAGCGAAATGAGTCAGGTGGAAGTGAAGGAAGACATTTTTAAACCAAAATAAACGTGGTACAAGACTAGACTAGCTACGAACGTGCATATGTTGCCTAATGTATTCAAGGTACGAATTTAGCTCACTAGCTTAAACTTCCATGTTTAAATTATAATTCTAAATATCGTAGTATTAATTAAACGTTTCTCTGCATTTACTCACTTATATTTAGTTATAACAGCTAAGAACCCGTCAATTTAGCTTAATATTTTCTAATCTTAATGTTACTGGGAAATAAAAAGATATCCTCTTTGAGTTAATGCAAAGTATTGTCAAAAATAATAAGTTTTAATCATCACCCAACTTTGTCTATAAAATATATTTTACACAAACTGTAAATAATCTTAGGTGTTGGTGTTATATTAGTATGTGCCCACTATTTTAAAAACGATTTGATTTTGAAATAATCGGGTAAAATTTGTTTGTCTACGGCATGGAAGATTTATTTGTGATTATTTATGATTGCAATACAATAATTAGGCTTTGAACAGTGCATTTATATGTATATCGATGAATTAGTTACATTTAGAGGGGGCGGCAATAAAGTGCTTACAAATTTAAAAGTGGATTGTGGGTGAATTTATTATATTGTGTAGCGCTGTAGTTATAAACACGGCGTATGCACTGCAGAGGCAAAACGTGTTATAGGAATATAGGCAACCAACTAAGTACTCTATTTAGTTCACTTAAAAAATTCAGTTGGAGCTTCAATTGACATCTTATCATTATCAGAGAATACCTATAAACAAGGGAAGACAGTTATTCTTGCCAATTTTTATTTTACTTTGATATCAACCTTTATTTTAATGTGAAATTGGGTGAATGTAGATTAGAAGATATCTCTAGAGGTTATTGCAATATGAAATTAAAATCAAGCGAAGCGCCATCTCTGGGAACAATCTAGTATTATTGACAGAGGGAATTTATTTACTTCACTTGTGATATATATTAAAATCTATTTGTAACCATTTTTTACATTAAACGAAAGCACTTATACAATTTCTTTTAAACTATATACCCCGATAGCGTTTGATAATTTATTTATTAATTTTAGTTATAATTATTACAACCCACAATCGTGTAATCTCTATTTTTTTAATTCGGAGGAGTCTAATGAAAAGACGCTTTTACACAATCGAATTTTGCAAAGCCATTTGTTTGGTGGCAGTTTTAACACTAGATAGGATTTTATATGAGTTGTGGTTACGTAATTATTGTTACAACGCAAATTTAGGGAGAAAATACAAATACACTCAGAAAAATATACAATCTAAACATCAATCAGTTGTTGTAATAATATAGTGGCCGGCAATATACCAAATATCGCTAGTGTAATTTTTGCCGAAAACTGGCCAACAGCAAACCTACTTTTTGGCGCTTCAATTTAAAAACACTCCCCCGAATTAAAAAATAGAGTATAGTAAGCAATCATTATTCTATATTATTATCATTCTGTAACACAAAAAGGTGAAAACCGCTGAAATAACAAAAAATACCCGATATTTTTAAAATGTATTTTTATCTATTTTCAAATAAAAGAAAAGTATAAATGAGTAAAAAATTATTGATACAACAATATGTATTATTTTAAGCATAAAATCAATCGTTCTCTTTAATGTAAACAAATTGTTAGTGGAAACTGCGTTTCATTTCGTTCACGCTATTCAGGTTACTCTATAGTGAAACTGTTATAAAATTTACCGTTAATAATCATAACTGTTACAATGTTTATTTGTTTAAATTTTGAACGAGGAAGCTGTAACGATTATTAATATTATTTGTACACGCATTATCATATGCATATCAATCATATTCAAATTTAGTGCGTAAATAAACATGGCGCCCATAATTTACTGCAAGAAAGTCAGATGGCAATATCAGTGCCAATTTTATTTCATTGAGTTGCCAGTCTTTATTCTTTGGTTATTAATAGTATGTAAAAGACTCGAACTAACTGTTGCGGAACGTAACAAAATTGTTCTGTTAAATCCGCAAGATTATTCGCTGAAACTGAAATTGCAAAACGAACGAAATGCTCGAAATGCGCCTAAAGAACTACCATGAAACGATTCAAAGATACCGGTGGTTACGAAAACTTATTGAAATGTGGACGTAAACGGCTAGATATATTATCAAAATCATAAGAGAAGAGCCCTACGTTATCAACAAATTAATATATGAATTAAATAGGTACTTCAGCGTCATGTTAGTATCGTACTTCCGGCAGTATTTCAAAAATGTTATGGCGCGCACATAACGAAATGTCAAACTGCAAAGTTAATGACATTTTCAACTTACTTTATAAACTATTTGTAATATATTATAAATAAACACAATCAAAAATCCAAACGTTGTAAGTGGTTGCAAATAACATATAAAATGCAAATAACCTATTTATACGACATTCGACAACCAGTAAAACGTTAATCAAATTACGTCTCTCAGCAGACCTGCATGTTGTTGGCATGGAAATCTCATTTTAGCGCGTTACTTAGAAACCTAAAAGGCACACAAAAGTAATCAAAAGAGAACTGTGGATGTAGCAACAAGTGTTAATAGCAGCCAGTGTGATAGGAGGGCGATTAAAGGCTGCTAATTTACTCGGTCGTATGGTAAGGAAGAAACCTTACCTAGCATAGGCGCACTAAAAATAACGACTCGAATCGGCCAAAAAATACGCGCAGTAGTGGTCCGTCGAAGATTGGTCCAAGATCTTACACAATCCAATTCATTCAACATAGATTCTTGAGAAGTCTAAAGTACAGTTTGTAGATCAAGAGAAGCATTATTTTGGCCGTATTTTTATTATAATTTTACCTCGTTTTTACATTTACTGTAGTATTGCGAAAATACCATGCACAATGACATGATCTTCTTTTAAACTTTAATGCCAACTTGAAATACAACGATATCCCACTTACTTGTTCAAAACTTCTATGCTGCCCATCTTCATTTTAGCATCTTGACACTCCTTTGATCCAAACTCATCGGTACTGTCTATAGTATACAATGGCAAGACATGCAATTGCTCGTCAGCCGCCTTAGTGATCTTCTTCTCCTTAGTCAGAGTAACCACCATAGTGCAACCGTTGTTCATGTTGTGCGAGTCTTTATGGGTATGCGCGCAAAAATCCATACAAACCGTAACGCCGGAGAAAGGTCTACCGGACCCCGAACCCAACCGACAATCGGAAGCGTCTTTCTCGTAAATGCACTGATTCTTATACGATTCCGGAGCGAGCGTTCTATACAACGGCGTTAGAAACGTCACAAGATTTTGTAACCGGTTTTCCATTGCTTGTTCTTCCGATTTTTCCGCTAGTCGAAATTTTCGGACGATTTTCGAACGGGCGAATTTGCAGCCGTTGTAGTACATGCTCCACGAGCAGCCGAACGAGAAGCTAGCGCCGCAGGTCTTTGGATCTAAACCTTGACAAGCACACGTTCTCTGTTCATTGGTTGCGCACCTCCGATTCGTGGGTAAGCCGTATTTATTTAGTTTATCTGTTAAATTCGCGTACATGGTGTCGGCTTCGGTTTGAGCAATGCCTTCCCAAGCTACTATGCAGATTACGATAAAGGTTGATACGCAGGAATGTCCTTGACGATGTTTGACAACGACCAGATACTTCTCATCGTAACTAGATCGCCGAATGATCTGTAAGTTTAGAATAACTATAAGGTGACTATTGTATTACATTTTAGCTAATTGCAAGACTCATCCTTCGACAACTTTGTGACAAGAAACTAATACAAAAGCTTACCCATTTCGCTAATGGACAGCCTTGAGGAGTTTTCCCTTCTTTGCCAGCATATTTAACCTTCTCTATGCGAATTGCTTTTCCGTTGACACCAGTTCTTTTTTCTAAATCTTTTCGTAAATTTACCAAGCTACTTGAGCAACCTAAAAGACAATGCAAAATGTCATTTGTTGTTTTAAGAAATATTTAAATTAACAAAACATTTTACTCATATACTTTAATCTCAAATGCTCAAAACGCAATACTACCAACAGAATTCGACACAATGAGTAGGATAACGTTCAAGGTAACAACAATGTGTCACGAGATTTGTAATACTAATACAAAATGTTGATAGAGTACACGTGTTATCCAATATATAGTGCTACCGCATACAGTTCTTATTCTGATTTGAAGTTGTATGCACGATGTTCCTTAAGTTGAACTGATGATACTTTTTTATAGTAGTTGTCATTCTTTTAGTATTCCGTTGTTTATTTTTTATCTTATGTGTTAGGTATTTGTGTGCAGTCTCATCTAATTAATCCAGATGATTTTATTTATATTCAAATACCTAGTTACCGATGGAATTAATAACATGTACGAATTATCACAATTCACTGAGATAGCAGCTAGATCAGAAACGGGGTAAACTATATGTAAGTGAATGAGAGAATGGCAAAAGCTTATAAAGCAATTAAGCCTCTCCCCGAGGCTGACGTTGTATTGATGATGCGACAAATATTTATTCAGCGAGCGCCTGATTCCTATATCTTGCGCGCGGCGTCACATTTTTTTATCTAATCATTACTTATAGCATTGGTCAACCATTTCCAGAATTATGCGACAATGTAAACTGAAAAGCTTACACTTTGAAGAAAAATATTTGCGTACTTTTCTTTAAAATGGATTTCTATTTAGTGAGTATATATTATCTGCTCAAAATTATTATAGATATGAAGTGGTGAAGCATCCTATATATCTCCTCTCATGTTGATTTTTTGCAAGTTCGATTTCTTTGTTTTTTATTTTAAAGCTTTTGTTGCTAGATTTTTTTTTTAATTTTATATCTATACAAAATAGAAAAAGTTCGATAGCATATATTTGCTCCCCTTTCCTTTTTTAATGCACTAAGTGAAAAGCAATAATACGTGGCGCCATCTATGTTTGGATAACTGGGTGTAACAATTGTACTTTTAATGTGATAGGTGGCACACGTTGCAGGCATATGATTATCATAGATCTGTGGTTTAGCTAACAAGGAAAGGTGCTCCTGGGTGTCAAATTCAGATCTAAACGAAACTTGGAAGGTAAGTAGAGTATGTTGAGACACACCCCTTCGAAAATTCACAAATTTTCTTGAACGGAAATAGATAGAACAAAAATTTAAATGCAAACGTTGTATCTCATCGAAAAGGCTTTCACGATACATGGATGTTGTATATACAGAGTTTTCCATTTAAGCGCCACCTTCTTGCGCTAAAGCTGATTATGGTAATGTGGAAAAGCAATTAACGCAAGTTGTTCATCTTTAACATCCTTTCTTGATTTCAATTATACAGGCTGTTCCAAAGGTGTACAATAAGTCATACCTCATCAGCTCTAGCATAACAGGGTGGCTCTTAAATGTAACACATCTTTGGAAATCGTCTAAACCGCCGACAGCACAAACATTTACTGTGGCTTAAGTTATCCATTGTGTCAAAAGAATATTGAAATCTATTCACTGTTTAGATATTCTATCCCCAAGTTGAAGCCATAATACACTTACCTAAGTGAGTGTAGTAACTACCCGGTTCCGGAGGTAACCTGTCTGGCGGAAAACAAGTACAACACGGTATTTCCGTTCCAGAAATCTTAGAGGTTGGCTTTACATCTTCGGTCGACTTCTGTGGTTCTATATTTAATTTACTTTTAACCTCCTGGTGTCCCATAACTTTCGCATGATTCGCTAAGCTTCCATTGAAATGCATCCCATCAAATTTATCTGCTCCATTAGCTAGAAGGTTTGGTATTTCTGGTTCACTTTTTACATCGGGATGTTGATGACTTGCCATTAGCCTAGCGGTGGTTTGACCCGGGACCTGATTGTGATTAGCAAAATGTCCATTGAATATCGGCGGGTTTGGTTTTTCAGCTTCGATTCGTAAGGGTTGGCTTTGTTCGTTGTCAACGTTTGAAGTTGACCTTAGAGGTTGGTTAGTATTTGTTGGAAAATTCTCATCGAATATCGGTGGATTTGGTTTTCCCGTTTCGATGCGTAACGATTGGTTCTGCTTGCTATTAATGTTTGAAGGTGGCTTCAGGGATTGGTGTGTATTGACTGCAAAATTCTCATCGAATATCGGTGGATTTGGTTTCCCAGTTTCGATGCGTAAGGATTGGTTCTGCTTGCTGTCAACGTTTGCAGGTGGCCTTAAGGATTGGTGTGTATTGATTGCAAAATTCTCATCAAATATCGATGGGTTTAGTTTTCCTGTTTCAATTCGTAAGGATTGATTTTGGCTGCCGCCAAGCTTTGAAGGCGGCCTGAGGGGTTGATGTGTATTGATTGGAAAATTTCCATCGAATATCGGTGGATTTGGTTTTTCCATTTCGGTCCGTAATGATTGGTTTTGCTTGTTGTCAACGTTTGCAGGTGGCCGTAAGGGTTGGTTTGTATTGATTGCTTGACGCCTTTCTCCTAAGACACCGTTAATATACGTTGGTGCGTTTGGTAACGCCCTTGTGTGATTTTCAGAATTTGTCCTTCGATTTTCAAGTTGATTTATTAAATTTCTATTATAGTGCATTCCGTTTAACCTTTCGCTTCCATCTTGCAAAACATCGCCGACTTTGTTGGACATCTCCTTGATAGAGAGCAAGTACTCTTGGCTATTTTTCTGATTAACTGCTGCGGTTTCATAACTTTTTTGAGGTAGTGTTTTTGTATTTACGGTTCTGTAACTTTCTTGCCTAGATGTATTCGCCTTGTTGATCGGAGGGACAACATGAGGAGTCCGGAGTAAAAACGGTACGCCACCACCATCGCCTAAAATATCAGGTGGGCGATGATGGTGGCTATACCATAAAAAATGACCGGTCTTGTTTTCGCTGTCGTGCTGGGACTGCTGCTGCTGTTGCGATTGCTGATGATGCTGATCGTCCTCGTGCTTCCTATCGACAACCACGCTGTGGTGTTTGTTCAAAATCATCGTTTTTATCCTCGAATTCAACTCGACGCGATTCGAATATTGATCGCCCGGATCGTTGGGTTGATCTGCTGGATTGTACTGTCGCTGCACCACGTCATGTTGCTCCATTGAGATCGGTTTACCACCAGATGTGGGGCCGATGTTCGGTTCCCACATCATGTTCTCCGAACTGACGGGCCATTGTTGCGTCTGCTGCTCGGGCTGTTGGGGTTGCGTCTGTTGTTGCGATTGCTGCATATTTCCTCCGCCATACTGATTGCCTGGATATCCACTAGAGTTGTGTGAAACTAGCTGCGGATTGCTGTTCACCTGTGGATATCCAGGCTTCTCGTTTCCCGAATTCGCGCCGGCATAGTTTGGATTGGCATTGGAACCTGCAAAATTTGTTGCGTTATAATCTTATGACGAGTATTGTTTTACGTCAAAAAATATTTATATTTATATATTTATGGAAAAAGTGTACTGCTTAAAGGAACCGCAATTTTCATCAACATAGAAAATAACGTACCAGATCATCAACTGCTATTTCTAGCGCAGTGGAGATCAAGCTACTACTACTCATATAAAATTCCTGAAACAACGTCATATTGATTGGTATTTTAACGTTTAATAATAAAGTTGGGTTCGTAACAATTGTTTGTATTGTGTTCTTTATTTTTGAAGTTGTTTGATCCATATACGTACCCCTAAAACACTTACGCTTGAAGCATTTTTACACTATAGTAGTAAATAATGAGAAGAATCCTTAGAAAGTATCTTGCGTTAACCTCTCATTAGCGAATATTTACGTAAGTAATACAGGTGCGCGTTGTTATAGGGTTACGCTGGATATATTTAACGATACAAAACTTAAATTAATATGTTTGCGGAAAAGTGTGTCAGAGGATAGTGATAACGTATCACAAGGTAAGCAACTGGATGAAAATAGCTAAATAAGAAAAACTGAATACTATTGTTCACTGTGTATATTGAGCAAATCTCTTGCTCCTATGATATAGATAAATCCTAAACTTGATATGACATTTTCCAAAAGCTAATCATCTAAAACCTCGTTATAAGAAGGTCAACAAGAGAATGCTGGATTTCCTTTTAGCCACGTGGAACAATGTTTGTGTACGTAATGTTACCTGGACTAAAATTATTGGCTGAAACGGATGCGAAACCACCGCCAGCTTGAGCTTGTTGCGGTTGTTGTTGAAAATTCGGATTGGTTGCCGGTGCGTTCACCGCGCTATTGACTGAGCTTGGTCTCGACGAGTTGTCGACGTTTCCGGTGGGCGTAGACGGCGCCACGTATCCTTGATTGTACTCCTGATGATATTGACCAGATATGTTGCTTCTTGGTGTTCCCTGTTGTTGTGGCGGCGGCTGAGATGGCACTGGACTCGGCGTATGTGAATAGCTGCCGTTCGTTCTCGGGGTGAGCTGGGAGTGGTCGGGCGCGCTGGGCGGACGAGTATTTGTCAAGACTTGAACGGCGCCGGTGTAGAAGGTGTTGGTTTCGAAGCCCGGCTGCTGGTACGTCGTCTGATAGATACCGTTGGGATATTGCTGGGGCGGATAAGCTTCCAGGGCTGGTTGAGCGGGCGCTGGTATCTGCTGGATGAATTGACCTTGTGGCCAAGCTGGTAATATAAAAGAGAAATGTGGTTAGAAATATTGTAAAGGAGGGTGGATCAAAATATATACACTCCTAATCGTAAACTTACTTTGTGTTGGTTCAGCTTGCCAAACTGGCGCTGTAAACCTGGTAGGATCCGCATAGAATGGCATAGGTGCCTGAAAAAAGAAAATGAGAGTACTGTTGATGAAAAATTATAAGTAAGAAGGAAGATAATACACTTATGCTTCCTAAACATAGTGTTCGTTACTTCAAAGATATATTTTCAATATTCTTTGATGAAAAATAATATATTTTTCATAATTTCTGTAGCTTTTTTTACAAAATTGTGCTCGATTAACTGTCAAGAAAGTTCGTATTTGCATAAATATTTTTGGGGCAGATACGGATACTCAAAATCATTAAAGTTGTTTGTTGTCTTAGTTAGTAAAAGGAGATTTTTTGGAGACTTTTATACATACATTATAAAGTGGTATTACTTTGTAACCGTATAGTTATTTCGCAGTAAGATATTAAAGCATGTTACCTACAGCATAAGGTATTGTCTATACCAACATAATAATGTTGCTAAACACAGCTCTACTCATGGTATTGGTGGGATCACACTGCGAGAAGAGAAAAAACAAGAGGACATCTTTCTGCCTACGCGATGTCATCAGCGCGGCTTTGAGTGTCTTTCTTTACGTCATATTCCACAATTCCCCCTCGGATAATATCGATGTAAATAAACAAACAGTTTAAGTTAGCATTTCTTGGCGCTACTTAGTCCCACAAGACATATACGCTCGCGCCTGCCGTTTAAACACAGCGCTTTTTCTTTTCCCACATTGTCTTTCCCGTAAATGATCCCACCAATACAATAAGTATACAGCAGCATTATGTTGCGTACTGTTTTCTAAGCGCACTTTTTCGATGTCTATACGTTTGCCACAAATGTTATCGTGTCAATGATAATAATAGGAGTCAAAATCACTACAACTTCTCCAAAAATATACTAAACTAAAAAAATTACAATATTCTAATTAATAAAAATAATCTAATTTATTTTATGATTTTCTTTTAGTAGACACTTTTATAGCTCACAAATTGTAAATCAAAATAAAAAAGGAACATCTATGCCATCTAAATAAGCTTAATAATACCCCTGGCGTGTTTTAAAATTTTAATGAACTCTTTACTCACACTTACAACCTTACCGAATCCGAAACCCCGAAATTAATTGCCCAGTTGAATTCAATTCAAAAATTTCTATTAGTATCGCAAACACATTACATATTATTCGGTATAAATTTTATAACTTCGGTAATTAAGTTTTTTATATATAAAATATTTACAGCTAAAGAATACAAAGAAGAGGTGCACATACAAAGATATATAGAAATCATTTCTAAATTAAAATGAAATAAAATGCTGCGCCTCTCTTCGCTGCCGCTGATAATTGGTAAAAGTCTGTAGATTTTCAGAGGAAAATTTTCAATTTACATGGTGTCTAGAATTTGCCGCAGATTTCTTGAGATATTCAGGTTCGGATCAAAGAGATCTCTGTTTTTTGATGAAGCTTTTGCTCTAAAGTGTATCGTGATCTGTCCAGAACCAATCTGAGCCATCCTGCATAATCTTGCAAAAGTTGGCCACTACACCAACGAAATGTTATCTGTATATATATTTATAAGACAAGACGAAGTGTTATGGCAAGTTTATATTGTTATTACAATTTTTAGTGACAAGCCACCTTACAAATGCTACTAAGTTTTTTTAGCAGGTAGCTTTGCGTGTTTATCTATTAAATTATGCAGCAGTAAAAATTTCGAAAAAAAAACCATTTCGAAATGTAACATGTAACGTGTAGAAACGGTTCTAGGATATAACAACCTTCTCTCGAATACCGAAATTCGTCAATATCGTACTTGTATAATTCAAAAGCACCCGGCATTTAAAATCATGAACTGCTTAGCATCTATACAGATACAGGTCATTCGACAATATCACGCGTAATACATGCATATCCTGCCTATCGATTTACGCTGATTCCACCTATCCACCCTCCTATCCCTGTTACCATTCTACCGCGGTTGTTATTGTTAAAACTGCTAAGCGCAGATATTTGGATAGGGATGCGAGGGGGGCAGGACGCATTTCGCGGGCCTACCACCCCATTCCAATTCATTTGGCAAGCGTGACACGTAGAGGGCAGGACCAGCTCGATAGCGTGATAGCGGGAATCACTTTCGCTCTTTCTCGAATAGGCATTTTCGCCCGACTGTCGTCCTTATCGATCTCGCAGGTCGCGATCTGACTCACAAACTGAATTTTGATCGTGCGAATGGCATACGGAGAGGTGCTCTACTACTTCCAAAATTAAATAAAGAAATTGCGCGGTGATTGTTATTATTTCTTCCTGATTCTAGATATAAATTATAGACCTAAATATATATGGAAAATTATTGCCTTGGTATCTTTGATTATTGATCTAAAATTTTTCAAGAAAAAATATTTTCAGTCGCCGAAGGGCGTTATAAATTTTTCCCGAACAAAATAATTCTGATTTCTCGTACAGAGTCATTACATATGTAATTCAATATACAGGGTGTCTTTGAAATTAAATAAAAAAGTATGGAAAATGAAAAGGTGTAATTATATAGAACGTAAATCTAAAAAAAAATGAGTCAAACCCTAGGAAATTGTAATATGTGCCATCTATGGCTGCAGAATTTGTATACATAATACATCCATCCGGCCAAACTCTACATATACGGGAATACTTCGGATGTGAATAATAAAGAATTTATTTTAAATATCTTTATGATTTTTTTCTCGCGTCTGCAAAAGAATTTTCGCAGAATATTTTGGATTTAAATGTAATAAAATTAGATCTTTTCATTTTTAATACGTTTTTATTTTATTTCGGGGACACCTTGCATAGCTACGATTTATTTGTTTTATAACTGGAATTTGACATCAAACCAAGATATTTCATTCAGGTAAAATAGATTTGATTAATGTGTGATATATGTATGTTACAAGGTGTTCCAGGGTTTATAATGATAATATAAATAATTAAGTTAATCAACAAAGTTTCTTTTGCTTCGGATTTGGCCGATTTTTATTACATCATTTTGAAAACTTCGTTATTGCTACGTAAAGAGAGTCAACCGAAACTGATATATCGCGTAAATCGTCGTTCTGCATTAAAGAAAAAGGTAAATTATTTACGTAAAATAGCTGATTCAAAATAGAGCCCTGGGAAACACCCAAAATCATATCGCCCTGATTGGAACGCCCATTCATTGTTCGACATAGAGAGATCTGCTGCTCAGAAAATACATAACCTAATCCCAAAAGAAATTCTCTTATTCCAGTTTTCCTTTGATATAATTTAAATCTAAGGTATCAAAAGCTTAGAAAGCTCCTGTAACGTATCTCAATCTGTTTGTGGATGAACTTCAGAAAGTTCAGGGATGCTGCTCATTATAAACGAAATACACCTGTAATGGTTGGGATTACTCGGACCACTTCTCTTGAATATTGGAAGAGTTTTGGCTGCTTTCAAAATCTCTGAGAAATTCCTGAATAATGGCAAATTTACTTTGCTAGTCTTAAAAAAAATACAAACAAACACCAGCGTTTGTAGCGTATCACGCTTAAAATAAACAGATTGTTATTTACATTCATGTATGCATTTAAACAGGAAAACTAGGAACCTGTCTTATAAATAATTTCCCAGTTCTGCAAAGGAACACCCGTTGACCAAGTAGGCTCAAAAGCGTTTCCGTTATGAATCTAATGCATTTATCGTTGAAGTAGAAGGAAGCTTAATGAATGCTAATATCTATCGATTATCGTTTATATCAAACAGCACAACATGAAGCAATTTATCTTCCGTAAACTGAATTGATTAATCAAACGCGGGTCATCCTACGTATAGATATCAATCTTACAGTCTCACATATAGAATAGCGTTTCATATCGTTATACGATCATTAGTTTGTTCCGTAGATGATATGCAGATGCAATAAAATGAATTATAAAACACCAAGTCATCATAATTTCAATGGTCTAGATTTCGTTTGTTTCATTAAAATTTAAATCAGTTCACTCGGAGATTTGATTAAAAAGTTTGTTACTTGGATATGCCGTAATATTTTGATAGGCAATTCGTTTTGTACTTGTCCATAATATCTCCCTGGAATTAAAATATCGACTCATAAAATGAAGTCTGAAGTTTTTTTGTACCCTTGTTTTCGATCACGATAAAAAAATTAACGCGGTGGCATTAAACATTTCTTTCAATATTTGATACCTTCTTCACTTTCTCGGAGAAGTTGTAATTGATGATAATCTTAACCTTGAGAACCCCACGCAACGCAGACATGGTTGGCAGTGTCGTAGAAGAGACAACCTCACGAGTCCTCGAAAGGGAAATAAGAAAGAAAAATCCACACGGATTTTCCCCTTTTTCCTTAAACCGAGGGAACCCGCCTATCAACCGCCGGAAGTATCGTTCCTCCTCCCCACCCCATCCATTTATCCACCTCACGCTTAATTTAATAATCTTTTCGGGGGGGAATTCGGGAATCTCGCAGGCATCGGAAAAAGCTCGCTCGCGTGTTACCACATCTTCGTTATAACCGCATCGCACACCGGAACGATCCCCCAAAACGTACCCCAACGTCGGCCGCCAATTCCCACGTTCTTCTGCGGTTAACAAAGATTGAGAGTGACTTTAGGGTAGATCTGAAGATTTTACCCTTCTCGTACAGAATGCGAGCCAGCCAGCCAGCCAGCCCCGACACAGACACACTGCTCCCGAACGCAACACTGACCTATCGTAACGTTTCGGGGTGTCATCCCCCCAAAAAGAACACTCCTCGCGCCCTATCTTTATCGCGGTGAAGGCTCCCCCTTCATTCTGTCTGGCTGAGGGTCTGACGGGTTTGACATGACAGCGGCGGCGGCGGCTTACTTAAATTTGGGACAGTGTTGTTGTTGTTGTTGTTTTGATGGCGTGCATACTTTTCCCTTTTTCTAACAGCTTCGGGGCTGCAGGATATTTACAGGCGTATTAGAGTTACTTATTGAAGACATGGTGAATATTTTTTTATAAAAAGCGTTCAAATAAATTTTAGTAGTCCATTCCAATAAAAGACTTTGCCGTAACTTGTACTATTTTCAGTTGCATTAGTTATCAATTTGACAGAGTATTTGTAATTTCATTCAAATAGCCTATACCAAACAAAATTCGTATTAAGAATTTCAGTAACAAGCTAAGACATAATCATAATTTCAAAGGCTACTTTCAGGTGAAATTCATTTGAACGCATGTTACTTAAATGGAAATGCAATAATTTATTTTCCGAGTAAATTAAGAATATTTCGCAACGATTTTGAACTCTAAAATGAGTTTTAGATTCAGGGAGTACAAGATCTAGACTCTTAAAACGATCCTAATCAGCAAGAGATCTAATGAAAACCTACTACTAGGAGCTTATCCCCATCAACATTAGTCAGCAAAAGATTCCGGTACACAATGAAAAGATTTGTGGTCTAATGACTATATGTAAAATTGACAACTTTCTTACCATCAGTTCTCCATGTAAATTTGCTTAACCACAATCCATAAATTTGCATTGGGAGTAATAGTTTTCCAATACATTCTGTAAGCTTAACATCATGTAATATTTATATTAAACGGAAATTATAAATTTACCTTGTATACGCTGCCCAGAAACTGTCTAGTTAAGTAGTTTACAATTTAGTTTTCAAAGAAATAGCTTTCTAACTTATATAAAATGAATTTACTCACAAATTACAAAAATATGACTCCGTGGTCCAGTGGTAAGAGAGCTAGCACCTGAATTTGGTTACTCAGGTGTCGTATGTTCGAAAGCAACGTGCGTCAAGTACAGTGGCGGAATACTTTTTCGGGCATGTTCAGTATGCATCCGAGTTATCGCCGTTGGGAAAATAATTAACTGCACTTCACCCTTTACGGGTATACAGTAACAAAGGCATGGAGCACCTTATACACACTTGCTAACACCTAAGGCTTCTGCGGTTATGATAAGCTAAAATAGCTTATAACCCCGTTGGGTCACTCACCGCCAAAAAGAAAAAATAACAAAAAAAAATCAAGGTATTCTGTTCGAGATCTCCTTAACCTGTACTGTATATGAATCATAGGTTATTTCTACATCAGTAAAGAACAAAATTATTTTTTTTTGCAGGTAATTAAAAGCTATCTGCTTTGTTTCTGAAACCGACCATACTTTTAGCTAACACATTAATTTCCATAATTCAGAGAAATTTCTAGTTTCACATTGCGTTTATTTCTCTAGCGAATGGTCGTTTGCATCACAAATAATTTTTGCACATGACTTTAAATGGTAATCTAAAGGTTCCGGGTTTGCTATCCCTTTTGAATTTTTACAAACCGAGGCTTAAGTGGGAATATAACTTTTTATCTTCCCGTGGCCAACACGCGCCACCATTCTCAGTCACCAGTTATGTCAGTATGTAACAGTGCTAATGTATATGCATCTAGATTTCATTTGTTTGACATTACTGTCAATGTTTTGAGGTAACTTTTGTTTGAGTAGTTTACTGTTGCTTAAGAAATGTTTACATTTTCGTTTGGTATTGTTTTGTTGTGGTAGTACACATTTACTCTTGCTTAATGATAGTTATCATGGTACAATTATCATGTAACAAGCTGTATGCTGTTGAGTAATAAATTATTATTAACACATTTTTTTAACGTCCTCGAGAACATATACGTTAAAGCTAACACTAAACTACAATAAAGGTCAAATGAAAGAGAAAATAGGATTGAAAAGTTGTATACATTTTTTACAGAAAATATATGATGATTCAAAAAATATCAAATTTCTATAACTCCATGAACACAAAGAGGGTAAATCGAAATTTACAAATCTAACAATAAACATTAAAAAAAAATAACTGTGTGGCTACAATTTAAAAAGACTTTAAAATTCACAGACTTAACACTTCATTTACAAATTAAAAGAAAATAAAATTTAATGTATAATGACCGCAAAGAGTGAAGCTAGTTGTAAACATATACGTGGATTTTAAATATACGTTTTGTACTAATTTCTTGCTTGTTTGCGTTTCTTCCATTGATGACGTTTTTGAAACTTTTTTATCCATTGTAAACATTTACTGTCGGGCAAAATTTGTTGTATACGTCTTTTAGTTACTGGTAAATTCAAATTATTTATGCGAACAGAATACTAGCAGAAAAGGTCATATTTGATATTTGTGTATTGTTATAATTGTCATTTCATTCTAATTTGTTTCCAAAAATTCTACCTTATTAAACAAACAATATTTGTAAACACGAACCTCGAAGTATTATACTAAAAAACGAATCCTTTTCGTGCAGATACTTGGTACAAATTAAGTAACAACATTTGAAATTAGCTTTATTTAATTTAACTGCACGTCATATCAATGATAATTTATAAGCATTATTTTCACCAGCAACATTTACCAAATCTAACATCTTCTTATTTAGAAGAACATTGTTTACTCGGTGTGAGTTGATATTAATAAGTAGAAAAATAGCAGTATTCCCAATTTATTTAAATTATGACTACCAGTTACTCAGACACTCTGTATATTTTAAGGCCAAAACAGTCCAGAAAGTACTTCACTACTTAAAATATATGTATACAATACCTGTAATTAGTTAAGCTAGTAGTGGTTTCGTCCACTTTACTATTTTACCGTGTTGTTTCTAATTCAATTTTGCCGCCACGATTCTAATTACAAGTGTTGCGTACGTACATCTGTTTTATTCTGTAGTCCTTTACTGAAGTGTGTTGACCTGAGGATATGCAGGGTATCTAAGCTAAACCAGTAGCCATAATTTCAATAATTTTGAGATACTGCGAGGTTAGTGCCAATTTTGTTTTATTTGTTAAGACTGAAAAGGATTATTGCATTCAAACTGTTTATGCAGAGCCTTCGCTTGGGTTATAGAATAAAATCAGTACTAGAAACAGAAAGCATTCTTTTACTTGCGGGGGAAAGGTTCCAGATAGGAAGTACGCCACTGGAGAACCCGTCGACCCCGACTGACACGGAATTTTATTAGGTGTTTTGTTTTGTTCGGAATTTGTCAAGTTTATACCGTCCTCTTCGTTGTCGGTGACCGGCCGCGCCCTCTACAGGAAGGAACCTTGAAACCATAAATGATTAATTGTCCGCATATCTCCCTTGATAAACCGTGGCGAGCTATTTCTGATGAATTGGGGAGAGATGTTCGTGTATGGGACAATTTTTCCCCCTCGACGCGTGAATGGCTCGCTTCTAGCGATGTGATGATCTTTAGTCGTTCTTTTCGCCTCCCGATTAAATGATTGATGAGGGCGTTATTAAATGCCACGCCGTACTGAGCCGAAGTGCACAAATGGACAACTCAATGAACCGACATAGGTAGCATAATCATCCCTTAAGTGGTTCGCGTGTTATTGAACGGCTGAATTGGAAGGGTTATCAAAGTAACTTTTTTTTCTTTAGTCATTTATTTTTGGGTAGTTTTCGTATAAATTCTATCTTAACTAAGTTTATGTGGCACAGCATCTAATGTACACAATATAAATTAATAGAGTGTAAGAGAAGTTTAGATATCAATGTACTTCAGAACTTGTAACTGCTAACTAAAAAGGATTTACGAGAACAAAAAAAGATATATAGCATGGGAAGCAAACATTTTCTGATTAAGCCTGCCAACAATTTTATTTTATAAGTATCAAGTAAAAGAATGCTTTCTGTTTCAAAGTGAAAGTTAGGAGTACAAATTGTTATGCACGATATATATTTCGGATGGGTCATTTAACTGGAAATACATTCAATGAATTTCTATAGTTCCGCATAGTTCTGTAGTTCCCCTATCAACACTAAAAAATCATCACAAATAAATAAAATAATTGTACAATATCTTGGGAATTACCTAGAATTAGATTTCTGAACATAACAAAATAGTGAAGATATTATTTTGTTAATATCGTTACTGGTAAATAGGAGAAGTATATGTGCTATAAACAAACGTTTTTATACTTCTACGGAGTAAGGTATACATTACATGGAGCCAGGCACTGCCTTCCAATACAAAAAACTTTAAGTGTTTTCGATGGGTCCGTAAATAGTGTTTCAAAATCACGTCTAGTAGAGAAATACAAACGAGCAAGACTAAAATTTGTGCCAGATTATATGGGACGTGACCGATTGAAGAAGGTAATATTTTTTAAGGAGAAGAAATTTAATTTAGACTGTTAAAGAATTTTGGCTTCTGGGTTGAAACCGCGTCCTATGAGTTTGTCGCCGTTTTGCTATCAGTGCATATCGTAATTATGCTGTGGAAAGAAAGATCCTTCTTCTCACAGCAGTTCTTCTGACCTGCTCCATCTAACTGAGAGTGAAACGCCGGCAGACTCATGCAACTACGAGGTGGTTTTAAATCGGAAACTTACATTCTTTAAGAGGAAGCAAGCACCGCAGAAGCCTATACAACATATAATTTAGATTGTCTTGATAGTTTTAACGCCAGAAAGTTCTGTGGAGGCCACACCAAAAAAATGCATAAAGGAACACAGTAATTCCTTCAGCTTAACAACCAAATTAAAACATCCTTCTGGAAAAGGAAGTCAGCTAATTATATTACATATTGGGAGTGATGATGGTTTCGTTGAACATGGGATGCTATTTTTCGAGTCGAAAAAATTTCAAATTGACCTAAATAAACTATACAAAATATTCTTCCCTTTTTAGAACGAAATTGCAAAATGGCCAACGATTGCCTGTAAAAGATAGTTTCTGACTTATTTCAAAAAGAATTGCCTGCAATTACGAGGACTTAAAAATAGAACGTCTAGATCTCGCAAAAAAAGTTTCTAGACAATAATCTAATATCCTACGTAATTGATGGTGAGATGGCAGCAGAAACTGGTTGTACAATTTTAGAGTTGCTTTCGTGCCATTGGGATAGAAATACGATGAAACTGGTATGATTCATACTAGCTACATAGTGAAATACTATGTAGCTGCAAATAATAGAACTTCTAAATTACCAGAGGTGAAAAAATTATTAAATAAAGAACTTGAAATCGTAACTGTTAAAGCATGGAAAAATTGTGCAAACACAAAAATGTATCAATCGGATAATATTGTAGAAAATATCAATGAAGAAGTTATCGTTACTGCGAATACTCTGATTTACCCCCACTAAATGATTCTGTCTCCGAATTACAACAATATGTATACATTATATGCAATATATATATTTTGCTGGAAATGTCTATTACATGCTTTAAATTGCTTTGAATGTGATTATTTTGGTCTGCTTCAGTATTTCAGTTACAGAATTTATAATAAAACATTCAGAATATTTAAAACGAAATCATTCCTATTTCTTTAATTAAATTAAAGAAATTACTGCAGATAAATGTAAGCTTATATTTTTTTAGCAATATTAATTCTAACACATGGGAAAGTTATAATTAGGTGTAAATAATTTAATTACACTTATATCGTTTTTTTTAACATTTTACCCAAGTAATTTTCATTATAATTTAATTTACTTAAAGGATTTTTATAAAGGATATCATGGAAGTAACAATTAAGATTTAAAATTATCCGCTATTATTTAACCGCGTTAAATGTTGTCAATAAGATATTCTGGCTATAACTTCCAGTATCATCCTCGATTGAACGTTACAAGTGATTACGGAATCAACTGATTCGAATTTAAACTAAACGTAGAAAATTCTAAGTTTAACACAATAAATGGAGCACTATATTTTGTTGACGTTGACAAATAGTGCAAGTAATTTCTAATTTTTGTCATGGTTGGCGTTCAACGGCTCAATTTCTTAACGTGTATTCATAATCTACAGTTTATTATTTTGATTTTAGCGCTAACGTCTTCCATTTAAAATTGTTAAATCCGCAAGTATGAGAGGATTAGGAGGTAATTGAAAGCCATCTCGAGGAATCACGTGACCCGCCCCAAATTTACCACTAAGAATAGTTAACTAAAAATATAGTTCATATTTATTTAGAACGCGAGATAATTAATGAATGTAATAGCAAAATCATGTCAATAATTGAGGCTCTGACCCCATATTGGCCCTACAGATCCTGTTTTACGGTTATTAAAATTTGAAACAAGGTGTAACGTAAGGTTCCTAAATATCATCATTAATTAATTTACAACGGCATCAACAATAGAGTGCTTTTAGTACGATAACATAAGTCAAACACTGTTAGAAAGGTCGATAAGTTTGACGAATTTACAACATTATATTTACCTTAACCGAGTAATATTTATTAGCGAAATTTTTAATATTTAAAGTTTGATTTTATCAAATATTCGTATGTACATTTCCCTCGAAGCTAACAAAACACATTAATAATATTTTATCACGATGAAATTATTCAGAACTGGTCATCATAGTTTGATTACACGAATGTATCATAAGGCATCTCGGTTTGTAAATATTTCATGTATTTCAAAGAAAAAAAAAAGTTGATAACGCGAGATTAGTTATTATTAAGTAAATATAAATTTAGAAATTCTTTACGTAGCACATTCCCTTATCGAAAACTCTATCTAAAATTGTTTCACAATTATTTACACACATCGCCGACTTCTATTTAGGTTATTAAATTTTTAATATTCCATTAAACACTTCACGATCGCTGGCAAACATGTGGATACGTTTGTTTACGCTATACGAAAACCTGCACGGCCAGCTCTTTATTATTAAATTAGAAACGGGAGAAATCGTACAAGACAATAAGAAACACGTAAAAAAAACGAAGTAAAACAAAGAATTTCTTACTCACCATTGGTTGTTGTTGGACGGGTTGCTCGGGCTTTAACATGTGAACTGGTTGCGGACTAGGCCTAGACGAAGGTACGCTGTTTTCTGGTACCGAACTGTTAGACAGAGACACCACCGGACCGCTGGGCTTCCTTCCTCGATAGCTCTGCAATCGGGAGAAAAAAAGCTTTCCGTCAGTTGTTGCAGGGCGCAAGGAAAAGTAACAGCCGAAACTGCCTACGTAAAATGTAAACAACGAGGCTACGATCCGAACAATACCTCATTTATGATGGCATCGTGGCGCATTAAGAGGATGGTGCGTACGTACTTAAAAAACGAACCAAGGAAAAAATGTAAAGAAAGAAGGAAAAAAAGGAAGAAAGAAAGAAATATACGGATGGCACAAGAAGAGGGACGGCAAGAAGTCACGAAGCAGGCCTTAACAATGGCGTTCTTATTGAGATGATTCGATAACTTGTCTATTTAATTGCACTTTGACAAGTTATTAGAGAAAATAATAGCTTTTAATTGATATTCCACGACATGGCTTTAAACTGAATCATTAGAATTCTCTAGAGTCATTTCTACATATCGAATAAAGGAATTAAATTGTATATAAAAAAGTTAGCTCTTCTTAATCGTGCTGTTCTCTGTTAAAATTTATTATGTAGTTGCACAATTGGGGTCACTGTAACAGCGTACTGTTATAAATGTTTATTATCGATACGTCAGTAATTAAGAAATAAAAATTTACCAACAAAAAGATATCAAAAAGATATCACTGTATTTTATTACAATTTAAACAAAAATATATTTTAGAATTTGCATGCTAATTTCAATTTTGAGAAAAGTGCTTCTACAAATGAAGAACAACTTCGAGCATGCGATTTATATAAATCGTTTTATGAGCAACTTTGATCGCCGAAATTTACTGCTCTTTTCAATCGGGTCATATTGACCCAAACATAGCAAGTGTAACAAATGAATTTCCAACTGGAAAAAAATGTTAAAATTGTCATTGTTAACCTTATGTGCTATAGACTTAAATAAATTTAATCCAATGTAATAAATAATTTAGTTTTAGGATTAAAAACACTTACATGAAAATGCAACTTCTAAAATTATCTAAACTTCATCAACCCATTCATAAATTGTTAGCACATCTTGTATTTCTTTATATTTAATTTAGTTTGTTCTTTTTTAAGCCATGTTTACGATTTTGTTTGAATATCATATCATCTTTAAATCCTTTTGACTACAATAGTAGTACATACGAAACAAGTTAGTAATAGTACAAGTACCTGCCAAGATGTGTATGACGTATAAAATAGGATATTATATTATAGTCACTGCACGAAATATACACACAAGGTTCAGATAAAAGGCGACACTTTATTATTATTTAAACCGCAAAGTTAGGTAAATTGATAAAGTAATAGCCTTCTTCCAACTGTTAACGATGGCGAAATAAAAGAACCAGTTGAATTGTTTTAAAATGAATACATTTTCGTAGTAGAACACCTAGTATGTTTATATTTCTTCATGAGGTTGGTGGTTGAATGCCTTGCACGCTTGGCTATCAATTTCAAGGAGTCGTGTTCGAACCCCGAGACTGCTTTTCAGGGTTGAGGTTTTTCCATGGTTTTCCTCACTCCACAGCAAATGCACTGGCATCTTAAGACTCATCACAGACGCTGGCGTGTAATACTAATTCATGACTAACCAATGCCCCCTGTAATTGATAATAGCTAGTGGGGGATGCGAAGACATAGATTATTATTATTATTAAATTTTTATAATATAATTTGTGATATAATTATCTTAAACTTTGATGTATTAATGATAATAGTGCTTCAGGCTTTTTGAGCATCTTTGTACACACTGTTGTAGCCTGTGATGTGGTTCATCGATCAATATCATCAATTAAACTATTAGCTTCTCGAAATTCATGAGGTGCCACTAGAGACCGGATTATATGCAAAGTGGAAACATTTAATTTAATTTATTTATTATATATTACGTCTATATGTAGATATATTACACGGATTAAAGTTAATTAGCGTTAATTAACTTTAATTAGTGTGAGACATCTACAAATAGACGTAAAATATAATAAATAAATTAAATTGGGGTGTACTCCCTTAAATAAATTGTAATTCGATGTTAATGTTACGAAATCTTTTACTGTGTATCATTTGTTCAACATCTTGCCTTTAATAGGCATTTATTTGCCTCTTTGTTATTAAATTTTTAATTATTGATTGTCGCTAACAGCAAGATTTATGACTTATTATATCTTCGAGCATTTCAATAAGATATTTCAAAGCTCTAACCAACATAGATAATACTGAAAACTTAAGAAATGTTCGCGGCAAGATATTCATACAATTGTGATTTTCTCCAGAATCTGAATTGTTTTCACAGCATGATTGGAGTTGATAAAGAAAGAAAGATTATAATTTCACTAATAATTCTATAGCTGTTAATTTTTAATTACTCCTTTGTACTACTAGTTCTAAACTGTGGAATTTAGCTAGAAATTTTAGTATTAGGAACTTTAACATTAAAAAAGAACCAAAAAAGAAAAGAGAAAAGAATCGTATTATGTACTTCTTAAACGATACAGGAAAAACTAACACAAATTTGCAAATACAAAAGTCCGTTACCCAACTGCCGCAATAAAAGAGGTACTAAACTTTTCGCCAAAAACTTATTATTTCCTTTTGTCTAAATTCCCAGGAGAATATGAACCATCAATTATAGTGCACGTCCATCATTCAGCTACAAGGTGCATACATACAAACTTTCCATAATTCATATTCTCATAATACATAATATTCTCTCAAATAAAAGCAGATAGAGAGGTAAAAAGCCAACAAAAACGCTGTCTATAGCCGACTTATGATCGTTAGAGAAGCACAATATTCGAAATATATGCATCAACTCGTGCTTGAATAATTTGCAGTGACGTTTCAAAAGGGAGTTCGATCCTCAACGCCCCGAGTCTCTCTCTCTGCGGGCCCGGCCGGGTCTTCGTTCCTTCTTCTTTTTTGAAGTATCACGCTTACACGAGGTCTCAAGAGGCGCCCTCGATTTAGGCGTAGAGACGTTTCGAAATATGCAAGTAATCGTTCGCATTATGCCCTACTAATGATCGAAAATTCAATTTTAATATTTTACTTTTTCTACCTGAAATTAAGGGATATTTGTCGGCTGACGTTAGATACATAGGCCGATAATGTAAAGGTGGTGCCGACTTGAAAAGATAATTGTAAGTGAGTAAATGAACAAATTAACGGAAATGAAAGTGTAGGTATAGTTATTATATATTCTCTACTGCATAATAATTTGTAAATATATCAGTTGAAGTAAAAGTAATGAACTTTGCACAACACTGTTTAACCCTGAATTAATTGATATCGTTGCTAGTGCTATGATGGTTCTAGTATAATTGAAAACTACAAGTAACAGGTACAGCTCGTTCGCTATGTTATACGTATACAGATGTAAAACATGAAATTAAAAAAAAACGAGTTAGTATTAGAGTTGCCAAGAAGATTGGGATATCACAGCCGTCTACATCGCGTGCGTAATTATATATATTGTGGTGGAAAATCTCAGACTCTTTATTTTTTAACTGACTTTTTTAATTTAAATTCAAAAAATAGTGTTTTATAATTAAAATAACCAAATGTAAGGTTGTAAAAATAAATATATTAACAAATCAAAAATATATATACCGAATTTTTGACAAAATATCTTTTTACAACAGAAAACCTAAAGCAATCGCTGTGTAGTTAGTTTTAAATATTCTAAATAAGATACGAAATAAAATGAGAGCAAAAATACAACTAACTTTGAGAATTGATGAAGATTCGAAGTCTTTAATTTTGGTAATCGTACTCACTCACACGTAATTTCTCGTCTTTTAAGTTTCTATTATAATGCCAGCTGATACACTGTATGACTGAATATATTCGAAAATTTTCATAACTTAAGTTTTATCTGAGAAAATAATTGATTATTCTCAGGAGAGACTATGTCAATATGTGTGACTTTGACACGATATTTGTTTATATCCATAGTTACACATTTGTTTGCCTATATATTAGGCCACACAATAAACACATACTTGATGGGAATGAAATTATTTGGAAGTGAATGCTGCCAGGCGTGCCATCATTCCGTCGTACGAGAAATTTTAAAGATTGTGCGATATAATTTCGAGATGATACATATTTTTATAATATGATTAAAGTGTGTGAGTACAGTACATTAAACGTCTTTTAAAAATGAAATTCGGAAGAATTTATTTATCTACAAAAATATTTTGACGAAAAACGATATATATAATAAACGATAGTGGAGTTTCCGTCTCCTCTGCAAATGTTGTTGAAGGGACTTTTTTTCTAAACATGAAACTTGTAAATTATATATTAATAAGAAACATCCGAAGTAGATATCTGTAAAAATTTAGAAAGAAAACTGTACAGATAAATATCTGTAATAAAATTCAATAAAGAGGGAGTACTAACGGTGCCTTGCCTCCAACAATAACATCAACAATAATAAAGGTAAGGGCGTGAACCAAACAGTGACGAGAAAATATCCAAAATAGGTAAACTAGTAAAATTTAGAAAAATCATTGATAATTAATTCATATCATTACAATATATAAAATATTTCTGGAACACCAAACTGAGTGATATCGGTTGCACACTTGCAGCATGTAATATGTTTTCAATAGTATTTCATTAAGCACGATGAAAAAATGATACAAACAAAGTAGCCGTTCCACCTCTAGTGATGTAACATTTGTATACCCAAAATAATCTTCGATGTCATGGATCTAAATAATCACTACCTCCATAAATTTTGCTTAATCTCATAAAATCTTATCCTTTATCTAAAACACTTTTACATGTTTCTATAACAATGTACTCAAGCTATTTAACTATGCGTGTATATCATCGACTATTTGGTGTGACTACTAATGACAATCAAGGATTCTGTAATTTTTCTATCGCCTCTTTTAAACTTGCGTATCTTCAATTTTTTTCTGCGTTTAATAATTGCCGTTTAGGATTAAATTGTAAAGTTAAGATCTTTATTTGCTGAAAATATTCAAACGGCATTGCCTGTAGCCATGTTTTCTATTGCACAAAATTTGTCTATGGTGATTGAGGGATGCCAAGGCACTGTCTATGAAAAACACATCTGAAATGCCTAGAAAACAATACCTAACATAATAATGCTGCTATATACAGCTACGTATGGTGTTGGTGAAATAATTCACGAGAAAGACAAGGTGAGGAGAGAAAAAACACTAACGCACGGACATGTTTCTGCATACCCGACATCATCAGCGTGGTTTCGAGGGTATTCGAGTATTTTTAATACGTTACGGTAATATGAAAAATTATTCACATGTGGAGTTACTCTATGCATCGTTGGTGTGCGCCCTCTCTGGTTTAGCATTCCATGTGTTGCTCGGGAGAAGGGTTGGGAAACTGATTTCTTGTTCAACACATTGCAGTTTCCACTCTGTTACTATCACCATATCTAAACTTACAGCTCAAATGAGTATTCTTGGCGCTAACTAATGCCAAAACAATAAAACGCTCGTCCGCCGGTTCGAATACAGCAAAAGCAAGCGGGCACAATACAGTATCACCATAATTTATAGAAGATCCCCAACTTTCTGCTAATTGTTCATTAATTTCTACAGAATTTTTGTTAAGAGTGCCAAGCTCAGTTTTAAATAACACACCCTGGATAGTTTTCTTAGCAAACATTCTCTGCTGTCAATCTAAATTTCGAAGTTTGTTAGCCCATACAAACGTAAAAGGCATAATACTGCGAGAATACTGTTAAGCCCACATGATCAAGTTCAGAAAAAATACCCATAATATTGTCAAAATAATTTCAGAAATTTGAATGTTTTACAATAATTTACCCTCATCTGTTCAGTAACAACGTTAATATTTCCTAAATAATACGAAATACTGACATTACTGATCGTTTGACGACCGTTTTATAGTCAAATCTGTCCCAACACAAGAAAGTGTTATCGCGAATCATCGTATATCAAGTTGAAATTTTTTTTATAAATATGTGCATGATATATCCTCAGCAAACCGATGTTTTATAGAAACTCCGGCACGAATACAACCTTCTTTTGACATAATTACGCTTTACACAAAAACTGTTGTAATATAACGAACTCACAGCTGTCGCGATCTAGTAAAAATCGTCTTTCATGGATAAACTACGTACGCTTTTCGATAGCACTGGCTTTTCGATACAATTTAGCAGCTCTAGCTATTATAAACAAAATACCAGTATACTTGCAGCAGCTATAATAAAATAAATGAGAGACGGGGTTATGTGTCATCTCGTATGAATTTGACAATATCTTCATTAAATTTTTTGTCTTTTCTTTACTGATTTTGCTAATTTGTGATATATTAAGTATTTAACACTATTGTAGAATAACATGCATACTTCAAACAAACAGATCTCATAGTTCTAATACGCGGAACCTTTTCAGAGTAAGAGTTTTCCAAAAAAGTAGCTTTAATCTAGTCGTTTACTATAACGTGACATATTTACGCAATGATTCTTTATACATTGGGCAATGTATGAAAAATACATAGACTACAAGGTTGCTAGATTAGTGATAAGAAAGATAAAGTACATATATACATATGTATTAGATTAGGAAACAGGTTTGGAAACGCTCCGAAACTTTTGGATGATATAATAATATTGATATGGATTGTATAATATTCCTTACATACATATGTATATGTACGTATGTTTATAGTTTGTCTGCTTTTAGATATAACATATTTTTTCTTACCTACATACACTATCGCTAATAACCTTAAGTCAATACCATATATACCTTATAATAAGGAGTTGAACATTGAAAAAAGGAATTGTAATAACTATTTTTCGTAAAGAAGACACAGTGAACGCTAGAGATACAATTGCCGAACATTAACATACAACGGGCTTAACAGGACATACCTACTTCTTAAGGACAATAAAAGACAGTTTAAATAGGTTTTGGAACATAGAAATTGTAAAGGCCAAGATTAACTAAAATATTCTTGGGAATGACAAATTTTGCTAAAATTGGCGAAATTTTGTTCGAAGGATATCCGAAGAGAAAAATACTCCCACAAGCTGACGTGTAATCTGTAAAATATAGAGGAGATACGGTGGTAGTAGAGATGTCGAAAAAAAGCACATTTCTTTAACAACTTATAAAGTATATTCTTCTGCAAGATAGTGCGCGACTGCATATTGCTAGGGATTGCTGGGATATGCTAGAGCATAGGATCAATATTTTACAATCACCCCAAAATAATATAGATATTATTGAGCAACGGATTTAAGAAAATTGAGACAGCATATCACAGGCCACATTGATTCGCTAGGTGTGCCTAGTAGACTAGCTGAAAGCGTAAGAAACAAAGGGAGGTGGACGCATTATTGGTCTTTAAATGAATTTTTACGATGTCTTTGTGAATTACCAGTTTTAAAGTGTTTAAGTGACTGTATTCGTATTTTAATATTGTCCCATTGAATGCACACAGCGTCTTCAGCGAGTTTTTCACTTCTACAAGTTTCACGGGCTGCCAGTATTAGGTTGCACAGGCATAACTAATTTCCGCGACTGTTCAATGACCTCGGGATAAAAGCTTTGATTCACTGTCAGACCTTGCAGTACAGTTCCACGAGAATGCCCTCAGTCACAGCTCATTGTCGGATAGAGAATTTTTGGCAAAGAAAAACATGCCGCCTTACAGCCCAGACATGGCTCCGTGTATTTACTTTTTTTCAACGTTTAATACGTGTTCCCATTACAGAACAATGAAAAACATCCAAAGAATCATGACGCAGGTTCTAAACAGTTTAACGGAACAGGACTTCCAGCATTGTTACCGAAAATGGAAAACTTGTTAGAGACGCTGTATGCATTCCAGAGAAGCATACTTTGAAGGGGACAATATTAAATTGTGGATACATTCAATTAAACAGTTTAAAATTAATCATTCTCATTAATTCTAAGATATACCTCTTACACGAATGGTTACTGGATGTTCAGTTATTTATGGCTGTCAGCATAGATCTATATAGCTTCATCACTAGGTTGGAAATTAGAAGAGATTAATTTCCTAATTGTATATAATTCAAGCAGGAAAGTTGTTGGGCCTTTATTAAGCCAACTAGCACCAGGTTGATCGGAAAATATTGAAGTTAAATAAAAAGTTTCGTGCGGTTTTATCATTTAAAGTAAATGTTTACTTACTCGTAGCGAAACAAAAAAGTTATCTTTTCAAGTTTCTAACGAAAAGTTATTTATTGACTTGAGAAAATCCTAGAATTACCGTAGTAACTACACACCTGGGAATATAAGAAAACTTTGCGAAAAATAAACTGATTGGACAGATTTTTAATGTATAAAAAGTATACCTACAAATATTTCTCTAAGGTTTACGCATTTAACATGATATTAAATTATGAAAACGTCCTTTATTTGCTATTACTGTTTATTACCTTAGATTTTCGATATTTAGTAGTTATCTATCTCCTGAAAAGAATTATATTATTTTAATAGATTAATGCTTTCAGTAGCCATTTGTGTACAGTTTGAATTTGACTTAGAACAATGAAATGGATAGGCGACAGTAAGAAAACCATGTCTATATGGGGTTGGCAAACGAGTTTACAACAAAATTTCCGTAATATTTTTTCTTGAAAAATTTACTTTGACACTTTTCTCTCCAACCTAAGTTACTTTAGATGTTATCAATGCCGTAAAAAAGAAGAGTTAAATCGTAAGAATGTGCTCCTACATTTTGCACTGGAAGGAGAATGTTTAAAAATCCTAGAACCCTAATTTTCCTGTTCTATGCAGGTCATGACCTAAATATAAATTTGTATTTTTGCAAGTGCATAATACACTCAGCGAAATTTATATGGTTCCACTGAGTTAGACTGACATCTTACGAAATCAGGTATTACCTTTTAGTGTAGAAAAGCCTCTAAACATCTTCAAGTTTATTTATTGTTAAATATATATATTATTGAAGTATACATATCGGTTAATAAAAATACCGAGAGATAAATTGTTTGTTATCCCAGGAGGAGAAAACAAAAATATATAGTTATAAAGAAGTAGGGTTTTCAAACCGAGGCATAGCTAAGAAAATAGGACGATCCCATTATCTCGTCAATAATTTTATAAAGTTGGGTAATTCCTACGGCAAAAATCGCGCTAAGGGGAATAATCAAAAACTAACTCGAAGGCAGTGCTCATCCATATTTCGGTTAGCCTCTTAGTACTGTAACCGCGCGATAAATAAAATGTAATTTAAATTTATCAGTAACAAACAGAGCTTTACAACAAATTTTATCCAGCAGTAAACGTCTTTGGTGGCAAACACAGCTAAGACTGAAATTTACTCAAGATCATACGAGATGGGATCATGAGTGAAACAACGTCATATTTCATGAAGAGAAGAAATTTCACTTGGACGGGCCTCATGGTTTCAAATATTATTGGCACAATTTGCGCAAGAATACTGAAGTTGTGATGATCCGAAATTTTGGCGGTGATAGTCTAATGGTTTGCGCGGCTTTTACTCATGATAATAAAATCCATATAATGAATTCAAATTGTTATATTACACTTCTAGAAATGGCTCTGATAGAGTTTGGTGAACAATTGCCGACGCAAGACTACATATTTCAGCAAGACAATGCAGCTAGCCATAATTTTAGACAAAGGAGTGGTTTCATCAGAACGAAATCAATTTATTACAATGACCGGCTGGCTCGCCCGATCTGAACCCAATCGAAGATCTTTGGGTAATATTAGCAAGAGAGGTTTATGCCAATAATATACAATACGATAGCGTCAAAGAACTAAAACCTGCGACAACCAGGTGAAGATGGGGATGTTTGAAGTTATTTTGAATAGAGGATATAATATTCACTACTAAGTTTAGAAATAATTATATGTTTTATGTATTTATTTTATTTATTAATTTTGTGTTGATGGACCCATAGAAATTTGGCTATTTTGATGTACCTTTATTAAATATTCTCTGTATACAATGTATGTTTTTAATGTTATTTCTCTTGCATTTGTGTTTTCTTTGTGATTCAGTATTAACTTCAATGCATAATTTTCCGAGAGATTAGAAAACCAAATACAGTAAACGCTCACTCATGTAAATAGCCGGTAGTGGAAACGTCGCGGTCGTGTAAACAGAAAATTGTTACTATAGGATACATGTAAACAAGCTTGCACCACGTACAAGTCGATAATGTAAACAGTTTAGGGTACCGGTTATTTCCCGATTTGCGTGCGTAATTGAATCGATCAAAAGAATGTTTGCGAATGTAAACGTTTTCAGAGCCGGCACCTTCCCCGATTTATGTATGGGATTCCTGTAGGTGTTGGCTCGCTTGCCTCTCGTGAAATAAAGTAGTGTGCATCTAAAATCACGCCAAAAAAGACATCTACATTCAATAAAAGAGCATTTTTAAAATTTAGTGACAAAGTGAAAATCATCGACGGAATTAAAAAAGATGCGGAGGTGACTCAATTGAGAAAAAATATGAAGTATCTAAAGCCACAATCTGTAAAATTTTACAACGTGTGTCATATACATACGGCCCGGCAAATAGCAGAACTTTAAAAAGTGCCCACACACCTAGAATGGAAAATCGTCTGTATAAATGGTTTTTAAAACAAAGGAATAACTGTAATAATAAGTAATACAATTTACTCATACATATTCAATTTGTAGGTGAAAGATTTCTTAAGAAAGCAAAATTTTGTAATAAAGGCGTTGTTAATCTTTGATAACGCACCAAGTCATCCTCAAGAGGAACAATTAAGAAGCAACAATGGCTCGATTTTTGTTTTGTTCATGCCGCACAACGTAACTCCACTTATCCAACCGATAAACCAAAATGTAAGAAAAGTTACTAAATTGTATTATCGAAAATATCTACTTTCCTCTGTGTTATCAAAAACTCCTAAAAACATTTCTGAATCCTTAAAGGAAGTAACGTTACGTGAAACAATTTTAAATTTAGATATGGCGTGGAATGCCCTTAACCAGCAAACAATCAGAAGGTGTTGGAAAAATTTGCTTTACTACAGTGATGATTATGACGATGAAAACAATGTAGCGTTAACCACCATTAGAAAACTGTTACTATCTGGTGCTGAAGTTATTGACAGTGCATCATCGGACGTTCTCAAATTATTAAAAGCAATAAATCTCGATATTGTTTGCACAATTACCGATGTTAGCTTATAGAATGACGACCCTCCGATTGAAATAAAAAATACAGTGACTGACGCGCACGCTATAGGAATTTTTAATCAAGCATTAAATTGGGCTGAAGAAAGACATATTATATTCCGATATTTTAGTGCTCCGTAAACTACGGGCAATGCCATTAGAAAATACCAAGCGTAAATTTATGCAAACAAAAATAGGACATTATTTTTCAAAATAATATAAAATTTATCTTTTATTTTTTAATATCATATGTGTTATGTTATTCATTGTTCATAATTTATTTTTTAATAAAGATACTTTTTTATGCAATTTCTTTATAAATAAAATAAGGCTCGCTAATGTAAACTTTCAGTAATGTGAACAGTGCTTGGCTTTTAATTCTGTCTATACGTTTAGCGTTTATTTCTGTTTTTACTTATTTATAATATTTGAAGATAAGGTAATTTTTTTTAATTTAAATTTTTCTTTAAGCACATATGTTCTTTTCAATTATTGATCTCGATATTATTATTACATATTTCCTTTTTCTTATGTAGTGTAGTTTAATTAAACGCGTTATAAATATTTTTTTCTTTTGTTTGTAATTAAAGCGAAAATATATGATTCATCAAGTGATTTTATTTATATATAACAAAAATTAATAAAATAAATAGGAATTCTCACTAATTAAAACTAAATAATAAATTCAGAAAACAATAAATAACAAACATAGATGTGCTGGTAATTATGAACATTGCGTCCATTCACCTAAATTGTTAAATCAGTTAGAAATCACTTTATCTTGCGTATAAGTAAATTAGCCCAAATTAATCTCTGATCAAACTATCACAAATCAGCTGGGGAAACAAACCAATTCCATGAATTTAGCCTGTGTTTTGTAAAAGTTAAAGTTGCCATATACAAAGTGTCCAATTGGAAGTGCACCGGGTTGGCAACACAAAAATCCCTGCTTCGAAGAAAAATTGTTCAATTTTATTTCTATATGTTGGACAACCGTCCCACTGCTCAGTTTTCAGTCATTATTGTATTTATGTTTTTGTTAGTGATTGTTAGTGATTCTGTTGTCTGTAATCATTATACAAATTGTCTTTTTCAAGACAATGCCGTTTACATTACAGCAAGATACATTTATTGTGATGGCGTATTTCGAAGTGCGGCATTAACCGAAAATGGAAGCTAGGAATATTCACTACCCTCATGCTTTCAACAGTTCCATAATGAGTATCCTAATGTGATGATAGCTTATGAAACATTTAAGCGTCATCGTAGACTGGTAAAGAGGTTTATGGAAACTGGCAGCGTTACAAAACGGAAGGCTGATCAAGCACCATCTGGGCTGGCAGAAGGTAGAGTGGATGATATCAGGCTACGAATGGATGTTAGTCCTAACAAATCTGTTAGAAAATTGGCACTGCAAACAAGTACCCGTGTGATTCAGAGAATATTCCTTTTTCATATTTATCAAAATTGTAGATATTTCTCGTGGAAGTGCACATATGGCCGTAAGGAAGAAATTGCATATGCATCCCTACAAAATTCTAGTTATGCAACATTTACGTGTGTAAAATTTTGAACAACGACAAAATTTCTGTCGCGGGTTTAATGAAACTCTAGGAGATGATGATTTAGATCGCAGCTTTTTTTCTGATGAAGCCTGGTTCCATTTGTAAGGATACGTAAACTCTCAAAATTATCGTACTTGGTCAGTAGAAAATCATGTTTTTGTAGAAACTAATCTCCACCCTATTAAAGTTCGCATTTGGATTACCATGTCAAGAAGGCGAATTATAGGACCAATCTTTTTTCACGATACAATAAATGCAGCGCGATATAGAGAAATGCTACTAGAACCGCTTATAAATAGCTTAGACGATGAAGAACTAACTCGTGCATATTTCCAACAAGATGGAGCCCCAGCGCATACTGCACGTACTACATTAAATTATCTAGAAGAATTTTATGAAGATAGATTGATAAATTACAATCGCTGGCCTGTATATTCACCGGATTTAACTCCTCTGGATTTCTTCCTGTTTGGTTATCTGAAGAATAAAGTTTACAGCAATCGGCTCCACAATTTAGATGAGCTACAAGCTGCAATAACACATGAAGTGCAAAATATTGCAGAAGAAATGCTGCAGAATGTGTTCAGTAAAATGAGAAGACGAGTAAATTTATGTTTGCAACATAATGGTGCACATTTTGAAAATTATTTGTAATTTATTTTAACCATATGTCCCTTTAAGTCTTTTGCTTATTACAACTGTAGAATTTGATATTTTTTTTATGTATTGGGACTTTATTGTACTGCTCTTTCTTCTTCGTGAAAAACTTATAAAAATAAATTTCTTATACTTATTTGCAATTTCTAATTTTCTCAATTGTATGGTTAGTATTTATCTATCTATCTATATCAAGTTAGTAAATTTAATGATCATCAGTATTTCGTTTTTCTTAAAAAAAAGGTTATCAATTCAGCGATGGAATTGAATACAATACATGAAATTTAATTATAAAGGTTATGAATACAAACTATGCTAACATAACCTTTACATAAGATATTCACTTTTGACAACTAAACATAATAAGAATGAAGTTACCAAGTCAAGGCAGGCAATATTAGTCTCACGAAATTAAATCTGGCGTTGCCAACCTGGCGCACTTGACCTTGGACACCCAGTATGGCCACATTGGATAATACTACGTCATATTACATCCGCAATGTCCACGCACACTTAGAGCGATTCTAATTTATATTTAGATACTATATCGAAAAAAACTAAAAATAACAATTGAGCTGTTTTTGAGAATTTCCGAAAAATATTTAACTTATTCCTTACTTTTTTACTCACAGTGTATATGGTATTCAAAGAATTTGCGCGCCACTGTACACGCGGGATGTGCACATGTACTTGCGCATAAATAATACAAAACACAGACTGCCATTCGTAAATTTTAATTATACCGATCGATAATGCACAGCTCTATTCCTTCCTTTATAAAATAGGGTAGCTCTATTTCACTTAGTTTAAAGTGCAACTTCAAATCGTTCCAGGGATTGCTGGATTATTTCAAATTAAAAGGGCGCGAAAAATTGCTTGGTTCAAATTTTAAACGAAATCGGCAGAATTAGCGTGGTCGTACACATTGGAAATGTATTTTTTTTATAGACCAACGCATGGGTAGTCTGCAGGATCGCAGGAACTGTATAAGAATACATTATATTTGCTCATGAACGCGTGAAATTTATCTCAAATATATCTCGTATACTCGAAACACTATATTTATCTTACGTTCGGCAATAAAACTTGTCCGATTGTATATTTTTCGATTAAGTAGGCTGAGAATAACAAACAAAACCAGATAATTATAAATTCAAGGTTGTGACATATTCAAATACGACAAATACACCAGCGAACAAGAACAACAACATGGTCGGCTCGCTCCAAATCGGAAGAATATATATGTTTAGTATGTATATGTACATTTAGATGTATGAATGTATAATACAATCTACTTACTGAATTCGGACTATTTAACGAACGGAATTTGAACACAAATCAAGCGAATCTAGTTGACTACACGAAATGAACACTTTTTTACATCAGTCTTTGGGTTTGTTGTCCGCTGGTCCGAATTGGGGGCGCGAAAAAACAACTTATTATGTAATAATAGCGGCCTAATTCGTAAGTGGGAGTCGTCCCTAGCATCCTATTCCGCGCTATTGCAACGAAAATACTACCATATTACGACAATATCAACGCGTGCGTCCACCATTCAGCCCCAGAAATCGTATTTTATCTCATTTTAGAAAACGGTATGCATTGTATATGCCACGAGAAATATTATCATAGAAACTAAAAAGCTGCAGTCTACGTAATCCCTTCCATCATAAATTATAAGCGACGGCCGAATTTAGAAAAAACGGACGTTCCACGCGGTCGCAGGTTAATTTTAATCTTTCGTCGTTAGCGTTTTGTTTCGAACGTACGTCTTTTATACGCGTGTACGGTTACGAACGGTCCCGATCGCCTGCGAACGCGTCCGATGTTCATTTTTACCGCTCGCGATCATTATCAATTCAATGACGACGCCTTCTTTGATATATTTCGCCTAGTTAGAATCGTACTTCTTTTGTTTACCATTTTCGCGCGGTAAAACAAACGAAAAAAAAAAACAACGCTGGCCATTCCTGCGACGAGGTGGATGGCGAACTCGACAATCAGCACCTCACTGGAACAGCAAGCGCGCGGGGAACCAAAAACGAGGGGTGTCAAGTGCTCGCATAATTACGACTACCTCGTCGTAGGAGGCCGACGGAAGGGGTTGAAACGTCGTAAAGTTAAGTTTCGGTGGCACGTTACTACTATACGACGTTAGGCGTTCGTAAGCGGTAAGCCCAAGCGATAAAAACGCGTATTTTTTTCGGTGAGAATTCATCGTACATCTTTTTCGCTTCGAGTTCTTTCACGCTAAAATGTAGCGAGGAGGTGTTCAGTTTCCGTGCGTTTCCGGAAGGTTCGTTGATCTCGCGTGCGCCGAGCGGAATTAAACAATCGTATACACTGGCTTTCAAAAGTATTGATCAAACTCAGTAACGAAGATTGGTTAATCCGTACATGAAAATAACAGTGGCGACTCGTAATTCCTTGGCACCTCGATGTTTAAAGGATCAGTACCCTTAACTTATATATATATATATATCTAATCTACGTCCTTTGTACCTTGCGGTGTCGGACTACCATTCTCTTATTTTTGTCTTCCACAGTATCCTGTTCTGAGCCAGTTGTTTGGCTTCAATCCATCCCAAAATTCTTTTTTCTAATATTGTATACATTTGTTCTTTCCAGGTGTTTCGGAGTCTACCTTTTCTGTTTTGCCATCTGTTCTGGCTTCAAAAGTCCTCGTTATTATTCGATCTTCCATTCTGTGTATATGTCCAAGCCATCCCAGACTGTTAGTGATTGTCGAATTTCTGATTTTGTCTCCCTTTATTACTCCTTCTATTCTTAGGAATCTCATTTCCATGGCTGTAATTTTGCTTTCAATTCTATTCGTGGTTGTCCATGACTCACTGCCATATGATAATGTTGGTCTGACCACTCTTTTATACACCTCTGTCTTTATTTGTTTTGGTATTTCTTTTTTATATAGAAATGTATTTCTTAATGGTATTATATATTTTTGTGGATTTCCCTACTATCTCATTTATTTCATTCTCTATTCTCTATTTGTCTTCAATGGTTGTTCCTAAGTAATTATAACTTTTAACTTGTTCCAAAGCTTTTCCTTCGATTTTGATGTTGTGTTTTCTTCTGCCTCTATTATCATTGTGTTTGCTTTCATCGTGTTTATCTCCGTGTTTATCTCCGTGTTTATCTTTATTACTTCTTCTTGGTATATCTTCAAGTTTTGCTGTAATGTCTTTTCTGAGTCTGCTATCAATAATATATCATCTGCAAATATTAGTTCTTGTACGTTAAGTGCATCCATTTTCCATTTGTTTTTCTTCGGCCGCTATTATCATGGTGTTTATCTCCAAGTGATATATTGATAAACTAAAAATTGCCTTTGAAGCTGGTTATTATTATTTAATATTAATTTATATTCCTCCCAATATGGATCATGAATGTTTCAAACATTTCTTTGATTTATTCGAAACCTTTATCTTGGATAAACTTGTTCTTGTTACTGGTAATTTTAATTTACCCAATCTCATATCTGAATCTAGCGGTTCTGATTGCAAATCAAGTTTATTCCTATCTTTTGTAGAGTCTCTGAACCTGCGCCAATTCAATCGCATTTGAATACAAATAATAGAGTTTTAGATTTAGTTTTGTCTAATTTTGATTCTAACGTGGAAGTGCTGCATGATTTTCGCCCTCTCTTCGTTGAAGATAATCTCTACCCCGCTTTAGATATTACTATACCTAATTCCACACCTTGTAAAGTATTTTCAACAAGAACCTTCGGTAACCAACTTTTCAGTAGGATAATACGCAAGTAACATACCGCAAGTATTACTATGAAATGTATGGATAATGATAATCTTGATCACTTGCTATGGTCTTCTCGTTTGCTGGACTTGTTACTAACAGAACGCGTGTGGGATATGCTAGGGCAGAGGATCAACGATTTACAACCACCACCAAACAATATGTATGTTCTTTAACAAAAGATTTTAGAAGCTTCGAGTAACATATCATAGATTATAATTAACTCGCTAACCTCAAGTATATCCGAAAAACTAGGTGATTGCGTATGAAAAAGAAGGGAATTGTAAGTGTTACATATCGGCCTATTTTTATGTTTCTTACTGCGTTATCTAGTTCGTTTAAACACTATCGCATTTGCAGTTTTGGTTCAGTTTATTATGTATTTATTACTTCGCTTATTGTTTATTATATTATCAACAAATTTAAATATGAAGACAGATACAATAGGCTCCAATGTTACAAATTGGCTTTCAAAATTTCAAAGAGTACACTTAATCATTACTTTGAAATTCACCCAGATTGACAGCAACGATGTAAAACTCTATTTTGTAAATTCTAAATCCATTTAAAAACTAACGGTTTCTTTAAGTACTTGAACAAACCAGAAATTGTAAAGGATTAAATGAACTGATTTAAGATATGTATGTATATAAATCAGGAACGTGAAAATCTGAAGCTGTTCCCAAGAAAAATAGAATATAACATCGAAATTCTAGATTAGGATATCAGAACACTTCTATGTCATCCTTACATATTATTTCAAGAACTCCAATTAGAAAAAGTGGAAAGAGGATTGAATATTTGTTATCAGTATATTAACAAAAGAAACAAAAATATTGTTTCCATTTAATGTATTGCAGTCAGATGAATCTGGATTTACGACCATTGCCATATTTAGTAGAGCAGCCACAGAAAAATCTTGTACGTATTGTGTCTTATAACAATTTGAAGTGAATATTAATATTTTATGATGTTCAACTTTTCTGAGAATGCGTAAGAATTTATAAAATTTGAAGGTTCCATTTGAAGGTATATGCTTGAAATGATACAAATTATATCTTGGTATATGCATCATTTCAATGTATTTTGGTACACTACCGTCCATATTAGTTCGGACACCCAGTAAAATGTAAACTCTACGAAAAGATAATATAATTTACATTTACATTAGGTGCTTTATGAACTTTATTGTTCATGAATTATAGAGGCCAACTTCCAGGAATATCGATTAGAGAATGATTAAAAACCTATTATATTTTATGATCCAATATAGTACTTTTTAGAATAATCCTCATCGTGACAAATAGGATTATTTTTGGGTCAATATTGCAGGTAATGAATTCGCAAAACTTTTGGAGTGGGAGCAAGGCCCCCGAAAGTGTATTGTATATTGATAAATGCTTTAATTTCTAAATAAACCTGCTTGTGCGTATGTTAATGTTAAGAGCGTATCTTGTTGTGTGAACCTGATTAAAGTTAATAAAATGCCAAGAGGACAACGGACAAGTTTAGAAAAGCGCTCTGTAATTGTTGCTTTTCATCAAGAAGCTTATTCAGTACGTCAAATTTCTGAAAAAATACATGCTAGTAAATCGACTATTAGTGATATCTGCACTTCAACGGGGATACAGGCAAAACGGTTACAGTGGTCAGAAACACATAGAAATTGGACAGTGGATGATTGGAAAAGAGTGTTATGGACTTATGGGTCAAAGTCTGAGGTGTTCGAACAATCAAGGCGCGTTTTTGTAAGAAGAGCGAAATGCCAAGGAATGTTGGAGGATTGTGTAGTGCCAACTGTCAAGCAAGGAAGACATTCTGTGCTTATTTGGCGTTGTTTTTCCTACGCCGGTACAGAAGACTTGAAGCAAATCAAAGGTACTTTGCGAAAAAAGGGTTATTTAGAAATGCTGTAAGAAAATGCAATTCCATCGGGGTAACGTCTAATCGGCGAAAATTTTGTATTTGTGCAGGACAACGATCCCACACACTCAGCACTGATATGTAAAAATTGCTTAAATGAAGAATAAGATAATAGCACTTTACAACTCTAAGTATGCCCTACCTCCGTGTCTTTGATGAACGGAATGTTTAAGAGGTCTTTGTTTATTTTGAAATGCGCACTAACACAGAAATCGTTAATTTCGGTGTTAGTGCATACAGAAATGCAAAGTTACAGTCTCGATGGTGTAAATATTATCGGAAACTACAAGCGGGATGTAATGTTTTCGTAATTAAATTATGAATGTCCTTTCACGCACGAGGATTAGCTGCGCTTTTCCATATGAACATTGAAATGTACACTGCTTACGCAGATTCTATACCATTTGGTATTCCTTATTATCACCAAACTGGTTCTGGTTCTGTTAGTCCTTTTTTTTTAAATAACGCAATTAAAAACATTATACATCCTAACCGTTGAAAGAAATTGCCTACTTAAAATAGACCCAAATTAGAGGTTTAGGACGATACAACAGACCGTACGAAGATCGATAAACAAACCGGTAGTGCTTGATATTATTATAATAGTATAATGATTTTTATAAATAAAACTTATGGTACCTTATTAAACTTGAGTGCAGTTCATAATTTAAACACCAGTTTAATTCGTAACCTGCAGGCAATCCTTCACAATTAGCATAAAAACATTGATTATACCTTACGAATCAAGTATGTATATTCATAACGCTTTAAAGTTCGTGCTTACACGCGTGGATATAGCACGCCAAACCCGATTCCGGCCTCGTCATCGAAGCATATTGTATATGTCCCGGAAAATCCCAAATCGATAAAAACGGGAACACGCACAGGACGAACGCCGGAGCCGTCGATATGAACGCTTGAGACAGTCAACAGGAACGGCGACGGCAAGGGCAGTACCGCAAGTACTATGTTTTCGACAGATGAAAATCGTGTCCTGATTTACACGTATTATGCGAACCGAGAGTGGCAGATATTCTCCGTATTAGAAACCTCTCAACCTCGCGCGCTTTCCCCGAACCGTCGAAGTACTTTTCACCTCGTCCGCGATCCTTATCTTCCCTCTCCGCCTCTTCCTCGCTCGATCCTTCCGTCTCATTCCGGGATGTTCGTATTTCCGTGCTAAATAAGATGGAAAGATGTCGCCTTTAAGAATCTACGTCTGTATCGGATCGTTTTTCTTGTGAAGGGCGAGCTGGTCGCTTCTCTTGTGTCCGATGCCACGCTCCGAGTAAATGGAGTAGATGATAGAAGACTGTTGAACATGAGCGTATAATTATTACCCTATTATGGTTTTCTTTTTCTTTCATAAGTATAGGAAATTAGGGACTATTACGGTATTTCATGTAAGGTATTCATATTTCTTGGTGAATATTTTGGACAATTTAGACTCGAATTGTAATTATTTACCCGAACAAGAGAATCTAGTTTCCCGTATAATACTACACCAAATCTTAGCTTTTCAAACACTCTCTATAGTTCAAAGTAAACTTACATTTTAAAAATAGTCATACAATATTCGTTTGAATAAAAGCTGCGGTGTTCTAAATAACTTCAGTATATTTCTTTCCTATCGAACACCCTTCATAGCACAAAATAATAGGTTATTAACAAAGTAATTACCAATTTTACACGTAGATGAGAGTAGTGTTTCTTTTGAATAACTGTCAATGTTACAATTATATGGTTTGGGCACTTATCAGCTGTGAACTTTAGCTTTCTTAATACCTAAACTACGTGTATTTTTTGTGAGACTTGTTTGTGTGGTTCAATTCTAACATGGAGAGCAAATACAATTATTTTCGTCATATTTCGCGTTATTATTTCCGAAAAGAAAAGAATGCAACAAAATTGCTTAAAAGTTAAGCGATGTGTATGGTTGGAGCTCTAAAAGTAAGATAGTGCCGGAATTGGTTTGATAAATTTCATTCCAATGATTTCCCATTCAAAGTTGGACCATGAAGAAAAGATGTACCAAAGTGACGAACTGTTAAAATCAATTCCTTTTGCATTTTTCGTTGAATGGATGGTATATAGCCTGACAATGGCGAAAGATAAATTGCACATGCGCCCAACAGGTTTGTATACGAGTCCCAAAACTACTGTCAACGAAAGGGAGTGATGTATTATACCTACAACTGTCATTCAGTCATTCTGATAACTGTGCTTTTGATGAGAATAAGTAATTTGAATGTAGAAAAACAAAGGTAAGATTGAGAGACAAAAAGGAGCCAACAAAAGAATTGGTGGAAGTTTAATTTTTAATTAACAGACAGAAGAATGAAATGCCTGCAAGAAGACAGTCGCCATAATATGTGAATTGCTAACACTAACCTAAGACTTTACAAATATTAAGCAGTATTTCGCACATATTCTATTTACTGCAGCTACACACTTTTATAACTTTGGGAATCATCCAGTTAGGACGAATCATGAATATATATGTATGTGATACAAAACTATTAAAGGACGTGGCGGTGATTAAGTTACCTCTTGCTTACTAAGACCTCCTAACAACGGAAATATTACTAAAAAACAAAATTTGGTCCTCTGAAATGATAACTGTACAGTCCAGAACAATAACATATGCTCATTTTTATACTGGCCTTCTTGATCGTGCACAGCCTTCTATATTCCGTTTGAATATAACCTCCTAGTAAGTGCTCACAGTTACAGGCCTAATAGGGATTTCGGTCTCATATAAGAAAAGGAAAGAGTAGTGAATGCCATAGTACCAAAGGATTTGCAGAAGGTTATCGAATTGGCCGAATATAGCGCTCTATTGCGAAACATTGATATGGAAGCCACTAGTTTTCTAGTAATACAAGGTAGCACATAGAAACGGGAAATTTTTAATCAACCCTCACTGAAGTAAAACCAAGTTACAAGTCTTATTGTATCCTATTAAAAGCCGCACCATAAAATCTTCAATTTTTAAAAATAATGTCTACAAGGTGATAATTTCTAGAACGTTTCTACGCCTTGTAATCTAATGGCTGAAGTTTCGGCACATCAATTTTGTAAGAGTGAAACTTCAAATTGCTGTGAAGTATTAGACGGACGGATGCTGTTGCTGATGCGTTTTCTTGCCGATTGTATCGGGCTTCTTGCATCTGACGCCCTAACACTTTCAATGTCTTCTAGGGTTCGTTGAACTTCTGGTGGTTTCTTTTTTAGAGCCGAACCCATCTCCTCGAAATTCCTAACCAATTTATTGATAGAGTAGCAAGACGGAACGTGACCATGGCGTTCACATTGTAATGACGTTAGAATACCCATTGAAAAGCTATCATATCGCCTACATTGTTGTAAAATGCCTTCACGGCAAATGCACGTTGTGAACTGTGGGTGTATGATAACAAAACTCGATATATTATTTAACACTTTTACTATAACTTGGATTAATATATATAAAATACAGCGTAAGCGTATATTTTTGAACTGTGAACTTGTTCCTCTATTATTGTCCGTGTTACCAACGTAACTCTACATATATGTCTATTATAACTTGTTATACCAGGATAAATATAACATGAACCTCCCCGCTGGTCCATGGTTGCTAAATGGCAGGTACTTGTGTGCAGTTGGATGCTACACCCACCTTTCTACCAATTCCAAAAGACTACCACTCTCGCACTCAACATTTCTAGTTTCTCTGTGCCACCCTGTAGTTAAAATAAAATTTGACAGGCGCAATTCAAAAATGATGAATACCAGTAAAAGACCAAGCGAATGTAAACGTATTGAAAAAGGCGGTTACTTTATCGCGACTAAAAATGCTGGACTGAATATAAAATTAGAGGAAACTAAGATAACTGAAAATAAAAAGCACCTTTTCATCAAAGTATTGGATTACCTCGAATAATTTTGGCACTTGATGCCAAATAAAATGTTTTTGCACTTGGCCTTTTTCTAAAGTTTTCCATGTATATTCCTAAGTAATTTACTTTCATTTTTATTATTCTGTTAGTGTCTTATTGAAATAAAGTGTTTCGTAAATTGAATATTCTATTTCGAATTTACTGTAAACCATATTTTTTAGTACATAGCTTCTTTGGTGCATACATTCTTCTCGATCGAAGTACATAGCTAAAGGTAGAAATTGAGATCCTATACAAAAACTGTATGTATATAAATTATACCCAAAATATATAGCAGAAAATAATATGTGGTGAATATTAAAAATGTATTTGATTTTTATTATAAAGCAAACGTTTTTATGCTACTTGGATTGGGTCTATACGGTCGAAATATTGCATAAGAATTCATTCTTCCTGCTACTTTCCGCGCAAAATACATATTACATCTAAAGCACTATATTTCTACTCCGATAACGTTCACAATTTTGCGAAATACCCCTATAATGCAGGACCGGAATATGGGAGAGGAACCGAAATGAATATTATTAAAAATCTTATTAAGAGAGCGGCATAATTTTGTGCGCGCTGTACTATGGCGCTGTGTAATTGCAAATTTCTCTCAAATTAGCGCGCCTGCGCACTGCAACGATCAATAACGCGTCGTACATTCACCGCCAAAGCGGCTCTAACCTAGCGTTTTTTTGCGCACCGAATGCTAAACGATCTCTTGCTCGCTCGCTGGTGGCGGACCAGACTAATGCTTTCGCCGCCGCTACAGCCGTTCATCCTATTATTGCGTACGGTGTCGAGGACGGGGGGGAAAGGCGTTTTGATTCTCGGCCGTTGTAGGCCGCCTGCATTTTCCGGTGAACATATCTCGGCCTTGCACCGTACGCATCGTACGATGCGAAATGTTTTTAAGGCTTGCGTATCGATTTTAAAAACTTTCTTTGCCGGAAAAGAGCCTTGGTTTGGGACGGCTTGCACTGAGTGTACCGTTTGCAACACGATGCTCAAGCCGGTTGTAGTATCCAACATGGTTTATGCACCAGTAAATTACTCTAGAACTAATTTAGAAGATGCTATAACTTACTTCCTAGCAGATTTATAAACTTGTATCCAATTCTCGAATTTGAGCAATAATTTCTCTAAAACTCGCTAGGAAATATGCTTTGAGGTATTAATTAACTGCACCCTTTTTCTTTCATTTTCCTTTTGTGTATGCACGTATATGAAGACCATCTGCAAGAAAGTAACACAATTTTAATGGAATTTCGAAGCCAATGGATGAATGAAAATATTTTTTCTAGTATCCGGATACATATTAGAAGAAACTGAAACTACTGATAGTATTTCACTATCAATAACCAATTATAGTTAAGTTAGCTTGTGGTTTGCTTTCTTGACGTTTAACGAAATCGTCGAGTAGTAAAGGAAGATGTAGCTTCTATGATTTGGTCCTCACAATAATAACACATGGGCTGAAAAGTCCCGGGCCTAACACATAGATGACGCTAGTTTTATTGCAGTCACCTTTCTCTCAGTTAATACTAACCTTCAAAAGACAGCTGTTCAAATTTCATGATATTCTATTCATTAGTTTGTGAGTTATTGTGCTAAGAGTCACGCTACTTTTGCTATTTCCAAAACAATAGATCAAAAACAATTTCGTGTTTTAATTTTACACTGCTTCCTGATGGGAAAAAAATACCGTTTAAGCGAAGCAATGGCTTGAAAAGTGTTATGGGGACTCCGCTCCATCAGAAACAACAATAAAACGTTGGTTTGCCGACTTCAAACGTGGTCGTAGAGACACCGATGATGCAGAACGAAGTGGACGTCCAAATGAGGCGGTAACACCAGAAAACATAAAAAAAATCCACAAAATCATTTGAATGATCGAAAAGTGAAGTTGCGTGAGTTAGCTGACATCGTAAAGATATCAAAAGAACGTATTGGCTTTATATTGCATGAGCATTTGACTATGAGAAAGCTCTGTTCAAAGTGGGTGCCGCGTTTGCTCACTGTTGACCAAAAACAAGAACGTGTTGATGATTCTGAGTAGTGTTTGGCCATGTTTAAACGTAATAAACCGGAATTTCTGCCTCGATATGTGACAAACATGGATCCATCACTTCACTCCGGAATCAAAACGATCGTCATCTGAGTGGACAGCAACTGGTGAACCTCGTCCAAAGCGCCGGAAAGCGCAACAATCGGCTGGAAAGGTTATGGCCTCGGTATTTTGGGATGTGCGTGATGTAATATTCATCGACTATCTTGAGAAAGGAAATACCATCAACAGTGAATATTATATAGCGTTATTGGAGCGTTTGAAGGCCGAAATTGCAAAGAAACGACCGCATATGGCAAAGAAAAAAATTTTGTTTCAACACACCGACAACGCACCGTGTCACAAGTCAATCAAAACAATGGCAAACTACATGAATTGAACTTCGAATTGCTCCCAAATCCACCGTATTTCCCACCAAATTGGCCAGATTTGGCTCCCAGCGACTACTGGCTGTTCGCAGACCTCAAAAAAATGCTCGCCGGTAAGAAATTTCGCACGAATGAAGAGGTTATCGCTGAAACTGAGGCCTATTTTGAGGCAAAAGATAAGTCGTTCTACAAAAGTGGTATTGAAATGTTAGAGCGGCGCTGGAATGATTGCGTTGCTCTTGATGGAGATTACGTTGATGAATAAAGCTAATTTTGAACCAAAAAAAACGTGTTTTCTTTGTTAGGCCCGGGACTTTTCAGCCCATGTGTTATACTGATGAAAAAATGTGTTTGAAGTGCGCTTTTGTACCCTCTGCCAACTATAGCTTTAAAGCATACATCAACGTGTTAAGACAGGTTTTTGCATTCAGTTTGTTAATTAAAAAGATTAATAGTAATTTATAGGGATATTTGTAGAACTTGTATGGATTTTCCAAACGATATCTTTGTATGTATGCAGTGTGAATAACCTTCAATATTTCAATTCATATAAAATTATAAATAACCAACTTGAATTAATTTTTTTGCTAAGACGCATGTAAAATTCAAAACAGTGACTAAGATTAACATAACGAAAGATTTGAAATTTTCTTATTATTAATAAAGAAAAAAAATAGTTACGTTAATAAAGGTGACAACAGAAACGAAACCTGAACGAACAAAACAAAGCTGGGTATTCTAAATAATTCACAAAAACAAAAGGTATTTATTCAAGTCGAGCAATTATTTTCTTCTCCTCGCTCATTAAAAAGAAAATTATTTATCAACAGTAATTACTGGCCGACTCTAATGGAGCTATATTTTTATATGAAATTAATTAAGGAGGAAAAAAGCAAACAAATTATTCGGCTTTCTCCCATTTTACGTTATTCCCAAGCCAAACTTCACATCGAAAAACAAAGGCTCGTGAATTGTTGTTTTTATAGTAATTAAGATTAAGAACAAAAAATAAATCTTTATAAGGCAATTGAAAAACTAAACTTTTATCGAAGAATATTATGCTAGATGTTAGGTTTGTAGGTTCGTTCAAAGAGGTCTACGTCAAAAGAAATCAGGGATATTACCTTTACTTAACGCTGTCAACGTTTGATATACACTCTTTGCTTTTATTATCGCTATTAGCTGTACTGAATACTTTATTTTCATGTTTTTGGCTTGTAAAACTAATTCGCCTGTATGTGGTGCATCCTGGATGACGCTAAATGAGCTAGTACACTTTTTTCTTTTATGAATCCACCTTTTTGTATTTTGAAAACCTCTATTTCTGTTATTTCTTAAGTGCTATTGGGCCGATTATCGTTTGATATGCCCTTTGTAAAATTTACAACTGTAAGTTATCCATGGAATAAACATATTCGTAATGGGATTTTTATTGGGAGCTCTTTTCTCTTCAAGAATATCTCCGACATTTCTCTATTTTACTCATACTTTCCCTTTATATTTGCTTATTTTCTTACGAGGGAAATGTTTCCGGAATCGGCAAGAGATGGCCCACAAAAATGGATGTGGATTTATTGGTCGGCAAGAGCAGCCTTTTTTATAGCAATTGTCAAGATTTCAGACGTCTATGTCCATAACTGTTGTTTAAGCGTGTGTTCTGTGTACCAAGTCAGACGGTTTCGGAAAAATGAATAAAATCGAATTTCGTGCAGTGGACACTTCTGGATGGTTGGGAAAATTGCCACGAAAATTCGAAATACTTTGGTAGAGGTTCATGGCGGATGTATTCCATCATTTTCGACCATCAGCTTCTGAGTGAGAGGGTCCAAACGCGGCCGCACAAGCACAAATGACGAACCACGCTGTAGGCGCCTAAAAACCGCCACCAACGATGAAATGGTCGACAAGATTCATTGTGTTGTGTTAGCCGATCACCGCTGAAACAGATAGGAGAGACAAGAGGCATCTCAGAAGCACGTGTTGGCCATATCCTATACGAAATTTTGAAGAAGCTTTCGGCGCGATGGGTACCGCGTTTGCTCACACTGGAGCAAAAACGAAATCGGGTGACCGTTTCGGAGGAGTGTCTGGCCAGGATCCAACGCAAGGGATTTCTCCATGCGTTTCGTACGCGTGGATGAGACTTGGATCCACCACTACACACCGGAGACCAAGGAACAGTCGAAGCAGTGGACTTTTCCGGGAGAATCGGCCCCGAAGAAAGCAAAGACCGTTCCATCAGACCATTTTTTGGGATTCCCAAGGTATGATCGTCATTGACTATCTGCAGAAGGGAAGGACGATCACAGGGCAATACTACAACGATATGTTGACCCGATTCGATGCAGTATTGAAGGAGAAACGGCCTTGTTTGCAGCGGAAAATGTGCTTTTCCACCACGACAATGCACCGGCTCATTCATCTCGCATCGTCGTGTCTAAATTGAATGAGTTCCGCTACGAATTAGTCTCTCATCCTCCATATTCACCGAACCTAGCCCCCAGCGACTTTTTTCTATCCGGAAACCTGAACGATCACTGGAAGGAAAGAGATTTGTCTCAAATGAGGAGGTTATTGCCTGATGACTATTTTGCAGACCTCGAAACACTTAATTTTTCCGACGGCTTGAAGAGAGTGGAGCACCGTTTGAAAAAGTATATTGATCTTCAAGGAGGCTACATTGAAAAATAAAAACAAAAAACCACACCAATGCCATTTTTTCTTGTCGATTCCAGAAACATTTCAGGTCGCCTTCGTGATTGCATTTTTTTCTTAAGTTAGTTTTATTGTAGGAGGGGAAAATTGTTGTATTCTCTCTGAATTGTTAGTATTTGATTAAGAGATTAGATAGATTTCTTTATTTATTTTCAGTTTCAATTTTTCAATCAAATTCAGCATTTCATATTATATATGTATATTGCTATTACATGCAAAATTTTATAGAAAAAATGTACTTCACAAAATAAAAAAAATATTATAAAGCTAACAAATTTCAATACAATATACACTAGGGTGACAGAATAAAATAGACACCAGGTAAAGCGGTATAAATATGTAGACAGCTAAATTCTAAGAACGAATTAATAACTTTCTCTTGTCATTAGGGTAGGGGCAGATGTATCGGAAGGAATTCGTCATAGTTTAGTATCGTTACAACAATGCCTCGCTTACAAGGTTCGAGTGATATTAGTGACTTCACCCGAGGTCGCATCGTTGGCCAGAGTGAAAGCGGCGATTCGCAACGGGAAATAAGTAAATTTTTGAATATTCCGTTGTCCACAGTTAACCGTGTGATTACACGATTTAAACGCAAGGAAAAGACAACAGTGGAACCGAGACCAGGTCGTGCCGGACCTTCTGAAAGAAGTAAAAAGGTGCTTGTGCGCGAAGTGTTAAGAGAACCGCGAAAAAGTACAGCTGAGCTTGCGGCAACTTCACAGAAAAGTCACCGCACCGTTCTGCGATACCTCCACAGTGTGGGATCGAAATGCGAACGAAGCCCGAAGAGTTTTGGCGGTCTGTCATTTTTTCAGTCGTAAGCAGATACTGCCAATTCAGTGATAGTGGTCGTACGTGGGTATGGAGACGTTCGTCACAGCAACTGGATGACAAATTTTTGCATCAGACGGTGAAATACGGCGGTGTGAACATTATGGTGTTGGGGCGCGATATGGTATGGTGGAAGATCGCAATTAGTAATCTACAACGGAAATATAAATGCGGCAAAATATATCCAAATATTAACAGAAGGACTACTACCGATATTCACTGCACACTGCTACAAAGCAAGAACAACAACCACATAGAAAGAGGAACAGAGGATTCGGATTTTACCATAGCCAGGCCAATCATCAGACATGAATCCAATAGAGAATGTTTGGCACATAATCCAGACAAATATGGCGAAATGACCCCGAAAACCCAGCAATAAGGAAGAACTCGTAGCAGCTGTTACAGAAGAGTGGTTAAATATTCCAGAAGACACCACTAATCATTTAATAGATTCTATGCCACGACGACTCGCAGCACTTCACGCAAGTAAAGGTGGATCGACAAAATATTAGTCTAATTTAAAAATTTTAAAATATTTTGTATATATAACGAGAATAGAAGCTTTTTTTTAATTAGTAGGTGTCTATTTTATTCTGTCATCCTAGTGTATGTACGTACATAGACTAAAATACCAGTAATTAACTGTTAGTTAAGTTCAAAATACTTGCGTTATAATATAGTTAATGAATATTATATGCATTCATTAACTATATTCAGCTAGTGCCAACGCTAACAGCGCTAGACTCCCCTTTAGTATCGCTTCCTATCGCTTGTATCAACCATCGATACAAGACCACAGAAAAAAGGATCAATAGACTATGCAACTAAACATACACCGATGTTCAATGTGTAATTCCTTTTCTCATGAACTCAGTTCTCGCTGGGATTTACATTTTAATTGGATAGCGAGTACCTGTCTACCGCCTGATTCAACGGATTATGATAACATAACAATCCTTGACGCTGCCGTTGATGAGCGAAATCGGCATTTTGAGGCGTCTCCTCCAAGATGAATTGGAAAGCTGGGGCGTAAGTCGTCTTAGCAAAATAAATACTGGTATCAAGTAGCGTATATGGGATGGTTTTATCGGCGAAACTACGCTTAGGTAGCCGATTTATAACTAAAACCTAGGCTTTAGTACTTTCGCGAAACAAATGCAAGTAGAAATAAAAATGAAACTGGGAAAATTTGAGACTCGCATGTGGTACTTACTATTCTAATCTGTAGTTGTTTAGTTTGTTATCGTATACAAATCTTTAAAAGGAATATTGTTTGCAATATCATTAACGCAAGATATATTTTATTCATTTTTGAAGACGAGCAATATTGAAGTCAGTTTCAGTTGATCAAGATAAAAGATGTATTTCTAAGATCCAACGAAATTTTTATAGCTATACAGAATTAAAAGGACATTGCACGATGTCAGGTATTATCACCCCATCCGGCGCAAGATATATTTCAAACATGTTAAGAAAGCTTACTTACTAACAAAAAAATATCATATTCTGCTTATTGCTGCTTATTTATCCGTTTCGTGATAGCACCTTTTGCTTGTTCTTCCTTGTCGTTTAGCATTAATTTGAATCTATAAATTGCCGAGGATATTGAAAGCAAACAAATATTCTACTCAAGGTTTATGCACAAAGGAATATTAGTAAAAAATTGAAATTCTACAATTTTTCGTCAAAAGATTCAAAGTATGTCACCCTGCAAAACTGAATGTATTTCGATAAAACCGTGCGTATCTTTATTTTATCGAAAGCGATAAATATTTAAATAAAAAAAAAAGAATTCTTAAATTTTTAAAATTTTTCTATAACATATTTTTGTAGCAGATATTCTATCTTATTATCTCACACACTTAAGTCATGTTTTTAACGTGTTTCATTGCTGTGTAGTGATTGTAGTGATAAAATAGTACCTCAAGTTCTAAACCGTTTTACATTAATGGAAATCAAATGAGAGAGAATTGATGGACTCATAGAAATTGGAATATTTCTTAAAGGAACAGTGGAGACGGTAAATAAGAATTTGACTACGGTAGTTTGTTACTATCATATATGTACAGAAGTAGACTGTAGTTGCCATCGAGATGCGAGAGCTAGAGAAAGAACTGTAGAATGCGAAGATCTGTTAGTACTCGAGGGCATAGAAGATAGATTTTCCAATACTTAAGAGGTTGATCCCTGGTATACTGCTGTAGACAGAACAATTCATCTACCAATCGTATATTTTAAAAGTGCAGTGGTAACTGAGCATCGTTATCAACTTTTATGAACGTAAACGAGATCAGTAATGATGTTATTTTAAAATGTTAAATGATGAATCTAATTCGTCTTTAGGCACACTCAATGGACACTAAAGAGTTAAAGAGCATCGAAGTCACAGTTATGCTGCTCACAACCCGAGGGGTAAATATTGTGGGGTACAATCTATATCGATAGTAGATTATCTTTAGTTTTTGTACAATGATAGACGTGCCTCATGTAAATGTTGTGCTGTAGCACCATATCCTTCTATATTTTCGATGTATGTATACTGAATGTTCTTCCTTATGCTGTTCCTGAAATTTTAAGGTCTTTGCAAGTTATTTTCATGGTCTATACTATCTACCAACCTGTTGGCGATTAAACATGTCGGGCATATGATGGGTCGAAGAACCAATAAATTACAGTATCTTCCTCATAATTTGACATGAAATACAAATTGCCAGGATACAGTAGTACAAGAAGAGATTGATGTATGTACATACATCTAGACGCATCCACTATTGTTTTCGTCAGGAAGAAGACATTAATGGTTAACTGTTAATTCTAAGCATTTATCATGCATGAGTCCTCACACATGTACCATTCTTTATCGAAATGCATTTACCTCGAAGATAAGCAATATGTAATCTCAATACTTCCAGCATAAATTAGCTGAAACTAACGACAACAATTTTGCAGAAGCTCCAAATTAGAAGCTAGCTGCACTCTAATACTTTCTAATGAATCTGTTCAAAAAAGGATAGTGAAATTGGTAAGTTCAATGTCTTTAGAAGACCTCGATTCGAAGCAACTATCAACTATAGATGTTGTAGATTTCCGCGGTTGTTGTTTTCTTTTAAAGAACTTAGGTTTCCATGCAGCAGCCCAAAAGACGATCCAATTATAAGGCGGTTTCAACCCGGAAACTTAAATTCTTTAAATGATATCAACTATATATATAGTGTTTAATGATAGAATAATAAGATATATAAAAATGTTCGTAGAAAAACTGGATCATATAAAGCAGAAGAGAGTTTAAGAATTAGGAATACATTACAAGCAATAAATGAGTCTTACTTCTGGCTAAATGAATGAAACTTGGGCTTCCGTAATATAAAAAAAAGTGAATCTAATAAGATTTGTTTGGGTTGTAAAAATTCGATTTTTGTATTTAAAAAATGCTAACAGAAACTATTCTATTAAGACATAGTCGTAACGGTTGTCGGGTTTCGCCGTGTCACTAGGTTTTTCTCCCTGACGGTTCACGAACAACTGCGGTTCGCGAAACGTTAGGAACAAAAACCTAGTGACACGGCGAAACCCGACAGCCGTTACGACTATGTCAAATGGCCGTGAAAGTCTGAGATACTATTTATTCAAGGTTCAGTAAAGCTAATATACCGAAAAAGGAGATAAAAATTAAAATTTTATGTTGTAGATTTTTTATCGCATATGGTTTTTAAAACACAGCAACTTATATAAGTTGAAACTTTTGTAAGTTGCTTAGAAGAACTTCAAACATATTCAAATAAATTTAACGATTGAAATATGGAAATTAAGAGCATTGCAAAGTGATAGTCCACATATCCTGAATGTTATAAAGCTCAACAAAAAAGGGTAGAGGGGCATCTTGATAAAATTTGTGAAGGTTTTCTTGTTTCTCTGTATAGCTCATTTGAAACTATCTTTGTTTCCAATGCAAGTATTGTACCCTGCCTTAATATAAAATATTAACGATGTAACATTAACAAAAATGTTTTGGGAGTTGTAGGTTTATGTAAAACAGATATATCTATAAGCCTTCGGTCAAATTTTAAACAGAAAATACGAAAAAAGAAAAACAGTTATAAGGGACCTAGCAGATTTTCCAAATATGAAGTCGACCATTTTGCACCAAACTTTCCTGGTATGTATACTGTTTTGCTGTTATTTTTGAATGTTGTTGTCACTATGGTTTCCAAATTAAAGTTAATAAATTCTATTTGAGGAGTGCCATATAATAGAAAACATACATAGTCTGTCTATACCATGAATTGAAGATTTTTTCACCTGAAAATTGAACTTCAAGGAACAATTTTGGCGAAATGAAAACTTGATAAACGAATTGATGTGTTAAAAAATATTGCAAAGGTTGATAGTAATAAAAAAGCATTGCATTTAATAAAAAGCAAAGTTCAGGGAATCTTATCAGTAATTCAGATTAGGTGAACATCTGCAAAATTTGATTGGCGGATTTCAATTTATTAATTTCAGAACGGTATAGCCAACGTGATATCAATCCACATTTCCATTGCCACAACAAGAAATAATGGAAAGTATAGAAGATATCTAATTGAAAAATCTTGTCATCGTTATAAAGATTATTCCAAAACTGCATTTACAATCTACTTAAGCCGTTTCGAATACATTCTAGCTATACGAAAAAGCATTTCTCTGAAAATGGATCGAAAACTCGCAGATCACATTTATTACATGATCTAATCAAGTCCGAAATGTACACAAGGGTGGAATATACATACATACATATCCATTCTCCATAGTAAATATTACATCCGAAGTTCAGATAAGTAATCTAGAATCAGTTCTTTTATGCGCATCATAAATTCTTATTTATTTTCTAATTGGTATGCATAGACTGTTATCCTTAGAGTGCACCCCATGCCCCTAGCCTTAAGCCGCTACGGTCTTTCTTTCTAATCTCCACCATTTTGTATGCAATAATAGTCATCGGTAGCATTGTATGCTATTTAAAAATGGTATTTAAAATGAGCGCAGTCGGTTTAATTCCATTTCGGTAAGCTCTTTATTGATCAAATTGGCCCGTCAGAGTCGTTTTCTTTTGTGTAGGGTATTTACGTTACTGGGGTTCATTAAAGTTCAGTAGTTCCATTATTTTTACTATTTGTAGAATTTATAGAATCGATAAGTTATTACTTTTCAGAAACAATGATTTTAATGGAGAGTTTATAACAGTAAACAACGTTTTCATGGGCAGGACTGCGAAAATTATGCGGACTGAATTATTTCTGCCGGGTAACAATAATGTTAGCTACAACTTTAGCAAAGCGAATTTCCTCTCTTTATATAGCGATATGCTTGCAGTCGACTGGAGTTTCTTGGATGAATACAGTGATGTGGATGTCGCTGTTGAGGCATTTTATAATACATTATACTCCGTTATAGATCGTTCAGTTGAGAAAACTAAACGTCCTACCTCCACGTTTCCTCCTTGGTTTAGTGCTAAAATAAAACAACGTCTTAAATTAAAAGAATTTTACTTCAAAAAGTGGAAAAGAACAAAAGCGATATACTATTTTAATGAATTCAAACGATTGAGATCTCTCACAAAGAATAAAATTAGAGACACATATAAGGCTTACTTGGCAGATGCTGAAATTAATATCAACGGAGATCCTAAGTTGTTCTGGCGCTTCATTAACAACAAGAAAACTTCTTCCAGAATTCCGGGAAGTATGCAGTATGATGGCAGAGAATTTACCCAGCCAAACGAAATTGTGGATGCCTTTTCCAGTGTCTTTGCGAGTGTGTATAAACCTAGTGTTCAAAATGTATCTTTCAACTCTTTTCTCAATTATAATAATTTTTGTGTTCATGCCTTCTCTGAATTGGATGTGGAGAACAGTATCAAGAGACTTAAATCTAATATGACAACTGGAGATGATGGAATACCGAGCTTCTTTGTACGTGATTGTGCTCCTGTTCTGTCCTATCCACTGTCAACTATATTCCACCTAGCGATAAGCACGTCAACTTTTCCAAAGGTTTGGAAAATTAGCAGAATTACCCCGTATTTAAGAAAGGAAACCGATCTAACATTGCTGATTATAGGCCTATAAGTATACTGCCCAATTTCGCTAAGGTATTTGAACATTTGCTTTACAAAGAAATATCTACCTGCATAACTCCTTTCATATCTGAGCATCAGCACAGTTTTGTTGCAGGTAGGTCGACGATCACTAATTTAGCATGCATTGGCCAATATCTTGGTGAAGCGCTTGATAAGCGAAAGCAGGTGGATGTTATTTACGTAGATTTTTCTAAAGCTTTCGACTGCATTAACCACGAGTTGCTACTATAAAAAATGGACAAATTTGGTTTTGGTGTGGGTTTCCTGACGTTGATTGAGTCTTACCTTACTGGAAGGAAGTGTTATGTCTGCTACAATGGTTATTCCTCTACGCCGTTTTCTCCAACATCAGGTGTTCCTCAAGGTTCAAATCTTGGACCACTTCTCTTCAATTTTTATATAAATGATTTACTATATCTGTTTACGTGTCACGTCTTAGCATACGCAGATGACGTAAAGATATTTAATACTGTTGGTAGCATTTTCGATTGTAAACATTTACAAGACAATCTTCTTCGCATTAATACTTGGAGCAAGGTCAATTATCTCCCTCTGAACATCAACAAGTGTACTGTGGTTTCCTACAATAACACTCACATTACTTTATACTATAACTACCAAATTAATGATGCAGCCATACCACGCAATATCAAAACTTTGGATCTTGGTGTTTTGTTTGATAATAGACTGTCATTTACGGAACATATTTCGTCCATGTGTTCATCTGCTTCCAAAACTCTCGGTTTTGTCATGCGTTCTTGCAGGCATTTCTCAGACTTAGGTGTAATGAAACGTTTATATTATGCCTACGTTCGTTCTAAGCTTGAATACGCCTCCATTGTTTGGTATCCCCGTTATTTACACCAAGAGCTTATGATCAAACGCGTTCAAAAGAAATTTCTAAAATATCTCTCCTTTCGAATGGACAACGTGTATCCTGCAAGAGGTATCGAGTATTATAGCTTACTTGTTGAGCATGATTTTCTATCTCTTGCTGACCGCCGCGAGCGTAACAGTGTGGAGTTTCTTTGCAGGATCCTGAAAAATACTGTCGACTCGCCAGCCCTTCTAGCGCAAATAAACTTTACCGTACCTACTCATCATACTCGCTACTTTAATACATTTCAAGTACCTAGAGCTAATACCAACATTTTGCTTAAGGCACCTCTCAGTCACATGGTGAGGAACGCAAACAAGCGGGATCTGGAGCCATTTTTTTGAGTCTTTCTTTTTTTTTTTTGTTTCATTATTATATACATTTTCAGCATGTTATTATTGTAGGCAACACGATTTGAATTATTTTATTTTAAATAAGAATTGTATTGTAATTTGTCCTGTAATTGGCCCTTGGGCTGTTGGGCAATAAAGGATTATTATTATTATTATTATTATTATTATTATTATTATTATTATTATTATTATTATTAGTAACTATTACTTTAGTGTTTTTAACTTAGTGACAACAAAGCAGAGTTGAACGGATACATTATAAAATTATCTGGCGCCAGATCAAACTAGACATCACCACATTAATTTTAGATCATGAGGTTATGATGTATAGGTGAAAGGTGTACCAGTTTAAAAAGATTGATTAATTTTGAAAAATAATTCCTGTTGTGTTTTTATAGCTTCTATTGCCTACAGTGTTCGTTTTTATTTTTCCCTTAGATGTTTCATTTTGGTTTTAATAAATTTACTTGCGATTTTTAAAAATAATCTATAAAAATGAATACTAGTATTTGTTTGTATATTAAGTATATTATATCCTCAACAGAAGAGATCCCTCATCAACACATTGTTAAGAAGAGGGGAGAAAATCAGTGGCGAACTTCACATGAATAATGAAATACATCACGTCAAAACGCCTTGCAGAGAACGGTTACAGCACAAAAGATATAAGCAAACCAGGGAAACAGAAAAAGGACGAACACCAACAACAACCAGCAAGTTATGTATATCTTCCATACATAGCCGTAGTCATCGATAGGCTAAAAAAGACCCTAGGGAAAAGAAAATTACCACAGGATACAAACACGGTGACCAAAATCGACCAGCTACTCCCTCCCAACAAACACGTGTTACCGAAACTACGAGCAAAAGGCATATACGAACTAAAATGCCAATGTGGAAAAAGCTAGATCGGTCAAACAGGACGGCGTATTCAGTGCAGGATGAAAGAACACGAGAGGGACGCACGCCTCAGGCATACTGAAAAATCCCAAGTAGCAGAACTCCTGCACCAACCAGGAGACCACCGCATAACCTACAGCAACGTTAAGGTATTAGCCGGGACCACTACTATCCGAGGATAATACGCGAACCAACAACTTCAATCGCGAAAAGGGTTACAAGATTAGCAACACGTGGAAGTTAGCACTGCGGAGTCATCATAATACGAACGACGCGATTCAACGGAACGGAATAGTTACTGATTAGCAAAGCGGAACGGTTATGTATCAGCAAAGCGGAACAGAAATAGGATATATAACGAGAAGCAAGAGACAACAACACCAGTCCTTAGACACCTTCTGAAGAAGCTAACAGCATGATCAGCGGAACGTCAAGTAAAACAGTGAATAAACGACAAAACCCGACAAACATTTCTACTATGGACTCCGGACGTGAAAGCCTACACGCAACTATAATTATATTTTATCATAGATCACTTTCTACTTCATATTAAATCTCACAAAGCCCTTTGTTAATATTGGTAAACGCATTTGATCGCGATGAAACTTCTATGGAAATTTTTGTAGATCTTCTTTAAGGATTGCCTGTCATGTCCTATGTGAAAGCTTGCGAATAGTTTTCTTAGGTGATTGAGTTATACCTTCCTCAGTATCTGCTATATTTTCCGTTGTCAGTTTCGATAGTCCATCATTACCTTGTTTTGACTAACTTGCAGCGAATTGCTATATGTTACTGGAAAATTTGGAAATCCTGCACGAAATTTATTTGTACGTAGTCGCAAAGAGTGCGACTTTGCATTTTCTAATTTTGTACCATTTCTGAAGTATGATTCGATAATCAAAACTTTGTGGTTTATTGTAAACATTTTTGTATCAATAAAGCAATACAGTACACGTGACAATTCACTGTCAATTCAACCAACAAGATAGTTTAAATAAATAATTTCATGGTTTGCTACAGGGTAATATATGATCATATAATTTATATATATATATATATATATATTTTTGCTACATTAAACTCCTGAGATGAAGTTCGGGGAAATGTATATTGGATAACCGTCGAATTGTCCAATTACACATTTCTCTCAAATATTTGTGCACGAAGTTTGGAGAGATGCAAATTGAAAAAATAGGATAATTGTTTAGCTATAAATCTTACAAGTAATAAATTTTCACACAAAAGTCTTGTATAGTTAATATTTAAAGAGATGGGTTAAACTATAGGACTTTGCTGAATTGTCTCCCACTTCCTTGATATGTTAGATTTAATGAATTTGAAACATTGCAAGTATTTTAATCGTCAATCATTATTATTACAACCTAAGTACATAAAAAGCATACTTACGGCATAAATTTGAAAGAAAAATCAAACCATTAAATTATAACAATTCATTGTTCTAAGATAACAAATATTATATAAATACGCATAGTGAATGTGTTCTAATATATCCCAATACTACACGAGTATAGTAAAATGAATAGATTAGCTGTTTGGAAGCCTAGCCTTCTGACATCGTTAAAGTCTTATTAAGGTTGAAACTTTCGTTTAGTTCAATTGAGAAGCTGCAAACGCCATACAATTGAGGTAACTAAATTAACTGGAATTTTACCTCGCCTTTCACAAGTTTACGTAAACAATAAAGGTCTGCACAGGTCTTACTGAATCTAAATCCTCCAAACCTTTCTAACTATATTTAATAGAATTTAATTACTATTTTTCTAACCCATAATTTGTACGCTCGAATAGACGCATACGAAATTGAATTTCTAAAAAAAAAGAACCTATTTGCTACATGTTCTATCGAACAAAAGCTCGTCAGCTGAACGATTTTCGGAACTATTTTCCACCCGAGCCGGATAATTAAACCCCGTTTATAGGCAACTTTTCCTAACACAATCTATTTAACGAACGCGTTCGAACCGCACGCATACGGCGACAGAAGCGAACGCTGTGAAGCAGGCAACAAACAATCACGTATTCCTGCCACAAAGGCTGCCTATACTCCGAGGATTAGAACTCCATTATACCGGTTATCTGCGATTCCCTGTATATAACGTATATATATATACTCATACGCGCCTACGTGCTTATGTATTTATATATAGGTACCTCCGTCGCTAGCGCCACCTATCTACCCTCCATCGAAATTAAAGCTAACGTTAGTTCGGGAGCGAAGTCGCGGGCGGATGCGTGAAGTTGGGATAGATGGATAGATGCTTCGCGAAAACAGATTACGGTACTATGCTGGAATTTAAGTATTAATTAAGTTTCAATTCGATTTGCATAAAACGGGGGAAGATTAGGGTCTATCGGCGGTATCCGCGATGGTAATCGAAATACTAATAATTATACGGAAGGTCTATATATGCAATTAAGTCGAAATTGCTGGTATAAGTTTGGCCGATATGTTACCTCTTATGTATTTATTACCTACAATCTAAAGTAGAAGAATGTAACAATAAGATGCCTTACATTGATCTAAATAACTTAGATAAATATAGATCGATTAATATATTGCCAGCTTTCTTAAAAATATATGAACGTTTAATGAACATAAAATTCATAAAACCCTTATCCAAGAATAATATATTAATAATAATAGAAATATTTATTTGCCCAATAGAAACATATCTAATTACAGGATAAAAACAAAACTAATCTCTTAAGGTACTTAGAAAAAATTCAAAAAATAAACTATCAATACACAAAACTAAATTGCAGAGATAACTTAATGACTAAACTCCCTGCAATAAGCTAGGAAGGAAACTAAAATTAATATCCAGGTTCATGTCGGTTAAGAGTATAGTGTTAAGCGCAGTACATATTCGATGCATTGGAGATTTTAAAAGAGTGTTGATTTTCGCTTGCGGACAATAAAGTGTGTTACAGAAGCGGCTTGCGTGTTGAGAAACTACAAACTGAACCCTACCTAAGAGTTGAGATGCATCGATATTAGAATGAAATACGTTGTAAAGAAACTTAATATCAGCTTGATTTCGCCGACTATGTAGTGACATGAAGCCAAATGTCTGCAATAATACCTCATGACTTGAGGAGGATACAAACCAAATTATCTGAAATACAAGTACTTTAAGAATGTTCTTTGAACAGCTTACAACATATTAATATGCGTTACATAAATGGATGACCATACTAGTGATCCGTATTCCAGCTTAGAGCGTAAGAATGCAACATAGAGCATAATTATTAGTTCCACAGCGTTGAATGAGCGGCGAGCTGATTTATGTGGATGTTGTTAAAACGATAATCCGTTAAGTGAGGATGTTACACTTGGACACACCCATGTCTAATTTGTTTGAAGAACACCACAGGGAGAGAGCAGTAATTTGTTGTTGCAGAAACGTGCAGTCTTCATTTGTTTGAATTCGATAATACAGTTTCAGATTATCCGCAAATAACAACTTTTCACATTTCAGGATATCACAAAGATCATTAATGTACAATAGGAAGAGCATAGGGCACTGTTTTCTATTTAACAGGTACGTCTGGAACAGTGATGTTAAATGTGGAGCAAACCCAACGGCTGCAAGTTTATCCAGCAATAGACCATGAACAATACGATCAAAAGCTTTAGGGAAGTCCGTATATATGACATCGACTTCTTCGTTAGTGTCTAAATATTCCGAAACATACTGGCTCAGTATGGATAAATTGGTAACCGTTGATCGATTCTTCACGAAACCATGATAAAGATTTCAAATGCTTTAGCAATGCTATTAATGATCCCTATTGGGCGATATTTTTTAATAGAACTAACATTTTCTTCTTTTATGAATAGGAATGATTTTAGGTGTCTTCCGGCAATTTGGAAAAACACACGTTGTTAAAGATAGGTTAAATAGATGACATAATGGTTTAGCAAAAATATTGGCGCAATTTCTAATTAGGAAGCTCGGTAAATTATCATGTCTCATTGTGTGTTTACTTTTTAACTGTTTCAATGCACGGTAGACATCTGATTCTTGAACTGACACCACGCTGATCAATTGATTACAGTATAATGTTGCAGAATTTTGTTGGTCAGAGTTGGAAGATTGTATGTAAACTGATTTAAAGAACTGTTGGAAAATGTTCACAATTGAAGATGGTGTTATAAAACAATCTCAATTTTCAGTCTTGACAACGTTACGAAAACCAGAAAATTTCTTTTTGGAATTAATAAGTGTCCAAAAATACTTGGGATCGTTGCATGTAATTTTAAAATATAGTACAGACGATTCATACTGTTCTGCGCAGCTCCCTATATGTACTGCTATCCACAATATTATTTATATACTTTTTATATTTTTAATGATAGTGGTTCTTTAATTTAATGTTATTAATATACTCTTGAGTAAACTATATTAAGTGATTCTTAGCACGGTTTTAGAACAGGGAGGTATACTACCGTCTTTTATTTTCTTTCACCCATCTATTAAGCTTTGGATAACCCCAGTGCAGTGTCAGGATTATTTATCAACTTATCCAAAGCATTTAATTCTATTAACTATGACTACTTATTATATAAATTAGAAAGTATGAGTATTAGAGGAATTTCCCGCTGGACTCCTTATCTGTTGACAAAAGAAGACAAAGATGCTCGGTAGTCCATCATCTCCAGTTGTTATATTAGATGTAAGTTTTTTGATACTGTTCTCCACATCTAATTTAGAGAAGGCATGAACACAAAAATTATTATTATTAAGAGAAGAGTTCGAAGATACACCTTGAACACTTGGTTTGTACACACTCGTAAACAATAAAGTCTTTAAGAACTATCTATTGTTTTAACCCTGCTCTATATGTAAAATTTAAAAGACAACTCTCGTATTATTATTAAATTAATGAACCGCAATTTTCCTAGTTTTCGATTTTTAACGTTAATCATATACATTGGCCATATATGACAGTTTGGGAATTTAAAATTTTTATCAAACAATTCGCAGCAAAAATAAAGTAAGTACTTTTAAACCTTTATGTGTCTAATAAAACTTGACACATAACAACAAGACAATCCCTTAGGACAACTTAAAAAAAGCATTGGATGTCATACGTTCCGCGTGTACGAGCTTTCTAAGTAGATTGGATCCGCATTGAAACGCCGGAGAGAGATTGAACAGCTTGGATCTCGAGAGACGTACGTCAACTTTCCAAAAATTGACAGAGCAAAATGGAATATCAAAAACTTTTCACGTGTATCATCCGAATACCGATTATCTTTCCTAAAAGCTGTAACTAACATACACGACCCGTTACCTAAACCGAGGTACAAAGTGAAAAAAAGTCACCGAATCAATTTAACCTCTGGCGAAAATATTTCGATCATTTTTATTATTTGACCGAACTTTCCGAATACTTCCGACACTTTTCACGACATTGCGCAAAGTTCAGCTACCCCTCGCCCGAAGACCTTCCTCGAGAATTTTCAAAGAATTCCCGAACTTCGAAACAATTTCATTTAACGCAATTGATAGAAAGTTTCTTCCAGATGGCTGTATAGATACAAACGTTTATTACTTTTATATAGCGGTAGACGTATTAGTTCTATTTTATTGAATTTATATGTCGCATGAACTGCGTATTCCGAATAAAATAAGCATATAACATAATAATAATTGGTTATATTTTAACTAAATATTATAGATTCCTTTGGTATAGATTCTGAAAACCGCAATGATAATATATATTGGACGCAAACATCGAAATATAAATGACAATACAAAAAAACACATAGCATATCCTTTGCTACAGCTAGAGGAGAACAAAAAAAAAAGGAGAATATCGGAAAAAGCTCAAACACTCCGAAAAAACGCAATTAAACAAAATGAACAAAGCAGAAACAACTCGAGCGAGACACAATGCGATTATTGACGTTTCGTAGTGACACTTCGTTTCGTATAATTGGTAATCGTACGCATTGCAACCATTGGTCCAACTTTAATTAAGTATCGTTTTTATTATATCAGGTTGCTAGATATTTTATAACCTTTACGTAGCGTTGTTACGCTTGCAACGAGCTAATTGAACTTAAAATTGAAATTATCTGGTTTTAGAAAACTTTTAATGGCCGATAAAATTGTCAAAAGTGACAATTATCAAAGCAATACGTTAAACTGCGTTGATAAACTGAGTGAATGAAAAAGTTAAATAAGCCAAAAGTGTAAAATAGTGGAAAGGAAAGACTATATGGTAATAAAGAAACTGTTTCCGGAATTGGACCTTGTCATGATGAGGTATAAAAGGAGAAACTTAAATAAGGGAAAATTAATTATAGGAGGATAATAAGAGGATTAATCAAAGAAATAAAAAGGAAAGAAAAATTGAAAAAAGTGAAAGGAGTGAAAAAGTGAAAAAAGAAGAGGAGAAAAGGGGGACACAAACAAAGGAAATAACAAGAAACAAGGAAAGAGAAAAGCGGGATCTCACCGTTTTGCCTCCGTCGCAGGAGCAAAACAACTGCTTGTTTTAGTGCGAAATGACGCATGCTTTAACCTTTCAACATTTTCCGGTGTCCGGAGACTTCTTGGCTTTCCAGGAGATTTTTGCTTTATTGTTGAACTCATTGTACGAAAAACAGCTGCCCAAGGAAAAACCTAATAAGTTAAGATTGGAGCATACCCTGAACGTTCTTTGCTACACAAAGAAACTCTATATACAAGAGCAAGGGCGGTTCCACATCCACGCGTCGTTTTTTCTGCCGCAAATAAAAAATTTGAGAGAGAGTTTGTTGTTCTGATTATTAAACAACGATGGCTCCATTTTTTTCTTGTTACCTTTTCCAGGATATTTCTTAAAAGCCAAAACATTCACTGGACTTTTTCAGAAGGAGCCTTGTCAAAAAACAAAACATTTGAAAAAATAGTCCTATTTAAGCTTAAGGGTGACTAGTTTTTAAAATTGTTGTGAATCGAAAACACAATCTTCTTATTTCTTTGGTCTATTTTATCCAAACATTCTTTTCTTATTCCAAATGGCAAGGTACATCCTGAAAACGCATTGCTAACACTTTGCTACTATGTTAATGGGCAAAAATTTAATGAATTTCGAAATTAACTCGAAAGGAATGAATTTAGGAATAGGTTGTTGAACACGTTCCGCTGCTATTTTCTCAAGTAGAATTTATAAAAGTTGTCTACAATGAATATGCCTATGTTTGTGTTAGATATTCGGAACAGCCCGTATAGCATTTTTGATGTTTATTTACTATCATAAAGTTAGTTATTATGTTAATAATACTCTTAAAATGATTTAAGTAACTAGTATTGAATAAAAGAAGCGTACAAATAGAAAATTCTTTTGTCCATTAGGAAAGATTAAGCTATCAACTTAAGATAAACCATTAACTATGCTGAGTTAAACGTAATAAATTGTAACTTCGTAACGAAAAACACGCTCGGACCTGATTATCATTACCGTAGCATCCATTAACATTGATAGGACAACAAATTCCTAATGACCTAAAACGTATTCCCGCTTCTCCCGCTCTCTGTTGCTTGCATACGTTTGCAAACGAGTGCGATTAGCAGACATAAAATCCGTCAACATCTCGTAATTACGCCACGATATGTTCGCTTAACTTTACATCTAAGCTTAATTATATAATTGGATAATACTGTAAAACTGATGTGACATTTTCGCCGAATAACCGGTCATTACTTTCAGGCTGTAAGTTGAATTGCTGTGTGCAAAACAAATTCGTGTGAGTGTAATGTCTTATTTTATGTGCACGTACTGCCGCATCTGAATTGAAAAAGTTTTGCAACTGAATTATCTACTGTTTAGATTAAATATAATTGTAAATTTTTTGCACATGCTTATAGAGAACGTTCAAAAAGTTCTTAGATGAAGGAAGGCTAGTAAATCTCTGTAAACATTTCCGGGGAATGAATTTATTGTAGAAAATAACGATGCCCAGAAAGTCCTAGCTTCTTTACATTGTATTGCCTTGGAAAATCTTTAATTGCTTTTAGAAAATCTGCTGAAACATTAATTTTTTCTTCAAATTTAGCTTCATTTTTGTGTTGGGGAAGCTGAAGATGTCTTGAGTGAGATAATGATAAAGGGAATATTTATTTTCAAAAAATACTAGTAGTACTGGGACAACCTAAACGACAAAATCGCTGTAAATACAGCTGTCCCATGGTATTGGTAAAATCATTCACGAGAAAGACATGTGAAGAGACATAAAACGCTAACACACAGACATGTTTCTGCCTACCCGGCGTCATCAGCGTGGTTTCCAGCGGTTTTATAGTCAAGACATGTAATTCCCTCTCTGCTTCTATCGCCATATCTAACACTACAATACAAGAATGACAATGTGTCGAGCATAAAACCGCCCGAAACCACGCTGATGACTCCGGGTAGGCGGAAACACGGCCGTGTGTTAGTGTTTTATGTCTCTTCGCATGTCTTTCTCGTGAATGATTTCACCAATACCGCGAGAAAAGCCGTGTTTACTGTGATTTTGTCGTTGGTGTTATTTTCTAGGCATTCCTTTAGATGTGTTTACATGACAACCTTGTTAGTTATAGTGGTGGTGGCAGCGTGCTTTAGGCCTGTTTATTCCTAATGGGTATGGTCCACATTCGAATGTCCACAGTATGTCAGTATCACGGCATCTTTCTTCTTCTCTATAAGTATATTCACTTCGCAATTTTAAGCAACGTTAAGAACTACTATCGTTGCTAAGCTTTTAAGTAACTGCTTACATCATTTGGATTTATTATATCTGACAACAAAAGCAGTTAACATATTTATATTAGTGGAAGTCCCTTTTGACATATTAACATATCAGTTGAATTTAAAGAAAAACTTTTTAGTCCGGGTATTAGAACTTCATTATTGCAGCGGTTATTGTTATACAAATGTTAACTGCAGAGGAATGCATGTTATGTTTGGTTAGACAATAATATAATCGAGATCTAACCAAGTATAGTACAAAGAACTGCATTAGGATCATCGCTATATTCATTGTCTATGACAAATTTACTATGCGCTTTGACATCGGGGCATTTGACTTCTGTTTATTATTGTGACAGCAAATAAGTTGAATACTCAGGGAAATAGTGAGCAAAATTTCTAAGAACAGCGAAAAGTTCTGGAAATTTTAATCTATAATGAACTGAATTTTGAAGAATATTTTGACACGGTTTGCAAAACCTTGAGCAAAGCCCATTCTGCAATTAAACTTAACTATGGATTTGCTGTCTTTCCTCCACGTTTGTAATGTTCTACTGCATTATCACGAGAACTATGATATTTTGGTGTGGGAGAGGGTTTGTGTTTTGTATTCGTGATATTCCTTTATTATTGCTACCTTAGTCGCGTGGATGAATCAGGTAGTTGGTTACATCCATCCCGTCCCTCCGTGAGATGGTTGTGCCTTGATCGTGATATCTGTCTCCTTGCTCGAATATGACTTTGGATGAGACATTCCCGTAAGGTACCCGATTTTCTTTATTATTCGTATTATAAAAAATAATCCTTTAATTTAAACTTTAAAAGTATTTGGAGAAATGCGTATGATACAGGTTATACAATATCTGCCCTACTTAAATATTGACTCTATAAAAGGTCTTTCGTTATATCGCAGCTCTCAAGGAATGAAGTTTTGTAAAGTTACTCATCTGTTACATTAGATGAAATTTATTGTTTTTCTTAAGAAACATGACCATTTCTATTGCTTTAATTGCAGCCCATTGATTTTTGGGATTCTTTGCGTGAGAATTTCTGTCACCTATTAATTTGGAGCAGCCGTTAAATAAAGCATTAAGCTAACATTAGACTCAAAAATGATTTTTCATTTTCAATTAAAAGGTCTCAATAATTCAGATCATGATTGTGTCATTAGTCAATAGTAATTTTATATTCAAAAAGGATTTCCTGAAAGAAACTGGAAGTCCATTTATTCAGTTGATAATTACAATGGTTATATTTTCTTTCTCCAAACACGTCATAAAGCCTAAAGTTGCTTGCAAAATAATTATATTATTAATACTGTGTTGCTAGTAAAACGAAATACTATTTCAGTTCCTTAAATTTGTTAATAATAAAGCAATTTTTTCCAGAAACAAGGAATCTTAAAACTTGAAACAGCATAAATTAGTAAAATTAGAACCTGTGGTAAATATGCATAGAACTAAAATTTAGTTCATATTCATACAATTAAAGCAAATAGAGAAGGTTTAGAAACCTCAATCTGATATTGAAAGACGTTTAAATAAGGAACATAATTTTAATAATAATTCAAGCGATACAGACTGTTTATAGCGGAAATTGTGCATTATACCGTTCATTTGTAACGGATTTTTGTTTGAGTTTTCCAACATGTTCGATCAGTTTGTAAATTTTAGAAGTTCACGATTGATAGGCGTGCTAACTACTCTATGGAGTTGTAAGGAAGAAGTCCCTTTCTATAGGTAGATTTTCGAGCCCGCAGATGTGTGTATTACAATATCCCGAGAAACACTATTTAAATGCAGTTAAATATCATTGGTTAAGGCTCCTGTGTAGGGAACAGAAGTCGCAGATTCGAATCCTACGTAATGTTTAAAATTCACAAATGAATTAAAAACGAAAAAAGTTAGCGAAACACGATTTGTCATTTGCAACTTAGGGAAGCCGATAATTATATCGGATCCTAGTTTGTCAGATACAATATACAGATCTTCATAAAAGAATATTTTTTCATTCTATTGTATTCTTTTTGCTTGCAGTTAGCTGCTTCTTTCAAAAAAAATAATAAATCCCTACTTCAATTGTTAAATAATTTCAGCCTATTAATTTATTACTTTTATTAAAGCGAGACAACCATTTCAATCGATTAAATCTTCCAATAATAAAAAAAGAAGCCTTAAAAATGGAAAAGAAGCAAACAAAGGAAATTAGTATCTGTGATAGATTTTTTGGAATATGTGCAGAACTAAGATTTAATTCGTATTCATTCAGTTCTCAAAAAATCAAAAAACAAAATTTTTGCGAACTACTTATGAGGGTGAGTTTTGACCTACCCCTGAACCTCTCCCTTTTCCGCGGCCGCGCCTAGATTCTCCACGCATAAAAGTTTGGTCTCCATAGAGGTTCTAAAACAAAATAAAAACAAAAATAAATAAAATTGATCGAACGATTTTCAAAATTTGAAATTTTTATCTACATGAGTGTCTAAGAAACAAAGGAAAGTGTTGCTTCCCCCATCACCAGAACGAAGCTAAAAATCAAAAAAGTCATCAAACTCTATCTACGAAAGTATATTCATACTAAGGTTAACTACTTCTACATGTTTACTTATAAGTCATCTTAAAATATGTGTAAAAACTCTACGGAAGATAATTTGATAAAGTACCATGTGTTAGTTAATAAGTTAGGAAAATATAAATTGAGAAAGTGAAGCTAGTTATTGTTGACATATTGCTGGAATCAATCATGTTAGAAAACTCGTTAGCCGAAGTTCAGTAAATTCTTTCATTAACTTGCGCTTCTGAATTTAGTTCCAAACACGGAACACAGTACAATCGCTTTCGTGAAAGTTGATGCTGACGTTTTCAGATATACACTCTTTGTAAGAAGCTACAATGTCAATTTAAAAATCTTCCCGGAATTTCCATTTTGTATAGTAAACAATGCTCCTTTCCAGATAAAATAACACAATGAGAGCAAGAATTTCACTTTGAAATCCTGTTGGACACATTTCCTGTCACGTTACATTTTAAATTATCAAACGCAAATACTTTCGATAAGTATGGACTTCAGCTGCTTGTACAGTAGTATCAAAAGTAACTGATCAAGTTGGCAATTCGGAAGCATCTATTTACAATTTCTTAAGTTTATCACAGGTAATCAGCAGCTTAAAAGGTTCAAATTTGTCAGATCTATCGCCCAATTTGTCTACCGTTTGTTTATAAATAACTGTACTTGTCAGTATCACAGGAACCATGCCATCTACGGTGGGAGAAAATGAAGATATATTGAAGAATTTAGTTTTTGGGTGCACTCAATGGAACTTTGTTAGGATTAGTTTATATTCAAAAAATATACAATTCACAAAACACCAATAACCTGTCGCTAAATGTTGTTTAGATATTGGAAACAATGGTCATCGTATAGCTTTTGGTAGAGATAAGCTTCTAACCTCGGAAGTTAATGACATGATGTAACCCTACGTACTTCATACTGATTGATTTCCAACAGGGAATATATTAAAAACTAAACTGAAACTGAATACACACCTTAATAAAATAAGGTAGAAAAAGAAACAAATATATGAAAGTATATACTGGTTAACATAAAATCTTATTATTCATACAAATGAGGAAGAATACATTATAAACAAAAGAAAAAAATCAAAGTATTTCATTAAAAACATAAAAATATCTTCGTATAAACGATTTACATTGTGGCATATGGTAATCGACGATGATTTTTGCAACGAACTGGTTCAAGGGAAGATGTAAATTACGGGAGTCAATATGACGAATATTGCTCCACAAATATCTCGACGATAGTTCAGCGACTGCACATCATGTTTTAGCAACAACAAGCTATAATCAACACTTATTTCAGGACATCTGTAAACCATTTCACAAGACATATTAAAAAAGATAACGCTGGACTTTCACTATGCTCCGTTGAAGTTATCTGAACAAACAAGAAACTTTTTTGCTTTAATTTCTTGTGATACGGTAACTCAATTTATTTAAAGGTAAATCTATTATAAGAACAGTGAGCGAGAGTCACCCTAAAATATTTTTCAAAGATTTCGTCAATTACATGTTTTATTTGTAAATGTGAAGGTTGGCTGATATTGTTGTCATTATCAATGTTGTGAAGGGCTAATCCAATTCAAAATAATCCCATTTCCAGCTTTAAAGAGCAAAATTATCATGTCAACAACATCAACTTCTGATCATCTAAATATGACAAAATTCAAGTAAACTTATGCTTCTTTCATTGAGCTGGACAGTTAGTAGATGTTATCGCTTGGTTGCCACGCAATAACAATGTCGTTAAATAATGCTATGCTTCTCAAATTGTTGCTTTAATTGAGGATCGGCGCAGACAACGGCAACCATCGCGCACGTTGGGAATACCTCGCTTTAACCTACAGGATGCTTTGATTCAGTATCTAGGCACTGTCAATTTCTTAGGGGCAGTAGTATCTGGAATTAAAGGACCAATAATTGTGATTGATGATCGATTTATCCTTTACAACACATAAGAAATAACGGGTCAATAGCAGTTTAACTTAAATAATGCTTACAAATAGTACGAGGGGTTGAAATAAGCAAGGAAAGACCTGATTCTAAACCACTCGCCATGCGGGAGCACGTCTTCAGTTTGCTTGTTCCCATATGAAATGACTATTCAGTAATTGAGCCAAGTGTTTCTCATTGGGAAGTTAGTTTTACAATCACCTGATGATCGAGCAAAGGTATGTGAGTAAATATTTTCATAGATGCATATTGCTCTGAACCCCAAACCACTTGCCTTTCACGGCAAACCATTCGAGCAATTTTCCAATTTCCACGAAATTGCTGAAGTGCTGCTCTGCGAGTGGGTGCCCCAGTACCGTGGGTGCGGAAGGAGATTTCAAGGTATTTTCTACTGGTTTTGCTGTGTGAGACGGCGCATTATCGTGTAACTAAATCACTTTGCCATGCCTTCTTTCCCATATCCGGTGGTCTTTCGATTAATACGTGGTTTAAATTAATTACTTGTTGGCGATAGCGTTGTGTACTAACGGTTCCCCGGAGCTACAAGAGTTCATAATACACAATACCGCTGTTATCCCGCCAGACACTGAACATGGTCTTCTTAACTGAGGGATTTGCCCTTGGTGTTAAAAGACCCGTTTCGCCAGGTGAGAGCCACGATTTTAGATTTGGCTTTTCAAAATAAATCCATTTTTCGTCACCGGTCACAATTCGATACAAAACTAATTTCATTTCGTGACGATGAAGCAGCATTTCACAGATGACTATGCGATTTTCTATTTAACGTTCATTCAAACGTGTGAGATCCATTTACCGAGTTTATAGAACTTCTTCATTGCTAGTAATTGTTTCGTGATTGTTTCTTGTAACACATGTAATGAATCTGCTAATTGCCGTTCACTTTGAGTTGGGTCATCCAATAACTCCTTCAAAAGCTCGTCTTCGCATTTTTGTGGCTTACCAAAGCGCTCACTGTCTTTCACATTGAAGCTACCACATTTAAATTGTCGAAACCATGGTTTGCTTGTTCTAATCGATAGAGCTTGTTCACCACCTGTTTCTACCAGCAAACGGTGACTCTCAACAGCCCTTTTCATTTGATTAAATAAGAAAAGGAATGCGTGCCGCAAATGTTCTTTTACAGAGGCATATTCGTCGCTGTCATGCAAATGGCAATTGGCTCCTCACGCAGAATTTTAAACATCTTTATATCATTCACTTATTAATCCCATATACACTCACATTATACGAATAAAATTTCAACGTGATTAAATAGTGCAAATCTGTTAGTCGCACTAACGAAATTAATCATTTTTGATCGTATTGTATGTGGGTGTAAATAATAGCTTCTAAGTAATATATTAACCTTTAGGTCATTTCTGTAGTTATTCGTAATGCAAACTCTAACAAAAATTCAATAATATAATCATCCAGCTAATAAAGTTGATCGTCGAGCTTCTCTAAAAGAAGGAGGTGTCTAAATTGCTCAATATATCCCTGCGGACCGTCTAGCCGTCGACGTCAAGATCTGATAGACACAACCTTGCATGTATGGAAACAGAAACCTACGAAACCATACGACACAAAACGCACACACAAAGGCTCGAACATAAACACACACGTGGTCGAAATACACTATCCGCTGACAGCTGGTCGTATCCCCGCCCGCTCTCGAGAAACTCCGTTATCCGGCACGGGATCTTTCATGCCAAAATTACTATATTTATCATCGTTCTGCGCTATTGTCGAGTCGTTCGATTTCAAACAATCGCATCGTCGCTAGAATTTCATGCGAATGTGCTCTCGCGTACATACCATATAACTATTCGTATCATTATTCATAAAATCCCCCAATTTCGGTTCTGTCTCCTCTCGTATTCTATACGCTCCGAACTTCCGCCAGTAAAAATAAGCGAGAAGTGTTGAAAGCTCGAGCTTTATAGTTGCTCCAATAATGCGGCTTACGCTTGGAACCATGTTAAGGAGGAGAGAATAATGGAGAAAGTGACAATGGGCGCCTAATAGTTAATGGAAGAGATAATTGTATCGATATTTCACGTTTTGATAATCAATCTTTTAGATCTAAGTACGCCGTAAGAGCACTTCATAGTACGAGGGCTACCTGAAATGTTTCCGGAATCGGCAAGAGATGGTGTACAAATGTTGAAGTGGATTCATTGGTCGGCAACTGTCAAAATTTCAGACGTCTACTGTCACTGTTGTTTAAGAGTGAGTTTTGTGTAGCAAGTCAGGCGGTTTCGCAAAAATGGATAAAATTGAATTTCGTGCAGTGACAAAACACTTCTGGATGGCTGGGGAAACAGCCACGAAAATTCGAAATATTTTGGTAGAGGTTCATGGCGGATATACTCCCATCATTTTCGACCATCAGCTTCTGGGTTAGCGAGTTCAAACGTGGCCGTACAAGCACAAGTGACGAACCACGCAGTGGACGCCCAAAAACCGCTACTAACGATGAAATTATCGACAAGATTCGTGATGTCGTATTAGCCGATCGCCGGTTGAAGTTGAAAGAGATAGAAGAGACAACAGGCAACACAGACGAAAGCGTTGCCCATATCCCACACCAAATTTTGGGTATGATAAAGCTTGCTCATATCGGAGCAAAAACGAAATCGGGTTACCGTTTCGGAGGAGTGCCTGGCGAAGATACAACACAATCCAAGTGATTTCCTTCGGCGTTTCGTAACAGTGGATGAGACCTGGATCCGCCGCTACATGCCGAAGACCAAGGAACTGTCGAAGCAGTGGACTTCTCTCGACGAATCGGCTCTCAAGAAAGCAAAGACCGTTCCATCGCCCGGAAAATAAAAAAAACCACACCAATACCGTATTTTACTTGTCTATTCCGGAAACATTTTAGGTTGCCCTCGTATTCGTTAAATAATGGTATTACTTAATCGAACTGTTGTTATTTTTGTGTCACATTACAAAATGTCGGTGTCAGAAGTGAGATAGCTTCCTATTACCGTAATAAATCGTCTCTTCTTCAACTTAAATTACATTTCGTAGTTTATTTCTTACTACCAATAACTGACAACCCGCGCAAAATCTATATTTGCCACTGGATTTAAATGACACATCTTTCTGGTTACTTTTACACTTTCCCACAATAAACTTACAATAATATCAATTGTTTATTATACCTAAGCCTTAAATATATTTGTCTGCTCTGCAAATTTTAGAGATGAAAGATTATATTTAAAATAGTCGATAGAAAATTTTCAATTTTTTGATTTGTACAACCGTTAAAAATAGATTGCTTAATAGATATCTAGATGTACGTATACATAGATTTACTTTCCGTAATAAATCCTAAATAACCGTCACGTTAAACGTTTATTATTTTAATAAATATGTACAATCGACTCGCGTATGAATAAATAGCGATAGAAGCATATGTTTCGTGAAGCCGAATTAATTAATTCGACTCATTTGTGTTGTATAAGTAAGCTGCTCTGTGCTATTGTTGGCGTTAAAATTATTATCTTTGTACATCGACGATACGACTATACGTGTATTAGTTGTATCGTCGTAATCCCAGCACAAACATAACCCAAATATATAGCTTCGAATAAGATAGATTAAATCGCGAATAATATGAGAATGTTTCAATTGGATTTTTTCCCAGTAGCGTTGTAATTTATGTATAACACGGCAACAAATTATTTTATCTGTAATAGATTTGCGAATGCTAGAATATAGTGGTATAGGAAATAGGATCTAACCCTTAAGTTTGATTATATTGAGTAACCGGAAGGTTTAATAATTAAGGGTCACGACTATTGATCTTTCGTAAAATAAGGCAACCTTTATGAAAATAATGGTTTTCCTTAATAATAATAATAATAATAATAATAATAATAATAATAATAATAATAATAATAATAATAATAATAATAATAATAATAATAATAATAATAATAATAATAATAATAATAATAATAATAATAATAATAATAATAATAATAATAATAATATTTAATGCCCAACAGATACAAATATCCAATTACAAGGCAATGTTAAATAATGTACACATGCAAATATAAATAGCATAAAATTAAAGTATGTCAAATTAGAAAACTTAGTAACTAGTTGCTTTAATTTAAATTAAAAAAAAGTAGTTTACCAGTGGTTAGGAAAAAAAAGAGAACGGAAAAAGTATTCAACTAAGTGTAACGCACCCGCGGTCTACATACCGTCAAAAGGGAGGTAAAGTGCAGGTATGTATATCCAACTCGGCAAACTCCATAGAGTTGAAATTGCTACACAATCTGTATTGGGGACCTGATGGCGATGTTTGTTCTAGGTGCGAAACAGTAAAATGTATTTGTTTGCCTAGATCCTGAACGTGGTACAATGAAGTTGATTTTACTCAACAACTCAGGGACATCAAGACCATTATGAAGTAAAGTAAATAGGAATTTACACTCAGCCTGTTTTCGACGTAGTTCTAATGAATCAATATTAAATGCGTCTAGCAGAGCACTGTGGCTAAATCCTTGTATCGGGTAAGTATTAAATTTTTTAAAGTACAAGAACTTCAAACACCTTCTCTGAATCTGCTCTAGAAGATGTATCTGATAGATGTACATAGGTGACCGGACCAAGGACGCATACTCCAGTCGAGACCGAACAAAAGCGAAATAAAGAGGAAGAATAGCTGTTATAGAAGCAAATGGTCGTGTAACACGTATAATGAATCCTAACATACTCAACGCTGATGTACAAATACTGGATATGTGCTCCATAAAGGTCAGTCTTGAGTCAAAGACGACGCCCAAGTCTTTCATAGAGGTCTCTCTAGGTAAAGAAGATCCAGCCAAGTGGTAGGTATATATAATTGGAGTCGTCTTACGAGTGTAGGTGACAATTTTGCATTTGTTTACATTAACTGTTAGTTTGTTGTTGACACACCACGTGTGGAATATATCGAGTTGGCTTTGCAAATGATTGCAATCCTGAGAATTATTAATTCTTGAGTACAACTTCAAGTCATCTGCGTATAACAACTTTGGACAGTTCAGTTGATAGCACAAATCATTTATATATATGAGGAACAGAAGTGGACCCAAGTTACTCCCCTGAGGAACTCCAGAGCTCGGCGAGAAGCAATCAGACTCAAATCCCATGTATGTCACAAAAGAGTTCAGCTAGAATTGAATCTAAATTGAGTATTTAGATCTAGCAGAAAAGTTCTTATTACCCTAAAAATAAGAACATCTCCAAATGTTACAACACGATCGACAGTTGACAAACGTAATTTTCTTTGTGTTGATTACTCATTTAACAATGTTGATGCACTAAAAGCTTCAGGTGATGGGCCGTACTTAATAGCTATCAACATCCAAGAAATTTGGCGATAATTAGCACTAACTGGATAAGTTTTTGAAAAAAATTATGGTGATTGATACAGCCTAGTCGCATCATTTTGTTCAAAAAAGTACCAACTATATCTAGTTTCTTAAGCAGTTACGCCTGTTGATATAAAACGTGTTCCAATTTAAGGTTCTCTCTTAAATTTATAATACAACACAGAAATTATTTAAAATACAAAAATATTTTTATTTTATATGTTAGTATAAAAGTTGTGGTTCAGTAATGAAAAGTAACATCTTGTAAATGATCTCCTGCTGCTGTATGTCAGCCCTTTTACCAAAATTTGCAATAACAATTTTGGTATAACTGACACTTAATGCCATTAATAATGTTCTCCTTTAAACCATCGATTGTTTTTGGATCGTTACTGTACACTATTAGCTTTAAATAATCTCAAATGAAAAAATCCAGAGTGATCAAAATGATCTTCTTTGAATAAATTAGGTGTTAATTTTAACACACAAATCTTTTATTAATTGCTGTAAAAGAACTATTCAAGATTAAACTCACACTATCTTACTGTAATCCTTGTGTAAAACTAAGATTACTACATAGTGCTTACATGTTTTAGTGCTATTTTGCAGGTATCCTACTGTTTGATAACTATAGCGCGGTTTTTATTTGCTTTGAAATAAATTCGGAAAGAATGAAGCAAATAGGTTAAAGGAATTAATTATATAATTTCAACAAGCTAGTAGCGCCTTCTATTTGGTAAAATATGGATTACACTAGATGTTACGTTAAAGTAGTATTAAATTTTTATCACATACTCTGTTTTTTAATTCGGGGAAGTAAACAGACACGTTTACGCAGTGGAATTTTTCAAAGCTACTTTTTTTTTGCGGCAGTTTTAAAACTACTGACGATTTTATATGTTTTATGTCAGCCAATTGCGTCCCAGATGAGCAACACAGAGTTAAGGAGAAAAATTAAATACAAACGCACTCAGAAAAATATGTGATCAAAACGTCAACCAATTGTTGTAACAATATGGCGGCCGGCAATATATCGAAATATCGCTGGTGCTATTTTTGCTGGAAACTGACCAACAGCTAGGCTACTTTAGCTAGCGCTTCAATTTAAAACATTCCTCCGAATTACAAAGTAGTGTAATTTTAGTGTTACAATTTTTTTGTTGTAACAAATTAGCGTCAATTATGTCCAGGTAGAAAAAAAAATTGAGTAGAGAAATTATCATCATTCAAAATAATTATAATTCTGACAAATAAGGCCGAATTCTAATTATAATTTACACAAAAAACAACTATTAATTCCGTCTGACGTGAGTTAAAAGGAAGCTCAAGCTGTTAGACGAAAAAAAAAGAAAACAATTTATCTAATCCCCACTTATATACGTACTTCACCTTCGTAGACAAAACTAAAACACTTCCACCCGTCATAATAAATGGAACGAGAGACGATGGAAGATGAGGAAGACGATGAAAAAGCGAAAGTAGGTGATTTTCATCCCCCAAAATATAGATGGACATCCCCGATCGTACGGCGCGCACCTGGTTCAAATTACCGGATACATTCGACTCAGAACGAAACGCATTCTAACACTCAATATGGCATTTATATACCTATACATATATACGTATTCATGCGTTCAGATGTGTATAAAGATACATATATACAGCAATGTACTAAAGAAAATAGCACCCTAATAAACTTAAAGTTTAAGTACAAACTCAAAGAAATAGTTTTTATTTAATTAACTTCAATTTTTTGATTACATTTGGGAGAGCTTTCAGAAAATTTTTATGTTTTAATAAATGGAGGGGGTTATTATCCAGTAGGGAATCCAAATTTATTTTGCAACCAAATAATGGACATACTCTGATTTGGTGTGAATCCGGAACACGAAATAACAAGGAAAGGGTTCAATAAGAGGGTGGTAGTGTAATGACGTGTGACGAGATAAGCACTGGAAGGAATATCGACGTTTATTTAATAGAAAATGAGATATTGGAATGGGATTCTGCGATCCATTGTTTTTCGGTACGCAACTGTACCCGGAGAACGACTCATTTTCATAAACGTTAAAGCTCGTTGACTTTAGGCGCACCTCGCGAATAACTGGTTTCATGTTGCCGATATCGAGAGAATGAAGTGGCTAGCTGGTAGTTCCCGCTTGGGATGTTTTCAGAAGGAAAGCTTCAAGAATTAAAAATTGCTGCCAGGGAGGAATGCGATGATTCCCCAGGAATTCTTCAATTCTCTAGTCCAGTCCATGTCATAGATATTTTAAGCTTTTAAAACTGGAACTGAAATGTGTGTGAACTCAATTCTTTTTTAGCTTGTTATTATTTTTATAAAATAGCCGTTAATTACGTCATGGACTTATGAGGTATATCTATATATACACTTTCAAGAAGTATTTTTAAAGAGACAAATTCATCCACCCAAAATATAGGCTTGAATAAACATAAATTCCTTGATGTAAAATAAATAGAAATATTTTATTGCGGAAAGAGTCAGAACAATTTCCAAGACATTTTCTGAGTCATGCGGCATTTATTCTCTCTAAATTTTCATCATAATTTCATCATCAAAATCACAGCCTATGGCAATTGCTATGTCTTGGTAACATCAAGTCAATAGCAAGTTGATAGAACCGTGTAAATTGACTTTTTTCTCATCCAAAAATCCTTTCTTGTGTCCCAAGTCATAGGAATTTTGGTTAAACTTAGTCAACAATTCTGTAATATTTCTTTTACGCTTATTTGAAAGATTGTTTCATCCATCTACATCATCCATTCATTGTCTAAATCTATTAAACACGCTTTTCTTTCCTTTTTTCATTACGAACTTGTCAGAAAATCAAGTTTTTAACAGTTGCAAATCATAGGATCATTGGATTTGACAATTTCCCGAACCCTCTCTTTATACCCTACCTTTCTCATAAACATCTAATTTTTGAAAATGGAATATTTTTCGACGAACGTCGTAGGCTTTCACGGCCGGTGTCGATATAACTTTAGAAGTTAACTAATGACGATGATAGCCAGAAGAAATCCACCTGCTTCATCATAGACGTTTATTATGCTTTCTTTGCAACTGTACTGTGCTTCCCGTCATATTATAATATATAGCAACTTGTCATATCCGTCACTCGTGGAGCTGGCACATAGTCGTTAAGCGGAAAATCTCGGATAATCTGAAGTGTAGACGAAACAAACTTTAAACAATACATTCCAATGACTACATAACATCAACACGATTTAGAGCATAGACAGAAACTCCGAGGCTCTATAAGTCTTTAGCTTTCATTGATGTAGCAAAATGGAGAAATAAAATTCGTTTGAAAAACTATGTAATGCCCTTTTAGTTTAGATTTAACATTCTTGTCTCCGCGGAAACATTTTCCTTTCTCTCATTTCTTTGCCCAGAACACGTGCACGGGTTTAGATATTGAATGTTGCTGAAGGTATTTGAGCGCAGCCTCAAACGCTTCTTGTTATTTATTATCTCCTTTCCAATCTATCATCGAATAGAAATAATTTGGTTATCGTCTAGCTCCCCATGGCTGACCTCAGTAACATTATCTACAGTTATCCACTCTTCTACAACATCTGGTTGAATAGTCTTCTACTCTAGAATAATTGCTGCTATATCAAAATTGGCACTCTAGGTAAACTCATCAGCTATAGTTTGCTGGGCACATTTCTTTCTATGATTTTTGGAATGTTATTGTTTCGATTTTATCCCATGGTTGAGCATAGATTAGATTAGATTGCATCTTCTATCCGTAAATGTTTATGGCTTAGAAGAAGCCGCACGTGTTTTCACTATACACACATCTACCTGATAATACTACATTCACACTCATATAATTCGGAACATAGAAATATATTAGTCAGTTTCAAATATACACGAGATACGTACGTTTATTTAGTGGAATATAATGACTCATTTACACGATAAGCACGCATAGCCACTGTCGGTTGGACATCTGAAATAGTTGGATGTGAGGGGTTCTATTGTAATATATAGAATGCAAAACTGAAATTGCTAACCACATAGACCCTCACCAAGAACTGGTTTTCTTGTAGCAGTTGAAGCTATTCTGTTAAATTAAACAAGCTAAGCAGTCATTACATATATATATATATATATATATATATATATATATATACATATATATATATATATATACATATATATATATATATATTACATATATGTGTTGTTTGTTATAGCAAAGAGAAATTGCAAATGCATTCGGTTAAGAATGTAATTTGAAAATTATTATATTTACTTAGTCCTTTTCTCAATTAGCCGACTAGTCACTTCCGCATTAGTTCGAGGAAAATTTTACTTTTAATTTACTTTTCGAATAATATTAAGTGTTTCACAGATACCGTAGCAAACTCCACACCACACAAATTAATAATTTAATCATTGTTAACCGAATTATCTACTCCAGCTACTTGTGGTGTGGAGTTTACTGCGGTACCTGTGAATTATATAATCGCACAGTCCTTGCAATCGTTGTGATAATACCAAATGCGATAATCGAAAGAGCATATCTTGCTCAGGACCACTCAAAGAGCTATTTTCTTTTGCACCATTCTGTATACGATCTCAACATAGCTATAGAGGTATTTATATCTTACATATGTATATACATACATATGCATATATAACAAATGGAAAGACGTTCTCTTCTCCGCGTTAAATAAGATATTTTTAGTTCGAAACATACTCCGCCCTCGTCTTAAACTAATCTACGAATCTCGACGTCGTTAGATAGTGCGCAACCCTAAGACGCGTTAGAAAGGTAAAAATAAATTTAGACTCGTCATATAATGAAATGGCGTCGCGCAAAAGAATGAAAAATAAGCGGCGCGTGTCGCTCGAAGCGAAAATTTAAAAATAAAATCGATTTTAAGGGGAAAAATACAAGATGAAGGGGCGAAATCCATTTCGGAAATGTTTATCTATCATCGGATTTTTGGAAGATAAAATGGGGCGATGGTGTTTTCAATGTGCGTAACACCTTTCGCCGGCTTATAGGATAGTAAAATTTTAAGCGCTAGACTATGTACATACGCGAGGAAATTTTTTTTTATCAAATATGTTTATATATAACGCGGAAGTGAAGGAAATGTGGAATTTAGCGCGAAAATACCGGAATGCTACGAAATCTGCGTTTTTACATAGAAAAAAAGACCCCTGATCTAATCTAGACGCAGCTGCACATATTTTTGTCGTAAAATTTGTGCAGCTTTGATGAAGAAAATACTGGAATTATTTTGAATTATTTGATCAAATACTGTTAGAAACTCGCAAACCGAAACAGCATATTCAAATATATGACTGTTTTTTTTTTTGTATATAATACAAAATATCAATAAAAATAGTAGTAATAATAATAATAGGAATTGTTTCAACCTATACATCAGCTTGAAACAATTGTAATGTGCGAGGTGTTTGCGTTCTAACGAAGGCATGCAGGCAAGAACTTGCAACAATCTTTCCGTACCTAAGCATTAAACTCACTTGTATGGAACGGGTCCCAACTACAAAGCTATATTACTTTAAAATAAATTGCCAATAAATATTAAGCAGTGTTGATTCCTTTCGAGTTTTAAAACTGAATTATCAGGCAATCTTAAGGTTCAATTATTTTATACAGTCAGCGAGTTGTTGGATAGCGAGGCTTCAGATTTAATTTCTATTCACTATTTTCATGTTTTTTTTTTTTGTTTTTCGAATTTTTGGACTAGTTTTGTGTCGTTTTATGATGTACAGAAAATATTGTATGCAGCAATTGTAGGCGTGTAAAAAAATTTAAAAGATATCGACAGTTTCGCTGTACAAGGTACATTTAGTGTGATCTCCATTAGAGACGTTGATAACTTTTGCGATAAAGAACCGCATTGTACTGTATGGAAAGTTATGTGTTCTATAGAGTGTGTTTCGAATTCCCACTCATATTACGTAAAAATAAACAATGTATGCGACTTCTTCGAGTACATGATATCCAATGCATTAGGTGTTATTACAACAAATGTAAATATCTATTTCTTTTTTGTTTAATAATAATATGCCTTCATTTCGTAATACCAAGGTATGAGATATGTCTGTCGAAGTTGGTATTGATCAGGTACAAATGATGGAAAAAAGTATTCACAAATCAATTACGTAGATAAAACAAATTCATTTGAATTAAACAAACATTTCTAAATCAATATTTCTTTAAAATATCCTTTGAAATCATGTAGTCCATATTGTTTGCATTCATGAGGTATGCTATTATAAATTTTTAGTACCTGTGTCACTGTACTCTTATGTGTACGCGTGTACGTTGTTTGCGGGAAAAGAAGAGTCGCTTTTTGGCATTCCCAAGTATTACAGCTGCGACTAGTTGCGTACTCGGCAAGCAGTTGGCTGTAATGTTTTTGAAAAGCACGCAAATTTACATAACGCAGGTATGGTAAGTATATCGTCTTCTCCAAACACACTCCTGCATGACTCCCTTTTCTTCAGATTTAAAATGCTTCTCAGGGAGGATTTCTGGAGGACAAAGATCCTGTCCGCATCCACCGAGTTTCCAGATTATATCATACGATAGCCGTCAATGTTCGGATATTAACCGATTTAGGAAATTCAATATATATATTAGAAGCCTGTGAGAGTTGACATCTATCACAAGTTAATAATCAATATTGTATTTTTTCGAATCTAATTATGTATGTTATTATATTTTGTGAGGTTTTTAATATAATGTATCGAAACTATCTAGTGCATTAGTCAGTGCCACGACAAAACGTGTAAGTTGTTGGATCCAGAAACTTATTCATACAAACAGTCACCGACCAACAACTATACCTTTACGGCATTACAACTCGTGGGTGGCGAAACGCAGAACTTGTGCATGAGTTTGATGTAACAATTCATCAACAAATCAAACAGTGTTTCTTAGTAAGCACATGCACATGTTCTTTCCACGATAGTGCGCTATAAAGTGATGAAGTGATAAACCCAAAAATTATGTTATCAGTTGATGTTATTTGTTAATCTCTAAAATGTATTGATGATATATTATCGTTCTTTTTCAATGAGAACTTTATTACATTTGTCAAGAAAGGAAATAAGCATTCTGGATTTGATTTTAAGAAAATATAGCGAAATTGTGGATTAGGCGTCCACGGAATGACAAACCATACTAAATTCACTGTTATAGTAGATTCACATTTTCTCGCACAATCTCCATAGTGTAGTAAATGTTTTCTAAACAGCACAAAACTTCACATACATAGATAGTAAGAATGCGCCCCAAAAAGCTCTGCAACATCCCTGATTTAATAGCAGCCGTGCCTAACTTATTGAATATCATATGCGAAGAAACTGCATACATTGTTTAATTTTTCAAGTAATCTTGGTGGGAGAATTAAACACACGTTATACGGCACATCACAATCACTACAAGCACCGGTATCTAGGCCAGTTCTGATAATAATAGCTGTATGACTAAGTAACACAATGGAGATTTATGATTGATGTAATCGCTGATTGTTGCAGAGTCAGTGCTTCTTCCATGCATAAGACCATGTTGTTCCTTAAGTTTTAGCGAACACCAAAAGTAGAATACGTACAAGTATGTAGTTACTTAATACATTAATGTTACCATTGTTCTAAATATTTCCTCAATTTCTTCCAGTATGATTTTCATTTATAGTAAACAAAAGACCAAAAAATAATAAGTAGTAGTACATGAGGAACTGTGAAAAGAAAACATAGAGAGAGAAGCAGAGAGACTAGAAGAAACTAAGAAAGATAAGCCACACATTTTCCGAGAAATTCAAAAAGAAGTAATCAAAAAACAACAACTGGTTTAGACGTCCATATGATTTTTTCAAAATCTCCTCATTAAAACATCTTTTACTCAATTTTCTTTAACTTCTATCTCAATTTTCTTAACTACTTATGTTGAAGTCACATGTTGTGATAAAATAAACATAAAGATTAATGTTTTATATGTTCTTGAACATTATAGCTAAAGGATCGCTCAGTTATTGTTGTTGAAATTCGATATTGCCTTGCGCCCTTAGGATATGAATTTTCTTTCCTTTTTACTTATTCCGTTGTTTCATTACATTATCGAGTAAAGCGGACATAATAAATTCGCCAGTTGGTTCTTCTGCACAAATCCCATATTCATTCTTAGCCCAGTGCCTGGGTAATTTTTTTTTTGTTTTTTGGTTCGTCCGATTTTCGTTTCTGACGATTCGGATTACTTCCATACACCAAACGTTTTCATTCCACTCATATACTGACAACCTTCTTAAATTGTCTCACTACAATAATTCCGTTTTCCAAATGACTAAATTATATCACTCCTTCTCTAATACGTTACATCCTCTCTGTTAATCAGTTCGAATAAAATCTACATAACTTTCTTATTCATTTTATACTGGTCACATATATCAAATTTTATAGTTGAAATAAAATTACTTTACAAAATCTTCAAGAACACACCGAGTGTTTCATTCGAAAAATAATGTCTACGATACCTTAGAAATGCTGTGTTGATTTATTCCAAATGAAAAATACTTTGCTAACTGACCAGCATCACTCATAATGGATCAGCCTGTGCAAGCAGTTTGCGCATATTAGAAATTTCTTTAATGCCATATAACTATCGTCTTCTAATTTATTTTATCTACGTTTTGAAGCAAGATGGAAAGTTAATTTTATGTGTCCTTATGTATTATGATCCTGTCATCAATTCTTGTAATGGTCGATCCGGGGAGTGAGCATTTCTATGGATACAGGTGATTATCATCTATTACCTTTCTTAGACAACTCTTTTAAAAAGTTGACCAAGGTGGAGATCCTGAGGCTTGCTGGAATTTTCTTATCAAACAAGCGTTGAAGCGGGTGTTATTTACCTCTATATAAGCTCTGCATAGTTTCTAGACTCCAAGATTGTGTAATAGGCACCAAGCGCCTCGTAAATTGGCACCAGTCCCAAATAGCCTTTTCACTATCTGCAAACTCACGTTAATTTCTTTTAAAATTTCAACTGCTGCACACATTGCTTGATATGTTACTAGTTATTATTGCCTTTTGTACGACTTATTACGAAAACGAGACAAGCAGAACTGCATGGAGATGTCAATATTAGTTGGTAATCTATTACGTGGATATTTGAGGGTGTAAAGGTAGTAATTTTTTGTAGCAACATCTGTTTAATGCCAGTAAAGGATTGTTCTAAAGATCCTATAGATAAAATCTCAATTTTAGATGAAGCATTGCGATCGTTATTTTCACTGTTATTAGCTAGTAGTAAAGGATTAGAAAAAATATAATAGGGAAGTAGTACGTTAATGTCAATTACTGATGGTTCCGCAGTTATGTTTTCTGTATGTTGTTCTCTTAAGAATACGTTATAATTAATAACTTAGTACTTCCAAAGTATAAATACAGAAAAGTTTAATAGTACAAATTGGCAGCTTTAATTATAATGTTTATACAAATTTACACTCAGATTTTTTGGAAAGTTCTTCTGTTATACATTGAGGTATTTATTATTGTACCATTAACGAAGTAGTAGTTTATATGAATCATATGAGACATCGCTGAAAAATCTGTATGATTCATATCCACAAGCATTTGTAATATTGCTTACACCTAAAACGCAACATTTTATATTTTGCTGCACTTTTGTCGCAATAATCACTAATCTACATTACCCTTATGAGAAAGCCAACCGTATTAAAGTCACGAACGTGCATGCAGTGTCGGACTAAGATTCACTTGTAGGTAAAAACCTAACACGCATAAGCGTCTTCGTCTGATGAGTAAGTAGCAGAAGGTTCGTTTGTTAGATTGTAAAGATGCTGACGTCACTTCCGTTACCAGTGGTTTGAATTTATATTCATTTAGTTTATTTAAAGTGTGTCGTAAACAGTTATTGTTTATTTTTCGGGTCGAAAAGTTTTTCTCTCCCTTCCGCGTATAGGTTTTTTCAACCCCTTCGGGAGTCGCTAGTTTTAATATGCCGTAACAGTTTGATTTAAAACATACGTACTCTGATGGGATATAGACACTTGGTCTGTTTAGTGTAGTACCAGTTGGTAAATTATTTACTAATTATTGACAGCTGAAATGGTGTACGTGTACAGGCGACTAAAAAAAGAGAGTTTCAAGAAAGTTTCTGACAGAAGGAATTATATTCTTCTCATATCTCAACTAAAACAATTTGAAAATAAGGTTTTTCTACAGAAGCCATTCGCTGTCTATCAAACGCACCTCTAACGATAGTGAAATGGTCGTTTCAAAATTTTAGCGAACGATATTATGGGCGGGAATGTATTTTCTAAAAAGTATTTCTAATTTCACGGTATTCTGGATTAATCTGTAAACGGATATGTATTTTCTTATTTCAAATAAAACACCTTGGTTGTGACATGCTTAACGATATAGCGGTATATCATAGATCTAAAATATACCAACTTTGTGTATCTTTTATTGGGTACCAGCCACCTAAATCAGATTTGAACTGTTTGTTGACAATGTAAGAGCTTACTTGTTGTCGAAAGTACGTTTTAAAAATGTTGAATGTTCTGAAAATTCAGTCCGAACACGGATGTAACATAAAGAACCTCTTAAATTAATATCAGTATTAAACCACCGTATTAGTAATGATAAAATTACAATTTCTTTGCAATTAGCCAACGTTTTTAAATTCCTGAAAAAATATCAGTTACGGTAGAATTTGAACTCACGACCTCTGCGGTACCGGCTCATTGTGCTACCATTACACCACTATACCGAATGTGATTTCAAATCGCTTTTAATACTCAGATTTCATAGTATATATTAATATTAATTTAAATGTTAAGAACTACCCTTCAATAATAATATAATGTCTGTGAGATATTATGATATATCTACAGACATTGTGACATCTAAGTATTAAAAACGATTTGAACTCACATTCGGTGTCGTCGTGTAATGGTAACACAATGCGCCGGTAAAGCCGAGGTCATGAGTTCAAATCTTACCGGGACTAATATTTTTTCAAGAATTTAAAAACATTGGTGAATTGCAAGGAAGTTACAGTTTTATCATAAAGAACCTATATTTTTGGCAGTTTTTCTCAAACTCTACTTGAAAAACTAGAAGTAAGCCATGTTTTATTTCCTATAACTGTAGCTGTTTAACAACGAAGTGAATGAATTCAGTATGTACGTGAAAATGGCAGGCAAACCTAAGGTAGCGAATTAAAACTGTGCACTTTTTATTTCACACAATTGTACATTTAGCTTATCATATTGAAAATTTTGTCACATGGCGGATAAGTCATAACTTTAAAAGAAGGACAGTTAAAGCTTGCAAATGACCAAAGCACTTATGTGTAAAATGATTTCCTTATTCATTCGTTACATACTTTACTTTACCGGGCAATAAAACTTTATTATTTGTATATTTAGATATGAAAGATATCATTAATTATAAAATATTTTGACACTAAAAAGGTTTAATATCTTCACTTTCTACACTCGAAGCACATTTATCGAAAAACAAACATTGCTGGCTTGTCGAAGATTGCCGCAGATGTACATACATATTTGAGTACAAACATGTGCAAGCTATCGCAGGTAATTTCACGATATTTCGTAACAATAACAACTATACACCGCATTTTCTTTCGTGAAAAGCGTTTATACAGCTGCTTGAAAGTGAAAGTCTGCCAGATTACGTCTATAGTATTTATAAATAACGCTAGCGCTCATAAACCAGTAAGCAAGAATTGATATGTGTATGTAGGTATACACACACGTTGCCTAAGGCAATAACGCCAAGGTATTTTTTGGTTATTGCTTCTTTACAACATGTGTGCTGCTATCAAGCACTTGTGACCGGGCATTAATCAACTTTAAACGAAAAGGTCAGAAGTTGAACACCAATAACGCCGACATGAACAGCTGGTTGACGTTCTGTGCTGACGTCTTGTTGATGGGGTTTTCGTATCTTGATGTGGTACACGGTAATTTCGAAATTGGCCGTCGAATGTTCGTAACTTTACGATTAATCAAAAACTACTTACTTTAGAACGCAGGTTAATAGGTATAGAGTAATTCAATGTCATATTTACAACAAATACTGCTTTCGTTGCAGCAACATACTACGAAATCTCTTAAGGAAAGTATTACTCCTACTGTAATCCTAGTGCTACTGAGAGTATTTTCACATACTGTTAACAGCTACGTCAGGTTCGTTTGTGTGTGTGTACAAAATAAATAAAGTAAGGTAAATTGAAATATTGACAAATTTTCTCTATATGTTGGGAAATGTTTTCTAATATTCTCTTCCAAAAACAATTTTTTTAAATCAAGAGGTCTTAAATCTAGTCTCCTGTGGAGCACATTACTTGTATGACTGGTTCCGTAGTTATAAAATGTACTATTACGGGGATATAAAAAAAATTGTTACCTTAAAAGTAACATACAACATTACAAATGCACATTGCTCAACACAATTAACGGATTTCTCACTTAACTGATAATAAAAGGTAGTATTAGTTTATGTAACACAAATATTTATATGAACTAATCTCGAAAGAAAACGTCACCAATATCAACACCGCCAATAGGCAATCAATACCTTTGACAACTGGCATGTAAAGACCATATATTTCATGCAATTCAGCTTCGAGGCGAGTCTGTCAGTCATCGAAAAACTAGCAACAGCACAAACAATGAGAAGTCAATTGTATAGCTGTGACTTATATACTAACTGTATTCCTCTTACTGAACAGCATGAAAATGCCTGTAGAATGTAAGTTAATGAGCATTAGATTAAGGTCATAATGAATGGGGCCGAATATTATTCATTGACGAATCTAGATTTATATTGCAGCCAAATAATAGATGTATTCTGCTTTAGCGTTAACCTGGCACATGCAGTAATAATGATAATAATAAAATTTGTTAAGGAAATGCTCAAATATGAGAGTGCTGGTGTAATGGTGTGGAACTGGATAAGTATTGGAAAGCACACTTTTACAGAAAATGGGCTATTATTGACCAGAAATAACTAGATGAGATTTTTCAACACAATGTTCGTATACATGTAGCAGGAGTGGGAGAACATTTCATTTTCATGGGCAGTAATGCGTATCTTTATTAAACAAATATCTTGAGCAACTGGTTTCACGAAGTTGGTACAGAGAAAATGCAATAGCCAGGCAATTTTGCAAACGGTAATTGAATGGAACATGTACAGGTTGATTTGAAAAGATCTGTTGCTTCATGAAATATAACACATGGGCTGAAAAGTCCCGGGCCTAACACATAGATGACGCTAGTTTTATTGCAGTCACCTTTCTCTCAGTTAGTACTAACCTTCAAAAGACAGCTGTTAAAATTTCATCATATTCTATTCATTAGTTTGTGAGTTATTGTGCTAAGAGTCACGCTACTTTTGCTGTTTTCAAAACAATGGATCAAAAACAATTTCGTGTTTTAATTTTACACTGCTTCTTGATGGGAAAAAATACCGTTCAAGCGAAGCAATGGCTTGAAAAGTGTTATGGGTACTCTGCTCCATCAGAAACAACAATAAAACGTTAGTTTGCTGACTTCAAACGTGGTCGTAGAGACACCGATGATGCAGAACGCAGTGGACGTCCAAATGAGGCGGTAACGCCAGAAAACATCATAAAAATCCACAAAATCGTTTTGAATGATCGAAAAGTGAAGTTGCGTGAGTTAGCTGACATCGTAAAGATATCAAAAGAACGTATTGGCTTTATATTGCATTAGCATTTGACTATGAGAAAGCTCTGTTCAAAGTGGGTGCCGCGTTTGCTCACTGTTGACCAAAAACAAGAACGTGTTGATGATTCTGAGCAGTGTTTGGCCATGTTTAAACGTAACAAACCGGAATTTTTGCGTCGATATGTGACAATGGATGAAACATGGATCCATCACTTCATTCCGGAATCAAAACGATCGTCATCTGAGTGGACAGCAACTGGTGAACCTCGTCCAAAGCGCCCGAAAGCACAACAATCGGCTGGAAAGGTTATGGCCTCGGTATTTTGGGATGTGCGTGGTGTAATATTCATCGACTATCTTGAGAAAGGAAATATCATCAACAGTGAATATTATATAGCGTTATTGGAGCGTTTGAAGGCCGAAATTGCAAAGAAACGACCGCATATAACAAAGAAAAAATGTTTGTTTCATCAAGACAACGCACCGTGTCACAAGTCAATCAAAACAATGCAAAACTACATAAATTAAACTTCGAATTGCTCCCACATCCACCGTATTCGCCAGATTTGGCTCCCAGCGACTACTGGCTGTTCGCAGACCTCAAAAAAATGCTCGCCGGTAAGAAATTTCGCACGAATGAAGAGGTTATCGCTGAAACTGAGGCCTATTTTGAGGCAAAAGATAAATCGTTCTACAAAAGTGGTATTGAAATGTTAGAGCGGCGCTGGAATGCTTGGTATTAGGATATCAAAGGTTTTTGGCGGTTGGTGGGGATTGTATATCTTATTAATTTCCCTTTTGGTAAGAATTATTTCTTCCTGTATTAAAAATGTAACATTTTACACTCCCTCGAGAAGTAAATCTTGCCGAAACAAGTTGAAACACTATAATGTGTTCGGATACTTGTTTGCAAATACTGAAGCTAAGATACTGACACTAAAAAGCATGCAGAATAATGTTTAATCTATTATTATTTTAATGAAAGATGCAATCTTTTGAAACTTTAAACTGCAGCAAAAGTCCCTGGTGATAGCACCAGTAGTAGCGAATTGTTCCCTATTTTTCCTTAAAAAACCCAAATCGCTAACGATACACCTCTATCTATCTCACCACACCAAATAACTACGCCCCATTTAGGAAACAATAGCGCATAAATCTTTCGAGAGTTTTCCTTCGCGAAACAAATTGTCGATAAGGAAAGAGATTCAGAAGATAAAATAATCAATTATAGTCTCGTTAACATACCGACACGTTGAAAAATTTGATTTCGACAACGTGAACGGTTAACGCTGGAAAAAACAGGAAGACGCTTCGGATATTTTTAGATTATTTCACTCCGCCTCCGTCTCGACGATCTACGAATCCCCAAACGAAATATAACCAACCCCCGTTTATCAATCGTGTATTCGCGTTCTTGCTTTCTTTTTTTTTTCTGCGTCTACTGCGGGATTAGTAATGGCGTTCCTAATATTAGGGGAACAAGATAGAGAGAACTAAAGGTATAACGAAATGTTAGAACCGGAACATGTACGCATAAAATTTATTAAAGTAGAAGATGGCTAAAGGTAAGCATGTATTTGAGCGATTTTATAACTGTGTATAATAATTATACTAATAGTGTTTGTAAGTAAATAATACATTCGTAAGAAGTATGTAATAGTTCGCCCAGTAAATAGAAAGATATACAGAAAAATGGCTTATTTATTATTATAAAATTATGTGAAGATAAACGAACTATTTGCGAAATTGAACCGTGTCATGATGAGATATGAAAAATTAAATAAGAGTAAGAGAAAAAAGAAATAAAAACATTTTACAAATATACTTCATCACATTAAGCTATAGTTATAATGGAACATGTCATATTTAATCTGCGTTAAATATATTGGAAATATTTGTAAAATTGTGTTTTACTTCTTTGCTCATGTTAAAGATTTCCATCAAGTATCAGTCGATTCAATCGAAATCAAAGCAGAAGTATTTTTTTACTGCTGATGTGAAGGCAATGCTTGGTATGTATATCAATCAAAGATTGAATACCATCATTTATATGGAATATAGCTTCGCGCATATTCTGAAGAGCTTGAGGGAAATTAGATGTATAAATCATGTAAAATAATGGGCCCAGGATACTACCATTGGGCACAACTAATATGATTGGGAGCGGAGAAACCTGTTGAGTTCTATTAGTTAATTAGAAGAAAAAAAGTGTAACCATTGTTTCATACAACAGCAAACAAAAGAGCCTAACGCAAAGTGTCAAAAGCTTTGGAATAATTCAACAAAATTAATATTGTACTTTGGTTACTATCAATCTCACGCAGTAAGTCTTCAACAATGTATGTCATTACAGACTTTAATTGTGAACTGATCGAAATGCCCCACTACTTATTACACAGTAAACTAGAAAATTTTCAATTTTCATGTTAACAACGGTTGGGCAACTTAAATAAAAGAGGGAGAAAAGAAATAGGTCTCAGATTAAATACTCTTTCAACAATCAGAAAAGAACACTGTGAAATAAACACATAATCAAATACGTAATACAGTGAAAAAATGTATTTAATATTATAAATAATAATAATAATAATAATAATAATAATAATAATAATAATAATAATAATAATAATAATAATAATAATAATAATAATAATAATAATAATAATAATAATAATAATAATAATAATAATAATAATAATAATCATAATAATAATAATAATTTATTACCCAACAGCATACAGCTTATTACAGCATAATCGTATAATAGCTACTATAAAACAAGAGTGATTGTGTAATACCAAAAAAAAAGCAAATGAAAATGCAAAAATTTCTTAAGCAACAGAAAACTGCTCTAACGGAAGTTGCCTCAAAACATTGAAAGAAATGTTAAACAAATCAAATCTAGATGCATATACATTAATACTGTTACATATTGACATAAGTAGTGACTGAGAATGGTGGCGCGTGTTAGCCATGGGTAGATAAAAAGTTAAACTATTCCTACTGTTAAGTCTCGGTATATAAAAATTCAAAAGGGACAGCAAATCCGGAACTTCTAAATCACCGTTTACAATTCTATGTGCAAAAATTATTTGTAATACAACACGACGAGCCGCCAAAGAAATAAATGCAAATTCTTTTAGAAGATTAGTATATAGATAGCTATGTTGCAAAAAAACGTGGTGTTTACGGAAACATAAGGTTTTCAAAAATTGACGCTGTACCATCTCAACTAAATTGATATATTCATGATGTCCCGGATTCCACACAATAGAACCATATTCTAATCTCGCTCGAACAAATGCATTATATGCAACAACAAGGGCATCACTACTCAAATGTTTAGTATTGCGAAACAGAAAGCTTAACGTTTTAAGAGACTGTTGATATATACTTACAATATGCTTGTTAAATGTTAGCTTAGTATCAAAAAATATACCAAGATCTCTGTACTCCTCACAACGCGTTAAAAGTTCATCGCCAACATTCTACGCATAGTGGGGTATGCGTAGAAGTTCTACGGGCAAACGTCATCGCTTTAGAATTAGCAATATTTAGTGGTAAATGGTTCTCTAGACACCAAAGGTGATAGATAGCAGATCACCCTGCAAAATCTCACAATCTGCGAAAAATTTTAAGGTCATCGGCGTATAATTTAGATCTAAGCCGCTCAGGAAGATCATTAATGAAAATAATAAATAGGAGCGGTCCAAAAACAGAGCCCTGTGACATACCTGATGGAGACTGATATATAACATTATTATAACAATTATAACAATGAGCCGCGCTTTTTAATATAATAAATACCCGTTTATTAATCTATTTTGTGGGAAACAATTAAATGCTTGTCTATTGCTACTTGCAGAGGTTGTTTTAAGGGAACGTCGACATCGTATGCATAATGTATTCTCTATGTATGGCTATATTTCTGTATATAGCTAGGAATGCCCAATACCAGAAGCTGTATTTACCACGAACCAAAATTATTTAGTACTGGATATTTACAGCAGCCTATCGGAAATCGGTACCCGATTTTAGACCGAATTAGCAAGTCGTGCCCTATATTTATTTTTCAAAATTGCAATTCTTCTTCATTCATTCCTTCTTCTCATTCATTAAAACGATAAACTCGTTCATTGGATCGATTTTGATAAAAAAATTGTTTATTCCCATGTTTTTTTTTCTATTGTATTTACGTACTTTCTGTGTTTAGTGTAATAGTCAAATAAACAAGTAGAACAGAAAGATAACACGTAAATAGAAATATCACCCCTACTCACTGGTTGGGACGTTATAGAATAAAAAAGGGTGTCAACTTCGATGCTAATGAAAACTTGAAATTAGCATGAACTTTTACGACCGACATATGATTAAAAAGTGATTATTAATACGATCGACATGAGATAAATGGAAAAGCAATCCGTTGATTTTATTTTTAATATAAACGTCTAAAGCTCTTAAATTGTTCCATAAAAGACTAACATTTCACGCTTTAGATCTATAACGCAAATATGCACGTTCTTTCCTTCGAACAGCTACATTGTGGAGGTTTCGCAGTTGTTTACTTTTGGTTTCTTTCTTTTGGGATCCTTCAATTCTTTATCCTTTAACATTATATCTAATATTATCTATCAATCATGAAATTGGAAACTTCTTAAACACTACAGTCTTATGCGAAGCATAACAGCTAAAGAAATGTGTAACAAAGTCATTGAAAATGCTAATCTCGTTAATATTAGGCGTGCTATAATTTCTTTAAATAGATACTAAATTATAAATAAATCAGGCGCGGTCAAAGCGGGAAAGTCCTTAAAAGGTAGGTGCTACGATTAAATAATTGCCTGAGGTAAATTGCTTTGTGCTTTGTTTCAAAAGTCCTAGCAAGAAAAGAATTTGTTATTGTGAAACTGCTTAGATGAAAGAATTGATTTAGTTTAGATATAAAGCTGCTATGAATAAAAATCGATAAGAATCCTTAGAACGTCAAAGAAAGAACAAAATAACATGAGCAAGGTTTTATAAGAATAAGTAAGTAGGAGTAACGGTAATACTAGCAGTTGTAGGAGTAGCATATAGTCGTAGCGTGATGTAGATATCTGGAATAGAAACGTGTCTAACGCGTCTAGACCGTGTCTCGGGCGACGACAGACCGAAAACATGACAGTGATCCATTATAGCGTGAGAGGACGCGCTGTTGGGCGAGGTAAGGGCCGCCAGACCCGGGGCCCGACCCGACCGACGGTCAGCGAGCGGTCGTTAGGACGGCTAGACTCGAGCCAGACGACGGCCGTCCCTCGGGCGAGATGGGGTTCCTCGCTACTTTTCCGGGAAAACTCTCACTCCACCCCTCGATGTTTACACCCGCGCCGAAAAAGGATTCCGTACCGACGCCGTCGGCCTACCACCCTCCGAAGCGCACTGCGGTGAGTGGCGTGTTGTACGGGCGGAGGATGGAAACGGGACGAGACGGGACAGGACAACCGAAACGCCACTGAGCTTATTTGGGTTAGCGGGTTTATTCTTAGCCACGTGTTTAGATAAACTCGTCGCTCTCTTCTCTCCGTTTACGCACTCTTCCTCTATCGCGCTCGCTTTTACTTTAACCTTGATCCATCCGCGTTCCCTTTTCGCTTTTATTTCTTTTCGGTGTATCTTTTCGACGTGAATTTTCACGACGTACCCGCCCCCTGTGGGAGACGGAATGGACGACGATGGAACGGATTTCGGTTTATGTTTGTTGCGCGTGGACGTGGTTGTCGTTGTTTCACGTTCACCCGGCGAACGTTTTTTTTTTTTCGTTTATTTTATAAGTTCCCAAGTGTAAGCGTGAGAATTTCGTCCTACGCGAAATAAATATTTATAAGCGAAACAAAAGTCTGCTTTTCTTTACCTCGCTTCTTACTCGGCCCCCGACAAGTTTTACTAGTTTGACTAATCCCGGTATCAACATCAAATTATGCATGTTGAGAGCGTCTAAAGACTGTAGGAAGTCTATAGAGAATTGGCGAAATTATTATCACATGTACTTTTTATGTATATATTTTGAAATAAAGTTTTCATTGTTTAGAGAATTATTCAGGTAACTGACGATGATTCTATAGTATCCCAAGTAGTAGCATAGCATATTTTTCTGATAATTAGTTGTCTCTTACACTTTTCTAAAGTGCTTTTGGTTCACAACTAAAAGATGTTCCGATGTGTGTTTAACTTTTAAATTTATACCAAAATAATTAGATCGTTTAAAATATAACAATACTTTTATCTTTTGCTGCTATGCAGTGGGCCTCAAGTTTGGCCACAATGCCAACGGTAGTTCTACGAGAAAAGTAACGGTATATCTTAGCTACCCTGCTATAGAATGACGGAGAACAGTTCCATAAATAAAAATTCTCTTCAGAAGTTTGGATATTAGCGACTAGTCTGTGTTGAACATCTCTGTAAACTCCTTCTGAATCTTGCAGTCGAACTGCGTCCGTCGATTATTGCGCGTGCTTCGTGATTTAATAGACATTTTGAGTCTCGAGCTGAAGCCATGTAAAATAAAAAATATCCATTTACTAATATAGAACAAAAGAATAGAAAAAGGGTCTGAAATATGACAGAATAAAACAACTTCGGGAAGGCTTTCGATAATGTAAACAGATGTAAATTATGAGATACCACAACACAGGGATATCCACATCATTTAATAATAGTTAAAAATAAAACAAGAAAGGATACACAAATAAAATTTTACAAGACAATAGCAGTGCCAACCGTCTTATACGGTAGTGAAACATGGACAACAAGGAGAAAACAAGGAAGCAGGATGCAGACACGAAAGACGAAATTTTTTAGAAAAGTGAAAGGTTGATAGAATAAGGACTGGAGACATAGGAACAGGACTAAATATCTTCGACATAAATGAGAGCATAAAGGAAACCAAAAACAAATGGAAAGAACACCCAGAACGAATGCAATTGACGAGGTTGCCAGACATAGGGAGATTTTACAAATGTTTAGGAAGAAAAAGGGCCAAAGTGCCTAAAACCTGAAGTGAAGAAGAAGAAGAAGAAGAAGAAGAAGAAGAAGAGCAAATGTTTATCACTCTACCGTATTGTAATCTCTACAGTAACACCCTTGGAGGTGGTAAATATTTCAGAATCATTTGATAAAGTTGAAGCAAAATATGACTAAAATACTGGACCATAAAGTCATTTGGTTACTACTGCAGGCAAGATTTCTCCATCATAATGCGACAAAGCTATTTTACTGGGTGGATGAAACGATCCGATTTAGTTTTCGCGTAACTGCTTTCACAATAGAAATATAGAAAATGATACTTTGGCGATGGGAGTTGATAGCGGATTAAGGATTACAATTTTATTATGCTATTTTGTTGGTGTAAATTAGTATTCATTACAGAATAAAACTTGATTTGAAAACTTTCTCGCAAATGCTTTTCATACACGAAAGATGTACATACACAACTTTTCACTATAAAGCATACAGCGGCGTTAATTTCAGGTGACCCATATTCTACACACCTGAAAATGCCATTACATCGAGGCACATTGGACTCGAACGGACCTTACCACGATCAGATACAGATCCTCTTACCACTGGATCATGGAGGCGTTGATGACAACAATTATGTCAATTATGATAAGTGACAATGATAATTATGATAGTAACATGACAATATTTTAGTATTTTATGTTCTAGGAATAAATAATAGTGTATAACATTTTAAAAACTATCCACTATCAAGCATATGAAATCGAACCTTTACAGTAACACTTAACGAACAGCAACAGAAAAAAACATTCCAGCCCCCCTTTTTGCAATTGATTAGCTTGTCGTCGTTGACATATCCCCATAAACAAATGCGTGCTGCTTTCAGGTGATTTCATTGTATTGCCGCTCTGAAAAAGTGCTTGCAATTACTCAAGTTGCTGTGTACTCGTACGTACACATTTATATTTTTATATAAGGGGATAGGCTACAATCAGGCTACAAAAAGGGGGCAGCTATTATCGCATGACCTTCCTCCACCGTGTTGTGTACGCATTAATCGGAGGAATCCGAAGAGCTTTGCGCGTGATATTGTAAGTACGTAACCTATACGTAGCTCCGGTACTAAATATACGCAAATCGAGTCCTCTTCCGCCCTAAAAAGCCCGTTTATCGTCGACTCGCCTTTTTACCGCTCGGGATCGTTTCGCAATTACGTTGATCGATTCGCCGGCGATTGTTTCACGTATTATAAGGGGACCTGGGGAGTTGAAAGGAAAGACTTAGGATTAGGGTCGGAGACACGTTTCGGCTTTATGTCGTTTTTAGAGATTTGTATCGGAATGCGAACAAATGGGGTGCGTTGTAACTTATTTGAGTCGCTTTTCCATTAATAAAATGTTCGAAGTGAATGGCGAACAAGTTCCGGGTTTTAGACGTGTCATAATGAGAATAAAAGCAATACTCGACGTTTCGTGCAATATCGTAAGATGTTCTTCAAGACAACACGATAAAAACTGTAAAAGCAGTATGTACATATATGTTGGTAGTGATATTTTAGCGGTTGTAATCTGTTGTTTTAGATTCTTGGGTGTTATCCCAGGTTTCATGCTGGTTAGCATAATGTGGGGTGGTTTCGGTAGAATTTGAAACTACACCCTCTCGCTATCCTGGCGAGTGTTATAACAAACTAGACAATGAGGAGCTTCAAAGGTAGATAAATTATATGTTATCGAAACGTTGAATCAACGGTGCTTATCAGAACACAGGAACAACGTGAAGTTACCGAGAAACCTACGACACAAACACACACACACAGATATATATACCATGAGCGCACTTTCCACGTGTCAATGGGCGCAATTGTGTGTAAGAGGAAGATGAAATGAGATTTCTATAAGTTAACAAAGTCGAGAAATACGCAAGCTATTCTGCGGGATGATTGTGTGTCAGTATGACATCTTTGTCTAACCGTATTATCTACCCTTGTTCAACTAGTACTTCAAAATTCTATTCTCACATCGATTTTTTCAGTTTCAATCGATTCAATGAAGTCCTCATTCCGTATTATTGCGAGGTGAGGGGGACAAATTGCTAGACATACGTAACTCATTTCAAGTGAAGCCGGTGTTCGATCCATTTTGTTTATTTCTGAATAAGGCTCGCTGAATATTTGGGTGCGGTTCGCTAGTTTTATAACGGTTATTAAGTTTTGATAGTAATTTTCTAAAAAAAAATGGAGTGTTATACTCCCGAAGACACGATGTATATGCAGTAAATTATGTCGAAAGATTAATTCCTAACGCGAATACTATTCGTAAGACGGTCCGATATTTCGAAACAACGTTTACGTTAATAAATAGAAAAATAAAAGTGTCCTTGCGAAAAAGTGTCAATGATATCGAAATTCAAGTTTGTGCATTAATGGAATTAAATCCTCGTATGAAATCTAGACAAATTGCTCGCGAATGTATTATTAGTGTAATAACTGTTTCAAACTCTTTACATCAAAATAAATATCAGTCGAAATTAGTACATTCCAAGAACTTTTACCCAACGATACCCAACCTTCGCATGGAATTTTGCGAAATAATGATGAATGTATATCACGATAACGAATTATTTTGCAATAATATTTTATTTACTGATGAAAAAACATTTTCCGTTTACGGGCATAATAATTGCATAAATTCACAGGTATAGCAGTAAACTCCACTCACACAAATTAATTAATTATGCGGAACGCAGCGTTTCGAGAGCACGTGGGCTCTCATTGTCAACCGTGTTACCGACTGTTTAGTCGGTTTACTGCTATAAATAAACTAAAATTGAATGTATGGGCTGGTATTCTTGGAGATGAAATAATCGGACCTTTTTTATTGAAGGAAATTTAAATGGTAATCATTAGAGACCGGATTATATACAAAGTGCAAAAATTTAATTCAATTTATTTATTATATTTTACGTCTCTATGTATATGTATTACACTGATTAAAGTTAATTACCGTTAATTAACTTTAATCAGACATCTACAAATAGACGTAAAATGTAATAATTAGATTGAATTAAAAAAAAATTGCACTCCGCATATAATCCGGTCTCTATTAATAAGTATTTAGAATTACTGCAAACTAATATTACTCCCGCTGTACGGAAGTGATTTGATATTAATGAAATTTGGTTTCAATAGGACGGTAGCCTGGTGCATAATGCGTTTAATGTCAGTAATTTGTTGAATACCGTTTTTGAAGATAGATGGATTGGTAATTCGAGTCGTATTAAATGGCCACCGCGCTCCAAATGACTTCCTTGTATGGCCCTTCTTAAGTAATTCAGTATACGAGCCCATCGAATCGCGGACGCTTACGGGGAAAAATCATTGAAATTAGCAACGATGTCACTCCGGATACTTTAAGAAATGTTTGTCGTAATGTTTATTTATATTATTTTAACGGGACCAGTTATTCCAACATTTAATAATTTTTTCTTCTACAATTTCTTGTTTTATTTATAGTTTTACATTTGTGTAATTACTGCTTTTAAATTTAAGTTGTTATATTTACTAATTCTTTATTCTAACAAGAATTTGTTAAGTTTCAGAATTTTATTCGTGTTAGTCGCTTCTATTTGATAAGAATTTTAAATTCAGTTTAGAAAGTTTAATATTATATTATTTTTCATGAGGCTATGATGAATTCTGACACGGATCTCCGTTATCATCTACATTATATGATGCTTCGATATACATACCTCGATATGAATAAAAACAAGTGAAACATCGCAGTTTATGGCGTTTAATTATACGAGTACTGTCTTATTATTATTTCCCTTTTCATTAATGCAAATGTAACGTTGGAGTTAATATTAATTTTACAAACTTCATAAATCGTGTTTACAATATTGGTTGTAAATCTGTTATTCATATCATCAACAGCGACATAAGGGTGAGCTTTAACAAGAAAACGAATACCATCCACATTCCATTTCGGCTGTGCTATGACGTGTCGCCGAAGGTAAACAAATCTGCTCTGTGGCCTCATGCTTGCATCTATATATATAGAAAAGGATATAGAAAATCTCAGGCTCTTTTCGTGCCGAATGGATTCTTTTATTTAAATTTTTGTTTGTTTTAAATTTATATGTATATAATATTAAATAGTTGAAGTAGCCAAGTGTAAGATTCTATAAATATATTGACAAACCAAAATTTCTTTTTCATCAAATAGCTAAAACAATCCCCCTCTAGCTAAATTTGTAAATTATAAACGAAATACAAAATGAGAGCAAAAGAATATTGAATTTTGATAATTTACTACAATTCTAAGTCTTTAATTTCGAAATCGTACTAACACTCACACGTACTGTATCGTATTCTAGATATCCTGGTCTTAGGCTTCCGCCAATACATCCGAAACTCAACAACAAATTATTGTGAAAAACATCTACGAACCATTTCCTAAACATTTTGCTTGTTAATTTTGCTGATGTGGCAACCTCAGTACTTAACATTTGACGCCTGCAGATTTAGTTCCAGCCTGCAATTACTTTTTGAGAAACTCCTGCGCTAAATGTACCTACAATCTCCTTGAGTACTGTAAATGAAAGTGATAAATTTTTCAGCAGCCAACGTTAAAGGTAGTACAATATAATTATGTGCTATCGATAGATTGTACAGCATTTTCAAATGTTTTGCCTCCATTATAGATCATAAACACAATCTCCACTGTAAATATCAGCACTAAGTAATTTTTGCTAACGGCTTCTAACTCCGTTGCGTCTTAGCTGTATGATCGTCCTACAAGTTTAATTGTCTTACTGGACGATTTCTTAATTTAAACTGCATCTACTGCCTCTAAACTTTAACATTTTCTTGATTAGTTTTTGCCTTAGCTTCTAATGCACAGTAACGAATATGAATGTCGTGTTTTTGTTTCGATTCATAGATTTTGAACACATCTAGTAGTCAGTATTGTATATTGTATTCCTCTTCATTGTAAATACTGTCAACCGGGGTGACTAAGTGCCTCTAGGGATCATTCTCTGTCATGGAACATCGTGGTAAATGTTATCGAGGTTCAATGTTGACTAACTTTGATGTCAGCAGGGAAGCGAATGTATCCTGTATGAGAAAGAGAAGAAAAATTCTGGGAGTGACCTAACCCTCCGGATGTTCTTTTGTAAAAAGAGCAACAAATTTAAAAGAAAATTGTGTCGCCGACTGAAATCAGCAGCCGCAAGTTTCAGGTGAACTACCAACCCCCTTATTTTCCAATTTTTGACACGATTTTTAAAAAGTTCCTAAACTCCGTACAGTGAAGTTTAAGATAGTTGTACATACGTAGTTCCTATAAAATTAGTTTCCTCTTAACTCGAGTTTGGCTCAATGTTTAGGGCAGATTTTTTAAAGAAAAGGTGTTCCCAGCAACTCACGATTATGTTGTTTCGTATTTTCTTTTTGGATTGTATTGGTAACCTTTTGCCATTCTGTTATTAAAAATTTTAATTATGTTGAGATTTTACAAGTTTATAATGGTTTCAAATATAAAACATTGAACCTCATTCTATCTCTTTTCTTAAACAGTTTCCAATATAATAAATCTGTAAATTTGAATTCTGCAGGGTGACTAGTAATCATAAAACGTTTCTAATATCTCTTCAAAGGGAAACCAGGTGTGGCGCTTATTCTCCCCGACAAATGAGGTGAGTTGTTGCCACAGAAAGTAATTACTCCCTCACTTCTGTTGTAACTAAAATTTCCTTGAGATTTTAAATGACAAGCAAAGATATAAGTCTATATTGTATTGAAAATTCAGCCCAATTGAACTGATATCAAAGGCAATATGGCATAAGTACTTTCTCATTCCGGTTGACGGTATTTCTCCACTTACATAATTGTCGAAAAGTTCTTACTTTAAATTTGGATTGCATAGAAGGCAATGACTATGGCGTTTGTTAATGCAAACAATTATATTCTTATGTGTTTCCCTCGACTGTACGTGACCTTGAATTTACCTATAATTCGACACCCTATCTTCAGTAAAAAAAAAACTGCTTTTTCTTGTCACTCACCCTTCCGAACTCTGCAAAATACCGTCCATTGATCATCCAATACACGATATCATATACAACCCAACGTAGATGCACATTGTACATCTAGAACCTACCCTAATAATATCCCGACACCCACGTCGGTATATTCAGCGTGCGTTTGTTTGGCACGCGACCATTTTACAGGTGGCCATCAAAGGAGAAGGGTGAAAGGCGGCAGCGTGTGGCTATTTACGACGGGATATCCCCATCGGAGAGTTCGGGGGATTTCCCTACGGTGATTCAATGCCCCCATCGGCGACACGACCCACAAGCGAACGTCGACGAAAAGAGGGGCCTCTACCTACCAACCTATGCCTCCTCGTCGACGCGCTCCTCGATTTATGTTACTAACCTGGCTTAAAGTACCTCGCCGTACAAACGATGGGGAGCGACCATTATCGGCCCGGTAAGCAGTCTTCGAGAAGAGGAGGGAAGAAGAGAAGGGGCAGATGTGGCACAGACAATCAGTCGAATAAATGTGCGTGTAACCTTATTACGATCCGGGGAAGATTTCTTTATTATTTTTTTTTTCGTTTGTCGGGCGTTCTTCCAGCCCTTTTTCTCGACGGCGTCGGTTTCTTTGCCCTTCTTTCGCGGTTTTCCGACGTGCTACTCGTAGTAAAGCAGATCTACCGCTTACTTTTTCGGGTTGTCTTGCTTTCCGCTAGCTTTCGCTTTTTTTGGCAAGTTCTAGCGTAAGCGTTTCGTAATTGATTTAAGTAAAACTTCTGCAAAACTTTTTTGCGCGTAACGTGATATATCTCTGTTGAAATGGGCGCTTAGTAACTTCACCAAACATTCTGCATACTTTATTAATCTCGATGAAAATAAGAAATATATCATACGTCAAGTTTTTTAAGATTACTAAAAGAACATCTTTCTTGTTTGTAACAAAGACCTGTAATATCACGAAAGACTACCTTAATGTAAATTCAAAACTCAGTAGAGAGTTGCAACAGAGAGATGTATAGCCGCCAAATCTTATGCACCTCATGGAATACATAACCTTTAACTTGCAAGGAAAGGTTCGCGGGTGTCAAATTCAGATCTTAATGAACCTTGGTAGGTAGAGTATGTTGAGATTTGAAAATAAATTTTGTTTGTTTTTGCTGAAATACACCCTGAGGAGGTGAAACACTCCATCGTAAATTCACAGATTTTCAGTTTTCTTGATTTAATTATTATTAAAGTTTAAATGCAGAATGTTCCATTTAAGCGTCAGTCTCTTATGTTAGAGCAGATCATAGTAGTATGGAAACGAAATTAACGCCAGTTATGAATCTCTAACATCCTTTATTGATTTTAAACCATTGTCAATTATGCAAGGGGTTCCAAATGTGTAGAGCAGGTCATACCTTATGCTACTAACACAAAAATCATACATATATTGCATACATATGTCTTCTATTAAGAAAAATCATCATTAATTTGTAAAATTCCATGAGTTATTATGTCTCAATGTTCATAATTCATACAAATGTAAACACGGGATTATACGTGATAACAAATCCTTAGTATTAATAATAATGAATAAAGTATTTATTTTAATGCGTATTTAAATTAAGTATTTATGATTTGGTAGGTAATGAAAGTTGTTAAAATATGCTTAAAGCAGAAAATGTTTTTACCCCAAGAACAATGAATAAATGCAAAAGCATCACATTGAAAGCAATGGGGAGGCAAAATTCATGAGATGTTCGAATGGTCCAGGTTGCTTCTCTATATAACTGGACTTGTACCAGGCATATGCAAACAAATTGATATATTCATACGGCAACGACTGTGTATTAATGATTACAATTTCATTATTTCGTAAATGGAGATTAACACTATAATTTGAGATAAGGTCAGAAAATTGTCGAATAAATCCCCTCATATTTGAAATTCATAGACGTCCAGTGGTTGAACCATATACATATGTTGTTTTCTTTGGTATTATCAGTATTTGAACATCTTTGTTGGATGCGACCTCTTTCTTGGCCGACTTTGGACAGTGACCTGTCTATGAATCTAAAAGTATTAAACTTTTTGGCCCAATGCTTGATAAGTAAACATTAGGAAACCAATTGTGAAATAAATAAGTGCTTAATTTACCTAAAGATGAGGCTTGAAAACAACGTTTGCAGATCGAAATAGGGTTTGTTGTACTTGGGACTTAAACTTGCCACCAGGTTCTTTTAGTACTATCAGTAGTGGAGACATTAGTTTACCAGATACAGTATTATATATTATAGAATCGTGTTAGATGCAGTTGTAAGACCGCCTTTATATACGATTTCTGCTTGATTTTGAATTTGTCGAGTAGGTATATATTGGTATGGTATTATGTAACCACAACGTTTTTATGTATTTGTTTTTCTATACCTGGTATATTATCAAAATATCTAGAATCGAAAAAATAGCACCAATGTCAAAATCTGTATACCCTTAAAATTGGCATTAAAAGATAATAATACCTTAACCATAAGTTTTCAAATAATAGGATGACCAGTTTTTAGGAGTAAAGGCATCACGTCAGAGGCATGTAACTATAAAGCAATTGCAGATCGACTTGGGTAGTGTTAGAGATACTCGAATAAGTACCCAAACCATTCATAATAGGTTGAGTCAGAGTAGAATAAGAGCCAGAATAGCCAGCTCCTCGTCATACTAAGAATAATAGAATCATCGAGTAGTACACTTAAGGTTTACTAGGGAACATATCAATTAGAAAATTAATGACTGGGCCAACATATTCTTCACAGATGAATCAAGATTTAATTCTTACGCCTCAAATAGACGTATAATAGTGTACAGACGAGAGGATAAACGCTATTCCCAGCACAGCACCAGATCTGCGCTTAATTTCGGTGGTGGCTCTATCATGGTTTGAAGAGACATCTCTTTAGCACGTCGTACAGAGTCAGTATCAGCAAACAGCGGTACAATGACTACCCACAGGTGTACAACAAACATGTTGTATAGTACTATACGTACCAGTAATGGGCGACGAATACTTATTAATGCCCTATGTAGCAATAATCGCCCGGGAATACCTTGGTGAGGTTGGCATTCCAGTCTTAGACTGCGGTTAGTCCAGGCATGAATGCTATCGAGAATGTGTGGGACGATCTTCACAGAATGGTACGGACTCAACACGTTGCCCCAGTAGAAGTGCAGAAGATGCCCTCCGTGAGGAGTGGCAAAATTTAGACTAAGCTTAGATACGGAGGTTAATTGAACCCATGCCAAATTGAATGCGAGCAGCCATAAGAACCAGGGGTAACAATATTGAGTATTAAACTACAATCCTGTAAGTCTTTCTCAAAAAATATTGTTCTACCATATCCGCTTCATATAAATTTCAAATATGAGTTTCCGTTTTCATTTGGTCCCTATGTTATTGAAACAATCGTAACAATTGTTTCGTAGAGTATATTAGGATACGTTTAAAAATTCCTTTAGTCATAAAATCATTCATGTGCTACAAAAATAACTTATGCGATACTTTTTCTGCAGAGTGTAGAAGGGATTTTACTTTTTTATATCCTGTACATTGTGACGAATACGTAGGCTTCCACGGCCAGAGTTAGTGCCACTTGGGTTTCCCCTATTTCTCCTGAAGAGGCATCCTACGACGGCGACGAAACTTCGAGATGCCACCTTTCTCTTTAGTCCTCTTTCTTTTTTATGCCTCTCTCGCCCCCCTCTCCCCTTCTGTCTCTCTTTCCTTCGCTTACTTTTTTCACCTTTCTTTCTATTTCACGCACCCCCGCCCCCTTTTTCATTCTTCTTCTTTTTATTTCTTTCTCCTCTTACTCTAATTTCATTTCTATATGTTATATACCTCATCATGACACGGTCCAATTCCGGAGGTAATTCGTTTATTACCCGTACACTATTGTTTATTACTTTATGCAACATATGAAAGAATTACAAGTTCCAACCAATTGCAATAATTTTCCAAGCAACGATATACATGTTATGTCTTCTATGTTTGGATAAATATATTTATGTTTACATACGTGTCCCTACAGTAAGCCAGTGGTAGGATGGCCGTTCGATTAACTCTAAACAAAAATTGTAATACATATTTTATTATATAAGAGGCATATTATTACAGTTCGATATACATACGTACATATATGTAACTAACTGTGACATCCACGTCGTGTCGATGTTTTAATGAAATCGTTCAATTTCATTATTCATTTCCAATTAAAATGGGTACTATATGTAACCCAATAATAAATTTATTTATTCGATTTCAATCATGAACGTTGAAAACACTTCCATTTCCATGATTTTGTGCTTATCGTTAATAAAGCATATGGCATGTGTTGTATTTCTAAAAAGGAAATGACAGGTGCTTTCTAACGATATCATGTCTCCGTAAATTTGTAGTTAGAATAGAGAAATAACACACCGTACATACGTGAAATTATGGAATTGTTCTCACAGTACTATTACGCGTATGTACATGGGGTAATTTAGATAGAAACGTAACGTACGTAATTTCTACTGGCCTAACCGCACTATAATAATCTACGATAACTACGTCGATATCGTGACGTTTTCGTGCAAAAAGAAAAACGCCTATTAAATATTTCTCTTTTTCCTATCGAGTTTTGAATTTTCTCTTTTAACGGAAACATTCATCAATTCAAACATTTACGCGCTGGCATTCTTAACTTTAACTTTCAGACATGGGAACGCGGATTAGGTAAGTAATTCAGGTAACAGCATCGACGACTTACAAAAAAAGAAGTCTTTGTGTGTTTGATTTACCTTCTCGATTTTCAAAATCAACTGCTCGGCAGTCTATATGGGTGTATGGCCCAAGATGGCCGCGATTTGGAAACCAGGTAGAGGTAATGGGAATGCACGCATGACAATGACATTCTCATATAAAGATTCGAGTTATTTTCGTCGGGCATTGTGAGTACCTGCATGCATTCGCGCATAGTGAATGTGGTTGGTTTGGTTCGGTGTGCCGTTGATGAATGGGAAATGAACAAATGTCGTTTGACAAATGCATTTTTCTTCGTTAGTGGCTGTATTGAAATGTATTCAAAGTAATTCATTGAATATTGTAATTTCGGCAAGAAGTGCTCATATACGTGTTACAGAATAAACACGTTATACGATTTCTTGGCGTGGAAACTGATAATAATAATAATAGTAACAAGAATATATATTTGCCTAATAGATATCTACTCACAGGACAATGCACATAGTTGCATACATGAGGCGCACATACATAAAAGCTACAAAAATACACTATTCCAAAAATAATGTGCTGTATGCATACAATTAAAATTTAAATTTAGTCCGTAAGCAGAACCTAGATATAAATCTAAGTAAACAAAACAGAAAGATAGTAGCTCAAAATGGAAAACATACATCATATAATAAAATTCTCCCAGTATCAAAATCTTGATTACATTGTGTGATCTTGTATTATGCCGCGAGTGTGAAGATAGCAACGGTTTTGCGATGCAGCAATCTCGTATAAGTTGTATACTACACATATAACAAAAGTTTCTAAGAGGTTATTCTATATCCATAAGGTAAAAGATTACGATCCCAAATGTTTACAGTGCCTATTAGAACATGAACCGACGACGACGCAAGTTCATTGTCGGGTGGTGAAAGGGATGTAAAAGAAAATAAAAATAAAAAATTATTTTTCGACATCGCCTTATAAGATGGATAAACAAAGTCCACTTCACGCTGTTGTATGAGAACCAATAAACTGAATCTCGTCGAGAATACCCACCAGAAGCTCCAAAGGAACCCTTAAACTATTGCGTTTGAATCCTTTCATCCCTAAGTAGCTGGTGGGTATAGTAGGGATATCAAACCAATGAGGTATACTTTAGCTTTCTCCGAACCAAGACAAATTATAACATTTTAGTGGTAATGTGGTTACTAACTTTACGACGTAATTTTACAATAAAGCCAAGAGATTTTGTTGCCGCCAACTATAAAGTGTAATCTGTAAAGTTTAACTGGGCATCGAAAAGTAACGGGTTGGGTACTTTACCATGTTCGGAGAAATTCTGTTTAAAAGATCGTAGATATAACCCACAAGCTCCCAATCTAACTTAATAAGTCATTGATAAAGATAGTATAAAGTAGTGGACCAAGACTTGAAGCTCGTGGTACGCTAGAACACAAACTAAATAAATCAGATGCATACATGTTGTATAAGCCATAATCGAAGCATTCCTAATATAAGATCGATCATATCAATTTAACAAGAGTTAAACAACATCTAATAGTGTCCGGCTTATTCAGAAGGAGATTGTCTGATATACAGTGTGACTTAGAAAAAATAGTTGTAGTAGGTCTGCTGTAACAAATTTATGCTGATGAACCAGAAGTAAAAATTTTACTAACTTTTCAACTTTCAGAAACTTTTAATAACACTGTAAGCTGATCGGTTGGCACCAAGGCACAATGCCTAATAATAAAAGCAGGTAGTATATCGTATCACCAGCTGTTATATCTGGTTTAAGCTTAACATTACTACACCATCTTTTGCTCTTGAATAAATATTAAACGATACATAGGATGTAGTCACAATGGGGCAATAGTTGCGACTGATAAACGCTTCTTATTCCATAAAGAGATATAGATATACAGGATGGCTCGATTGTAATTAATGGTCTTTCCAAAAATTTAGAACTTAGCAGATGTATAACAAAACAAGTTAAAAATAATGTCAAAATTTAAGGCATACACTCTGTATTTTACTCTGTTGGATTCATTGTATGATTCGGAGAAATGCAGTTAAACATTTTGTTTTCCCCGAGTCGTGCAATAAGTGCAACAGGGAAAATTTTCTAATTCTGAACTATAAAAAAGTTATATGGAATAATAGAAGTTGGAGAAATCTACTTTCATGAAAATTTCGAAAATAATAATAATAAATTGCCTGTATTTATAAAACAACTACAAAAGTGGGAACTGGCTGAGTCTAGGAAATGCTACTCCACTCAACCAGACCCCACAAAATAAACAGAACAAGAGCTTGAAAGAATAGACAAACACCAATCATAAATACAAGCAAAACTTAGATTAATCGTATAATAATAAGGAAACTAACAAATACGGGGGTTCATTCACGAGACAACAAAAAAGAACACCAGCACATTAAAGAACCGTAATTAAAAGAAATCGAAACAAAACTAGCATATTAAGTTCACGTAACAATTCACTAAGTTTATATAAAATGTAATACTCCTAACCACCTAAACTGAACTTGGCGAGTTCACTCACTGCCCGCCATTTGCCAATTTCCACCAATAACTCAAAATAATAAGATAAAACCAAAATTGGATTTCAATAACGAATTTATTTACAAGAAATTACGTCAGTTTGCATATTTCCCCAAAATTTCTGAGCAACATAAAAATTACGACAATAACAATCAAAATTTTATTATAATTCATTATTATAAAATATTAACATTTTATTGCTCCTCCTTTCACTTTGAGAGTTTCCAACATTCAAGCAATGGGACCTTCATGCGACTTGTATGAATGTTTCCCAACCATTTTCTTTAAAATATGCAATAAATGTTCTATTTGCGACGTATCAAGCAGGCTACTCTATCAATGGAATGCATTTGGTTTTATTTTCGTTTGATAGTGTCACAAACGCTTGATTCGAGTTATTACGTACGTCATACTATTCAACTGTCACTTGTAAATAAATATTTCTTCTATTGCTCATACATAATTTGCTGGGCAATTATGTTGACTCCACGCTAGACAGTCATAATACTGTACTGCAAATTCGAGTAGACTACTCAAACTTACCATTCAAATACAGTATTGAAATTTTAATTTAATTTATCATTTTCAGACTGACAACATTAATTATATCTAAGATATGCAACAAAAGAATTTCGAAAATGCTGTGCCGAACGTAGAAGAGTGATTATAATTTGTAAGAGGGTAACATTTTATAAATGTTACTGCTTTATGAATATAAGTATATTTTTCTCCTATTTATTTTTAATTTATTTCAACATATATAGTGCCTTTAAAATATTATTTTCCGTTGAATAAACCTATGTTTCATAATCTCCATAACCTTCCAGTATGAAGTACAATAAGCTTGACTAGTTTCCGTGTACAAAATTCCTGGTGTTATGCAGAAATTTGCGTACACCACTGTACATGAAAACTAAACGACTTAACAACTATATATGATTGTCAATATTATTACGTCGTCCTGACGAGAAACAGGATAACAGCGAGCGACACACATATGTACAACATCAAGAACGGCATTATGATCCTGTAATGACACTAGCACATCAGCATCAGCACAACAACCAGCAATAATATCTAAAAATAAATGGTAAATTGAATCGCAGCGGCAATTTTTAAATCTAGTACATTATATAATTTAACGATGAGAATGCTTTTACAGAGGAAGTAACCAGTCGGATGCAAGTTGAACTCTGTTAGATTTAACAATCTATTTCCTAAATTAAACACGGCTCTTTAGGAGGTTATCACCATTCGGACAGTTGGACGAATTGGATCGACACGCTACGATCTATAGGATCTGCTTATCTGCTCATTATACGTAACGACGTGTCTGCATTATGTACAGTTGCTCGATAAATTATTAGCGCACCTGAATATTTACTAGAACATGCGATAAATGGAAACGGAATGCTATAACGGTTGAAACAAAGGCATTTGTATACTTCAAGTTATTAAGGGAGATTCTAAAGCGAATTTTGAAATATGGGATAATTTTAATATAAGAAGTAGATCAAAGAATGTTAATTTTGGTAAATGCGAAGGATATAAGAACAATTTAAATTTTATTTCGCCAAACCGCTTGACAGAAAAGGACTTTAAAAACTTACCACTACACTTTGCATCTGGGAAACAGGTAAACAACACTTTCCCCATTGACAGAATTTGGTTTTCCAAATCACCAAAAAAATAAATTTTGTTTGTTTTAAATCGCTCCAAACCATGGAAAATTAAGAAACTTGGCACATACCTCAACAATAGCTTATCCATACGTATAAAGGACTTATTTTTCAGAATGTGCATAAGTGTAACACTATATTCATACAATTTCGTAAGCTTTAGGTTAAGAATAACTCAAAACTATTTCCACTGAGCATAAAAAACAATTGATGGTCGAAATTTCTAGCACAAAAGATATACCACGTGGAAGGAAACAACAATTTTTCAAATATGACATATGGTTCTTTCGTTCAGTGTCCCTCGATACCAGCAATGTAAAATATTGTAAAGTATTGATCGATTAACCATATTAAATTCCACAGAGTATGTATACCAATATGTCCAAACTGCATGGAACAAGGAATAGAGATGTTTAAGGAGCATCTATTGGTAGTTTTTCTTTTATTTATTATTTTTTATCCTCATCTATAATACAGCAAAGATAACATATCTAGTGTGATCGAAAATTGAAACAAATAACTTTCTGCTGTCGTAATGCGATAAGTTCATCAACGTAATTTTCGAAGATTTCTGATTTTTGCGGATGGTGTCTTAAAGACCTAAGAGTCGAAGTAGCAGCAGAGCGTTTTCAGTATGTTACAAAACGTTCAAAAATAAACACTAAAACATCCGCCCCCTGCTGTGATTTGAGTGTGTATTATAACACAAAGTCCAGAGTTACTGCTTTTGGCAAAGGAAACGGTAGACCAAAGGCAGTACAAAAACGTTCCAAAAGGATTATTTGTTACCATATATTGTAAGATTAGATGCAACAAACAGCCCATTCCTACAGATATCTCAGTAAAGTCCACAATACACAAATTAATAATTAATTCGGAACGCAGTGTTTCAAGAACACGTGGAGCCTCATTTTCAACCCAGTTATCGACTGACAATGAGAGTCCATGTGCTCTTGAAACGCTGCGTCCCGAAAACATGATTAACATGTGTGGTATGAAGCTTACTATAATTTCTGTGAATTATACAACCATACACTCCTTGCAACCCTTATGAAGCCATACGTATATACGTTCATGCGCGAGAACGTTAGGTAATTCATAATCTAGTAAAAATTGAGGGTTGGTGGAGGGCAGTACCTTGCGCGGGCTCCAGGTTCGAATCCCTGCACTGTTTCTTAGGATTGAGGTTTTCTGTGGTTTTCTTCTCTCCATAGCGAATGCTGATGAAAAATATGTCTTAAGACGCAGATGTAATAATAATTCATGGCCGGCCGAAGCCTTCTGTAATTGGCGAAAGCTCATGGGGGATGCCAAGGGATGGAATACTATTTTCATTATTAAAATTATTTAAACTCCAAGTGTTTGCCATTACTGGATTAGACCGCAAATTTTTCGGATCTAAATCGAACTGAATATGTGTGGAATGTTTTAGGGAGCTTAGTATCCTTAGGAAACTGTGGCAATAAGAAAGAACTAATGATTTATGATATCAAAGAGTAATTATTACAAAGCTTTAAAAGAAAAGGTATATAAATCACAAAGGAAAAGATATATTCAAAAATTATTGCATCGACACCACCGTAGCAGGAATTTAAATTCTATGCAGGAATTTAATGCAGGAATCGGGTAGCGACTGAAAGCACTCATGTTTTAGGGTGGATTGCTCAGTGAAGCGAAATATACGATTGTTTGTGTGATTATGCAAATTATCTTAGCTTTATTGACAATATTCTTCAGTACAATGGGGGCCACATCATTATAGTTTTGGAAGAATTTGAACCCACGACCTCTGTATTACCGGCGCATTATGCTACCATTATACCACGAAACCACGATGACGCGATGTCCGATTTTTTGTACTACTAAACTAGTTTAATTTACGTTGGTTAATTGCAAGGAAATTGCAATTTTATCATTATTAATACCAACGGTGGATTAATATTAATATAAGTTTGATTGTTAAGAACTTGCCTTTAATAATAATATAGTGTCTGTGAGATATTGCGATATATCTACAGACATCCTGACATCTAGGTATTAAAAGCGATTTGAACTCGCAAGTGGTCTCACAGTTTAATGGTAGCAATACGCGCAGGTAACGCAGAGGTCGTGGGTTCAAATCTTTCCGAGACTGACGTTATTTCAGTAGATGAATAGGATGTTATAGTTCTTATAAACGGCTTAGTTTTTTTCAGGATTTTTATGAAATTTTCTACGACAAAAACTGTTTTGTTTAGTGATATCAACAGATATGAAAGATTGGAAATACAGAATACGTAAAACCTATCGAAATAGACACAGGCAATTGCAACATGAGACAAACGAGATTTACGTTAGATTCGGTCATTACTTTGGTATACATGGAGGTCATCTCAACATTTCGTTCAATATTAAGGTAAATTTTTGATTCAAAATGATTTTGTAATAAAATAAGTATTGTCAATATCATAACGTTTGATTTTCTCTCTTTATTGTCTATCCCAAAAAGTTTTTTCCTATCATTTCCTTATTTTTTTAGAAACTAGTTTATAAATCTTGGTAAATTTTACTGGTATATGCACTAAATTCTGGTTAACCATAATTTTACAACGAAATGTAGAAAAACAAATCAATACTAAAAATTGAAATATTGATGTGTAAAAACCTTTGGTCAACCTTCAGAAAGCACAGCAATACACGAGCGCTACCTAATCCCCGTAGCAGTCCGTCATCCATAAAATTGTCCCCGAGCGTATTTAGCTGAAAATTAATTACGCCCATCCAAAACATCTGCGTAATTTACTATCGAATTAATACATGCATCATCCAACTCTAGCTTATGCCGAATCAATTTAGCTAGGAAATTAATTTAATAACGCATTTACATAACAAAAGCCGACGTTTTCGCTCGTCTGTATCGAATCCAATCCATAATCCGAGGCATAACGAAATTTTCGACACGAACGGTAATAAAAAAAGCACACAGTTCTCGTTCGGGCGCCATGTTTGCGTCGTCCGCGATAAATAAGGGAAGAAATCCAATAAAACGAAGTGCAGTTTTTGTACCGCCGCTACTACACAAACGCTCCGAAATAAGGGCTTATACGCGAAACCGTTCAGGCCTGGACGCCCCGCCACCAATACACCGTTCACAAAAGCATACCGAAAGTATGGCTAATTCGCAGCAGCGACCACATAAATTTTTAATAAAAAAAAGTGGTACATAGATGAAAGAGGAGAAAACGACGTGCTTACGGGTAAAAACGAGAAAGAGATGGCGAGCTTTCGATACGCTATGGTGTACGTTATTTCCCATAAATATTATTAATGAAATCGCCGATTCGAAAGCTTACTCTCGCTTTCGCCATGTCGCGTCTAGTAGGCCGCGTATACCGCGCACCTATATACAACATTTTCGGTAATTACAAAAAATATGTAACATAAATTACGAGGTAACGGGGCGGAAATGTGACGTCACGCGGTGTGAGACATTGCCGCGCTCTATAGCGAGAGGGATGCGAGGGGTGGGGGTTGCTGCTGGTGCGAGTTTTAATGGCTGGCGGATGCAGCCACATATGTCGAAGATGGTATCCGGTCACCTTTGACCGTGGAAACCTGAGGATAAAAACCTACAACACGTTTTATACACGTAGATGCATACGCACCTACAGTCAGATGCAAAAAGATTTAGTCAATTCGGATAGGATATCTTAAGGAACTTTCTAATATTTTTTGGATAAATTGATATGAAATTTCCGTTGACAAATTCGTCGTGATGTATTACAATTTCCTTATAATTGCCTTGAAGGGAGAGGACACGGGTTCAAATGCTACGGGAACTAACTCTTTCAGAAAAAAAAAATTAAAAACGTTGGTAATTACAAGGAAATTGTAATTTATCATTGTTTGGGTTAATTTCATTTAATTAAATAAAAATGTTTAATTTACATTTGTTACTAAAGCTCGCTGTTCGAATTCAAAAATTGGAATTGGTAATTTTCTTTTGGGTTTGAATTTAACCGAAAGCTTGCAACAGCTAAAGAAGCTTATTTTATCCCGCTCTCTGACTAAAATTACCTCTAAATGCCATTGATTTACTATTGTAGATATTAACAATATCAACCAACCCACTTCTTTAAAAAGAATTTATCTAACAAATTACCAGCGTCTCTTGTGCTCTGGGTTGGAGCATCATCATGTTGAAAAACATTTTTCTTCGTAATTCGAAATGTATATCTTCAATTTCATCAAGTAAGTTATTTCGTAAAAGAATTTAATATTTTTGGGAATTTAAGCTCCCATTAAAAAAAAAATAGGACCAATAACGCTATTGTTAGATATCCCGCACTAAGCATTGGCTTTAAAGTGATGCTGCTCATGAGCTTCAACGACGAAGAACTTATTATTCTATTCTATGGAAACGTTACTGTATCGCTAAACTATCCAACTGTCTTTGATGCCAAAACTTGACACCTGGGTGCTTTTCAAAATCTCAATAATTTGGAAAAAATTCATCTCCTTTCTGGCAATGTTTTTCCTTTTGTAGTAGAACTGTTTCTCCCTGATTAAAAAAAATCTAAATTTGAAAACTCACAGCACTTTAAAAGATAACTTCCTCTCAGTTTAGCTTTGACTGCAATCCCCAATATTGTCCTCACATCCTCACTTCGTCTCAGTTTCTGTCAAACTAGGATAATGGAAAACTTCTTGGGACATATTTTAATAAACATGTTAAGAATTTTATTTTACAAACGATGTTTAAGTTAATTTCGACGTTTGTTCATGTATTTTTACTTTTGTTATCTTCTAATTATAAATAAAGAAATGCTAACGATCAATTCGTTAAATATAGCGCAAAACAGTTGAAAAAGAAGTTTATTATAAATTTTGTTTAGATAAATACAACAATTATGTATTTAGTGTTAATGTTTTTGTACCTAATTTGTTATCTGCCAACAAAAATTATTTAATACTTAGTAACTAAATATTTCTAACCAGAAATGCATGCAATCTTTACAATTTTTATGCCTAAATAATTTTAACACTAATTCGAAATTTAACATAACGAACAAGTGAGAACGAATGAAAAGTAACATTTTGATAAGGTTAGTACACAATGTTGCTGTAGCAAGACACTAATTAATCCACACACACAAAGTTCAAACTTAAATATAGTTCGGCACTTAGTAAATAAATAAGAAGTAACGAATCTGGTTCACTAATTGTTGTTCCTAGCACAGAAGAAAAGATCTAACTCTCCCGAAAAGTAGAATACACCAAGTACTTGGATCCCCTTTGAAAACATTTTTTTATTTTGTTCGGTTAACCATTCACTTACTATCATCGACGCTTATTTGTCATCAAAAAACAAAAATAAGCTACTTTTAGATATTCTTTCAGTTCAGAAAATAAAAAGTAGTCACTAGGGGCTCCTGGTGGTTCAAAAGTTTAAAAGACGACGTTCTGAACGGCAACTATTGCAACTTCGTTCTTATGATCCCAAGTGCTGTTTTGACGGAAGAACAATCCCCGTTGTGATTTTGCTTTCTATTTCATTTTATTAATATATTCATATATCAATGCATTAAAAAATCTATAAAAATAATCTTTTCAAAATCCCAAACAATTGTTGCCATAATTTTTCCCGCTGATGGCACGCCACGAAATTCTCTGAAGGCTTTTCGCCTTTAGAAAACTCTTACGCCGCTATTCTATGCTTTTGCGTTTCGAATATGTATCCAAAGCGATCAACAAATTCTTCCAGAATTTCATCGGGGTCCCTGTTAATGGGCAAATTGGTTTCGGTAGTAATCTGGCGGTTATATATTTGGTAATATTTTTGATATCAAGCCCGCAGAAACTTTTTTGAATCCTGATTCAAGGTGTGAATTGTATTCCACGCTTCCGACCAATATGTCACATACCTGTGCTGTAAATTTAAGGCGTAAGATAGAAGCTTAGCGTTACGATAAGGCGTTAACGGCATTATGTCCAGCGCAACGTGTACAGTATTTGAGTTGGCTAGAGTCTAACATTCCCAATGACGACAATCTGTGGTAACAAACAATTTTATTGAAGTATCTCATGTGTGTAAAATTGACTATGAAAAATGACATAAACATTACCAATGATGATAACCTGTGATGAAAATTTAACATTAAGTATTTCATGTGCCTCTACCCTTGATATTTCAATATATGTATTTGCTGTTTCGAATATATACGAAAAATAAATCGCGAAACAACAATGAACAATAGACAATTGAAACCAGTTACAGATTTTTAAAAGTTTCCCGCTGTTTTAATACTATGACCTGATGTGTCTGTAATACCTTAGAGCCAGATATTTATTAATGTAATATTTATAAATAGATAAAATTTGTTCTTTTTGGACTCCATCTAAGAGTGCATATATAACAAATTGAAATATGTACAATTTTTCTTCATTGTATAATTTATAACTCCTTATTCTTTTTTTTTTCGTTGTAATGATGCCAGCCAGCACAAAAGATTCTTGGAGCAATTAAAGCCTTTATAACGTTATAATTTTTATGACATCCTTTGATATACACTCAATTACTCAAATTACTATTCCTTTTACAAAGATCTAGAGCAACAAGCACAATAAAGAATACGTAAATCGGTATGGAGCAAGAAATGGACTAATACTTTTCAACTCGACTGTATAAACTGACTCTTCAGTGCGGTAATAACGTTACGCATTGCACTATACGATTACTAATTCCACAAGAGATGAAAGAGAAAGGAAGATGGACACACGTGTATTTACATTCATTCCGCCGAGTTGTCTTTCTTCTTCCCTTTTTTTTTATTTTTACCGCTTTTACACGGATATTCTATTTGTTCGCCCGAGTTTATTTTGTCTTCCTTTCCGTGGGTTAGGTCGATATCTTCCATTCTCCTTCCTTCGAATAGGATTCCATCGGGCATAATAGATTTCCTTTCTTTTCTAGGATTTTCGGTTTAATTTTACGCGCTGCTACCTGGCTTTAAATGTATCGAATTATGTTTGATCTAGCGTTAACCTTATTTGCTTACGTTTTCTGTAATGTTGGATGTTCCGTATCTCGGTCCAAAGTCAATATTTTATTAGATGGCGCCAAAATATTCTAGGAGAAAAAAAAAACATAATATTAAGTAAATTTACATGATAATCTATGCACATCAACCCCTACTTGTTTTATTTTGATAATGAAAAACATCGATAGAACCTATGTACCTAGATGAATATGGATATCTAAATATGAAATAGGGAGATTCCGTGAACCTCCTTTTAGAACCTGCAATATTTATTTCTAAGTAAAATAACCATTGGTGCAGTGAATAGTGAGTTAGAAAACTTATTTAGCACACTATAAGTTATGATAACATTGATACATCTTATGCAACGCAATTGTCTTCAAATAACAAACAGCAAATGGGTTTAACGGACAGCTGCATGTTTTTAATCTCTACATATCAACGACAAACGGAAATTGAAATATTTGCTGATGTATGAATATATATATATATATATATATATCTATGTATATTCTTATACACGTTACTATTGCTGGAATTTTATTGAAACACCTTTAAATTAGTCTAAGATAAAAAAAATGCAATTAGTACATTGACATTGCCGGTAATTTAACGAAATTCTATAGCAAATAATGCTGTCACTTATAATTAAAAGGACGTGAAAAAAATTTACAAAATATTGTTGTTATGTTCGTTAATTACATTATTTAATTCCGTTATAAGTTAAAAAGATCCAGTAAAAGCTTTAAAAAGAATTATCCAAATAACCTATATTTAGCGTAATGAACGATTTAAATTATAAAAAAGGGTTAAATAAAACCGGCAGTTGCTCAGGAAAACATTGACTCTGTGCGCAAATCAACAAAGATCGATATGTGACATGCGGGATGAGACATCACTGGAGATTTCGAAGACCTTAATTCAAAAAAATAGTTTCCCATTGGCGACCGCATCTGTTGATCGAAGAAAGACAGCAGGTAAGGTGAATTGGTATCAAAATACTCAGATGATGTAGCAACAATTCCTCTACAAGATCAAAGAAGTGTTACTGCCGATTGGTATGCAACCATCTATTTGCCGGAAGTCATAACTAAGTTCCGAAAAACTAACCCCGAACGACAAATCCTCCTCTACCAAGACAATGCAGTCTGTACAGTCCAGATCTAAGTCCCGACGTATTCTTTACCCTTCCGAAAATCAAGCGCGGCCTGCGTAGTTAAAGGTTCCAATTGTCAGAAAGAGTAGTGAATGCATTTAAAAACGCAATTTTGACTGTACCAACAAACGAGTGAAATAATTGCTTCCAGAGTTGGTGCAAACGCATGCAAAGGTAAATTAATCTTCGTGGAGAAGACTTCGAAAAACAATAAAGACTTCAAAAGCTATATTAATGTCAACCCTCGTAGAACATGATTAGAACTTAATCTTGATCAAACAAATTCTACTGAAGTAGTTGTTCAATATAATGTGGATATTACTTGGATTCTTTCCCACATGTTAGAATATTATTAATATTCTATTACCAATATAATTAAAATATTAATTAATGGAATTGCAACAAAATCAAAATACAAGTTTGCGATACTCATGTCAAAAGCATACTTAGTACCATTAATCAAAGGGAATAGCTAGTTGCTACTGTAAATATTTTTAAGTAATATAACATCGGCAGTATTGCTCACCAGATCAAAGAAATATTTATTTGTATACACCTTTGTTGGATTTCGTTTAGAGCCATGTACAGTAGCTTGCTGGAATATGTAATCTTCTCCGAGCATTTGCCCACCAAAGACTATTAAAACTGCGTCGAGAAGTTCAACATAGGAATCACAATTTATTTAAATCGGAATAAAACATATCTTTCAGATCTAAGATCCTATTTTTTTTATTTTAATGGTAAACATAATGTTCATCTTTCTGATTTGTTTAAAAGATCATTTAATAAAATATCACAAAATAATTCACCACTCTATGCCATTATTTTATCTAACCACACTCATAAAGTTTTTGTCTACGCAAAAAGAATAGTAGCTTTTAATTTAGTTCATTTATATATGCGTCCGATACAAGCGGATACATCGATGAACGACTTCGCACTTCGAAAAACCTGTGAGCTTTTGCTTTATAAGGGAATCATTAACTGCGCCTGAGTGCTATATTTGCGGACAAGCTGCACTTATTCGTTGTGCATGGTGTAAACAATTCCTTCATTATCGCCATAATAAACAATTTGTGAGCATTGTAATGATACTGTACCTTTTAACAAAGTTTTCACACAGTTATAAGTAAACACTAAACTCGATCGTTACGAATAAAATTATCTTATAGATAAAACCTCTCTGTTTTAGTTACTGGATACATGGCAAACTTAATATATGAATATAAATCCAAAGAAGTTTTATATTTTTAAAAAAATAAACATTTTTACACTTACAAAAACCATTATTCCTTCAGATGGAGGAAAACTACTAATACTATATTTCAATATCAGTAAAACAGTTAAGATGTTCTTTAAGGTACTACTTAATACTTCCCATAACTATATTAACACAAAGATCAAGGAGTTGTGTTGCCTTTAGGATGCCCTATACTCAGAAAACCGGCGAATGGGCTCCTGAAAAAATTAGCACTGTTTTTACAGTAAATTGGTCTACAAATCCACGTACTTTCGTTCAAGTCGTGAGCAACACTTACAGGTGTTCAGCAGTCAGTTATATTGAGCATTTCAAGACATAGAAATACGAAGACGATTTCACCATGGTAAATATTTGCTGAGTTTATCCGTGTTTTATAAGCCTACTGTCAACGATTTGCACAAATCTATCATATAGATAAGTTTTTACGCTTAATATAGAAAAAAAATAATTTCGTATGTTGCTTAAACATTAGTTTTTACGTAGAAGGTGTTTAAAGAAACAAAAGAAATATTGCATAAATAGAGAGCACGGCTCATGCTGAACGTTTGAGGCCTACATGTATAGAACTTGTCCAGAAATGTCACCATAGATAAACTGGGATACATCGCTATATCCCAAAGACTAAGACACAATCAAGAAAATAGAAGACGAAAATTATTCCTTCGGCCAATGAAGGTATGGCAACGATTTTTTAGAAATCGAAAAGTATAATTTTTATTCACTATTTACGAAAAGAAAGGACATTAACTGATTAGTGTTATAGTGATGTACTAACACATTTCGCTGCTTATCTGAAGAAGAAATTGCTGCCTTTATTCAGAAAATAGGTTTCGTTCCATGAGGATAATGCGTCCTACCTTCATTTCCTATTCCAATCGCTAAATTTGTCGAATTACAAATTACTTTCTGATTTACGACATTCACTAGATCTGACCACCACGAGTTATTTATCCTTGTTATCAAAATTGAAAAAATTCTTTGCTGAAAAGTTAAAACAGATGTGGGTCAAATGAAGAAGTGATAGTCGAAATGAATGACTATTTTGACGAGTTTTCGAAAGATTACGTCTTATATGGCTTAAAGAAATTGGAAAATCGCCGAGCTAAATATGTATATAGGATTGCATAAAAATTATTGTGAAAAATGTAATAATTTTTTTGCTCTAAAATAACACTTCGTCGAAAATCAAATCACTGCGATTTGTCTCTGAGGGGAAATTATTCCAATATTCCACGGATAAGAAGTAATTCCGTAAATCTCTGCTAAAATAAAACTATTACTAATAGGATGTTCACAGATTTTGTGGTTTTCAAACACATTGTATCAATATAGATTCAAGCGATACGGTGCGTCAAAAAAAAAATAAGATATAAAGTCGTCCCACATCTACGAAAGTATAATCTACTTTTGTGGGGACGAATAGCATAAATCAAAACCGTCATCGTCTAATAAGATCGCGTACTCCAGTATCCAATACACGCGAACTCTAACAACAAAACCGCCCACGCCCGGTGTACACACACATCCATATGGCCTGCTCCATCTCTTCCTTACAACGTCGTAGCACATGCGACGGCGTTATGTATTTGTTTAATTGTGTATTTTGACTGGCAGAGGACGAAATATCGTCGCATACGGTTCAACGAAAGGCGAACGTTACACACGAAATGTGTGTGTGTACGCGCATATCAGAAGGAGACGACAGCTGAACTTGTGTGGCACGCGCTTCTTTATCTACATTGTTGTCGATTGTATGTAGATGCGAGCGTGTTTGTAGTGTTATTTCATCTGTCCGTCTGTTACCTTTCCACGATTAGAACCGTTTTGTACTTGTTACATGTACACGAACACGATCAATGTATGTATGTACGTGTATCGTATATATGTGTTATTGCTATTGCTTTACACGCTCCGGCATATCATTTGGCCAACAAACCAATGCATAAAACGTCTTTATAATACGGTAACATCAATGACGTGATAATACCGTATACGTACTGAGACTGTTGGTAGAGTGAATGCGGTAGCTTTTCTACCTGGACGGCGACGTCTGTTAGTCTCGCAGCTTGCAGATAATATCGCGTCCATATGTAGATGTATATATAGACTGACTGTTTCGTTTGCTGTCGAAATGAATGAAAGGCGAACACGGCGACAAGAATATCAAAATCGCCACCTGAATTGTTCGGGTCGCTAATAAAGACGTAACTGTTTGTTTTGGTCATCGGAATTATCTTGATTTGATTTCGGAAAGAAGGCAACAATGTGACGACGTTCCATTATAACAGTAATAAAAAAGTGATGCGGTATTCGGGGTTGGTTTTCATTAAAGATTTTAATAGTTAATACCTTAATTTCCTTCAAAAAAACTTTGTTCTTGCTACAGACTTGCACTGACATCCAATAAATTTTAAGATTACAATGTTTTAAAATCAAGCACTTCTATGGGTTTCTAAGGAATTTTTGTAGAAACGAAAGCTGTTCTTGCAATTCTAAGATGTTTAAATATATACACAATACGGAGGAGTAGCGTCTATGCTGGGAGGAGGAAGAAACAGTTTATGCCACTACCCTGTCGTATGCAAAATCAAATTCTCTCTCTTTGACAGTGTCTTTCCAACATCGGATGGACTTCGTCGAGTGAATTTCTAAAGTTTGTCAGGAGGATATATATATGTACTCCTAGGATCTATAATATTACATGGCTGATTGCAATCCTATTGGTTGATATGATCACCGTAATTATACTGGAATTCTGGTGGAAATCCTCGAAATCAAGTAGGGGCTTTGAGACAATAAAATTTTACTTACAGGATGAATTATCAAAAATTCTTCATTTATACTTAATCAAAATAAGAAATTACTGGAGAAAATCGGTATGAATTTTCACTGCAATTGTAGAAAATTACGCTATAACTTGTAGGTCATATGTATTATGCCAATTACAATCTGTAGGATCTTTTATATTTCTGTCGCCCATATGCATTATTTAAGCTTATTATAGTTTATACAACCTGCTACTACAGAAAGCTTGAGAAAGAAATGCATGATTTTCTAACAGTACATATACATAATCATACTTCGTTGTTCAAAATTGTGGTTAAGCCCTGCAAGAATATGATTTCATTCCTACAACCAAGACATAACAAATTCGTCAATAATTTTTTATAAACTGCTGTAAACACATTTTCACTTAAGAATAATGAAATGTATTGTATTAGTATACAATGTAAATATATTCTCTGTGTAGTATCCAATTATTATATTGAGAAACAGAAAGATCAAATAATGTCGATATACAATAACCAGCACAACTACAATATATCCCTCAAAGTACAGTCCAACTTCTACTTAATGAAGTCAATTATTCCTCTGTAAAAGTTCGTTATAAAAAATTTTCGTTGGCTATCAGTTTCGAGGTCTCAGGTTCGAATCCCGGGGTTGTGTTGTTTCTCAAGGTTGGGTTTCTGTGGTTTTCCTTACTCCATGGCGAATACTGATAACGAATATCCTAAGACGCAAGCGTAATAATAATTCATGCTCGGCTGATGCTCCTTGTAGTTGACGAAAGTTGCTGGGGGATCCGAAGGCGTGGATTATTATTATTACTATTTTATATAATCTAATCCATACATCCCATACATACATTATCTAGTAAAAAGGCAGTAATTCTCTTGTGAACAGAACAATTAACATGCGTTTTCTTCATAATATGCTTCGCGTATGTTCAGAGAATAAAGATATTAGCAGGAACATTTTCATAACATTGTAGTTCATGACCAATTGTTTTGCTTTGACCATGTCGTTGAATGCAGGGTTCTTTTACAGTTTCATTCGAATCGTCTTCCCCGTCATCATCGTTTTGTTATTTCGGCTACGTGATTACATATTACAATTTTCGGAATACCCTCGTCAGTTAAATTCTATTCAGTTGCAAAAATATCTTTACCAACAACAAAGTAATCTTCAAGTGCCATGTTGCTATCAATAGGACGTCTGCAGTGTTGTCCAAGAATTTCGAATGTCGCAGAATGGATATTCATCTTCTCGATTCACATCATCTAAAACTTCGTAGGACCCAGCTTTTGCAAAGCGATGCTTAATAGTGGATTAACTTACTTCGTCGCTGCACACCCTTGTCAATGCATTCTCGCAGGTTGATTGTCTGATTAATAATGGTAGAGTTGTTATCTTGAATTATATTTGTAATTTTCACTAACAACCTTTTAGGATAATGAAGGGCTGAAGTTTCGCCATCAGGTTTGGAGGAAAATAGAAAAGCTGTTTAACATTGCAAAAGCATTCCCTTTAATCATCCATGCTGTTTTTGTTGAAACGGTAATCAATTTCCAACGATTTTATATCTTTGAAACATGTTACATTTTTGAATTTTCCGATAAACAAAAATTACAATTTTTCGTTTTCTCTAATATTCGCTCCAATCATTACTGTGATTTTCTCTTTGCTTTGTTTTTTTTCCAAAACATTTATCATTTTTTAAAAATACTCTATTGAAAACAGACCCATTTCATCTGTGTAAAATGTCTTTAGACTTGTGCTCTTTTAAAATTCGTTTTATTTTTCTAATCATTGCAGCCTTTTTCAATAACCTCGGCGGTTTTACCACTGACAACTTTTTCAATAATACCCAGCCATCTTTTAAGTTTATCAAACCAACCGTTTATTGCTTGAAAATGTCGATGAGCAACGGAGTCCGCGAACTTTAAAGCTTGTTGTTTAATTAAAAGATCGGACATCGGAACATTCTTCTTGCTGCTCATACGTCCCACATTTTAACCAGTGTTTTCCACGTCCTGCATTTATAGTATATTTGCTTTTAAAATTGAATCGTAATTTTCAATTATGGACGATAGACTGCTTGGCAGCATACACAATTTTTCAGCAACATCTTTTTTCTTAATGCTTTCATTGATGCCCTCTAGTACTTTAAGTTTGCAGTTTATATTTAAATATTTTCGTTTTAACATGTTCATAGTGGTTAAACAACCTACCTGTTCGAAGTGCAACGCTCAACTAAGAACCTGATAAAACTTACTGAGTCTAATTTCATATATAATTCCTCGAGTTAGTGAAATGCAGAAAGCGTGACAATTTCATAGAGGACTTTCATGAAGATATTTTCTGTAAAAATCACAAAAAAATGTTTTATCTCTATTGGAAATTCGTATCTAAAGGTCCAAACTTTGTTATTGGGAAGTGATTTTGCAGGCAATTTCCTTTCGCAGCGTTTGGGAGAAATATTGGCTAAAGAGGGAAATTCGCTATTTGAAAGTTTCACTGTTCGTTCTCATATACACACTTTTCGAATAAAAACTTATAATTAACTTTTTTTTAACTTTAATAACTAAAGATAATCAGATACCTAAATTCACAACGATTGCAAGGACTGTGTGGTTGTCTAATGCACGGGTATCGGAGTAAACTCCACTCCACACAAATTAATAATTATTCGGAACGCAACGTTTCGAGAGCACGTCGAACTCTCGAAACGTTGCGTTCCATATAATTATTAATTTGTGTGGAGTGAAGTTTACTGCGAGAGATACCTCAATTATTTTTTTAGTCTAATAAGTTAATCGTGTTTCATTTCAATTTATAGCATGCAATTATTGCTTCTTTCATAGAGTTTTGTGTCAGGATGTATTCTAACCATTAATCGTGTCTGTTGAATTGTTTCATATTTATGCTTGACTTATTGCATAGTTGATCTTTGGTCTCGAAATGAAATAGATTGTTGTAATTAAATTAGTAAACATAAAGGAATTAAAATAATTGTTTTACTAAACTGTTTTTTTTTTTGCATTTATTATCGAAATCAATTGTAAAAACATAAGAAAATTCTTAATTTCGTTTAATATTCTGCACGTAATATATTCGAAACGTGATACGTGTAATAATTTGCTTTGCTTCGTGGCTTCATTAAATACATGTAATGTGTATGTGTAGGAATCGATTGTGTATTTTCTAATGTCAGTATTAACGTTATTTCGTGTGAAACGGCTAAAATTAGCGGCACAGAATATTGTTGATACTCGTACCCGTCTACAATTAGTATTCAAGTGGTCTCGTAACCTTTATCTACGCAAATAAACGATGTATGTACGTATACCGTATTTATACTTCATAGCTCGGTAATTTTACTATTTTTAGTTGGTACGGCGCGTGCTTTGTTCATTCATTCACATTAGCAGTCGCAGGAATTCGTGCAGACCATCGCTTTTCCACCTCGACATTGCCGTTTCCGTATTTTCCCTGCACCCGTACCTACGTAGCTACGTACACGTACCGTACCGTTATTATTTATTTACGCGCGTATACGCATCAACTACGAGCGTAGCGGGCTGTTTTTCCAGGCGTATACATATATGCGTGCATGCAGCGGTGTTGCGTGTGCCGTCCGTGAATATGCGTTTATGTGCGTGTACATAACAAGATTCACTAACCTAACGCACACAACGCCGTCCCGTACCGCCGCCGATCGGTGCGCTGGCTCGTTCCTTGTCTCTCGAACACCTAAAGCACGGCGAAGGAAGGCGACGCGAGAAGAACGGAGAACGTCACCGCGCGCCACGGCCGCGAGAAAGGATCGATAAGAATCCGAGTGCACCGATGACTCATGCGACTCTATACTGCTCCTCCTGCCTTTTCTGCACAGGCCGTCCCGTGTACCCCGTCCCACCGCGCCGCTCTGCATCCCTCCGGCACGAACTTTGTCGGTCCGTGCGCCTGCTGAAAAAATCAATCCCGGAGGAGAGACGCAAATGTCAAATGTTGCCAAATTTCAGGTTATGGCATTACCTAGCCTTCACTTCGCACCTCCTCACCCTCCTGTTCGTTTTCGGCTCACCCATCCGACACCGTCGGCGTCGCTCTTTTTTTGCATCACCTTTTTTCCGATGCTTTTCGCGTTGTACGCTTATTGTCTTTACGTACGGAGGTGCTTTTATTTCCGTTACGATTCCGGAATTCGCGTTTTTGTAAGCGGCGGGCGTTTTTTACGCGTAGCTCTGTAATTGTTTGCGCCGAACAACAACAGCTATAACATTATTGTCCTCTTTTATGACCCGTTGTTAGAAACTTTGAGTGTTTACAAAATACAAGCTCGGAATCACATCATTTAATCCGCATGTACAGTAGCATTAAATTTGAATGTTCAAACTTCCACCGCAAAATCGTAAAATGCAATAATTATACTATTATGTGCTTCTGTTTGGTATTCTGATCATTTTTTGCAGATGACACATAGTAGAAAAAAACTAGAAATAAGATACACAGTTTACACCCAAAGTTAATTTTGATCGATAACATGGGTACTGTTTGAACCCCTCCTGGTTTGAAGGAGGTATATTTTTCTTTGTAACACATTATTAATAAAACTAGTAAATACAATATATACACTATATTTACAGTTAGTTACAAAGTACACTTATTACACTGAATGATGAGTTAACCCGCTAAAGGATGAATTCAAACTGTATTCACTTCTAATATATATAAAACTATATCTTGATTTGGTGGAGATACACGTGACACCCTGCTTTTAATGTGTGTATAAAATTATGGCTTGATTGTTTCTATAACTATGATTTCATTTGTAGATACACGTATACTATTGCTTCTTAATATTGTATCTAACACTATAACTTTCTTTGATGCAACTACACGTTGTACTCGATTCAAATTGCATTGAGTTTGGTTTAAATAAGCCTTGGTTTGTCTTATCGGTAATTACAGGACTACCTGCGTGCCCTTGCAATAGTGAACATTCTAGATAATATCCGATAATATCACAATCGCATTTAGAAACCCCAGCAATAATACCCTAAATGAGAATGAGGGATTCGCTAATGAATACTAAGAAGATAAAATAAACAGGGACATTGCCAGGGTTTCTACTGATTTTAAGATTTGATCATACTTCATCATACGAATCCTACGAATATTTGAATGACAACAGACTATTTCTCTACAATAATACTAAACACCTTAAATATATGTAGATGAATATGGAATCCGATTAAATAGGAATACAACAATCGTTCAGTTTTGCCTGAACAGATACAATAATAAATGAAAATAATAATCGAAGTTTGTATAAAATTATTAACACTGTGTCAAGAAAAAATAAAAATTAAAAAATTATTTTAACAAAACGATCACATTTGAATATGTCCTAAGATGGACGAGTATTACGAGGGTTGCTATTTATAATAATAAATATTTGTCATCGAAAATACTTTTATTGTTTTTCAAAATATTCACCGCGACCATCGATACACTTTTGCATACGTTTGAACTAATTTTCATAGCAGTTTTTCCATTTCGATTAAGGTATCTCCAGAACATGCATTTTGAACGCATCAACCGCTTCTTCTGGTCTCGAAAACTGTTTACCTATTCTTCACGGATCGAAATAAAAAGAAATCATTGGGTGCCAAATCAAGATTGTATGGTGGATGACACATCATTTCGATGTTTTTACCGGTTAAATATTGAATTGTTTGGGTCAGTGATTGTTTTTTCGTATATTCACAAAGACTTCTGACAAATAAATGGTTCTGTATCATTCAGAATTGACCGTTCTAAGATTCTCTAGTGGCACTGTAATCGCATGCTCATTTATCCCAAAAAAAAGGCCACCATTTGCAACTTTAGCAAACCTCTTATCGTGTGATGTAGGAAGTAATATTCTGCATGACTACTTAAACTTTCTTTTATCTCGCAGGTGGCACATTGTAAAAATCTCGCAAGTTCACGAAAAACCAAATTTATATTGTCTTGTTATAATCCACTTCAATTACAAAGGAAAGTGATTTGATATATCTAAAATTTAGATGCGAACACCCTCACTAGCAAATGAAATTAACATGAAAACATTCCTGCCGTCAATAAAATGCTGATTAGTTATCATTTGCTATCTAAATACTTCAATATGTCTATAGGAGAGGAACTAAGTCTAGCTAGAAGCGTGCAACGTTTTGCCATTAGTAGTATCTTCTACTAACATATTTATTACTTTGAACCTAGAGCCTCATTTGGAGGGGTCAATAGTATTGGGGTGTCGCTGTATCTTAGTAGCGGACGACGCATCAATACTTTCCAGAAGCTGACCGTCTGCAACTTATTTTTCTGTCGCGTTTCTTTACGAAGGGGTGAAATGGAACATAAATGAGATACTGTTAGAATCATAAGAGAAGAGCCTTGCGTCACAAATTGCCGCGTCAAGTAACGACACATATTTGTAAAGTTATTAGTCAAGATACATTGAAGGATGAAGATAGAAATGTAAACGTATATCATTCGCTCGTAACATATCGATAAGACAGACGTTCTACTAACCCTATGCGTTGGAGTAAAGAAATATGGTATGGGTATGTATATAGCAAACCTAATCGCTTGATACTTAAACATTTGCGAGACGTTGATAATATTAACAATTAATTTAAGGAGCCACATTTGCTTTTTGAAACTAAAAAACAACCAAAAACATTATAATAATAATCAATTTACTGATGTGTTAGATGATGATGAGATATTGTTATTGGAATTAAATGGAAATCGTATGAATTACATCATATAAATATTACTTATAAGTTAGTAAATTTACTCACAATTAAGACTAGTTTCAGTACTATCTTTCCTATTCAAAGGTTTTGAAGAAATTGTCGATGCATAGTTAAGAGGTCATCTATTAAAACACGATATTCTGTTAGAGTATTGCCCGGACTTCAAGTCTATGTGGCATGGCATTGGAAATGATGTAAGCTGTTTCTTAGACAACAACAAAATGACTGCTATTGAATTATTCAATTTTTCTAACGAACGACCGTGACATATTACCTTTAAATTTCCATTAGATTTACTTGATAGTGCCAACATTATCCCGGCTAAAGAATTATTTCTATAATCGACATCAACATCAATTTGGTTTCGCCCAGCGTTACAAATTAAACGTGGAGTGCCGCAACGTAGTATATGCGGACCTCTTTTTCCTTATACTAGGCTTTGGCTCTTTGCAATTATTGTCACTTAGATCTGTTATTCAGCTCGAAATTGTCGGTATTGATGTTTGGAAGCGATTCAAGTGAGATACCGTCTTGCACAACACGAATATAAATATTAACGGTGAAAAAGTACCATGTACTCAACAGTCTAAAAGTCTGAGTGCAATACCTGGTTCTGAAGTTTTATACTATTAAGCTTATAGTAATATTTATAATAATATTGTGAATTTGTCCCGACAATTTTCAGATCACATTAGGAATTGAATATAGAGAGTCTAGAAAATCTAAGTTATTATAAAAATCAGATACAGAAGTGACGTACATAATTTTCACGGTCCTTTGAGCCATCCTCTTTATAAAACTACAATTTTTGAGGTTTTCTTTTTCTTTTATCACTAGAATGATGAGTGGTTTCTCTCATCGCTTTAAAACAATGTTATTACAAGGAAGAATTGTGTGAATTTTTGTTCAATCCCTAGTTTCATTTGGAGAAATTTTTACATGCGCGGGCAAACAGTTAAATATTTTTGTTAGATTGATTGCTTTTCTTTTATTTCTGATCCTTTCTTGTATTTTGGTTTGGAAAGAATAGTAAACGATTATCTGATTTATACATCTATTGACGAATCTAATCGGTAATTTCGCATGTGTATTCTGGAATCTTGTGTTATGTAGTCGATAAGATTGTGTTGTTATTATTATTATATGCTTTTAAAGGATGACTTTCTGGTACGTAAGCAATGAACGTAAATAACTGAACCCCGTTGTGGCAGAAACAAAGTCACATCTGCACAGTGCAAACTTGTTTCTGTTTAAACAATTCTCGTATTTATACGGCTCATGATTTATGTATATAATTCGAATGAATTGTAGTTAAATAGAGACGAAAGTAATTTCGTTATTCTCCGTAATATTACACTCTGAACCGGCTCCGTATAGTTTACCAGCATTAGGACGCGAAACGAAACTCAATTAAAACTCAACCCAGAGTATTCCGATCAATATTTTTCGAGCAATTACACAAATTTAATCTGGAAACTTTCGGTCGCGCTCTGTTTCCTTTATATATCTCCAGTTTGCCTTCCACATTTAGCGTTTTCCCTTTTCCCGGCACTATCCTTTTTCTTCTCTTCGTCATATTCTTGCGACTCTCGAAAATAATTAAGTTCGAGAACGATCGTTTTTAGTTGGTGATCTCGCTCGGTGCGGTTATTAAAAATTAAAATCCGATGCTAGGACGTTCGCAGAATATGAGACGTGAATATAATACATTCGTGTCGATGGAATCGAGATCGCGTTATCTATGCAATTTGGAAAAGATGGGGTATCGAAAATTTAATACTAATATAAGTGGAAAATTGCGTGGTTGGAGAGGGAACTAGCGACGAAGGTGGTAGCGTTTTGCTGCTGAGATTGTCCAATTTCGGGAAAGATGTCAAGCGGATAATTGAAAATTTTGAAATTTAATTCCGCACGAGACGTAAATTGTATCAAACTTAGACCTTGAAGAAATGCAACTGTTTGGTTTCCGTTAAGGTTTACGTCGGAATATTGTTTTCATTTTTTTTTTTTTTGAAAAAAAAATTAGGAAAATAATGATAATAGCGGTTTAATTAATGGTACAAGTCAATCTGAGGTTCTCCTTGTGCTAGCTCGGACACCACCTATAGACTTGATGGTGCAAAAGAGGAGTGAAACTGAGCGGAGAAAACATCCACAATATCATGCTCGACAGATGGCAGAATAAATGGAGTAGCGCTACTGGCCGTGTTTCATGGATCAAAAGACTAATACGGAACCTAAGGTCGTGTGTAGACAGAAAGCATCGTCAGGTGAGCTACTTTCTCACGCAGTTTCTGACAGGACATGATTCCTACCAGGCATACCTTCGCAGGTTTGGTATAAGCGAAACAGACGAATGGAACTACTGCAATGGGATTGACACAGTAGAACATAACTTCTTTGAATGTCCAATGTGGGCCCCAGAGAGACAACAAACAGAAGGGATTATATGGCATGTAACACCAGGTACCATCGTAGCAAGTATGTTCGAATATGGAGGAAATTGTAAAGCAGTGGAAACTATGGTGCGAAAGATCTTAGGAAAGAAAGAGAGCCCTGATAGATAGAGGCACAGAGCTAACCTGCAAAGCGAATTGCGTATGGAATAAGACCTATAGCCTTCCCTCTGAAGTAATGCCGTAAGCAGTTACGGAGGGAATAGAGCTCAGCCTCCGGAGGGTTTTTTAGTGAGTATGCCACGTTAGAACGTCGGATAATCTCACACTGCTGCAGAATAGAACCAGATGCGGCGTCGTCTGTCAAAGATTTTTTTCCCCGGCAAAAGAAATGGTACAAGTCAAGTTTAATTTATTAGTAAAATATTCTTTCAAAGTATATAATAATTGCTTCAACTCATACTTAAATCTATTAACTGGAAATATTGTAAGTTCTATTGATAGCTTATTAAACAGAGTGATTTTAAAAGACTGACAATAGCTTAAATTTCCTGCTGTGGATTTTTGAGCATTTCGCAAGTTAACAGTGGCCATTGTCATTATTTGTCAACATACTGTGCGACACGTTATTTGTTATTTCATTTTATTTCTTCTTCTCCTTTCATTTTAAGTCGTAATCTGCTTTTCGTCTCGTATTATTCATGATGTTTCGATGGAGGTGCGAACACAACGTTCCTTCCATCTTTTCAAGTATCTTCTGAGGGTTCTTCTTCCCATTGGTCTTTTATCTCTTGTTATCCTGATCATTCCTCCGGTCTTTGCATATGATCATTCCACTGTCTTCCTCGTTTTCTAGCGAATTCAACCGCATCTCCAATTGCACATTCCTCTCTTATATCCTTGTTTCCTATTCTACCTATCCTTGTTCTTCCAGCTATCATTCTTAAGATCATTCGTTTGATTCTACTTGTATCGGCTCCTGTTTCAGCTGCATATGTCATTGTTGGTCCTATCATGGTTTTATATATCTTTACCTTACTGTCTGTTGTGAGGTCTTTGTTTCTCCAGGTGGCATCTTTCTAGTAACTAGATACTCGTGCTGTCTTCATAACTTGTTACTCGATCTCTTTATAGCTGTTCCGTCCACTCCACACTTTAACTCCCAGGTATACGAAGAACATCACTTGTTCAATAATTTTGCAGTTTATTTCAAGTTTGCATCGTACAGATTCTTTTGATACCACCCCAGCATTTTCGTCTTTTCGGGCGATATCTTCCACAATATATCTTTCGGCCGTTTTTGTAAGTCGATATAGAAGTCTCTGTAGGTTATTCTCATTATCTGCGATTAACACCGCATCGTCCATATAACATAATATGGTCAAATTATATTTTCCGATTTTATTTTCTGTTCATATCTTTCACACCATCTATGATCTTCTCCATAATGAGATGAAGAGCATCGGTCTCAGGGAGTCGTCCTGCCGAACACCAGTGCCGCTTTTATATTCTCTAGATAACCTATTTTTTGTTGGTATTCTGGTCTTTGTTTCTTTGTTTAAATCCAATGTTATGTTTAACAGGTTTTTTGATATGTTTTTCTCTTATAATACAGCCATCACGTCATCCAGTTTCACTACATCGAATGCCTTCTGTAGATCAACAAAACACATAAAGACTGGCGCGTTAAATTAGATCCCATTTTCAACTTTCTGACGTGTGTGAGTTCAAAATGTTTTAATAGTTTGCCCATGTAATAGAAGTTAGCAGCATTCATGTATTTAAAAAATCAATTCACGAATTACTATTAAATATTGAACCTTATAGCATAGATGCATTTCTGTAATCTCGACTACTAGTTATAACTGGTGACTTCAACTGCCCTGATTTCGTCATGAGCAATAGCTCTGATCGTAAATATGTATCTTTGTTGTCTTTTATGAATTTATTGAACTTACAGCAGTATAATAACGTTGTAAATCATAATGGAAAACTATTGGACTTGTTGCTGACTAACTTAAGCTGTGATGCCCATGTAGTACACGATTCGGATCCATTGGTGGCTGAGGATGTTCATCATCCCGCTCTCAATATTACATTTAGGCTATGTTGCGAATCTGTCACTAAACAGTTTCCATCAAACACCAACTTGAAATTTAATTTTCGCAAGGCAAACTTTCCGACCTTGTACAGTGATATAGCTGAAATTGACTGGACTTTTTTGGAGAATCTTAATTGCGTTAACGAAGCAGTATCAGCTTTTTATAATTGTTTAGACATTGTCATCCGTCGTTCTGTACCTTTGTCCAAACACCCTTTTCGAAGATACCCGCCTTGGTATAATTTCGAAATAATCAAGCTTCTTCAAATAAAAAATTATTACCTTCGTAGGTGGAACAAGAGTGGACGCGAGATTTACCACATTGAATTTAAGCGTTTGAGGAAATTAGTTAAAGACAAAATTAGAGTTGTATATGTAGAATATCAGACGGCGGCTGCAGAAGATATAGCACAAAATCCAAAGCTAATCTGACAGTACATAAACGCGCGTCGTAATGCATCGGGAATACCTGGATGTCTCATTTCGAACGGCTCCACTGTTGATGATCCCAGCAACATTGTTCAGACCTTCGCAGATGAATTCTCCAGAGTGTCTGTGTCTGGTTTACAAGCATTACTGGGGCCCCAGTCTCTTGATAGGGATCTCATTAGTGGTAGTTCTTTGATTGGATCTTTTACAGCACACGATATCTTAAAAGCATCTAAGAAGTTAAAATCTAATTTTACTGCTGGTCATGACGGCCTCCCCGCATTTTTTGCACGTGATTATTGTGTAGTACAATGTGAACCTCTAGCTAGAATATTTAACTTGGCCGTAAGTTCTTCTACCTTTCCTGACGCTTGGAAGATTAGCAGAATTACACCCGTGTTTAAGAAAGGTAATCAACTTCCAAAATTATAGACCAATAAGTATTTTATCCAACTTTGCAAAAATTTTGGAATATCTTCTATCTCACAGAATTTACGTTAGTGTCAAGCCTTACTTATCTTCGCGACAACATGGTTTCATTCCAGGAAGGTCTACTACAACCAACCTTGCTGAGTTAAGCACAGCATATTGTCGAATCCATGGAACGACGTCAACAAGTAGATGTATTATACACCGATTTTAGTAAAGCATTTGACACTATCAATCATTCCCTTTTGGTATCTAAGCTGAGTAGTTTTGGTTTTCCGCCAAGTGTAACACAATTGATCTGCTCGTATTTAACTGATCGTTCATGCTATGTTCACTACAATGGATATACATCCTTAACATTTTCTGCATAATCTGGTGTGTGCCAGGGATCCAATTTGGGTCCCTTTTTGTTTAATATTTATTTGGATGATCTCCTACAGGGGCTGGACTGCAATGTACTGGCTTACGCGGACGATCTTAAGATCTACAGTACCATAACCTCCCCGGCAGATGGTTGTTAGATGGTGTACACAGAATGGAATTCATTTGAATCTGGATAAGTGTGCTATTGTAAGCTACTCTAGATGTCATAGACTCTACAATTTTCATTGTGCTGTGAGTCAGGCTATTGTTCCTAGGCACTCGTCTGTGATGGACCTGGGCGTGCTGTTTGATGCAAATTTGTCGTTTGCAGACCACATATTATCCGTACGAAATTCTGCGATGAAATCCTTAGGATTTCTCATACGATCCTGCAGATTATTCAATAATCCTGCCTCGCTAAAAGCATTATACCATTCGCTTGTCCGTACTGGGTTGGAGTATGCCTCCATAATTTGGTATCCTCACTATCTCCATCTGCAAGTATTACTTGAAAGAGTGCAAAAACGATTTTTGAAGTACCTGTCCTTCAAAATTGATGGCAGTTACCCTGGACGCGATGTTGATTATGCTGGTCTGCTGAGGAGACACGGCTTTGTATCGTTATCGGATCGAAGGAAGGAATTTAGCAGTCAATTTCTACTTAAACTAATTAATCACGCTATTGACGCTCCATCCCTTCTCTCCAAAATTAATTTTGTGGTACCTCAGTACGATACCAGGTCCTTCCCTAATTTTAAGGTCCCGTCATGCAAAACTAATGTTCTGCTTAAAGCACCCTTTACGCATATGATTAGAAATGCCAATGAATTACTTCACGATCCTTTTTGTTGAAGAGTCTACATGGATTTACATTGTCGTCCTATTTTGTTCTTGCATTCTGATGTCACCGAGCCATTATTATATTTATGATTCAGTTGTATCTTTTTCGGCTAATTTTAATTTATTACTGCGCTGTATATTGTTACTACATATATATGCTAGGTTACATTATTCTCGCATTGTCCTGTAAATGGAATTATTTTCTGTTGGGCAATAAAGATATTATTATTATTATTATTATTAAAGCACCCATTACGCATATGATTATGAATGACAATTAATTACTCGATGATCCTTTTTGTTGAATTATCTACATGGATTTACAATGTCGTCCTACTTTGTTCTTGCATTCTGGTGTCACTGAGCTATTTTTATGTTCATGAGTCAGTTGTATCATTTTTGTAATTTAAGTTTATTACTGCACTGTATATATTATATCATTACTACATTATGCTGTATTATACTATTTTTTGTTATTGTCACATTATCCTGTAAATGGAATTATTTTCTGTTGGGTAATAAAGATTATTATTATTATTATTATTATTATTATTATTATTATTATTATTATTATTATTATTATTATTATTATTCTTATTATTATTATTAGTATTATTATTATTATTATTATTATTATTATTATTATTATTATTACTAGATGGGTAAATATTATTTATTTTTTTTTTACCTTTATTTTGGCTAAATTTAAATAATGTACTTTTCCTTTGACGTTTGCGCTTGTGAGAGTACTAAGCAGCAATAAAACATTCTCGTTTGACTGATTTTACACATTTTGATATCATTGAACAAACGTAATATACCAATTGTATACTTATCAATAACTAAACATGAATTGGCTATGCTACACCTGCAGTTAGTGGTACTGGTATTGGCTAGTCAAATTAGTTGCGTTGGATATGGTTCGGTTTTTGGTGTAACTCTGTTGACTCTCTGAGAATTTTCTAAGTGATTACGGATTAATTCATACTAAGTTACAGTTATACAGTTAACGATGTCAACCTTATCGTTTTAATTACGTACTTAAGTGAATAACGCTGGTACCTCCCGCCAGAACATCTGCATTTCTAACCGATGCGCAAAAACAAATTCATTACCTATGCATGTTTCGACTCGCACAATTAATGTACAAGAAAGTAGGTGCTCACTTATGCAATGCGGAAGTCGTTAGTTTTTCAGCCGATACTCTTAGTTCAACGTATTAACGTCACCACGGTCGCAATAAATAAACGAATTCGAATTGATCGATAGTATAAGACGATATGTTCGTAACGTATTGCATTCTCTAACCGTATAGCGGTAGGTTGTCATTCGCTTCTTGCAGAGTAGATGCGGTATCGTTTTCCATTTTTAATAGCTACCACCATAGCAATAAACTGTATTCCGTTTCGTATTGCGACTAATACGTACGGCGTACTACGTAATATCGATATCGCTCGGACTATTTCGCTTATTCGGGAGTTCCGGACTTCTACGGCATAATTTACTATCGCGATTACCGGATTCCATGTATTTACAATGTAAATTCTCTCGTCTTGGGCGACGGCGGTGGCGGCAGCGACCAGGTACCAGGCACTGAACTCTGCTGATATATCGACAATATCTCGTCGCCGTATCGCGTACTATAATTAAAACGAAACCGAGTGGGAGATTTCGTTTTCGTTTGGGGTTTCGTTTATCGATGATCCTCGATCTAAAGGAAAGCGATCTAAAGAAATGAATTACAATATTCGAGGATTTTTTCAATTTGTAAAGGTGATCTTCTCGAAATAAGAAATGGACGGGGAAATACTTTTTAGTACGGCATAGACGTGTGTATACTAACACATGGACTGAAAAGTCCCGGGCCTAACAAAGAAAACACGTTTTTTTTTTGGTTCAAAATTAGCTTTATTCATCAACATAATCTCCATCAAGAGCAACGCAATCATTCCAGCGCCGCTCTAACATTTCAATACCACTTTTATAGAACGATCTATCTTTTGCCTCAAAATAGGCCTCAGTTTCAGCGATAACCTCTTCATTCGTGCGAAATTTCTTACCGGCGAGCATTTTTTTGAGGTCTGCGAACATCCAGCTGGGAGCCAATTCTGGCGAATACGGTGGATGTGGGAGCAATACGAAGTTTAATTCATGTAGTTTTGCCATTATTTTGATTGACTTGCGACACGGTGCGTTGTCTTGATGAAACAAAATTTGTTTCTTTACCATATGCGGTCGTTTCTTTGCAACTTCGGCCTTCAAACACTCCAAAAACGCTATATAATATTCACTGTTGATGGTATTTCCTTTCTCAAGATAGTCGATGAATATTACACCACGCACATCCCAAAATACCGAGGCCATAACCTTTCCAGCCGATTGTTGTGCTTTCGGGCGCTTTGGACGAGGTTCACCAGTTGCTGGCCACTCAGATGACGATCGTTTTGATTCCGGAGTGAAGTGATGGATCCATGTTTCATCCATTGTCAGATATCGGCGCAAAAATTCCGGTTTGTTACGTTTAAACATGGCCAAACACTGCTCAGAATCATCAACACGTTCTTATTTTTGGTCAACAGTGAGCAAACGCGGCGTCTACTTTGAACAGAGCTTTCTCATAGTCAAATGCTCATGCAATATAAAGCCAATACGTTCTTCTGATATCTTTACGCAACTTCACTTTTCGATCATTCAAAACGATTTTGTGGATTTTTTTGATGTTTTCTGGTGTTACCGCCTCATTTGGACGTCCACTGCGTTCTGCATCGTCGGTGTCTCTACAACCACGTTTGAAGTCAGCAAACTAACATTTTATTGTTGTTTCTGATGGAGCGGAGTCCCCATAACACTTTTCAAGCCATTGCTTCGCTTGAACGGTATTTTTCCCATCAAGAAGCAGTGTAAAATTAAAACACGAAATTGTTTTTGATCCATTGTTTTGAAAATAACAAAAGTACGTGACTCTTAGCACAATAACTCACAAACTAATGAATAGAATATCATGAAATTTTAACAGCTGTCTTTTGATGGTTAGTACTAACTGAGAGAAAGGTGACTGCAATAAAACTAGCGTCATCTATGTGTTAGGCCCGGAACTTTTCAGCCCATGTGTTATGAGTCTACCTTATTCTGAAACATGGTGAAGTAATAATTAAATGGGAACAAAATATTAGAGTGTGTATTTTGTTTTGGGACATAGGAAAAGGAAAGTAATAAAACAAGCAATATAATAAGGCAAAATACATAAATTTAAGGTAATGGAGCAAAATTAGAAATTAATTGACTGTCGCCCTTGACGACTAAAAAGTATCCCAAGCAATTGTAAAATTATCATATTTTGAATATACTCAGGGTTTAGTTCTTCTGCAACCACTTTTATTGTATATTTAATAGGTCAATACTGTTTGAAAGTGCTTAATACAATACTTTTGTTTTCGATACATGCTTAGAGAAAGAAATCATTTGGAGATAGGCCAGAACCAATCTGCTTTACCTCTGTGTCCTACCCAGCGGTTTGAAAGCCTTTGGTTTAGAAAGGTTCGATACCAAACTTCACTATCAATATTTAAGACATCAAGGGTTGGCGAAACTCTGAGTTCAAGCTATTCTAACTATCTGTGTTCCGTAATAGTGTCCTGAATAAAAGAACGATTCTACGATGTGGTCGCCGATCAACCCAGCCCAAACATTCCCTTTCTGCGGGTGCTGAATCCCCGTGAATTGGTATATGTGCAAATTTTATCTACTCCAGTAACGACAATTCTGTGAATTAATTTCACCATGGATATGCGATTTGAAACAAATTTGCTGCTCTTTACAATTTGAACCTGATTAACTTTTAATAAATCAGGATAAACTGAAATTATTAATTGTTTTGACACCCTACGTTTTAAAATAAAATACATATGTACGTCTAATACACTGCTATCATTTATTATTACGTTACTCTGGTAACATATGTGCGTTTTCTATATGTTTCAGAATACGATGTATTAACAGTATAATTCTTTGCTTATTTAGGCTCTTCATAATTTTAAGGTGGAGTTGTTCCAGAAAAAGATACTACATAGCAAACGTTTTATCGCATTATTTTCGTGTAGTGTATTGATAAAATCTCCAGCGTAGAAAAATACAGAAATTAAAACACTTAATGATAAAAACAATTTAGGTGACACTGTAAATGTAGGCAAAATCTCGAACATTTCTAATAATTGAGAATCTTAAAGATATTTAAATGTCACAGTATATATAGTCAGACGTAAAATTTCTAATTTTATTATCGCCTCTTCAGAAAAATCTGGAATCGACCCAGATTTTTTTATTGTGGACACATTTTAATAATGCACATTTTTCCTGGAATACGTCCTTTCAATGATGCAGCCAATAAATGTCTCTTCTGCAGTAGTAACAATTACCTTCGTTCTCCTTTAGGTATTAAGATAACGGATATCATAAATCCGGGATCTTGTTTTGTTGTTACTATTAAAGATGACAAAACAAACTGACGTCGTCAACGAACGATATCATCCACTTTATTTGGACGTTTTCTCGTTGCCCGCTCAGTGAATCGCCGCGCGCTTTTGTCATCTCTAATTGTTATAAAACTGCATTCGACAGTGATTACTGCTCGTGGCCGTCCGTTGTGTCGCTGATCATAAAACTGCCTTGTTCCCCATTCTCTTGCCAAAGTATAGGGCAGATCGTTCAGAGAAATTCATAATTTATTGGTAATAATTCTTTATGAATATGCTTCGCCTTGGAAAGTACAAATTGAAGAACGAATTGTTTTAAAGTTGACATTTTTGTATAACGATGTAAAATATTTATAGAGGTAATTTACAAGAAATCACGGATAAAACTTGCCTGATCTTTAGTGTAACATTACATGAATAATATGTATCGTACTTTTGTAAATATTTACGTTTAAATGAAATTCGTACTTGCTTTCAAATTTTGTAGGGTATATGACACCGGTCATTAATTAAATGATAAAGTGGATAAATCTTTTCAATTAAACTTAATCAACTTGTGAAATCGACCTTTGTACCATATTTGAAGCGAACTAGAAAGAATCTACAATAAAAAGAGAAACTCAGCAAGAGGGATGTTATTTGATAGGGCACCTTACCCTTAAATGTTATTCATAGTGCTTTAGAGCAAGGGGAATTAATGTAACATGAAATAAATTTATATTACAACAAATGTAATCCCCTTAGGAAAAGATATTAACCTTTCCCAAAATACTGAGTTTATTTTATAAAAGGAATTCCAAAGGGGGCAGTGGACAGAAGAAAGTATAAAATGGCAAATTGTATTGTACTACTGCGATTACACAACGTATACATACAAATTAAAAGTAAAGCATTGACATTAAACTAAAATGGTTTCATATAATAAAATCGTGACCACCCTTAACTTCTTAAAAAATCAGTCTAATAAAAAAAACAAAATTATTTTCTGTAACAAAATATCAAAGTCGTATCATATTTGGCCAGTTCTTGTAAATAGTGTTGAAGGTAATATGGATGCCCATCTAATCTTTCAAATTGACGTTTAGATTGTTTAGTTTTCATTCTCATTCCCAGTAAAAAAGAAAGCAAAGCCATATAAAAGTCATACTTCAGTATAGCATAAAGTTTTACAAATACTTGAAAAGCGAAAATTGGTGAAGGATATTATTAAATATTAATTTTTTGTCATTGTTTCCCCATGAACTCAATTTCACAAATTGGCATCACATACATTGAACTGAACTGAACTGCACATACATTGAACCGTTACAAATCCGCCATTGATAAGATAACTGGAATTACGGAAATACTGGTTTGGCAATGCTGCCAAAGGTTTAAAAACAACCTTTTCAGGCTCATGAAACATATACACGTTTCTGAAGAACACTAAACGATCCACTACCCTTTCTTTATTGTTATTTCTCTAGTTGAGAAAAAAATGTTTTCATAGTGTGTTATCATTTTTATTCGTTTTCTTGTGTTTAATTTGTATCGCTCGCGAATATTCTTTGAACTAGTACCCATATCATTTTAAGTGGATGCATAATTAAGGCTGCAGAAACGAGTGCTCTCGGAGTAGCGTTGCTATATATTAGAAATGATGAATGTAATTACTTATTATTTTAATTTGATTGTGCTGTTAATGTAGAATGACACAATGTTTTCCAGTGCTGACTCAGTCGTATACCTACGGCGAGGTGAAAATATGATGATATATTTAGGAAAAGAGCGTTCTGCCTTTAATGATGTGTGTGTAATAGTTTATCGGTTGTTAATCTTCTCATACTATCCGTTAGATTTCCTAACGAGGCTTTGGCTTAATCTACTATATTTAGCGCTTCATGTAATGGCAGACTGGTGTTCTCTAATTTGGAAATAGTATCTAAAAGAATTGAATAATTTTCGGAAATTGCTCTATTTGAGTATGGATTTCGATATCTGAAACCAGCCGCCAGCTTACTGAAATTGCTTGGACTTTTTCCATCTCGTCTATACCAGCTGTGGTGGCCGAGGAATGCTTGGACAAGCCCGTTTAAACTCGCGTTTTAGAGATTTCATAAAAACTTTTTTGGTAGAAACTACAAATTGGTGTATTTCTGGATAACTGCTTCTAATAAATTCAGCTCTAAGATGATATGCATGGAGCCAACAGGTTACATAAACCAATTGAGGATAAACGTGTTTTAGTAACTTTGCAGCTCTAACCGTGTTCGAACCCACATCTATAACCAACATTACAAGTTGGGTTGCCGAAATATTGAACTTCCCAAACGTATTTTCTGTAGTTTCTACTAACTTTTCCACGCTTGTCTTCTGTAATATTCTACTATGAAAAAGAAGAGGCAAGGAAGCATCACCGCTTTTTAAAGTTCGCACGATATTCTAAGGTAATTTGGAAAATTGGTCAGGATTCAAGCAGCAAAGATTACAAAAAGGGTCCATGTAGTGAGGAATATACAGAAAAGAGGAATGTATTAACTGAGGCGACAATAAAGGAAAAAAACAGCAACTAACTGGAGTTGCCCAAAAACATTACAAAACCAAAATTTGTAGCATCTTGTGTAGTATCACACGTTCCTGATTCCAAGCTCTGAAACCGTATTAAATTTTATATTATCTATCGACAAATACGAAAAGATATTAGCAATACATACTTTCGAATAAATGCTCGGTCTCATTCAACGTACAAAACAACATACATACTTGTTCTCCAAGTTCGTTGCATGCGTTTACTACAAATACCGTCTGGAAAGTAATAAGTATCTGTCCGCGAATATAAACAACCGACATTGAGATCATTAATTACATCTTGTCCTTACATGTCGCCCTTACCGTCCTGGATAATTTAATCTAATATCGATACGCTAACGACATATTACGTCCTGTATAATGCACGCTATTGTGTATATCCGCTTCTCTCGTTTGTATGTCGTATTGCAGAGGCATAATAGAACTTGATGTGTGGGCTGAGCGGCTAGAGATTAAGACAGAAACAGTTATCAACATTATTGGCATAATCTAAGATCGCCGTTTAAATTGTACGCTAAACAAGTTGAACTGTTCTTTAGATTGTGCGCGTTTGCATAAAAATAGCTGCAGTACTTGCTGCAAGCACACTAAATCTTTATGTTACTTTTCTTAGAAGAATATACGATACACAGTATTTAGTAGAGTAGTAGTATTTGGTAGTAAGATTAGGGGGATTGCTAACGTAATTTGTAATATCATATACAAATGAAATGAAATTGACCAACAAATTTTCTGTAAAACATGTATTAAAACAATCGTTTTCTTCAGTTTATTTTCACATTGAAGATCATTAATCGTATTCAAAGAAGGCTACTAAGGCCTTTGAGTCCCACTGATTGCAACAATTTCTTTTATATCTTTGACGTATGTATATATTTGTGCGCCCTTTTGCAACAGGACAACTTTCATTTATATGTTATTCGACAAGCTTTAAGGTTTCTATAAGAATCCGTTATGTGATTACTTCTGTAATCTTTAAGAACCACTGACCTATTATTAATCGAACATGTCTGGAAATCATGAACGAAAGAATCAATAATTTTTTATATCTTTCGCGGACAGGCACATGAACGAACAGATAATCTTCTCCTAAATACGCTAAACTATTACTCGTAATTTTCAATGATAAACACTATGTATATATATATCTCAGCTTTATATATATATATATATATATAATAATTAGAAAGAGAAAAAAGATATTATAACATTATATTTAATACACAACTTACACGCACATATATTTTAAAAATGCAGTTGTCATATTGTGAGACGATATTTTATTGTCACGTGTTCTCTTTGCAGGTTTTTGTCTAGGAAGCGACACGTTTTTTATGTATGAATAAGCTCGAAGCTTATCCGTGCACATCTGTCACCCGTTCGGGTTGGCCGTAAAAAATAATACATAACTGTCTGCCGCCGTTACCAACGTTTATATCTATCTCCACATAATAGAGAGCACTTTCGAAGTTCCCGGTCGCAAAATTCAATTTGTTTTAGGAATTTTGCAATCGAAATTTGAGTTTGAAGCATATAATTCTTTTAATTTATAATTCTTCAGTGTTGTTTAAATTGTTGTTTCATTTTTGGTTAAATATTAGTTTATTCTGAATATTATTATTTATTATATAAATACCTGTTTTCGAATGGCCTACTTTTATTTTATCTTTATATTTTCCAATAATGAATACACTTTATGATGTTTGTTAGGAAGGGTGGTAAAGTAAAGAACGCGGAGATACCCCTAAATCATAATCTTCAGGGTAAATACTATTTTTTTTTGTATTTTGTTTTCTTTAATTCTGTAAGATAGTAAGATAGTAGAGACAAAATATTCTTGTCCTAAAATACCAATAGGTTTCAATATATTACTAAGACTAATTGCATAGATATTGTGTCACCTCAAATGTGGATAAATCTTCGCCAATTAAAGCCATCATGCTGAACACCGAGAAGACGTTCTATAAGGTCTCATACACTGAATGAGATTACACCGGATTCCAGCCACACTCTTTCAACATTACCTCCGCAACAGAACATTTTCTGCTAAATCAGAAGAAGACATTTCCACTACCATAATAACGCAAGCAGGAGTTCCCCAGCTGGGGCTGCTTCTGTTTAACATCTTCACTGCCGATACACAGTAATCAAAAACTTATCACATTATCCAATTCGCAGACGACACCGCAATTTACTACAGCCACAGGCAGATGAAACCAGTACACGATAGACTATAAACATACATACGTCGAGCCGCTCTATAAATTGTATTCAAAATGGTGAATAAAGATAAAGACAGGGAGAATCACAGTCATCTACTTCATACCTCGTAGAAGACATAAAAACCTGACGAAATCCAAATTAATAACCACGTCATCGAATGGGTCAAACAAGTGATATATCTAGGGATTGTCCTAGATAAGCAACTCACATATACCCGGCACATCAACGAAATTAAAGGGAAGATAGCAGGAACCTCCAAGGTCCTGACTTCCCAAGGAAGAAAATACAGGAAAAAAATTAACAAACTAACGCGATTTGGGGATCAGGGGCACCGCATTACATCAAAAATGTAACACCGTTTCAAGAACTTAACCTGGCAACGATCGAGACCATAATATATAGAAAAACAAAAAGCACATTGCACATAGTGGAGACGCATGGTAACGCAATAGTCAGACGAATAATACAACCAACAAGACAAATAAGGAAAGGAGGAATTGCAAGAAACAAATAAAACGAAGATCTGGGGAAAAAGACATTACGCTACACAAGACAAAAAGAAAAAAAAGGAGGAAATGGAGTATGTCTTCAACCCTCGTACAAAATCAATATGCTATTCTATATAAGAAGAAATTCAAAATATCCTTTAAAATTGAGTGTAAACGTTTAGTTGTTGAATCAAGACTACATACATATACTTGAATTAATTGTAAGTTCAATATTCAGATACAACTTAAGAATGGTAATATAATCAACGTATAATATTGCTTATTGTGGTTGAATTAATTTTGCTCGTAAGTCATTAATGTGTAACAAAAACAGTGTGGGACTCAAAACAGAACTCATGGCAACATTTTCAAAATCAGATTGTGGCTCATCAGAATGAACGCTTTGTTTTCTGTTCTAGAGGACTACTTTCGCAAAGTATCTCGTAAGCTTAATGAACGGTGAATTGAATCATTTGGTTATCTTGGCCAATAATTGTTGTGTTAGTCACGGTAATACTTCGAATATAACAAATAACTATGTAATTACGAATAGTGAAAATATCTAGCCTAGTAAGAGTCTAAAGACAACAGATTTGAACTCAAAGGGGATGTGGATAAAATTAACAATACTTATTAAAAAATAGTAGAAATCCCTGCTGAAACTTTAAGTATAATATATTATGCTGAAGAAGATTTTCTCCAAAAGGTTAATCATCTGTGAATGGATTCTTCTTTTACGACAACATGCAAATTTTTAAATCTATATTCAATTCTATATCCGTCTAACTTATCTAACAATAAGACATCAACCAGCAAAACATCGGACTTATACGTAAATAAACATTCACAGAGAACAAACGACACAAATTCCCCAGGCAATGAAACAACCACTCGTCCCATTGCTACCGTTTCGTGTGTATTCGTAGATACGTCACTCAGCGCAGAATTTCCCGTTAATTTTCCCAATTTAATGGCAAAATGATGAGGCAATTACTATGTATTATATTCAAATGACGATGTCAGATGGATGTATTGGCCAGGGTGTATGTCTGCGGATATAGATGGCGCTGTCGTCGTCTGCGGACGTAGCCAATTTAAATGAAGAAGAATATTTAATACCCGGACGGGCCGCTTGGAGCATCGTCGCCGCATTAGTACTACATAGTAACAACAACAGCGGAAAGTGGATGTTGTTTATATTGTCGGTCGCGGCGCGTCTTCCGAAATATAAATTGCCGAAATTTAATATGCCGCATAAATTGGACAAAAGAGATTAATAAGGGAAAGAAGGAGGAAAGAAAGTAGATCTCCAAGAATAAATGGTACTGTTAGATTAACGTCAAAAATAAACGTTGAAATTAATATAAGGAAGGTTTTGTTGCTATCAATTGCTTTCCTTTATTTATAGGAGCGCCATCCGAAAAGTAAAGAACGTTTCATTCTCAGACATTTATTAGTTAAGAGAATGAAAAAATCATCATAACGTTTTCCTATACTTATTTTATTTGGTTACCCCGACCTACCTTTTTCGATTGCGAAGTAACTGCTGTCCAAACAAGTCTTTAATATGTTTGTAGAAGACATAATAATCACTAGAGACTAAGTTATAGCTACACTTCTACATTCAATCGCGTTTGCACTTAAACGGTTCAGATGGAAAGCTGTCGTACCTTCTACAAATTGAAACATTTTTTGGGCAGCAATTACTTCCCAAACAATGATATACTGATTGCTTCAATAACCTGTCAGGTAACCGAACATAAATCCAGGATAAAAAAGTTTACGGTAAAGTATTTGAACTTGGGGCTAGAGAAACAGTGTTCTTTTTTTTTCTGGATGACCTCCGCAATTTCATTTCCTTTCGTTTGTATCTAACTACATTGCATCAATGTTGTACCCTAAAGTGTATAAATTGCGGCAACGTTAAAATGGTCTCTTGATTTCTTTGTATAGATTTGGGATTGAACCCCCAATATGCAAATGCGTTATCTAATAATACAGTTTGGTCTAACTGAATGACTGAAGACTTAGTTAAGAGAAATGGGGTATACAGTGTTATTCAAGTTACACTGTGGTTATAAGAATCTCAAAAATGTGCCCATATAAAATGCAAATTTTGGTTGGGAACTAAAGAAAGATAGACGAATTAGATATGATTTTGCTCTTTTATGAAACAAATTATCAAATTAATGGTGGTGTTAATATCTACTATTGTGTAATACGATCTATAGGGTTGTTTAACAGACTACATGATCCAATGATTGAAGATTAAAATTATACTTGACCGTAGGAATGAAGGAACATGATTCTATAACGATTTCGTATGGTACATGGAAAGTTCAAGTTAAATTATTCACAAAAAGTTGGATCAATTGATTTTTGATTTTAAGCTACACTCTGAAGACAGTGGGGAATTTTACACGATTAGTAGGATAAAATGAGTATAAATTAAGAGGCAAATATTACCTATTTTGAGGGAAAACAATAAATAAGGAAAAATATCAGAACGAAAGGTAAAATTAACGATATTGCTGTGAGAGAAAAATTAGCTTAAAATTACGTATTTCTATTCCGTGCGTAAGTTGTGTGAGTATAATTAGGGGAACGTTACAAGCGAAGTTACTCGTGCTTTAAAATATATACATACACTAGCACAAAGGAAAGCTAAAAAATCAAATGGGGTGGCTTTCCCCAATGCAATTACAAGTGTGACATTTTATAGCGGTTTAGCGGTTATTTAATTTTGTTTGCGATTTATCCCTTCACCTTTTTAAATGACAAGGTCACTATTATTCTAAATTTTGCAACGTTATTTTTTACGAATATGTTTCGAGAAGGATCAAAATCTATGCATAATGTGTAACACGATGTAAAATACATCCCAGATTATACATATAATCTTTTCTTGTACTATGGTAGATACCTAAAATGACCGCATCGTATTGCAGCTTAAATGTTACGCTGGTCTTCACAATCGTTAGTTTGATATTTGAAGAAGATATCTTGAATGTCCATCAATGTACTTTAATTAATAGTGCGTAAACTGTCCAGTAGCGATGATAAAAACTATTGCGTTGTATAACGTTCAATAAAAATGATTAATCAATATTAATAATTTAAGTAATGCTTAGGCAAAAACTACTATAGCTGTGAATGCCTAACAGATTCGTTACTACCTTGAACTAAAATGTAAAAACGAACGACAAATATCAAGCGAATTGATTATCAATTCACAACAATCAAGGTTTAATTTAGAACAGAGCATTACGTTGTTATTTCTTTCTTTAAATCATATTGTTTGCTTTACTGTTTGTTCATTGCCAGCGTAATAGATCTTCACTTCTGGTGTAAAATATCTAGGTGAAAGTGCATTTAAAGTCCTTAAATATAACGGGTAAGTTTCCACGACAGAATTAGCACTGATGAGGTTTGTTCTTGTCTACAAGAGGTATAGGGTATTCCTCGTAAAGGATAACGCCCATCGCTCTTATATGAGAGATATTTTTGAAATTTGCGTTGAATTCGTTCATGCGACAGAAGTGTATTCAAGCTTGGAAATCACATAAGCGAAGAAAAGGGTTGTTATTGCTCCAAGGCTAGAAAAAATCCTTGTAGGTACGAACAATAAATCCTCATACTTTAGAGGAGGAAGTCGTAACATCTGAGACATGTCTAGATAAGGTAAACCTTTCATGATATATAACATTTAAATCTTTAATAGAAGACTGATGGACAATATTAATATTGTTAATGTAACACTGAAAATCGATTCTATGTACTCTTCTTGTAAAATATATAAAGAAGCATTTGTCCATCTTTAATTTTAGCATAAACTAATAAAGAGCAGTTAGCAGATTCTAGCAAATCATCGATGTGTATATTAAAGAGCAATAGGCCTAGGTTCGACCTCTGGGGTACTCTAGTGTTGAGGTGGAGTAATTTAAAGTATTTAAATCCATTGAAATAAATATAATTGATTCTATTAAAAAGATACTATCGAACGAAGATCGACTGATGAAATCTTTAAGCAGAATACGCTATCTGTACTTTACACTTATTCAGACTATTTTTTGCGTGCGTAACTAAATGTACTTTTTGGGTGTAAAATTTAACTGCACACGTAAAATTACTTCAACAATAGGAGGCAAAAAAGGTGTCTCCTATTGTTGAGATAAGTTATCTTTTTTATTTTATTCAACAAATCTAGTCCCAAGTAAGGCCAGTATCTTGAGAATCTTTAAAAAGATGATTGCAACGAAGACATAATGGCACTAAAGTTCAGTGCGTATAATTAGATTTAATAGCATTTCCAAGTTTCGACATCGATCAAAATAATAATTGTTGCAAGGCAGAAGACTGATAAAGAGCATATCCCTTGTGTGGGGTGTCGGTAAATTTGTGTTTAATAACAGAAAAATTGCTCCTATTTAGTTTAGATTAGTTGTATTATTTTATCAACACTACACGCCGAAATAGTCACGATACCCTTCCCAAAGCAATGCGCTGTATTTAAAAATCTAAATAGACGATACACACAAAACCCGTTTTTATCAATATTTTCTAATCATCTAATTGCCAATACGATAAATAAGAAGTTCTGTTTGATGTGACTGTACATGTACACTGTATATTGATATGAATTTTAGTAAACAGTATATGTTTTAGAATCTTGGCGAAATTTGATAAGGGTATAATTTTGCTTATACTCCATGCACCAGGGAATTAGTATATTAAGCTAAATTAAGTAATAGAATTAACGGGAAAACAAGCACAGAAACAGAATTATGGACTAGGAAACTTGATACGAAATCATTACCAGTGGTCATATCGGATTTAAGTCTCTTCACACAAATTTTGACATCATTTTCTTAATAGGTTTAACATTGAAGGTGGAATAATGGCTGTAAGACGTTAACCCCACACTATCACTAGCATCAAACGCCTTAGATATAGTCAATAAATTTGCACACGATGTCTGGTAGCTGACTGAGTTCTTTATCCTCATATACCATTACTCCCAAAATCCTAGGCATAGACCTTTTGCTAGAAATGAAATGAATATCATTTTGCCAGCAAGTTCGATATTTTAATACGCTGATTGAGTTTCCTTCTTAAGTAGCTCCATAATTCTTACAAATTCAATATAGAATGTTATTAATTTTGAACCATTCCATTTTCTGAAATAGTATCCTTTCAATTGTCTGTAAACAATTCAGAATTGTGAGGATCGGCAGGTTTAACTTTAGATACTGAATGATCAATTATGGAACATAGTGCATCATGTATCCATTGCTACATTGACATCACCATGCTCTAAGGGGAAAGTGGTAAAGATTAGCTAGTTCGGACTGGAGTGTTATTAAATCACCTCTATAGAAATTAAAGGGAAACTTATGGGAAATTTGAGATCCTGTATGTAATAGTAATATTATAATATAACTTTCTCTTACAAATTCACAATTTGGAAACATGAAACTGTGTCACACAAAATTTTTAATAATACTCTCTTAAGCCTTTACGTCAGAGCTTCGAAAGCGGGCAAATTCGTCCGCGGTCCGTATCAAAATATAAAACGTATTATTCGTACATCCGAAACACAAGGACCGACGCGTACGAAATACGGCATTATTTTACCTGCCCTGGTTATCAACCTCCTAATCCTATTAAACACATGTCGTGACCCCTTTAGGGCCGACTTAATGCGAGAGAGAGACTTTTTATCGGGTCTTTCCTTCGAAGCTCGGAGGGCTTTTGTAAATTAGGTTGTTAGCGACGCCTTCGGCGAATGATATACCACCTCTCCGCGTTCGCGCTGTTACAGTGAATATACATATATATAGGTATACGGTTTATGCCGATGGCGGGACTCCCGTGCGACTCCCGTATTGGTGACGAGTCGAGCACCGCTAAGCCGAAAATGATTTAATAATGTTATTTATTCGTTTGCCGATATTTCGTCGCCTTCGGAAGTCAGGAATTACGCATTTAATCGCGTGAATGTATCTCGTTAGCGTATATATGAAACGTTTCAATTATAATACTTTGATTTCGGAGATGTAGCGCAGATGTTATATTTAGTATTTTCAAGGTAAGATTATGAGGAATTAAGCTGGTTATTTAAAGAAGGCTATGTTATTAAAATATCAAAAATTGTCACGTTTGGGTAGCTTGCGCTTTAAACCATACAGCACACTTAGGCAGATGCTTTATTTATTATCTATTATGAGTGAGTGATGATCTTTTACCTTCATTGGTGGGTGATTAATAAAGGTATTTTTATCCGTGGTCGATGAATAAATTCATAAATAAAATGGATGTTTCCAATTTTAAGAAAGAAAATATAAACATAGGTAAATTTGCATAGTGAGCTGGAAATGCAGAAAGTTGAATATTTTTCATGAACCTATTTTAAGTCTTTATAGAAGTGAAAAATGTATCTTGTGTCTACGTTAGTATTCTTTCATTAAGTTTTTCGAAGGAAGATACATTGTACATGTACTTATATATAACACATATCTGTTATATCTAATTAGATAGATAGATAGATAGTTTATTTAGCTAAGAAGCTATACAATAACACAGAACAGATGAATTCAATATACAATCACTTACAGTGCTCAATAATATGTATGTACAAAAGCTTCTTGAAGGTAGTAATATATTAGTTTTAATTTCATATGGTAAACCATTATATAACATAAGACCACTTATAAATATGCTTTTAGAAGTCTGGGTTCTATGAAAGGGAGCAATATAAAAGTCGTTATAGTTTCTAGTGTTGTAAGCATGAGTATCTTGGACCGTTTTCAATTTTTCACCAAGGTAATTTGGAAGCAAATTATTTTTCATTTTATATATAAAGACTAGACTTTTAAATAAAATTCTTTGGCGGACATTCATTAAATTAAGTGTGAGTAACATATCTTTAATTGGAGTATATCTGTCACATTTTAAAATTATTCTCATGGCTCTATTTTATATGTTTTGTATTTGCTGGATTTCATTCTTATTTAGATTAAAAAGTACTGTTGCACAAAATTCTATATGTGGTGCAACTACAGATTTATCAACAAGCATTGTTATATACAGTGATAAATGTTTGCAAGTTCGACTCATAAACCTTACTATTTTTGACATTTTATTCATAATATGTTTTGCGTGATCTTTGAATAGCAAATGTTTATCAATGGTAACTCCCAAGTACTTAATGTAGTCTACCCTTTCTAAATCACTGTTCTCAATTTTTATTCTAATACTAGCTATATCTATGTTGTTCAACTTATAAATGCTACCTATAACTATATATTTTGATTTAATAAAATTAATGCTTAGTTTTATCGTAAGTTGATTATTCATATGTTCTCGTGGTTTGTGTAACAAGCCTTCTGTATTTGCTACTTTTATAAAAAATACGACTTATCCTCTTTTTTTTACGCATAATGAACTTTTCTCTTGACTTGCTTCAAGGATATGCATTTGTCAGTAATGTATACAAATGCCGCCAAAAATTTATAAATTCATCGATACTGTAGTAATTAATTTGGATCTCATGCTTTTGTTCTTCTTTTTGAAACGTCTTTTAATATACTTTAAAAATGCAGGCAAACTATTAAACGGAAACCAATCTCCTGTAATGGAATTTACGAAAACTGTTATAATATCTGTGAACAAAGCAAAGAACTTGTAGTACATATCGCCCACACTACTACCACTTATGTATATATAATAGTATCATCCCCAAACACACATATATTGCAGCCTTCCATTGAAAACAATAAATCATTAACATATATGTTAAACAAGGTATATGTAATAGCGAGCATGTTACTACTCATCGCATCCAGAGAGTCAGTACACGTTATATCGCACAGAACTATCACAAAATGTTGTGGTACACACTATTAATAGAGTTCAAAGCAACTATTATTTAATGCATTTTTGTTAGCATATATTTTAAGATTTAAATAAATTTGATTCTTTACATATTTATGCAAGTTTTTTACTGCTGTTTAGGTTTGTTAATAATAATAGTAATATTTATTAAATATCCAACAGGTCCAACACAAAATCTGAATAAAAATAAAAGATAATAATTACAAGTGCGTTAATACATATTATAGCAAATTAACACTCAAAAAGTTATATTAAATTAATTAAATTTTGTGCTGGTTGTATCAAAGGTGCTTTTCCGAAAATATATGATGAAACCGTGTAGACACCCAGAATTTGATTGGGCCTAGACTGAATCTGCGGTGCGTGATTATCAAGTTTGAAGAGAAGGTCGGGCAAGTCGATTGTGCCTACAAGCGAAACAAAATCATGTCTTTCGAATAATTCACCATAGTTTATATCACGCATTAGATAGTTAATACCAAACACTAACTGCGCATTCAAACTTTGGGAGGACATAGATAACGTACAGAGTCTTAATTGTATCGATACTACAAAAATACCTACAGATACGATTAATAAAACCCAAAGATTCACAAGGCTCATTTATAATATTTCAGACAAGATTAGAAAACCTAAGCTTTCATCAAATGCCGCGCCCAAACCTTTAAATGATGACTGTCGGAAAATGTTGTTATTAATTGGGTATTGAGGTTCTGCTTTGCAGACCTTCCTAGAAAATAGCAACAATACACTTGTTTATATTCGAAAGTAGATTATTGTGCAAATACCATTAATGCATCTTATAACAATTGTCCTCTAAAAGTTTCATATTAGACGAGGAGTGTACAGTATTGTATATTTTAATATCATCTGCATAGGCTAAGGTAAGTTTCACTTTGGTAACTTAGGATTTTCAAAAAGAAATACAGACAGGACCGGTGAAACTAAATATATGTCAGAGACAAATGATTTAAACTAAGGTCTGAACGTTATTTACTTTGCTACAGCTACTTTTCTTTTTATATACCAAAAGAGAAAGGTCGTTTGTAATATATTACATTTAAGTAACAAGGTATTCGAAAGTTGAACTACAAGTACAGTTTTTACTAATGACAATGCTTATCTTTATAACATATCTCCCAATACGGGACAAATAATATATTTAATAGGATAATCGACAAAGCTATAAAAGAAATGTGGACCTAAGTTCAAGCCTTGAGGTACACCAGGTGTAGGAAGAAAAGGGAAAGACCTATATCCATTAAAATAAATCTGAATCACTGTATTAAACTAATAAGAGTGAAGTAAATTTAGGAATGATTTAACCAATAATCGCCGATTAAATTGAACACACAGGAAAAGTCAGTATAAACTGCATCTGATTGGCCACTTTTATTAAGGGTTTGAGTTATTTGTTATGATATCGACGTTAGATGAGTTGTGGTAGATATCCTGGTACAAGTCTTTGTTGTGAATAAGAGAGGAAAGATCAACAACTCAAATTCTTTAGCAAAAGTGTAGATAACTGCAACAGGTCTACAGTTGCGTATGTATTAATACTAATAATACTTCTTTCGGTAGCAATATACATAATAAAATACAAATGCATATCCTTGAAGCAAGTCAAGAGAAAAGTTCATTATGCGTAAAAGAAGAGGATAAGTCGATTATAAGTCATATTTTTGATAAAAGCAGCAATCACAGAAGGCTTGTTACACAAAACACGAGAACATATGTATACAAATTCCGCCAAAAATGTATAAATTCATCGATACTGTAGTAATTAATTTGCATCTCATGTTTTCGTTCTTCTTTTTGAAACGTCTTTTAATATACTTTAAAAATGCAGGCAAACTATTAAACGGAAACCAATCTCCTGTAATGGAATTTACGAAAACTGTTATAATATCTGTGAACAAAGCAAAGAACTTGTAGTACATAAGTATCATAAAATATTAATAACTTGTACCGACTAAATGTAGGTTTACCTGATCCAATCAATTTTAATTTGAATATTATGCGTAGTGCCCCCTTTTGCATTAAAAATATTCTATGTGCATGCGATGTACATCTTCAGTGCAGTAAATCATATCGAACAAGAGATAAAAGTTTGGCTAATACAATGTTTTGAGAATGTCCAAGGAACAAATTTGTTTTAGATTTCTAAGTGGGAAACAAATTGTTCCCAACTTCCGCGTGAAACAATCAACATAATGCTCCCACTTGAGATTATTACCAATTACTAAACCTAAAAGTTACTAAAGTTAACAATAGCAACATCAGGAAAGCTAAAAATATCCATAACATTAAGATAAAAATAGTTTTATCATTATTAATTAGAAGGCAATTACCACTTAACCATCTACGAATCTCCACGCACACAGGACATACCCTTTGCAAAAGCTCAGCATAGGTTTCAGCGTTTATCAAAATGTTAAAATCATCGACATAATTAGAGATATTACAATAATTAAATGAGTGACTAACGTTATCAATTAAACCATTAATATAAATTATAAATGAAGTTGGTCCCAGGGCAGTGTCTTAGGGAACACCGACATCAATATTCAACGCTTCAAAACAATAAAGATTACAACGCATTCTGTGTACTCTACCCCTCAAAGAGGATGTGAATAAATTCTTAAGAATTTCCCTAACACCAATACGTTCTAATTTACATAATAACCAATCGTGGTTAATACAATCAAATGCTTTGGATAGGTCGATAAATAATTCTAACACATTATTTTATATGACTGAAGTATTTTGCTGTTTTACATTAATATAATTTTAAATTATATGAAGTATAATATGACCTTGTCCAACCCCAGAAGCAGTTCGTTTATTACTGACTCTTTCATAATATTGAAATTGACAATGTGAACGACGTCCCCAATCACAACAAATGACAATAGAATCTTAGAATGTTTACTGAGAGTTAAAAACTTCTTCTCAACTGGCTAAGGTACTAACCATTTCAGCATTTTATATTTATTTATTCATCATGACATTGTTCGATACTGAAACCAATTCGTTTAATACTGACTTTAGCGATGGCAGTCTACGCATTCATTTGAATCTTATAAATCTTTCATAATATTCATGGTTTTGAAACGTACTAAAACTTTTTGCATTACTTTAAACTAGACTATTCCGGTTAAAAATCGCCTCTGGACCAAACTAGTACAGGAGTAAATAAAAATATAGTGAAGGATAGAGAAGCTTCAAACATTCATCACTTTATTCATTTGCTTTAATATCCTTTACAACAAACATCAACAATTTAGATTGCTATATGTATTTAACTTTCAGGTTACACAGAATTATCTAATTGTAATTGAAACTAAAAAAAATTACAAATAATTTACAAAGAAAAAACACGTACTGGATATACATCTTATATTTTTCCAAATTCCAAAATTCACGATTTTAATATCATTACAATACAGTTATTAAAATGTTTTCAATTCCATACAAACAAAACAAATGAAAAAAAAAAACAGTATTGTTCGTCAAGCATTCAAACCATGAAAGACCAGATTATTGTATCTACCATTTTGCGTAATGCTTTTTTTCACAATTTTCCCGCCGATATCTGTCTCCATAATTCATAATCAGTATCATCTACGTTCTATTATGTAAGTTTGTTCTTTAAATTCGTTTAGCCATTATTCGTATGTGCCAGTGTGTGCGTATTACGTTTTATATACGTCCATGAATGTGTATGTACGCTCTGTAATAATTGAGGCAAACCAAACCGATCGTCGCAATCGGATAGGATGTACAATATGACGACATCTACGGCGCTGTTTGTCTGGTCCGCTGTACACAAACAGCTGGCAAAAGTTTATTCTCCAAACGCAGCTGTTGGATTCGTTCCTTATACCTGGCACGGCCATATAATATGGCATATGTTATGTACCGGCAAAAGTGGTTGTCAGTTATACTACACATATATTTTATTTAAGTTTTACTTTTTCTCTTTCGCCTTGACGATCGCTCTATTTTTAAAACTATACATATATGCTTATGAGCGTGCACACCGTACACATATTTCTGTTGGTTTTGCTCTTGTTTTTTTTTCTTCCCTTTTACTTCACATATGTACGGGCATTAAAAAAGATTTTATGTTATCATCACATATTTTTTACCTCTTTAAATAGGTTCTTCCTCTTTTACGTTACACGGGCAACATTTGCGTACCTATACAGAAAAAAATTGCTTGGGATATATTACAACAACGTTGTGTAAAAAAATTGTTATGATGGCATTAATTTGAACAACTCTATTGTGAAAATTTGTTTGAGGAGATGCAATAGAATCGTGTATTGCTTTGTGATATAAATTTATTATTATAATTCTTTTATTTTAATATCACAGCGATTAATATAAAGATAGTATTATGTGATTTATAATAATCGAGGGCGCTGCAAGGTGACAGAGTTTAAATCGCTAATATTCAACTTATATTTAAAGCTTTATTGTATCATCAAACACGAAAATAAATCAATAATTTTATTATGATTACTATTGATTTTTGAGGCAGTAAGAAGTGTAAGCACAAACTTCTAGATTTACTAAAAAGTCAATGTAATTCCTACATTTGCATCGCAAGTTGGACAACGAAAACAAACCAGCATATAAACAAATGTCACTTTTATAAAAAAAAACACGAAAGAGTTTACACGCTTTCGAAAAAAAAAATCATGGAAGGAGTTGATATTCCTGAAAGCATTCTAGAGGCAGAGAACAATGGAAGATTGGATTTGCTACCAAAGAAATTAAGAATATATTATGAAGAAGATTATCGTCTGTTTTGTGTATGGCAAGAGAGAGAACAAGTTCAAGGTACTGCGGAAATGATTATACTCCGTTATTTTGTCAACTTTTCAAATAAATATTCTCCTTCAACTTTGTGGCCGAAGTATTCCATGTTGTTTCCAAAGTGAAAATCGACAGGTATGGTGATTTGATAAGATTTATCAAAAAGAAGAATGTTGGATATAAAGTTAAAAAATCTAAAACATTCACAAGTGTTGTGTTCAATATTTGTTTCATACGAATTTCAATTATTTCTTTGTTTTATTCCACAATAGCAACTTATATACTTGCATTGATATTCTTATTCCTAGTAATCAAGCTTTTAGATCATATTATTTGTACCATATTGTACTCCATTGTTAAATTAGATTTAAGTTTTAATAAACGCAATTACGTGCATCTTTAAAGACCCACACTCTAAGAGACCAAGTGTGTAAATTTTTATGTACAGCTTCCGACGAGGTATTTTTGATGATGAAAGTAGTTATTTTTATTGGAGTTAGTAGAGCTTGTAGAAGTAATGAATTAGGGAAAATTTCCATGGACGTTGTTGAGATTTTAGAAAGTAAGATTGTTGTATTACCATTCTCGAGTCAAAAACTCACAAGGAAAGATTTTTTTACCTTTGTATATGAGGGTAACACTAATCCCGTGATGTTATTTAAGAAATATGTAGCATTATGGCCATCACATGTTGTTTGAAAATTTCTAAAACAGTTTCCTATGTAGGCTAAACTTTTCTCGGTTTCTTTTAATTTCATACGAATTGATGGAGTTTAGACCTGTAATTCTTTTTTTTTGTTTGGTTATTTTAATGGCCGAGTGTTACGATATAAATGTCCAACTCGTATAGTAGGAAGTTCATTATTTCATACGACACAATGACTACCTACTAAAAGTATTCCTGTAGCAGCTGCATGTTTAATTTCGAAATAAATTAGTCCCTTTTTAAGCGCATTTCCTAATAGATATTATTGATAAATAAAAATGTTCTACACCAATTACTTCCACGAGTGAATCCTACAGCTTTTAATTTCAATTTGATTTTTATTTAAGATTCGATAAATAATAATACAGCACACGCCGCTTATATGAAACGCTGTTTAATTGAATCAGTCGCTTATAGAACTCAAAATAAAAAAACTAAATTCAGTTACATATTTAATATTTATTATATATAATGTTAATTTTTCGGTTTATACGAATCATTGAAAACAATATTCGGAAAATTATCTACTAAAGTAGTATTGTGGAAGCAAACAGATAAAAAAGCTCACCATCCGTTTGAATTTATAACTCGCTCATACAACTTTTAAAGTACCTAAAGAAATGAAGGTACAAAATATAAGTGCTTCTCAAAAGAAAGAAATTCAAAAAATACGACGCCATGTCATCATGCAAAAAGCGTATTGCACGAATAAAATTAGGAATTTCTTAATCTACACTTAGTAGACTGACTACGCGATCTACAAAAAAAAATCATGAATCTAGTGTTAACAGCGAAACTCCTACAGGAACCAGAATGGAAAAGATGTTACAACCATTTTAAAAGAACGGTTTCTTTCTTTTAAAATGGTTTACGAACGTGCAAATGCAAAATGCATCAACCCGCCGAGGAATTTTAATGGAAAAAACTGCGTATTTTGCATTAAACTTAGGCCATAAAAATTGACGGGTGGTTAAGTCGTTGGAAAGAAAGGAACAATATCGTTTGTAAGAAACTTTACGAAAGATTCTTCACCGGGATTTTTGAATGATAAAATTTACAATACTGATGAAATAGGATTGTATTTCAGAGCAATTCGTGATCATTTCCTAGTTTTCAAAAAAAAAAGAGACCGATGTAGCCGGTAAGGAGCAGAAAGAGCATGTGACAGTGCCGGTCACGTGTAGCACATCCGAAGCAGATAAAAAGAAGTAATTGGTGTTCGGTTGCATGGACAACAAACGAAATATTTTGCTTTTAACAGAATCGAATTGAGAGTATAGTACAGAAGATAAAAAAATTTCTGATATCGTGATGAATAAGTGAAAACTAAATGGCATAAAATTCATTTTACCAGAGCTTATAAGACTTGAACCAAATTGCTGGTAAAACTTTGGCTCACTGGAATATGGGAACCACCGTGAGATCGGGAAATTTTAGCGCTTAACATATTTATATAAAGTAAGCATATCGAAAGGGAGAGCTGGAGATAAAGCATCAATCAACGATTCTCGTTAATATTTACATATTTTACACTTGCTACTAACTTGCCTATTTATGAGAGAACGACAAAATAAAATTGTATCAATATTATATTAAAGAAGGGTATTATATTTTTAAATATGTAAAATGAGCATATGGACTGGGTGAGTTGAACATATCATTCACTGACTCTCGTAAATATTTACATATCTTTGACCATCAGCCGTGCAAACACAACTATCTGTTGAAGCATAATTTTGTTAGTTTTTTTCTTGTTCGAATTGTTCTGTAGCATACAAGTAACCCGGGTATATATGCAAAAAAAAAAACAAAATGGAACATTGTATCATACTAACAAGGAGACACCGGCAGACTGAAAGAGTACCTACGTATACTTCTTCACGATTGAATCAATCGCACGACTTCGGGGTATAGCTTCTCCGAAAATTTAGGCGATTCTTTACTTCTTCTAAATATCCCGAAAACTACGCTCAACAGATATCAATTCTTTTTTAAACAATAAATTGAGGTAAATTACATAAAGTCAACGATGATGAAGAAAGCTGGTTGTAGGTCAATGATTGCAGCTTAGTAATGCTATTTCTTTGACGTAAATTCATCTCATACTTCATAACAAAAAGTCCCAATAACATTTTACCAAAGTCTAAAACCGCACACATTCAGATGTTGTACAATCTACGCTGTTTTCTTGGGGATATTTAAAACGTTTATAGTTTTATATTTTGACACAAATTTCTATAATTTAGCAACACAATTCCCACTACAAAAATTAATAAAAGAAAACATTATTTGGTTTGATACTTAAGAAGAAAATGTCTGTAACCCAGGTTTTGAAACAATCTTAAATGTCCTTTTCAGATAACGATTGCACAACTAGAAGTCTAAACGTATTCATAGATTGCTTTAATACCAAAAATAATGGCGAAACTAAATATCCATCTGCAGAAATTGTTGTGAAGTGCAAAGATTGCACGACGCCTTCAGTTTTCTTATCCTTCACTGCAAAATCCGTCCAGATTGTACTTAAATTAAATCCGTTCTCATCAGCTTTGTATACGTTGCTTTTGTCGAAAGTAATGATGTAGAGCTTAACATCAGTAGAAGATATTGTTATACTATTTCATGTAATAGAATATTATGTACTTTTCGGAAATACCATATCCACCATCTATCGTCGAAGGTTCATGTCAGAATTATGCTTTCAGCGTTACTACTATTTTATTCGTATGAGTGCTACGTTCTCACCATAACTGGTATAGCGATTTCACTATTATAAAAAAATAATTTTCACACTTTAGACACTTTTCCAGTGTTCCACAGCTTTAATTGTGTAATCAAGATCAATAACACTGCCACCTTCTTCAAAAAGACATGCAACACCTTCAAAATGGTCTTCTTCATCTTTTATTACATCTTCCCCAAAAAGATTAGGTGCTGTATCGTTGAACACTAAATCATGTCTTGTAAAGCTTTATGAGACTCAATTTCTTAAAGACGTTAAAAGATGTTGGCTATTTGAAATGCTGCAAGTAACATGTTCAACACATCAGCTTCATATATCAAACCTAAGTCTACCAGGTAATCTATATATCACAATTATTTTTATACTGCAAAAACTCTTTTATAAGAAAAACTCCATTTGTAAAAATTATAAAGCTATACGTCCTATTTCAAAAGTCTACGGATGCGAGTACATTGGCGGTACCGCGAGTTAGAAAAAAAAACAACTCTTGAAAACCATTTTGGGTCCACAGGACACGGCCTGTAGACTTAGGATTATATCAAACCATAGGTTTACACTGCCTAGAAGACGTTTCTGATATATCATTTGAAACTGCCACCTTATACATGTATGGTATGTTATAATAGCTAGAGTTGTTGTTTGGGCTATTTCCATCATTTGTTGAACCTGTATAGTCCGACGTTTCGGCAGTCTGTCTACTGCAGTCTTCAGTAACAGAGTAAACATGATTGCTCTGGCAGGCAACAGCCCTTCTCAGGGTACCCCTGAAGACGGAGATAGACTGCCGAAACGTCGGACTATAAAAGTTCAACGGACGATGGAAAGGGACATCTCACTCATCTTCTTCTGGACGCTCTCGTTCGGAAATAAACTGTTCATCTCCAATCGCAAAATACAAAATACTACTACCATATAGTATAAAAGGATATAAAAAGAGATTATACAACTAATACTAAAACGGCTGATGAAAACTGACAAATGTTAGGAGGAAAACACCAGAAAGACTGCAACAAAGATCGATTTAAATGGGTAAGCACTGATATCATAAAGATCAGAGATTCTGTTGAAGTTAGTGCATATCAAATATACTGGGGATCTCACACGGACATTTGTTCGAGTGCGACCACAATAGAAGGCAAATGAGGACTTGGAGCTAATTCTGAGAATAAGAAAATTACACGTATTTAAGAGGCAGGGACAATCAATCTTATTATGTACTAAACAAAATAAAATTTTTAACACAGAAATCGCTCTCTTGGTAGAAAGACAAATAAAATTAAACTGCCGAAACGTCGGACTATAAAAGTTCAACGGACGATGGAAATAGCTTAAACAACTCTAGTTATTATGAGAATCCGTCGTCAACAATATCACATCAAGAGATTGTATGTAATGTCAATTATCTACGTGCAACAATCAAGCTGTTATAATTTTTTAATATATTTGAAGGTTAACTGTTTAAATTTGTCATACGCATCATTTTCTACGTAAAACCGAATTTAATTTTGCAATACATTTCTTCCAAAAATAATTTGCATCACTCCTATCAAAGAATTTGTATCCGTTATAACTTCCAAGATATTTCGAAAAATTACTGTACCCTAAAATTCGACGATGCATCAGCCAAAAAACTGTTCTTATACCAAACCCTTTTAGTCCCTAGAGTTTCATCGAAATCTGAATTTTCGATTTGCTTCAGTCTTCTTGAAGAGCAAAGATATTCCTCATAACTCTTATAGAAAGAAATTCAGGAATACAGGCCAATCGATTTTATAGTAGTACTAACTGTACACGGCGGCAAACAATTCATTCGCTTAATAATGCCACATCGATACAAGATTACGCATAGATATACACCGTACTTTTTCTTTGATCAAAAACGCAGGCCACCGTTTATTTTCATTAAGATCAATCTTGACGTTCCGCGACGCAATTTTTATATACTTTTCCAACTGCTATCGAGTAAATAAACCTCCTAAAGTCCGATTACATAACTAACAACTCCGAATATTATGTAAATCGGAGAAAATAGTTTGGTGGCGCGATTGTTTATTTTAACGTTTTCCGATGTATTCTTGCGGACTTTGCCGCGCGATGTTTATTATAACAAGAAAATTCGTGATTGAAATTGAAAAGGCGAATATATTATTTACGTTATTGAAATAAAGCGGACGGGCGCTGGGCATGCAGCGGCAACGCCAGCAGCAGTAGCAGCACCAGCGCTGTTTCTCATTTATTATTTAAATCATCCGAACGGACGCCAACTTTCCTCCCCGCCCAACCGCGCCGCTCTTAATTATTTTTCGTTTAATTTTCGGACAGCCGAATCAAAATATCGGATTGCCGATACGTATCTGCGTCCTATTGCGAACGAAGGCAGGCCAGGACGGTTTTAAAATATTTGTTGCAACGGTTAGCTTCTAGATGTCGTTTTGTATAATTTTCGCCGATGTTACTTCTTTTAAATATTTACGCTTCGGCGAAGTATCAGTTATTTGCGGTTTATATCGATTTAACTATTCGATATTTACTTAATTTGCTCCAAGATCTATTTATTCAATCCTTATGAATGATTGCTATCAAAAAATAAAGATATTGCAGCACAGCCAGACTTCACAGTGTATGTTACCGTAAGTGATGAACATCGAATTTCTCTCTATGATTGTAGGTTTAACATAGCTAAGTCGCTGAATATTCTTAGTATACAAGCCAAGTCGCGAATGAATTATAACACATGGAAGTAAATTTCAGATATACATATTTCAGTATAGATTACTTGGACTTTCAGAAAGCGTTTGATCAGATAGACCACTGTATTCTTTTACGAAAACTGAACTCGTTCGGATTTTCAAGACCACTGCGCTTACTCTTACAATCGTACTTGAACAATTCAGAATTTTAACTATCCTATAGAAATTGCATGTCATACAAGCACACGGCTACCTCTGACATACCGCAAGGACCTACGCTTGGACTTCTAATATCACTGCTCTTCATAAACGACATTGCTAGTGCTGTTCAATGCGAAATGTTAATGTACGTCACGTGGATGATATTAAACTATTTCTAAGCACTGATTCCATTTACTCATCCATTTGCGTATTGCTTTAAGAAAGTATCAATTGTGTTTCTAATAGGTGTAAAGTTAATAGAATGTCCCTAAATAACATATGGACTGAAAAGTCCTAAGGGCCTAACACATAGATGACACTAGTTTTATTGCAGTCACCTTTCTCTCAGTTAGTACTAACCTTCAATAGACAGCTGTTAAAATTTCATGATATTCTATTTATCATCAGTTTGTGAGTTATTGTGTTAAGAGTCACGCTACTTTTGTTATTTTCAAAACAATAGATCAAAAACAATTTCGCGTTTTAATTTTACACTGCTTCTTGATGGGAAAAAATACCGTTCAAGCGAAGCAATGGCTTGAAAAGTGTTATGGGGACTCCGCTCCATCAGAAACAACAATAAAACGTTGGTTTGCTGACTTCAAACGTGGTCGTAGAGACACCGATGATGCAGAACGCAGTGGACGTCCAAATGAGGCGGTAACACCAGAAAACATCATAGAAATCCACAAAATCGTTTTGAATGATCGAAAAGTGAAGTTGCGTGAGTTAGCTGACATCGTAAAGATATCAAAAGAACGTATTGGCTTTATATTGCATGAGCATTTGACTATGAGAAAGCTTTGTTCAAAGTGGGTGCCGCGTTTGCTCACTGTTGACCAAAAACAAGAACGTGTTGATGATTCTGAGCAGTGTTTAGCCATGTTTAAACGTAACAAACGAATTTTTGCTTCGATATGTGACAATGGATGAAACTCGGATCCATCACTTCACTCCGGAATCAAAACGATCGTCATCTGAGTGGACAGCAACTGGTGAACCTCGTCTAAAGCGCCCGAAAGCACAACAATGGGCTGGAAAGGTTATGGCCTCGGTATTTTGGGATGTGCGTGGTGTAATATTCATCGACTATCTTGAGAAAGGAAATACCATCAACAGTGAATATTATATAGCGTTATTGGAGCGTTTGAAGGCCGAAATTGCAAAGAAACGACCGCATATGGCAAAGAAAAAAAACTTGTATCATCAAGACAACGCACCGTGTCACAAGTCAATCAAAACAATGGCAAAACTACATGAATTGAACTTCGAATTGCTCCCACATCCACCGTATTCGCCAGATTTGGCTCCCAGCGACTACTGTCTGTTCGCAGACCTCAAAAGAATGCTCGCCGGTAAGAAATTTCACACGAATGAAGAGGTTATCGCTGAAACTGAGGCCTATTTTGAGGCAAAAGGTAAATCATTCTACAAAAGTGGTATTGAAATGTTAGAGCGGCGTTGGAATGATTGCGTTGCTCTTGATGGAGATTACGTTGATGAATAAAGCTAATTTTGAACCAAAAAACCGTGTTTTCTTTGTTAGGCCCGGGACTTTTCAGCCCATACACCGGCCAACAAATAATTTTTTTTTCTACTGATCTAACACTTGTATTTAACTAATATTGGCACACAGATGCCAAATATGAAACTCATTCCTCTCTATCACATTACGTTGTACTTTTACAGCATTTCTTGTTTGCCAAAATTGGATCTTACGAAACAGTATGTCAAAGCTCTAAATTTGCAAGGGGGCTGTTTAGAGTATGTACACCAAAAGTTTATTTCTTTTTGTTTTAGATTTGTATTTCATTTGATTCATTTTTGTGTAAGATATATTTGGAGTTATATTAATTAATTCATTTTATCACTAATAATATAGTTTAATGGCAATAAAGCGAGCTCTTGTTTATGAATTTTATCCACCTTAAATAGCGTTTTATGCTTCTCAATCATATGCTAATACAAATTTCCTATAGTTACAGCTGATTAATTTTGATTTTATTTTAAATAAGTCTTTCTTAGACTGCAGAACTTCACGCATAAATTATATTCTTTTCAAATAAAATTTAAATTACTTCTCTAGAAAAGATACCTTCACAAAACAACTACATTAATGTTAAAACTTTTATGCATTCTATACGTGAATACATAAACGTGTTCCTGATTTTCCCAGCATCCTCAATCATCAAGTCACCCGTATGGAAAAATCAATTGTTTTTTCGACGACTAGCAAATCCAGTTCTCATAGAAATCGTTTTCAAAGGCGACTAGATAAGAACAGGTTTCGTTTGTCTAGACACTTTTCACAATTTTAATACCACCTCGAGCTTACTTACGCGATTTTATTTGAATTTCGGTTAGAGATGCATCTAATTATAAATAAGAAGCTCCCATGAGAGAGAAATGTACGTTAGAAGTAATTATAAATTTAAATTAGATCGAATAAAGTAAATATTTCACTTTTAATTGAATAAGGACGGTTAGATCTTATTTATATCGAAAAACAAAAATAACATTTCGGTAAACCGTATAAGCAGTTAAATTAGACCCACACGGTCGACAGTCATTTCGCTAAACGGCCAATATTATCAGGGTAAATACCGCTAATTTACACCTCGTTCGGTCGATTAAGTAAACTATGCAGGCTCCTGGGTTTTCGGGGAATCCCGTGACCGCAGCTACCTTGACCCTTTACATGTAAATAACCACGGAAACGCGTCCAAGGATTTGACTTCTCGGACTCGCCAGCCGTATATAGCGTAGAGGGCCGCGGTCAAAACAACGTCGAGTCGGGTTACGGAGAAGCCGGAAGTTGCTGATTATTATATGATGAGGACTAAATGTTTTTGCTTTCTAGAGATAGAATCTTGTTGGGAAAATAAATAAAATGTCGCTAATGGATGTTGATTGGTTGCGACAATAATGAAAGTAATTTTCTACTTATCAGTTAATTAGTATAATTTTCTATTTTGTTTTTATTTATTTTTTATTAATTTTTTAGTGCGATGAAAAAATTATTCTTAAAGTTGGCTTATTAGAAGTGGACTTCGCTAATAAGTTTAGAAAAGATTTGCTTTTCGACCATTCCATGACTAAATTAAATATTTTGTCTGGGGTTCCTCAAGGATTATTCTTTGGTTGATCCTTTCTGTTATATATACAATTATTTGATACACCATCTGTCCCAAATTGTGGTATAGATTTCTCTTTGCAATTTGCTCCAAATTATGGTATACATTTCTCTTTGCAATTTGTCCCAAATTATGGTATACGAAACTTTGAAAACTGCTTTATTGTATTTACAAAATTAGTAGTTCTATTTGTAACCTAATAATGAATACAGACATCAATTAAAATTTTACACTTTTACACAATTCGGCCATTTCAATGGCAGTTTGATTACACATAACAGAAACAGGTAAACGCCTTTCGCGGCTAAATTTTTCTTTATTCATGTGCTCAATTTTATAGTTGTTACCTCCTGAGGTCATCATGATTGATTCTATGCGCTTTTGTAGTGTCAAGAATACGTGATCTAATTTTTCTTTAGTTAATGCGTCGAAGGAACTTTCAACACAGTTTATTAATTCATCCATAGTTTTTAGCGATGTTTAGTGCTCGAAAGGTTGAATAGCATTGAAGAAGTCAAGGCCCAAAACATTCAAATCAGGACTATTCGGTGGCTGTGATTTGAATTTAGTATACCATCCACCACTTGATCCTCCGGCCAGCAATTCTGCGTCGTTGTCACAAGAATGAAGTTTTGCATTATCTTGTTAAACATAAATTGCCTTGGCTTTATGCGCTTCTGGAAATTTGGATCTAATGGCTGGTAAAATCATCTTTTTGCATTCTGCCGCGTTAATATACTCGATGTTTTTGGTCACTATTGCTCCTCTTGCCCGATTCTTGCTGTTTCTCTTTGCGGGCACTTTATAAACAAAAGGCTAGAGACCTATTTTGCCTTTGAAATATTGTTTTCTGCCACAGAGTGGTCCGGCTACTGCAGCCATAAACTTAACTTTAATTATGAATTGTTTGCTTTTACAGTGCCTCTCTGGTTCTGCTTCGTCCAGCGTGATGTAATTTTTAACTTGCGACAACCAACTTTCTTCTATACGTACGTAGTCGTACAGATCCTCAAAACATCGATTTGATTTAACCATTGACAAAAAGAACTCTCGTCTCGTTCTTTTGTTACAGTCCGTTCGTAGTGGCTTCACTGTTGAGGATATTGTTTTAAAGTATCGCCCTTCTTTGAAAATGGGGAAAATTCTCTATTTTGCATTCTCCAAACTTCCCTTAATCCAAAATTTTCAAAGAAATGTATACCATACTTCGGGGCAGGGAGACTATTAAGTTAGAAGAAAATTATGATTTGCTTTAATAACAGTAGCTATCTACTGCCTTCTATAATAGTAATTCCATTTCATTTCATATATAGGGTACATTCCCCCAAGGATGTCATTTACTTTAACATTCCAAAGCTATCTGTTAGATTAAGGTCCAAAGAATTTTCTGTAATCTAGTAACAGCACATTTTTTTTGAGTTCAGACAGCTTCTATGGCACGGAACATGAGTATGTATTAATCTTTCCATGCATAATAATAGATAATCTTTTAAAACATTGTATTTCTTTGGTCAATGGTTTCCTTTAGATGAGTAATCCTGAGGCCCGTGCTGTAATGCATTACCAAATTATTACAGAAAGCGGATGTTTGACTATCTTAAAACGTACAAACTTCTTTATAACGTTCACCTAAACATCTTTTAACATACAGGAAAACCATCTGTTTTAGAGATGGCACAAAGGAATTTGAAGAAAATGAATCCCATTTTTCAAAAATTTATTATCAAAAAATACGTTCATAAAGCTATTATAATAAAGATCAATCTTAACCTTTACGCAGTCCAAATGTAACAAAATCTTTTCAGACATTTCGTTAATTTTGTTTTTTTTACTGGACGCCTACATTTTAAACTTGTAACTTGTAACTTTAGCACATAACTTTTATCAAGATACCCTACTGCTCTAGTATTTTCATCGACGCAATCATTATGATTCCATACTACAAGTACCATGCTCTTCATATCACCACATCCTGCCGCTCCGCCAAACGTTTTCTGTTATACTCGTGTTTCTTGCTTTCCTTCCTCATAGAACTCAATAATAGGCTTCAAAAAATTTCCATTTTAACCATTATGAAATTAAATAGTTGAAAAAACGGTTTGAACATTTAAAATGATAAAATTTAAGAAAAGTCAAAATTGCACGCCAAAAATGACCAAAACATAGAAGTGATTGGATGGAACTGTACCTAGTTGTCAAGCACACAAAACGAGGACCAGCGGAAGAGCGAGACGTTGGTGAATTAGTTTGCATATTTTCTGCTCACACCTACTTGGTCGCACTATAGGTGAAATTTCAAGGAAGGTGATGTACTACACTTCACTGTACAATAGGTCACAATAATAATATATAATAATATGGTCTTAGTGCGGGCATTATAATGATTTTATCAGTCGATAATATTTTACTCAATCGGTATCAGTTGTCTATTTTCACACTTCTACAATTCAATTCGAAGAAGAAGAAAAAACCTTTATGGCTTGTGAAATTCTAGATGTTAATCATTCCATGTAAAATAGAAAAAATTGCAAGGGTGTAAATTGCATCTCACTATTTTAAATAATGTTTCAATGTTACTGCTTATTTTGCGCATCGTTGCCTCCTCATAGACCATCATTTGGCTTTTCTGCAGTTGTAACAGCAACTCATTATCAGTCAGGTGCTGAGTTAAGGGTACGTATAAAAAATGCCGATTATATTTAAATTAGGATATAAATATAAAAGTACGTTCTGCACAATAAATAATAATAGGCGAAACTATTTATACTGATATTATCATAATAGGTTAACTTTTTCTAGCTGTTATGTATTGATTACATCAATTATATTTATTTTAGCTACAATTTTTGCTATTTATGAAATATACCAACCAAAATAGCGCGTTCTAGTATAAATTCGTTCATTTTTTTTCTATTAGAGCGGCCCCTAGCTTAAGGAATATAAAATATAATATACTTCCGCCTATGAGAGATTGAACATTTGATAAAATTTTATAAAACACACATTAATAGCACTATTATGGAAATAAACTAAGAATCGTAATACTCTATAGTACACCATGAACTGTTTATGACCTAACAAGAACGAATTTGTATTTATTATTTTATAACTTATTTAGTATCATAAAATATTCACATTTCCTTTAATTTAGATAATCATGATTTATTGCGGTTATTTCAATTATTAAGCGGAATTATTATCAATTATGTTCTACAGTTTTGTAATTTTAACTATTGCAAATTAAACAGCCATCTTATCATATAAGACAGTTACTTGATTTTAGCCTACAGTGAGTGAAAGTGTTTGGAAGAATGAGTCGATCCTCAATCATTACTCTACATGAAAAAGTGCGTCCGACAAATCAACCAAAAAATTGGAATTACAAAATTCACCGCCAACGGTAGCATACGCCGATTCATTAAATAGGGAATATAGACCGGTGCAATTGGTCAAAAAACACATCTCAAGCAAATGATGTACGAGTTAAACTCATTAGTAAATATAGTCAAAGATAGACGGCATCAGAAAGAACCACTAAATCCGATTTCAGTGAGTATTGTAAAACGACGACTGTATAAAACAAAATTACGTGATCTGGTTGCACCAAAAAACCTCGCTTCCACAGTGAGATAACAGCGCAAAATACTTAGAGCACTCACAATCATTAGTAGATAATAGAGGAGTGAATAAAAGTATTTTGGATAGATAAGTTTCAAGATCGAGGTGCTCGGACCAAAATATATACACAACTGCTGTGTACCAACACTTAAGGATGAAGGTAGTTCTACTCACATGTGTGTTTTGTTGAGCGAAAATATGTTTCATTTAGTTTTTTCAAGTTTTTTTTTTCTTTAAGTTAATTAGACTGTCTTAGTGAAAATTGTTAAATAGACAAACTTCCATGAGCGGTAGTGTATATACATATACATGTGTGTGGGTGTTATAGTTCTTTCGATGATTCCGCGTTGTTTGTGTGTCCTGATAAGAACCGTTGATTTGACGTTTAGATAACATCTCAGTTATCTTCTTCTAGAGCTTCTCGTTACAGTAAGCGATCGAATACTGACATACAAACAACGCAGAACTACAGAGAAACTTATCACACACTATACCAAGGAGGAACATGCTTTTACCATAATTTCGTCGTATTCAGAAAAAACACTGCCACGTATGTACATTTATTTTTCAGAAGATGGACTGCTCATTTTGGAATTTTTGCATGAATGATATACACAGGAGGTCATATATAATAAAGTTTTTTGAAATATATACCTCGATATCGCAGAGATTTGCTCATTGAAAGGCTAATAAATTAGACAATCAAAACTCCATTGCTAATTTAAATGATGTAGGTAATAGTGAGAGGTAACGTAATTTGTTATCAAATTTAATGATTAAGAGGGTATAATTTCACAGTTTAAAATAAACCCTATATATAAGAAATAAGAATAGTTAAGACATTAAAATATGCACAGTACACAGAAATTTTTAGATATCATATATCATTGCTCACTAAAGGAACTTTCTTTCACACAAGTACGTTAAAACGGTATATGGTTCTTTCACGGCGCTATTTCAAGAGCTTAATTGACCAAATTAGTATCAGTCGTAGTAACAAATAAGTTACTCGATCAAAAAGATAAGAAAATTCAAAAAAATATTTTTGTTTTCATGCGACACCCTAGATCTGGCAAATATTTGACGGAATAACATTTGACCAAAACCTTCCATATGAAGAAAAATAGCGTAATTTAGTTTTTAACCATTTTTTTAACAATGCCGTTTATTTTGAAACAATATATTGTCAAAAGTGATTTGAATATTAGACCCGAGTATCTTGATACATGTCATGCCACACAACTTATAACATACAACATAATACAGTGTTTCGTAGTTGGATTTGTGTCTAATATCCAAGTGAGTTCTAACAAGATATTGTTTGGGAATTGTCAATAACAAAATAATGCTATTTGTCGAAAACTATAAAAGATTTTGGTCAGATTTTATTATCATATATCAAATTTTCGCCTGGATCTAGGATGTTATATATTTTTCTAATAATCACGTTTTTCACTGTCTCCCGTTTTTTAAAATCTGGTTTAAGGTTCGAACCGATTTTATAATTGGGAACATACGCAATGCTTCGAAACGCTGTTTTCCGATTAAATAGTGTGGTGTTGAGTGTACCGAGATGCTTGTGTCTATTATACTATCGTGCAGTAGTTACTATAATAGTGTCTTTACACATTTTTACAGATGGAATTGGTACAAATTTTGTGGCGGTTAGATACAATCGGAAGATAGTTTCAGCATCAAGCATAGGAAGCTATACAAATGGAATTATAATCAGAGCAAATGTATTTTAAGTCGAACACACCCAGAAGTCGCTTGCTGTGTGACAAAAGCGTATTGATTTCAAACGTTATCAAGGTAGGGCTTTATTTTCTAGAAACTAGTTAACCGATAGACTAACCTGTTTAACTTACCTAACAAAACGAAATTGCGCGGTAATAGTAAAGTTTTCTGTAATTTCAGAATTTCAGATATGGCTAGAGTAGAATAAATGAAAGGCCTATTTCTTTAATCTATGGAGCAAGTTACACTATTTATTTCTTTTATTATTTAAAGGTAGATCAAAACTTTAATGTACAAAGTTATATAACATAACATGGCGTACTCCCTGTTTTATTTTTGTTAATTATTGCCAAAATTTGCTTATATAAAATTTTGCTATAAACAAAACTACTTTGGTTGTAAACGCGCCAACAACGTTTGAAACTCTATCGCTTATACTGCTACACCATACTATGTTCGAATGAATTTGAAACGATCTGTATACGTCGAACTCTATCTGAAATAAAAATCGAAACGGAACGAGCGGTTTTAGTTTCGTTTTCGCTGCTAGTATATCGTTTTGTTGTCGTGTAAAATGGGCCGTGTTCTGTTCTGTTGTGTAGGGCTTCTCTCCGGTGCACAATATCGATCTCTCCGTTTCTGGAGAAATTAAACTGTGACAACATATGGCCGTATAACACAGGAAGTTTGTCCTACGTATTAACATAATAATAGAAACGTTCGTCCAACAAACACCGTGCTCCAATGTTGTATACTTTCCTGCCACAATAATAAGGCCGTCTGTTAGTAATACATAAACAAACAATGGTAAAAAAGGAAATTAAAGCTCAACTGAAGAACATATTTTTTCATCGGTTGCAGTAACTTAGACGCTTAAACACTCTTTAAGAGATCTCGAAAAATGTTTGGTTATTCAGTTGCAAAGAATATTATTATTTCTAAATACGCTTAGGACTGCACCATAATGGCAATGATTCCCAACCGGTAGTTTGCGAAACCTCAAGAGTTCGGAGGCTTTATGAAAAGAGTTCGCAAGCTTTATAACGACAGTTCACCAACAACATATTGTACCTGCAGAATTTTCATTTCCTAACATAAAAGAGATAACCAAAATTCAAATTCAGACCAGCGTTCTAACTGATGTCCTAAGAATTGTAAATTTTAACAAACTGAGTGCTACAATCTCTAGTCTATTTCATGCACTTTCTAAGGGCTTTAGAAACCTTCACGTTTCTTTATACTAGTTCATATATAAGCCAGATGACTCTTTCGTGGCATTTGGTTGAAATAACGTCAGCATTTTCTCTTGAGTAACCATTTTATTTGTCATGTCCTATGTTCAATATTCTTTGGTTGCAAAAGCTCAACTGACTAGCTGGTGTCACCAATATTTAATGCATATGATGGAATAGAAGCCATGCTAAAGAAAATAATGTTTCAAATAAAAACAAAAACTAATTGGTTTTAAAGCGAGAAAAAAACGGGCGTTTTCAAGATGTTTTAAATGCAAATTCTTGTTCAAGGGATTTTCAACATTATTTATTTTATAAATCGCATTTGTCATAGAAAAAATGACTTTCGTCTTTAGCACAGTTTCGAAAAGATTTAAAAACCAAAGCTAACATTTACAATGGTATATTACTATTACGAAGCCATTCGGTAAATTGAGAAAGAAATGATCGTACCAATGGTTGAAGAGTTGAGAGTCGTTAATCTACGGCATGGTATATTATTTTAGGTCTATTACCGGTAGAGCACTACACAGAGGGTTGAAATTGCTTTAAATTTATTAAGTAGCAGCCCGCGTAAAACGTCAAAGGTTTTGTTTACGATACTAACATTCTCTAAAGAGCTCTTCCTTCTTGCATTAATTAATAGATTTAACAATTAATTAATTTAGATACCTAGAAATTCTGCTTATCTATCTAGGTATTCTGGATAGCTATGGATAAATAATGGAAATAAATAATGATTATGGATAATGGATAAACAATGAGTATAAAACTATGGATAAATACTTATGATGGAAAATGGATACCTAGGATTCCTGGTATACATTTTCTATTTTCTGAATTTTCTTAGATTAAACGATCCTTTTGGTTTTTAAGGAGGTTTCTCAAATTCTTTTTAGTATTAACTCCTCGTGTTAAAGCATGCGGATTGTCAAAAATGTTATTGCATTCTTCGATTTTGTTCAACGAAATCGAAGGTATACTAATCCAATGCCATCCTACCTTCCAAACACTAACAGTTACATACGTTATTTCTTTTGCTTCTTACTTCGCCATGTTTATGTTGACTATTAGATTAGTACGACTTCCAATAATTGAAAAATATTAATTAAAGACATTTAACTCCAAATAAATAACTGCATTATTGTTTTAATGGTACTTAGTATTCTGTACTAAATATAGCTAAGTTGGTTTATAACGATACAAAATGTTCGAGAATTATTGCATTGGTTATATCCATTTCCGGGCAGCAAGTAAGTAAGCAAGCACCACCTCTCATGGATCTATAAATTAGTTCATCTTCGACTATTTTACAGTGAAGACAACGTATTTAGTATGTTCGAAAATTAAAATAAACACCGTGTTTGGCTATGTTATGTCGTAAGTTTAATTTTATTGATATAGTTAAGAAAATAAGACGTAGACAAAAGGGAAACAAGGAATCCAATAAAAGCATTATAACAGAAATAAAGAAAGAACTAACGCTGTTGAGAATGTGCTAAAATTGCGCAGATACAACGTTTGAAAACTAACATAATGTATCAAAATCTATATCGACATAAGTGACATCATAAGAAGATCAAAATAACTAGCGCATGGTTAGCACACAGAAACATGAATGGCACTGTATTGGTGTCTCTAACTCTGTCGATTTATTTAAAACGTAGATTTTTGGCAATTTACACGTTTCAACACAATAACTGATAATTTAGCATATAACATAGACAGAATCATTACTCCGTGAGAAAAGCACATGGATAATTGAAATCTACAAAATTCGAGTTAGCTATAGAGAAGAAGTTATACGTTATATACGGAGTATTAAAAAATGTTGTAAAATCCATATTAAATATCGTATTTTCACATATTAATAGACACGTAAGAGGAATGTAATTGTAAGCTAATATTTTCCTTACGAAGATGGTTAAAATTAATTATAAACATACTGAATGTATAGGATTCATTAGTTTTAACTAATCAAAAGAACTAATCTCAAACTGTACGATTGTATGTCCTTCTTACTCCAATGCATCCAAAATATCGCAAAAGAGTGACAATCACATCGAGTTTCTGTCTTGTTCGTACTTAGACAGACTACATTTCTATTCTTACTTGACAGATGACTTGACTCTTGCTCGACCGTTGTGCGATATCTTTTAATTAAATATTCTTTATGTGGTTTTATTTTATTTTCGTTCATAGTCGGTTAGGTGGTTGTTTAACATCGTATCCTTACGCTATTAATTATGCGGACGAATGTAATTACATTTTCCGAAGGTATGTACTTAAAACTCCACCTGTACTATAATTACCTATTGTAGTATTGTTGTTGTTGGGTTATAATGGATATTATGCCGTTAAAATCGACCGGAGTTTTTAAATGACATAGATAGAATACGTTCGTTGACAATGTTCATAAAAATAGTTATGTATATTTTTTTATACCATAAATTTAAAAAATATTAATGTTATTGTACTGTATTAACATATTTATGTATGCATTTCTGCTTGTTAGCTATAATGATATCGTCGTAAAATTAACTTTATAAAGTATAAAGCTGCTTAGTTCACGTCGAAACTTGTTTGAGAATATGTATACGGCATGTCCATGAACTTGCTGCAAAATCTAAAACATAACATGCCAGATGTATACATTTTTGATCCTTTGCTCCTGTGATTTGGCTTTTATGGTTTTACTCTCCTTTTATATTAACAAGAACTGCTTTATCGAATTTCTCGACGAGATTCGTTAATACATTTACCGCGGCATCAAATTCTTAAGAAAAGTTGTATGTACATTTTATATATTCTTAACTAATATTAAAAGAAAATTTGCTCATTGTTATCTGCCATAATTAAACTAATATTGTGAAAATTTTGTCTTATAATTGCAAGTGACATGAAAACACAAATGTGACATATTAGAAAGTGGTAAATATTCTAACAAAATATGCTCTGTAACGCAGGAGATGTGCCTAATTTGAGATACTTAAATATTTGTTCATTTTATACCAAGAAATCTGTATAGTTAATGAAGAAATTGAAATCAACGTTGTGGCATATTTTGGACAAGATTTGGGGACAATACATAGTATTAAAAGAAAAGACCAAGTACGTGCCTTATAAGTATAGACTTATTTAAGCTTTATCACATGATGGCTAAGGAAAACCGATAGTATTTTGTCAGTGGCGAATTAATGCTATTAGAGAAAATTCAAAATTCTTATGTTTAGTTTAATCGAAAAAAGCTCTATAACTGGAACTAAGAAAACCTCGTGCGCAAATGGCCACAAAATCTCCAGACATAGTTTAGCATAAATGTTTGGTGTGCCCTAATCGATAACTCTTGACATGACATTCTTTAGGTTATTTTGAGCGTTTGTGGAAGTTTCACAATTCAGCGTTTCGGCAAAGAATCTACTGCTATCTTCAAGATAGCCCTGATAAGGGCTGTTACTTGCCAGATTCATCATTAACTCAACGATTTGTCTGCCGAAACGTCGGACAGTCAAAGTTACACAAACAATGGAAACAGCCCAAATAACAACGCTAACTAATCGATAACGTGAGATTCACCTGATAAGAAATATAAAGGAGACATTTTTAGGGAAACTTATTTTCGAAGATAGAAGACAATAATTATTCTTTGAGCAACACATTTTGCATACAGGAGAGGCTCCACTAACCGAACTTAGTTACAAGGGCACCAATTTGTTCCAGCTTGTTCGCCATGTCTTACACCTCTCAACTTTTTTGTTGAGTTATGTAAAAATGAAATTTATAAAAATCTGTATAAACACGAACTTCAAAAAGTTATTACACATATTATAAACGATATTGATCAGCAAGCCAAGTTAAGACTCCCATAAAAGGTATTCAGGACTTAGGAAGTCAGTTAGCAATGAGATTCCATGTGCTCTTGAAACGGTGCGTTTCGAATAAATTATTAATTTGTGTGGCGTTGAATTTACTGTGAATTATACAATCCTTGCAATTGTTGTGATTATGTCTATCCAACCCAAGGAATTAAACTAATTTAGTAATGTAAGTAGTAATGTTAAATTAACTCACACTGATACCTTATTTTCCAAAACGGTGCAGAAAGAACAACGTTTCTGCTAAATTCGTGAAAGTTAAAATTTTGAGTAACTGTAAAGTTACTCAAATGTTATTGCACTGGCCAAAAAGACATTGGTTTGAAAACGAAATGAAATACCAGTATACTAGATGTAATGTATGCGATAATTGTGAATTACGCCTGACATACAATACTTGCAATCGTTGTGGTTACGGTTCTCTAGCCCAAGGAATTGAACTAACTTAGTGATGTAAGTGGTAAGGTTGAGTGATTTCCCTAAATTGATGAAAATTAAAATTTTGAGTAATTGTGAAGAACCAATCACACAGGCTAAAGGACATTGGCCAGAAAATAAAGTAAGACGCTAGAGTATGCTAGACGTAATAATTTTTTTGCTGCAATCTGAAACTTGCTTGACCATGAGAGTCCATCTGCTCTTGAAATGCTGCGTTCCGAATAAATTATAAATTTGGTGTGGAGCTTAATATAGTACCTGTGAAGTATTCAAGATTGTTAGAAAATGTGCGAAACAAGGAGGAGATGTGTGTGAGCATTTGCTATAAGTTTCTTTGTTAGTACAGGCTAGCACGGATTAGTACAGGCTAGAGTTTCTTCATTTTTAAAATTCGAGATAATTATTACTCAACAATTCAATGTTCAATTGTTCCTTTTATCTGATTCCATCGTTGTTAACAGTAGGAATATGCTATTATTTTGATAATTCGACAAACTTTTTAGTTAACAATAAGAGAAAAGTTACTAATAAAGCCAATTTCAATTCGAAGCTGGTAGAGAAACATTATCATCGATTCTCAATTAGTAATTCTTCAGAACGCAATTCGACCTAGATAAATTTACATAAATCCATCCTCTTTAATAAAAAAGGACACCACACAAATTCCAAATAAAAATAACCTAAAAAAAAAGAAAAACAGTAACTAGCTTCCTATAAATTTCGGTTGCACTCATGTTTGTCCGTTCACGTCACTAATTGTGATTTAATATTCCAACTGACATAATTAGAAATGTTCTCGTTTTCCCATTTTTTTCGGTATTTTTTTGTCGGAAACGCGGTTGTTGCTCGCTTTGCCGGTGACGATGTGGCGTACGAATGGTCGAGAACCACGCGAAAAAAACCACCAAACAATGGCGAAAAATTAATTTAATATTTCTGTATGGAAATTTATAGCTTGAAGAGACATGAAATTTAATGAGGAGGTTAGAATTTTAATTAAAAAATCGCTAAAGGCCCGACGTCGGTCTGTTTTTTTTTCAGTAGGCAGTTGGCGTCGATTTTTTGTATACTTTCTGTTGTAGGCGAGCAATGTTGGAATTGTACACTTTGGTTTTGTTATAGCACTTATAGTGTATGATGTACAGTTAGTTATTTTTTCTTAATTTTTGGAATCAACATCCATTGCTGAGAATAAAAACGAAGGTAATGTATAGAAAACAATAATAGGCGTTAGACTTTGATTTTACGTTTTAATTTCGCAACTTTATAGTTATTCTTGAGCCTAATTCATATAGAAATCTTCTAGCGACGTAAATTACTCATTTAAGTTGGGTATTATGTTATTCCACCTTATGTGAAACTTCTTATTTATGAAACAAACATAATACCGGATCTTTAGATTCTTCAGAATGACGTTCTAAAATCTAACATTTATTTTAGCACAACACCAAAAGAAACTTCTGAGGTATTAGTCAACACCATACCGAAAAGTTTGTGTATTTCTGTTTATTTTATGCGATTAGTTTCTTTTAATAATAGAAAAATAATCGATTATTTTATAGTTTTTCTTTCTGCATATACTGGCATAGTTCACGTAAGAAAATTATTTTAAAGAATATCCTATAATCCGAACTGTTTCTTTCCTGTTGTTTTTCACTTTGTTTTGGGTTTAACATTTCTTACATTTTATCTATTTAAAAAAATATTTAACGTATATGTACTTATTTTATATTTTTGACCGAAAACTTACATCTGGTTTCTTCAGGTTTTTTCAAACCATCCCTACCAGCCTTTTTTTGTTTGTAAATATGTAAGACAGCACGATTGGCCTCGTTTGCCAAGAATATTTATGTTCCTTGTTACTTGCTATTATTGAATATTTATCCTATTTTTTCCTTATTTAAAGCTTCCTTAATGGCGAATACAAAATCTCGAAGCAAAAACATAAACTATTCAAATAATTTTGACCTCTAGTAGTCCATTTCAATAAAAACTTTGTCGTAACTATTTTCAGTTGCATTAGTTGTCACTTGTTAAAGTTGTACTGTAGTTTTAAAATGGATTTAAAATGGTTTTTACTATACAACACAAATCATCAATGACAGTATTTTCTTGAACATTATTTAGAAGAATTTAGAAATGAGTTTCCCAACTTCGTCTTTGATTACGATAGTTCTCGGCACACAGTTAAATATTGCATTAAAGTTTTCAAGGAAAACAGCGAGTGTTACACAGAAAGGAGGTAGTGGTTAGCCAGAAGAGTGCACGAAGTGTTACCATCTGTAGCACGCTCGACAATGGGAGTCCGCATGGTCCTGGAATGCTGCGTTCCGAATATTAATTAGCGTGGAGTGGAGTTTACTGCGATACCTGTGAATGCAATTTGGTTATCTCCAACAGGACGGCGCAACAGCCCGTACTACGTAAAGAACATTAGAGTATCAGCAACAATTTTTTGGAGACCGATGATGGTGATCTCCTCGATCTCCAGATTTGACCCCCTTGGATTATTTCATGTTTCGTTATTTAAAAAATATACTTCATTCTAACCGTATCCATGGCTCGAAGAAATTACAACGCATAACTGTGGAAGCTGTAAATGACATTAGACCAGAGGTATTACGCAATGTGTTCAACAGTATGAAGAGTGAATTTGTGTTTAAATTTACGTGAGCAGAATTTTAAACAAATGTTGTCATTCTATGGTATTTAAATCGTGAATATATGTGTTGTAGTATTGGAAAACAATTTCGTTGTAATTAACTTTCATTAAACAGGTGTACATAATTAAAATTGGTTTCTTTCTCATATTTTCATGTTATGCCTGTGATATATAGTGTTTACAGCTTCAGAGGCGTTGATTAATGCTTACCAACTTAAACTAGAAAATAGAAAGCGGAAAATTCAAACACTCTGTACTGAGTACAGCAGTTCTATAGCGATCCTTGAAAAAGATTTCGAGATTTCGTGATATACAGATCACTTTCCGGTCGCTTGAACTATTTCTTTGATGAATTGTTTGACATACTTAATGAGGTACTTCGTAAATTTGACAATACAATATTAATTTAGAAGGTAAAAATGCTCTGAAACTCGTAGCACCTGCTGGAGATGTTAGGTTTTGAAAAGGTTATTTTTCGATTTTCATTAAAGCATTAAATCTCTCAAACTTGGCTTACCACTCGACTCAAGTGAACGCTAAGCAATACTAAATGACAAGAAGTGCATTGGATGCATTGATACCAGAAGCTCATAATAACAAAAGTTTGAAAGCGCAATTTTATCAAACGCCATCAAAAGAAATTACTAGGACAAGCAACATTACTGCATTTGCAATTATTCGGAAAGACCGCTGCAATCTACCTCACCTTTCAATTCTTCTAAATAACGTCGATCTAAAATATATATACTTTCACTACTACTGCTTTAATCAATATAAATGTTACCAAAAGGCTATTTTGTAGAAAGAACCTTGAGTAAAATGAGCATGTAAACTGGAAAAGCTTGCTATAAATATCTGAAAAAGTTATTTTTTTAATTTTGCTATTACATATATCCTGAAAATAAACTAGAATGAAATTACATTGCCTTACTATATACATCGATATTTTAAATACCCGGTTTTAAAGTTACATTTTAAAGCTTATTTAAGTCTATTACTGCCGGGCTATAACATTACTTCACACATCGATGCCTTTAGTCCTTTTTTATGTTGCTATCACTTTGATATAAATTGCCGTCGATGTTCGAGGTGCTCTATACTCGCAAATACAGCGAAAGGGACGACCCGATTGTTAATAATAATTATATCAAACCGAATAGGGACACAAAGAAGGAATTTATGGAAAAACGAAACTAAATTTAAATATACTGCTTCATGTACAAAGGTGTGTAATTAATTTTAAATGTTGCTTTCAAAAGATACGCGTGCAAATGTTTTCCAAACCATGGAAACCGTTTATATCTCATCAATTGTTAGGCAATTTAAAAATATTGGGAAGCAGAAAGAAATTTTGATGTGATGGATATGACTTACGAGTTTATTGGCTTCAATGAAACAAGATTCATTTTTAGAGATATAAATTGAAACATTGCGAATATATATTCATGCTAACAATTTAAATTCTTCAAGTATTCTGTTTTAAATGTCCAAATCTCTCAGATACCTTAGACACTCTCGAATTCACTTGTTCCATTTTGATTTGAAGTGACAGTTTATTCTTCTCCATGCTTTATTCATTTTTAAGTCTCTCTTTTTTAATTTTTTCTATACATATACGTGTAAATGTAGAATGTATTACTTATTCCGTTCATCCTTTCTAGTACGCTATAATTCACAAAATATCGCCCAAAAATAACCTTTTACCTTCAAATATACAATAAGCAGCCCGACAACTACCAGCAATCATAAAAAATATGTCACAGAGGCAATATTAAACGTCATTTAGCGATAAAAATGAAATGATAAACTTCAGCAATCTGGAAGAAAACACCTCGGGTTGACGGCGCTCGAAACAACCACCCAAGTTCAACATGGAAACATCCGACAAGCTACAAATCTCGATCTGGACGACTTGAAGTATAATTTAAGGGCTTGCATTCGCGACGTACAGCTTTTGGTTTTAGTGTTGCCGCGCATTGTGGGATGAGGTCGCGGTGTAATCGAGGCGGTGGTGGGGAATTTGGCGACGAATAACAATAAATTTTAACGTCTACGCCTAACGGAACGAGATCTAAATTTTACCCGGTAAAATTTCGGGCAAATTTCTTTTTTATGGTTTTTAACGCCGGCGGCTTTACGCGGATGAGCTTTAAAATAAGCTTTGTGGAGACGGTAGCATTAGAGGTGTTAGAAAGTCGCTTTTATATAAAGAAAAGCAAAAGGTTCGGATTACTTATCCTTCGCTATATTGTTTAACTGCCGTTTTTGAATTTTAGCGTATTTAATCTGTTAGAATTGGAAAAAAAAATAGTGCTTTTTTTAAGTTGCTGTAATAAAATTTACATATGTATCCAGGTCTTCGTAAAATTAAAGCTTTAAGTATCTTTGAAATATCAACATCATAACTGCACAATTTATATTGTCGGGTGATTAAAAGTGCAACTTGTAAGTGTTAAAGGACACTCAAGTAAGAGTGGATATGAAAATGCTGGAACAACTCGAGGAGCATTCTTAAATTATTTTCACTGATTGCAACTATATAGAATATAGAGTATGAGAACTTGTTACATTACAATAGATCATCAATCATTTTAATCATTAAGTGCATTGAGAGAAAGAAATCGTAAATCAGTTACTAGCAATACCGTATAATTAGAAAAAAGATTGGCAATGTCGATGTTTCTGCCACTGTTCTAATAGTGAAGTCCATATAACTACGAATGTATTATGGTAATAGTTATTTGTTTTGAATATTGAAAAAGATCCTATCATTATATACTCAAAACGACCTTCCTTTTATAATAAATCCGACACAATTAAGCAAAATTCCATATTTGCATTGCACTAAAATTGATTCCGACCAACTACATTGTGCCCTAAATAAATTACAAATTCAGAAGAAAGTTATTACTTTATTAAAACATATGTGTGTATATTATGGTGGAAAATCTGAGGCTCTTTATTTTTTAAATGGGTTCTTTAATTTAAATTTTGTTCTTTTTGTTTTTAAATTCAAAAATAGTGTTTTCAAATTTCAAGCCAAAAATATATATATACCGCCTTTTAACACAAAAAACCTAAGGCAGTCCATGTATAGATAGTTTTAAATATTCTAAATAAGATACGAAATAAAATGAGAGCAAAAAAATACAATTAATTTTGAGAGTTGATGAAGATTCGAAGCTTTTAATTTTGGTAATCGTACTCACACGTAATTTCTCGTATTTTAGGTGTCCTGGTTTTCGGCTTCTAAAAATGTTTCCGGTTCTTCCAAGTTTTTATTATGTCAGCTGATACACTTTATTACTGAATATATTCGAAGATTTTGATAAATAAAGTTTTATCTGAGAAAATAATTGATTATTCTCAGGAGAGACGATGTCAATATGTGTAACTTTGACACCATGTTTGTTTATATCCATACTTACACATTTGTTTGCCTACATATTAGGCCACACAGTAAACACATACTTGATGGGAATGAAATTATTTGGAGGTGAATGCTGCCAGGCGTGCCATCCTTCCGTAGTGTGAGAAATTTTGAAGATTGTGTGATATTTCGGGATGATACATATTTTTACAATTTGATTAAAATATGTGAGTACAGTATATTAAACATCTTTTAAAAATGAAATTTGGAAGAACTTATTTACATACAAAAATATGTTTATGAAAAGCGATATATATAATAAACAATAGTGGAGTTTACGTCTTCTCTGTAAATGTTGTTGAAGGAACTTTTTTTTAAACATGAAAATTGTAAATTATATGTTAATAAGAAACATCTAAAGTAGATATCTGTAAAAATTTAGAAAGAAAACTATACAGACTGAATATCTGTGATAAAATTCAATAAAGAGGGAGTACTAATGGTACTTTGCCTCCAACAATAATATCAACAATAATAAAAATAAGGGCGTGAACCAAACAGTCACGAGAAAATATCCAAAATAGGTAAACTGGTAAAATTTAAAAAAATCATTGATAATTAATAGACAATATTTCATATCATTACAATCAAAACATCTAGATTTATTCACAGCGTTTTACGGGAACGGAGCGTGCTGTGTGCGTGAGTTTTACAAAAACTTCTCAGATGAAACGCATTTTCACCTTAATGGCCATTTAAATAGGCAGAAATCTTCCGCGGAGAATTGATATCCAGACGCGGTAAAATAAACTTGCTAGCATCTAGCCTGGACTTGACACTAAAGATTTTTTTCCTATAGTACTACCTTACATGAAAGGTATACAGCGAGACTTCTCAGTCTCTGAATTAATTAAAAAAGAATATTCGAAGAGAAATAGCAATCACGGAGCACATATACCGAACAATTTCCGAAAATTTTGCCTCACATTTAGAAAAGTGCCAGCAAAATAATGGAACACATTTAGAAGAAATAAATTCCCAAAACCCGTATTTCAATAAAAATTCATTGATTAAACCTGATCATTACTTTATTATATTGTGTTCATTTTGAAAAGGACTTTTGAGACACTTGTGTTTCCTTGTAGTTGTCCTTGAGAATGTGTTCTACAAAGCAAAATAAATTCAACTACACGTTCTGCAATTGTATTATATTTTAGGTGATTATAGCATATATTTTGAATAGTCTGAACTTAAAGCAATTTGCATTTGATGGATATATTACAGAAATTTATAATATTGATTTTAATGATGTAAGTATAACATAATGGCGTTTACCTCTCAATAGCGGACGACATTTTTTAAATTAAAAAGGTTATAATCTTTTCTTTTTATTACAAATATCCTAGATAATTCGTATACAATGCGATTCCTTATAGTCTAATTTATAAAGTTAAATCGTTTAGAGGACATTGTTAACTTGTTTTTAACAACACAAAATACTATAATTCACAATTTTCTTGTTTTCAATAAAAAAAACGAGTCCCTTCAACAACACTTGCAGAGGAGATGTAAACTTTTCTATCGTTTATTATATATATCGCTTTTCGTAAACATATTTTTATATAAATAAATATTTCTAAATTCATTCTTAAAAGACGTTTAATATAGTGTACCCATACATTTCAATCACATTGTATAAATATGTTTTATTACGAAATTAATCTTCAAAATTTCTCGTACGACGGAAGAATGGCACGACTGGCAGCATTTACCTATATAATTTCACTCATATCAAGTATGTGTCTACTGTGTGGCCTACTATATAGGCAAACAAATGTATTACTATGAATATAGAAAGACATCGTGTCAAAGTCACACATATTGATATCGTCTCTCCTGAGAATAGTCAGTTATTTTCTCATATAGCTTTTTAATTTTCAAAGATCTTCGATTGTATCCAGCCATAAAGTGTGTTAGCTGATACTACAAATAAAATCTGGAAGTTCCGGACATATTTATTGGAAGCCGAAGACCAGTACATCTTATAGGCGAGAAATCACGTGCGAGTAAGTACGATTTCAAAAATTAAAGACATCGAATCCTCATAAATTCCTCAAAATTATTTGTAGCTATTGCTTTCATTTTGTTTCGCATATTAATTGGGATATATTTAAAGATTAGCTAGACAGGGATTGCCTTAGGTTTTCTGCAAAAACAAAACATATTTTTGTCAAAAAGCGGTATATATTTATTAATTTGGTAATATATTTATTTTTTCAACCTTACATTTGGTTCTTTTAATTAGAAAACATTATTTAATTTAAAAACAGAAAGAACAAAATTTAAATCAAATTAAAGCATTTATAAAAATTAAAGAGCCTGAGATTTTCCACCACCATATATATATATATATATTCTTATATTCGATTTCGATATTAAATAGGGATAGTTAGATTAACCGGTGATCTTTGCTTATGCCATCAAACAATGACGTGCGTCTAAAGATCCATTTGACGAAGTATATATATACATATACACTGAAAATCACGAAACTTTGTAGTTATGTCATAGTTGGTTACGATGTATGCTTAAGTAGTTACGACTTATGTTATATACTTCTGTCTGGCTTGTATAGCGTACACTTCAGAATTTTATATATAGCGCTTGTCTTCATTTTATGCATGAAACAATGGTGCAACGACAAACCTTCGTGATTTGATCCATATATAAGTTAGACTTTTTCCCTTAAAAAAGAATAATTTTCAAAATTGTAAAAATGAAAACGTTATGACTTTTTTCTTATCAAGTTGAATAAAATGCTATCACATTTTTGGGTATAGTCTATGTCTATTGTTTATGTTTGTCATTTCAAAAATTGTATTTTACTTTGAAATATTTTAGATGTAATGCAAATTTATTATTTAGGAATAAAATTTTTAGCATAATTGCATTCAATCTCTACGTAAGGTATTTACGATATAGTGAAATTTCACACCACAAAGTAAAGCAATCTGACCTCCTCACACCAACACTTCAACCTTATCCAATGTTTTCGCAGCTTATGCAACTTCGCATTTATCTTTCAATATACGCCTTTCTCCCTCGAAAAAAAAAGTAATAATAATACCTTCGCGTCCCTGTCGAGAGTTGTTTGTACGCGTTACTTAGCCATTCGGAAGCTGTGTGTGCGTCGCACAGCCAACCTACCCTAAAACGTACGCGACATGGACCGACCCAATTACAGCTGTGTGCGAATGTATGCGTGCGTGTGCATGGGGGTTGCGAGGGGCGGACGGAAGGGAGGTCGTTTTACAAGCTTCCCAGGCGGCGGCGCACATGCACGCATGAAGATGCAGGGACGGCTTCGAATTCGGGCGCGAGAGGCGAGATTTACGCACGCGAAAGGTTTCGGCTCGTTCTCGACGCTCGAGGGCCGCGAATTAACGGCGCTCGTCGTCGAAATCTACCGCAGGGATGTGTCTTGGCGTCGTTATTGCCTCGGCGTTATTATAGCGCGATTTCGAAGCACGTTATCCACGCCTTAATGGAGACCGCGTACCTCAGATTTATATGACGTTTCATGGCTGGAACGGTACAAAGGAGGACATCGGTTAGAGACGGCGAAATTTGTCGAAATGGTTCCTGGGATAGTGTGTGGATAAAAGAGAGAGATGATTCTATTTGAGCAAAATTGTATACGAAATTCTGTGGAAGCCATACTAACCGGGATATATTACTTTTTGAAGCAATGTGTAATAAAATGCCTACTCTGCATTTAATATATTGTTTATCAATGCATAAAGCGAGTACATTATGAAATAAAGCAAAATGACGCTAAGCAAACTAAAAAAGTTTTTACTATTTAACCCAAATAAAAGAAAATATTTACATTTTTTTAACCAGGGAAGACTCCAAGGTTCCAAAGATTCGCAAGTCGCCAAAATTTCAAAAGTAAGTTACACCGCCCAAACATGAGACACTGCCGAAATGGAACGTAGGTTTTACAATACTAAATAGGTTTTACAAATCTGCCATACCTTCCAATCCCTTGTAAGGTATAATTAAACTATTACTTTGAACTTATCTAAAAACTAATTAAGGCCAATTCGTATCTGATGATCCACAATTTGTTTATGAATTGGTCAAAATAGAAATAATACTATCTTTGAGGAAAATACGAAAAATTTCAGGTTGTCGTTGTTTATAGGATTTTACAGGGCCGAAATAAAATCATTCAAATTCTAAGCACTGAAGTATTCTGTAATATTTGTTTCCAAAATTGAGCCAACCCCAGAGTTAACGATGTCCAATGACAGTTTCAAATACATTGGCCTTCTAAAGAGTTTTTTAACACCTTCAACAGAATACGCATAAGTCACTGCGCGGTTGAAAAACATTCCCTACTGGAGCCTTGAATTCACGGTACTGCTCTTGCTTTTTAGAGGACGACATAAACCACAAATTTCTCGAACATCCTTCCTTCAAGAAACCATTTCCTTTGCTAATAGAAACCCTAATTGAAGCTGGGTTCCCAGCTTCTCACAACATATCAAGTTTGCTGGCGCTTAACTGCTGAAAAGTGCTTCGAATTTTATCTAAATGTTCTAAAAAATTCAAAATTGAGTTATAAAGTACCATTCCAATTTCGGATCTGGTTTCAGAAATGTTCGTACTCCCCCAGTGCAATGAAAACCGAATCACACCTATTAAGAGGAAGAGGATTTATTAATTTTTTTGGCGCAAAGCGCTTTAAATGCGCAATATAGAAATAGGCTAAAATGTTGGTATGTTGCAGTTGTGAAAATTTGAATTGACAGTAAACAAAAAAAATATTAATTTATAGTTTTAACTGCAAACATTTCACCGAGACTATTCTGCATGTAAAAGATGCAGGAATATTTTAATTCGAACATTCTTTTAACTCTCTACTGGCGAAGTAAAAAAAAACAAGCAAACAGAATGGCAATAAATAACAATAACACAATAATTAACATACATCGAGCACAAGTCTATAAAAAACTTTTCTCTTATGTGGTACGCATTACATTCATATTTGAACATCGGTGGTTGAAAATATCAACCGCTTCTTTATGCGTGTTATCATTAATTTAATTATAATTGAACAAATTACTGTTAATATTGCCCGCCATCACAACAAATAAGTGATCTATACAAAGAAGTTTAAGGAAACGTCATGACTTTTTACAAATATGAAAAAATAATTTTGTTTTGATAGGAAATATGGCGGTAACATTCTTCATAGTTAACAACGGGGTTGTTCTACTCTAAGACTTAGAAGTACATATATCGCCATGTATTTCATATACAATAGTTGCTAAAGCTGGTTAATTCAATGCCATTTTAATATTATTTTAATATTAATATGTTTCTATATTTTTTGCTAGGCGAATAAATATTACATTTTAAATAAATCTTTGTCTTCAAGTAAATTTGCTTTTCTCTTTGAAAATAATTCAAGTGTCTAAATCGTTAGCATGATTGCAATGTCCTTTTAATTACAATAGTAACCACATCAAAATTAATGAGGGACGGTGCAAATATAACCAAAACGTATCAGTACTACGTAGTTTTCTTATGTAATATATTCGAGAACCTAGAATTATACAACGTAATTGCTAGTGAATTGATACTATATGCATATGTGAGGACATAGATTTATCAAACTTGTTCTTCTACGTTGTCTTCTTCAATAACCATTAGAGAATGAATACTTACACTTTAAAGCGTACTTTACCAAATAATGCAAAGTATGACATAGATACATATTATCAGTAATAACGAATGCGCTACAGACACACAATAGAAGGTATACGTATGTAGATTACTATATATATGAGAGAACGTTTATAAATACAATATGTTTCCCGAGAAGCTGCTTAAATTTTACGCTGATAAAGCTTTAAAATGTACCCATCGTCATAATACAGAAAATATTCAGGCTCCGTTTTGAAATTCATCAGGTAACAGTTTTGAGTAAGTTCTTTCGGTTTAAAATATTTTCGGAATTCTACTCATTATACCGAAAGCATCTCAAATGGGATCCTATAATTTTTATAATTGATATGAATTTTTTAGATGATTTTAAAGATGAGCCTCGCCCATAAAGTGGATTATCTAATTCTTTCCTTAAAAGAAATCAAATTTAAGGCATTACAGAATATATCAAACCTAACAAAAGAAATTTATGTACACATTTAAACTTTTAAATAATTATTTCGGAAGCTATACTGCATCATATACTAAATAATACAAGGTGTTTTAAATGAATAGCAACTTAAACTAATATTAAACCACCGTTGGTACTAGTACTGATAAAATTACAATTTCCTTGCAATCCACCAACGCCATTAAATTCCTGAGAAGAAATCAATTTCGACAGGATTTGAACCCACGACCTCTACATTAGCGGCGCATTGTGCTACCATTACACCACGAGACCGCTTGTGGGTCCAAATTGCTTTTAATACCTAGATGTTACGATGTCTATGGATATATCGTAATATCTCGTAGACACTATATTATTATTAAAGACAAGTTTTCAATAATTAAACTAATATTAATATTAACATTAGTAGTGATAAAATTACAATTTCCTTGAGATTAACCAACGTACATAATTAAATTCCAGAAAAAATATCATTTGTTGGTTAATTGCAACGAAATTGTAATTTTATGACCAATCTACTTTTTTATTTCATTGAATAACACATATAAGAATCGGGGGTTCCGTTTGAAAACCAGAAAGTTGACTTATACTCCCTGATTATACCAGGAATAGCAGAATTCAAAAAATATTTTAAATCGTAAAAACTATTATCTGCCAAATTTCGAAATCTAATTCTTATCACTCTTGAATATTCTTCTAACCAAAATTCATAGTAATACACCCTATATACATATCAATATTTCTGCTAAAATGTTTTAGGTGTAACAATAAGTTTATAAGACGAATATTTGTAAGTTTGAATAGTTTAGAGCCTCAATATCAACACTCAACTATAAGAAGGATGAAAAAACTTACACGTTTCTGTTAGTTCCTAAGACTTGAAAACTTATTGAAATCCAATGCAACAAAAGAATAACGTGCGGTATAAGATTACGTTAAAGATATCAAGAATCAATTTGTTTAATGGAGTTAATCCATCTAAAATTTAACGAAAGCAAGTTTTTTAATATTTTGATCCTTGATATCCTATTTCTACTCCCAATAAGAAGCAAATTTTGCAAAACCAAGGGAAGGAACCAAACTAGAATTTAGGTAACTTACCTTTTTCTCCGTCAGCTTTTCGCATCTCCTCTGCTTGCAGATCTGGTGGCTCTTGTCGTTCCGACAAGGCGCACAATCACCACAGTTGTCCTTCCGCTGGCAACCGATGCATTCACCACACCGTTTCCGCTTCTTCTTCACCTGCTTGTCCACACCGCCCCCACTAATATCGTCCACATCCAAAGAGTTCGCGGGCATCGCGTGGTGCGTTTTGAAACTCGCGGTACTCGACACTGCCGCCACCTGGCCCGAGCTTTCCGAACCCAAGTCCATGTTACTTGACGCACCGTCACTTTCCGCCGAACTTTCCAAACTCGAAGCGCGAATTTTCCTTCGTTCTTTCTTCCGGAAGTCGTTACGTGTTGGCGAGCTAGCGGTGGCATTGATTCCGTTCAGCTTCTTATCCAAACCATTGTACAATCCATTGTTATCCAAGATCGTAGTCATGGGGTTTTGGAACTGCGTAGGGTGTAAATTCTGAATCTTCATATCTTGAGGCGATAAGGTGGTTAATTTCAAGTCCGGTTCTGACTTTATAACGGTAACTACGGTTGGTGAACCGATAAGCTGGCTATTCTGTAAAATGGCACCATTCTGTGATTGGAATATACTGCCTGGTGGCGGGTTTAGTGAAGCTATATTAGCTGTCGGATGAGTGTATAGTTGTATGTGTCTCTCGTCTAAGAACTGTTGCTGTATCGATGGGATTTCCCTAGCTTGTATCGGAGCGGGCACCAGCGGATAATTTCGAGGATTGACGGCGCTTAGCGTATGAAAATTCGAGTTCAACGTCGTTAATGTAGGACTAGAAGAATTTGGCGAGACTGGCGTGAGATTCGTGAGCGTCGTCAGTGTCGGTTCGCTCGTGGTAACCGCTTCGTTATACGTTTGAAACTGCGATTGGAAGGATGGTAACTTTGAGACGCCGTTCTGCGTGAACGCGTCGGCGAAAGTTGTGACAGGAGTCGTCGGCGCGAACCCCTGCTGACTAGTCGAGTCCACCGGCTTAGACTCCCAAGGTCTATACTGCGGTTGCGAAGAGATGATGGACAGACCGTTCTCCGTCCTGTCCAGTATCCTCGTCTCCGGATAGTAATCCCAATTCGAAATGTCCAAGAGGCGCGTATCACTCAAGAAACGGTCCGTCGAGAAACCGGTCGCCGTATCCATATCGGCGGAGAACGTCGAGAACGGCGGAAGATTAGAGCCCGGTGGATCCTGAACGGTCGAACTTGGCGTTGCCGGTGTCGGCGGATAATTCGGTGCCAGCCCGTAATTCCCTGTACCCAGGGATTCCGGGTCCTGGCTTAGGGTTTCACTCATTATGTCATCGCATTTGATACCTCATCTTCGCATCAATTTCTTTCCAAAGAAAAAAAAATGTCAACGAACTGGTTTCAGATCTGTTCGAAACTGTTTCAAATACTTATTTGCGTTTTACTCAAGAGTATTGCGCATTTCCAGCGATAAATAACTTATTGTCATCTTCTTTTTTTACAGAAACAAATCTTCTCTATTTGGTTATAATTTCCTGAATTTTTCTCTGAGTTCTGTGTGCACGAAGGTGTTTTGTAATTGAAATGTAATTTTTACTTTGCGCGAAGGAAGAAATCCATTTGCCTACGTTACTATGTACTTAGTATCTTGTAATGATTAGAGATTGCGTCAGCCTTTTTTCGTTTTTTTTTTCTATTTTAGGTTTATAGGTAATAATCTTATTTATTTAGTTGTTTGCTTGATTTGTTTTGTACTCTGAGAAATTTGTACTCTTGCGTTTCCCTAAAATCTGCGTCTTATAAAAATAATATCTTCTTCTGTCTGAAACTAGTGATTTTTTCTCTCCCTTTCTCACATATAATAGAAAAATATCTGAAAGCAGAAAAAAAGAAAAACACACGTTAGCGATGATAATCAATTGTCTGTTTCGTGATTGTTTCTCGAAGAATATAGGGCGAGAAAATCATCAACGGCCGCAGAGCGAAAAACAATTCCAGCTGTTGTGATATATTTTGTATAATACACACCTTGACAGTGTGTATATCTGCGCGAAAAGGCGTAGGCTTTGATATCTCATATTGCCGAGAAAATGCGAAGAGAAATACATGAAGGACGTCGCTGGATTTCAATAAAGAAAATCGCTTCGACGTATTCCGCATTCGATATAATTTTAGCAATAAAAATACGTTCTTTATAGGTATCACACGATTGAAGTGAATTGGAACGCTCGCTAGATTTATATACTATTCTAGATTCGAAATCGGCAAAAGCAATAAAATTCCGACGAATTACTTAAATGGGACCGCTAATAAAAAACGGACAAAAGATGCCCCCTATGGATTCTACCAAGAAAAGATTTTAGTTCAGTGAAATTCGGTAAGTGCTGTTATATAATAAGGTATTATTGACAATAAAGTATTGATTAAACTATATAATAAATAAAATTACTAGGAAATAAACTTCCAAATCCCTTGTAGCTATTTGCAAAAGTTAGTGCAAGAGTTAGGGGGAGAATCTTAGTTGGAACGATTCAAAGTTGCTTAAACAGCACGGAATTCGGGAGATGTAGAACAATAAACGTAGTATTACTAGGGAGTAATAGAGACCAACAATTTAAAACGATTAAAGTGTACAAAAGCGAACACCATACAAAATATGTGACTCAAAGTAATAAGTATAGAACTAAATATTGGAGACTATACGTGAAAATTGGAATTATACTAGTTTTAAGACATAAACTTTGCGATTACTGATTAATGTACATTCACATAAAAGGAAGAACACGCTCCTTAGGTCTTTGTTTCTCCAAAGGTTGCATCATATCTGCTAAAGCTAGGACAAAATATTACGAAACGAACACGAAAATGCATTTTTAGTTTCTGTTATTTTTTTCTTTAAACTATATATACTTATAACTTTAAACTATAAACATTCTAAAATGGTACTTCTAAATGTCAGAAGTCAAATAGTACAACCACAAAAACGAAAATTCTTAATTTTGAGACGTATATACACTACCACTCAAAAGTGTTTAGACACCCCCGTTTTCATGGATTATAATACTATATATGTATATATTATACATATAGTATTATGTTTACCAAAAAAACATTATAATAAAATGAAATACGTATTTAAAATGTAGTTCAGTAAGATAAACATCCATTACATCGCATAAGGTTCACTATCATTTACCTGCACTTGCTCGGATTACCATAAACTGTTTATTGCGGCGCAATTACAATAACAATCCCACTGAATTTACTGGGTAAATTTAGTCATCTCTTAGATTGTAGGTAATAATGTTTAAATTATCTTCCTAGAAGATTATAGTGAAATCTGCAACCTATGGTCAGTTGCAGTGTGGTATTTACTCTATTCACGTCGTGACCGAAATATCGTGTGACTTTTTTTTAAAATGCCTCCGCGAAGAGAAATTAGTAGGGAAGCACGTGCGCTTATAATAGCTTACCATAAAAGTGCCATAAGTAATCGACAAATTGCCAAAAAAATAAAAATACACCACGCTACGGTTGACTATAACGTAAAAAAATATCGGGAAATTGGCAGTTTTCATAATAAAAGACGGAGTGGAAGGCCAAAAGCGACTGCATCTGCAGATGATCGCAGAATAGTGGTTACCAGTAAGTTAAATAGACGCAAAACAGCCCCGGAAATCACAGCAGAATTAAATGTTGGTCGCCAAAAACTAGTCAGTGTTTCTACAGTCAAACGTCGCCTACAGAAAGCCGGGCTCCATGGACGTATTGCGATGAAAAAGCCATTACTACGCAAACAAAACAAGCAGAAGCGACTTAAATGGGCTCGTGAATACCAACACTGGACCATAGAAGAGTGAAACAACATCCTATGGACGGATGAGTGCAAATTTGAGCTGTTCGGAACCCGAAGACGCAAATTCGCAAGAAGATCTGTGGGTGAACGTGCCAGAGAAGAGTGTATTGTTGCAACCGTGAAGCATGGTGGAGGTTCTATAATCATTTGGGGCTGTTTTCCTGGCACAAGTGTAGGGGACATTGTGAAAATTGATGGTATATTAAAAAAGAAGCCTACCGCGAAATTTTGGAGAACCACGCAATACCTTCCGGAATTCGACTTTTGGGCCAAAATTTGGTCTTCCAGCAAGACAATGACCCAAAACATTCCTCTAAATTATGTAAAGACTATTTACGCCATTTGGAAGAGGAAGGAACTCTCAAAATTATGGAATGGCTTCCCCAGAGCCCCGACTTGAATCCAATCGAGTTACTATGGGAACAACTAGATCGGGAAGTACGGAAATCGGCTCCGACATCAGTTACTGATATGTGGAACGAATTTCAATCGAGTTGGACCTCAATAACACAAGAAACTCCGGCAAAACTTATTGCGAGAATGCCTCGATTGTGTTCTGCAATTATTAAATCAAGAGGAGGTCACATAGATGAAAGCAAAATTTAAATTAAACGTTTTAATTTTCACATTTATTTAATATATTTTTATTCACGTACGTGTATCTGTACATAAAAAATAAATATCATTAACATTTTTTTATACATTTTTGCTGTCAGTGAGAGTGCCTAAACACTTTTGAGCGGTAGTGTATATCCGTGTTTGGAGCGCAGAATATACACAACATATAGTTGCGAAATGAAACATTGAGAATGAAGTTTAGCGCTATTATAAAGATATGGATCTCTAAAATCATTTTAAAGCTAGTTTATCGAATAAACGTTACCACTAAATCGTTTTTGAGTTATTTTTTTCTTTAAAGAGGATATTACCAAATCTAGCATATCTGAAAGAATACATTTATGTACAGATTTAAAGTATTGATATAGATGTGCTGTATCAAATTCCGTATGTTAAACTTCTGTTTATAGAAAACATGCCAAACTTTTTGCTCAGAAAATGTTAATACAGTAAATGCTCGCTCATGTAAATACCCGGTAGCGGAAACGTCGCTATCACGTAAACAGAAAATTGTTGCTGTAGGGTCTGGTAATGTAAACAAGCTTGCACCATGAACAATTCGATAATGTAAACAATTTACGGTAGCGGTTACTTCCCGATTTACGTGCTTGATTGAATCGATCAAAAGTTGTTGCGTAAACGCTTTCAGCGCCGGCACCGGTTGTTCCCCGATTTATGTATGGGATTCTTGTAAGCGTTGGCTCTATTGCCTCTCGTGAAATAAAGTAGTGTGCAGCTAAAATCACGCCAGAACAGACATGGCATCCACGTTTAATAAAAGAACATTTTTAAAATTAAGTGACAACGTGAAAATTAACGACGAGATTAAAATAGGTGCGAGGGTGACGCAATTGGCAAAACAATATGGAGTGTCTAGAGCCACAATCACAAATTTTACAACGTGTGTCAGATACACAAGGAGGCCCGGGTAATCGCAGAACTTTAAAAAATGCCCAAGTTCAAAATCCGCTCTTCTGGTGGGCAGAATAAATATGTTATTATTATTATATTATATTATTGTTGTATTGTCCTGTAAATGGAATTATTCTCTGTTGGGCAATGAAAGATCTTATTATTATTAACTAAAAATTAGGGGGTGACGTTTGAAATAGAAAATTTGTCTATTTGCTTTATAAGCAGAAGTAGAAGAATTCTGAAAACATTTTAAATCGCAAGAATCTAACCAAAATCACCAATTTCTGCAACTTTTAAAACGCAACTCTTATTACTTCCATATATTCCAACAAAAACTCATCGCCATACATTCTTTGTAGTAGATTATTTTTATTTTTCAAAAAGAAAAAGATTACGTGGAGAAAGGAACAAAGCAATTGATTGCAATGACACACAGTACAAGAAACCGTTTTTAGAAGAAAAACTTCGTATATCGCATTCTACAAATACCATCGACGGAGCGCAGTATACAAAAAGTTAAGCCGAAGCGACGACGAGAAGCTGAAAAACGCATCCGTGCCTAAAGAAAGCTAAAATCTCTCTCGCGCATCGTTGAGGTCGAACGGTACCCGCGCGCCGACATCGCAAACGTACCGCACCGAGCGTAAAAGACGGAGAGGAGCAAAAGCGCAACCTAATCTCGCTACCTACCGTAGGTACATGTACGCACGTCGTACGGTGCCGGCATCGCGACGCGGCGGCGGCATCGCCACGGTTAACGCATTTCCTTGTTAAGGAAGAGGTCACGGTCGCGTTTTTCGCCCCGCGGCATCGGCCCTCGATCGACGGCGTGCGACGCATGCGCCCGCACGCCGGTCGATCCGCGAAAGCTCTCCTACCGATCGGAGAGGCGGGGAATCGTCCGTTTGTACTTCTCGCGCGTCTCATTGCGGGTCGACGGCGGTACGGCACGGCACGGAGGTAAACCGTTCGCGCGTAAATTCGCAGATAATGCGCGGATACGTTTCGTTCGCTGGTTATGGCTCTCCTGTGCCCGCTTGGTTGTGCCGCTTTCTTGATTTTCGGTTATCGCTTTATATGATTTAAAGATGTACAGATGTAGAATGGGATATATTTAGAACCTTATTGCAAAAACAACAGAAAAGAGCTGTGTTTTAACCTGCTGGTCTGAACGGTTCTGACGTATATGTCGGTAGCTCGTCCTGCTCTAACTTGAAGGACCTGTACACTATCGGGTTTACACCGTTAGAGGAAACAAATTAAGATGACACACTTAAAAACACACCAATTTTATTTACTCGCACAATGTTTGATTTACAATTCGTGATTGTTCTCTAGTTGCTTTCGAACTCCTTATCACCAGGGAAAACTCGTGAACTATATGATCAATGCTACCGAATTGTTACTTATGACTGGATGTTTTACACGTTATTCTGTTGAACTTGCGATGAGTTATGTTGGTCTTGTGATATTAAATGAGTTACGTGAACTATCTGAAATTACATCCCGTACTGTCTTACAATGTGTACTGCTGGTTATTTAAAGGATGTTTTTTTATAGAGGTATAAAACTTTAAGTTGGCAACACTTTTTTAACTGGCGGCCATTTTGTCAGCTGTCAAGTGATTTATGTTTAGTTTGGTTTGGCATTTCAACATGAATAGACCGATGCCTGAACAACGCTTCCAAATTGTGCAAATTTATTTCGAAAATCATGGTTCTGTTCGAAATACGTATCGCGCACTACGTCCATCTTACGGTCAACATAATCGTCCATCAGAGCAATTAATTCGATTAATTACGGAACATTTTCGCACCACGTTTACTCTAAATGATAGTATCCACAGAGATGTCGTACATTGCGTACAGAAGAAGTCATTGCTGCTGTAGAGCGTAGCGTAGACGAAAACTGACATGAAATTCTGTAATGGCACAATAAATAGCGCTAATCATATAAATCTTATCGTCGATCAAATATGCTGAACAGATTACATGATGGGATTTTATGTTCCAGAAAAATAACGCTGCTATCCACCGTATTCAAATTGAAAAACATTATTTTCGCAGAAAGAAAATATCAGTTCATGAGTGGCCGGCCCGTTCGCCTGACATGAATATGATCGAAAATGCTTGGAATATCTTAGCACATCGTGTATACAGCGACAGAAGACAATTCAATTCAATTCAGGAATTAACAGCCAGTGTCGTAACGGATTGGGAGCGTACAAAGTTTTTGCCTACTCACTTATTTTCAGCTGTATATTTGTATGTTTACATTTTTATCGCTGTGCTGTATTTGTTCATTTTCGTTATCTTTGCCATGTAATTGAATTTGGTCTATCCAATAATAAAGATTATTTTTATTATTATTATTAACTTTGTTAATTGTTATTTACCAGTGATAGTGTAAAATTAACTTACCCCCTCTTCTAATGCACAGTCTTTGCGTCATATACTTGCGTCGGGCATGCAGTAATCATATTTGTATAATAGTAATACATTTCGAATAAATATATTATAATTATTAGCTACTGTAAGCTTTTAATTAAATCGGTGATTTTTTTAATACTTGTGTTATCCTGATGAGAAAATACATTGAAATTGAATTCAAAACTTTCGTTTATATAAAATAAATTATCTTGTTCCAAATTGGTGTTTATAAATCTTATAAATTATTACTAACACAAACCCTTTGCCTTGCCCGAATAAAGGCAAATTATTTTTTAAAGAACAAAGATATATCTTAATTCTTAGGACAATAACCAAATGTAAGGGGTTGTGATTCATAGTATCACGTGTTTTATCGAAGTTGTAGAGTCCGCGAAAAAAAAGGAATTGCACTCTATCTGGGATTTCGAATGAGTCAACAAAGAAAGAGGTAAATCTATAACATACATGTGACCCTGGCGAAGCCAAATTAGAAGTGCTGAAAGTTCTCGCAAGAATTTTTGACAATGAACATGTGGCATGTGGCTCCATGTGATTATTTTCTTTTTCCAACGCCTAAGCGGTAATTGAAAGGTTCCCAACAATAGGTAACATCCAAAGAGTCACGACGCAGATTCTAAACAGGCTAACCGAACGAGAATTCCAGAATTGTTACCAGAAATGGAAAACTTGCTAGAGTCGACCAATATTTTAAAGGAGACAATATTAAATTGTAAATACATTCGATTAAATAGTGAGGATGTGGAAGGGTTTGTGGAAAGACGTAAGGACATCGAGTCGTGTTTGGTAAAATTTGTCCGAATTGTCATGCAATTATATTTGTTAATTTTTTTGATGTTATTTTAAAATTTTTAACATGGATTTATATTATCTATTCCTATTTTAAAATAAGAATTTATCAGTAATCGCTTGTTCGTGGCACGAAATGGCAATCAATGAAGATATGTTTTTGAAGAACGGTAAAAATTAGTAAATATTTTGGCCTCGGTACTAAATGAGACGCTACGAGGTAGACATAAACCTATATGATACTTGCAAAGCTACAAAGGTTGCGTAAATTAACAAGAAAATCATTATCTTTTTGTTGAATTTAAGACCATATTCATTGAATAAATATCTAAATTTTTAGAGCCGTTTATTTTTAACTTCTTCATATATGCCCATGTACATATTATATCAGCATTACACCAAAATATCATTCAGCTTTTAACGCTGCTACTGCGAATTCCCTTCAGCAAATCCCTACGTTTAAGAGTGTTAAGTGTTAGAAGGTACCCTTGCGAAGGAGCTTAGAAAAACGAACACTTCTTCTATAGTTACAACAACAGCAAGAGAATTAGAGATGAATAAAGGCAGTGCTAATTGTAGACTTAACAAAAAAGACTCAATAAATCACTTGTTATATATGCGAGGACGAATCAAATATGAACTGTACTTTGGTTTTAAAACATTTATTGTATTATATAGACATGGTGATAGTAGCAGAGAAGGATTTGCAATGTGTTGAGTAAAAAACCGCTGGAAACCAGACTGATGACGCCGGGTAGGCAGAAACATGTCCATGTGTTAGCACTTATTTATCTCCTTACGTTGTTTTTCTCGTGAATGATTTCACCAATACCATGAGAAGCTGTATTTAGCACCATTTTTATCTTTGGTGTTATTTTCTAGGCAGTTTGGATGTGTATTTATTGGTACAGTAAAAAAATTGTATACGCCTTATTTTTCTATATAATCTCCTCTTTTATTCACACATTTTTCTAATTCCGTCATCAAAGAATGAATGTGATCGCGTCTGTAACTAATTGCGCATGAACATTTCCACACCTTCGTCATCTTTAATGTGGTAACTTCCGAGTTCTTATTTGGATGGCCCAAACAAGTAGTAGTCACACGGTGACAGATAGGGAATGTAGGGCGGATGTTCCAGTGTTTCCCAATGAATTTTGCCCAATTTATTTTGGATCAATGCAGTTGTGTGTGGCCGAGTATTGTCATGGAATGGAATTGCACTTCGGATAGGCATCTCTCAGCTTTATCGTCGATAGGCTAGTTTCACTTCATCAAGCAGTTGGCAGTAGTACGCAGCATTAACTGTACGCCGTTCGTAGAGAAAATTAATGAGCAGTATGCCTCTAGAATTGCATGAATAGTCGTCTCACTGGTGGGCGCCGGAAAATCTTTTGCGCCAGTCGTAGATTTGGATCCTTGAAAGCGTTTTCTCAGCGAACTGTGCATTTAGTCGAGAGATTTTGCGTCCTCCCTCGCCAAAAATTTAATGGTAATACGTTGCTCAACAGACCTGAGCATGCATTGCTCAGACATGATGCTACTAACAATCTATTTGCTCAGGCGAACCGAATTGGTTTAGTTCACCTTACATCCCTCCCCTCCCCCCCCATCAACATAAAAACGTCACGTCACTTACTTCTCCCAGAGGGCGCTAACAAGAAAAGTCCAGTTCATATTTGATTCGCCCTCGTATAAACTGAATTTTGGAAACATCTACTCGAATATGAATTTACAACAAATAGAGAAATAAAGAATTTATTTATCTATCTTTTCTTTACCTCTTAATTTTTTTTCCCTTATTTTTCACTAACTATACTATTCTGAACACTTGAAGCGTCACAAAATTTTTGTTATACGCCTTTGCTTTTTTCGCATGTCCTGCTGAACAAGATGAACCTCGTATATGATAGTCTTATATGTATTCGCACGTCCGCTCTGTTTGCCGGCTAGAGCCAAACTCGGGGTGTTCGACACTGCAAGGTAGAAAGGACGTAGGACTAAAAGAAAGAAACAACAAATAAATTCATTAAAAATCTTGAAAGAGGGCAAAACATCGCGAACCTCTTAAATTTAGAAGGTTATTGAAGCTGATTTCGAGCTTTTAGGCTGTAAGGCATGTATTCTATGAAATGAAAACGACCTAGTCGATCCCTATATTCAAAGAAATAATTAAAATCCTTAACAGAATTCCACGTACCGCATTAATTATACGTACAATATTGTATAATATTCTATAACGTAATAATGTAGCTAGCGGAATCAATTTTGAGCCGCGGGAAACTTACAGCGACGACCTCTCCTCTACTAGCAGATTAAGCGCGTGTCGAAATTATAAGCGAAACCTTTAAGCGGTAATATATTACGTCTAATAAATTTCCACTCGATTCGCGTAGTCGACGAATCGTCTGACAAAATCTAACGAAGAGATCTTTTGTTCGGCTGTTATCCTTTTTAGCAGCTGAAAGGATTCTATAAATTTTATTGGGCATGTTCTGTGTACTAGCGGTTTAGCGACACATACATATACACAGACGCACACACATGCATGCACGTGCAAGCGTTCAGGCACGGGACGACGAATGGGAACGAGTGCGGAGCGGAACGGGTTGCTCGTGTGAAGTATTATTGATTTCTACATGCAAATTAAAATCCAAGCACGCATCAATCGGGGTCCCCGACTGACATGGATGTGTAGTTTGTACGATTCTTGAAATCGAGAGCAACTACGTAATTGGGTATGTAACATTCAGGCACTAAATAATAAAAAAAAAGAAACAATGGATCTGAAAACGGAGAGTGCTTTTGCTTGACTGTACGTGTTTCTAAATATTGTTGATATTATTTCCGATTTAAGTAGTTCTAACGGGTAAATGCGTCTTGAACATGCCGATTTGAATGGGTATCTAGCTTTAGCAATATGCAGGAAGAGATTCTCTTGAAATTCTACCCATTTTCTCCAATCTCCCTAATCGTTAACCCAGAGGTAGCCAGATTTCCTCTTGCGCCATAAGTTGGTGAATATCTTCGAATGATAGCACATACAGTGTTATGTTACTATTTTCATAACTTCACCATCATCTCGCGTCATTATTTTTTTTCTTTACTCAATGCTGTCGCAAACTACATCATTCTACAGATATTTTGTTTAACTAATTCGATCATTCTCGTTATAGCTTGATGAGAAACGTTTCGTTTTCATGCTATTTTACGTTTAAAGTCTATTTATGTATCTAGAAGAATAGAAATTCTTATTTGCTTTAACGCCGTTACATCCTGTTCCTTAACCATAATAACAGAGATTACAAGATCCCTTGAGACCCTCCAACAGCTTTCACTTTTACTTTTTACAAGGATATCAGTGGGTTTTTTGTAGTTATTACACCGGCGGTTTATCTTATCACAAAATAAAATTAAATTCAGGACAGACCTCAGAAGAAATATGTTTATTTTAATTTCCGAACACACTGAATGCTAACCTATTTGTCTTCCAGAGAAACTGAAAACTAATAAATCACCAGAATTTAATAATAACAATTCATTTCTTCGTATTCCACAACAGCTTTCGGCAATTGCAGAGGATATTGGTCGCCCACGGGTTACTATTATCACAGAGCCCGTGGTGTAACTTAAGATATTCACGCGTAGCATGCCATGGAGTGAGGAAGACCACAGAAAACCTCAAGTCCGAAAAATAATAGTCTCGGGGTTCGAACCCGAAACCCTAAGACTGACAGCCGTTAAGCGCTGACTCACCAGGATTTAATAAAGTTGCATGAAATATATAATATTAACAAAACTCATAAACGATGTCACTTGTGACTTGTAAATACCAGGAATACCTGAAAAAGGCTATCAGAAACTCAAGCTGACTTGCTCAATAAATTGGGTTTTATTTGTACCATGTCGCTAAAACAGTTCTATTAAACCATGTTATTGCATTGTATGATGGTGGCGAAGAAAATTATATATAGGTGATCAAGAAACTCAAGGTGACTTGTTCAATGAACTCACTGTTGATGATGCTTTATTAAAAATTTTACGAAAATAACCAGGGAAAACTTTTTATACTATACACAAGAAAAGACACCAATTTTAGAATTTGAATAATACCTTTTCATTGCTTCACAATTCTTCAATTTTGAACGAACACACTAGCTTTTTCTTATTTTTGCCAAAGTTGTCGAATACAAAATGTGTCGATCTATTAACTATCGAATAATCACCGATATGATTCTACATCTAAAATTCTGTATTGCTTCATATTACTCAGTTTAAAATTAGTTCTTGTGGAATTCCAAATGTTTCGTAAATATTGCTTCAGTCGAATCAGACTTTGAAGATTATTCTTTTCTTCAGTTTAGAAAATATAAGCATTACAGGTTTTTAAATTCTCACAACGTATATGCATTACCGTTGAAAAGTAAATACTTTTCCAAATGGACACCCTTATTTTATATAACTCTTTATACACGTAGCTTCTAGGAAATTCATTTTTGCAAAATTCAATGATTATAGGTAAAACATTAAACTTATAGAAATGCTGCACGAGTAACATTACGTAAATCACTTTATTACCTATATTGCCACTAACTACATATGATGTAGTAGTGGTAACTAGCGAAAGAAATCAACGGATAACAGCCCCGGAAATCGCTGCTGAAATCGATGCAGGCGGTCGAAAGTCAATGATCGTAATTACAGACAAACGTCACTTGAACAAAGCTGGTTTGTACCGACGATTTAAAAAAAAAACCGTTATTGCGCGTACAGAATACACGAAAACGTTTAAACTGGACTCGCGAACACCAGCATTGAACAATTAAATAGTGGTGTAAAGTCCTGTGAACCGGTGAGTCAAAATTCGAGATCTTCAATTCAAGAAGACGTGTTTTCATTCGGAGATCGATAGGTGACCGTTCGACAGAACAATGTATTGTTCCTACGGTTAAACATGACGATGGTTCTGTGACGATCTGGGGTTGTTTTGGTGGTACGGTTGCGGATGATTGTAAAGATTGAGGTAATATTAAGGAAAGAAGGGTCTCGAAGTGCTTTTAATCTTTTATTCTAGATCTATGGGTGCCCAAATACTTTTGAACGGCAGTGTATATGAGAGTATCTCCAAAATTTGAATTGAAATCAGATTTTATAAAGCAAAAACAAGAGCTGCTTAATATCGTTGATCCAATTATGTCAATCGTTGAATCCTTTGCCCTAGTTACTGGTTGCTAAAAAGTATCAAATCGAATGCAGAAAAAACCCAATTAAGAAGTAGAAGCTTTTAAATCTAAACGCTTTACAAAACAAATCATATTTTTTAATCCCCGAAAAATTCTAGTACCAAAAGGACCTTTCACAAGTAAAAACCAATCCAATATCGAACAATCTTTAACCACAAATATATCACCAACGAATAAAACTTTTTCATCCATTAAATATTGACGCGGATACTAAACACCGTTCCATCTTCTAGAACCGCAAGTTACCAATTATTACCGGATATCATTACGAATTCATCACCGCACAATACATATTGAATATACGTATACACCTTACGCGAACCACATGTAAAAGTTTTAAGTTCGTTAAAGGTATAACTACCCTCGCTAATAATTCATAAGGTACTTAACAGTTTATACAGCACTCAGTACACCGTTCGTTCGTTTTTCGCAACCAATTTACTTTGCTCTCTCGGCTAATTTATCGACTTAGTCTCACGCCAAGTTTTAAATTTTAATGCCGTTATAAAATTGGCGAATTACATAAGACGATGTTTATTAGTATGATGTGGGTACGTCTGGGAGGTCATTTATACCTGTACATGTTATGTTGTAGGTAATTACCACATTGCGAAGAATGTATTAATTTACCTTCCATTAATATGTATCAGATCAAATGAAAATTTAATTTTAAAAAATCTTAATAATTACGTATATATGGTAAATAATAAATATGTTAATTTATCATTTACGACAGTATTAAATAGTTTTCTTTCCTTTTTAATCGGAAGATTTCATTGCCTTGCCGCTGTCATTTTATTTGCTGCAACATTGTGGCATGTTAATTTTAGCAGTTTGTAATTACAGTGCGCGCTTTAATTTTAACAACACTCTAGATTAAAATATGAGGCGTGTTTGTTAAATATTTATCAAAAAATACCAGTAAGGCTATCTAACCTGTACTAGAGTAAAAAAAAAAAACTTTTAAATATATTTTTCTCGAGCATATAAAGTTTCTTGCTTTTAAAATCACAGTGCAGTATCGATAAGTTCATGTTCCTGGATAAGGTCAAACGAACAAATCAAATAAATAGGTGTAATTATTTTGCTTTAGAAAGTAATCAAATTTTGTTTAGCGGAAATATTGTTTCAACATATAGTAGCATGTTCACGCAATTTTTGTATGGACTGAATACCCTCGATGTCAGCATTATTTTGCTAAGTCCCTTCGATACTTCTGTTAAATATACGAATTAATAATAATACTTTATTGCCCAACAGATACAACAATATTTAATTACAAGGCAAAATTTAACAATTAATGTACACACGTAAAACAAGTTACCTACAAGTAAACATAAAACAAAGAAGAAAATGGAGAGGTAGATCTAGCAACAATAATCTCAACTATATCGTACTCCGACTATCTACAGCCACATCCAAATTGGTTTAATTTAAAAGTTGAGCAGTAGTTAAAAAGAAAAGAGAAGATTTGAAAAACAATTCTGCTATGCATAATGTATCTGCGGTTTACATATTGCCAGAAGTGATGATATGCACCAGGTACGTATATCTAACTCACCAAACTCCATAGAGTTGAAACTGCTACACATTCTATGTATCGGGGACCTGATGGCGATATTTGTTCTAGGTGCGAAGCAGTAAACTAGCAGCCTAGAACGTGGTTCAACGAAATCGATTTGACTCAACAATTCAGGGACATCAAGACCATTAAGTAAAATAAATAGGAATTTGCGCTCAGCTTGTTTTCGACGTAGTTCTAAGGAGTTAATGCTAAATATCTTTAGCAAGTCTTCAGTCGAAACGACACCCAAATCTCTCATACAACTCGCTGTAGGTACGAATTAGATCTACGTGGCTGATTTTGTCTGTATCCTTAAACAATTCTTCGTTTTAATCTGTGACATATTCGATTTCACAATCATCAGAATAATCTATTGTAGTACAATTTTCGTTATGTTCGTCGAAGTTAACTTTATTCCATTTTATAAACGTAGGTTGCTGAATATTTCTTCCGAATAATTGGCGGCCTAATACAAATGCATTAAATTTACCGACAAAAGGAATAAAATGAATTTTCATTTATATTCGCGTTATAGAGGCAAAATATTCTTGACGTCCACGTTTTAGAATACACGTTTATTATCAAGACTGCACCGTATTTCCTTTATGATACATTGCAGGAAGAATGCAACCATGGACAATAAGCAGTTGGGATTTTGATCACGTTTAACTGCGAGTTAGAAATCGCATGACCTTGAGAGCAATTAAATTAGAGCTTTAGTTTTGATGGATTTTGGATTGAAGGTTTTCACATCCCGAATCACTGAATCTTTCACTTGTTGATCCCATAACGGGTTCAGTTAGAACTCTGTACTGTTTTTCCTGCTATTTAAGTAGTAGAACACAGAAAATTTCGTATAATAACCGCATATCTTCTCCGCTTCCAATTGCACCCGGTATACCCCAGGGTAGTGTTCTGGGCCCGCTCCTTTACGCCATTTATACGTAAAATTCCCTTCAACATCTGCAACATTGTAAGTATAGCTTTCATGCGGATGATATCCAGTTGTATCACACTTTTCTTTCCTATAAAGTGCATGGGTCCAATTTATGACTGTGATACTTCTGTTTTAGTTTTCGGGCGTATTAAAACTAAGCTCATTTTATGAGTGAAACCAAAGTTCTAATTAATAACAAACTACTTACTCTATCTGATTGTATATATGATTCGGGCCCGTATTTAGGCAGTAAGTTACGTTCTAAGGAACAAGTTTTCGTCTAATCAGAATGGAATATAGCAAATTGAAATTTTTACACGGAAGCAGAGACTCTTTAGGTATCAAATTTGATGTGAATTGTTTATGTTTTTTGGATTTAATTCGTAGTTTTGATAGTGTTGATAGAGCCACACCTAAATACACAGGTTGATTCAGAATGTCATGTAGAATAGATTTTTATTATCAATGTTAAGTGTTAAATCATAGCTGTAGGGCTGATATTCACAAATTTTCCAATTAAACCGTTGAAGCACTAAACACGACTGAATACACAAATATAGTCACAATTTAGTGTCTAATGATTATCATGCCCTTTCTAGGCTACAGGATATTTCGAAAAAGGTTATTAGTGATCAGTTCAATAGCCTAGCAACAGCCAAACATGAAACAGGTGCAGAAAATCTTGTAAAGCGTTATGATAATCGTTTGAACCCGAAGGAATTGTAATAAATGTTAAGAAAAGAACGTTATTTACTTTCTAGTTGGCCTTCGTATATGCAAATTCATCGTGGCTCCATATATTTATACGGCGTAATTCGAATTGTCAGTTATTTTGCATGGTATACCAAACAGAAGCAGGTGTTCCGTTCATGTTGTATGGTTGATTTTTATTTGTTAGCGCGCGTTGAGAGAATCCTTAAGCATAGTAATTATTTGGTGAATTTTAATATAATTTGCTGTGCTTAAAGTTATTATTTCCTGGATGGAGCGGAAATGTAATCTACATAATTAATTATCGGTAAATTTCTTATCTGATCTTCATCAGCTGATATCCCTACACAATATCATGGTACAGGTAACTGAATCATTTTCTCTACTTTACACTCTTTCAAAATGCGAATTATCTCTTAAAATTTCATGTTCAAAATTGCGTTTTTGATATTAACTTATTTGGTCAAGTATTCGTGGAAAGTATTCAGAAATTTTGAATCTTAAAAAATCCCTAGATTTTCAAGTTAGGTTTAGGTTTGTTAATTGTGCTTTCATGGAAGAGTGGATTAGTAAAATAGATTGATAGTTCTAATCTTATCATAACTGTGAATGTGTACAACTAGCAGGTGATCATATTAGAGAACCATAAAGTGAGTTGCGCTTTTAAGCAAAAAATCTTCTGCTCATTAATGCTTTAAAATTAATTAAATAATACCAAAATATATTTTGTATCTTTTATTGAAGATTTAGGTTCAGAAAATTGTATATGTACTGAAGTTAAATTTAAAATCTTAGCTTGCTTTTAAACTTAAACGAAATAAAACTTTTTATTTATCAAAACTGCCCTTGAAAGTATAAAAAGGGAAAAAGATACATATATGGTAATAGTAAACATCATTATGAATCCATAACAATGCCAAAGTGAACTTGCCATATTAAGCACTAAGAGCCTTAACAGTATTTTCACAAAATCTTTGTATGTAAAATCTTCTCAAAATTTATCCATAAATTGAAAAAAATGAGTCGCATGAGGAATGAAATATGACGTAAATTATTTGCAATCAAGAACAAACTAATTCCAGTTTCAATCCTGAGTTATTTTTCCAGACATTGCATCGGTAACAATTAATTCAATTGCTTTACGAAAATATTCAAAAGTAAAACTTATCCATAATCCTCCACATTCAACGTAATGCTATTGTTCATGTGGTTGTCTACTTTTTGTTCAACAATAAAAACTGAATACTAATACGATATGTACATACATCGGTTAGGTTACACCATGCATGCGAATCCAACAGTCGAGATTGGCAAAAAATATTATACAAATTTCACATAGTCAGCTCGAGGGCGTATGTTTGTAGAGTAAGAAGTACTATTGTTATTCGAATAGTTTTAAATATGAAGGTACTATTACCACAGGTTCATATCAAATTTGTTATTGTTAAAAACTACACAGAAATAAGTTTTAAAAACTGTACATATTTCCATAAATAAGCGATCAAAAATTGAAAAACAATATTGTTCATTTGCAAATATATAAAAATATAGCTTTCTGTCTTCTTAGTCTAATCCTAAAATAAAGGCATCAATGCACAATCATGCTTTTTAAAAGTAAATTGATTGAGAAAGAAATTCGAGCTTGGCAACATTGAAAATTTCTTGCAGGACAAACAGCGGACAATTATAGAGAATTAGTAATGAACACGATTGATTCTTTACATATATGATACACAGTTATGTTAACTTCTTTCTAGAAAATTTAAAAGTTTATGGTGAAAAATTTCATTTATCATGGAAAGGGAAAAAGCCTTATCAATATTCTTGTCTGTCGTTTTTGTACCATTTATAATATATTTCTTTTATTCAACACGTTCGCAAACAGAGGAGTCTTACTAAAAGTGTTAATAAAAAGCCACAAAAAGGAGAGTAGCGACAAGTACCGCTTTGTCCTATAGAGAATACGAAATATATGCTACTAGAGATAAAGGGAGAAACAATGTTGTCATAAAAGGAAAAAAAAAGCACTCAACCGTAACAGAAAACAAAGTGTAACAAGAAATATTTTAATCTACTTACAATTTAGCGAATCTTATAAGGGGAGATTAATAAAACTCTACCAAAAATGTAATAGCTGCAAATATCGCTTTCTCCTGCAAGGAGTGAAATGCGATAATATCTAAGTTATTTATTAAATTGTTCTATACGTTGCCACCTAAAATATAATAAAGCGAAAGTAATGATACTTTCAGTACGAAGTATATTTGCCTTGTCTCAGACAACAAATTATTATAACGAGTTCCCGAATGAATGACATTTAATCAGATACCAGCACGTTATAGTAGATTTCTTGGAATATTTCAGCACGAAATATGGTAGAGAGTACGCAACTTCTTGTAAGTATTTCTTTCGGTGTCAGGATATGATTTAGAGTAACACGTGGTAATGAAATTAAATGAATTAAGGAATACGATTTTGTTCCAGGTCTGCTGTAATTGGTATTGTTTTAGTTTATCCGACATTCAATTTAGCAGGATTAATGACGTGAAAATCATACCATTTACTTTTTTCACTAAATTATCCATAAATACATGCAGCAAGCCATATGTGAAAAATTGCATGCTTTTTATTGGTTGCGTTGCCATGATACGGAGCATTCGTATTTTGCTGTTTTGGATGTTATAGCTTTATTGTTTGTATACAGTATTAAATGTTCCATCATATTTCAATTGCTTTTGTTAATCGCGGCACAAAATTCAACAAATAAGCATCTGAGTAAATATTGTATTAATGTCTATGTTTTTGTTTCGGGAAATAAAGCATTACATCGTCTCCATCACAGATTTCTGTGAATAAGGACGTGATATTGGTATTTCGATTATGTTTAGCAGTTGTAATGTAAGTGATGTTGGTATATTATTATTATTATAAGATACAATCTCAGCATAATGCAACTACAATAAATCTACACGTGTTTACTATTATTTGAGTGCGGCAGTCTATTAGAAGTACCGAGGTACTTACTACCTGGTGCAAAGTTGCTAATTTAATCTAACCAATAAGAAATTATTGCGAAGAAATTAATCACACATAATTTCTAAACTGCTTCTGTGATTTATCACATCTTTTTCCAGAACCATCTGCCATAATAATTTGCAACATAGTGGTGGCTTTCTAGAGTCATCAAGTCAAGCACTGGTTCACCTTAAATTTTTATTCAAGACTAACTTCTTTCGAATTAGAAAAATAACATTATTTGTACTAATAACTAATATTGCAAATACAACTCAAAGTGAAAGATAAGAAAAATAAGTGGATCAAATGTATGCATACCAGGAAAGAGGAGGATTACAATATGTACAAAATGGCAAGAAAAGAAGCTAAAGAGAGTATCAAGAAGGCCAAAGAAAATTCTTGGAGAGAGTTCGGAATAAAACTGAGAGATACCTATAGAGAAAACCAAAAATTATTCTACGGAACAATAAAACAATTGAGACAGAAGAAGGCCCCGACATTGAAAAATATAAAGGATGACAAAGGAAATATACTAACTGAGGAAAAGAGATAATGGAAAGATGGAAACAGTACTTTGAAGAACTCACAAAAATAAAACAAGACGGATACATAGGAGAAAAAAGAGCATAAAACAAAAAACGACGATGAACGTATCACGCCAATAAGCGACGAAGAAGTCAGAGAGGCAGTTAGTAAACTAAAACTAGGAAAGGCGGCCGGGGAGGATGGAATCACAGCCGAAATGATAAAATGTATGGGAGACAAAGGTAACGAAGAACTACTTGACCTCTTAAACAACATTGTAATAAAAAAAGATATACCTAAGGAATGGCATATGGGAATACTTATGCCCATATACAAAAAGGGAGATTCTAAGGAATGCTCAAACTATAGACGAATAACATTAACTAGCATCCCAGGAAAAGTATTGACAAGAATACTAAAAAAGAGACTCCGAGAGAAACTGGAAACAACACTAGAAGATACTCAACATGGATTTAGAAAAGGAAGAAGCACCCAGGACTTAATATTAGGAATCAGAGAAGAAAACTAATAGGGAAAGGAAATAAAATACATATATGTTTTATAGATTTTAAAAAAGCTTTTGATAGGGTAAGAAGAGAAGATGTATGGCAGAGCTTGGAAAGGAGAGGTTTAGAGAAAGGAATGACAGAGATGATTAAGGCATTGTATAAAAGCAATAAGAAAAAGGTAAGAACTTCCAATGCAGAATCAGCTGAATTCGAATCGCAAATTGGATTAAAACAGGGATGCTTATTGAGCCCATTGTTATTCTCTATATTAATAGACGACGCTGTTAAAAAAGCTAAACAAAAAAGAAAAAATATGAAAGTAGGAAACTGGAAAATGAATGCAATTAACGTACAGGAACTAATGTTTGCAGATGATATGGTACTGATAGCACACTCGGAAGAGACATTACAGCAAAACTTGAAGATATATCAAGTAGAACTAACAAAAATAAACATGGAGATAAACACGAGGAAAACAATGATAATAGCAGCAGAAGAAAGAAAACATAGCATCAAAATCGGGGAAAAAGCATTGGAACAAGTTAAAAGTTACAACTACTTAGGAACAATAATTGAAGACAATGGGAGAATAGAGAAAGAGGTAAATGAGAGGATAGGGAAATTCGCAATAATATATAACATATTAAGAAATTCGTTTGTGGATAAAAAAGAAATACCAAAAAAAATAAAGACAGAGGTGTATAAAAGAGTGGTCAGACCGACATTAACATATGGTAGTGAGTCATGGATAATCACGAATAGAATCAAAAGCAGAGTTACGGCCATGGAAATGAAATTCCTAAGAAGAATAGAAGGAGTAACTAGAAGAGACAGAATCAGAAACACGGCAATCACTAATAGTCTGGGTATCAAACCAGTAGAAATGGTCATAGAAGAGACACAACTGGGATGGCTTGGACATCTCCACAGAATGGAAGAAGATAGAATCACAAAGAGGATATTTGAAGCCAAAACAGAGGGCAAACACGGAATAGGTAGACCCCGAAACACCTGGAAGGAGCAGGTGCATAGAACATTGGAAAAGAGAAGTATGGGATGGATTGAAGCCAAACACCTGGCTCAGAACAGGAACCTGTGGAAGATAAAAATAAGAAATAAATAGTCCGACACCGCAAGGTATAAAGGACATAGGATTGAAAAAAAAACTAATATTGCAGCAAAAAACTATTATTAAATATTAAGGAATAGAAGGAATGGGTTTATATTCAGGAGATGTTCCAGCTGCAATTTCACTGATGGTAAGTTTTAACCGTAATCTTTATTATTATTATAATTATTTCTTTTTTAATCTTGACTACACACACATTATTTTTTTAAGAAGGGAGGAGGAGGACCTGTTGTTGAACTGACGAACTGTCAGTGCTGCAACAGACTTACTGTTAAATCAACAAGCGAAGAAATTTAATATAACCGATGCATCAAACTTACCAGAAAATAAATATAGCTTGGCGTTTTGTATGAAACAATCGGTAAAGTTAAAGGTTAATTCATTTTATTTTTCTTCATTTTAAACACAAACCATCGAAACCTACTTGACTACTTAGTAAAGGAAACTTTATGTACATTCGCTGCTAGGTTTTCCTTCCTATCGTTATACTTTTAATATAACTGAACAATAACAGAATATATAGCTGCTATATACAGGAAATTTAAAGTACAATGTTCTATAAGTTTAGCCTCTAGCAAGCAATGGAATTATTTCATCAAAATATCTTGTTGGTAGTGAGTACTGAGTCGACAGTGACAAATATCACAAAATACATTTGTCATGTGTACCGTGTTAGTGTATTGACACATAAATGTTTACAGTAATTCACAAAGTTTTCACTATCGCATCATACTTCAGAAATGGTATAAGATTAGAAAATGGAAAGTGGTCGCACTCGTTGTAACCATCTATAGATGAATTTCAGGCAGAACTTCCAAATTTTCCAGTAACATATGACAATTTGCACCAAATCACTCAAGAATCAGTCGCAAAATTTCGTGAACAGGGCCTGTATCCCGAAAACCAGGTAGTGTTAGACCACCGAATCGGACAGCTGAAAATGTAGCAGATGTTGAGGAACGAATGACAATCACCAATCTATTCGCAAGCTTTAACAGCAAGCGCAATTTTCATATGGGACATGCCAGGTAATCCTTAAAGAAAATCTACAAAAATTTCTATACAAGCTTCATTGCGTGCAGGAGCTTTAGCTAGTTTTTAGGTATGATGAATAATGATGACATTCTTGAAAAATCTCTTCTCATGGTGTCACTTATCAGAATATATAAATAAACAAATGCGTATCTGGTCTAGTGAAAATCCACATGAAATTCTTGAGAGATGCATTCTCCCTTGCATTTTCAAAAAATAGGGGTTTGGTTACTGTTTCTCGTGGATGGATTATTGGTCCAATATTCTTTAATGATACCATAAATACGGAACGATATCGTAATAATCTATTACAGCCATTTTTAGGTTAATCACATAATGACAAACTCAGGGAAGAATATTACCAGCAGCACCTCGTAAGAGAGAAACCGATGGAATTATTGCATAAATTCTTTAATAATCGGGTAGTAGACTTTCGACCGCGAACTCCCGATCTGAGAATTATGGACTATTTCATATATCAACGCCTAAAAAAATAGAATATTTACAAATGGGCCTCATACAATTGACGAACGTACTGAAGCTATTCTAAATATCTGCGAGAAAATTACACCACATAATTTAAGTAATGCCTTGAATAACATGAACGAGTGGCTTTATGTCTAAAAAAATGAAGGGGGTCGCTTTAAACATTTAGTGTAACAATTCTTTATTATTATTAAACTTCTTATTTTTTCCAACTGAAAGTTGGTGTGTAGTTTTTTTGTCAGAACATCAAAATCTAATCTGACAACCGCATGTCAACATAAACTGAACCACCTATACTTAAGCGCTGTTACTAACACCACAGAATTTTTTTTTTTAAGTTATTCGGCCAACCTAAGTTTAAGGACGAAAATGTCATGGCTTCCTAGAGGATAAATTTATGCATATGGCATTATCAATGTATGTATTATTGGTTAGCAAGGATACTTTTTAACAAAAATGTTAATGTAATTATTTTTGCATTGAAATTATAATAATTTGATAGAATTACTAAAATCCATCCTACTTTTTAAAAAGCAGCGCCATTTCGATTTTGACAATTGTTAAAAATGTCATCTACTCCTAAACAAACTAGTTCGTCAGACGCCCATTTTAAAGAAAAACGGAAATACATTTTATTCCATTATAGCGGCCATTTCCAACATCAAAAGGATCAATAAACATATCTTCAAGGACAATTCTGCCAAAGTGTTCGCGCATTTTAAACAAAAGGAATGCATTATAACAAACAGTTCTAGTATTGCTAACATTAGAGAAACGAAATGAACGAACAAACTCTAGGAATCATCCCTTTCAGAATTCAAAGTTCGATCGAGAGAAGGAAGGAAGGTCTAGGAAACACGCCCCGATTCCCTTCTTGTGTAAAATATATTGACAGTGCTGTATGTAACCCCAATAGAGTGAGTCACCGTGCATCCCTTGAATTGCATTTACTGCATTTATATCGGCCGATATACGCGCACAAATACCAGCGGTACTACGAACGTCGACTCAACTTGCGCACGCATTGAAAACTATCGGCCAGAGCATTGTACGCATGTCCGTTCGTCACGAAAATCTAGAACATTTTTCCCGTACATCTGATACGTTTCCGAATAACAGATATGTATACTGTATATATGCTATATGTACCATATATACGTGTATGTGGGCCGTATTTTTCGAACACACGTGCGCTACCCTGCGTTCGGTTTCCGAAATGAAACTAATTAGAATTTGTTTAAAGCGTCGTTAATTGGCCGAATTTCGGTCGGTCGCCTCGTGCATTTCCCATTTTCAAATAAAGCAGAAATAGTGGAAATTGAAATTAGAAATGTGGAGATTTACTTTAAAAATTTTTTTTAAAAGATTTTGCAGTTGTTTTAAAGAAAGTTAAATCAATAAGAATTACACGTCAAGCTAAGCATTTTAGAATGCTTATTCACCTTTAATCATTATTAACTTTAAATATAAATATAAATTAGCAGTAGTCCTTCTGAATCACAACGCAAAGAGTTATCCTTCTCAGATAAATGTGTAATTCCTAGGAACTAGGTGTTATTAGTTCACTAGTGGACCACAACTATTATTACTTTACTATATTTACTATCTTTTTACTGTATACCTTTAATCTAGTTAGAATACTTCAACACTGTTACTGAACCTTAGTACTAGACTAGAATTTTTATCCTTTACAAAGTTCTAAATATTCTCTTTTGAAAACAATTGTACCTTGCGCGATTGACTACAATGCATGTATATATAATCTACCATTTTCAGATGTTCCTGATACAGGCGACATAGCTGATCCAAATTTACCTAAATAATTTTTCAGAGTTAGTATCCCCATTAATAATATCAGGTCCTCTTTGCCGAAAAGAAGCAATGCCTTCGCCTGACTTCACCTAGGAATGTTTTTCGGTACGAGACTGTTTGATGTTCTTACGATTTTTGGATTTCGTATTTTTAAAGATCATAAGAAGTCTCTATCCAATGAAATGCATGCTAGCGCCTTCTTTAGCCAGCTTCTCAGCTTCTTTATTTCCCTCCATATCCTGGTGACTTGGAACCAACCACAGTATGATGTGGTCTTGACATTCCGATTATTAAAAGCTTTGTATGTATATCAGGTCAAATTGAAGTACATAGGCTTGCAAAGTCTTCAATTCTATAAAGATATTGGTAGTTGCACCTGGAAGTCTTCTCTAAAAAATCTTTTTAGGTGCGGAGCATTGGTATACACCTGAAATATATTGGTTTGGAGTCCCATAGGTATTTTTAAGTGCAAAGACGTCTTTAGGCGCCTATTTATAGTTTTTTTTTACTTGAAGATAATTGAAGAAATTATATAAATTATATAGTAACCGAAATCTTCACATTAAAATTTTCGCTAAATATACCAATATATAATCAGTGTGAGACATTGTGATTGCTGTTTGAGACAGTTGGAGTACGACAAAATTTTGAACAGGTATTATAGTCATTAAAAGAAAGAAATGAAGACCTTGAAAACTTGAGAAGAATGATAAACGATACATTTGGCCTTATAATAATAATTAATAAATGCTAGTTATACCATAAAAACTTATAAAAGGCGTCAAATGGAATGATTTAAATATTGGAAATTGAAATCCGCCAAAACCTGTAGTGTCAAAATACCAAGCCACTCGTCAATAGTTTACATCTAACTAATAAACTAGGTAATTCATCAGTTTCAGTAACTTCCGCTAATTAGATAAACGCGTTGTATGAAAACTATTTTTCTATGTAAGTAGTCATCTATTGTCTAACTTATAGCATTTCTTTAGAAGAAATGAATAAGTTCTCTCCATCCCCAATCAGTCCGGCTCCGTCGGTAAACGAAGCAGAACAAAAAAAAAAACAAAAAGAGGAAAAAGAAGAACGGCGAACATAACCTTAAATTATCGGAGCCCGAAGTACAAACTTAATTTGTAATTTCTCCGAATCCGCTTTAACGGAAGAAAAATTAGCGATCCCGTTAATTCCCGCGAGCAGTATCGATAAATTTTTAAGCGAGTAAATTTGCCGACTTTCTTAATTGCCGGCCGTATCTGGAGCAACCGACGCTGCCGCCAAAATTTACTATCCGGCGCGGCCATTTTATTTCAATTTTATTCAAATCGGAGAACGACAACGAGATCGCATCGTTTACGTTTAAGCTAATCTATAGCTTCGAATGCTCAGGATTTAATATAAATTTTACTTGAAGAATATACCTACCAGAAGGATAACTATTGGCGGAGAATAGCGGGAATTCCTAATTCGTATATGGAGTTTATCGATCTAGAGTTAAACGGCCATTAATCTGTTCATATTTCTTTTCTAACCAGTTTTTTATAGATCTAGTTAGTGGTGATCGTAAATATAAGGGCAATTTGAAAGTAACGTGCAAAATTCTTTGGGAAACAAGAAAGTCCCAAAGCACTACTAATTTGTGAGTAAAATTATATTAACAAATAAAGATTGAATTAAATAATATATAAACAAAATATTCCCAAAGAAGACAACTACTAATACAGCCTTACTTATACGTGTTTGAAAGCGACTCATTTTTACTACAAAATGAACTACAAAGCAAAAACTCTCAACTCTTAAAATTATTTTCACATGCCTGTTATTTTATAACTACAGGCAGATAGTTATAAGTCTTCAAACTAAAGTAATGTGACAAAATTGAATTTAGACTTGTCTTCAACGTCGTGCAGATGTAGTCATAATTTTAAATTAGTTAAAGTTATTTTCGTAAGATATTTGAGCTAAAACAGCATTTTCTAAAGCGGATCCTTTAATTGATTCAGCAAATAGTGTTTGAGCCATCAAATTTTCGTACTGAAATATGTTTAAAATATTACAACTTTTGAGTGAAAAAGAACATATTTATTCAACAAATGCCATACAAACAATACGCAGTAATCTACGATGCCTTAGCTAGCTAATTAAACATACTATTTCGTGTTGGGACTACTTTACAAGGACTTATTCAATTAACTGTTTCACATTTTGCTTACAGTTAAAAGTCAAATCTTCTACACAAAGAAAAAATAATTCAACAAAGTCTTGGACTTCTTTTAGGCGCGGCTAATAAATTAAGCAAATAGATATATCTAGAGCTGATTCAAACCAATGGTTCTTTTGACAAATACGAAAAGGTAAAAACTATAATCTTTATCCTTGTTGGATCTTTGTGTAAGTATACGAAGTAAATACCAAAATAAGTTTCTAACTTAGGTTTCTAATATAGGATATTTTATGTACCGGAAGAAAGACGTTAGTTTCATTAGTCCTTCTATACACAATATGAAATTCTAAATAAGTTTTTGATTCAATCAGATCCGAAAGCCTCTCAGCACATCTGTATCTGAAGCAGACACGGATTTATTTATTAACTAAAATGAGATTATCTTGTGTGCAAAAGAGATGTTGAAGAATAAATTATAACAAGTCCAAATAGGAAACAAAATAAACACCTGCCATATTGTAAATGAAATTTATTTTATGTAGCAATATATTTAAGTAAGTATATAACTCCCTGAAAACTATCAAAGATATAGGAGGTATTTAAAAATTATGAAGGCTCTCAGAAACAAAATCTGTTTTTGCCTAAAGTCCGATAAAAGAAACAAAACAGTTATTGTGGATAAACGGGATTATTACAATCGCATCAACACAGTGCTATCGGCAGGATTGTATAGGAAAATAAGAGTAAGAAATCCTTAATTACAGTAATAAGAGGTCACAATTAACAACTCCTCTAATTTAATTAACAACTATTTGAAATCCTATTACAATTACTTTCCCAAAATTCGCAAACCATATAATCCCATATCACCATCAGTTTCTGGTAGCGATTCCCCATCGTATATATTGTGGGTATAAAAATTTTCTCCACGAAGTAGATAGCTTAAGTGCAGAAAATTTCTTGTAATTTGTAAATAAAATTGAAAAGGGAAATCTTAATATCATTCGAGGTTTATTCAGCGTACCAATTTCAGAAACTATGAAACTAACGGTTGATTTTTTAAAACTAAATAATAAGAAGCAAATAGAGATCGCGGAATGTAAACAATTAACTAATGTGTCCAAAATCCCTCTAAAATAGGCGAAAAATGGCTTCAACAAGCAAAAATTCATTGTCTTCTTTCATTGCAAACCTATGTATAAACAAATCCGAAACAAACATGAAACAAGAAACCAAATATTTCCTGAGAATCCGACTGCTTGCTGTGTTTGATACTAATAAAGGAAACATACAAGATTTTCTGGCGGAACTTACTTCGAAATTTATTACAATAAAAGAAGAAAGAAACAAATGGCCCCAGTTCTTAGATACCTTAGTCGTACGTAATGATAAGCTGGAGATACACATCTCTAGAAAAGAAATTAGTTACATTCATTACGGCGAACAAAAAATGTCCCCGATCAATTTTCTAGTTAATAAAGTTGTTAGATTTCCATTAAGTCAGAGTAGGTATGAAAAGGAACTACAATACATCAAGGATGTAGCGGTGTACAACAGTTTCTGTTCTACTAATTTCAAATTTTAAGGAAAGCGCAATAAAAAATATAATACATATAAATTTAAAAAGTTAGAAATTCCACAACTTTGACTTTAATATATACTGATAATGAAAAATGAATAAAGCTATTTTCGCAGTTAGCAGTAAAGGAATTAAATTAAATTAAATTAAATTTTCCAACGAGAGATATGAACGTGTCTTACATTTGAAAAAAGCACTTTTATAATCCTAAAGATAAACCAGATATGAAGGAAAGTTCTGGAATTCACCAATAGCATGTAATGAGTAACAACGAAGATTGAAAACCATATAGGGCACTATTCCCTATGATAAATCAGAGTTATTTAGTGCAGTAGAGCACTTGGTAACATCCGCACATAATATCGAAGTTACTTAAAAACGTAAACTCTCTTATAATATTCATGAAAAACAAACCAAACACTTACTTAATAATGAAGTACCCCCAATTGCATACGAGTTTCGTACATACGTATGCGCTTGTTACGTAATAGGTATTTCCCCCTCCTTTTCGATTTTGAAGAGATACGGATATAGTGAGGGTCATTCAATAGTTTGCAAAAAGTAGATGACTTAAGAATTTTTTCGAGCCTGCCTAAGAAATATTACATGCGATTGTAATTTATTTAACTCGCTGGTGATGGGGACCTACGCGCTCTCGAAACACTATGTCCCGGATAGATAATTAATTTGTATGGTGCAGAATTTACTGCGCAGGTATATACCACATGTGATAAAAAAAATTGTAGGCTCAAAGTTATACTACTAAATACTTAACCTCGTGTTGGTTTTAAATGATAATTCAAACTTGCTTGGTAGTCATAACGTTAAATTTAATGTAATTAGTTTATGAAAATGTAAGTGAAAATGAAAAGATGTAAATGAATAGGAGCCGTAGGTTCAAATCCTATCGGAAACCATGAAAATTCTCAATTACGCTTTCACAAGTTAATTAAATTAAATTTAACGTTGGGAATTCGAAGAAAAAAGTTTGAATTTCCAAGTTATACTTAACCTTACGTACATTGTATACTGAAGAGGTAAAAGTTTGTTTTTATAAATGCAAAATTAACATACATATAAAGAAGTGGATATATTAGCATTTAATATGTAAATGACTTGAAACTTGAACAGACTCTAAATGTTAAAGATACGTTTGGTTTCAAAAATATTTCATACTTTAGCTAACCTTCTCAGCATTTCGAATTATCAAACGACAAAAATGTTTAACTTACAATCACTCTCTACACGTTTATATTGCTTAATCATTACAAGTTACATTCTGAACAGAAAACAAAATTGTTTCAAAAACACCTCCTATTCTTATTAAATTGCATCTGCCATCAATATACAATTTACCATCCTTAATTATAAATATATTACTCCATGAACTAAATACCATTTATCCCCTGATAATAGAATCATCCTTTTGCTATCCCTCTGGGTTAAATTGTATATAGAATACGAACATGATTAATCATATGAAATCAATTTATCACGTTCACGCAGACGTTTATTTCTACTATTGATCTCCTAAAATTAATGTATTTAGATTGTGGTGGATATATCAGAGAAACGGATACGATACTTCTAGAATATTATATTTATATTTGGACTGTATCACACAGTAAAGAGACAGAAAAGCTGTTGTCATGTTCACTATTTCGAAAGGCTCAAAACAGAACTTCTGTTTTTGAAAAGCTCTGTCTAATTCCTTTTGAAATCTGCTACACGTATGGCTGTTAAGTGCCTAGGGTGCTTAACACGTTGAAGCTCCGAACATATTTTTTTAAATTCAAACATTACTATACTCATTTTAAAAAGTAGAAAGTCATTTAAACTAAATTCTTACAAATACATTTTAATTTATTCCGACAATAATATAAATTATAAAAGATATAGCAAAAATTACCCGCTCGTAATAACCACAAAAACAAAGAATAATAATTAAATTGAAACCTAAATCATGAAAACATAGATGTAAACAACTATAAACAAAGGTACTAAACCGAATTGAAAAAGCGTTGATTAACTTTTGTATATTTCATGCGGGGCGTCAGAAATTAACCAGCACGACCCGGCTGCAATCATGCGCTGGATGATGCAATTTTGCAACGTAATAGGCGCAGCCCCAGATGCAATTGATGCTATGTGACAGAAACAGATATTTCATGAATAGGAATCGAAAGGGTCGTCTGTTTATGAAATGCAAAATGATAAGCAAACTGAATGGAACGTAAATGAAAACAGAAGGTAATTAAAACAGAAATCGGGTATCGTATTGTAAATGTCACGAAACAAACCGACTCGATGCTTTCTTTTTCATTTCGTATTGTTGCGGCGGTGCTCCTGGAGATGAGGCGAATATGCAATTGAATTAGGAAATTAAAATTTGACGCGTTTAAATTGAATTATGGGAAATTTTATGATTTATTCAGATTGTCTGACAGGTAAATAATAATAAATAAATAAAATATTCTTGTGGTAAAAAATTATAAAGTCTACATTATTGGCATATCATTCTGATGCAGTCTACATTACAACTAATATACATGTATATGTATACATGTATTTACTATTTTATTTCAAAAAACCATTAATTTTTCATTTCTAATGAGGAGTTTTTCTAATCTTTTATCATGAGCATGTCCAAATAGTATTCTTTGTTAAATCGCTTTATGATTTTAGTTCACATATTTTGGCATTTTTAGATATAATATTCACTCTTTAAAAAAAGGCATATTTTGGAGATTAATGCATAAATTATTAAATTATTAGATCCATGCTTTGTCTTAAACGAAGAAGGGCTCAAATATTTGGCGAAAGTATCTTTACAAAACTTAAACTACTTAGACGCACCGTATGTGGACTGTGAGAATGTAGTTGTTTGTTAAAGTTTTCTTAAACTCACGAAATTCATAACTTTTATTCACTAGCTTATTTAGATTTTTTTTCTTTATAAAAAGGAATATTTACATTTGAATTAAATACTGGCTGGTACACGAAAACGGAGAATTTTGAATGTGATGGTGGTAGTCCTACGAAGTTGGTAGAAAAGTGGGAGTAGCATTCCGACGTCATTATAATGTAGTACGCCATAGTCGCATGCCATTGTCTCACGCCATGAATACATGGGTCAGGAATTTCGAGAAGACGAGTTCAGCTCTGAAAAAAAGGACCACCAGCAACTCAAGAAACCCCAGAAAACATTGAAGCTCCGCTGGCGTCATTTACAAGGAGGCCAACGGTATCGACAAGGAAACACTTGACAGCGTTGGATCTAAACCGAACATCCCTCCGTCGAATACTCCACAATGATTTAAAGTTCCACCCTTACAAAATTAAGCTGTATGGGAATTGCAATCATTTGACTATGAGGCGTAACAAGAATGTATACGTTCAATGTATACGTTATCTTATGGATATTGTTTTTAAAAAATGATTTTTTTTATGGTGGGACACTCCATTGCATACAATTACCTTGGTTCTATGACAATAAAATCCGCAAATTCATTAGTTTTACTTCAGTGAGCGTTCATTCAAAATTTCCCATTTCCTGTGCCACCCTGTATGTGTTTAACGTCATCATTCGTAATGAACGCAGATAATTACCACAAAGTTAAAGGTAGAACAACTTATAATTTTTAAGTGTTACAATTGATACTTACGTCGAAAGAGATAAGATTGAAAATATAAAAAAATTAGTTGCAAACGGAAGATAGAACACTTGTAGGGAGGTGTATGAAAGTTAAATTATCGAGATAAATAAGACCCGTCGTCATTTTGTTGTTGCTTAGTTATTACCAAGAGAACGTTCTATTTTATTCCAACTGTCAGTGACAAAAACGAACCACACGCTTCTAACCCAAAATACACTTGAAACCTTTTCTATCGTTACAAAACTCTGTGTTTATCACAATTTAATCAATACCGATAATCCTAAAACGGAAACATAGAATGTCAACTAATGAATTTAAAGACTCGGTTTTAAAAAATAAAATGATGCAAAATATATGTATTTATTTCTCATAATTTGGAAACATTTTAAGTAGCATAAGGATCTGATAAAATTACTATTTTTTTTGCAAATTATTAACGTTTTTAAATTTCTGAAATAATATCACTTTTGGTACGATTTGAATCTACATCCCCTTCTCCCCGTTTCCGACGGAACGTCATAACCAACTAGTCGTAATGTATCTAGATATCTCAGCAGACATAATGTTATTACATCTACGCATTAAAACTGATTTGAACTCACGAACAGTCCCGTAGTCTAGTTGGTTATAACTAGAGACCGGATTATATGCAAAGTGCAAAAATTTAATCTAATTTATTTATAATATTTTACGTCTATTTGTAGATGTCTTACACTGATCAAAAATTAAAATCACTGATTAAAGTTAATTAACGCTAATTAACTTTAATCAGTGTAATACATCTACATATAGACGTAAAATCTAATGAATAAATTGAATTAAATTTTTGCACTTTGCATATAATCCGGTCTCTAGTTATAACGTTCCACTGATAACCGAGAGGACGAGGATTCAAGTCTTATCGAGACTGATATTTTTTTCTTAAATTTAAAAACGTTGTCAACTTGCATGAAAATCATAATTATATCAGTACTAACACCAAAGAAAGTTTCACATTAATTCAGTATAAGGATCTTCTAAAACATAACAAAAAAGAAAACTCAAAAGTATAATTTCTGAAATTCGAAAGATCTAATACAATATAGAAGTCTCCGAAGATCGTGAAAAAAAGTAAGACAACATAATGGTCTGCGGATGCAAAAACTGTACCAGACATAAAAGTAAATGTAGAAATCAAAATTTTCTTTGCAGTCAAGATAAAATATAAAATAATATTCCTTTGTAGAAAGAAAAGTCGAGCAAGCAAAACTATCTTGTCAAGTAAAAATGTTATTTAAAGCAGGTTTAGCTATTTCTGGATTGAATGAATACATTAAAGACATACAAAGTCACTGTCTACTTGTAAACAATTTAAGGTGCTAACAATGCTTTCACTAGTGCTAGTAACCCTAAAATTCAGTTTAGAATATTAGAATGCAATGAATTACTTTAAGTTACGCAAAGAGAAATTTGCTCTAAGATCAAACAAAAATTTCTTCGGATGACCAACTAAGTAAAATACCCAAATAAACTTCATCTATACAATTTTTCCGTTTTGTTTATTTCCCATTTATTATTTAATTTGTTCGGTAGGTTAGGGCCATACGACCCCAACCGGGAGGTCAGAGACCGACTCAAGCTTCTCTCAGCCCGTAATCACCGCAAATTTTATCTCACGTATACATCCCCCGGCAATGACCAGACTCAAGATCCAACCCCTGACCTCGGGGTTAAATTTCCCTACCTACTTTATTAGTTGACCGCAGGATTTTCATGCTTTCGGAAACATTTAAGCGTTTAGTATTGGTACGTATACGGAATGTAATAATAACGTACACGAAATGTGCTGCTGTTTAAGCGAAATCCATTGTTTCTGATTATCTTTTATCCAATTAGAAGCGATTTTAAGTGAGTTACGTTCCTAAAATACCATTTATGTTACCGATACACAGAGTTATAATAAATTATAGACACAATCTAGCAATTAACAATTCGCGCTGCGGTAAAAAATATAATAATTTAAACGAGCATTATGCTAAAATGTAATTACCTATATTTTAATATTTCCCTTGTTTGCGCATGAGTTTAACACCAGAATTTTTCGTCTTTATAAGATCAATTCGTGGAAATCTTCTGAGAAACTGCTATAAATTTATTAAATTTAATCTGCGATATATTTTCTTTATTGCCGATGAACTTAATTATGAAACTTAACGTTAGAATGGTTAAAAATTGAAGCCTCGTAAATGTTTAGAATGTCGAAATATTTTTATACCCTCGGTTTTATTTACAAGGAAGCACAAAGGTTATAAATTCAATGACATATACATATCTCTATTCAAGACAAATTGAGGTAGGGGTAATGACAAAATATTTGTGCAAAACGGGCTTGTCACTATAATACAAAATTTATAACCATATGACTGCACTTTTGAGTCATTCTGCGTTTTTTTATGTAAGTATTTAAAAACTGGTGAATGTATTTTAAATGGGATAGAAAGTCATCAACTCTATTGCCAGGCAATAGACTATAAAAGCAGTAGAAACCATTATCTTGGTCCATGATCTGCTACAAAATTTACAGCAAAGACCTTTAATATTTCGGTTGAGAGCGTGGGAAAAATTTTACACCGTAATATATAGCTCCAAAAAGTCTCTGCGCTCTGAATACCCAAAAATGTTAATCGCAGATAGAAAGATGAATTTGTTAGAGTGAATTTTGATTCATCATTTTTGCCCAGGGCCGAAACACCAAAGCATGAATTGATTGATCATATAAGGGTTCTTGAAAATTTCCCTATACAATTTCATATTATACTATTTGCAGGAAAAATCACGGCAATAGTTACTTTATGACTTTGAAGGGAATACTTTCAGTTTTTTTTTACAATAACAGATGAATACTATACGAATTTAATGCCACAATAAAAGAAAAACAGAGTGGAAGATTGATGAGCAACTTCCATCAGAACAACGTTCCAGGCCATGAAAATTGCTGTGCAATGGCTGTCACTGACAATACCGGCCTTTAGAACAATACTCCAATTTAAATTCCAATTCAGGTGTAAATTTCGTAGATTCTAGCATACTTATTAGATTTGCCATAAAAAAATATCTTACAGAGATTAAAAGTTATTAGAACTGGAACTTACGACTATCAAATTTCAAGAATGCACGACACAAATGAATATAATAGTATCACATATAACATTTATTAAATCTGAACGGCGATTTAAAACTATAAATGCGATAAGATATCCTTTATTTTTGCTAAGAAAAAGTTAAAACCCGGGAATATCATCGTACATCCCATTCTTAAATATTCTTTATCGAATAAGAGATTACTGTGTTGGCAACCGAGTTTTCAAATCAATTATGTCCAAGACATATTTATTTTGAAAATTTTGACTGAAGCTAAAGAATTAAAATTTATTTTAAAATACGAAAGGAAAATGCAGGAGTAAGAAACATCAACTTTCACTTTTCTATTTTTTCATGTTGACAGATGATTCATTGCCTAGAAGTTTTCATTTTATATGAGATTAATCTACGTGTTAATAAACAAAAAATGTAATATACAAGGAGAGAATAGTGCATTTCGCTTTTAATAAACAGAACCTATCATAAAACCAAATAAGGTACTAGTATAAGTGTTTTTAGAAAATATTGTAAGAGTCAACTTTATTAAGCGTGTAGATATAATTTTAATTTTCTATTTATCTAAAAAGAAACATAGATTATACGTTGCATTACAAACAGAAAAATAAAAGCTTCTTTTCAAATAAAATTTCCTTTTTATAATTAAAATGTTAACGCTTCTTTTCTCTAAACGGAAAATACAGTAGAATTTAAATATGATCTATTATTCCGCGCAAAAGGATTTACGATCCAAAACGAAGCTTTTCATGAATGAGAGTTACATTCGAGAGCTTTTGTTTATTTAAGCGAATAAAATAGAAATAAACAATAGATACATATAGGGTTATATAATAATTAGTGAATGAAATTAAATAAGCTCTCAATTTAGATACTTTTAGGAAATATATTATCATATTTACATCCTTGATGAATTTTAATTTTTGCCATTGTTTAAAGAGGAACGAATGTTTTACGTTACATTACACTAAATAGAAACTTAATTTCCCTTCACCTTAAAATAGAAAATGTAATAGTATTTAAGCATCATATACTATTCCGTGGCTTTTTTTCGAAGCTTTTCTCGAATATAAGATACATTCGGGAGTTTTGTGCACCATATAGATAATACTGTGCTTGTATTTATTCAAAGAAAAACAAAGATTGTGCGTTACTTACAAACATGGTATGAAAAAATTGAATCTTGCTTTCGAACAAAAGCTTATCTTTAAATAAGAACTTTTGTTCTATGATCAAAATCTTTGAATGTTTTCACCTTTTTCTTATAACAGAAAATCCAGTAGTATATAAACACCGTCTATTATTTTGCGCAGAAAAGATTTACGATTCAAAACGAAGCTTTTCTTTCATTCATGAAGCATTTAGGTTTATTCGAGAGCTTTTTTTTATTTAAGTCAACCATATAAATAATACTGCAGTATGTATTTATTCAAAGAGGAATAAAGATTATGCGTTATACCACAAACATGGTATGAAAAAAATTGAAGTTTGCTTTCAAAGAAAAGCTTACCTTTAAATAAAAGCTTTTGTTTTATGTTCGAAATGTTAGGGTGCTTTCCCCTTTTCCTTGAAACAGAAAACTCAGTAGTGTTTGTGCACGGTCTATTATTTCGCTCAAAAAGATTTGCGATTTAAAACGAAGCTTTCCATTCATTTATATTTATTTATATTCTTCATTCCAAAGCTTTAATTTATTTATTATTTATTTTAATAAAATAAAAATAAACTAGGACATTTATGAATGAAACTAAATAAACTGCCAATTTAGATACTTTCAGAAAATATTGCAGCAAATTTATCAAAGGTATAGATATAATTTTAATTTTTGCCATTGTTTAAAGAGGAACAAATGCTACACACTACATTACAAACACGATATATAAAAATTAAAGTTTGCTTTTAAGTGAAAACTTGCCACTAAATAGAAGCTTCTGTTTTCTAATCAAAATAGTAAAACATAATTTTCCTTTACCTTAAAATACAAAACGTAATAGTATTTAAATATCATATACTATTTCGTCCAACAATCATACACAAAACGAACCTTTTCCCGAATGTAAGTTACATCTGAGAGCATTTTTTTATTTAAGTGAACCGTATAAATAACGTCTTTGCTTCCATTTATTCAAAGAGATATAAAAATTATATGTACAAACATGGTATGAAAAAATTGAAATTTGTCTTTAAACAAAAGTTTTTTTAAATCCCTTTAAATAAGAATTTCTGTTTCATGACCAAAATCTTAGAATTTAATTTGTCTTTCTTTTAAAATAGAAAACGTAAATAGTATCTAAACACAATCTATTATTCCTCGCAAAATTTTTATAAATAAAGGTTGTATTCGAGAGCTTTTTTTATTAAAGTTAACAAAATAGAAATAAATATACGAATGTACACATGGGCAAATACATAACAAATTGTCAATGACTACAAATAAGCTACTAACTTAGGTGTTTTTAAGAAATATTGTAGCAAATTTACCGGGGAAACCTAACAGATACGTAAGAGGAATAAAGGTTATATGATACATTACAAATATGATATGTAAAAGTTTGTTTTCAAACGAAAGCTTCTCTTTCAACAGAAACTTCTGTTTTATAGTCAAAACCTTGGGATCCCATTTCTGTTTTTCTTAAAATAGAAAATAGTATTTAAGCATTGCATACAACGCCCTGCACAAAATACTGAAAATGAATGTAACTTATATTTGAGAGCTTTTTACTGATATTTAAGCGAACAAAAAAATTACTTTAAATTTATATTTAACGAAAATGGTAATATAGAAAAAAAGTTTGGTTTGAAATGAAAGCGTCTTTTATGATTAGAATTTTAAAAGTTAATTTCTCTTTTTCTTAAAACAGAAATTACAATAGTATTTAAACATGATCTATTATTTCGCGCAAAAAATTTACGATTGAAAACGCAGCTTTTCATGAATGAAAGCTATATTCGGAAGCTTTTCTTATTTACGCGAATAAAATAAAAACACACGCACGCATATATACAGGAAAATGCAAACGATGCTCTACCATTAACGGAAATCGAAAGCTCGACATTGCAAAAGCTCTCTCTATCTCTCTCTTTCGCGGTCTATGTTGCAGATGTACGTGTATAAACAATGTTCGGCACACAGAGACGCAACCTTTCGATTAATGAAAGTGAAACCGTTTTGGGAAAAACGGGTACACCACAAACTCGAGTCGCGAGTGTATGAGGAGAGTTTTCACTTTCCATTTCGTCGGGAAAAGAGCTTTTCGCGCTTATTTCCACACACTGGTTCCGTAGATTTGCGCGAGAAATATTTGTTGTGAATAATTGGCGGTATTGTTTAAATACAGAAACGAACGAGTAAATTAGAAAATTTAAACGTGCGTATTCGCAATAATACGACATGTAAACACATACTACACGCTATTACTACTGCTACATATAAACCATAACTTTATAGGTGATTACCGTGATATTTTGCGAGCGTAATACCCAAAAAAGTTTACATCGACAATTGCGGTGGTAATATCGGATCCAATGGTAATCGGATGCTGCCGTCGTCGTGGCGGTGGTTTGTGAGAAATGAAAAAACGTGCACACTAACCATGTGTAAAATAAAAAAACACGAACATCAACACGCGCATAAAGTGTTAGAGCGACTGACGCCGTACGCATTGAAGTTTCTTTTCTGTGCATCCGCGTTTCAGCTGCGAAGCTTTGCGCCAATCAGCAACTTGCCTCGTAGCTTTTGCTGTTCAGTTCTCTCGGGGTGGCAGTAGTAGGGAGCCATTTCGAATTGCAGAACTATAACACGCACACATACGGGAATGGAAGCACGGAACACACACACGCGGAAGGTATAATACGCACCAGTTTACGCACACATACTATTAAGCCGCGCTATCGTCGTCTCTTTCCCGCTCGTTACGTACCCGCGTACACGGTATCTATATACACATGAGCAAGAATAAATACGCCTATGTTGTGTATAGTAGTCGTAGTAGTGGAATACAGTACCTATTGCGACTACCGCAACAACTACTGTACGTCGTTTAATGATGTCTGGGTAATGTTGTGTATATGCACCGTTCCGGTGTTTGTTTCACGAGCTTTTGGGTGCTTTTTCGCCAACATCTCGATGATTAGCCGTTTTGCGTATTTAAAACTAATTGCATATATACAGAACAAAGTAATGTAATAATAGTATAAGTAGCCATATAAAGGTGTGAAAGACGAAATTATTAATGCTCCAAGTGAAATTTAAATTGGTAAAATTCTACAAAATTCATTAGATATTTAATTTAATTGTTCGACTAAACGTTTTACATGTTCTATGATATTCATTACGTTAGTGATACTGGGTTATATCGTTGCACTTTAGGAGATATAATAGATACGGCCATTATCAGGAGAACATAATTTTATCCAAATTGCATGTTGCTTGTACATTCCAGTAATATTTACACTACACTTAGAGAAAGAATATTTGGTTTTCTTAATATTTCCACTACGCATCGAGGTTAAAGCTGAACTACAAATAAACACAAATGCAAGAGAAAATAACACTAAAGAAATTATTAAATTTTATACGGAGAATATATGCAATAACTGTAACTCAAAATTTGCGAAATTTCTGTAGGTCTACTAACAAAAAATTAATATAATAAAATAAATGCAATACTGCCACTCCTATTGAACCATTATTCAATAGAACCACTCCTTTGTGGAATATCTAGTCTTGCGTCGACAATTGTTCGCAAAGTTCCTCAAAACCACCTCCAGGAGTTGTATACGAGAATTAGAATTCATTCTCATAGAAATAAACAAATAGGGACTATATTACCGCCCCCAGAATTTCGACTCATCGCAACTTCAATGTTCTTGCGCAAATAGTGCCGAAAACATCGCCCAACAATATAAATTTTTGTCGTGGTGCCTGTAAAATACGAACTGATTTAGGATATTCCTGATGTGCTGGTTCCAAAAATAGCCGGTATTTCTTCCTAGCAGCTCTAGTTTTTGAGATACACCACTGTGAATTTTATTACTCATACGGATAAATAGCAAAATCAAAATAATTAACTAAGTATTTAGGAGACCCAAATTGTATGTTTTTACCTTAAATTAGAATTATAACATAACTATAGTTCTCCACTATGAAAGAAATACGAGACAATATCATTGGTCTTGAAAAATATTAAGTATGAAGAGCATCAGTCACGAGGGCGACCTGAAATCGACACGAAAAACACGGTATTGGTGTGGTTTTTTATTTTTACTTTTCAATGTAGTCTCCTCGAAGATTAATACATTTTTTCAATTGTGAGCCAGTCTCTTCTGGCCGTTCGAAAAGTAGGATGTTTCGCGGTCTGCAAAATAGCTATCTGTAGCGATAATGACCCTCATTTCAGGCAAATCTCTCTCTCCCAGGTTCTTTTTCTAGTTTGGGAATAGCAAAAAAGTCGCTGGGGGGCTAGGTCCGGTGAATATGGAGGGTGAGAGACTAATTCGTAGCGTAACTCATTCAATTTGGACATGACGATGCCGGATGAATGAGCCGGTGCATTGTCATGGTGTACCACCTTTTCCGCTGCGAACGATGCCGTTTCTCCTTCAATACTGCATCGAATCTGGTTAATAAATTACTGTAATATTGCCCCGTGATCGTCCTTCCCTTCTGCAGATAATCGATGAGGATCACACCTTGGGAATCCGAAAAAATGCTCGCCATGACCTTTCCTGCCCATGGAACGGTCTTTGCTTTCTTCTGAGCCGATTCGCCGGGAAGAGTCCACTGCTTCGGCTGTTCCTTGGTCACCAGTATGTACTTGTGGATCCAAGTCTCATCCACGGTTACGAAACAAATGAAGAAATCTCTTGGATTGCGTTGGATCCTGGCCAGACTCTTCTCCGAAACGATCACCTGATTTCGTGAACGGCGAAAGCTTCTTCATACACAAAATTTCGTGTAGGGTATGGTCAACGCATTCTGCTCAGATGCCTGTTGTCTTAGCTATCTAATTCAGCTTCAATCGGCGATCGTTTAACACGACATCATGAGTCTTGTGTAGTACATCCGCCACAAACCTCTAGCAAAATATTTCGAATTTCCGTGGCCGTTTTCCCAGCCATCCAGAAGTGTTTTATCACTGCACGAAGTTCGATTTTATTCATGTTTGCGAAGCCGCCTGATTTTCTACGCAAAACACACTCTTAAACAACAACCATTGACACGGCCGCTTGTCATTGTCGTAACGGTTCTCGGATTCCGCCGTGTCATTATGTTTTTGCCCCTAAAAGATACCTTTGGGAATACGAACCATAGTTGTTCGAGAAACATCAGGCACTGAAAACATACTGTTCTACATATTAACTTCAGAGGAATTTACGGCATGTAGATCAAACAGTAGTTAGGAAGCTGTGATATGCAAACAAAATGTTATTGCCATAGTAATCATTTTTCGTTGCTGTAGGCAAAACAAAGTGACTTTCTCAATTTCGATCGTATATCGCTAATAAGTTGATTTCATGATTTTGTTGAAATAACGATAACTAATGAATTTAGGTGTAAGAAATAGAATATAGTTTGGTTCTTTAAGTAGAATTTGTGTAAACCATAAAAATAGAAGTGCGTATTAAAAAAGAAAAATTTTTAAAGTTACTTGCATTTGGTGTACAATTGTTTGGACTGAATTTCTGGAACGCTCAGTATAAAATTTTTGTGTGTGTATTTATGGCAATAAGTGGACGTTTATGTTGTCGATAAATGTCTCAAAACTGGTTTAGGTGAACAGTATCTGATAAAAGATACAAACGGTTAAAATGGACTGGACATCTATTAAAATTTTCCGAAAAGAATTTCTCAAAATTGGTATGCGATATCGTAGAACGTGTATTTAAAATAACTATATAAGTATATATGAAATATAGGTTTCATTTAAAATAAGAATGTCCATACCCATTTCCAGTTTAATTGACTGCCCTCGAGAAATTAAATATTAATCTTAAAATATTTTTAGAAAATGCGTTTCTATCCATAATATCGCCAAAATTTCAAAATGATAGTTTTAAAGATTCAACTAAAAGGCGATTGTGGTGATATTTGTATACTGTATATATTTCTAAAATTAGATTCAACACAGTCAAGCAGGAAATTCATGTAAATTTTATATTTCTCATTCATATTCCCTACGATTTATACTTTGCTTCCATTTATTTCAACAACAATTTTTGTACGCGCTGACATGGACGAACACAACAAAAGAAATAACCGATTTTTCTGCCGAGCTGGTTCTGAAATCGAAGCTGTTCTCGTTGTCGATGCTTCAAACGGATACTTCCAGAAACTAATTAAGAAGACGAAACACAAAAAGAAAAGGAAGCAGACCAACCAATACGTCTAGATGTATGGATCGAACGCAATCCTATGGAGAAAACAAAAGTCCAAAAGGAAAAGAAATAATGGAAAAAGACGGCTATTTTCCGGGAAAATAGAAGCCATATTCTTACAATGAACGTATTCAAAATAGATTGACTAAATTACTACCTTTTAGTAGGAAATTATTTAGAGTAAACAGTGTACGAACAGTAAATGTATTTAAAAGGACAACGAGAACACTGGACACATATTCCACGTGTGAAGGACCGTGGGTAATATTTAATAAAGCACTTTTCCAAATAAACTCCCAACCTGAAGTGAAACGCTTTTGAATTGAATATTTACGCGACAGCAATAAAGGAAAAGCTTTGATATAGTGATATACATTCTACAATGGTGGTTTTTAAGTTTCAGGGTGTAAATTTTTAAACCAGGTAAACAGTATTGAGCTGAGGTAATAATAATTAATTGTGAAAATAACGTTCTTGAGATTATTATTACTATTCCTAGCTTTTTGTGTTGAGATAAAACATTTAATAGATTTAACAAATCGGTTGCTGTATTAAACGTTATTTAGGGTGGCCCATTTCAATAGTGCTTAAACGTTTCTTTTTAAATTTATTGCAAAACTTTGGTCAATATTGAAAGGAATAAAAACAACGTTGCTAGCATTTTAATAGACAACAAACGACATAAAAGGTGTCCTAAAAGTTCTTTTCAAAATAAAAAATTACAATAAAATAATGGCCAGGTTTAAATGTTTATTTTTTATTAAAATACAGGCTTTGGGAATTTATTTCTTAAAAATTGTGTCTTCTTAATGAGTACCGTTACTTTTGCTGGCACTCTTCTATACATGAAACAATATTTTCGGGAATTGCTCGAAACATATTCTCTACGATAGTCGCCATTTCTCTTCGAATATTCTCTTTTAATTCATTCAGAGAGTATTGCTATATACCTTTGACTTAAGGTAGTCTCATATCGAAAGAATCCATTGTTGTTATATCGAAAGCTTTTTCATTTCCAACATTTCGTGTAGGATATAGCCAACGCTTTCTTCTGAGATGCCTGTTGTCTCTGCTATCTCTTTCAGCTTCAATCGGCGATCGGCTAACACGACATCATGACTATTGTCGAGCATTTCATCGTTGGTAGCAGTTTCTGGGGGGCCCACTGTGTGGCTCGTCACTTGTATTTGTGCGGCCACGTTTGGACTCATTCCTCCAGAAGTTGATGGTTGAAAATAATTGCCGTGGCCGTTTTCTCAGCCATCCAGAAGTGTTTTATCACGAAATTCGATTTTATCCATTTTTGCGAAACCACCTGAGTTGCTACACAAAACATACTCTTAAACAACAACTATTGACACTAGACGTCTGAAATGTTGACAGTTGCCATAAAAAAGGTTGCCCTTGCCGACCAATAAAACCACTTCAACCCCACTTCCACTTCAACCTTCGCAATCTCTTGCCGATTCCGGAAACATTTCAGATCGTCCTTGTATAACGCAAGATGATCACATTGATTACAATCAAGCAATGACGGGCTTATATTTATCGAAACGCATCGATCACGTACGGGTTTACACGAGTCGGTCAAATAGATATAGCGCCATTCGTGTAAAATACGTTGAACTAACCATAGAAACAAACTCCTTCAAAGTGTAAATCTGGTGTTTTCATATAACATCGCACACCATGACGGGGCCAGCGATTGACATACTCACCACTCCCCACTTAAGGATTGCGTTCGCGCAGTGAACAAAACAAAATGAAAAAGATATATTTCAAGCAGATATAATTGTTAATTTTCCAGACTTGAAACCGTGTTGGAAGAAATAATCTTGTGAAGATATGCTACGATTGCATATTCTAAAATTTTCGTCTTTAAACTTACTTAACCCTGTATCGACATAATAAAACTTCAGCAAAATCTGTTGTTTCTTATAATTTGAGAACATAGATCTATTGTATTATTGTAGCAACCGACAACCTAGAGAAAAGGAACGAATTACTGTAATGCATTTGCCATAGCGTAACCACTAATGACTAACGGTTTCAGGCAACTTTAATACACGTCATATATAAAGCATATGATTTAATAGACTTCATACGAAGTCACGCAAGGATCTACATAGATATGCATATACATATACATACGCCTTATCGAATACAAGATAACATCAATCGAAAATACGGTCGCGTAGAATTTATTACGCACGAATTTATACCGCACAGAAGATAATAGAAAAAGAAGCGGCAACGGCACACGTTCGCCTTGTCCACCGACCAACAGCTGTTCGATGTTGACAAAGGGCGAAACGGTGGATGTAGGTAGACGAAAAGTACAAAAAGGTCATTAAACCTTAAGGTAGACGCACACGGACCAACATTTCGCACACATTCTAGCGAAGCTATGCACTATACCAATGATAAGCACAATGAGCTTCGTAGACGGCATGGCAAACGCACACACGCGTTACGGGTGTATTTTTTTTCCGGAGTATTATTGTCCAATTCTTGGTAACAGATGTGAATTCCACTGAAAAATGCTACAAGTAACGTATCGCTAGACGATGCCTTCGGTGTTCGAAGTTGGCTGGAGGACAGCTGATTTCGTGACATGTCTTAGCGGATCGGCCGGCTTTTGTTGTTCTTCGATTGATCGGAAGGTGATTTACGAATTGGCGGCAAAATGTGGGATTCGGAATCGAGTTTGGTTTACTACTCTTTAGGTGGGATAAGAAAGATTTGACGGTATGCATCACTCCCTGGAAAATATAAGTTTGTCCCTGTTTAGTCAGTGATATTTCTCTATACTGTATTAGTGCATATATGATTAGATATAATTATCATATATACACTATCGTCCTAAAGTTTGGAAGCAGTAACGGATTTTACAAAAACTCACAGATACAGTAAAATTTTGTAGTGATTATTAATCAATTTATACAACATTAGTGATTGTCGTCAAATAGGAGTAAATTAATTCAAACATAATTATATTTATGCATTATTCAACTCTTTAGTTTATTTTCGTCGATATGACCTCATTTGGCTTTAATAACCGCTAGCGCAAATTATACGCATTCTTCAAAGTAATTTTTCGAGACAGTCCGTGTCAATTTGTTGCCATTCGTTCTGTAAATACTCCCACAGCAGTTGGATGTTCTGAGGTTGCCGCTGTCATTAAGCTCATCCCATAAGTTCTCTATGGGGGATAAATCCAAACTTTAAGGAGATCAAACCACTAATTTCATTTCTTGCTGCTTTCTCATCTAAAACGCTTTTACAGACTCGAACGGTATCTTTGAGGTCGTTACCTTGCTGTAACACAAACAGCTAACCAACAAGGCGACTTTCGCATGGAATAGAATGATTTTGCAAAATGACAAAATACCCTTCCTTCCACATTGTATCACCAATTTTCACAACATTATCCATCGTTGTTCCAGCAAAACAACCCCAAATTAATGTTTTCAATAAATTTTTAGTTGTCCGAATATTTAGTTGTTAGGGCTTGTACACGTGAAGTAAGACTGCTGAAACGAATGGTGTAGCGATACGTGCGCTCGGTTACTATCAATATTAAAGGTAATGAATGTAATTACTTAATATTTTAATTTGATTGTGTTGTTGATGCACCTAAAATAGTAAGTAATTACTAGTCTCGGCAAAGAAAGGCAAATTGCAGTGCCGTGCAGAGAACAACGTGGGGGGTGAAACACGCGGCATGGAGAATCGAGTACGCGTATCAAAGCTAGCTTGTTCATTATTATATCGTTGTGAGTGCTTGTCAGTACATACATATTTAGAAAATGTCGCATTTAGGCACGTTTCGGAAGCGATGTATTCTGAATAAACTAGAAAACGTAATAGCGAATATGTCGGATTTAGAAAACGAAGGCGATAAAATTAAATGTGTACAGTGCGACAACTATTTGACTTGTACTAACAGGTGGAAGTGTGAACGCCACCTAGAAATTATAATAATACTGTTTTGAAATCCGTAGCACACAATACAGCGAACAATTAATATTTGATATAGGCGTTTGTTTTATTCTACGTAATGCACCGGTCACTTTACTAAACCAGCAAGTATTCGGATTATACATTACCAAGTCGGACATCGTTAAAAAACTTTGACTATGTTGAGAAAAGAATTAAAGCAGAATTAAAAGATAAAAAATTGTGGTTATGTATGGACATAACAACCGATCAACAAAAACATTCTATGGTGAATGTAATGTACAATGTACAATGGAAGAGTTTGAACCGTCATCCCTTATCTTATTTGCTTCCAAAAGAGTTGCAAAACGTACTAGCGATGAATTTTTAAAAGTGGTGTTGAGGGCGTTGAACAAATTTCAGTTTCAACAACCCAACTTAGAGCTATCTCTTAAAGAAGAGAGTGGTAATCTGTTACATGTAATATGTAAAATCCATGCTTTAAACCTTGTGGCGCAATTGATCCCTAAATCTTATCCACGAATAAATGCTTTAATAGCACTTACGAAGGCAGTACTACAGTAAGTTCCCAAAACGTGCAAAGGGATTTCACGAACTATGTCTTAAAATGCCTGAACCACCATAGTCGATTACTACGCGTTGTGGAAAATGGTTAAAGGCTGTGTTTTACTACTGCGAACATTTTGATGCTGGAAAGAAGGTCGTTTTACAACTCGATTCGAGACACGCTATCAAGCTAAGCTATAAAATGCTTCATAGAATCATAGAATTTCAATAATTTAAAATCTAATAAGTTTGAGTTCAAGATCGGTCACATTGAAGCGAATTTTTTAAATTAAAAAAAAAATTTTTAATGTTTTTTTTTCGTCGGAATCCGCATCGATCTGTGCTTAAAGGAACCCGATTCGGAAAACTTTCTTTTTGACGGTTTTCCCAATTCTTGTATATAATCACAAACAGAAACAGAAAGATAAAGAAAGAATACCGTCTATAAATCCTTAGCTTCGAGGAAATTTCAATACTCTAAATACAAATTCATGTTATATAATATATTTCTTATCACTATTTTATGTGTAAACATTTGTGCGTCCGGATCGCCTATGCTCACTCATGAAGATCATGATCGTAAATGCCTAGCAGCACACTTTTTGGCAGCCTAACATAACACATGGGCTGAAAAGTCCCGGGCCTAACACATAGATGACGCTAGTTTTATTGCAGTCACCTTTCTCTCAGTTAGTAATAACCTTCAAAAGACAGCTGTTAAAATTTCATGGTATTCTATTAATTAGTTTGTGAGTTATTGTGCTAAGAGTCACGCTACTTTTGTTATTTTCAAAACAATGGATCAAAAACAATTTCGTGTTTTAATTTTACACTGCTTCTTGATGGGAAAAAATACCGTTCAAGCGAAGCAATGGCTTGAAAAGTGTTATGGAGACTCCGCTCCATCAGAAACAACAATAAAACGTTGGTTTACTGACTTCAAACGTGGTTGTAGAGACACCGATGATTTAGAACGCAGTGGACGTCCAAATGAGGCCGTAACACCAGAAAACATCAAAAAAAATCCACAAAATCGTTTTGAATGATCGAAAAGTGAAGTTGCGTGAGTTAGCTGACATCGTAAAGATATCAAAAGAACGTATTGGCTTTATATTGCATGAGCATTTGACCATGAGAAAGCTCTGTTCAAAGTGGGTGCCGCGTTTGCTCACTGTTGACCAAAAACAAGAACGTGTTGATGATTCTGAGCAGTGTTTCGCCATTTTTAAACGTGACAAACCGGAATTTTTGCCTCGATATGTGACAATGCATGAAACGTGGATCCATCACTTCACTCAGGAATCAAAACGATCGTCATCTGAGTGGACAGCAACTGGTGAACCTCGTCCAAAGCGCCCGAAAGCACAACAATCGGCTGGAAAGGTTATGGCCTCGGTATTTTGGGATGTGCGTGGTATAATATTCATCGACTATCTTGAGAAAGGAAATACCATCAACAGTGAATATTATATAGCGTTATTAGAGCGTTTGAAGGCCGAAATTGCAAAGAAACGACCGCATATGGCAAAGAAAAAATTTTGTTTCATCAGGACAACGCACCGTGTCACAAATCAATCAAAACAATGGCAAAACTACATGAATTGAACTTCGAATTGCTCCCACATCTACCGTATTCGCCAGATTTGGCTCCCAGCGTCTACTGACTGTTCGCAGACCTCAAAAAAATGCTAGCCGGTAAGAAATTTCGCACGAATGAAACTGAGGCCTATTTTGAGGCAAAAGATAAATCGTTCCACAAAAGTGGTATTGAAATGTTAAAGCGGCGCTGGAATGATTACGTTGCTCTTGATGGAGATTACGTTGATGAATAAAGCTAATTTTCAACCAAAAAAAACGTATTTTCTTTGTTAGGCCCGGGACTTTTCAGCCCATGTGTTATAAGGGTTATTTGTATCTACCATCGTTATTTGTAGCGAATAACTCGTAAGGAAATATGAAGAAAAAGGATAGGTGGCCAAATAATTATGGACAGTAGTGTAATTATAGCGGAGAATGTAAATTCGTTTCATGTCTTGACATGAAGCGAGAAAACCTCGTAACGTGTACAGTTTACTTCCCCATAATGACGAGTCACGGGATTTTCAAAGCGATACGTAGCGGTATTATCATCTTATATCTTATTATAATAGAATCGAAACGGGGACTTTAAACTTGAATTAGATCACTTAATATACGTACATTAAATTTTCAAAGGAGAAAAGCGAATTTACTACTATCTCCATATATAACGGCCTCGAAAAGCAGCGTAAGCGCGAGGAAGTAAAGAAAATCGTTCAATAATTTTCCCGGAAAAACATTTGCGACAAGAATCGAGACCCCGGAATAATGTTACTTTCGTTCTCCCGTCTAACCGTTAGTGTGCCGCTGGTTCTCTTTCCACCGGCGCATCCCCTCCCCCACGTCGGTCCTTCCCGTCTCTCCTCCTTATTCCTAATAACAACGCGAAAATTTACCTCTACGCGCTTTTTTCCCCTTTTTCCTCTCTAATAAAATTTATATCTTAATTAGGGTTTGCAGTAAGAAAAAGGATTAAGCACCGTGGAAATTAATTAAAAGCCAATTTGAAAATTAAATATACCGAAGCATTTAAATTTTGTTACACTTCTTTTTTCTCTTTTATCCACCTTCGTTCGTCTTTATTTTTATTACGGCAGCGTTTGTTCTATATAAAGGACGAGAAGGATTCTCTGCATTTCCTGCTTGTATAATTGGCGATGGAGAATGTAGGCGTATCTCGCGTGATGTATTTTTAATGTCCGAAAGACAGCAATTAATTGAATCGATGAAGGTTACCACTCTAACATGTTAGTGTTTCTGCAAAACAACAGAATCTGGAAAGATAAAAGCTTTCATCGTGTTATTAACGTGATACCATTGATGAGTTTTTCTATGGTTCTATGGTTCTAGGTTTGTGTAACTATGAAAAATAATAATAATTATTATAAATTAAAAACGTACACAATCTCAGAAAATAACTACGAGGACGACCTGAAATGTTTCCGGAATCCGTTTGATCGATCGGAAAGGTCATGGCCACCATTTCTTGGGGATTCCCAAGGTGCGATCCTCATCGACCATCTGCAGAAGGAAAGGACGATCACAAGGTAACACTACAGCGATTTCTCAACCCGATTCGATACAGTATTGAAGAAGAAACGGCCTCTTTTGCAACGGAAAAAGTGCTCTATCCACCACGGCAACGCATCAACTCATTCATCCCGCATCGTCGTGTTCAAAATGAATGAGTTGCGCTACGAATTAATCTCTCATCCCCCATATTCACCGCACCTAGCCCCTAGTGACTTTTTTCTATTCCCAAGCCTGAAGAAAGTACTGGGAGAAAAGAGATTTGTCTCAAATGAGGAGGTCATCGCCGCTACATATGGCTATTTCGCGGACCTTAAAACATCCTACTTTTCCTACGGCTTGAAGAGACTAGAGCACCATTTAAAAAAGTGTATTGATCATCGAGGAGACGACATCGAAAAATAAAAATAAAAAACCACACCAATACCGTTCTTTCGTCTTTCTTGTCGATTCCGGAAACACTTCAGATCGCCCTCGTACAGCATGAAAAGTAGACATCCGACGCCTGATTTGGATGCAAATGGAATTGGTATACCCTTGTAAAATTTCTTCCGAAAATATTAAAACGTAGGATTAGAAAATATGTTAAAAGTGACATATTTTTCTAATACTACGTTTTAATATTTCCGGAAGATATTTTTAAGCAAATGATATATCTTCAATCATGCATTTTCAGAAAAATATTTACAATTACCATATGAATAAAAAGCTAGATTAAACTATGCAACTGAACGTAGAAACAATTTTAATATTTTTTCCCAACTTATAAAATATATCAGCGTAAATGATGACTCATGGCACATTATTTGTTTTTAAACGACTACTTTTTTACATTACTACAAACAGTTTACAATGTATCACTTTAAACGCTTTAAAATTGAAAACGAATAACTGCCAGACAAATTACTTGTAATTGAAAAAAACGTGCGCCATTTCACAAGGTCGCATTTTTTATCTAATAACAAGCTCTCGTGAATAATGTCTGTAAATGTTTAATAGGACAATTGCCACGCATTTCAGTTGTTTTTCCTTATATATAGGAATTTCTGAGATATGACAACAGCGCCATTTTCGCAGAAATTATCCTTTTAAATTGGTTATTGCATGTTTACCATTGCTCATATTAGTTTGTAAATAAATGTGAGTAACTAAAAGATATTCAAATTTAATTAAACCAAGTTGTAAAATTTAAAGACAGTTCTGCACGAAAAAAATACCTTGGTAATTAGTATCATGAAATCATGTAAAGATAATGTAAAACTAGTTGCTGTAATTACGCTCAATAATGAAACCCAATTCCCCAAATTTTGTATCTATTGTAGTATTGATCTTATAGAAAATTTTGTTACATTTTATGAAGATTATTAGTTTATTATTATTAGTTTAATATTTGCCTGCATCCAAATAGGCTACTTTTTACTGTAATACTCAATAGGACAACACAACTTCCTTTGATGGGATATTTAAATACCCAGGAAATGTCATTCAAAAACATTTGTCTCGAAATCAGGTCATGTGGCAACAATTCTTCTAGAAGATGAAAGAAGTTACTGCCGATTGGTGTATAACCATTTGTTGTAGTCTTCGCTGGGTTTCGAAAAACCAACTCCGAACAACGAATCATCGACCAAAACAATGTAAGTTCGCAAAGCAATTGAATTTTTAACGCAATAAAACGTCGAATTGACCAACCTCCGTACAGTCCGAACCTAGGTACCAACGATTTCTTTACCTTTCCGAAAATCAAGAGCAGACTGCGTTCAAAAATGCAATGTTGGCTGTACCAACAAACGAGTGGAATAACTGTTTCAGAGTTAGTTTGAGCGCAGGGAGTGGAGAATACTTCCAAAAACAATAAAGTCTTTAAAAACTACCTACTGTTTACTTCCAGTTCTACATTGAAAACTTAAAAAACAACTCTGGTATAATAGGAATATCATATTTTATGGAAAATTTCAAGTTAGCAGCGTTAAACGGGAGAATTATGGGACTAGTATTTTTCTGAGAAAGACTTTTATAACAGCTTATTTAGTCCAGTCCCATAGCCTCCTTGATCTCCAGACCTCGCACCATTACATTTTTATTTATTTAATAGTTTAAAAAAGATGGTACTCCGAAATCGATCACACAATTTAGAAGAGTTACAACTAACAATTCAGCAGAAAGTTGTTAATTTTACTGACGATGAGTTGTTGCGTGTCTTTAACAACTTAAAGGAAAGAGTGAAAATTTGTCAAGAAAATAACAGCGTTTGGTGCAGTAGGATTAAAATTTACTAATAGTCATGTTTATTTGAATTTACTTTGCATTTTTGTTAGTTCGTCGTATATTAAATTTTAAGTATGAAATGCCTCTTGATTTATTTATTATCTATTCTTGTTTACTTTTGAAAATCTGGTTACTGATTTGCTTGTATATATTTTAGTTCCATTATTAATTATTACATTATTGGTTGCTCTAGTTAAATATGAGCCCATTCTTCTTTACTTTTTGGTATGATAAATATGTGTGTATGTATTTTGCATATTGTTGTTCTGAATTCACCCTGTAATCGGTTTCTGTTGGGTAACATTATAACAATAATTTAAATATTTAACATTCAATAATTATTATTTTAATATTTTCAAATCGTTATAAATTTCCAAGTTATGGAATTTCCAATTTGTACTGTATATAATTTTACATGTAATTTTGACAATACAGTGCAATTAAAATTTTTATATCACTCTGTATATCACTGGTGTTCCGTTATTACTGCTATATTATTCTTATTAGACTGTAATGCCAAATATATGGTAAATATGAATTTGTTATACGAACAATTGAAATAAAGTAATGATAGATAATAGGATAATATTGTCCAATAATGTTATTACTGTTATGAGTTAATATTTACTCATATACGTATTTACCTAAATAAAATATCAAATTCTATTGTTCCTTGCGGATACCACAAATTCACCTAGAATATAAGAAACTTCCTGTACGTTTAGAATTTAAATGTGAAAATAATATATCGATTACGTTTACAAGAGAGAGAATTTTATTATAGTTGGCCTAGACAAGACAGGCTATGCAACCCAATATACATAATATAATGAATGCGAAATTTCCGCCATCAAATTTTAAAATCACAGAGACGTTTCAGCGAAAATACTTTCAACACTTTGCTCATAATTATAATTCTCAAATATCTACCCAAAATCTTTATTACATCCAAAATTAATGCGAGGTATTAAAGCAAAAACATCAACATTCGTTTTCGTCGATCTTTTACTGCTGAAAAGTAATTAACATAATACGAGTAGCTTGGTTTATATCGCGCTTTAAAACGCAATGTAGGCACACGATAAACAACGCTACACTTTATTGATTTATTCTTTATACAGTATTTACAGTAAAAACTTTGAGCCATAATTTAGTTTCTAAAAATGTACGGCAAACATGAAGTGCGTTGTACGGTTGATATAGTAGGAGTTAGTTATATTTACTGGGGCAATATTTACATATATAACATTCAGCTTGACATTTTTATAGAAGTCGCAAATAGAATGGGATTCGTTTAATTCAACTCGAACTACTTATTGCGTGTGAAAGTTTAGTTTTATCCGATGAAGAAATATGCGAATATGTAATCGCTATTGCAAAAAGAATTAGTCGAAGATGTGCAACCTAATCATCAGCATTTAAGAAATAAATTCGCGGTTACAAAGTTCGGCAACTTTCATGCATGAGTTCACGTGCACTTACACACATGGCCCGCAACCTTATCTCAAATTAAATATTTGTTTTGTATTAATTTGTCTAATAACAACTGCACGTCGTGAAATTAATATGCAATATGAATATTGGCAAAAACTTTTTATCTTTTAGTCATTTCTTCATCTGTTTTCATTTTTCCCTTTTGCATACGTTCAAAACTTTTAAGAAAAATGTGTGATAGTATTTTTTAATTATTTTGAAATATAAGACAGTACCAACAAAACCAAGTTTTATTGGAACGATTAGAGAAACGCTATAAACACCCAAAATACATTACGTCATTACCAACATTCAAGACATCAACAAATGATATAATAATTATGTGTATATAATACTCATATATCGGTTCTGATATTGTCGCGGTTCCAATATATTGCTCTGGATTCTTGGCGTGTGATGCTGATCCACATTGTGATACGGATTTCAGTCGACCAATAAGATGAACCTCCAGAAGAAGATGAAAAAAATATATACCGAAACCTCAAGAAATGCGAACTATCGTCAAACACTGGATAACATCCAAGAATTCAAAGCAACATATGTATTACGCACAGTAAACGTAGAAATTACTTGATTTTTCATAAAATTGTATAGGATTGTATTTGCTTTATGGTGTTCTACAGATTATATAGAAGTTTCATACAACAACGCATTGCTTGCATTCAAGTGAATAGGACACAATACGTCCAAACTTATTGAGAAGCAATTGTAAGAGTCTTAGAAACAAATAGTAATCATTCGTTGTTTGAATTTTGAGGAGATAAATGATATGGAAATATTTTGAAACCAGAAATAGGTACAAAATTGAATCAAAATCGCCTTGTTTAGGAGTGTCTAAAAAAGAAAAGTACAGTGGAAGTCCCCTAACTCGAACCACCTAAATCCCCAAATAAAATTCGAGTTACAGAAAATTCACAATTTACTTTTCATTATATGTATATATTTATAAAGCATAATATGTAACAACAATATTATATAAAATAAATAAAAAAAATGATTTAAAAACAAACTGAAAATACAAACTACATGCATTAGGATATATATATGTATGTACTATATGTATATGTATGAAATTAAACAAAAATTGTCCTATATACATAGGTATTAAATGTGTACTTGTACATGAGAACATAAAACAATTGCATAATTAAATTGTTTTTTTAAAGAAATCCGTTATCAACTGTTGCCGAACATTGGCCGCTCGGATGTGTTCATACGATTTTTGAATTTTATTAATGAAGATATATGTCTTATCGGATGTTTGTTCATGAGACATAAAATAATTCTTTAGTGTCTCGAATGCTTGTAAAACTTGTTTGTGTGATGGTTGCTCCACAATTTCTTCATCGCTTTCTTTGGAGGTTTCTTCATCTGTAATGCTTGATACACTCGTTAGAATGTCTTCGTCTGTCGGATAGTCAGTAGTTAAGAGGTTACTATCAATTTCAAGATAAGTGTCAAGAGATACATTCTCGATATTTAGCAACTCAACATAGTTTTCAAAATCTTGCCTTACTTCAACAAGAAATTCTTTATCTTCTGAATTTTGCAGTCGTTCTTTTAGTTGAGCAAGGGGAATTTCGTCTTCGTCCTCGTCTTCGTTACCAAAACAGTTTTGAATGGTTTTTTGTTTAACATCCACATGCCATGTCATGGCAACCTCTCTCACACAGTCGAGAAGTGATATGCTAGGAGAACCGTTATTCTCTAATGCACATAAAGTCTTTTTAAGGATTCTTCCTTTGTAATGATCTTTGAAACTTTTAATGATGTCTTGATCTAAAGGTTGCAGTTTGGAAGTTCCGTTTGGTGGCAAATATTGCAATTTGATGGCCTTCAGCTTCTGTTGTATTGCAGGATGAGCAGGGCAGTTATCTATAAACATTATTATTTTTCGATTCTCGTGTGAAAATTGCTTGTCTAATTTAACCAACCATTTCTCAAAAATTTCAGAGGTCATCCATGCCTTTACATTGTTCTCGTAATCTACAGGAAGCCATTTTACCCCTTTAAAACATCGTGGCTTTGCACTTCTGCCAATTATGAGAGGTTTTAGTTTTTCAGTGCCACGCATATTCGTTGCTAGAAGGCATATGACCCGATCTTTACTAAGTTTTCCACCATAGCATTTGTCGGCCTTAAAATTTGTTGTTCCTAAATGTATTCCAGTGCTTTCTCCTGTAGAAGTGGCCCCGACACCGGAATGTTTTTTTCTCTAGTAGACACAAACCACTTAAACACCGCACTGTTTACAATTTTGTTTGAAACTCGGTTTCGCTTGAAATTGGCAGGTTTTGTAAGTTTACTCGCGAAACTCGGAATATGTTCCTTGTTTTTAATTATAGTTGACAATGTATTCGCTGGTATGTCATATTCCGCAGCTATTACCTTCTTTTTGTGTTCCATTGTCCACTTTTTTTAATATTTCTTATTTCTGTTGCACTGATAAACTTTTAAGTTTTCGTTGCTGGGGCATGTTGATGACAAACACTAACGAATACGACTAAATATATAGCGCAACACGCAGATGAATAAGAATGATAAAACCCATTGTCATTGGTACTTCCCCGAATTCCTTCGATAGATATTACGTTATATCCGCTAACAGATGGCGTATAACGTACCTTTAGTGAAAATTTCCAGTTACAGAGATTCTACGTCTTAAATTTGGTTAAATTTTTTTCGAGTTAGGGATAAATTCGAGTTAAGGACAGTCATATGCATATAAATTTAATAGATAACGCACGGGATAAAAAAATATTCGAGTTAGAGAAATTTTCGAGTTAGGGGAGTTCGAGTTGGGGGAGTTCCAATGTATGTGGAAACTTTTATACATACTTTTGTAGTCGTTGAGTTATTATTGTAATCAAAAATCAAAATTAAAAATCATACGAGAGCAATTCATCTCGATATATAAAAAAATATGACATGATAATAATATAATGGGTTCCATGCAATTTCTTTTATCCTTATATGAGATAGATAGACTTACTTCAGAACAGAGAATAGAAAATGGCTAATGAATTTTGATAAAGACTCAATGTCATCATAATTCTACGTATTTATATATTATGATGATACTCTGGTGCAATTTTAAGTCATTGAATTATTATTAAACTGTGATGTACATAAAGAGATAAAACTAACAATCTCTTATCATCTCTCTCGCATTAGATATTAATTGTATGCTAAATAAATCGTAATTTTAATTATTTTTTTATTAAGGCATAATCAAAATGGTTGAATCTTTTTAATTTCAATTAATTTATTTCTTTTCCCAACAAAATCCTTGCAATTACAAAGCAAAATAGCGTGCCACAACTTTAGGTTTTAGATAAAATCGATCTTTGAATCAGAATACTTTTTGCTTAACATCATTCAAATTTAACGTCAAATTAGGTTCTATTTCAACAGCATTTCAGTTTTGATTGCCCGACCAGGGCAATGTCAAAAGCGGGTGATTGTCGCACATAGTTTTTATTAAAAAAATCATCTTTAGCAATATTTTTAAGTTAAAATATACACAAAAACCATAATACCATATATAATTATTTTTATGGATTCAGAGATCCACAAAAATAATTCACATTTTTACGCATCGACGAGGGCTTTTCCAAAGCTGAAAATTGGACAAAAAAGAAAGAATTACTTAGCGGAAATTGAGAATTACTTCCTATTGAGTCTTATCAATAAAGATACGAATAAAAATTGTACATGTTTCTTTTATAATTGTCAACTCTTCGAAAACCCCATTAAAGTAAGTAGCTGTGAGAAACACATTTGACGAAAAATTCAATATTCTGCAAGTAAGGGATCTACGAAAAAACATTGTTATTAATCTAGGGGGCAAAAAAATTGGGAATTTCTATTCTAGAAGTATCATGCACACTTTGGCTATTGAACGTTTAATTTCGCCAAATGCGTATTTCGCTGTTACTACTCGAACGATATCTGCTCTAGAAATAACTTGCGTGATGTATCCTAACTTCCATCTAGTAGTAGGTAAGTTGTCATCAATGAGAAGTACCACAATGCGAAAGTGATTCGGTTAATTGTTACCATTTGGGCACATTGTTGGACTGCATTAATACATTCTCGTGACCATTTCTTCCGGCAATACTGGGTTAATTTCTGTAGAAGTTGGTAATGACGAAGTCTGCTGTCAGGATTGGTAATATGAATATATATAAAATTAAGATTGGTAATATCGGTAAGTGAGTATCTGATAATGAAATGAACTGAGGTGAGGACTTCGTTTTTTCCTTTTGATCAGAAGGTAAAAAGGTTAATGGCTTCGCAATTTATTAAGATTCGTTTTGAAGAAACGTCCGTAAGAGGTGTATTAGTAGGCATTCGTTGTATGTGATGTTTTGTGCTTTTGGCAACAACCTCCCACGATTCCCTAAAATGTGAAACGCTAGGCGAGACAAAGTGCTAGTTGATACCATCGCTAAACATAATATTGGTAGTGGATCTTTATTATTTCGTAAAAAAATCATCAATTCTTTACTAGTTCATTTTTAGCACTAACGAAATTGATTCCACCAAAATTGTATACATTTAACGGCATAGCGCTTGTACTGGCATGTTTTAGAAATTGAACAAAAATCTTCACAAACACTTTTTTCTTTTCATGAGTTTTCGAGGTAAACTGTCATTTAACATTGGATACCAATACAATATTTTTACAACGTACTACTGCAATCAGAACAGATTTCGAGTGTCAAGTCGCCTATTCCAGTTATTTAATAACGCAATATGTTCAGTCTTCAAGAATGATTGCTATTCTGGTGCAGGTAGTCAAAATCTCTTCCTGATTTCCATCTTTCAATTGGTAAATGAACATAGATTAAACTTTTAAGACATTTAAAAGATATGGTTCACTTCCCTCCTTTATAAAGAGTAATTATTATAGAGAGTTCTTTGACGTTTAACTTTTTTCTACACATATTGTGCAGATAAACTCAACAGACTTGCAAATGATAAAACACAATCGAATTAAAAAAAGCTAAAGACCACACAACTAAAAAAAAGTTGAAAATTGCAAAGGCTTCTAGGCATTTTTTAAAATCTTCTCGTAATTAAACTGGATGATAAATACGAAGTTCTTTCAGCTTGTATATGATAATTTGACTCACATTTTACACTAATTCCATAATTCAGAAGTAATGAGAACCTCATCATCCTATAACCTATCGATTAATGCCACGATCTGCGACAAATTATTTAATTATTTTTTTAATACATAAACAACGTTAGCTTTCTATTAACATTTTCTTTCGAAAGTCTAAAATCCCGTTAAATTTTCTTGTGTCCACGAAAACAGTAAAAGTGTGAATAAAATGAATGGTGTTTAAGACGATAAAGCAAATGAGTTTTCAATTAAGTTTAATGGACGCTGTGCATGTGTGATTATAATTACAAAAATAAACAGATATATTAGCAATATCGTACTATAGTGTGACCTTTACCATATATTAATGACATATGAATTGAAAGGCTTTGTATGAACATTTATTCGATATTGGGTAGTGACTTTTTAACACGAAGTCATCTAGGATACGTTTGCGTAAAGAAAGGCGAGATTAGAAACGTTATATAATCGAAAATCACTTTAATACAAATGTATAGCTACAACAATCTTTATAGTCCTTGTTTCCTACGCTATTACATGTTTAGAATTAATATAGCTATATATGTATGTTGATAGTAGCCGAAACTTATTATGCACATCACTCTAGTTATTATTAAAATTAATAGCATTTAATTTCCTTAATTACACAGATACTATTTAGACTGTGTATACAAATATTATTGAAATGAGCTAAATATAGGCATTCAATGATATTAAGGAGCATGCACCTCCATATCACCTTCAACTGAATTGATCGAAAATAAATTATTCTTCTTTATTATATGTTGTACATATTTCGCCATATAAGGTATTGTCCGTAATAAGGAGTGGAAGGTATATAACGTCGATGTCTAAATACATATATGATACTACAGTATTTATTGTTTAGATATATATCTAATACAGGAGAATTAACATGCAATACGTACAAGGAAAGATAAATCTACAGTATGCGGGTAAAATATTTAGACCATAACACTTTATACATCTTTCTGTTAGAACTCCGTATTTGATTCCTTGAACGTTATGCAAATCTATATGTATTTATCTAATGAGACCATAAAACTGTTACACATACGTTTAATTTTATGTTGTGATTTCCAGATGCTACCATATTTTCTTTTCTGTGAGTGTGATGTTGAATACAAAGTACATCCAGAACGTAAGTTCCAAAACTGTTTCCGGAATTGGGTAGTGCCATGATAAGGTATAAGAGAAAAATGAAACAAAAGTAAGAGGAAAAACACAGAAATGAAAAGCAAAGAAAAAGTGAAAAAAGTGACAGGTGATAAAAAGAAAGATGCAAATAGTAAAAGAAGAAAAGAGAGAAAGGAAAAGAGAAAGGCGAAATCCCGACGTTTCGCCTCCGTCGTAGGAGGCTTCTTCAGGAGAGAAACAGGGGAACCAAAGTGGCAGGGTAAATTGAACTTGTAAACGACGCTATAGGCGAAACCACTTTGGAGGAAGGTCACGGTAACTCGACGTGTTAACAACGTTAAAGGCGTTAGAGTAGTTCTTCTCTGCTAGCGTGGTTAACACTATAGTCTTTGTCAGCAAACGAAACTGAATTAGATGTAATTTCACAGCGTTATCATCATTGAAGGTTTCACCATTCAACGGATTTTGTAAGGCTTTGAACAAACTGTAATTCGATGGCTCTAAGTCAGGGCTATACGGAGGATGTGACGTCATCTCCCAACCAAGGATCAATAATTTTTGGCAAGTGACCAATGATGCGTGTGGCCTAGCCTTATCATGGTGGAATACAACACCTTTACGATTCACTAACTCTGGCTGTTTTTCTTGTATTGAAGAGTTTAATTTGTCCAACTAGCGACAATACGCATCTGACTTAATCGTTTGCTTCCTAGGAAGCGGGTCAAAATACACAATACCTTTGTAATCCCATCAAACTAACAGTATGATTTTCCTTTGGTGTATTTCAGCTTTCGATGTTGTTTGCGCTGGTTTATTTTCTTTAGATCATGATCGCTTTCATTCGATGTTATGATAAATTATTTATTTTTCATTACCAGTGATTATCCGTTTTAAAAGAAGTTCGACTTCATTTCGTTTGAGATGTACCTCGCAGTTGCTAACGCGTTGGCTTAAATGAATTTCCTTTAATTCATGGGAAACCCAAATATCGACTTTTTTTTAATGAATCCCATGTTTTAAATAATTTTCAGTTATTGTGTGCGATACATTTACCCTTTCTGAAATCGGACAGAAACATGATGATCCGAATCAATTATGGCTTTCATTCGATCGTCATCAGCTTTATTGATGAAGATCAAATAGAAATCGTGGTTCATCTTTGAGTGACAAATAACGAAATTTATTAAACTAATTCCGTTTATGGTCTATGCTACGTATTACTTCACATGCTGAAATAAATGCAAATGTTAATTGTTAAGTTTTAAAATATGTAAGGACCGTATTATTGAGTCATGGGACGATATATTTGCTACTCGTTTGCGGAAGATACTGTATATTTACTGGTATTTGATGATTTATTATTAAAGTTTGTAAGAAAAAAAAAATAATAGTTAACTAACTTTATTTCCACAATTTCGTTTATACCACTTCGATATACTATAACACTACAATTTCCGCCATTAATATCTACCTTCTCTCTCCTATTTATTACTCAACTTCCTAGATCTCGTATCAAGTATAAGCAAACTAAATAACTGCCAGCAATTAACCATCTTGGACTTTTCTTATATACATAAAAAATACTACAAAAGTAAAAATAAAACATTTGAAAAAACTAACAAATTAAATTCATATTACACAACATCAGTCACAAGGTCAAAGTAATAAATAGGCTCTAACGTAATCATTTGTATTCGCTTAGGTCCTTTGCTATCCATAAGATCGTCTTATTTCTCCAACAACGTAATTAAGAGACTGATCCCGAATTTCTTGTTTGGTTTTCACCACGTCAACATTTTCTCAACAAGTTCCTCATGTAAAATTCTTCAAAATTATCGCCCGCCTCGTACAAATTTAATTTAATCTTAAAAAATATAACCACCTTACGAGAGCGGATCTTCATTACCCACCTCTCACCTGCTGCTAATTGGTTGTTTGCTTAATGTTTTTGACATTTGTAGATAATACCTACATAATATCAAGCTTGTATCTTAAAGTGTTGTGGTATTGCTAATTCTTGAATTGTGTGCCGTGATTGTTCATAAAAATGGATCCTGTAGAACATGGCACGACGCCAACTCAAATTCATAACGACATTATGGCAACTATTGATGAGTCTGCAGTTTCTTATGATATGGTCAAACGCTGGTGTCGAGATTTTAAATTCTGAAGAACATCTCGTGAAAATTAACATGACCGGTGGTCCTCCCATAACGGTAACAACAGTCAAAAACATTTAAAACCGTACCATAAGACCGATAAGTACGCATCAGTGGTATTGTAGAAGATACTGGCTCGTCATATCATGTGGTGCACAACATACTGACTAAAGAATTAGATATGAAAAAGATGAGTGCAAGATGGGTGTCCCGAATGTTAACCATTGATCAAAAGAGAAATCGAGTGTTGATTTGTAGGCGCCTTTTGGAAAGGTACCAAGCAAACAAAGAGAACTTTCTTAGTTAGTATGTGGCCATGGATAAATCATGGATGTACCACTGTAATCCCGAGAGCAAAGTGCAAAGTAGGTAGTAGAAGGCCGTGCCGTCAGCTGGAAAGGTTTCGCTATCTGTGCTCTGGTATCCTCAAGGAATCATCCTGCTGACTATTTGCAAAATGGACAGAGCATTACAAAGGCATACTACCCATAATTGATTTCTAAATTGCGAGACGCTATTAAAGAGAAACGCCGAGGAAAGTTAAGGCACGGTGTGCTCTTCCATCAAGAAAACTTTCTCAGCCATACGTTAGGTATTGGTATGGCTGCTATACGCCAAGCAGGTTTTCAATTAGTGGATCACGCACCATATTCGCAGGATCTGGTCCCTAGTGATTACAGGCTGTTCCCCAAATTAAAGGAAATCTTACGTGAGGCAAAATTTCCCAGTAATTAGGAAATGATAAAAGCTGTTGAGGAGTGGTTTGAGAGGTTAGATAAAAAATTTTCCAGGAGGCTGTTAAGATGTTGGAATACCGATGGACCAAGTGCATTAATGTCGGGTTAGGGGTACAGCATAGAGATCCACCCTCGTAAATAATGCCAAGAAGTATACTTTTCTTTCTCTGTTAGTACTTATCATCATCTATATTCCCTTAATTTTATTATCGGAGTACTTGATATAAATTTTTCATGGGTGCCAGTTCAGTCATTATGGTGATTTTATTTAGATTTCTTAATATTTGTAACAACCTTCGTTCTTTGTTACCCCTACAATACACTAGGGTGACAGAATAAAGTAGACACCTACTAATTAAAAAAAAAGGTACTATTTCTCGTTATATATACAAAATATTTTAAAATTTTTAAATTAAACTAATATTTTGTCGATCCACCTTTACTTGCGTGAAGGGCTGCGAGTCGTCGTGGCATAGAATCTATTAAATGATTAATGGTGTCTTCTGGAATATTTAACCACTCTTCTGTAACAGCTGCCACGAGTATATAATTATTGCCGGGTTTTCGGGGTCGTTTCGCCATATTTGCCTGGATTATGTGCCAAACATTCACTATCGGATTCATGTCTGGTGATTGGCCTGGTCATGGTAAAATCCGAATCCCCTGTTCCTCTTTCCATGTGGTTGTTGTTCTTGCTTTGCGGCAGGATGCTCCATCCTCCGTAAAAGTGGCGTCGTCTTTAGATAAAATGGCGTTGTCGAATATCGGTCCTTCTGTTAATATTTGGATACATTTTGTCGCATTTATATTTCCGTCGCAGATTACTAATTGCGATCTTCTACCATACCATATGCAAAAATTTGTCGTCGAGTTGCTGTGACAAACGTCTCCATACCCACGTACGACCACTATCACTGAATTAGCAGTATCTGCTTTCGTCTGAAAAAATGACAGACCGCCAAAACTCTTCGGGCTTCGTTCGCATTTCGATTGCCCAAACCATTCGGCGCCGTTTTTGAAACGCCGTAAGGAGAGGTTTTTTCTTTGCCACCCTTTCATACATCCCCACACTGTGGAGGTATCGCAGAACGGTGCGCTGACTTTTCTGTGAAGTTACCGCAAGCTCAGCTGTACTTTTTCGCGGTTCTCTTAACACTTCGCGCACAAGCACCCTTTTACTTCTTTCAGAAGGCCCGGCACGACCTGGTCTCGGCTCCATTGTTGTTTTTTCCTTGCGTTTAAATTGTGTAATCACACGGTTAACTGTGGAATGGAATATTTACTTATTTCACGTTGCAAAGCGCCGCGTTCACTCTGGCCAACGATGCGACCCCGGGTGAAGTCGCTAATATCACTCGAACCTTGTAAGCGAGGCATAGTTGTAACGATACTAAACTATGACGAATTCACCCTAGTGTACATAACCATGCGTCAAGATTTTTTCTTAAAGTTAATAGCATCCTGGTTTATTCCATGCCCTATTTTTGCAAGACAGTTGTTACTAATTACAACATGTTTAATTTATTTCAAAATTTTGAACGGAAGTCAAACCAGAGAAAATATTCCGTTGCAATTGTCCTTGTTTTCGTATCTTGAAGCCGTTCTTGAAGATTGTAGAACGCGACCTCCTTTCGAAAGGTTTAAGGACATCGTTTGCCTTTGTTACCTGTCTCGATTTGCCTTGTCGAAGATCTCCCGAGCCCATCAAAGTATTTTGTACGCGAGCTGTATATTCAGCGCTCACCTTAAATCTACCATCATGTCCAAAATACAAACACAGGAATAAATCATACAAAACATAGATACGGTCCGCGTTCTACGTGCATATACGTACTATACAACACATTACAAAACATGCAAGTACGCGGTGATAAGGGAACTTGTGATACACATATACGGTCGCGATCCTCCAATACTTAACCAGTAGGTAATACGCACACGGCGTATAGCATCGATGAGGACCTTGAGTTGTTCGTACAGCGCATAATATAAGAATCTGTTATCCGCGTTAATGTCATCACCATCGCGCTGATCGCACGTCTATCACGTTGTCGTGTGTCGAGTTTTACGTTTAGAACGCGGCTCAATAGTCCGCGTTAACCGGATCAACGCGAAAATGTGAAAAGTGCTCAGGTGTTTCATCTCAACGCGCTGGACTAGGGCTTTTGCAAGAAAAGTGCTGAATTATTTCGTACGAGATAAGAATTTCGAATAGTTGTGTATATGTGTCATATGCGTTAATTGATCTTCAATGATTTCGCCAAAGTTTGTGTACGTATTTGATCTTTTAATTAACGATGAATTCATTTTTCTATCGCTAAAGCTTCTAGTACGTGAGATATTGAAGGAGTTGCAAAACTGCGAAGGTATAATGAACAAACCAATAAATTATTATTCATGGGCTTATATTATCTGCATTTAGGTATCAATTTCCGCGGCAAATGCAACAGAATTTTTTCATGCAACGTTTAAAAACCAACGATAAAACACTTTATTGAATGAACTTTATGGGTAATAATTACCCCACTATCGATAAACTTTAATGCATGCAATTCCACTACAATAGCAAACTAATTAATCGTTTTCTCCATTCGTTAATATACAGCAACTGCCATAACATTGACATCAAATAACGTTTTATAAAAATTCCACAAATCATACTTAAAAAGAGATTATATGAATATGATAAATAAAAGTTGTCATGTGTCCTCTTTTTCTGCTATTTTTTTTTAAAGAAGTCTGAAAAGTAATCTTTTAAATTTATGTAGTTTAAATTTACACCACCGAAAAAAATGATACCAAAATGCCTGTAGTGCTTGTCCACAAAAAACAATGAAGCTTAATCAAGCATTGAAATTACAGACAACATAATAATAATAACTCTATTAAAATGTCATGTACACGTTTACAAATTAATTTTTTTTGTATAATGTAGTACGGTCTCTCCATATTTTAAAATATTTCTTAACATAGCATAAAATATGTTCAATTCAGCTAATTATCACCTTCAGCGACACTCTATATAAGGCCAACGAAGTTTTTACCTAGATAACTGATGCAATTAAACAGCATATATAACGTGCATATTACTTGAACAGTGGTACTATTGGCTTAACCCTGGATACGGATAATATGCAGATGGAGACTTGTTGCAGACTCAAGGAAGGGCAAGGTCTGTACTGTTGTTCTAATGCAATACTTTACGGAGGGGATGAGCAAACATATGCTATATGGCATGTATTTTAATTGAAATAACATGGCGTAAAACCGTGGGAGTTATTTTTAATAACGGAAAGGCATAAAAGAATATTTAAATTTTCGTTTAGTTCCTTAAAGTTCTTTGTGTAAAAATAATCTAAATAATTTTTGTTATGTGTATGGTAAACTTGTTTCGTTGTAATATGTACTACACGCGCCAGGCAACGGTATTGTTTGACTTTCACCCTTCCTCCGTTGCGAAGAGAACAAAATAACAACATTGAGAATTGATATTTTTGTCTTAACGGGGTTGCAAGAAAAGAAAGCACGATTACGTGAAAACAGTGCCAGTTCGAATACTTTCACCATATGATGGACATCATCCATTTCCTTCATCACCAACCGACAAAGAAAGAGAGGAGGATTAAAACACAACTGATAACAATATTCAAGTGCTTAACAGATCCTGATCTTATTCCATCTACATCACGCCAGCCACACTTAGTTACTCAATTTGAAGTGACTTGGTATGGGATCTGCATCTGTAAGAATCACAAGCAAAATTTCCTGGATTACAACTGCAACAATGGAATCTCTTAGCGAAAGCATGAAGGACAATTTGATCTATTCCAATGATGTTTATAAACTTTTTCAAGCTTTCGGAATACACTATGACCCCAGTTCGTGGAGATTATTCATAGAAAAATGTATCAAAGTAGTTTTGCTACATATGTAGATACGATAGAAATCTTTAGTCGTCCACTCCAATTAGGTTATGATCTATTTGTGAAAGAAACTCATAAAAACCTGGATAGAAGAACGAAGGCTATTCCTGCAATATTTGGGTGGATTTTAAAGTTAGTGCATTTATTTTAGGCATGCAATCAGGTTATATTAGATACTTCTTTGAGGCAACCATGAGAAGAAAGGAAAACATAATATTTAATGTGATGTAATTGTGACCATTACGAAAGAGATTTATACTAGCAAAAAACAATATTCAACATTAGTCCTAGTGGAAAAAAACTATAGAACTAGCAATACACTCAAGCCCGTGAAAAACTTTGTTAAGGTATTGGATCGCGAGGGCGTCGATTTTCAATACGTTCGGGAAAAGTCTCCAAAAATAACAGAAATAAGAATTAAAGAAGGTATTTTTAGAGTTCAAATGCGAGAAATAGTGAGAGGACATTTGAAACCAAATTAAAACCGCAGGAAAAGAAATGTAGGTATCTATGGTACAATTTCTTACCATTTTATAGGGAAACAAAAAGCAAAATATTGTGAAACATTAGCAATTAACACATTTTATATTACTGTTTCCAATACGTCCCTTAAATTGCAAATTTTTCATTCCCATAGACTTTTCTTCTAAAAATATGGGCAACGTTAGTAATGAGCACAGTGAACACTTCTACCAAGACATTTTTGGAATGGAAACCGATACCAGGACATATACAATCCTACTGTGTTAATAGATTACTGTTGAAGATTAAGAGGAGAGGTTGAGGATGCTGTTCATAAGAGGCAATATAATATTTATTCACAGTTTTAATTGTGAGGATTTTAAATAATTATTGTTAGTTATGTTACAAGTAAGAAAAAGTATGTAAGAGAGTGGAATAATTTTCGGAAATTTGCTCTATTTGAGTATGGATTTCGATATCTGAAACCAGCCGTTGGCTTATTGAAATTGCTTGCGCTTCTTGTAGATTTAAATTTAAGATACAGGGTTTAGTAATGTATAAAAGTTTCTCACAATATAAAACAGCTTTAAGCCACGTTCCCCATCTCGTCAATATCAGTTGCGGTTTTTTTTTTTAGAGTGCAATTAAATCGAAATTTGTTGTCATTTAGAAATCTAAAATACATCTAAAAGAATGCCTAGAAAATAACACCAAGATAAGAAAACGCTGTAAATACAGCTTTCTCATGGTATTAGTGAAATCAATTCACGAGAAAGACATGGGAGACATAAAGCGCTAACACACGGACATGTTTCTGCCTTCCCGGCGTCATCAGCATGGTTTCGACCAATTTTACGCTAACACATGTAATTCTCCCGCTGCTTCTATCACCATACTTAACTCTACGATACAAATAAATATTCTTGGCGCTAACTAGTGCCAAAAGAAAGACACGTAGAGTGTTAGAGTTTTATGTTTCACAGGTCTTTCTCGTGAATTGATTTCACCAATACCATGACAAAGCTGTATTTACAGCGTTTTCTTATCTTGGTGTCATTTAGAAACGTTTACAGTTAATAATTGCATCAAAATATTTAAAAATTATACAAGAATTTGTTGTTTGTTAGAAATTGCGCTGCCTGAGATTTCAAAAATATTCCAAGAACTAAAAAATTCCACATGTGAGGTCATCCAGTGCGCTAAATTAATAAGCAATAAAAACCTCATTGACTACTTACTTTCTAAAGGTAGCACTTAATTTTAACAATTATTTAAAATGTTATTCTGAAACGAAATAAAAATGATTTAGTATATCTGGTAACCTGGAAAACCTAAAAGATTCCAGGTTCTCCGATAGAAATTGCTTATAAACGTATTTCTTAATTTAGATCTAAAATAAAAATATTTCTGATTCGATATGTTTTTTTTAGCTGTTATATATTTAATAACAACCTGTTCGTATTCACACTGATCATTTACCATTTAAGCATTTAATTTTATGGTTCAATCGCTACAGGAAAACCTTGCAATTTAGCATAATTGATAATAAATTATTCTTATTCTAATTTATGGAAAAATTAAATTAGTGTGTTAACAAACAGCTACGTTAGCTAACAAACTACTACGTTGAATAATATTCAGAAGAAAGATAAACAATAACAATATTTAAAGATGATAAAATAGTCCGTTATACGCATAGTATGGTTATTTACAAAACGAAATCAAACCGCGTGTTTCAATATTTTAAATTGCAATCGATAAAAAAATTTAACGTAGTAATGAATTAAGAATTAAAAAGAATTCGTAGAATTCAATTGCAGCTTGTTAATCGCGTATTATATGATGGTAAACTATTCATTTTGTTTTGATATTCTCTCTGTGATATTTAAACTTTTTCTACGCAAAATGCATAATCAAAATAAATTTTAAACATAATCAGTATTTGTGACTACTACGTATTCAAAATAAACGAACCTCGATAAACAAATTTGTTTCACAATATTATACGAAATCTTCGTTAATCTTACAGATTACATTACGAAACACGGAAAACACAAACATTCGTTGTCACACCTTATTATCAACCAAATCCATTTTATGATTGAAGCACTAGTTGACGCGACAATTATCTTGAATAAATGTTTATGTAGATTTTTTTAGTTTATTCAATGATGCATGTTCAATTTAACACATGGGCTGAAAAGTCCCGGGCCTAACAAAGATAACACGGTTTTTTTGGTTCAAAATTAGCTTTATTCATCAACGTAATCTCCATCAAGAGCAACGCAATCATTCCAGCGCCGCTCTAACATTTCAATGCCACTTTTGTAGAACGATTTATCTTTTGCCTCAAAATAGGCCTCAGCTTCAGCGATAACCTCTTCATTCGTGCAAAGTTTCTTACCGGCGAGCATTTTTTTGAGGTCTGCGAACAGCCAGTAGTCGCTGGGAGCTAAATCTGGCGAATACGGTGGATGTGGGAGCAATTCGAAGTTCAATTCATGTAGTTTTGCCATTGTTTTGATTGTCTTGATGAAACAAAATTTTTTTTCTTTGCCATATGCGGTCGTTTCTTTGCAATTTCGACCTTCAAACGCTCCAATAACGCTATATAATATTCACTGTTGATGGTATTTCCTTTCTCAAGATAGTCGATACACCACGCACATCACAAAATACCGAGGCCATAACCTTTCCAGCCGATCGTTGTGCTTTCGGGCGCTTTGGACGAGGTTCTGTCCACTCACATGACGATCGTTTTGATTCCGGAGTGAAGTGATGGATCCATGTTTCATCCATTGTCACATATAGACGCAAAAATTGCGGTTTGTTACGTTTAAACATGGCCAAACACTGCTCAGAATCATCAACACGTTCTTGTTTTTGGTCAACAGTGAGCAAACGCGGCACCCACTTTGAACAGAGCTTTCTCATAGTCAAATGCTCGTGCAATATAAAGCCAATACGTTCTTTTGATATCTTTACGATGTCAGCTAACTCACGCAACTTCACTTTTCGATCATTCAAAACGATTTTGTGGATTTTTTTGATGTTTTCTGGTGTTACCGCCTCATTTGGACGTCCACTGCGTTCTGCATCATCGGTGTCTCTACGACCACGTTTGAAGTCAGCAAACCAACGTTTTATTGTTGTTTCTGATGGAGCGGAGTCCCCATAACACAAAACACTTTTCAAGCCATTGCTTCGCTTGAACGGTATTTTTCCCCATCAAGAAGCAGTGTAAAATTAAAACACGAAATTGTTTTTGATCCATTGTTTTGAAAATAACAAAAGTAGCGTGACTCTTAGCACAATAACTCACAAACTAATGAATAGAATATCATGAAATTTTAACAGCTGTCTTTTGAAGGTTAGTACTAACTGAGAGAAAGACTTTTCAGCCCATGTGTTAGATGAGTGTCAATATTTTTTTATTTACTACGCTATCAACTTTTTAATCAAACGCTGTATATCATTTCACTGTTCAATCAATAAATTTTCAACAATTGCAATGTTATAAGATAAATGTTTTACATCTTTTAGTCCTATAATACAAGCAGTCCCAAAAGTATTTCCCAACATAAAAAGAATATAATAAATTAATGGCTAGATTCAATTAATAAATGTTTTTTTTTATGAAAATACAGGCTTTGGGAATTTATGTCTTAAATCATATCTTCTGAATGTGTTGCGTTATTTTGCTGGCAATTTTCTAAACATGAAGCAATATTAGCTACTCCACTCAACCAGACCTCACAAAATAATGCAGAACAAAAGCTTAAAAAGAAAGAGAGGAACGGCAATCATAAAAACAAGTAAAACTTAGATCAATCGTGTAATAATAAGGAAACTAATAAATATGTACATATATCCATTCACGTGACAACAAAAAAGAAAATCAAAATGAAAATAAAAATTAAAATAAGAGGTGCCATATATCATTGCAAAGAAAGCAGATAAGTTTTAACAGTCATATTAAACCTTCTTAAATTAGTAATTTCCTTATAGGTATTGCACAATGAGTTGTAAGTTATAGCAATATTATATATATATATATAGAATCTTTTAAACAGAAATGTAGAATGCTGAGGTCTTGCCAGTTGATGCCCAAAACATGAATAACGTGACGTTGCATGAGAAAACCGTTAATAAGTACAGGCAAGCAGGGCTGCAGGATCAAAACCAACTACATACAGCTTACGGTGGTTTTCCATATTTAGGCATTTTAAGTCCCTAATGCTTTCAGACACATGATCATACCTACAAAGGTTACAAACCCACCTCCAACAAGAATTTTAACTTTTGTACCCTACAGTTTAAAATATCATTTGTATAAATTATGAAAAGTAGAGGTCCTAGAATTGAACCTTGAGGTACACCTGATACAACATTCAAAGTTCTCGTTTGATTATTGTCGTAACATATTGTGTGTGTTCTTACTGACAAGAATGAGTGCATAAGTAAGTGTGATTCCTCAGAAAACCCATAATAATTGCACTTAGCATCGCTCGGAATTTACGGAAACTGTATCACCTCTGACATCTTCAAAAAAGTACGGGCCGATAATTCCTTGCGACGATATTGCAGCAAATAGTAACATTTCGGAAGTGAAGTGGCCTTCCATGCTTCTGTTTTGTATTTGCCGAATTCCAATAACGGCAGTTCTGCTTATTTACATGGCCATTAAGGTGAAAATGTGTCTCATCTAAGAAGTTTTTGTAAAACTCACGCGGACAATATGAACACTCCGGTCCCATAAAACGCTCCATGCCGACTGAACTCCCAAAGGTAGTGCTAGAAGGATTGTGTTCACACAGTTAACAAGGCAAACTGAAAAAACCTTTTGGGATACCCAGTATTTAACAAAGTATGGTAAAACGTGAAGTATTAAATATTTTTATATTTCTAAAAGATGTTCCAATTTGACGTTACCTTTTAAATTACATAGTTGCTGCTAGCAATGTCATTGCTATTGTGTGTAGTTGTTCGCATGCCACAATAATCGTTAAACTTTTAGTCTAGCCTGGAATATCTGGTCTGAGGATCTGTGAAATTTACGCGAAACCTGTCGCCTAATTGTTTAATAAAGGTATTTATGAGAATTAGTCCGTTTTAACTTTTATCTACATTTAATACTATGATCTCACACCGTGGCAACAACTTTATTATGAAAGATAATATTGTATATGTTACCTCCTGCTGCTCTATGTATGCCTCTACTTCCGTGCCAAAATCTTCTATAATGTTTTGGCATAACTGTTGCTCAATTTTATGAATGCCAAAATATTGTTCTCCTTAAAAGTCCTGCTGAAACAGCACGTTCTCGAATTTGTCAAACAAAAAATGTATAACCACGTTTCGATAAGAAACTCCAGCGACGGTAACAGTATTACCTCTTCAATTTCAAAGAAATCTGATCACTCCATTAACCCAAAAACTCCAGCAGACAGTTGCTTTTTTGGATCTAACGCTCTTTCCAGTATCTTCGAACTTCGCCTCAGATTCGGAGGTTTTTTTCGACCCATTTCAGCAAGTGCGTTCGTTTACCAACACATATGTTCACAATCGGCACATCATCTTCCACTATTGGATAAGTGCTCAAATTAGAAAAATTAACGAAAGTTGAAACAAAACTACTGACGTTTTGTGGTCTCCGTTTCATACACTGGATTTGGAAGTACCATTTGAATATTATCATAAAAGAATATGTACTACAGCAGGAAACATAAAATTATTGCCGTATTTTAATGACCTCTTAAATTGAAAAATAATTAGTAGTATTTCGCTGGACTGCCCTTCGTAACCGATGTATACCTTCCTGACTTTCAGTTTTATCGTCAAGTTTAGCAATGAAATAAATATTTTTTACTTTTAACCGTTCAACTAAAAACGTTTGTGGTGTTTTTTATTTATTACATCTAAAATACGGCAGGACACTTTCGGTTATAACAGTATCATCATTAAAACTTTCTCAAGCTGCCACCGTATTCGGACCATTTTCCATTCATTTGTCGATCTTTCACTTATTTTTCTTTTTAGGATTCTTTTTTAAATGATCACATTTCTTTCTTTCTTTCTTCCTTTGTTTTTCTTCCAAAGTATTCTTTTCTGGAGCGTCAGTTGCTACAGTGCTTTTAAATTATCCTCTTTTCTTTAGTACAGCTTTACATTCTCCAGGCGTAGGATAGCCTTTAAATTTTTGTTGACGTTTGTTATCCTTGTTAAAAGGAGTCCCAAAAGGTGGTGCACATTAACATTCTCTTTATTATTAGCACATCGCTTAACAGAAGTCATATTATCATCTGTAATAGCAAATCATCTGCGTCACATTTTCTTTAAACTTCTGGGTTACATTACTGATGACAAGCTCATCATCCATATTTGTTCCTCAAATGGATAGATTCTCATTTTGAGAAATCCTGACATCATATTAACTGAAGAAAGAGGTACTCCTGAATGTTCCAAAAAGCCATAAGTGTACACATCCAGTGTCTTATTCGAGACATCGCGACGTTTCCTTCGTCTTTGTTTAACCTCCCATGTGCCCATCATGGAGGGGGCTGGTGGTTAAGTGCCCAGCGCACTTGGCTATCAGTTGCAGGACTCCAGATTCGAACCCCGGGATTATTGTTTCTCAGAGTTAAGGTTTTCTGTACGTTTACTCACTCCATAACAAATGCTGAGAACGTATATCTTAAGACGCATCACGTGCACAGGCGTAATAATAACACATCGCCAGCCAATATTCCCTGCAATTAGCCAAAACTGTTTGGGGATGCGAACGCATGAATTATTATTGCTATAAACCTTTAAAACACGTTAAATAAACGGATAACAAGAGAAAACGATGAGAATTGAATCAAAGCTCGTAAGAAATACACCTAACATTAATATCAGAAAGGACTCTAAGGAATTTCAGATATGCAATGACCACTTAATCCTTCGCAACAAGATTATAATCAATTGAATAGTTGTACATTTCTGTCAAGTTTGCTCAAAAAAAGTCGCATTTCTTGGTGTTGTGGCTTACTAGAAAAGCTGTCATTAAGACCATTCTTAGATTTAAACCTACTTTTAATACTCTGAAATATTTTTAAACAGAAAAACATAAATCGCAGAGAACTGCAAATTACTTAAAACATGTTGACTGAAAAATTAAATTACATATAGGATGTTCTACTAAAAAAATGAGCGAAATCGTAATTAAGTAAAATGTAACACCTGTCGTTCTTTATTTCTTCCGACTAAGTCCGTTAAGTCATGACAGTTAGTATGACAGAGACAGGTATAATATAAATAAAATACATATTGTACAGTCTACAAACACGTCAGGAAAAGAAATGCATTTCAGGTAAAATTCAGTAACCAGCTTAAAATGATAAAATGTATCAGTGAAGAATAAAACAATCCAATTTTGATTCCATACTACAAATGGATAGAATTGAAAACTTTTAAGAATCAAATTGTTGATCTCCAAACTCTTTTAGTAAGCACATACTTATTCCAATGGATTAAACTTATTTACAGAGGTTAATTGAGTCCATGCCAAATCAAATGCAAATGGTCATAAGAACCAGGAGTGGGAATTTTTTTGTATTTTTTTTTTCAAAAATATAATTTCCTTTACCATACCTGCTTAGTAAAAATTTCAAATACGAATTTCTGTTTCCATTTGGTCCCTATATTATTCAAATAATCATAACAATTGTTTCTTGGAATATATTAGGATATATTTAAAAGTTTCTTTAGTCATAATATCATTCGTATGCTACAAAAATGAATTATGCGATAGTTTTTTTGTAGAGTGTATATTTTCATCGTTTGATAAAAATAAAAACTTAAGTACAAAAAGCAAACAAAATTGCTCCAGTCACGTGCTGGTTATTCTGTTTATATATCGTGATATAATTGTATGATATAAACTGATTGATTCAATTGATAATTCAAAAATAACAACTTCTAGACTAACAAGTTTATAATTTGCCGTAATAGTAAGGCGTTCTGTTTACAGGTTATTTACAAAACAGGATATTGTAATTGTGGCGCGAGAGTATCCGTTAGTACAAATTGTATTTAAATACTGCGAAATATGGAAATGTGTAAGGTTGATTGACGTTCAGATCGTATATTTTTCTGAATGCGATTGTATTTAATTTTTCTCCCTAAATTTGTGTTATAACTTATATAAAATCCTAGCTAACTTTAAAACTGCCGCCAAAAAGCAGCCTCGAAAAGTTCCATTGTGTAAATGCGTCTTTTCATTTTACTCCTCCGAATTAAAATAGAGTATAGATTATTAATAATCAACTATTTCCTTTGTTTTTGTTTACTTAAGTCACTGTTAATAAAATGTAATAACCGAAATTTTCAGAGAGCATGTTTTTCAATTGGATTGTTATAGAACTTTCCACTTTCAGAAAGAAGTATTGCTCCTATGGAACCGTATGAAACGTTGTCAGAGCAACATTTCTATATATTGTTGCTCTGAACATGGTAAATGTCAATTTGTTATACAAAAATAAATGAATAAAGTAATTTCTTGTCTCTTAATATATGAAACATATATTTCATTCGGAAGAAGGCATACATATACATATGTATTTTAACATAACATAATTTACAAATATTTCAACAGATTGACAACAAATTGCAAGTTCCCATATTCTATCTCTACAAATGACATCATTTTTATATTACATATAATTAATTGTTCTCATTATACTTACAATCGACAACGCTATCAATAACATTCGATAATTAAAAAACTGATTAGATGTACATATGTATGTATATTGTCCGACCAAACAAATGCGTCATATCAAGCATTTAGCACGGCAGATTCAAACGAATTGCAAACTATAAAGGAAGTATTTTGAACTTAACTGACAGTTAGTTAACCTATGACGCTAAGTTATAATAATCAAAGAAGCATAATCTATTCCAAATACTTAAGTAATTATACGAAAAAATCTCAAACTAAGCCGAAAAATTGCAATGATGATTATTTTATTAATTTATGTTATAAAATGACAGTAAATATGATTATATCGTCTGTTATATTTAGCAAATATGTATATATGTTACATTACATTAAATATAAGTATTTTTAAAGTTATTAGATTCCAACCGATTTTTTTCGAATGTGAACCATTTAAAGATACAATAAATTGTTGTTCTTCTTTTCACTTTTAATATATCTACACTTCCATCCACATTTCGTAAAACAACCTTTCTTTTGACTATGCTCTAAACCAATTAAGTTGGATTAAGATTACAATGATAACAACACTGTTTAACCCATAATTATCGATTTCGCACTCAGGTTGTGAATTGTTTGATCAACTATCACAGGTAACTCACACTGTTTTTAGTAGGTAATGCTGTTTCAGATTCACTAGTCATTGCAACTCTTTTTATAATCTGCTCTACAGGAAAAGCATAATTGCTTATTTGCTTTTCTTTCTCAAAAAACTAAATAATAGTCTCCAAAGTAGTTAAAACATCATCTTCCTAAAATTTCTGTTTATCCATTACGTGACACAAAATTGAAGACATGAATTTTATTACATTGAATATTAAGTAGTTAAAAAAAACAGTTTCAATATTTAAAATGATAAAATTAAGGAGAAATCACAAGAACAAGGCAAAATATCAACATCTAACACTAAAAACGACCAAAACATAGAACAAAACTGAACGAGATTGTAGCCAGCTGTCAAACATACAAACAAATGGAAGAGCGGAGTAATGCGTTGGTAAATTAGTTTGCATATTTTCCGCTCGTCAAATTTGCTTGGTTGCACTATAAGAAAACGTCAAACGGTCTGGTATTAATCCCCGAACAGGATAGCAACATACAAATATATATTAAATAAAAAATATCGCTATAGTCCATTGGAGAATACCTCCAACTGAAAGTAAAATGGTCTATATTTGACAATATGCAGGAATTTTGCGGATAAAAACTTTGGCATTTTCTTGTGGACAGCCTCTGTATTGCTTCATAAAGTTTAGAATATAGAATTTGATACTTCCAAAATAATTATATATAAGTTTAAAGCTATACCTAAACACATTTTTAGATATGTGGTAATTTGTAATTAAATGAATACGTAGGTTTCCACGGCCAGAGTCAGTAATAAGCGAACTATTTCTGGAATTGGACCGTGTTATGATGATATATAAAAATTAAATAAAGAGTAAGAGAAGGCAAGAGAGAAGAGAGACAGAAAAAAAAACAGAAAAGAAAACGGAAAAGAGAAAGAGAAAGGTAAGATCCCACCTTTCTCTTTTTTCCTTTTTTCTTTTTCTGTCTCCCTTCTGTCTTTCCTTCTCTTACTCTTTATTTTACCTTTTCTTCACCTCCTTTTTTTCATTTTTTCCTTCTTTTTTCTTTCTTTTTCTTTTTATTTCTTCTTTTCTCTTACTCTTATTTCATTTTTTATCTCATCATGACACGGTCCAATTCCGGAAATAGTCCGCTTATTACTAATTTCTAGTACCCTGTATCCGTATTCTTTCAAAAACAAATTAAAGAACTCAAAAACGGCACATATATCAGTTATAAAAATTAGGTATCTATTATTTGTCTACATTCTTCATGCCAAAACTCCTCTCGATGCACTCCGTATACCACTTTAGTAGCAGTTCTTATATGACTATCAACATCATATTATATTTGAAAGATTGCAAATACGATATACTCACACTGTATCATAGCTCGTCTAGACGTATGAATAATAAATAAAGTTATACATAACTTTTCGATACTCTCATAGTCAACGCTTTTCTGTTTATATTGTCAATAGGATACATGACCACTTTTTTTTTTAATCTAAAACAATCTAAAACATTACATTAAACAAAATTATAAAAAATATGCAGTTTGCAGTCGGAAACTACATATTTTTGTATTTGGCATGACTTACATACGCGTCCGCGTAATTAGGTACCGTCGATAAAGTAAAAACCAATGTTGTCAAAGTAGGATATCGCTACAGAAAAATACACTAAACACAATAAAGAACATTTATTATTTATTGCACTAGCCACACTAGCGTAACAACAAAGGTTAGATCCTAAAAGCAGAACTAAACAAGGAATATACTGAAAAATATATACGAAAATTGGAAACACTAGATAAAAAATAACGAAAAGAAATGGAAATCAAAATTGGCGTTGTTTCTGGCTATAGTAACAATTGAAGGAATTTCTTAGCAACCTGTGCTTTACTAACCATTTCACAATAACATTTCTGAAAAGATACTTTGAATGTAAATAATTTCAACTGTCTGCCATTTAAAAAAAATCAAACTATTATAAATCTAAATAAGGATTCGCAAGGGAACAACTGTAAGTGTATAACAAAAATATTGCAACGTTGCATTAATATTTGTGTATAGGCAATCTACCAAAATAGGAGCCGCAAAGTTCAATATTGTGCACTATATGTTTTAATTCGGAGGAGTGTTTTTAAATTGACGCGCTAAAAAGTAAACTAGGTATTGGTCAGTTTTCAACAAAAATTGCACTAGCGATATTTGATATATTGCCGGCCGTCATATTTTTACAACTGATTGACGTTTAGATCGTATATTTTTCTGACTGCGTTTGTATTTATTTTTTTTTTGCTTTGAGAAATTCCATTGTGTAAACGCGTCTTTTCATTTTACTCCTGCGATTTAAAAAGTAGAGTATAGAATACTTTAAACTTTGACTTATAAATCATTCCATATTATAGATTCTTTGAGAATCTATTACTAAGATGCATAAAAATAATTTAAAAAATTCAGGTCAAATTAATTTTTTTTTTATTAATAGCTGCGTAAAAGACGAAGACGTCATTTAAATATACAAACTTGAGCAATGCATCAGCACACAAAAAAGGATTAACGAAAAGTAGGTAATGTAAATCATAAATAAAATCTCCTTAGATTGTCAAAACTGAGTTAACATGTCTATTAAATAAAATGGTGGATAGATATGCGTACATAATGCGATGTTTTCGTTCTAAATTTATGATACGACCTACAAATTTCCCTAAACAGACAGTCGCTCATTTAAAAGTGATAAATAATCATTACCTTCATAATATACAATCTACGTACTAACTACGTGCACACACAACACATACAATACACGAATACAATGGGTAACATGTTATGTGTGTGAAGAATGAATAATGAATAACATGTGTTTACCTTCTGCTACCAAAAAAATAGAAGTTAGATATCAATATACAACTAGTTTATAAAACTAAATCAATTTCTATGATAGATTTTTGATTATATTCACTCCAACCGTATATTATCGACCTAATTACTTATCTATTTATAAATTTTAACATATAATAATGCTGTGATAAAGTTTATACAAAATTATATATGCCCAAAGTGATGCAGTTAAATTATAACCCAAATAGGTAAACTATCAAAACTTGGGCCAAATAAAATAGCGACGGGAACATGTTTATATTTGTTTTTTTTTTTAATAGAACATCAACATTTTTATAACCCATTCAAAACAACTAATATATTGCAATACGCTGTATATATTTTTCAAAACAAGTACCAATACTGCCAACTGTCTGTTATAGTTGTGTAGTCTGATTCGATTTGTCAAACGGCTATACTTTTTTAGTATACGAAAGTGATTGATTTTCACCCGATTTTAGAAAGGTATATGCGACGAATATACAGATATTATGATGAGAAAAAAACAGCATAAACAGAACAGCGACATAATCTACAATCATAACAAGAGGTTGGCAGCAATAGAATTTTTTGAACGTATTTGTAATATTTCGTCAGATGAGATTACAAGTTTTAATTATAAAAAATCTAAACAATTTTTATTAGTTTGGCATTACAATAGTGAACATAATATACTGAACAAATTCTTGTTGTGTTTGAATGCAGTTACACCGTGGGTACATCGCAGAAAATTTAGCACAGCTTTATACAACCAATTCGCGCGTTCTCAACTTAGAATATTAGCGGGGTATTTGAAACAACATGATTTATAACTTTATAACTTGACAAATTACTCTTTTTACAGCTCTATTTACAACAAAATCGGTAGTCTAAAATGAATTGAAAAAGAAGTACACACTCCATTTAAAACAGAGAAATTTTCTTTCGTGTGGCAATTCACATGAAAATAAATTTCTTAGGAAAATGTATTCTCTTCGCCAAATATTTGCTCACTTGACTTGAATTTACTCAGATTTCTTGTAAGTTTATTATACCACTTTAAATGGCGCTCGCTGTATAAAATTCTATTGTGAAAACAATCAATTGAGTTGATCAAATTATTTCTTTCTAGTTACAAAATAGTGCTACGTATAAATAAATTTAATCATTTAAAATGCACTGATATATTCCTTTGTTCCAACTTAATTTCTTTTTTTTTGATAATCCAGAAACGTGTATTTACCATTTGAATATTTTAACTATTATTTAAGAAGCAAATACATAATTTACAATTAGTACCTATTATCGCGATCTAAAATAGATTAATGAACGAATAAACAAGAATATCTGGAATAATACGTTAGAGGTTATTTCAATAGAGAGGATTGTTTGAAGTAGTTGCAGTTAATAAATATTTTTAGGCACTACGTTTATTTTAACCATATCTGGAATATTTTCGCTACCTTCACACAACATAAATAAACCTTGCAAAAAAGTTAATACCATCTTGTATTTGCATATGCCTTTTAAACCAAACTTTACGTATACTCTTGTAATAACTGAGAATTTAGTAAGAAAATATATTTACCAAAAATTGATTATGCTTAAAATGGTTTCACTTATTTATTCCTTTATTCCATTTGTTTTCAATACCAACAATATAAAAGGACTTTTTTTCTTCTATTTTATAGTAATGTAGTAGTATAAAATGTAAAAACTTGGATCGATATGTATGTATATGCATATGACGCACGCAAAAGTATCTTGTAATACTTTACACGGATTCTTTTTTAATTTCATATTGTAAGCTTTTATAAAATTAAGAAAATTTCGAAATAGTTATGTTTGCCGCCATTCTTTGTTTCCCCTAAATATACGTCACTTATGTAAACAACCACTGTCAATATGTCAATACTACCAACTGTCTGTTATTGGTTGAATGCTTGATTTTCATACCATTACAAAAAGATTTGAGGGGTAGGTACACAAAAATTATTATTATAAAGTATATTATAAAACACACAGATACAGAACCGACACAAAGAGAAAAGTGGTATAATTTGCAATCATATCCAAAAATTGATAGTTTCTTGCTGACATTTGTAATACTTCGTTGGAAATAAGATTCGAGTTCTTAATTATTAAAATTCCAAACAGTTTTTATTACTTCGGGAGTATAAAAGTAAACATAAAACCATTGTTTATATATTCCTTATAGTTCCACAACCCCTTGGAAGTACCTTTGGGTGTCTCCCAGATGGCGCATGAACTATATATTTTATATTGGTGCGGGGCGCCATCTAAAGACATATGGAAGCACTCCCAAATTGTTAAATCACTGTAAGGAATATGTAAACATGAATAATACTAAACAATTAGTAAGCCGTTGTAATATATTAGCTCTTGTTATGTAAGTCTACAGTTACTTCATCGATCACATCAAAAAAATTTGGAGTACAGATTTAACATTACATCAACGCAATATCTCGTCTGGTAAATCAACAGAGATTGTAGCTTGTGATTTTGACATATTGGTGGGATAATTGAATAAATGTGATTTATATTTCTTAAATAGACCAATAATGATTTATAGCGGGAGGTACCCAAATTTTATTAGTCCGTCATACACTTACTGCCGTACTGTTTACTTACAACGCCCTAAATATTGTGCTTATTTGATTGAAATGAAACATTTTTATACAGATTCTTTGCAATTTGATTGTATTACTTTCAGTGGCGCACTCTGGATAAAATTCTATTTTGTGGTCAGCCAACTAAGCTAGTCATAAATTACTTTTTCAAATTACAAAATGGTATCGCGTCCGTGATAGCCTAAACGCACTTAGTGATGCAGTATTTACTTGAAGCAGTTCAAAAACAAGAAAATATGTTTTCTTTCAATTCAGTTTTTTTTAATTATCTAGATGTTTGTGTACGTCGTTTAAATATATTAATAAAAATACTATTTAATGACCAAGTACCTAATTTCCAACTATTTACTACACTACTACAGCAATCTAAAATGATGCTGAAATTGACCCACATATGTTCCATTGGTAATGTTTAAACCACGATACTATAAAAATAATTGCCTAAGGGTATATCCATGGACGTTCTAGTCTTTCTCAGGAATAACATGGTTACGAACTAGTATATAATACGCATTCACCCAATTCCACCACTTAAACACCAATAAAGCGATTGCAAAAATGTTTATGCTAATTTGCTTTAAACAAAGGCTAAATGGTTTATTATATTGCTGATACGCTAAAATTACGTCTTGCCTGGGAGGATAATGTTAAACTATCAAAAGCAACAAATATACGTTTCGAACAGCATTCATCTATTCTGATCGTACAGTCTGAGTTCATTTAACGCAATATTTTGGACGAACATTAATTGAATTAACACATCACTTGCATATACATGGTTCTATTTATACAACCTATTAGCTTCTATAACACTGCAGTGATAATGATCAGTTAAAAATAATACTTTCCAAATATCGTTAAAAACTCTATTAAACAATAAACTTACGAAAGAAACAATTTCGTTAAAATTGAAGAATAAATGAGTGTAATTAAGGAGGAATGGGAATGGAATTTGATAATTTCATGTTGTTTTTAATACAATGAAAATCCGGGTTCTTATACATGTTTATCATCACTGTGTTTCGGGTTTCTTATCGCCATTCTCGCAATAAAACCGAAAATGGTATGTTGCTTACATGACTACAATCACATTATTTTGTAAATATTTAATTTTCGTCTTAATATGAATTCTTTCGGGTATGTAGAATACATTTTAACAAAAATCTATTATTTTGGTTAAAAGTAGTTTTATCAGAAAAAAACATGTAAACGAAACTTATTTGGTTTAATTTATAATATATTTTATTTGTCAAACTTTTAGAACTAAATTAATAATTAGAAATAAAATTCAAGTCGAATGATTTCTATAGCGTCGAGTACATTTTGATAAAAGCATTTTTAAATTCCTTAAAATCAGCTGTAAGAAATTGTATTGCCAACCTAAGCTAAATTCATATAATCTTCTTAGACTTCTTAAAAATTATCATGTTTTATCGTAGCTTAAACAAAGTTACTAAGTTAGTAAATTAAACATGAATAATATTTACACGTTTACATAATTCATTTACAAATTGTAATTACAAATAAATCATCCAATTAATCTTACTGACGCGAAAAAGCCCTAAGTATTGTTTTGACATTTATACTTGTTTTGTATTAAAATAGTATCAAATTCTAATTGCATAAGTCGACTAACTCAATTGAACCTTATATTGTGCATCGTCTTAAATACCCAACAAATGTTTGCGTTATCGTTTGGGTTAGTTACGAAAAGCAAATCTTCAATATTTCACAATCTAGGCAATAAAATGTGACCATCAAGAATAATATCTTCCATCCACAACATTCCTTTTTATTTTTGTAATACAACATCAAAATCAGCATCACGATTATTATCATCAATAGAATTATGCCTGAGCAGTTTATTAACGTTAAACACAGTCATAGTGACATCCAACATTTTCAACAACCATCAACTATTGCCATGGGGAAAAAACAAGAGTGTTCATGGTTTGGTTCCACTTCAAATATTTCCAATGCCAACAGTGATATTTGTCGGATATGCCACTGTGAAGCTGATAGTGGAAACCCATTATTGTCACCATGCTACTGTTCAGGAAGTTTGAAGTACGTACATCAGTCCTGTCTGCAACAATGGTTGGCAGCTTCCGATACGAGGTCATGTGAATTATGTAAATTTAATTTTATCCTCCATACAAAAATTAAACCGATAGGAGAAGTAAGTTTTTCTCTTGTTTTTTAATTGAGGTATTTGACCTACTTAAGCTTTTGCGTTTTAGTGGAGACGGTTAGAAATGACTGGAGTGGAGAAACGACGATTACTGTGTGCTATACTATTTCATTTTGTTGCAGCAGTCTGCGTTATATGGTCATTATTTGTACTTATTGATCGTGCTGCAGAAGAAGTTCAAAAAGGAGTTATTGGTACGTATAATTCAAAAGTAAAGTGAACGATGTTTGTATTCAAAATATTGATGCTAATACACACTTCATTCTTTATTATATACACGTAACACAATCACCGATAAAGTATGTCAACACAATCACATACTATACTACATAATTTTTGTAATGTAATGGAATTTTACTCTAATTTTGCTTACTTTCATCTGAATACTGCTTTAGCAACTACTTTGCTCTGTTTCTACTATCGCATTTATTGAATGATTATTTTACAATACTCCATTTGCTTCTATTCCAGCATGGCCTTTCTGGACGAAGCTGGTGGTTGTTGCAGTTGGCTTTACTGGTGGTGCAGTTTTTATGTACATACAGTGTCGACAGTACTTACAGCTGTTTTCCAGATGGAAAGCTCATAATAGGTATTGCATATTCTCTACTTCATTTACAAAATTTCAATAATTGCAACAGTATTATGGAAGGCGAAGATAAAAATATAAAATTCACTAAAATACGCATTAGCATAATAAGCTTATCAAATACATTTAATTCAAAATAAATAATAAAAAAGATATTCAATGATCGCTTGCTATTAAGTTACCCTCTTCTATAGGGGGAACACTTAATAATGCTTCGCTTTGCAAGTTCTTATTAGTTTTTTTTAATGTGCGACAATGATAATGTCATGTCCCTCATCAGCCGTATCACTCTGCATCAGAAAGTACTAAAGTTCGTTGTTGTGTTATGTATACACTATCGCTCATAATTTTCAGGCCATTTTACGAAATCTGTATTAAGATTGAATAAATAGGAAAAGAATACATTTTAAATGAGGAAGAACATGTATATTTGGTAGAAATTGTAATACTAAAACGAAGGCGATTATGTTATAACAAGTACATAAGTTACTACACACACATGGCTAAATGCTGATTTCGTAAAAGTAAAGCTTTATCTCTGTTTTATCACTCTTTTGACACAACTTTAGCATTCTTGTTTATCTAAAGTTTTGCGTTAGCATTAATCCACTCACAATGAAAGTACTCCTATAAGTGTTGTGTTAAACTTGAACTGCGCTAATGTCTTTTTTTTTGTTTATATCATCCTATAATTCCTCTATAGAATTAAGTATTGACGATTGTAGTGGCCAGATCATATTTTTTGTGTTGGAAAGTTTTTGCAAAACTTTAAGAAGTTTTTGGAATTGTGGGGTTTTGTTAAGAAATAAACTGACCTTCGACCAAAGAAAAACCAGACGGAAATATATAGTGGCCGAAAATTTCTTTATACTATTCTTTCCTTAATATTCCTTCCATACCCATCAAATTTCTTATTTCATTACAGAAAAAATTCCTCATATAATCATCCTTCTCTGTTTTACAGATGGTACGACAGCTTGCGGTAACACCTTCCTTAGATGTCCTTGAAATAAAGAATCTCAGTTTCTTACCAAAAAATGCCAAATTTGGATTCGCAGCTCAAACGAGTACTTGCCCAATCTTTGGTTTAATGTCTGTTAATATCGACGTGAAAAATAATTTTACGTGACTTTTAGATGAATATTGGCATTTGAAATTATTACTAGAGCTGCGCAATTTCCGCCGTATTCCAGTGCTGGCTCGTCATATCGCCTAACCGACAAATCATTCTTAATTCGTGAGATTAAGATTTCACGGCATCTAATAAGACTCGAACCTATACCATTTATGCCAGAGTCCATAAGAACAAATCATTTTAACTACTGCTAGAATCATAATAGAAGAGTTCTGTCACAAATTGCCGCGTATAGAAACGACACACATTTGTATAGTATTATTAAAAGATAAAGATAGAAATAAAAACATATGTCACTCGTTCGTAATATATCGGTAAAACAGACGTTCTACTAATTCCGTGTGTTCAATAATGTACAATGTGCCTGTGTATTCTAATATTAGATATGGGCTAAGAAATCTATGAGAGTGTTAATAGATTTCTTAACCGATTTCCGACATTACCGGCACTATTATTAAATGTATTAATATTGATAATAACAGAGCCGTACGCTACTGCGAAAGCACTCGTTTATGTAGTCTTACTTATAAGCGGTATACTCAGTACGAAGCGAGTTCTGTGAGAGCGTGGATCATACATTTTACGTGGCACCGCCTATATAATGTGTCCATATTTTGATGAAACCTTGTATTCTTTTAAATTTAAAGGATGTAAGCTGAAAACCTAAATATCTTCGCTTTTGCATATATAAGTAATATGAGAAAGGTTAAAACTGTGTTTAGCAAATATTTTTACGTAAGAATGAGGATTCAGCGGCGTACCCAAATCAAAATGGAGTATGGTTTCTTATCCCGGGGTGACGCTTATATATTTTGAAATGCAAGAAAACTAGAAGTCTTTTTACGAAAATGATTTTATTTATGTTCAAAATAAACACCTCTTCCATCAATGCACTTTTATAACCAAAGTTTCAACATAAAGCCTTGAAAGCTTGGGGCCAGTCACCTTTTGCAACGCTTAAAAAAAATTGATGAATTGCTTCATCTATCTCATCCTACGTTGTGAAGCTTCGACCACGTAAATGTACGTTTCTTTAGGTTAAAGAATAATCAAAGATCATACATGGCCAAATCAAGCGAATTCAATGATTTACAGTATTTTTACGTAAAAATTCAATTGTCTGCTGTGCAATGCTGACGATTCATTGTCGTGATGCAACATTAACCTGCGAATGTTGACTGACTCAAGAACTGCAGGTAAACATTTTGTGATGTACCAGTTTGTTGGCTGTACGTTGATTTTCCAGCTTGATTTCTTGACTACCCTTTGCTTTTTAGCCATTGTTAATGTTGTTGCATCTTCGTGGATCCACACACGGTTCCCCTGGCGGGTAGGAATATCGTAAAATGGGATGTAAGTTCTATCACCTGTTACTATTTTAGACAGAATACGATATCTACCATTATTTAACATTTCTAACGTTTTCCGAGCGATTCTTACTCGCCCTGCCTTTTGGAAATCGTTAAGCATGTGTGACACCCAACGAGCAACAATTTTTTCATCCGAATATAATCATGTAATAAAATTGAATTTACTCTTGCAGATGCAACACTAACGGCCAGTTTCATAATAAATTTAAAGCCGCTTTAAGTCTTAAAGTCGACTTTAACTTCAAAACCGGTTTCATAATCTCACTTTAAAGCTAAAGGATGTTTAAAGGGTCCTTTAAGTTAAAGCCCCGATTTGGCCACTTTAAGAGGTTAAAGTTTACTTTATAATTTATTCGATACGCGTCAAGCGTCAAATCAACAGCATTTTAACCTAACCTGTTATTGCTTTGAAAAATAATTTTAAAAAATGAACCCATTAGACTGAAGCAGTACAATATCTACAGATGATGAAGTAAAGAAGTAAGTTGTAAGAAGGCCAAAGGTATATAGAATGAGGGTGAATTTTTTTAAATTAGAGTAGTTAAAATAATACAACATATGAATACGTAGGCTTCCACGACCAGAGTTAGTAATAAACGAACTACTTCCGGAATTGGACCGTGTTATGATGAGATATATATAAAAAAAAATAAGAGTAAGAGGAGAAAGAAAAATAAGAAGAAAAAGTGATAAAGGGTCGGGGGGGACGTGAAATAGAAAGAAAGGTGAAAAGAATAAGAGAAGGAAATAGAGACGGGGGAGGGAGGTACGAGAGAGAAAAGCAAAAAGGACCAAGAAAGAGAGCAAAAGAGAAAGGTGGGATCTCGACGATTCGCCTCCGTCGTAGGAGGCTTCTTCAGGAGAATAGGGGAAACCAAAGTGGCACGGTAATTCGACGTGTAAACCACGCTAGAGGCGAAACCACTTTGGCAGAAGGTTACAGTGACTCGGCGTGTTGACCGCGCTATAGGCGAAAACCAGGTTTACATCTAGGGTGATTTAAGGCGACTTGAATTCAATGGTCTTGCGGTGCAAGGGTTTAGCACGTTACGCCGGAGATGTAAAGATGTTGGGTTCAAGTCCCTTCCGAGACCGATATATATTCGGAAATGTAATTACGTTGGAAATTGCAAGAAAATTGTAATTTTATCAATATTGCTTGTGTTGCCAAGAAGTGGCTAAAATAAGCACACGATAAACTGTTTTTAGTACCAACAATAAAAATTACTACCATTCAGTGTGACTAATACATAATTTTTATAACATGTTGTCCTAAAATCGACTTTAGCTAACGAAGACTGCTATTACCTTTATAAAACGCATTTACTTAAAGTCGACCTTAAAGTTCGCTTTAACTTTAACGGTTCTTTAGCTAAAGGCGCTTTAGGGTGTCTATTATGAAACCGGCCGTAAGAGCTTCCTCAATCGCCTGATAGGTGCATCTTGGATCTTTGTCGATCATACATGTCTCTCAATGTTTCCAGCGCTAACTGAAGAACAGGGCCTACCAGCACGTGCCTCATCACCAAGCGATATCCGTCCTCTATTAAATTCGCTATACCAACGAAACACAGTTGTGCATGAAAGATTTTCATCACCAAATGCGGGTTGCAATCGTTCAAGACTTTGTTATTCACTTAAATCAACCTTGAAATCTTAGTGGATCATTGCGATCGTGCGTTTCGATGACAAATCGTATGTATCACGTTTGCTCCATGACAGTCAGACCTTACTACTTAAGGATGGCGAAATTTAGAATTGCAGTGTTGCCAGTTTTAACTTCTCTAATTTCGTGGCATCTCAAAATATATAACGTGACCCTTGTATATGACAGTATTAATTTTGTTTATAGATTAGACCTGTATTATTATTTAATGTTATAGAATCATCCTGGTACAGAACGCACCTGAGAAGGTGATCGCACCGCCATCGCCGAACTTCAGTATTACCATACATCCGAATCGGATAGAGCCCTCTTCGCAGATCGTAGCAAACGTCGAATGCAACGTACCGCCACCTCGAATAAGCAATCCGATAGAATCGAGTTATATTTTCGATGCGCCAGGTTGCGGTACCGTGACGAAGAACAACAACGCGAAGTTGTACATGGAAACGATAAGTTCCACTTCTAGTCTGATCAAATCAGACAGTACTGATCCCTCTTATAAAATGACTTGTTGTATAGATAAGATTGATAACGTTAGTATAGGTAAAACTTCATGTGATGCTTTAGAATTGAACATACAAGAGATATTAGCTTTAGATATGGAATATAATAAGAGACACATGTCGGTCGCTGAACTACCCCATACGTCTAAGACGGACAATGAGAGTAACAAGGTGAAAAATAAAAATCTGTTTAAATCAATGCCTAATCTAAGTGCCAGCAGTGAGAATTTACTCGTGTAGCTATTTTATCGAGTTTATTTTGACATGATGTGTTTTCTGATGGTTTTATTTTAAAGTTGTAGTAGACTACTATCGAATAATAACATATATATCTGTACGTGAAAACAATAAAAGTATGTGATTTATTTATTAAATTGAAAGTGTTGTATTACCATTACTTAAGCTTCGAAATTAATTGCATTATTGATGGTTTTGTCGTCAAGTATTCTGCGAGTATTGTTAATAAAATTAATTTTGTTAAACTGTCTTTTCATTCAAGTTTCTTTTAGTTAAATAGAACCAATTTAAAGTATAAAACAACGGAACGCAACATATCTATCCAGTCCCGCTAATAGTTAATCGTATGCACAAAATCGGTCAACCAACGTCACTAATTAACTTTGCTTTAATTGTTTGTATATTTATGTACAATATTTACCACAATATGGAAATAAGTAGTAAAAATGATGAAATAAAAAAATACCGCCTATAAATAGACAAAATATGTACAGTAAAGTCTCCAATACACACAATAATATATTAGTTAACATATTTATCTAAGTTTGAAATTAAGTAGACCATTCTATTGGTCTTTTGCATGATATAAATAATGGAAAATTGCGGTTATTTAAAATAAAATAATTCTGGATTAATATGAGTAATAAAACTTGAAACATAACTTTGGGAGTTTCTACTATCGCTGTTCTTAAGTTTACGACGGGCACTCATGGAGTAAACAGTAAGCCGAACACATTTTTAATAGTTACAGTTCTCTGTGGCTTTTAGGATAAATAGTTTGGAGACTCCTGATTTATATAGTCCTGAAACAATAGATTCAAAATCCGAATTAACGATTGCAAGGACTGTGTCCATCCTTTCCCGAAAATAGACACATACCAGACATTAGACCACCTAGTAGATTATAAATAGTCAAAGAAATTTTAGAGCCTGCGTAGAAAATAATTTGCATGTGTCATACAGTTTTTTACATTCAGTCGGTAACACAGTTGACAATGAGAGTCCACGTGCTCTCGAAACGCTGTGTTCCGCATAATTAATAAATTTGTGTGAGTGGAGTTTACTGCTATACCTGTGAATTAAAAATCCGAAATTTCGACAATGCGCATGCGCGGGATGGTTCTGTTATCATTCAATGGAGATCGAAAATAAACTTTATAACTATTATTTTCCTAAATACTTTTGTTTTAGATGTTGTTGGCGGTATTAGGTCTTATACAGTATAACTCTTTTTTACCTTACACTGCCGTCTATAAGTTTGGAAGCAAGGTAAAATTCCTTTAAAATAATACAACTGATAGGCATATCGTGAAATTGTTAATCCCTATTATAAATTATTGTATGCAAATATAAAATTGTTACACATAATCCGTAAAGTGGATGATTGGAACGCAGTCTTATCGGCTAACGAGCCTACATTTTTCTTTGGTACACAACGGAGAGTTTTTGTACGTCGCCGACCAGAGCAAAGAGCAAGTGAGGCCTGCTTAGTGCCATCCGTCAAACACGGGGGTGGTAATGCTATGGTTTGGGGTTGTTTTGCTGGAACAACTATGAGTGATTTAGTGAAAATTGATGGTACAATGCGGAAGGAAGAGTATTTTAATATTTTGCACAATCATGCTATTCCGTGCGCAAGCCGTCTCGTTGGTGACCCGTTTGTGTTACAACAAGGCAATGACCCCGAACATACGGTTCGCATCTGTAAAAACTTTTTAAATGAGAAAAGAGCCAGAAATGAACTCAAATTAATAGTTTGGCCTCCTCAAAGTCCGGATTTATACCCCATAATGCTGCAATGGGATAATCTTGATCGAAGGGCTACATAACAACAACCTCAGAACACCCAACACCTATGGGAATATTTACAGAATGCATGGCAACAAATTGAGGCGGACTGTCTGAAAAATTACTTCGGAGAATGCCTAAAATTTGTGCAGCAGCTATCAGCCAAAGCGAAAGGACAGATCGACGAAAAGAAACTTACAACCTAAATAATGGATATTATTTTTTAAATAATTTCCTTTTATTTGACGATAGTTACTTATGGTGTCTAAATTCATTACCAATCACACTAAAATTTTACTGTATCTGACTTTTTGTAAAATTCGTTGCTGCTTCCAAACTTTTGGACGGTAGTGTATATGAATTCGAGTGTAACTATCTTTTTGGGAATTAGGAGCGTTGTCAAGTTATTTAGCACGCTTTGTATTTATTTTTATATGTTTTGTTTATCGTTTCTAGCACCTGTTAAATTTCAATTTATAAATAATCTATAAACATATTTATTTTTCTTGTAATAAAGGGAATAAAGTTATGTTTCAATAAAAACTAAGAAAAGCTACGGGAATTTCGTTATTCGTATTGTGTTCTCAGCGCCCTCTATTCCCGCATTAATATTTATTCCGTATAATAATTTATACAAAATCAGTTCATAAGCATCAATAACCTATACAAAAACATTTCCTAATAAAATTTGTTAAAATAACATGGTACCAACTTACTAACCCTTCTATTAGAAATCTGGCAATGTTTTGTCCTATCTCCATAAGAACAATACTTCGAAGCCGAAGTAATACTGTCTAATAAATATTCAAATAAATGATCTCCGTTTTGAAACAATACTTTTAACCAAACTAATCAGCGAGTTCATTAGTAAAATACAACAAAAAGTATCACATCACTGAATATACAAAAGACTGCAAAGAAATTGAAACGTTAGTTAATTGGGTAAGTATATATAAAATAAAGGCTTACAATTGAAGATACACCAATACTATAATTATAGTGATTTTAAATGACTGAATTGATGATTTGAATTTCCCGCCTTGCTAAATTTCTGTCAGGTTGGAGATTTGCCAGTAGCGTCTCAAATACATTTTGTGGGGATGATGTATTGATAATAAATCTACAAAAAAACAACTTCATATTAATTTTCTGTAACTAAAATTAATATAACTGTGAGAAGAGACAGGCTTAGTATCCGGATTGATGATTTCGTATTGAAAGTGCGGATGTGAAAGTGAGCGCTTTACCATAGCAAACTTTCTCTAGAATTTCCAGAAATTTCTAGAAGACTGGCTAAACTTCCCAGCGGTGGGAATTTATGTAGAAATTTTAAAGACGTTTGTTTCACGACATCTAGTAAATATGCAATTTTTTAAAATTAATGTCATTTATTTAATTGTTTTCATTCTATTACTGATTGGCCGTTAATTTTAAACCGCGCCTCGTATATATATATCGTATGTATATTTTGTGACTGTTGCAATAGTAAGTTGATAGTATTCACATGCATTTGCAATTAGAGGACGAAATGATCGAATCTTCTTCAATTAAAAAAGTCCTAGTAATACATGGATTTCAATCTTGGGCTTTGAACTTGAACTCAATATTGAATTGTATTGCGTATGATTACACAATACAACGAATAATGGATATACAGGTTTCTAATCTAAACACAAATTAAAAAGTGGATACCTACGGTACTAGTAGTTATTGACCTAAGAGTTAATAAATCATATTAGTAAGATTCTTTCTAATAATTTTATTTAAGCTTAAGGTATAAAATATTTTAACGTAAAAATATTATAACAATGGTTGTATAAAACATTCTTTTTTCTCTTTATTGTGAACAGCGAATACAATGTTGTTATGGCTACTTGAAAAGCCAACATTTAAATAATTCCGTAATATCTAAGTAATAAAGTTAAATTGTATATCATTCAATCTGGTTTTAACAAAAAGTAATGCAGAATTTATTATATACAGTATACCGCCCTGTTATAGCGATGATTTACAAAAAAAAAACGATACATTCTGGCACTACTTACATTGATATTCAATTCTTATGTATCTTACAATACAATGTTAGGTTTTTTTGACTCATTCTAGTTTCTTTACATACATATGTACATATGTAGTGAAATCAAGTAAGCTTTATGTAAGTTATACTTTAAAGGACAGATGTAGCTGAAGACACATTTAACATTCGCTTGATCTATAAAACATATACATTTAAAAATAAGATTGTCACCTATTCGGTTTGCCTTAAACGTGCTAAACGTTGCGATAGTTCGTCTTGTTCTTGCGATACCCTCGTGTCTGTACCTACTGTACTGCCTTGGATGCCTTGAGGTAGTTCCATGTTTAGTTCCAATCTAATTTGTGAGAAGAGTGGTAGCATATAAGATTTTGAATTTAAGAAGTTTTTAAGTGTTACATACCCAGCTTCGTCTGCAACTTGTTGCATAAGACCATCAACTTCGTTCTGTGGAACAGTAGTAGTTGTAGTTTGTGACATAGCATTCTCCATCACATTGCTATGGACGTCCAGATCTTCAAATTGTTGTTCAAATTTATCCATGAGTGACGAAATCTTTTCCAGATTCATGCTTTTCATGGCTGCATCCATAGCTTTGACAACACCTTTGGGAAAAGCCAAGGTATTACAAGCATAAATTAGGTAAAGGATCAGATGTTACAAAACTATACCTGCCATAGAATTAGTAACCTTCCTAGTTGTTAACGCCGATTGTACCCTACTAGATACAGCATCTACCCGAGCAGACATCCGAAGATAATTAATCGCCTGATTTTTCTGACGTATTGCATTCTCGGCGTGTATCCTAGCCACTTCCAGGTTTCCCTTCTGTATAGCTTGTTTGGTTTTGGCTTTTTCTTGCTTCTCTTCCTTTTCGCATCTTTTAGAATTCCTCTCAAGTTCCTTTACAGCAAATTTGAGATTGAAAAGGTGTTCTATGTTGTGTTAAGGAATTTATTTACGTTCCTAATGAATTAGTAATTATAAACATGACTCATCCCAAAATCCTTGACGTACGAAAACGATATTATGGGCATTTTTAAGCCGAGTTGAAAAAAAAAGGATACTTTCCATGGCCGAGGCTGACATTTCGTTACCCGTTTTGTATCACTTATCCTCCAATTGTTTTTGGAGGTGCTGCAATTAAAGAAAAATAGTCACAATTACTGTGACAACAACTTTAATCTCAAATCACCTGCAACTGTCAAATTTGACAGTTCTTAGTCACGAGAGGGGTATGAAGTTAGTTTCCCTTAGAATCGAAAACACTACTGAAAATATGAATCATGTTAAATGCAGTATACCTATAGAAATTCTATTATCAGTATTCGAGTGATAAAAATATGAGTCATAATAAATATTAATAATAAACGAATCAAAATTTTATCTAAGTATATAGCTTAAATTAAATGAGGAATCTGTATAACGGCTTCTTGTTTTGTTAGTGGCTAAAATAATTCGTTAACAGATGGCGATGGCAGAACAATAAGTTATTTTGCCTTGGAAATAATTTTATTTTTGTAAATACAGTATTAGGAATATTAACTACAACTGCATTTTAAAACGCTCACTATTTGTATATCAATATGCGCTTTATTGTTAAGCTAGGAAAAAATCTGTTTAGAAGACCATAATAAAAGATTTGGGATAGGTTAAATTTGAAATCGTCAAATTTAAATCGATTAACCACATTTTGAGTCAAAAAAGGATGATACTTAATTGTATTGTGCAAGCAAAGCTAATAGATTTATTTTTTTTGTTATTTTACGTCATGGACAAAAACTTATGACACAACGCAAACATTTATAAAAGACTTTTAAAAACAAAATAATTTCCAATATTTACGGAAGAGTATTGAAAATCTAAGATATTTGTATTGTTTGTGTAAGTAAATATCTATCTTATCTATCTCATATTTATTTATTATATTATAAGTTGCACGTGAAATTGTTGATGATGGATGATAATTAGTTATTGTTTGGGTTATTTCCATGATTTGTGAAACGTTTCGGCGGTTATTATGACTTCTGCTGTCATCAAAGTAACATTGAGAGGGAGTGTTTCTCACCAGACTTATCATTAAATCTATGATTCCCATGAAACCTTTTTTAGCCATTGAAGGCGTTTTCTCCTAGATAAAATTTGTCGTATATGTCTGTTTGTTACTGATAAACATAAATTACATTTTATTTGTTGTGCGGTTGCATTACTAGGAGAGACTAACCGGAATATCGATGAGCGCTGCTTTCGAGTTAGTTTTTGATTACTTCCCTTAGTGCGATTTTTGGCGTAGAAATTTCCCAACTTTATAAAATTGTCGATGGGATCATTTTATTTTCTTAGCTGTGGCTGTGTTTGAAAATCAAACCTCTTTATAACAATTTATTTTTGTTTTTTCCTTCTCGAATAGAAATTTAGCTACGGCATTTTTATTAACTGATATGCATACTTCGATAATATATATATTTAACAATAAATAAACTTTTGAATATGTTTAGAGACTTTTTTACTGTGAAAGATAATGCCTGATTTCGTACGATGCCTATCTAATTCTGTGGAATTATAGAAATTTCTAAATTCTTCCCCTACACATCTAACAGTCTTGATTTTGACAAAATAATGTCTCTGCTACTTCTTTACGTTCAGAAATGTAATTCTAGGTAATACCCAACTCATACTGTTGCTAAATATTTATAAGGGACCTACAAAATTATGTGGAACTATGGAAATATCGTTGAGTGTATTGGTAAGTATTTTTATTATATTCCAAGAAGTTTTAGCTTTATGTGACATAGCAATTAAATTCTCGAAGTGTGTTTTTTAGGCTTCTCGGAATGGCTCTTTTTTACAAGTGCGTGGAATAACGCAGAATGATTAATTGATTTGCAAAAATCATATAAGACATTTATATACGATTCGCGTCTGACTTCTGAGCTGTACCAAGAATACATTACTTAATCTCAATTTTTTAATATGGGAAACAAGTATTAAAGTGTCGTCATCGTTAAATTGACACGAAGAAATTGGGAGGAGAATTTTCGTAAGCACCTGGTGAAAAATACATATCTAAAGTGACTAAAGATCGAAAATATTGGACTATTTTTTGAAATTATGTCTAAATTTTTTAACGTAAGATTTCTTTTAATTTGGGAAACAGCGTGTAATCACTAGGGGCCCGATCCGGCGAATATGGCGGTATATACGTGTAGCTGGGAGCATTATCTTGATGGAGCAGCATACCGTGCCTTAACTTTCATCGGCGTTTCTCTTTAATATCGTCTCGCAATTTAAAAATCAATTTTGCGTAGTAGGTCTCTGTAATGCTCTGTCCCTTTTGCAAATAGTCAGTCAGGATGATTCGTTGAACATCCCAGAACACAGACAGCAAAACCTTTCAGCAGGTGGCACGACCTTAAATTTCCGTGGAGGAGGAGAACCGTGATGTTTCCATTCTCTGCTTTTTCACTTTGGTCTCGGGATCATAGTGGTACACACATGCCAATTAAGAAAGTTCTGTTTGTTTGCTTAATACCTTTCCAAATGACGCTTACAAATCAATACCCAACTTCTTTTTTGATCAATGGTTAACATTCGGGACACCTATCTAGCACTAATTTTTTTCAGAGCTAATTCTTTAGTCAGTCACCACATGATATGATAAGCCAGTATCTTCCACAGTATCCCTGATGTGCACTCATTGGTTTTGCATTACGATATCGTGTACCCTTTTAATGTGTTTATCTGTTGTTAGCGTTATCGGAAGACCACCGGTATATTGGTTTTCACAGGATGTTCTTCCGCATTTAATTCCGACACCCGCGTTTGACTATATTATAAGAAACTGCAGACTCACTAATAGTTGCCATAACGTCTTTATGAATTTGAATTGGTGTCATGCCCTTTTTCTGGAGGTATTTTATTACGGTTCTTTGTTTTACAGATCTACAAATGTCAGTTAATTAAATGTCAAAAACAAACTAACGAAGTAAATTATTAGTGGGGTGATACAAGTTCTAATGTACTTTCTGATGGCAGGTAACGCTGTTGTTTGTTGACTACTGATGAAATCTGTATGGTTTTATGTAGACATGTTTGAGAAGCGAGGCTGAAAGTCATTTTACTTCTGCTGCTTGTCAGGTTTGGTTGTTGAATTTTTCTTCTGATATTTATGTTTACCTTTTAGTTACATTTAGTTAGTGTTTTAGTGATTAATATAGTACAGATTTTTATTTACAAACATTTTATATTAGAATTTAAATTGTACAAAATTAATGTATAGAGTAAGTCGTTTTAAGGTTATGTACATATATTGTCAATTAATCATATTTCTCAAATAGCGATGCCCCCCATAAAGTGTGGTGTCACTAATTGTGAAGATGGAGTAAAATAAATAAATGTCGACAGATTTAAAAAATGAACAAACGCTATTCATAATCCAATATTGACAACCCTGCCTCCAGATAGTGCACTGTATACCGTTGTGCATACTGTGTTATAGATTTTAATTTACTTTCTTAAGGTAGAGGGCATAAAACGCAATTGTGATTTCATGTTATTAAGTTGTCAATCTCTACTAATATCTCTTATCTTTGACATTAATCAAATAACCAATTAGAAGTAGGCGAGGAGTGGGGCATGAGGATCCGCCCTCGTAAATAAATTCAGAATGCGTAATTGTTCGCAAAGTATTATATACAAAAATTCAAATTACGTCAATTAACTACCCTATTAGTAACTTACCCTGTAACATTTGCAATGGTGTACTTATGCTTATGTTTCGAATATTTTCGAAAATTTAAAACGTATTTACTTCTCTTTATGCATCTAGGTACATATTCTAACTGTAGCTAACGGCACAACAAACATTTAAGGAGGACGTAAGCGCTACTAATTTCATTATCTCTGCTTTTTACCTTCTCCCGTTAGACGTTGAAATTGTATTCCCCCCCGTAGGGCGTTTTTTTTTAATTCGCCAATTACGTTTACATTAAAGGCGCATTAAAAATTTAGGTCTTCGTTTCAGCGGCATTGCCGGCGGTGTATGCTCTGTGCGAGTCGAATCAATCAACTCCGAGATGATTTCCCACGAGATGGGTGACTCTCACCGCCACCACCGCCACCACCGCCTCCTACCCCAGATGCTTCCTCCATTGAAAGGAGGAATTTTTTTCGCATCTTACCTCCTCTCCCTGTTCTATTCTGACGACCGGAGGCACTCAACGTGAACGTTAAATGGTAATATAACATAAAACGAGGATAATTACGTAAAATGGGCAAAAAATTTAATGCAGTGAGATAGAAGCGTGCGGAAATCTCAAGAAGACGATGCTATGAAAAATGGAATTTATATATACTTTTTTATGAATGCAAGCGACGCGCTCCCTTTAATGGAAGGGCAACGTTACGACGAGACTTCTGCTCTAATTGCGTCCATTTACTTAAAAATTACGACAATGTTGTGAGTTAATTCCGCAGTAAAATTCTTATTTTGTTTCGAGTTTACAAGATGCCATAAAATTTTTCCTCACAAGATCTTCCATTTGTACAACATTAATTTAGTTGAACGCGGTATAAATAAATAATGTTGCAAAGTTGTTTTATATAGAGAATAGCAACTGAACAAACTCAAACGAAACAATCTTCAAAGTTCGAATTTAAGGCGGCCTCTCGTTGCGGTTTGCTTTTTTTGTATAACCATGAGTGGGGCTTTTAACCCCAATATATCAAAATCCTTAAAAATATATTTATGTATTATAATGTACCACAAGATATAAAGAACCAAGTCGTTATATATATCTTCTAACTGCTGCTACTTTCGCAGTTCTTATTCGCATTCAACAGAAGATGAAGTGGATGCTTTGCTGCTGCTGATTATAATTAAGGAAATAATAACCAGAACACGTCATAAGCAGACACTACAGTGATGGATAAAAAAATAGGTGGAAAGTAAGTGGTAATAGTTTTAAGCTTTTGATTGTTTACTGCTTATGACATTTGGTGGTGGATGGTCGCAATTAAATTAGTTAAAATAAGTTTTATAAAGTAAAGTTAACCCAAAAACTGTAAAGGTAAGATCAATTTATTACCAAAATATGTATAAATATTATAGTAATTATCTATTATACTTAGATAAATTGGGGTGAAGTAAACATTGTTCGGAGGTAGAACGAACCATCATTAGAAGATTGCGTACGGAAGGAAAAACGATTATTGAAATTGCGAAAGTATTAAATCGATCTCCAAATATTATCACTAGAGACCGGATTATATGCACTTTTCATATAATTTGGTCTCTAATGATCACCAATGCCCTCAAACCGCATAAGCATTTCCAGAAACGAGGACGACCGAGAAAAACAACTCCAAACATGAATCGTTGTATTACTAGACTAGTAAGAGAGCATCCACTTGTAAGCTCCGTATCAATTGTAGAAGAAATGGATGTGGATATTAGTGCCCGTGAATAATTTGCACGGCAGAGTCGCAAGTAAGTTTCCACTATTAAGCAAAAAATTATATTGCAGCCAGACTGATGCTTGCAAGAGCTTGTACGGAATGGAAAGTTGAAAGATGGAGATATACTATGGAGTGACAAAACGAAAATAAATTTACTCAGATCTGACGTCAGAGCTTACGTTCGTCGGCCAGTAAATAAAGAACTGTCCAAAGAAATTTATAGAGATATTATGCAAGATGTTATATTTCCGTATGTCGAGGATAACCTGCCGCTAATTTGGATATATCAACAAGATGACGATGCTAAACACACTTCCAAGTGTGTCAAATAGTGGTTTATCGAAAATAATATTCGAATTTGGTGTGGCCGGCTTAATCTACGGATATGAATCCAATAGAGACCTATGGAAGTGAGTTAAGGATTCATTGCGGCACAAAAAATTTAAAAATCAGAATGAACTATGGCAAGATATTTAAAGAAACTTGGTACGCTATACCACTTGCAACATGCCAGTGGTTAGTTAATTCTCTGCCTAACAGGTGCCGTTATATAATATGTAACAACAGCCACGCAATAACATAGCATACATTACATTATTACATACTGACCAACCAGTTTGAAGTACGTGCTACATTTATTGGACTTTTATGACTTATATCTATTAGTTTATCCAAGAAGAATTTATCGTTTTCTGTTTTTTAGTTAAATCTTTGATAAGCAATTAATATTTATGTTTTTTGTTACTAAATAAAGACCATTTTCATTTTGAAAACCTAATGTAGCTTTCTATTACCTTATTGCAGAATATTTTCCTTTATACTGACATTCTACCTATCTTTTGTCTACCACTGTATATAACTGGATTATCCAAATTTAAATCAGGTCGCCAATCAACCAATGAAAAACGTTTTGTGAGGTATGATACGTTGATGACGTAATATTCAACCATAGTTGCTACTGCATCTGTTAGCCGCATTAGCTATAGTTACCTTTCTTCATTTCATAGATTCGCCTTTGGTACACAGTACTGCATATTATAATAAGTAAAACGGTTCAGTTTGTTTCCTCTTAGAGGCGAAATTAATGTATCCAATGTACCAACCCTTGCTTATTAACACAGTCAAATATATTGCTTCTTCAACGAAAAAATTCTTAACGGTACGTTAGTTCCACTTCTGTTCAAAGAATTTGTTTTGTCGAACTATTTTGGCTCCGAATGTTATATTGGCCGAAAATATATTCAAGAGCCAATTTAAAATGTATTAAAAAGTCAACTTATTTCTGTGTACAGACATTTATTTTCCAGGGTAATTTGTCCTTATACGAAGGACATGCTATTAAATGTTTTTATCCGTGCGCAGTACCACTCCCTCTAAACGAAATTTTTCGCGATGGCATGATCTCGACGGGCCTGTCGCTGTTCTTTTATGCGAACAAAAACATCCGTTCCAGAGGAAACCGCGTTCGAAGTTCGAGTTTCCATTAGTCGAACTACGGGACGAGTCAAGAGGTGAACGCCGCGACCTTTTCCTGTTTCGGAATTCTCCTCTTTGTTGACTTGCTCGGCATGGTGGTGGATTTTCCATGTCCGGAAACCGGATTTCGACTTTAGAGTTCAGCCAGTTCAAGCACACGAGCGGCGCCTTGCTAGGGGAAAATCGCGAGATTTTCCCGCGGTGTTTGGCTTCGTAGAGAACTTTCTGTTTATGCTCGATGAATAATGGAAGTTTTAGTTGGGAATGGTTTTGTAAGGAACACTTAGGTTTGTATTTTTACTGCCTATCATTAGTAATGTGTCTCTTAAAAGTGGCAGGATTTCAATGAAAATTTGTATATATGTGGAGATTGATGTAGGTGATAAACGAATAAAATTTCAAGGAAAATATTGCGCATCTAGGCGTGCTTCTGATAAGATTATCAGTTTTCTCTTGTGATGTTGTATCCCAAATGACTTGGATTCTATGCTGAAGGGTACACAAATAAACAAAAGCAGAAAGAACAAATGGATCTCAAAGAAGGACGGCAACGAGAAAAAGGACCAATAGGCGACAATAGGAAAACAATTAGCGGAGTAGCAAATGAAAAATACCAAAGTACTTCTAAAACCAACAACCACAACCAAAAGCGCAATATTGACTAAATTCCAGGACGTAAGCATTATAAAAGTCGATAAAATTATAAACCATACATTCGCAAAGCACCTGGATTTGATGGAGTAACAAATGACCTAAGAAAAGACAATAACTATATATTAGTACATATATTAGCAAAACTAATAAGCACCATGAGGGCGACCTGAAATGTTTCCGGAATTGACAAGAGAAACACGGTATTGGTGTGGTTTTTAATTTTTATTTTTCGATGAAGTCTCCTCGAAGATCAATACACTTTTTCAAACTGTGCTCCAGTCTCTTCAAGTCGTCGGAAAAGTGAGATGTTTCGAAGTCTGCAAAATAGCCACCTGTAGCGGCGATTTACCTCAAATGAGGAGGTCATTTGAGGTAAATCTCTTGCCTTCCAGTGTTTTTTTCAGGTTTGGGAATAGGAAAAAGTCGCTGGGAGCTAGGTCCAGTGAATGTGGAGGATGAGAGAGTAATTTGTAGCGCAACTCATTCAATGTAGACACGACGATGCGGGATGAATGAGCCGGTGGATGATCGTGGTGAAAAAGCACTTTTTCCGTTGCAAACGAGGCCGTTCTTCCCTTCTGCCGATAGTCGATGAGAATCACACCTTGGGAATCCCAAAAAATGGTCGCCGTAACCCTTTCGGCCAATGGAACGGTCTTTGTTTTCTTCGGAGCCGATTAGCTCGGAAAAGTCCACTGCTTCGATTGTTCCTTGCTCTCCGGTATGTAGCGGTGGATCCAAGTCTCATCCACGGTTACGAAACGCATGAAGAAATCCCTTGGATTGTGTTGGACCCGGGCCAGATACTCCTTCGAAACGGTCACTCCATTTCGTTTTCGCTCCGGCGTGAGCAAACGCTGCATCCATCGCGCCGAAAGCTTTTCCATACCCAAAATTTCGTGTAGGATATGGCCAAAGCGTTTTTCTGAGATGATTGGTGTTTCTGCTATCTTTTTGAACTTCAATCAACGATCGGCTAACACGAAATCATGAATCTTGTCGACCATTTTATCGTTCGTAGCGGTTTTTGGGCGCCTACTGCGTGGTACCTCACTTGTGCTTGTACGAACACATTTTAACTCGATCACCCAGAAAATGATGGAATATATCCGCCATGAACCTCTAGCAGAATATTTCGAATTTCCGTGGCCGTTTTTTCACCCATCCAGAAGTGTTTTATCACTGTATGAAATACGATCTTATCCATTTTTGCGAAACCGCCTTGGTTACCCTTGCCGACCAATGAATCCAGTTCAACCTTCGTGCGCCATCTCTTGCCAATTCCGGAAACATTTCAGGTCGCCCTCGCACGTTAAAAACACAGAAATACCCAGATTATATGAAGCGAACAATCATTGTTCCTATCTTAAAAACTAATAATAATAAAGGGGAACTACAAAACCGCTGGACTATCTCGTTACTCCCATCATTAAACAAAATTCTGGAAAAAACTCAAACAAGATTTTCAGATAATGTATTAAAGAACAATATCGTATACCAACAACAATATGTATTCCAAAAGAATTCAAGAGCGGCATTTGCAGCATGTAGCAACTGTACCTTTTCAATTTTGCTCCTTTTAGGTACATCATTGATTTATCGTTTTTGTTTACATTTCCGATTGCATGATGATAGAACTTAAAATTTAACAAATCTTATCGAGATGAAAGTCGTTATTATTGTTGGATACAAAAACATTTATTATACTTACATTATATTATATAATTACGTAACATAACCAAAATTATTCAGTTGTGCGTTCAAGCAAATATGTTTGCTCATCGAACTTAGGATCAACTAATTAATATTTGCATAGTAATGTGGTATCCTCGCAGAAAATTTTTAGGGATAGCGAAGGGTCTAAAATATGTAGGCGTTGTACCCCTGAAACACTATGAAAAGCAATTCGTAATTTGTCTAGATAACATATGGTGCACTGTCTATATACTGGGTGCCTGAAAGCCTTCTTCAATTTGTTCTATTCACTGCGTGAACACATTCGTTGAGTGGGGAATAATAGGTACGCCAATTGCTTGGAAATTTAGTCTCCATGCAGCGTTTTACGGGAGCGTATTGTTTGTGCGAGTTTTACAAAAATTTCTGAGATGAGGCGCATTTTCAACTTAATGGTCATGTAAACAGGCAGAATTACGGTTATTGGAGTTGAACGAATCTAAAATAGAAGCATGAGAGGCTGCTTCACTCGCCAAAAGCTACTGTTTGGGCTGCAATATCGGAACAAGAAATTATTAGCCCGCACTTTTTTTAAGATGACAGAGGTCGTACAGTAGCCGCAAATTCCGAGCGATATGTAGAGATGATTAACAACGTTTTTGCGCTAGCTTTGCAAAATTTTAATGGTTTCAATCGGAACACTTGGTTCCAACAGGATGGAGCGACATCTCACATGTTTAACGTGTTCTTACCTGTTGTTCGTGAATTTCTCCCTGGAAAATTGATATCCAGACGCAGTGACATAAACTGACCAGCATGTAACCTCGACTTGACACCAATGGATTTCTTCTTATGGGGCTACCGTAAGTCAAAGATATACAACAGCATTCCTCACTCTCTGAATGAATTAAAAGAGAATATTCGAAGAGAAATGGCGGCTATCATGAAGAATATGTACCTAGCAGTTCTTGAAAATTTTGCTTCATGTTTAGAAGAGCGCCAGCAACATAACGAAACATATTTAAAAGACATAATTATTAAAGAATTAATTGCTAAAGCCTATATTCTAAAATAAAATAAGCATTTATTTATTAAACCTATCCATTATTTGATTAAATTCTTATTATCTTGAAAAGAACTTTTGGGACATCCTGTATTTACTGTTACTAATAACTACACAGGATGTTCGCCAATTCGTTCCCGTTTTAGAAGGGATAAGGATAAAAGGCTAGAAATCGCTCTAAGCACAGAGAGCTAGACATGTGGAACACATACGGCACAAATTTCACACCGTCACGTCTTCCTCCGTTAAAATTACGGTGCAATAAAAGCTGGAAGTAGATTTGAATGAGCTCGCGCGTACTATTGTGTCGGAATAAGCCTTTATTTTAGCACTAGCGGCGGTTTCCTTTTTCCCATCTACCCATTCCTTTTATGCGTATTTTTGGTTTCGGAGGATCCGGTTTCGTTCGTAACGGATTGGGAATGGGGGATTTAAGTTCATTACCTATATCGGTGTAACGAAATAAAGGAGAAGAAGGTTTTACGATTTCCCGATGAGGATATTCGGGGCGATTCCGTTTACGGTGCTGTATAAAAGCTGTATCGGCGTTGAGCTTATCAAGCTCTTGCATGGCGAGGATTTCATTTTACGAAGTCGCATGAATGCGGAATTGAAATCTTTTAAATCGTTTAGACGGTTAGTCGTTACGAATTTAGGAGGTATAGTGTAAGGAATACCTGCATAGTTATTAGCTGTTTACTCCATATAGATTTACAACATTAAAACAGTTAGTGCCTTTGGAGACACTTTAACACTACAGAAAGGGAACTCTTTCTGAAGAACTAAAAAACGCTTTCATACATAATAATTACTAGATATTACAGTAATGAAACGTTAAAAAGGTACTGAACCGTATTACGTGAAATTTAGTGTTTATGCATAAAAGAATTACAGTAATACACAAAAATATTCATACATATCACAGTAACTAAATTAAAAATACAAATCTATAGACACTGATTATCTTTTATAACAGATTTATTAATAAATGTAATGTTAATTATCGAAATAAATAATGAATAATGCGGTCTACAGAAGTCTTCATACAATTTCAGATATTAATCAAAGTACGCTTGTGTCAACAAAATTCAGGTAAGTGACATGCCTAACAATTGCTTTTAGTGTTGCTGATGTTTCTTGAGCTTATGCAATAGGTGAAATTGTAATTGTTGTTGATTATGAGTAATAAAAGGAAAGAAACAGGTATTAAAAGACGAAATCTAATTTATAAACTCCAGGAGTATGGAAGGTCTTTTGGTGAAATCGCTAAAACTAAGAAAAAAAGACTGCAGTACAATTGACTATCAAAAAATATAAAGAAAATCTGTTTGTCAATATTGCTGATTATACAAAGAATGCCTTTAATTTATATTTGAATCAATGTTTATCTTATACTATGAAATACCAAAATGAAACTATTGATTTTTGGAAACGACTGCTATATCTGTTCCAAGCAGACACAGAAAAACACATCTAAAGAAATGCCTAAAAATAAGCTTTCCTCGTGGTATTGGCGAAATTATTCACGAGAAAAGCAATGCGAAGTGACATAGAATGCTAACACACGGACATGTTACTGCCTACCCAGCGTCATCGGCGTGGTTTCGAGCGGTTTTATGGTGGACACATTGTCATTCCCTCTGTGCTACTATCGCCATATCTAACCCTATGTACTGTTCTTGGTGTGGGCGTCCTCTCGGGACTAGCAATCCATGTATTGCTCGAGAGAAGGGTGGGAAATTGCACCCGTTTCTTCTCGCTGTGTCTGACTTTGCAGACAAGTGTTTCATTTTTTGGTACTAGTTAGCGCCAAGGACGATCACTTGAATTATAAGGTTAGTAAATGACAATGTGTCGAGCATAATACCGCTCGAAATCACGCTGATAACGCCGGGTAGGCAGAAACATGTCCGTGTGTTAGCGGTTTATGTCTCTTCACCTTGTCTTTCTCTTAAATGATTTCACCAATACCATGAGGAAAGCTGTATTTAACAGAGATAGAAAGTCTTAGTATGCAGATATCTATGGAGAAGACAGAATCAGTGGTCATAGCAAAAGAACCTATTAAATGTAAATTGGATGTAAATGATAAACTCATTCGTCAGAGCATGCAATGCAGGTACTTAGGAGTTGAGATAACAAGCTCCAAAAATTTACAGCAGAAAGTTAGAGCCCAAATTAATAAAACGTCAAAAATCTCTGGCTATTTGAGGGAGCTCATATGGAGGAATAAATCTATGTCTGCCGAAAGTAAAGTTCGCATGTATAAAATAGCTGTGAGCCATGTATCCATACATGCATCGGAAACTCGAGGAGATACAGCAAAAGTGAAGAACATGATGAGGGCAGCAAAGATGAAGACACTGAGGACTATTAAGGGAGTGAGTTTGAGGGATTCAAAAAGCAAAAAGCAAAGTGATAAGAGGAGAACCCCAAAATTCAAGACATAGTACGGGTTTGCAAGGCCGATACGACGATTTTTGACGAACCACGTCGATGGCAGAAGGTCGATGGGCAAAATGAGCAAAGGCTGAAAAGCAGAACTCTAGGAAACCTCCCAGTCGACCTCCCAACATGTAGTGCGAGAGCTGGATATTTGCTTCGCAAGAGGCCGAACGATATTAAGGAGAGTAGAAGAAACAAGAGCAAGTTTTAGGACAAGGGAAAGAAGAACATTGAAATTTGTTGAATTAACAGAATTATTTTTCTCAGTGAATGAACTACACATGCAATATCTAACATGGTAGGGAATCTCTCTTTTAACAAGTTGCTTGTTTTAATAATATAAGCTATGACATCGTTAATAAACAAGAGAGAGTATTTTTACATTTTGTAATAACAAAAATGTAAAATATAATCTATACTGGCCACAATTGTCGTAGAATTTACACCTACGTGTTTTAGTACTTAGCATTAGAAATTATTCTGCTGCTGTAGGGCAACAACAAGCAAATAGCATTATATAATTCACAGCTGCCGCAGTAAACCTCACACAAATTAATAATTTATTGGAATGCAGCGTTTCAAGAGCACGTGCACTCTCACTGTCAACCGTGTTACCGTCTGGACTTTATTACGACACCTGTGAATTATACAACCACACAGTTCTTGCAATCGTTGTAGCATTATATGTGTATATATACACGTACATACCATGTCTTGAATTAAATTTTCATTTAGCGTAGCCTATGATTTTCATTTAGATTTGGGAAAACTGTGAAACAGTAATGTTTCTCGAAAGTCAAACTTTGACTGTCATAGTAAAGTCAATATTACAATAAATAATCTAATTGATAGGACGACTTTTCAATTGACTTTGCCATGACTTTTGTTAAAGTTTGACTTTCGAAAAACGTTACTGTTCCACAGTTTTCCTAAACTTAAATGAAAATCGTAGGCTACTCTAAATGAAAATTTAATTCAAGGCGTGGTATGCGTATGTACACTAGGGTGACAAAATAAAATAGACACTAGATAAAGCGGTATAAATATGTAAACAGCTAAATTCTAAGAACGAATTAAGAACTTTCTCTTGTCATTTGGGTAGGGATAGATGTATCGCAAGGAATTCGTCATAGTTTAGTATCGTTACAACTATGCCTCGTTTACAAGGTTCGAGTGATATTAGCGACTTCACCCGGGATCGCATCATTGGCCAGAGCGAACGCGGCGCTTCGCAACGTGAAATAAGTTAATAAGTATAATTTTCAAATATTCCGTTGTCCCCACAGTTAACCGTGTGATTACACAATTTAAACGCAAGGAAAAACCAACAGTGGGGTCGAGACTAGGTCGTGCCGGACCTTCTGAAAGAGTACAGCTGAGCTTGCGACAACTTCACAGAAAAGTTAGCGCAAATTATGCGGAACGCAGCGTTCCGCATAATTAATTAATTTGTGTGAGTGGAGTTTACTGCTATACCTGTGAATTGTACATCCACACAGTCGTTGCAATCGTCACAACGAGAATAGAATCTTTTTTTTAATTAGTAGGTGTCTATTTTATTCTGTCACCCTAGTGTACTTGGTATATACAATTTCGGATGATTGATTGATCATGTATCTTTGTAATGGTCTATTTTGCAAAGAATGTTTCAAAAAGCGACTTAACAACTCTTCTGAAAAGAATATATGACCCACTTAAAAGTTTAACGGAGGTCATTTTCAAAGCCTTCGATTTCTGGCAGCATTTCAGTATATCTGAGTAAGATTTACAATACAGTATATTATCGTTGATAATTAAAAGGCAGACATGTGCTTTCATCAAATCTTCACGAGAATGTTTAATAGGAGGCATCAGAAGGAAATGGAAATAAAATGCAGAAATTGTAATAAAGGAGAAAGAAAAGTAATACTCTTAACCACACGAAAGAAATGTAAATAAGAAACATGATTCGATAGAGACTACTCAGCAGTAAATAAGAAGCTAATACTAAATCTAAAAAATAATAATAAAGCATCAAAAAAAAAATAAATTATCAAAGATGTGACAGAAAGTACGCTCCGTCGATAAAAGATTGTACAGACCTGATTATTCCAATCCCATTACTTTATTTAATGCCTTTCTGATGTAAATCGAATATGTCCAGGCGCCACTATGGAAACTTCAACTGGAAGAACGTATGCTGCTCATCGCTATACTTACTATAACAATTATTATTATTTGAACTTGTTTCAAGATTATGGAAAATATAAATAAACGTTTGTAGACATCGCGTTTTCGTTTTTCAGCAGAACTCGATAGGCTTTGTAGTTAAACGAGCTCTCTAATTTTTACACGCTTTATAAGCAATTATTTGGGACTTAATTCACCATTTAGGTTATAGAAGTTCTACTCATTTCTACTACAAAGCAAATGATACGATGTGTAAGCTTCCGAGTATATTTCAGCAAATTGCTCTTTACTACAACGAAGTGTTTAACGTTGTTAAGTGTTTAGATACGTCGCGCCATCTATCTAACGTATCACAAAATCAAAATTGAAGCGAACAATTAAATTATCTCAGAGAATATTATATCCCGGCAAATATGTATATATGTACATATATATTTACCTAGAACTTCCTTTAATGTTAAACGACCCATTTTCGACGCATTCTACCGCTACCCACACATGGTTCCTTACATTTTCTCTCATTCCTCCGCATCCCTTCGCTAAAGGGAAAGATTTTGTTGCTCAAACGTAATGTAGTCCCTTTCATCTGGGTAAAGTGCGGCACGAGCATCACTTAGCGTCAATAGGAGATGGTGGTCTGTTCCTCTGTCATTTCGAGTTCTCCGCTTTCGTGCCGAACGACGACGCGTGAAAAATGTTGGCGACGATGCTTACCGGGAAAAAAGGAATAGCTTTCAACAAATTCTGCTCGTTTTCGGGCATAGCTTGCGTCATACTTTATAAAAAAGAAATATGACGTAGTGTAAAATGTTTAATAAGTATGTTTGACAATAGACAATCATATTGTATAGAAGTACATATACGTGGAAGCTTCTTTATTTACGTAGAATAAAGTCTTTATGAATGTAATTTATACACAACATATAGTTTTATGGTGCACAGTAACAATGAAACAACTATTTATTAAGTATAAATGTTAAAATAAGCAAAAATAAAATTAAAGAAGGAAAAGTATGTATGTACACTACTGTCCATATACATGGAGACGATTGTAATGTTGACATTTTCTTTGATTTGAATTGAAATGTACAGTTGGTTTGTAGTCATATTTACTAATAGATGTTTGACAGTCCGAAAACAACGTTTAACAATGAAAAAGAAATAGGCAATATTACAACATTTTAGTTTAAAATAATTTCTCGTTAACATTTTTGTAATTAGAGATTGCCCTGCTAACTCCTTTTTTCGAATTCTTCGGTTCCATCCAACACACACTGAATCTATTGGCGACAAATATGCAGATTGCAATGGTCAAATCATCCATATCAGCTTGTCTTTTCTCTCGAGGGACAGCAAATAAGTGCTATATATTCAGAATCAGAATATCTAATGAAGCTGCAGTGATAGCGAAACATGTTATAGTAACATTGTGATAAATATATTGAAAATTTTTGTAAAATATTTGAGTTTTACTTCTTCGCCCATTATTCAATATATCAACAAGTATCGGCCGACTCAATCGATATTAACAAAATGAGTGTTTCGTTATTTTTTTGGAAGATAAAGTTAGACTAATATATAATCTTTTTCGGATAACCCCCCTTACGCAGGATCCTATTTACTTTGATCAAATCACTAACAGCCGTACGATCAAAGCAACAATAAGTCATTACGCTACTTCCGCCATGATTCACAGTAGGAACCATACATTCTTCCTCCAGTCTGCCGTCTGGTAAATGATCGACGTTTTGAAACAATGCTTTGGAATTTGGATTCATTTGTCCACAATACTATTATTCTAGGAGGATCTAATCCTTGTGTTGCTGTCGTATTTTCTTCTTTTGTTGTTTCAGCAACGGTTATTCCACAGCCATTCTTCTCCTTAGACCTGCTATGAGATGCTTCTGCTTAATTGTTGTGTAAGACATTGATGTTTTTCTTGAAATATTAAGTTATTGAGTGATCTCTGAGGCGGTGAGAAACCTGTTTGCGGTTGTCGCTGCTTTATTTCGCTCTGACCGTTTTCTATTGGAAAGTGAATCTGTTTCCTGCATTCTCTTAATGGTCATAAATACTCCGTTTTTAATACCTGTACTTTTTTAACGATTTATGCTACTAAACACTCTTCACCACGTAATGTTATATAGACCTGGAAATGGAGAAGAAGATGGGTTACGAGTTAATACGTTTCTGTAAATTGAAAGTTGAGAAAATAGCAAAAGAATAGGAAAAGTTACAAATGACAAATTTCAGAAGATAAGAGGAAAGTACAAAGAGATGGATACTATTTAATACAACTCTTATAGATAGAGCTAAGACTATATGTGGCACAAATAAGATAAATAATTATAAAAGACAAACTTCATGGTGGTCTGATGAAATTAAGAACCAAGTGAAAATAAAAAGGAAGGCATGGTACGCTTATTTAAATAGTAAAAACGAAGGAAGGTATGAAATACACAAAGAAAACGAAATAAGGTCAAGATCGCAGTAATGGAAGCGAATCATGGAAAGAATTCGGACTACAATTAGAAAAAGATAGTAAAGAAAACAAAGAGCTGATTATCAAAGTACTCAAAAATATGAGAAGTGACAGAAAAGTTAATTCGACAGCATTAAAAGACAAAGAAAGACAAATATGTACCCACAGATAGAAAAATGATTACAACCCGCTGGAAAGAATATTTACAAGATTTGCTGACTAGCCCAAGGCAAACAACAACACAGGAAATGGATAACCCAAGCGACGGTTGGGATAATGCAAGCAGAGCATACAAAGAGGAAAAAATCGCAGAACAACAACTAGAGAAAGTAATAAAAAGATTAAAAACGGGAAAGCGCCAGGAGACGATGGGGTACCACCCAATGCAGCTATTGTTGAATATTTATAATAACGTTTGGGAGAATCCAAAAAGATTGGAGTTTGAGCCTAGTAGTACCAATTTACAAAAAAAAGGTGACAACAAAGATTGCAACAACTACCCAGGAATTATGTTACTTAACATGGCAGTGAACAATTGCTGGGAAAGATGTTGAGACAAGTAGTAGAACCGACATTACTAGAAGCACAAAGTGGATTTAGAAAAATAGACGTATAAAGACCCTATTTTTACATGAAATCGCGCTATAAATTTATCAAAATACAATTGAAATGTATAATACAGGATGTCAAATTTTATTTTTTCTAGTCGTCACCATATATGTGGACGGTACTGTACGTAGCTACACATTCAAAAATCTGAACGTAACGCAACACCATATTCAAATTCTTTTGTCGCTCCCTAGAAAATACTGAAAATTCCTTTTTTGTAATAATAACCAAAGATAACGTATATAAGTTACGTTTAAGAAACATGAATGTTTTGCAAAATAACATGAAAAGTAACTTTGTATGCAATATTATCCCGTTGCAAAAGCAAACTTCATATTTGACTCTTTCCTTCAAATATTTCATTAATAAGAACCGATGATAATTGAAACTTAGGAAATGGCCTTAGGATTTCAATTGCTTTTCGAATTTTCTTTATGCCCAATTAACTTGAAGCTACATTTCGTTGCAAAAATGATCCTAATCTCATTCTCTAATTTCTTATACTGGTTTATTCTAACAATAAAGAGGCTTAAAGTTAAATTCCAGAAACAGTTCGTTTCTTACTTAGTCTGGCCGTGAAAGCCTACGTATTTATTTCAACAACCTCTACGGAAAGGAAATTACTCTTAAAACCTTATCATTTTCTAAACTGCGTCATAACCTTTCCAAACTCATTTGTACCTTAAATTTTCTCTGTCGCTGTTGAGACAAGCAAATAATTTCCAATTCTTTCAAAATTCCTCATCATATATTTACTCTAGCTTCCCAAAATATCTTTCGCCGCACCGGCTTCGTGAACGAATTCAACATACATGCCTAGATGTCGACATGATTTCACGATCGCTGTGGGTACAATTCCGGAAACAGTTCGTCTATTATTAAGGTTATACTGTTACCGCTGCGTATTAAATTCTTGTCTAATTTTCTATCACTAGTTCTTTTATGAAAAATAAATTATGAACGAAAGTAAATGAGATTCATGATTTTTAATTGTTTTTTTTTAATCATGATTTTTGTCAACCCTGAATTGGAGGCTCTTTACAGTTGTTTAATTTTCTTTTTTGTAATAACTAAATTCCATTTCACATTCCATTTTAGATCCACCACAACAAAGCACAAGTTGATTTTACAGCTTTTACGTATCAAAGCTGAAAAATTGCATCTTCCGCGTTAAGGCGTTAAACCATGCCCGCAAAAGCTGTGACGCCCATTATCGAGATAATCGCCGGAGTCTCCGCGTTTTTGCGATGCACGACAGCTCCTCCACGCCGATATTCGAGAACGAACCACGTCGAGACCTTTACTGTTAACTGGAGCGTGTGCTCCGATTCCCGTTGGAAATTTACAGCGGAGGCCATTACCATAAAGACCCGTTCGGAGCTCTTTTGTTCGCAGGGCTTGCCTTTTAATATGCAGTCCCTACACGGGAGCCGCTTTTTTACAATTATCCCAAAGCTTACCACGTCTATTCAAGCTGTATACTATATATGTACCACATGGTCTCTGGTAAAACAGAAAGCTTGTACAGCATAACTCTAAAAGAGGATAATAGACGCAAGAGTTGTGAATGGGAGAATGGAAAAACTAGCTAAGTATGTGTGTATGTGAAAGAGTTCTCCTTTAGATGGTACTCTAGTGTTGCAGTACATATTTAGGTACCTCTTCTAATATAAATGGATGTTTAGAGTGGTTGTTTTAGTTGTTTTCGGTTTTTGTATGAGGATTTAAATTTTTAAATATAGTTTTGAACTCGAATAGATAATGCAGTGGCAGAAATAAACTGAAACTGTTGTGTCATATACCCTAACATATGCGAACTTAGGATACACATATTGCAACACATATAACACTATAAAGAATATCGATAAACGATCGTTAAACTGATGTGTAGATGCACTTACATTAGCTCTGAATGGAGGGTCTTTTTATTAGATTTATCATTATCATAATACTAATAATTGCATGGGCTGTGATATGGCAAGCAATTTTTATTTAGCAGAAACGTATAACTATTCAAAGTTAATAATCGATAATAGTTTCAAAGAAAAAGAACAAAAGTATGGTGTTCCAAGCAGCTTGCAATTTATGCCGCAGAACTTCCAATGTTTGCTCAGAATTCGTTAAATTCTTTCCCCAACATGTTCTATAAGTGTTGGATAGGCGAAGGCCTGGGAGATCTGGATGGGCATGGCAAGATTTTGATATAGGCCACCTCGAACCTGTTTGGAAAAGGACTCAAACCTGGGATCACACCTGTTTTGTCCTGTGCATTAATGACTTGCTACCGCAGATTAATTTTTGCACTCTTGCGTATGCAGACCATAGAAAAAATTACTCCGAAAATTTTAGTACTAGTCATGTTAACCAATTCCAACGTAATTTGGACACATTTGTAAAGTAATTTAGAAACACGGCAATCACCACTAGTCTAAATATCAAGCCAATAGAATCAATCACAGAGGAAACACAGCTGGGATGGCTTGGATATAGATACAGAAAGGAGGAAGATTGAATAACAAAGAAGATTCTCGAATCCAAAGCAGAGGGCAAAAACAGAATAGATAGATGCCGAAGCACCTGGAAAGGACAGATGTATAGAACATTAGAAAAAAGAATTATAGGATGGATTGAAGCCAAATAACTGGCTCAGAACAGGAAACTATCGAAGACAAAATAAGAGAATGGTAGTCCGATACCGTAAGGTATAAAGGTCGTAGAATTAAAAAAAATAGTAAAGTGGCGCAGAACATATAAACTCAAGTTAAATGGATACTCATTCTAATTTACGGAACACCCAATCGTATTATGTTGATGATAAAGCCTCAAATTGCAGTACAACTAACATTAAAAAGGCATTCGTATATGTTGTAACCACGTGCGGAAACTACTTGGTACGTTTTAGTACATGACACATCCGCTTTTGAGTACCGTGTATTTTGCCACATATCGTACATACTGTCACAGGGTGATGGATGGGAAGATTTTTGTAGATGTCGTCCACCTTAGGCTTCAACGTGCTGCGTCTTACATATAATTTGCCTATATATATACATACTTAAATACATATTACACATTACAGACACGTACAATATACAGTATATGATAATACTTACTTATTTTAATATTTGTATATTATGCGATTCTATTTGTGTTTCTATTGTATATATGTGAAAGAAGTTCCACTACCTCATCAACATAATGCTGTGGCTCGGAAGAACACTAACTGAAATCTATTTCCATATGCTCCAGCACACCATACCATAACTCCCACATCTCGGTGCACACGCCCTTCAACACAATTCATAACCGGATTGTGTTGTGTTTACATTTGTTAGTGATCTCTTAAAAGGCAATTTCTGAGTCCGCCGACTGTGAGTGTGTGGTCTGTAACACGGTTTTTGAACACAAGGAATTCGACCCAGTCGAAATTCATCGTCAACTTGTAGAGTATGGTGAAAATGTAATGACAGATGTAATGGTGAAAAAGTGGGTTAGACAATTCAATGATGGACGAACCAATGTTCATAAGGAAGCACAGTAATGGTTTGGTTGAAACAGTTAATAAGCAAAAAAATCGTGAAAACAGACCGTCCACAATAAGAATGTTTAGTGATAAGTTTCGGCAAATTTCAAAAACAGTTTTGCATGACGTTGTCACAAATCGCTAAAATTATCGGAAAATGTGTTCCCATTGGGTTTCAAAAATTCTCACGGATGTCCACAAAACGAAGCAACTCGGTAGTGTTTTGACATTTGTTACCCGGTATAGTCTTGAGGAAGATGAATTTTTAATACAGTATTGTGGCCGGTGATGAAACTTGGGTTTGCCATGTAATTCCGGCATCAAAACAAGAGTCGATGGAGTGGAGGCACTCACAATTCTCCAAAAAGCAAAAATTCAAAACAATGTTATCACTACGAAAAATTATCTGCACAGTGTTCTGAGACAGACAAGGCATTCTGCTTGTTGAGTTCCTTTGCAGAGGTGAAACCATCAATGCGGAACGATACTGTAAAACATTGAGAAGTGTTCGGCGCGCAATTATGTTGCTTCATGACAACGCACGTCCTCATTTTGCTGGTGTCACTCAAAACCTTATTGAACAATTCTTGAACCTGAAGCGTAATTTTGGAAGGAGGCACTTTAACAGTGATAGGGACGTAAGAAACGATGTTCTGCAGAGGCTGTTCACTGGCGGCATTTTTCTATGAAGAGTGTATAGCAAAGTGGGCTTTCCGCTATGACAAATGTCTGAGCAATGGTAGCAACTAAATAGAAGGGTAATTTAAGAAATACTCTGTCGTCTCGAAATAAATTATGTTTTTAATAAAATGTTTTATGAGCTTTTGTTTTTTAAAATGGTACTTATTTTCCGAACAAGCCTCGTATATCTTAAAACAAAGTCTATATTTTATACCTTGGTCAGCACATTGACCGTATATGAAACCAATACAGAGTTTCTGGATGTGTAGAAATAGAGATCATAGAGAGGAAAACGTTGGAAAGGAAAATATGTGGGAAACACTTAAGGAGAAATGGATTGCTAGTTCTACAAAGTTTTATTAACAGTAAGAAGAATCTATCTCATGTGATCCGAACTAGAAGACAGATGATAAAATAATGCTAATTGAACTTCGCTTGAAGTACCAATTTATGCTTATCTTCTAAGTCAATCATTCTGTAGTTGACTTATTGTATATCTAATATTTTGTCCACAAAAGTAAAATTTCTATTTCTATTTAAAAGACAAATTTCTATTCAGGTTTTCGTATTGAAAAGTAGTAGCTATTTAGATGTAATTTTTCAGCGATTTTTACGTACTTATTATTTTGTCCGTCACTGTTTACTGAATATCTGAAATTAATTAATTCTTCCTTTCAGGTAGTCGATATTAAAAAAAACTTCAAGTTTAAGCCTCCTGAAATTAACAACTTTGAGGTATACCAAACTTTGTTTTCTAGTTTATAATGGATCATTTGCTTTTGCTCTCCGATTAAACCTCCAAGAAACGAACTTTAGAAATCAATCACAGAACTCTTTAGCTTTTTCGAAAGGTTAATTAACCGAATCCGAGCTCTCGTTGTTCGATACGCCTACACGTCCCGCGAAGGTTGTCAATCAATTTTATTTTCTATCGCATTTGATATATTGAAAACCAAACGAATACGTAGGAATTTTACGTTATTTATGCCCTCGATCCCCTCCTAATGATGCTTTTAAAGCCTTGTTTACAAGTTGAAGCGAGAGCTTTAGATGTGTGTAAACACATTTATTTCAAAACGATTGGATACGCAAAGCAAATAAAAAAGCTACGTCTCGACACACTGCAAATACACATACATATAATTTATCGTTATTTTATGCTAACGCGATCTTTTATTTTTAAAGATAAATTAGTGGAATGTAATGACTTGACATGAATATTGAAATTCCAATTGATTTCCTGTGAATTTAACGAGAATGACGTGTTGTTTGTGTCTTTAATATTTATCTGAGTTAAGTATAATTAATCAAGTTTTTGTTGTATTGCGTCGAGAATGATTAAACTTAGAAATAATAATTGCAAAATGTATTTGATATACAGTCCCTGTCAATTTTATTAGGGTCACCGTATAAATTTAAGCTTTTGTCTGCTTCCAACGCGATAATTTACAAATACAACTATAAAATTCGTGAATAGGGTTTACAATACCTATCTAAATACGTTCCCTAAATATCTTTCTAAGAAATTGAGAAAGTGCCAGATAACAACATCTTGCCTATTATTATCCCCCTCATGAATCATTCTGTACTGTGTACTATGGGTAGAAACAAGATTGAAAGATACAGTAATTCGTAGAATATTATTTGGATCGGTTACTACTGTAGAAAGAATATTTATCTGCTTATGAAACAAAGTTCTTTCCGCGTTTACGTATTAGTTTTGCACTTTAAGTTATTGCTGTAATACACTTTATAATTTTTTTAATGGGTAAAAAAAGGTTGAGTGTAGTCTGAACGCACAACTGCAAAGAAAGAAGAAGTATCCCGACAAACAGTGCAGCGAATCGCTGTTTTAATGCGAGAAAAGATATCCACTACAAGTACCGGAAGAGCTCAATTTGTTAGACGACGTCCAGCTGAATGATTTGGTGACCCTAGTGTACTAAAAACGGTGAAACACCCTGCGTCAGCTATGGTATTGTCCTGTATACCACTCAAAGGTTCTGGGCCACTGTATTTTTGCAAGGCACCATGCATCAACACCAATATAAGTGTGTATTGGAGGATGTTTTGATGCCTGGCATAGACAGTATGCCAAAAAGAATAAGAGCAATTATAAAAGTCAAAGGAGGGATTACAAAATATTAGATGTACAGTTGTGACGATGTCTATAAACAGTTCTGAATAAACTTACGCTTGTACAATAGGCTTTTCATTATATATTTTAATAAAATCGCTATTTTAGCAAGTGGTCCTAATAAATTGGACAGGGAATGTACGTACGTTCAAATTTGGTGCTGGCTGGGTGATAGGTATATCCACACTCGTTCATGTTAGTCGATAAAATTCCTAAGGTGTTTAGATGTTAGATTTGTACAACGTGCGGTTAACAATTCAATATCTACATACATACGTATATATTTGTCAACCAGAAATTCTATTTCACATATTTTACTTCATGAACCTTCATCCTTTACTAGTAAAAGAGCCAACCTATATGAACCCTTGCTATTCTAAAATTTGCCAATAATTTTTTAGTGGTAAATTCTTCGACAGTAATGTCCAAAAAATTTTGTACTCTCGAACATATGCATTCATTTGCCAGGTTTTAGGAATAATTCTATTTGCATTTCATTATCACTGCTACCTATTAAAACAAAAAGTTCAAGCTGATCAACAACAGAATTCTCAAATACATTCGATTCCCTAAAAAGCCATACAAATGATTCAATTTCTGGATGTTTATGGTTTCCGAGTTTGAAAACGTTTTCCAATCAAGCAATATTAGCAAACTACGATGCCGATTTGCATACATGGCGCAACGTAATGGAATTATAAATACTTGTAAGGGCTGTTTTTTTATAGAGGTATAGAACTTTATAGTTTATAGTGAGCACAAACACATAATCCGCGTGTACAAATTTCAATGAGCTGGGGTGTATATATTTGTCTCTTGGGTAAGGAATTGAGTATTGATCGACTGCATGAACTATGGTTAGTAGGAAACGATTTCATTCAAAGATTGTAGGTTGCGAGTAAAGATAAAGTCATTAATAATAACTCAAGATAACTCAACCTATATTTGCAAGGAAAAAAACAAAACACAACCTATATACGATTCACTTTTATCTATCTCACGTTTCCCTCATTGTAGAAACTCCTTCCGCCCTTTCCATGTTTTTCTTTTTCGTTTTCAATTCCATCTAACAGAGAAGAGAATTTAAATTAAAACGTCGTCAGATGTCAGTAATGAAATATCTCTAAAACTGTTTCGTTCTGCGCTATTATTCGACCTGCCACGGCCGATGTTCTGAAAAATGGTACGTAAAACGTTAATAACGTCGGAGAAAAAATTAAATCGAGCACCAATTTAATAAGTCAGGGAGCTGACCTTCCTAACTTTCGTGATTAAACTTTTAATGGGTTCGTTATTGGTCAAATTGTCTAAAATTAAAAATTCCTATTATATGTTTAATTTGTTGCTTTAAAGGCAATCAGATAAAAAATACTGAAGTACAAGATTATTAAGATTATGTTGTTACTAAGATGCATAAAAAGCTATTCCTTTCATTTCAGAAAAGTTTCTAGTTGTTATTACCAGAAATAGTAGATAAGTTTAGAAGCTCTACATATAGTATGAATAACGTCTTTCTACAAGAATTATTTTTAACAATTTCTTCATTGATCTAGTAATGTTTTGAAAAACTAATTTGGGAGGAAATCGTTTGCCAAAATTTCCACTGTTAGAATCTTCAACAGTTCTAACTTTGACATTCTGAATAACAGCAAGATTTCCGGATTCCTTTGCTTTTGGCATAAATTGTTGTTATCCAAACAGCTTACCTTTATTTGTAAGTGCACAAATAAATTTGATATTAATGTGGTCTTTATGCCGGAGATATGCATGTCTTTTTCGGTTTAACTAAGAGGTGGCGCCAGTACGCAGCGTATTAATTTGACATTTAAACTGCAGCGTCTTTTGCTTTATCGTTTAGTAATCATGCCGAGTTTTGTGCATGAAAAGGAACAAACAGTTAATACACAACGCTGTCGCCAACAAATGATTAATTCAAACCACGCATTAATCGAAAGACGATCGGAATGGGCCAGATGACATGGCAAAGTGATTTTGTTACACGACAATGCGCCGTCTCACACAGCAAAACCAGTGAGAGACCTTGAAATCGCTTGGATCCTTGACATCCTTCGGCACCCGCCGTACTCCCCAGACCTGGTGCCATCTGATTATCACGTGTTCGCATCAATGAGGCACGCTCTCATAGAGCAACACTTCACCAATTTCGAGGAAGTTCGAAAATGGCTCGCTGAATGGTTTGCCGCAAAAGGCAATATTTTGAATAAAAAAAATATCTCTTGAAAACCACGTGGCTATTTTTAGCAAAATAACTGCAAAAACTTATGCATACACCTAATAATTAGACCGCTATTAGACAAGATACAATCGGCGGCAAAAGTGTAAAGAATACGCAATAAATTTGGTTTATTATGTACGTATGTACAGCTTATTATTATAACATTGCCCGTATTAAACGCGTACACCTAGTTTTTAATTTAATAGTAATTACAGTAAATAACACATGGGCTGAAAAGCTCCGGGCCTAACAAAGAAAACACGGTTTTTTTGATTCAAAATTAGCTTTATTCATCAACGTAATCTCCATCAAGAGCAACGCAATTATTCCAGCGCCGCTCTAACATTCCAATACCACTTTTGTAGAACGATTTATTTTTTGCCTCAAAATAGGCCTCAGTTTCAGTGATAACCTCTTTATTCGTGCGAAATTTCTTACCGGCGAGTATTTTTTTGAGGTCTGCGAACAGCCAGTAGTCGCTGGGAGCCAAATCTGGCGAATACGGTGGATGTGGGAGCAATTCGAAGTTCAATTCATGTAGTTTTGCCATTGTTTTGATTGAATTGTGACACGGTGCGTTGTCTTGATGAAACACATTTTTTTTTCTTTGCCATATGCGGTCGTTTCTTTGCAATTTCGGCATTGAAACGCACCAATAACGCTATATAATATTCACTGTTGATGGTATTTCCTTTCTCAATATAGTCGATGGATATTACACCACCCACATCCTAAAATACCGAGGCCATAACCTTTCCAGCCGATTGTTGTGCTTTCGGGCGCTTTGGACGAGGTTCACCAGTTGCTGTCCACTCAGATGACGATCGTTTTGATTCCGGAGTGAAGTGATGGATCCATGTTTTCCATTGTTACATATCGACGCAAAAATTCCGGTTTGTTACGTTTAAACATGGCCAAACACTGCTCAGAATCATCAACACGTTCTTGTTTTTGGTCAACAGTGAGCTAACGCGGCACCCACTTTGAACAGAGCTTTCTCATAGTCAAATGCTCATGCAATATAAAGCCAATACGTTCTTTTGATATCTTTTCGATGTCAGCTAACTCACGCAACTTCACTTTTCGTTCATTCAAAGCGATTTTGTGGATTTTTTTGATGTTTTCTGGTGTTACCGCCTCATTTGGACGTCCACTGCGTTCTGCACCATCGGTGTCTCTACGACCACGTTTGAAGTCAGCAAACCAACGTTTTATTGTTGTTTCTGATGGAGCGGAGTCCCCATAACACTTTTCAAGCCATTGCTTCGCTTGAACGGTATTTTTCCCATCAAGAAGCAGTGTAAAATTAAAACACGAAATTGTTTTTAATCCATTGTTTTGAAAATAACAAAAGTAGCGTGACTCTTAGCACAATGACTCACAAACTAATGAATAGAATATCATGAAATTTTAACAGCTGTCGTTTGATGGTTAGTACTAATTGAGAGAAAGGTGACTACAATAAAACTAGCGTCATCTATGCGTTAGGCCCGGGACTTTTCAGTCCATGTGTTAGTATGGGAAGTAAATTATGAAATTTGATCATAAAATGACCAAATCTCGGGTTAATGGGTATGCAAATCATAATGAAATTTTAATTTAATTAAGTCTACATACACCTGGTGTAATAAAAATATGTTAAATTTATTACTTATGTCAACACAGGATAACTAAGAAAAGGAAATTAACTTAAAGCGGCTGAACAAAACGGTTTCAACTCTGAGTGACTCCTGAAGATTAAAAGTAAAATAGAAAAGAAAAACAGTTCTCTTTTTGCATCCTATGAGCCCACTATGAAAGGAAGAAAGTTTGTGAAGTTATCTATAATAAGGTTTGGCAAAATGGTATTCGGAAAATGATTTCAATATTGTGATTTAACCTAGGCGTTTTGTAACCACTGTACATTGCGTACTCAATTATATAAGAACACAGAGACAGTAGACCCGTTACAAAACTCAGGCGTCTACAGAGTGGAGTGTACCAAGAGATTACATTGGTCAAACCAAAATGAATGCCAATATCATAATTAAAGAAGACATTTATCACACAAAAAAAGGATAACCCTAAATGATCAACTTTAGCCCTTCATTACGTTAACGGTGGCGGGTACAGTTTCTCTGCACTGTTAGTGCGTACCCTTTCTGGTCTAATAGTCCATGAGCTGCTCGGGAGAAGGGTTGGGAAACTGTACTTACTTGTTTCGCTCTGCCGGATAGCGCCAAGAGTACTATTAGGTTGTAAGTTTTGATATGCTAATAGTAGCCGAGAAGGAATTGCAATGTGAATGAATCGGTCGATACCACGCTGATGAAGCCGGGTAGGCAGAAACATGTCCGTGTGTTAGAGTTATTATCTCCTCACATTGTCTTTTCCGCGAATGATTCCACCAATACCATAACTAGCTGTATTTAGCAGCATTGTTATGTTAGTTATTGATGATTTAGTTTAAAAGATTTTAAATTTCCAGAACAACATAATTTGGAAAAGATTAATGTCATTAGGAAAAATAGAAAGTCAATGCTAATCTTTTATAATAACAATTAAATGTTCACAAGTCATACTTCTTCATCATTATTACTGTCTATGCCAATACACGACTTATGTGCCTACTTGAAACACTAAAAACAGAGTAAAGAGCCTCGCAGTAAAGGTACCCATAAACTTTTCATTTGATTCACTTTTCTTTGTAGGTTTTTTTGTACGACTTGATTTCTCCTTTTAATTCTTTTGAAGAGATTTTTCACAATTAGCTTTCCTTTACTAGCATGTTTTCTCCGTTGTCTTTGTTTTTGCGTTCTTTTCCTTTTCTTTTGGCAGTAGCTCTAACTTACTTTTGTAAGGAGAATTTGTTAGTGACTCTAGCTAAGAGCGTGTTTTTTCATGCCATCAACATCTCACTCCACACTAAAAACTTATGTTGAGCAGGTTTTAGAGTGGAATAATCACACAAAGTTTCGATTTTTTTTTTGAATCCTCAGGTTGGCAAGCTTATAATTCTGTTTATTTGCATAATAATGCTATACACACGTTTTACAAAATTTTGTGTTCAATATTTCATGAGCGTGAGTGTATGTCTGTACTGCACATATATTCACTAAAAAAACCAAAGCGGACAACGCCTTACCCAGTAAAAAAGGATCTAATTTATAACTATCATGTTCAGCATATATTGATTTTGTTTTCATCTTATTCTTTTTCACTTACTGATATGTTTTACTGCTTTACAAGACATCAAGCTTCTGAAATAAAAAAGCAGATAGAGTGCCTTGAATCGTATTCATTCTCCACCGCCTCTTGCACTGTCCTATAGAACTAAAAAGGTACAAGTTTTCCCGACTCAGTAAATTAATTAGATTTCAAGAATTTATTGCGCCTTCCTTTTTTGTAGCATTTTGTAACATAACGTTTGTTTCAAGTTTCAAATTCCTTTAATTTAGAGATAATTTAGATTTTGTTCTAGTGATACTCGATTCCCTTTTGTATAATATATTCTAAATGATTTAGGATTAACTTTTCGAATGTGATACAGTGCCTGTTTTCTTTAGAAATTGTTCTGAATAGAGATGGTTAAATTTGCGGAATTAATTAGTTTTTAGCGGCTGAGTGATGTGTAATATTAAGTTATCTTCCTTAAATTTAGTATTTTTGACATAGATTCTAGAAATGTGCACCTACTTCATTTCTAGAAAATATCATAATTGGTTAAGAATTGGACTACCAAGATCTTTTTTGATAATTAAGTGACTTGGGAAATAGCATTAGAGATTAGCACATTTTGATTGTTGACAAAGTAATGGACTGTTAAAACATCACTCCGATGACTGTAAACTAGAATATTATCATAATAAAATGTAAAACATTGATATTAACGTTAAAAGGAGCATCCCGCCTAACTAGAGATTACGCCATTATTAATATTCATTGAATTTACTGTAAATAAATAAACAATTACACGAATTAGTTATCTGTTATTTCTTTTTTATAATCAATTTTTATTTTTATATTTCCCATTTATTTAGACTGTACTTATTTATATTCACTATTGCTGACTTCGCATTGCTATTTTAACAAAAAGCGATGATAGTATCTTGTTGTTGTTATTAATATCAGGTATTCTATTTCGCTATATTAGCAGAATATTTTTTTACTCTGTACTACTGCGATAAAGTGCACTTCGTACAGTACTGCAGGTTACGCGCATTAGGGTAGATCATACCCGCAATTCGCTTCGAACACGGGTGGATAGGGTAACGGCCGAAATTGCGGCGACTCCGGTGGTTCCCGCGGGTATAATCCCTACTCACTCATCGAGTCAAGTATTCGGATATCCGACGGACACTCGGGAAATTAACGGCCGCAATAAATGGGAGTTAGTACGACTTCTACCGTTACGCCAACGAATCTTTCTTCGGTAAAAGAATGACATTTATTGAGTTTCGTATCAGTTTTAATGAGTATGCATTCAGTCTGATAACTAATAACATTGAATATAAAGCAATAATACCAAAAACATGGTTTAGTCTTCTGTAATAAATGCTTCAGTAAGAATAAAAAAAAACTAATATTCTTAAGCTACCAGTTTGCTAAAAATAAATATACAGGATGGCGCAGGGGAACGGGAAATTTTGAACGTTACAGTTGTCAGCACTATAGAGCCGGCAGTTGTTCTTAACGTCGCACAATTGTTGTGAACGTATTGCCATTTAGTAATATATGCCAAAAAAGCCCCAAATATCTGAGCCTTTGCGAGGTCAGATAATTTTATTGCACAAACAAAGATTGTCACAAATAAAAATTGCTAAGACAATAAAATGTTCGCGTTGTGCAGTGCAAAACACAATTAGCCCCTACCAAAGGACTCGAGAGTATCATAATCTACCCAAGAGCGGAAAACGTATAACGACTGTGCGAGAAGAACGATTGCTAGAGCGTATCGTACTCCGGGATAGGCACAAATCCGCGATAGCCATTTCTGCAGAGCTCCGCACTCAACGAGATGCACCAATCTCCGTGCATACGGTAAGAAGAAGGTTAACTGCGGCGAATTTACGTGTCCGGAAACCGCGACACAAGCCTTTGCTGACCGAGCTACACCGCAAGCAGCGCTTTACGTGGGCAAAGAAGTACTGCCATTGGACTGTAGACGACTGGGCCAAAGTACTTTGATCCGATGAATCTAATATAGACGTAAGTGCATAAAAATATTTCATAGTCCTTGCAATATACATAATTGAACTCAGCGCCCCTACTTTTCTCAGCCAAATAGAAATATTCAAAAGTTAACGTCCTTCATTTATTCTGTGCAGGTGCACAGTGTTTCCGGAGCAACTTATGTTCGGAGGAGGTCCGGCGAAGCATTTTCCCCAGAGTTTTTACCTACTGTTAAACACGGCGGTGGAAGCATTATGATTTGGGGGTGTATGTCTGCACAAGGTATAGGGGAAGTCCATGTGTGCGAGGGCCGTATGAATGGGGCACGCTACATCGGGATGTTGGAAGAGGTTCCCGAACCATCAGTTGTCAGATTTTATGATATGGACTCAGAGGAGTATTACTTTCAGCAAGACAATGTCCCTTGCTACAAGGCTCGACCTGTAATGAAATGGTTTACTGATAACCAAGTGAAGATTTTGGACTGTCCCCCCCAATCGCCTGACCTCTCGCCTATTGAAAATTTATGGTATATATTGAAGGATAGGGTTCGTAAATACAGCCATGCCTCTAAATAAGCCCTAAAGCAAACAGTGTTTATGGAATGGGCGTCTATTTCCCCAGAAACATGTTACAAACTGGTAGCTACTATGCCTAAAAGAATTAAAGCTGTAATAAAGGCTAGAGGAGGCAGCATTAAATACTGATTTATTTAATAAAAGAACGTTATAAACTGAATTCTGGTTTTTTTTTTAGTTTTGAGATTCTCGTCTTATCGTAACGTTAAAAAGTTACCCTGCCTATAACAGTTGCTCGCAGTTGTATAACAACTTAAATTTAGAAACAATAATTGCAAACAAATGTAAAACTATAAATAAATTGCACAAGAAAACTTACTATTTATTAAATGTTCAAATAAGTAATGCGGAATGATAGCTTCATTCAACCGATTCAAATTGAAAAGATCGATATGATAGCATTTTGTAATAGTAATTAAACAATGGTAGAGTACCGCTAGACAGCGATAGCATACCGCTGATTCAAGATGGGATATCAAATCGTAGATGTGACACACAATCGCTCTGCAGAATAGCATGCGTATTTCTTGACTTTGTTAACTTATAGAAACCTTACTTCATTCTCCTTTTAGTGACTGAGTCACGGCCGTCTACCATAAAATGTATTCATATCTAGACATAAACTTTTAGATAATTATGTTGGAAACTATGCTGCATCAAACTCTGCAAGATGTTTAATAAATAAGAACAAATGTTTGGCACGCTCGATGTACCACTGCTTTTACACGTTATTAGAGTGACAAGTTGCTTGCTTTATCATAAAAACTCATATCAATTATAAAAAGTCAAATGATGTGAAGGATGATATTTGCTTATAACTAGAAGTAGAACAATTCTAAAAAAATATTTCAAATCGATGGAAGCTCATTGACTCTTGTTATTTTTTTTATATTCTTCTAACCAAAACTTGTCGTAGGAGATCCTACATGTATTTACGTATATTGTTAGCTAATTGTGAATTATACCTCTGAAATGCAAACGTGTATAACGTTATAGTTCAAAATTTTGAAGATAATTGCTTGGATGTGTACATATGATTGATGGAGATGAAATAAAACTACATAAATTACGTAACGTATGTGATGGGTACTGATATATCAAAGTAACTGAGCTGTTTTATTGTCACAAGAAAGTTAAGAATAGATAACCTATGATCTATCCGAAGATGATTATGTATAATGTTAAACTCATAATGTGGTAACGTCAAATATAAATTAAACCTTGACCTTTCATTGTTTCATTAATACTTATCTATGTATCTCGTCAGTTTGTTATTTATCAATTATCGATTTCAAAATATAAATATCATAGTTTGAAATCCTTTATGCGAAGGACATGTAAAAATAAATTTGTAAATAAATACTTTTAATAATAATACGCGAATGGTTTGCTGATAATATTGTAATAATAAAATATCTAATATGGGCAGTACTAAAAACAGTTATTTTCCTTTTCATTTGTATTTTACAACAAAATGAGTAAAATTAGCGAGAAAAGCACTTTTCCTTTTCCGATGAAAGAACGCTTCCTTATTGGTGCCCAATGTTGGGAATCGAAAATCGACTTGTGACCTGAATGTCGTAGGACTTTTCATACTATCGCAATGCAGCGCACTATAGTTCATATATCTGGGACGACTATAAAATTGACGTTTTCTTTGATTTGAATTAAAATATAAAGTTGATTTGTAATAATATTTACTAATATATATTTCACATCGCGAAAAGAATGTTTAATAACGAAACAAAAACAGAAAATATTACAAAATTACATTTTTAGATCGACACATATCACCCACTGATGCTGTTCATGCTTGATATTTTTCAGGACCAATGATATTATTTCGTATTCCTCTCTCGTAGTGGTGGAATGTCCAACAGGTATACAACTGTGTCTATTACCATTGCGTAAAAGTACACATTTTAAACTACGAGATGAACTGTCTATAAAAAGAAGCCATTCACTTGGCGTGTACTCATTTAACCCCATTATTTTTAAGAGACCTGTTATATCATTACAAAATACTAATTTGTTTTCTTTAGGGAAATACGGCAGCCGATCTTTCTCTATGATGCGGTAAAATGTAATATTAGTATCTGGACACAGTAAGTTGTTTTCCTTTAATCTGGAAACAAGTAATTCGGACAACTCCTTTGAGAGGTTCAGATCTCTAACAAAATCATTAATCTCTTGTTGGTTGAAACGTTGGTGACTCGCTGATGGTCCTTCAAAATTACTATCACCTTCACCTTTCTGGAACTGCCTCATTAGACGATGTATCTGAGTCATCCTCCGGAAGCATAGGTAAGTTACTGAATGTTTGAAGAGGTATATCTTCAGATTGAGGAAGAGGTCTTCTTGCTGTCTCCATGTTAGCGTTTACCCATTTACGCCGGTTATTGCGATGTCTTTGATGTCGACAGAACAAGAATACCAGTCATCATGATGGTTTTTGGGCTCCCTCCATACCATAGGTACTCCAAATTCTGTGTTCACTGTTGCAAATGTTCTACGCATGTTTTGCATACAAAATGTGGTGCCCAAGATTTATCATGGTCTCCTAATTTGACGCCAAAATACGCCAAATATGCCCTTTTTATAAATGGATGTATGGGTTTTTTACTTTTCTTAAAAATATGTTTACCACAAATGTAACAAAAAAAATGCGGGTAGTTCACATAATTCCGTCTGCTTGTAGAAGCCATTCGAATTTTCAATATTCATGCAACAATTTAAAGCAAAGATTTAGTACACACTGACACAGTTCCCACGCGAAAGTACAGTACTAAACTGAAGTGTGGGATGCAGACAGAGATACGGTGAATCCTATGTTAGAGGTAAATGAAGTAGTCGGGATTAAAGTTGGGTTGGGTTAAGTAGGTAGATTTTTTCCAGTAATGGCCTATACTGAGAATTATAATTATATTATCATTCTAATTTCAGGTAATAACAGACAATTTAGGTCTCCTAAATATTTAGTTAATTATTTTCATTTAGCTTAGTTATCCGTATGAGTAATAAATTGCACAGTGGTGTATCTCAAAAACTATAGCTGCTAGGAATAAATGTCAGTTATTTTTGGAACCAGCACATCAGAGATACCCTCAATCGGTTCGTATTTTACAGACACCACGACAAAAAAATTATTCTGTTGGGAGGTGTTACGCAGCTTTATTGCTTGAGAAACAAGACGGAAATTCTGATTTCATCCACAATTTGATAGTGAACGATGAAGCCCATTTTCACATAAATGGCATTGTTAATAAGTAAAACAATGGAGCCACCCCGCATATTGCAAGAGAAACAATGGCTTTGTTACGAGACATCTTTGGTGAAGGCATTATTTCGCGTAATAGTGATTTTAACTCGCCAGCGGGTTCGCACTTTTCACTGGGCGTATTTGAAAGAGCAAGTATGCGTCAATAAGCCAACGACCATCGCCCTACAGAAAACCAACATTTGCAATGAAATTTAGGCGATACCATCCGAAGTATTGCGAGAAGTAATTGAAAATGTATGGGGACCAATTATGTCGAGCCGAAAATGGCCGCCATTTGAAAGATGTAATCTTCCACGTATAGATAAATAAATTTCTACATGTATATACTTTATCTTCTCTTATGCTTTTATTTTACTTTCAAATGCAAAAGAAAGTTATGTTGCATTCAAACCATAAAGGTACATTTGCGCCATCCTGCATAAACAGTGGCATAAATCTATTAAAACACAATTAAAATGTATAATATAGGATGTTAAGATATTGGTATTTCTGTGTATTTGTATGCATTTTATAGTCGCCCCATATACAAGGGCGGCCTGAAATGTTTCCAGAACTGGCAAGGCTGAAGTGGATTAATTGGTCGGCAAGGGCAACCTTTTTTTATGGCAACTGTCAAAATTTCGTATGTCTACTGTCAATAGTCGAATTTCGTGCAGCGATAAAGCACTCTGGGAGAATGGCCACGGAAATTCGAAATATTTTACGACTCCATCATTTCCGACCATCAGCTTTTGGGTGAGCGAGTTCAAACGTAGCCGCACAAGCTCAAGTGACGAACCACGCAGTGGACGCCCAAAAACCGCTACCAACGATTAAATGGTCGACAAGATTCATGATGTCGTGTTAGTCGATCGCCGACACGCATCTCAGAAGAACGCGTTGGCTATGTCCTACACGAAACTTTGGGTTTTAAAAAGTTTTCGGCGCGACGGGTACCGCATTTACTCACACCGGAGCAAAAACGAAATCGGGTGACCGTTTCGGAGGAGTGTCTGGCCAGAATCCAACACAATCCAAGGGATTTCTTCATGCGTTTCGTAACCGTAGACCAAGCAACAGTTGAAGCGGTGGATTTTTGCGAGAGAATCGGCGCTGAGGAGGCGATTTATTGACGCGATTCGATGCAGTATTGAAGGAGAAACGGCCTCGTTTGCAACGAAAAAAGTGCTTTTCTACTGCGACAATGCACCGGCTCATTCGTTCTGCATCGTCGTGTCCAAATTGAATGAGTTGCTCTACAATTAGTTTCCTAACCTCCGTATTCACCGGACCTAGCCCCCACACCCTTTTTCCTATTCCCAAACCTGAAAAAATCACTGGGAGGAAAGAGATTTGCCTCAAAGGTCATCGCTGCTACAGGCGGCTATCTTGCACACCTTGAAATATCCTACTTGTCCGACGGCTTGAAGAGACTGGAGCACCGTTTGAGAAAGTGTGTTGGTCTTTGAGGAGACTACATCGAAAAATAAAAAACCATACCAATACTGTTTTCCTTGTCAATTCCGGAAACATTTCAGGTAGCTCTCGTACACATAGGGACGGTAGTCTACGTAAGGTTTCTTTCAAGGAAAAAGGTAGCGTGTAACTTATACAAACAAATATAATTTCGATTTTTTTACTGTTCTTATTTTGCTTCGTATTTATAATTCTCTTGAATTATTGGAAATACTGTTGACGTTAATGTTAACGATACTACGTATTTTAAAAACGAAAAACGTTTTTCGGCTCAAATCCGAAGGATCACTGAGCTGCCGTATAAATTGGACTATATACAAGCAAAATGGAAGGGTCAACAATATATTCTCACGTTATTAACGATGCGATAGTGCGACGTTCTCTGGATCAGAGAAACACAAACGTATTGTATCCACTTACAAAGATAAAAACCGAGATGGACTATAGAAGCTTAACGCTAGCGCGTTTGAGATATGATCGCTACGTGAAACTGAAAGCGAAATAATGAGGGAAGCTACCCTACGAGGAGTTAAAGTGGAGTCGGCGGGATGGAACAGATACACCCTTGCTCATAATTTTAAGATCGCCTATCGATAAATAGCGAAATATTAGATGAATATTATGGCAATATAGCTATGCTTTTAACATATGGTGTGGGCGGTGTACTTGAGGTTTCTGAAATTTGAAATGTATTTTTTTTTGTTTTAACGGAAACATATTTACATTTTAATGAAAGCGTCTACTTCTTAGGCAAAGACACATCTGCAACATGAAAATTAAAACTGAAAGAGCATCTTGGTGTAAGAACTGTACGTAGATATGTTCTTTACCGTTAGAAGTGTCAAATTTCAGGGTAATACTCTCTCGAGAATGTTGAACTTTCTGTAAATACTTTAGGACCTATAACAGATATCATTTTTGTTAACACATAATTTGAAATTTACTGTACTGTACAGTCCCCAATCTTTATACCTCCAGTTTTTTACAATTTTTATTTATTTATTAAAAATTACTACTTACTACATAGAAAATGATGCTCTAATAAATTTAGCAAGTTAAATATTGAACAAAGATATTTAAAAATAATAATGAAGCTTTACTTGTCATAGATTATATGTATAAACGAACACGTATAGATAATTGTCATAAATAAATATCATAAAATGACAAAACTTATAAACTAAATAAATTTATTCACTACGTCGATAGCATTTCAAAGAAATACATATGTAATCTGCTTGATATGGAGGTTAGTTACAAATACTTACTGCAGACGTCAACAAACTAAACATATGTACGTGTATTTGTATCGCTACTCACGGCAAAAACGGGCAAGTTTCAGTGCCGTGCGGAGAACAACGTAGAGGGGTAAAGCGCGCGGCACGGAGAATCGAGTACCCGTATCAGAGCCCGGTTGTTCAGTATTATTCGACGGTCGTTGTGAGTGCTTGTCAGTACACACATACTTAGCAGATGTCGTATTTAGGTAGGTTTCGGATATGGCGTGTTTCGAATAAACTGGAAAACATAATAGCGAGTATGCCGGATTTAGGAAGGCGACAGAACTATTTGACGTATACCTCCAGGTAGAAGTGTGAACGCCACCTAAAAAGTAGAAAACACTCTTCTGCAATCTGTGGCAAACGATACAGCGAACAACTAATATTTAATATAGGTGCAATGCACCGTTCCCTTTACAAACCAACAAGCATTTGCCTTCTTCTGGGGCAACTATTCGGATCATACATTACCAAGTCGAAAACTTTATGCCATCTGTTCGTGACTATGTCCAAAGGAGAATCAAAGCAGAATTGAAAGATAAAAATTGTGGTGACGTGTGGACGAAACAACCGATCGGAAAACATTCTATGGTGAATGTGATGGTACGTAGAATGGAAGGGTTTGAACCGTCATTTCCTATCTTTGCTTCCGAAGGAGTTGCAAAATGTACTAGCGATGAAATTTTAAAAGTGGTATTGAGGGCATTAAAAAATTTCGAAATTCAGCAACCCAACTTTGCTTTAATGTTTATGACTGACGGTGCCGCTAATATCGTTTCCTTAGGCCGATCTCTAAAAAAATATAGTGACAGTCTGTTACATGTAACATGTAAAGTCCATGCTTTAAACCGTGAAGATTTCCTCGTAGAGGAAGTGAATTCGTAGGGAGAATCCTCACAAGAAAGTAAAATTACCAAAAATGAAGATGAAGAAAAGAATAAAAAAAGAAAAACCCTGTATGTATTAAAATGAGACCCACGTTAATATAGATTGAAATATATAAATAAAACACTTTACCTGTACTGGTTTCAGAGTGTCTCTGAGATGTTAGAATTTGGGCTTTTCCGGACAAATCGCAGAATTAGGTTTTACATAGAAGTACCACAAGATTTTCAATCCAATTCTAATCAGCAGCTACTGCTTAAATTTTCAGAATTCAACAAAAATCTATAACCACAGCGCCGTAAATGACTTGTCTCCACAAAGGTCAAACGTAAAAGGGAACGTACAACACATCAACCAAAGAAAGTTTGAGCGAAGCAAAAAGAATTATACAGATTGTATCGTTTAGTATCGATGATATATTAAATCATCAGAAAGTATATTTTAAAATGAAATTGTGCACGTAGCAACCCAAAAAAGAAAACGACAGCTTTAATGCAGTGATTCTCGGAAATAAGGAAATAATAGTATTAAGCCGCAATCATTAACCTACAATTAATTTTCTTTACCAATATGTTTCGACGTCTCTAATCCCTGTATTATTATTAATAATTACCTGAATTTATTTTTTTATAATATAATTTTCTCCGTTCTAGTGTTATACTTTCTAACAAACGTATATATTTTTATTTACATGTTTTTTCTCACTGAAAATGTATTGTTTTCTTTTTAATTATATCTTCATAAAGTCTTTGAAGTAGTCCTAAACTTATGAGCGGTAGTGTATGTGGAAACATGGATGCTCAGGTTTGAAACCGCTTTGCCAAAAAAATGGGAAGCATTGGGTTTATATACATGATCTTTTTTTAAAGGAACTACAAAGCTTTCTGTGCCCTTTATAATAGAAACAGAAAAAAATGAAATATTCATTGAAAAGGTCTATAGCTACTTTTGCTTAAAAGAGGTTACGACGGAAATTGACATGGAACGTTTTCGAGAAACTAGATCCTCTTTCGTTTTATTTTTCTGCAGCTCACATTTTATTTTCAATTTTTTTTTTTATTTGAATAAATAGGGTTTACACAGTAAAACATATTATAGTGTTCTATAGAATTCTTTAGCTAACCTTTGACCTATTAAATTACGATTATCTCCTTTATCTACTGTGTGTATTCATTATTTTCGGGTTTGTCTCTTAGTAAATATTTGAAGATGTTTATTAGTGTAATGTCATACACTTATCTGTTAAATGTTTGATGCCCTCTGCAAATTGATAGCAGTTATTGTTTTCTGCTTCAGTGGACATGGCAGCAATAAAAACTGTTAGAATGTATTACCAATTTCATGATACAAAATCCATGGAGTTCTATAAAAGTGGCATACAAAACTGGTTGCCACGTTGGTAAAAGAAGTGCGATGGTAATTATTTCGATGAATTCGTATATTATTATTTCTTAAGAAATATGTATATTTTACCACACATACATTTGGGTATGAATAAGGAGCATTTATGGCGCCTACCTCGTATATATTAGATTCGATTATGTTATCGAGGAAAAGTGTATTTAATCATTTACTTGCAAATATAATGATATTCATACACAATTTGCTCATCGATAAGCATAAATTTGAATGAATTCGCTGCATCTAACGAGACAACAAAGTTATCATGTTAGCGACTGTTCTGATACTGATTTTATCCCCGTTCATTTTGTGGATGGTTTATTACTACGCGAGGGTGCAACGGTTTGAAAAATACTTGAAATATATTCCCGGACCAAAACGTGTACCGCTTTTGGGAAATGCATTAGAATTTCCGTCTTCTACGGGTAAGCGTAACTTTGAACGTGTTTCTTGTAATTAAGGTAATTCTTTGAGGTAATTTGGGCTATTTTTAGGTCATACAAATTTAGTCAATTTGAAATTCGCGTAATACTTAAAATGTTCAATTTCAATAAATTCTGCTGTTGCTTTGCGAGTGCAAATGTAGTTTGTTTACGATTAGGTTTATTTTAAAATTTTAGTTTCTTTTGAAGAATCTTTGCATGAAAGCTCACAAAATATGTACGGACTTTATGTGAATTTTTCAGTACAAAAGTATGTAAACTTGTTTTCGTTTAAGAACTGGTATCTCATTACCCTAATATATATATATTAAGTATTATGGTAAGCCATACAAAGTGACAATATAAACATTTGAAATGTTAGTTTCATACAATATTATTCACAATGCACGTTAAGTGTATTTTTAAAATAATAAAACTATCATCGATTTTATGGATAAATATCTATTTTCCGAAAATATTTTCATATCACTTCTAAAACAAGCTGGAATTAAAAGAATTAAGGTACTTTTAGCGTTATTGATCACTGATTGGTAAAGGAGCTTAAAACTTCTTCAGAAATTAATTACATTAATAAGAAAATTCTTTCAAAAAATATTTATTACACAAATTTGCATCGACGAAAAGACTAATGCTCAGTTGTTCCATATTATAGTTGCAATTAATTACATTTCAAACTGTTAAAATTTAAAAAATAAAAGATTTTATGTTATTAAAATAAGGCTCACGAATGTGCATTTTGTGACCATCTGAAACTAGGTAAATTCCTACTGGAATCTTTGGAATACTATAGATTTCTCTAGTGGAAAGTTAATTTTTTATTGAAAAACAATTTTGCCAGTGAATGTCGCCGGAAGACCTAGTTTCTATTGTCCGAATTACAAAACTCCTCCATCGAGGATGCTTATCGCTCTGTAAAAATCGTTAATTTTGCATTAATGATCCGGTATATTTTACAAATCTAAGTTTGGTCTAATTTGCAGTGTTTCTGCCCAAATTGATGGAATACTACAACAAGTATGAGACTAACTTCAAAGTATATGTTGGATCACAAGCTTATCTTTTCGTGGTTGATCCTAAAGATATGGAACTAGTAATGAATCATCAATCGACTCAGAGAAAGTCAGATTTCTACTCCTTCTTTAGGAGTTGGTTAGGACAAGGATTAATAACATCTTTTGGTTTGTAAATGATATAGTTCTGGAATTAAAGATTTACATAGCATGTAATATTTATAGGAGATAGGTGGAGAACACATCGAAAAATTATAACGCCAGCTTTTCACTTTCAAATACTAGAAGAATTCATCGACGTGTTTAATTCCCAAAGTGAGATTCTCGTATCGATGTTGAAAAAGGAATGTAAAAAAGGTAACATTGATGTGTATCCGTTCATCGGACGATGTACTCTGGATATTATTTGTGGTAAGATGCTATGGGTATCATTCATGTAAAATAGATGAAAAATAATATTTCGATCTCCTAGAGACGGCATTTGGTACGCCCTTAAATGCTCAAGAACGTATGGACTCCGAATACGTAAGATGTCTCCACGTGGTTCAAGAGATTTTCGGACAACGCTTGTTCCAACCGATTCTTGCCAATAAGCTTCTGTACTTGTTCACCGACACGTATTGGAAAGAAAGACACGCAGTTAAGTTTGTATACGACTATACTAGATCGATAATCAGTAGAAGAAGGCAGGAGTTCATCAACAACGTGGAACAAAACAAAAACACCATTGATTCGTTGGGACAAAAGAAGAAAAGAGCCTTCTTGGATTTACTGCTAGAATATTCGGGTCGCGATTCCAGCTTTACTGAACAAGATATACTAGAAGAAGTTGTTACGTTTGGGTTTGCGGTACGTAGGTTTTAGTTATATAATTATTAGTAATAATAATTACAATAATAATAATAATAACAACATTGATAATAATCGTTTATTCCCCAATAGCCCAAAGGGCAATTACAGAACAACGTTACAAAAATTATTGTTTAATATTATGAGAACAAAGAAAAAAGGAGACTTACAAAACTGATTAAGATTCTGTTGTTTCACGATCTTGCAAAGCAACTCCACAGTGCAGTGCTCACGGATTTCAGCAAGAGACAGAAAAAGTGTACACATTGTCCATTTGAGAAGGAAAGTATTCTGGAAACTTCTATTGAACAAGCTCCCTCATAAGATTTTGGTATAAATATTTATCAATGGGGGCATATTCAAGCATAGAATGAATATAAGCACAATATAACCGGTTCCCTGCATTTAAATCTGAAAAATGCTTAAAGGACTCATGTCAATACTAAGCTTTTTTGAAGTAGATGAACACATTGATGAAATATTTTCAGTAAATAACAGTCTGCTATTGAACAACTCACCAAGATCTAGAGCAAATATGGGCAACCTTTGACATGTTGTGGGCCTAACTTTGGTGTGGAAATACGTTCGCGGGCCGCGTTTAAAAGTAGTGTTCATAATTGTTAGCGATAGATATCAGATATGAAGTAATACGACAATGTTATTATAATGCGATTTATTAAAATAAGAAAATGAAATGAAGAAATAGGTACAACGTTATAATTAAATCATGAATTTTTTTTAATTGAGTTTTTCAAAATGTCTCGCGGGCCGGATCAAATCTTACAGCGGGCCGGATCCAGCCCGCGGGCCGGTTATTGCCCACATATGATCTAGAGTTTTGATATCCCGAGGTATCGCTGTATGTGGTGATAAAAAAAAAGAAAAACAAAGTCTGCAATCTACACGGTGAGTCGCCGGTTACTACGTAATCCATGTCATTTTTGTAATTTTTCAATTATTAATGTTGATTTTTTTACGCTATACTTTTTTTTTTAATATTACTTAAATATAGTACAAATTTTGCCCAAGAAGGTATTCGTGAGTTTACGTTTCTCAAACAAAAGTTATTTTATTTTTATTTATTTATATCTTTGGTTATGTGCGATACATGATCCATGGTTACTTCCTCCTCACTACTAACTTTCAAATGTTCTTATAAGGTAATCTGATGTTAGATAAGGTGACTAAATAGTTGAAATTTGAACCCCCTGCATTTAATGTTAATGTGCATTTATGTGAAACTCTTAAGAAATTTTTTTTTAATTTTGCTCATTTGTACTAACAAACTAACTAAAAACACAAAAGTTTTGGTAGAGATATATTATTATTCTTTTTTTTTGGTTAGTATTGTATAGAATTTTATGCTAGCTACAGTTGCAAGAATCTAAACCAAAATGGAGACAATTGTTAAACTTTATATTACAAGAATAAAAAAGTAATATATACTAGTTCCAAAAATTTGCAATTCAGCAAGGACAATACTATAATAAATTTTGTCTTGTATCGAAAGTACGTAACCCAATACTATTATTTAATTTTAGGGCCATGACACCATTGCGGCTACTCTGTCTTTTACTCTAGATTCTCTGGCTAGGCATCCAGATATTCAGGTAATTATTTTAGGAATAATAATTGAAATTGTGAGTGTGTTTAAATAAAATAATAGATATCTAGGCTTCTTTATTGTTAGACATATTAGGTTATACTCCGCTAACTTGAATCGCAATAGACTTATAATAGTTGATACATGACAACTTAATTGTGTAAAACAACTTGACTACAGTTTAATTTAGTAGGCGAAGGCTTGTGGTATGCGAAAAGCAAATGCTAAATGAATTGTGATTATAAATGTTATGTGTGTTGCAATTTGATATTACCTTTTACATTTATACCTATTTACATTTGTTTTACTAGAATACCATTTCATTTGGCACATGACGAGGGCTGTATTTTGTTTTCAACCTCCGTCTGTAAACAGTCACGCGAGCAGTGAGAGACGGGGATGCTCAGAATGTGACTGCACATCTCCCTCATTATAATATCTGCCATTTGCAAAGTAATTAAGATATGTTTAACTGAGTTGCAGACACATAAAGATGGCTGCTGCAATTGTTATGAGGTTTTTTCAAGTCAATTGTGACTGGAGACGAGACTTGCATTCAATACTGCACCTCCGAATAAGAACAACAGTCACAACAATGGATGCGCTCAAAATCGCGAAACAAACCGAAAAGGTTCAAACAAACATTCAACAACAGGAAAGTTATGACTACAATATTGAGTGTTGCCTGTAGAATTTATGGAACTGGGGACTAGGCCATTTAAAGCCAAAGAAGAGCCATGCTGATTTCTGGAGTTCTTCTCTTTATGACAATGCTCGCCGTCATCCTGCAGTTGTAACCCAACGACTTCTTCAACAGTTTCGATGGGGAGTTTTTGAACACCAAGTGTATAGCTCCGACTTAGCGCCAAGCGACTTCCATTTCTTTCGTGAACTGGCTAGGAGGTGAAGCGGTTAGGAGGGCAGGCCTTCAAGAGTACAGAGACACTTCAAAAGAACGTTCCGGACAATCTCAACTCCCTGGCGGCATCAATCTTCATGGTGGTTATGTAGAAAAGTAACCATATTTGTACACAACCTTTGGTTATACATCCATTTTATTATTTAAACTTTTGTCTTGATGAGCTATCGGAGGTTGAAAAAAAGACAGCCCTCGTAGAAACGTTAGTTTATCAAAAGTTATTTTAAATTAGATGAAAGTTGTGTAAGAAAATTTCCTACGGAATATAGAGAAGAAAATTGCTTATCATATGTGCCCGTTCGAAAACTTATAACATTTAAGAGGGCTGGTGTATTACACACGATGTGGCGTTGAACATCGATAAGACAAAATTGAAAAATTTTAGTTATTTCAAGAAATACCATCATAAATTTGCATTCAAAGACAAGATATTTACCACCTGCAAGAATACCAGATTTCTTGGACTGATCACTGATAGCCAAATGAACTGGAAGACGCATGTTGAATCCCTGTCGACGGACTTGACCTCCTTTGGGTATGCGCTTCGTGTAATAGCGCGATCTATAGATATCCAAGCTACACTTGTTGCCTATTGTGTCTGTGTTCATAGTATAATTTGCTATGGTATTATATTTTGGGGTGCATCTGTAGACGCTGCCAGAAGTTTTGAGTTACAGTAATCTTGAAGTGTTTGTGGACAACATCCTGAAACATCGTGTAAAGACCTATTTAAATAACATAAAATACTTGTCTTACCAGCGATTTACATACTTGAGTGCGCGACGTTTGTGCATGAAAATTACGAATTTGTTAAATCAAGAAGTGATGCATAACATAACACCCGCGGTATTACAGCAGGATATCTATTGCCTGCACAGCCAAGTAAGTCGTTAGTTTTTAAAAGTGTAACGACTCAGGTTGTTAAAGTACACAATCACTTGCCGCTCGAATTGAGACGTAATGAAGTCAGCAAGTTCAAGTCATAACTGTGTGCATGTCTTCAAAAAATGACGCTCTATTCCGTTCTTAAATTCTTTCCAAAAAAATTTTAGTTTTCCATGTTGCCATCGATGTTGTAAATAATTGTTAGTTTGTCTTGTTATTTATTCTTATTGCATTTACATATATTTATATTGACTTGCTCCATGTTTCATAGTCGTCATGGTTGTCGGGTCCTGCCGTCTCACTAGGTTATTTGTCTGACGTTTCGCGTGACTGGTCATGCTATTGACTCTCGCTGCGTATGCGCGCAACTATTCAGCAGAGCGGAAGAGCATATTTAAAGCAGCAACAACGTGCACGAAGCCGACGTAGAAACATGCTGCAATTATAATCATACATAAATCGGGAAAATTCAAAAACATGACAGATGGATACCGTCCAATCAGCTTGCTACCAGGAGTCAGCCAAATCTGGAGCGACATCATCCCGGAATTTGAATTTGGATTTCGTCGGGAGTATTCGACAACACAGTAGCTACTGAGAATGTCTGAACGTATTACCTCGAACATGGATAAATCTACACCAGCTGCAGCCATCATGCTACACATCGAGAAGGCGTTCGACAAGGTCTGGCATTGCAGTCTCATACATAAAATAAGATTTCACTGGATTCCAGCTAAGCTTACCAATCTCATTCGACACTATCTCCGCGAGAGAACCTTTTCCGTTAAAATGGAGGACGCCATCTCCACTAGGAGAATAACGCAAGGAGGAGTTCCTCAGGGCTCAGTGCTGGGACCGCTCCTGTTTAATATCTATACTTCTGACATACCGCAAAAACTTGTCACGTTGCCCAATCCGCAGACGACACCGCTATTTATTACAGCCACAGGCAAATGAAACCACAACACGATAGATTAGAAACATAGAACGACACACTAAACAAATGATTTTCAAAATGGCGAATAAAGATAAATACAGGGAAAACTACAGTCATCTATTTTACGCCACGTAGAAGACGCAAAAAACCCGAAGAAAGCGAAGTGCCTAGCGATTCTTCTAGAGGAACAACTCATATACACCTGGCATATCAACGAAATTAAAAGGAAGATAGCGGAAGCCTCCATGGTTCTGTACTCACTATTAAACGAAAAAAAGCAAGCTGTCACCGGGCAAGATCATTAAAACAATAATAATACCGACCGCAATTTTGAAATCAGGCAATCGAAACGCAAAAGAAGAAAGTAGAGGGAAAACTCAACAAACTAAAGCGATTCGTATCAGGGGCATCGCGTTACATCACAAATGCAACACTGTATTAAGAACTCAACCTGGAAACATTTGAGACCATAATATACAGAAAAAGACAAAACACATTGTACAGTATGGAAACGCATGATAACACAATGGTCGGAGGAATGATACAACCTACACGACGAATAAGGAAAGAAGATGTTGCACAAATCAAATGAGAAGCTGAGGAACCAGGCGTAACGTTGCACAGGACAAAAGAAAGAAAACATAGGAAATACACACGCACACTGAACACACAAATAAAATCAAAGCCACCTATCCACCGAACAAGATGAAGAGGAAATGGAATATCTCTCCGACCCTCGTTCAAAATGAATAGACCTAGAGCACAAAGCCAGTACCTTTAAAAATGCGAACCGCAGTTGTTCGCGAAACGTCAGGGACAAATAACCTAGTGACACGGCGGAAGCCGACAACCGTTAAGACCATGACAAACGGTCATGAAAGTCTGAAACACTATTTGTTTTACTACAACTCAGCAAAATCACCTGAATAGTATTATAGGCATTATTTTTTTTTATTTTTATTACTTAACTTTTCTTAAAGAGAAAGGCATATGATGAGATACAAGGTATCTTTTCTGACGATCCCGGACGCGCTGCTACCCACAAAGATCTGCAACAGATGAAATACTTAGAAATGATCCTGAAGGAAAGTCTTCGTTTACGCACAATCGTCCCGTTTGTTGGTAGAGTAGTGGAGCGAGATATGGAATTGAGTAAGCACACCAATTTTGTGAGTGGATGTTTAAGACAAATGCTTTGCTCTTATGTTCCAGATGGTACGGTATTGCCGAAAGGATTAATGATAACGCTATTTATGCATGGCACACATCATTCTGCCAGAATTCACGAAGAACCCGAAAACTTCGATCCAGAGAGATACACGCCTGAAAATACGAAGCTGAAACATCCGTTTGCCTCGATACCGTTCAGCGCGGGTCCTAGGAATTGCATCGGTAGGTTCGAGTTATTCGCTTAATTATCGGGAGTAGCTTTCACGAAAGGTAAATATGATTTTCAGGACAAAAATTTGCGATGTTGGAGTTGAAGAGTGTCCTGTCGTGTCTGTTGAGACACTTCGAAGCGTTACCACCGTTCCCGGATCGTCAAATGGTGTTAAAAAGCGAAGCCGTATTGAAATCGGATAACGGAATACATGTTCGCCTGCGTCCTCGGAAATGAAAAGCGATTTACATTGAGTAGTGTTTTAGTTTTACTTTAATTTCATTGTAATATTTGAAAAAATAAAAGAAGGATGCTTATAGCATCAAATAGAAGAAAAAATAAGATTTTTATAGTTCCTATTTATTTGTAACATAAGTTGTCATATTCTCTTGGTAGACAGTCGTAGTGATGGCTCGTTCTTAAAACAATATGGGTGTTACAAATTTTATAAATACTAATACCTTTTACAGTAGGTGACTATATGTGCTTTGTTAATCTGATAATGTTGGGAAAAGAAAATCGACTTGTGACCTGAATTCCGTAGGACTTTTCATACTATCGCAATACATACACTGCCGTTCATATATCGGTACGACTACAAAATTGACGCTTTCTTTGATTTGAATTAAAATATAGAGTTGATTTGTAGTAATATTTATTAATATATATATATATATATATATATGACATCGCGTAAAGAATGTTTACCAACGAAAAAGAAACACAAAATATTACAAAATTTTAATTTAAAGTGATTTCTTATCAATACTCCCATCTCGAGATTGAAATACGGTGGCACATATTCTTGGAATTCCTCTAATCAGAGGTTTTCAGATAATTGCCTGTAATTTTAGTCCATGCTACCTAGAGCTTCTGCCAAAGATTCCATGTGTTGTTAACTCTCCTTTTTCAAATTCATCTCATACTAGTTCTATTGGCGCCAGCTCTGGATATTGGGGTGGTAAAGTCATCCATATCAATTTACCTTTTTCTTCAAGTGATATCAATGTTCTACATAAACAAGATGAATGCTTGAATAGTTATTTTCTTGGAAGATACACATAATATTTTCCCACTTAGCATACTATTTTCCTATCTCTCTCTTTTCGCAGATAAATTTCCATATGCAGGATCCCATTTCCTTTTTTCAAATCGCTTACAGATGCACTATTAGAACACAGGCAAACCATCACACTACTTCCGCCATGCTTCATATTAGGAAGCACACATTGGTTACTCACTTTTTCTTCAGTGTGCCTCACAAGTGATTGGTGTTTTGAACCCAAGGTTCGGAATTATCCAATCCTTGTGTTGAATGGCCCATTTAATCTTTTTTTCTTAATTTGTTCTTTCAGTGATGGCTTCTTCACAGCCATTCTTTCCCTTAGACCTGCTGTGAGTGAGAGGACGTGTGTGAGAAGTTTCCGGTTAATTGTTGTGTGAGATATCGGTGTGTTGAGTGATCACTGGGGTGGTAAGAAACTTGCTTCGTTTTCTAGATAACCTGACCCTCAGTTAAACACATCTAAAGGAATGCATAGAAAATAACACCAACGACAAAATCGCTGTAAATACAGCTTTTCTCATGGTATTTGTGAAACCATTCACGAGAAAGACATGCGAAGAGACATAAAACGCTAACACACGGGCATGCTTATGCTTACCCGGCGTCATCAACGTGGTTTCGAGCGGTTTTAGGCTTAACACATGTAATTTCTTCGCTGATTCTATCGCCATATCTAACCCTACGATACAAGTGAATATTCCTGGCGCCAACTAGTGCCAAAAGAAAGAAGCACTTGTCTGCAAAGTCAAGTAGTGAAAAGAAGACTTTTCAGAAAGGGGTGAAACTGTCACTTGTGAACTTGTACTGTGAACAGCTTCAGCAAGTACAAACAGCACTCATCCAGAAACAGCCCTCTTTATCGAATCGGAAAAACGTGGTATACTTACAGGATCCGACCGCAAAATTAACCCGGGAAGAAATTTCTTAATTTGACTGGGAAAGGTTACCGCACCCGTTATATGCTCCTGACATTCCGCCAAGTGATTATTTTCTTTGTGTCTCGACAGCTGTATGAGGCATAGATAGTTTAAAACTCGAGTTGATGTAATAATCTAGTCCGCCAATTTCTGGATTCAAAGTCTTTAGAGTTCTACAAAAGAGACATACAAAGTGGTTGCCACGTTGACAAAAGATTGAGTGTGATGCTAATTATTTCGATGACTAATAGTGTACTATTACTTCTTAGTAAATATGTATGTATATTTTACCATAAAAAAAAACGCATGAACTTATTTGGTTACCTGACACTTCATCCGCTGTGGTAGTTTTATAGCAGATCCGGAATACCTATCAAGCTACCATCTGCCGTTACTTCCAAAAAGTAAAATAAGGGCATTATGCACACCATTTACTTACCCAAGGCTTCAAGTTTAAATAGAATTTTCTCAGAATTAAAGTAATTAGAACCCTAATTCTTATTTGGTCACCATTGAAATTCATGTATTTTATAGAATATCCTTAGATAATTTTTCAATGAATATTACTCTTTCTCGAGCGTAAGATCTATTTCGTAAAATGTACGGAAGTTGAACGTACAATCAATTCTGACAATTGGTTTTACTTATAAATTGTTATATGCCATCAATATTGAAATGCCCAAAACAGTGCCAGTATAATCGATAGCAATCATACATCTTTATATGATATTACAGAAAATAGAAATTGTAACTGAGATGAAATAAATGATACGCCGAATCATGTTTGTATATTTTCGATTCGATCACCGTGTTATCGAGTGAAAAGTGTAATCTACCATTAATTTGCAAATATAATAACATCAATATGTAATTTCCTTATCGATAACTATAAATTTGAATGAACCTGTTGCATCTAACGAGACAACAAACTCTTACGAGAGAACAAAGTAATCATGTTGGCAACTGTTCTGATACTGATTTTATCCCCGTTTATTTTGTGGATGGTTTATTACTACGCGAGGGTGCAACGGTTTGAAAAATACTTGAAATATATTCCCGGACCAAAACGAGTACCGCTTTTGGGAAATGCATTAGAATTTCCGTCTTCTACGGGTAAGCTCAACTTTGAACCTGTTTGTTATAATTAAGCTAATTCTTTGAGATAATTTGGGCTCTACATTTTTAAATGCTGATTCATACAAATTTAGTTAATTCGAAATTCGACGCATAGTATTATATTTAAAATGTTCAATTTCAATAAACTCCGCTATTGCTTTGCGAATGCAAATGTAATTTGTTTACGATTATGTTTATTTTGAAATCTAGTTTCTATTCAATAATCATATCTTTGCATGAAAGGTCACAAAACGTGTGCGGACTTTATGTGAATTTTTCAATACAGTACTACGTAAACTTGTTTTCATTTAAGAACTGGCATCTCATAAGCCTGCTACATATGTTTAAAGTTCAGTTTTCGCGAGTATAACAATAGCATTCTTCTAGTTCCCTAGTAGAATGTGATAAGATAAACATTCGAAATATTAGTTTCATACAATATTATTCACAATGTATGTTAAATGCTATTTTAGAATAATAAAACTCTCGTAGATTTTACGGATAAAGATCTATTTTCCGAAAATATTTTCAATTCCACTTTTAAAACACGCTGGAATTAAAAAAATAAGATTGTTTTAGTGTTATAGGTCTGTGATTAGTGAAGCTTACAGCTTCTTCAGAAGTTAATTACAATAATAAGAAAATTCTTTTAAAAATTATTTATCACACAAATCTGCATTGACCAAATAGCAATAAACAATTACGTTTCAAACTGTTAAAATTTTAAAAATAGAAGTTGATTTTATATTATTAAAATAAGACTCACCAATGTGCATTTTGTGAGCATCTGAAACTAGGTAATTTAAAAATATCCTATTGGAATCTTTGGCATACTATTGATTTCTCGAGTGGAAAGTTAATTTTTTACTGAAACACAAATTTCCAATCGAATTTCGCGCAAAGACTTAGTTTCTATTGTCCAAATTACGAAACTCCTGCACCGAGGATGCTTATCGGTCTTTAAAAATCGTTAATGCAAAATATCATGTATATCTTACAAATCTAAGTTTTGTCTAATTTGCAGTGTTTCTGCCCAAATTGATGGAATACTACAACAAGTATCAGACTAACTTCAAAGTATATGTTGGATCACAAGCTTATCTTTTTGTGGTTGATCCTAAAGATATGGAACTAGTAATGAATCATCAATCGACTCAGAGAAAGTCAGATTTCTACGATTTCATTTGGAGTTGGTTAGGACAAGGACTCATAACTTCTTTTGGTTTGTAAGCGATGTAGTTCTGGAATTAAAGATTTACATGGTATGTAATATCTATAGGAGATAGGTGGAGAAAACATCGAAAAATCATAACGCCAGCTTTTCACTTTCAAATACTGGAAGAATTCATCGACGTGTTTAATTCCCAAAGTGAGATTCTGGTATCGATGTTTAAAAACGAATGTAAAAAAGGTAGCATTGATGTGTATCCGTTCATAGGACGATGTACTCTGGATATTATTTGTGGTAAGATGCTATGGGTATCATTCATGGAAAATAGACGAAAAATAATAATTCGATCTCCTAGAGACGGCATTTGGTACGCCCATAAATGCTCAAGAATGTAAGGACTCGCAATACGTAAGATGTCTCCACGTGGTTGAAGAGATTTTCAGTCAGCGCTTGTTCCAACCGATTCTTGCCAATAAATTTCTATACTTGTTCAGCGACACGTATAGGAAAGAAAGACACGCAGTTAAGTTTATATACAACTATATTAGATCGATAATCAGAAGAAGAAGACAGGAGTTCATCAGTAACGGGGAACAGAACAAAGACACCACTGATTCGTTGGGACAAAAGAAGAGAAGAGCCTTCTTGGATTTACTGCTAGAATATTCGGGTCGCGATCCTAGCTTTACTGAACAAGATATACTAGAAGAAGTTACTACATTTGGGTTTGCGGTACGTAGGTGTTAGTTATATAATATAGTAATAATAATAATAATAATAATAATAATAATAATAATAATAATAATAATAATAATAATAATAATAATAATAATAATTTTTTTTTATAATTACAATAATAATAATAATTACAATAATAATAATAACAACATTGATAATAATAATCATTTATGCCCCAATAGCCCCAAAAGGCAATTACAGAACGGCTTTACAAATATTATTGTTTATTGATTCGCGTTCCCCATCTTACTACGATACTTAAAAATATTAAAAAATCGAGTATAACGGGTACGTAGTACTGTAAAGTTTATTTGCACTAGAGGAGCTGGTGAATCGATATTATTTTTTAAGGTCTTACAAAGCAACTCCCTACTGCAATGCTCACGGAGGTGAGCACGGGACAGAAGAAGTGTACACATTATCCATTTGAAAGGAAAAGGACTTTAGAAACCTCTTTTGAACAAGCTCCCTCATAAGATTTTGGTATAAATAGAATTCGAGCTTAGAATGAACATAAGCACAATATAACTTATTATTACATTACATTTAAATGAAAAATGCTTAAAGAACTCATGTCAAATCTCAGATTTTTTGAACGAGATAAACACATTGATGCAATATTTTCAGTAAATAATAGTCTGCTATTGAATAAGATACTAAGATCTAAAGTTTTAATGTCGCGGGGTATGGCTGTATGTGGTAGTTGTAGTATAAAATAGTGTGAGTATTATTATAAGAAACCACACTACACTTATTGAAACTTAGTGAGAGATTGCTGCTCCAAGTATTAATTAGCAGAGGATCCTAAATTATAGCAAGTAAATAGGGATAACAAATCGTTTGTGTACAAATTGAAGAGAAGCGATCCAATATTTGAACCTTGAGGAACGTCTGATATTGGAGTAAGCAACATGGGGAGATAACTGTTCTGGAACGCATAACACTTTTTTCCAGTAAGATAAGACTCAATGAAGGATTGGTAACCTACACTGAAACTAAATCTATCCACTTTGTGTTCTAGCATAGCGAGGGTTAATCCAATTAAATGGTCAAAAAATAAAAATAATTTGTTAAAAAGAGTTCAGCAAATCATTGAAGAAACCAGTGATGGCAACTGCAATGAACGCAATCTGTAACATGTAGGCAATTAAGTCAACATGAAATTGGTTGCACTTAAAATAAATAGATATGGATTGATAACATGTGAACTTTCTGTGTCTGATCTAACCTTCATTGAGTTCTAGTACATTTTCGTGTTTTCTTGTTCTTTATGAATTTTAAAATTTTAACATGCTTAAAATTGGAATGTTGTTTGCTTATCACATATTGATATTGTATGGTTTCATTGGTGCGAATGTCAGAAGCTCCTATGTATTGCTCCGCAGTTGTTTCAGTAGTGAACTGTTTGATATTCTGCCAGATAATCTCGCATTCTTCTTTAATTTGGATTTTGGCTAGTCGACAATATGCATTTTGACTCTATTCTTCGAGACTCCTACAACTAAAAAGTTTCAATCGCTGTGAGTAAAGTAGTAGTAATAATAATAATGACAACAATAATGGTAATAATAATGATAATAATAGTAATAATAATAATAACTATAATTAAAAATAGTTGATGCCTTTACTTCCTTCATTTTTCAAACAGTAAAATTAAAATACAAAAATTATTATATAATGCGCTAAGAAATATACGTGAAAAAGAGAAAAACAAATGCTGCAATCTACACGCTAGGTCCCCGGTTACTACGTGATCCATGTCATTTTTGTAATTTTTCAATTATCAATGCTGATTTTTTTCTAAGCTATACGCTTTTCTTTAAATATTACTTAAATATACAATAAATTTTGTCCAAAAAAGTATTTGCGAGTTTACGTTTCTCAAACAAAAAGTTATTTTATTTTTATTTATTTATATCTTTGGTTATGTGCAATACATGATCCATGGTCACTTGCCCCTCATTACTAACTTTCAAATGTTTTTATACGGTAATCTGATGTTAGATAAGGTCACTAAATAGTTGAAATCTGAACCCCCTGCATTTAATGTTAATGTGCATTGATGTGAGACTCTTAAGAAATTTGTTTTTAATTTTGCTCATTTGTACTAACAAACTAACTAAAAGCACAAAAGCTTTTGGTAGAGATATATTATTATTCTTTTGTTTGGGTTAGTATTGTATAGAATCTTATGCTAGCCACAGTTACAAGAATCTAAACTAAAATGGAGACAAATTTTTAAATTTTATATTACAAAAATAAAAAAGTAATATAGTTCCAAAAATTGACAGTTTAACGAGGACAAGACTATAATAAATTTCGTCTGGTACCGAAAGTGCGTAAGCCAATACTATAATTTAATTTTAGGGTCAGGACACCACTGCGGCTACTCTGACTTTTACTCTAGATTCTCTGGCTAGGAATCCAGATATTCAGGTAATTACCTTAGGAATAATAATTGAAATTGTGAGTATGTTTAAATAAAATAATATACATTTAGGTTTCTTTATTATTAGATATATAACGATGGGAGATCCAGAAGTTCGTGGAATGAAAGGGTTTTAAATAAAATAAAACAGTAAATCTGTTTTTCCCTTTCAATATAATCACCCTTAAGCACAATACATTTATTAGATCTATGAATTAATTTTTGCTAAACTATTTTTCGCCTCAAAATGGGCCAAAGTTGCCTCCTTTACCTCATTGTCGTCGGAAAACTTTCTTCCACGTAAGTCTTTTTTTAAATTGTGGAACAAATAAAAATCACTAGATGCCAGGTCTGGACTGTAGGGTGGATGGACTATTGATTGAAAGCCATGCTTATGCAGAGCAGCCATTGCAACTTTGCTCTTGTGAACCGGCGCATTGCCTTGCAGGAGCAACACACCCTTGGTCAATTTTCCTCGACGTTTTTCCTTGATGGCCTCCTTCAATTTTTCTAATATCGCTGCGTAATATTCTCCGGTTATGCTCCTACCTTTTTCTTTGTAATCAATCAATAATATCCCCTCACAATACCAAAAAACAGTAGCCATCAACTTTCCAGCCGATTCTGACACTTTGAATTTCTTTGGCGGTGGTGTCTCCTTTTTATGCCATTGCATGGACTCCTGTTTGGACTGAGGCTCAAAGTAATGAATCCATGTTTCATCTCCGGTAACAATCCGCTCCAAAATCTGTGCAGGTTTGTCTCCACACAGCTCCAAAAATTGTTTGGACGCATAGACGCGCTACTGTTTCTGCAGCGGCGTGAGCATTGTCGGTAGCCATCTTGAACTGACTTTTGTCATACCCAGGTGGTCATGTAGGATACGCAAAATGGTGGTATCTGGTACTCCAACTAATGCAGATAATTGTTTTTTTCTTCAAAAGAGGATCTTGCAATACAAATTTTTGCACTTTTTTGACGATGTCTGATGTGGTGCCCTCAACTGGCTGTCTTGAGCGGGGGTCATTTTCAATCGACTCCCGACCATGTTTAAAAAGACCATGCCACTTATAAATCATTGAGCGATGAGAGGCGGAGATGCCAAGAGTGTGACAGCGCATTTCCTTCATTACATTATGTAGGCACGTAAACATGGCTGCTGCAATTGGTTCTCCCGCCAATTGCGACTTGCATAGTGTAATTCGATTCTTTCAAGCAGAAGGGAATAGTGCAGCTAAAATACATCCAAGAATGAGTCGAGTATATGGCGGAAACTTGGTTCATGGTGTAGTAAGTTTAGCAAATATGGGGTCGACGTTCGTGATGAAAGGGGATAAAGACGCAAGTCTGTCACAGCAGCAGACGTTGTTCAACGAGCTGACAAAATCGTGCGAGAAAAACATAGGTTCACCAACAGTGAATTGAGTGTGGAATATCAAAGTTTCAAGATCAACAGTGTACACAATCATAACGGAACACCTACGCTACAAAAAATTGAGCACAAGATGGATTCCTAAGATGTTGTCTGACGACCACAAACTTCAGCGAATGGACTCAGCGCTGACGTTTCTTACCCATTATGGGGTTGAAGGTGAAGATTTTTTAAAGTCAATTGTGACTGGAGACGAAATCTGGGCCCCGGAACAAGACAACAGTCACAACAATGGATGCACTCAAATTTGCCAAACATATCGAAAAAGTTCAAACCAGTTTGGTACAAAAAGGGTGTGTTGAATTTATGGAACCGGGGACTATGATCAATGCAGCTGTTTATTGTCAGACTTTACAACGATTCCAGAGAGCTATTCAGAACAAAAGAAAGGGCTTACTTTTGGAGTTCTTATCTTCATGACAATGCTCGCCCTCATCCTGCTGCTGTAACCCAACGAGATCTTGAACAATTTCGATGGTAAGTTTTATTCTTAGCGCTAAGCGGCTTTCATTTCTTTTATGAACTGGAAAAGTGGTTTGGAGGGCGGAGCTTTCAGAGTACAGAGGAACTTCAAAGCAACGTCACGAACCATCTCAACTCACTAGTGTCAACATTCTATGCAAAGGGGATTAGAATGCTCGTTCACGGATATGACAATGCTCGCCGTTGTAACCCAAGGACTTCTTCAACACCTTCGATGGGAAGTTTTTGAACACCAAGTGTATAGCTCCGACTTAGCACCAAACGATTTCCATTTTTTCCTTGAAGTGATTAGGAGGACAGGCCTTCAAGAATACAGAGGCACTTCAAAAGAACGTTCTGGACAATCTCAACTCCCTGGCGGCATCAATCTTCATGGTGGTTATATAGAAAAGTAACCATATTAGTACACGACTTCTGGTAACAAATTTATTTTTAATTTACACTTGTCTGGTTTTATGAACTATCGGAGGTTGAAAAAAAAACAGCCCTCGTAGAAACGTTAGTTTATCAAAAATTATTTTAAATTTGGTGAAAGTTGTGTAAGAAAATTTCGTACGGAATATAGAAAAGAAAATTGCTCATCAGATGTGCCCATTCGAAAAGTTTAAAATTTAAGAATATTGGTCGAGTAAAGAGGCAGTATTATTGACCTAGATTATAAAATTAGAGTGCAAAAGATTATTTGACAAAAGTGAAGTCCTTGCACCAGATACATAAACGGGAAGAAAGTATTAACAGACATAGAATAAATTACTAAGCATATTTACGAACTGGTTTAGTACACAGTATATGGCGTTGAACATCGATAAGACAAAAATCAAAAATATTAGTTATTTCAAGAAATGCCATCGTAAATTTCTATTCAAAGACAAGATATTTACCACCTGCGAGAACACCAGATTCCTTGGACTGACTACTGATAGCCAATTGAACTGGAAGAACCATACTCTGTCGACGGTCTTGGCCTCTTTTAGGTACGTGTTTCGTGGAATAGCTCGATCTGCAAACATTCAAGCTGGACTTATTGCCTATTATGTCTGTGTTCATAGTAATCTTTGCTGTGCTAATATATATTTTGGGGTGCATCTGTAGACGCTGACAGAATTTTTAGATAACAGAAATGCTGCGTTCGATGTGGTTTTGGACTACATCTTGAAACATCGTGCAGGGACCTATTTAAAGAACATAAAATATTTACTTTGCCAGCGATTTACATGTTTGAGTGCGCGACGTTTATGCATGAAAACTACGAATTTGTTAAATCAAGAGGTGATCCATAGCATAACACCCGCGATATTACAGCAGGATGTCTATTGCCTGCACAGCCAAGTAAGACGTTAGTTTTTAAAAGTATAACGACTCAGGTTGTTGAAGTGAATCGACTATGACAATCACTTGCCTCTCGAATTGCAACGTAGTCGAGTCAGCAAGTCCGAGTCACAACTGTGTGCATATCTGCAGAAAATGACGCTCAAATGCGGTGTTTTTTTTTTCCAAAAAGAATGCAGTCTTGCATGTCGCCATCAATGTTGTAAATAATTGTTAGTTTGTCTTGTTATTTATGCTTATTGCGTTTACATATATTTATATTGACTTGTTCCATGTCTCATGGTCGTCATGGTTGTCGGGTTCCGCCGCGTCACTAGGTTATTTGCCTCTGACGTTTCTCTGACCGGTCACGCTATTGGCGCTCGCCGCGTACGGGCGCAACTATTCAGCAGAGCGGAGGAGCATATTTAAAGCAGCAACAACGTGCACGAACCGACCTGGGAACATACTGCAATTATAATCATACATAAATCGGGAAAATATAAAAACAAGACAGATGGATATCGTTCAAGCAGCTTGCTACCAGAACTCAGCAAAATCTTGGAGCGAGTAATGTAAAAGCGGCTTCTATCGGTGGTACAAGAAAAATCCATCATCCCGCGATTTGAATTTGGACACAGCAGCTAGTGAGAATGTCCGAACGTATTACCTCGAACATGGATAAATCTACGCCAACTGTAACCATCACGGTAGACATTAAAATGGCGTTCGACAATGTCTGGCATGACGGTCTCAAACATAAAATGACTTTACACTGGATTCCAGCCACGCTTACCAATCTCATTCAACACAATCTCCGTGTCAGAATCTTTTATGTTAAAATAGAGGAAGACATCCCCATTAGCAGAACAACGCGAGTAGGAGTTCCCCAGGCCTCAGTGCTGTGACCTCGGTCAAGAACTTGTCACATTGGCCAACTCGCAGACGACACCGCTATTTATTACAACCACCGGCAAATAAAACTACTACACGATAGATTACAAACATAGAACGACACTAAACAAATGGTTTTCAAAATGGTGAATAAAGATAGATACAGGGAAAACTACAGTCATCTACTTTCATCACATACACCTGGCATATCAACGAAATCTAAAGGAAGATAGCGGGAGTCTCCAAGGTCCTGTACCCACTATTAAACGAAAAAAAGTAAACTGTCACTGGACAAGATTATTAAAACAATAATGCTACCGATCGCAATTTTGAAATCAGGCAACCGAAGCGCAAAGGAAAAACTCAATAAACTAAAGCGATTCGTATCAGGGGCATCGCGTTACATCACAAATGCAACACTGTATTAAGAACTCAACCTGGAAACACTTGAGACCATAATATACAGCAAAAGACAAAACACATTGCACAGTATGGAAACGCATGATAACACAATGGTCGGAAGAAGGATACAACCTACACGACGAATAAGGAAAGAAGGAGTTGCACAAATCAAATGAAGAGCTGAGAAAAAAGGCGTAACGTTGTACAGGACAAAAGAAAGAAAACAGAGGAAATACACACGCACACTGAACACACAAATAAAATCAAAGCCACCTATCCACCAAACAAAATGAAGAGGAAATGGAATATCTCTCCGACCCTCGTTCAAAATGAATAGACCTAGAGCACAAAGCCAGTACCTTTGAAAATGCGAACCGCAGTTGTTCGCGAAACGTCAGGAACAAATAACCTAGTGACACGGCGGAAGCCGACAACCGTTAAGACTATGACAAACGGTCATGAAAGTCTGAAACACTATTTGTTTTACTACAACTCAGCAAAATCACCTCAATAGCATTATAGGCATAATTTTTTTTTAATTTTTATTACTTAAATTTTCTTAAAGAAAAGGGCATATGATGAGATACAAGGTATCTTTTCTGACGATCCAGGACGCGCTGCTACCCACAAAGATCTGCAACAGATGAAATATTTAGAAATGATCCTGAAGGAAAGTCTTCGTTTACGCACAATCATCCCGTTTGTTGGTAGAGTAGTGGAGCGAGATATGGAATTGAGTAAGCACACCAATTTTGTGAGTGGATGTTTAAGATAAATGCTTCGCTCTTATGTTCCAGATGGTACGGTATTGCCGAAAGGGTTAATGATAACGCTATTTATACATGGCACACATCATTCTGCCAGAATTCACAAAGAACCAGAAAAGTTCGATCCAGAGAGATACGCGCCTGAAAATACAAAGCTGAAACATCCGTTTGCGTCGATACCGTTCAGCGGGGGTCCTAGGAATTGTATCGGTGGGTTCGATTTATTCGCTTAATTATCGGGAGTAGCTTTCATGAAAGCTAAATATGATTTTCAGGACAAAAATATGCGATGTTGGAGCTGAAGAGTGTCCTGTCGCGTCTGTTGAGGCAGTTCGAGCTGTTGCCACCGTTCCCCGACCGGCAAGTGGTGTTAAAATGCGAAGGCGTATTGAAATCGGATAATGGAGTACATGTTCAACTGCGTCCTAGGACATGAAAAGCGGTCTCTATACATTGAGTAATTTAGTTTAATTTCATTGTAATATTCGAGGGAATCAAATAGAAGAAAATATTTTTATAGTTCTTATTTATTTGTTACATAAGTTATCATATTCTCTTGTTAAACAGTAGCAGTGGTGGGTCGTGCCTAAAAAATGTAGGTGTTGCAAATTTTGTGAATACTAATACCTTTTACCAGGTGTATGCATAAGTTCTTTCCGGTTTAAGCAAGAGATGGCATCTACAAAAAGTACGAGGCGTATTAATTTGGAACATACGTTATTTTGTTCGAGTTTTCTGGTTGATAAAGAGCATTTGCGACAGCTTTTCTTATTTAATCAAAAGGAACAGGCTGTTGAAAGTAATCGCTTGCAGGTAAATACATATGGTGAACACGCTCCATTAGATATTAGAGCATGTAAGGGATGGTTTAGACAATTTAAAAGTAGCAATTTCAATGTAAAAGTCCGTAAGCGCTTTGGTAGACCACAAAAATGCGAAAACGAGCAATTGTAGGAGTTATTGGATGATAATCCAACTCAAACTCAACGGCTTGAATGACGTGTATTTTTTTCTGTTGGGATTAATTGTAGATACCGACTTTCTCCAACATAAAGTAAAAGGTGGATAAGTAGAAATAGGCAGGTAAATAATAATAAAGTTTACATCAGAACCCGATCAAGTGCCAAGCTTTATACTAAAAGATTGCTCATCGATATTTTTAAGACCACTTTTAAGAATTTTTAACCTGATTCTGAGAACCTGTACTGCTAATTCGAAACAGTATTCGTTATTAAAAAATTGCATAATTAATCTGAAACGATCGTCTATACTACTTTATTTAATTTACAATAGAATTTTTTAACGTCAATATCTCACTGTTATTATTTATTACTAAGAAAAATAGTTTCAAAAAGTTTGATTTGAAATAAAACTATGAAATAGTTCAATGTGTGAATACTATAAAAAATATTCTGTATTATGCAGTTTATCTGTTTATAAGGGAAATCATTAAAGGTTACATATTTTAATTGGATTAATTTGTAATTTGAATTATAAAGGAGCAATAATAATAGAAGTTACTTCTACCAAATTAAAGTATATAGAAACATATACAAACTAAATGTATACATGAAATGCGATAAATGTTTACATTTCTTAAGCAAATTCTCTACACAATAGTAAAATAAATCGAACAATTATCAAACGCAGGCGTAATGTTTGCCAGTAATATCTGCTTTATTATGAATTGGTACATCTGGTATGCCCCGAATATTGCTGCAATACTTTCAAAGTAATATTTAACGACTTGCATAATTTCTGGGTGATAATTATCATAGAAATATTTTTTCACTAACATTATAGTACTCTACGCGATGCCTGATAATTACATAATATGTTTAATCTGTTTGCTTATTAACGCTGAACCGATTATAGTCAATTAGACGTTTTGACTCAAAATAATATTTATAAATGTATAATGCTCAGTCGTTTTGCTACTACTTCAGAAATAGATTTAATTAATCATGTCAACTTTGTAAGAAAAAAAAAAACATGTGGGAATTAAGTTTTCTAACGCTAATTAAAAGGCTGTCACTTCGTTAATGCAGTGTTTTGTCTTTAGTAATTTATACAGATGTAATCGTCCAGGAAAAGTATTCCACGTGAATAATGTGAATGTTTAAATAAATCTCCAACACCTTGATTAAAAATATATTATTTTGAAAACCGGATTTAGTCCATATACAGTTCCTGTCCATTTTATTATGATCACCTTATAAATTTATGCTTTTCTATGTTTCCAACGCAATAATTTACAAATGCAAGTATACAATTCATGAATAGGGTTTACAGTACCTATCTAAACACGTTTCTTAAATATCTTTCGAAGAAATTGAGATAGTGCCACTTAATGACCCGTTGCCTATTAAACAATGGTTCGAGAAGTAAAATCTAGTTTTACAAAATTTCCTCTATATTTATGACTGTATTAATATGACATGTTTCGCTATCACTGTAGCCTAAGGTAACCTTATCTCATGCTAATTAAGGATAATGTGCACATAATGTATTTTCATAATGGGCTGATTATGTCTCTAAATTCTTGGTGCTAGAGTCCACCAATAAATTCAAGAAAGGTGAATTATTCAAGTCTATATGATCATTAACTAATACATCTGAATATTTAAGTTTATTTATCTCTAGGGAGTAAGTTTAATTGTAGGCCTTTACCCTTTACTATCGGGATGTGAAATTTCGAAATTACTATTGAAATTGTGGTTGTTTTCCTGTAAATGGCGAGCGTAATTGGAATCTTTATTTTTGTGTACATAGTTCACGAAGTGCTCATGTATTCTTTTCCCAAAACGCTTACCTGTTTGATCGATACACGTTTTTGGGCAATCAAAACAAGTCAGTTTATAAATCCCAGATTTTTTTCTTTGTTTATTTCTAATTTATTATTTTTTATGAATTTTCGTAATGAATTATTGGTTTTGTTGGTAATCGCTAAATTAAATTTAGTAATAGTCTGTCTATTTTTTCACTAATTGATCCTGCATAAATTAGTACTTTGTAACTAATCGCTTTTTCCTTTACATTTGGATACACTTTTCCAATTGCTTTATTATAGTTCTTTTTCTTTAATATTCGATCTACTAATTTGGGGTTATATCCATTATTTACTGCTATTTGTTTGATGATGTTGAATTCTTTAACGAAGTTTTCTTTATTTAATGATAATGAAATTAGACTGTGGATCAAACTTGCCTATTATTATCCCCCTCATGAATCATTCTGTACTATATAGAAGATGGGTAGAAGCAAGATTGAAAGAAATTTTTCCGTGTTAGTGTTGCACTTTCAGTTATTGCTTGTATGCGCTTTATATTTTATCGTTATGGGTAAGAAAAGGATATACCAAACGAAAAAAAGCTGCTTATTTAGCCATTGTTGGATATAGGAGTGTATTCTCAACGCACGATTGTAAAAAAGGAAGAAGCCGTTTTAATGAAAGAAAAGATACGCACCAGTTTTGCGGCAAGAAAAGGATCATTACTAATCGAGATTAAAATGCAAACGCCCACTCAAAAAGCCAAGATTAACACCGATGATGAAACGAGCACGTTATGAATGGGCAAAACGTCATCAACATTACACAATTGAAGATTGACGGAAGGTAAATCCAGCAATTCTTTTTGTTTGGACAATGTCTTTTCGTTAAAGATCGTATTCAGCGATATGAAAGTAGAAGCCATGATCGAAAGAGCTCAATTTGTTAGACGACGTGCATCTGAATGGTTTCGTGAAGCTAGTGTACTAAAAACGGTGAAACAGCCTCCGTCAGTTATGGTATGGTCCTGTGTACCAGTCGAAAGTCCTGGACCACTGTATTTCTGGCAGGGCACCATGAATCAACACCAATATAAGCGTGTATTGGAGGATGTCTTGATCATTGGTTTAGATCCGAATGAAGGCTCTTACACATTCTTGCACGATAAGGGACCATGACACATGGTCCAGTGTTACCTCGACCGGGAAATTCTCCCTATCCCAATGCAATTGTGAACGTGTGGAGTAATCTAAAATCACGCGTGTATTCGAGAAGAAGCACTACAAACGAGCAATTAGTAAGATATATTAAGGATGTTAAAGGTACAAATATAATTAAAGATGTAATCTAATGACTAAATGAGTCAATAATAGTAACGAAGTTCTATCCTACTTTTGGGAAATGTAGGTAAGCGAATGATTATAATTGTCAAAATTTCTAAGATAAAAATAATTGAATTGTTTTAATCATGCAGCGTATTGAAGTGTTAGGCTCATTATACATTCAAACTATTGTAAGGATTTGAATTCTAAGCTCTTTCGTAATTTGTAATTTGAAATCAATTTGATATTTGATCATAATTCAAAGATCTAATTTGCTACTGTCTTTTATTAACCATCTTTCCAAGAATGCATTAAAACTTGTAGCAATGTGGTAGGGTAGCAACGATAAAATCCGTAGTCTAGGCATTATTTTCTTTAAAGCGGCTAGTGTTAGTGTTTCAGTTTGTAGAAGTGAACGCGTTGTGAGTGATAATGTTCATCGCTATAGTACTCCTAATTTTGCTCCCGTTTGTCTTGTGGCTAGTATATTATTACTGGAGCGTGCATTATTTTGAAAAATATCTGAAGAATATTCCTGGACCACGAAGGACGCCCTTATTTGGAAATGCGTTGGATTTTCCCTCGCCCATAAGTAAATACTTTTTTATATCACTTTTTTACTTCCTTTTGATGGTTTATATATCATCTAAAAATTTATTAACTTATCAATTATACTAACCAACGATTTTGCTCGCATTTACTATTGTATGAACTGTATGTATTGTGTCCCTTACTAATTGTTACTGTGCCGGTATGTTACTTTTGAATTTTTCAAAGTTTTACATTTGGATTTATTAAAACTAAGATATAAGCCCGTTATAATAAGTAACGTAATAAGTAAGAGAAAATGATACTCGGTCTTGCACGATATCAAATTTAATTTAACCCCTTAACGCGCCTCAAAATATTAATTGTGTTACTTTATTTATTCATTATTTTTTATGAATTAAAAGATTTAAAATATTCTCTTTACTCCTTGACCTGAATTATATTTAGTTAATTAATTATTCAGACTTCAATATTATTTCTTTTTAGATCAAGAGCGCTTACGTACGTGTATTTAGGATACAGGAGTCAGCTTATCTGGCTAAAACACATAAAAAGAGTTAACCTTGTAATTTTAAGTATAGTTATGCTGTCTAAAAGAATACGTAATGTTTGAGAGATATTTAGTTTTATATCACTTAAAAAGTTAATTAATTTGTATTTTATCGTAAGTGATCTGACATTTCGCCATTTTATTGCGTCTCTCAACTTAGTTTGATATTTCTGAAGTTTTTTACGCTAACATGGCAAACTCTTAAGTGTTATTGTTATGATATTGACTGAAGAAAATACTGTTCTTAGTGGGATAGCATTAGACATTAAAATTCAAATTGAGGACTGTTACTTATTATTATGGCAAAAATTATCAAAACAATTCTTTTGTGTAGGTTATTCATAAATAATTCGGTTTTTCAAGAATTACATTTAAATACACTTGAGATATGTAGATAAAAATAAACCAGTTTAAGTGTCTACTGGTATGTAGATTCGAAATTAGTTTTGCTATATACTAAAGCATGTTTCAACAAGAGCGAAAGATCTTAAGGTTCAATACAACATGGTTTTCTGTAGGAAGGTATTGTAAGATTTATTGATTTATAATGTATATACTTGGATATTTAGTATGAAACAAAATATCTTATAAATAATCGCTATGGCTTTATTGTATACATGTGGCGGTATTTCATTGATAGAGAGTCTAATTTCGGCCATCAATGCAATGTCTGTGACTTTAGATGACGCCACAACTAGAAGTCCAAAAATGTTAAATCGCAAGAACGCTGGGGCCAATTCTGGTCACCAAACGGAGAAATGACACGACCAGGAGGAAATTCACAAGACAGTCAATATTTCACTGGCGCTATGACATGTGTCGCCATCCTGTTGAAACCACATGTCGTCAAGATCAATATTTTCCAATTAAGGCACAAAAGGCTGCGTTATCATAGCACGATAACGTTCGCCAGTCATCCTTACTCCAAAACCTTCCTCATCTTCAAAGAAATACGGTCTAATTATTCCTCCAGACCACAATGCACACCAGACATTGACACATTTTGGTTGCATTGCTTTTCGATGAATCATCCGCAGATTTTCTGAGCCCCAAATGCGGCAGTTTTGACGATCGACGAAGCCATCGACGTGAAAATGGGCCTCATCACTGGAAATGATTTTATCCGCAAAATCGGTATTCACTTCTGTTTTCTCATGGTTTCAACTAGTGAACTCTCTTCGCTGTACATGGTCTGTTGGTAGAAGTTGAGTCAATTAGATTTTGTAGGCATGGAGATGCAAATTTTTAGATATAATAGGCTGAAGAGTGGCTGTTGTAATGTCCAATTCTTGTGCAGGATAATGAATCGACCTCTCTGGACTTTCGGCCATACCCTTACGAACTGCTGTGACGTTTTGTTCTGAACCAGTACTTTGAAATTTTTTATTATTTTTTTCACAGTAATTAAATTAGGACCATTCTGTTAACCGAATATTGAACGTACTTAACGAATGGTGGCAATCAAACTTTCACCATCTTAATAATAATGTTTAACAATCAGTATATCTTGAGGAATACTGTTCCACTCCTTCTGCAATACCGTATACAGATGGGTTTTGGACGTTGGACATTCGCTTCTAATTCGTCTGTCCAATTCGTCCCACAGAGGCTCTACCAGACTAAGATCCGGATTATGGGAAGGCCTGGTCATTATTTTTCACATTTCTTCATTCTCAGCGAGGTAGTTTTTGTATAATAACAATGTTTACTTCGGATTGTTATAGTGAATCAACTAAAGATTGTTGCCTATTAGACGCAATTCGGATGGTAGTATCTCGTATAATTTTCCTTCCTCATTACTCCCATCAATTTTCATAAGGTCTCCCGTTCCACTTAATAAAAGTAACTCCATGCAAGAATGGAACCATTACATTTCTTTATTGTTGGTGCAATCCACTCAGGAAGCCTTTTCTCGTCTTTTGAACGCCGAACAAATGTTCTGCGGTTTTGATCAAACATTTCATATTTGGAGTTATCAGTCCATAGTGCGTTTCCCCATTATTCTATTGTCCAATTTTTGTGACTGTTAGCCTACTGGAGACGTTTTTGTTTATATCCACGACGTAGTAACGGTTTCCGTATAGTAATAAGGTCGTGGAGATTTGCTTCTTTTAAATAATGTTTCAGTATGCTAACGGATATCTTTCTGTTTGTAGCCCAATTTATTTCGCCTGGAATTTCAGGAGCCGTTTTAATCGTCTATTTCTCTTACTAAGCAATTTTATGCGTCCATCATCGCTCCTGGATGTTGTTCGAGGCAGTCCTGGATAATTTTTGCTCGCAAGTGTTCGAAGAGGCGAAGAATTAAATTGACTTTGGATTTTTTTTACATTAAGTCGCCCGGAAGATTCCGTACAGAATGTACTTCTTGATGTCGCGTTGGTATTGTTGATCATGTTTGAACACAGCAATTTTCCTTGAGGCATTTTTACACAGGAATTAAATCATTTGCTTGCACAAGGATATAACAATATTGAGCTGCACGTAACGGTAATGATATAAACTCACAGCTAGTGTAATTAATGCATACTTTATGGAGTAAATACCATCTTTGTAGGAACTTTTATTAGAATTCTTATAATTCAGATTTCATTTATAGTGTCATCAAATGTCTACCTGTATATTATTTAAAATATCTATACCTAGTATTATTTGTACTGTACTTAATTATTTCACAATTTTGAAACGAAATATTCGAGTTTCGTTATTTATCCACTTTACATGAGTAAAAGTACTTCTATCTAAAAGTTTTTGTTAAAATTTATAGTGCTCGTTATATTATGAGCGGCGGAGTACATATGTAGGTATAACTTGTTATTAATTTTATCTTACTCCGTCATTTCCAGCTATCACATTTCACTTTCTTTTTTAGATATTCTCCCTCAAATGCTGGAATTTTACGAAAAATACAAGCGCAGCTACAAAATATACTTCGGAATGCAACCCTTCCTTGTAATTACGGACCCAAAGGATTTGGAGTTTGCAATGAATTACCAGTCTACCTTGGGAAAATCTAATTTTTACAAGTTAATGAACAATTGGTTGGGAACGGGATTATTAACGGCTAGTGGTCTGTAAAAAAGAATACCCTTAAAATTGATAACATTGCAAGATTTACATTTATAGGAGATAAATGGAAAAAGCATAGGAGGATTATCACACCCGCTTTTCATTTTCAAATCTTGGAGCAGTTCATCGACATTTTCAATTCGCAAAGTGAGATTCTTGTCTCTATATTGAAAAGGGAACATAAAAACTGCAATATAGATGTGTATCCGTACATAGGGCGATGCACCTTAGACATTATCTGTGGTAATTTGTCTGTCAGTCAAATAAATCAAGCACTGCCTAACCAAAAATGTTTTAGAAACTGCAATGGGAACAACCGTTAATGCCCAAGAGGACGTTAATTCAGAATACTTTAAATGCATAGTCTTGCTCTGGGACATCATTTTCACTCGATTCCTGTCGCCGATACTTTCGAATGATTTCTTGTACATGTTTTCCAGCACTTACAGAAAGGAAAAATATGCGCTTAAAGTGGTGCACGGTTACATTAAATCAGTTATTCAGCGAAGAAAGCAGGAACGTCTTAAAAATTCGGCAGGTAGTGAAGAGGTCATCGATTCACTAGGGAGAAGGAGGAAGAAAGTTTTCTTAGATTTGTTACTAGACTACTCAATGACTGATCCAGAATTCACGGAAGAACATATACGGGAAGAGGTGGATACGTTCATGTTTGAGGTAATTGTTTCTCTCGAATTAGAGGTGTACGTGGTATAAATTGGAAATGTTAACGTTACTAATTTTAGGGCCATGATACTACAGCTACAGCGATAACGTTTGCTTTAGAGAATCTAGCTAGAAATCCCGACGTTCAGGTAAACTAGTTATTGTTTAATTTATATGCAGGATGGAGCATTTGAAAATCTTTGAAATTTGCAGGGTGAGCCAAGTACTATGTATTAGGGTATACATATTTGGTCTCTATTAAAAATTAAATAGCTAAGCTTGATTATTTTTGAAATGTTAACGTGATCAAATGATATTTCAAAATTGTGAAAAGGTTGACACATTTCTCATGCTAATATGGCGACAGTAGCGATAATAGTCGATTTTAAAACAAGGGTATGTAATGTCACAACTACCCAGCGTTCTAGTAACAGAAATAATACGCTATGTCAATATTTCTATAACTCTTTGCTACTGTACTCTTATAGAAAGGAAAAGGCCATCAACCAACATTTGTGCGAAGGGCGCACCGACAAGGAAAATAACGAAGCTGCTGGCCGACAGTAGCTACGTACATTTGCCTTGTAAAATTCGTTCACGTCAGCGGACAAGTATTGAAAAAATGTCCGAGTCCCTTTATATCGGCAACTCAAATGCATGTGTATATGTAACCACAGTGCTGTATTTGAGTATTGCCGCTGGTTTACTGAAATAGCTTGGGCTTCTAGCGCATTTAAATTTAAGGTACACTGTAGATTGCTGCACATCGCAACTTGAAGATGTGATATCTTAGTCGAAGATCTTAATTAACGCGCTTTTGACAAAATTCTTTTATAATATGTAAGTCGGGTTTTCTATTAAAGACCAATAAATAATCAATTGCTATGCTTAAAATATTTAATGACTCCGACAATTATAGATTTTGTTTTTTCAACTTTTTAATTACTTTGTTTACATTTGATAAGTACGTATTAATATATTTTAGCTGTTGTTTTGCATTTCATAACGCTTTTTGCAACTTTGTTTAATGCTAACACTACGTCCGCGATGTTACCAAAGTTTTCTTTAAGAAATAAACTTGCATTTAATCATATTACCCACCTGATATTAGCAGTAAAGGCAAATGGCGGTACATTTCTTACAGTGGGACTTGCAATTGTGCTTTTAAAAACATATTTTGTCATAAGCCTATTAAGGCATCAACGTTATCGAATTCTTCTTTAATAAATTCGGATATGCCCGAATAATGCATGTAATGTGGAGCATATGTAACATGCCTTTACATGGGAAAGTACCCCTGTTGGAATAAAATAAAGTTGGTGGTGTTTCTATGGGATGCCATTTACTCTATTTGGGATGTATCGTAACATACAGCCATGTGTGTGAAAATAGCAGTCTTAATACTTGTAAATCAGAAAATACAGTTCTGACGCGGCCATATTCAAATTATTTAAAATCGATAAATACATACACATAAATTACTGAGATTTCTATACGGTTATTTACCTATGGAAAGCTATCAAGAAAAACCAGGAAATGTTTCAAGATAGTCCGGTAAAATGTGATTTAGAATTGAAAAAATAACAAAATGATTGGATGTCGTTTGTGGATTCTGTTCAAATTGTGGATGATGTTCACCCACACCTACGTATAGCGGAAGGCGAAAAAGATGAAAGTGCAATACGAAAATTTGAAAGTATTATTGACAAGCATTCAGATTTTCTCATACTAAGATAAATATGTGAAGGTGCGTCGAAAGATCCATTAAATTGTCACAAGGATTTATTATAAATCAAACTCTGTTAATTCAATAATAATGAAAATGAAATAACAAGTAGACTATTATTGCATACTTCATATCAAATTTTAACTCATACATAGCGCCCACTGCCGTATTAGAATAAGATAAGCTGCAGGGTGGAAACTGAGAAATCGTATTTTGTGGGGTAGCTCTTGTTTTTTACAGTTTGAATTCGTTTGGGGATTGATCTCACAAATGTTTCGCAATATTTTGGCGGTATTTCCCCCCACTCTTCAAGAAGTGTACTCCTTGAGTCACTTCTGTTAGAAATATTCTGTTTTCTAATTGCAACATTTTAATTAACTCCACAAATTTTCCATTATATTTAAATCGAGTGATTGCGGGGGCGTTTCTATTACCTGTAGGTAATTATATAATAGCCAATTGCGATTTTTATACGCTTTGTCTTTCAGTTCATCGTTTTGATAGAATTTGAACGATCGATTAATGCCGAACTTTGCAGCACTAGGTTTTAATTTTTTAGTGGTACAATATACTTTTACACAATTAATACCTAACTTATTATCACATTTCTCAGTATTGCAATACGATCGAAAAACTTAATTACTTTTAGATAAATTGCATAAACTATTGCGCAAAATTATCGCCACGCAAAATTACTATCGGAACACCACCACGGTTATGACTTGCCTCGTAAAAATGAATCTGTTACATAACCACTTGCATATATTGTTCAGGTTTAGGCATGCACTGCACTATAATTCATATCACGGAGTTAGTAATTGTATGAATTAAAGATTGAATATTTACTGTCATGACCTTGTTTCTTAGTTGTGTCATAGGCTAAAACTGGTAACTCTAAAATACATTTCCACCGTACATAATTATGGTTGCCGCAACATTTTTTTTCAACTTTGCACATTATGTAAGGTATAAAGCTATTAATGTTTCCAACAATGAAACGGAACTTTTTGATCAGGTGCCAATATCCGTAAAACATTTCTCTTTTGAATTGTTGTTTTCGAGAGCAGAAACAATTATGACTAGTTTATTTCTCAGCTGCAAATAAAAATTCAGAGTTCTGCAGAATAGAGGCAATCAAATCAGTGGTAAGACCGAAAAGCATTGAAATTGCTATAAAATGATAAGAAAATAATTATATTACAGATAGTAATGAGTGAATGGATTAGAAATCTCAGTTCGCCAGGTCTGTAGTAAGTATGTACCGTTATTCGCTATGTAGAAAACGGAATAAGCGAATTGAATATTTACGGTAACCATAGACGCATAACTGTATTTGCATTAGTTCCTTTTGACCCTTGATGTGAGGTAGTTGATCGTCTTATCCAAATGGACAGCAAAATATTAAATGTTAGGCCAACCATTTCTTCGCTAGTATTTTGAAGACGCTATGTAGTTTAAAATAGAAGGCAAACAAGACCTTCGCAGATGAATTCTCTAGAGTGTTTGTGTCTGGTTCACAAGCATTACTGGGGCCCCGGCCTCTTGATAGGGATCTCATTAGTGGTAGTTCTTTGATTGGATCTTTTACAGCACACGATATCTTAAAAGCATCTAAGAAGTTAAAATCTAATTTTACTGCTGGTCATGACGGCCTCCCCGCATTTTTTGCACGTGATTGTTGTGTAGTACTATGCGAACCTCTAGCTAGAATATTTAACTTGGCCGTAAGTTCTTCTACCTTTCCTGACGCTTGGAAGATTAGCAGAATCACACCCGTGTTTAAGAAAGGTAATCGTTCTGACTTCCAAAATTATAGACCAATAAATATTTTATCCAACTTTGCAAAAATTTTTGAATATCTTCTGTCTCACAGAATTTACGTTAGTGTCAAGCCTTACTTATCTTCGCGACAACATGGTTTCATTCCAGGAAGGTCTACCACAACCAACCTTGCTGAGTTAGCACAGCATATTGCCGAATCCATGGAACGACGTCAACAAGTAGATGTATTATACACCGATTTTAGTAAAGCATTTGACACTATCAATCATTCCCTTATGGTATCTAAGCTGAGTAGTTTTGGTTTTCCGCCAAGTGTAACAGAATTGATCCGCTCGTATTTAACTGATCGTTCATGCTATGTTCACTACAATGGATATACATCCTTAACATTCTCTGCTTCCTCTGGTGTGTGCCAGGGATCCAATTTGGGTCCCCTTTTGTTTAATATTTATTTGGATGATCTCCTACAGGGCTGGACTGCAATGTACTGGCTTACGCGGACGACCTTAAGATCTACAATACCATAACCTCCCCGGCAGATTGTCTGTTTCTCCAGAACAGTCTGGATACAATTGTTAGATGGTGTACACAGAATGGAATTCATTTGAATCTGGATAAGTGTGCTGTTGTAAGCTACTCCAGATGTCATAGACTATACAATTTTCACTATGCTGTAAGTCAGGCTATTGTTCCTAGGCACTCGTCTGTGATGGACCTGGGCGTGCAGTTTGATGCAAATTTGTCGTTTGCAGACCACATATTGTCCATACGAAATTCTGCGATGAAATCCTTAGGATTTCCCATACGATCCTGCAGATTATTCAATAATCCTGCCTCGCTAAAAGCATTATACTATTCGCTTGTCCGCACTGGGTTGGAGTATGCCTCCATAATTTGGTATCCTCACTATCTCCATCTGCAAGTACTACTTGAAAGAGTGCAAAAACGACTTTTGAAATACCTGTCCTTCAAAATTGATGGCACTTACCCTGGACGCGATGTTGATTATGCTGGTCTGCTGAGGAGACACGGCTTTGTATCGTTATCGGATCGAAGGAAGGAATTTAGCAGTCAATTTCTACTTAAACTAATTAATCACGCTATTGACGCTCCATCCCTTCTCTCCAAAATTAATTTTGTGGTACCTCAGTACGATACCAGGTCCTTCCCTAATTTTAAGGTCCCGTCATGCAAAACTAATGTTCTGCTTAAAGCACCCTTTACGCATATGATTAGAAATGCCAATGAATTACTTCATGATCCTTTTTGTTGAAGAGTCTACTTGGATTTACATTGTCGTCCTATTTTGTTCTTGCATTCTGATGTCACCGAGCCATTATTATATTTATGATTCAGTTGTATCTTTTTCGACTAATTTTAATTTATTACTGCGCTGTATATTGTTACTACATATATATGCTAGGTTACATTATTCTCGCATTGTCCTGTAAATGGAATTATTTTCTGTTGGGCAATAAAGATACTATTATTATTATTATAAACAATATTTTCTAACATACAGGTCATTTCATAATAAAATATTTTTGACATGTAGTTTTCCTTTAGTTCGCCCTGTATATTTCAAAGTAATCATAGAGTTTGGAATTTTGCGCTACGATCTTTCCTGTGTGAGCTATTACCAGTTTGTATCATTTTTATTTCAGAGAAAGGCCTACGAAGAGGTACGAACAATTTTTTCCGACAATCCGACACGAAATACTACACACCGTGACCTGCAAGAAATGAGGTATTTGGAGTTGGTTATCAAAGAAAGCCTTCGCCTTCACACCACTGTGCCTCTTATAAGCAGAAAAGTAGAACACGATACGGAATGGAGTAAGAACATAAAATCTTCTATGTCTAACAATTCTTCCGAATTAATAATTTCTAATATACCTTAGACGGCATAACGTTGCCAAAAGGATTAATGTTGATGCTCTGTATGCATGGCGTACACCATTCATCTGATATACATAAAGATCCAGAGAAATTCGACCCAGAGAGGTACACTGCTGAAAATACAAGGACGAAGCATCCGTATGCATCGGTTCCCTTCAGTGCGGGTCCTAGAAACTGCATTGGTTAGTATGCTTACAATCTGATTATAACTTGTTCTCATTGGTGATCTATGATTTGCAGGTCAAAGGTTCGCGATGCTAGAAATAAAATCTACCATATCGCATGTGCTAAGGAACTTTGACCTTCTGCCACCATTCCCGGACCATAAAATAATGCTTACAAGTGCTGCGGTATTGAAATCAGCTAATGGAGTGTATATACGACTGAAGCCGCGATCATGATAGATTGAATTGAAGTGGTTATGTTCTCAATCTTAGGGGTTATTTTTGTAGTTAAGAAACGGGTTTAAAATGATTAAAGAGATTCTCATTTACTTACCTCATTCATCTTTTATTATGTTTAGATTATATGTATTGTGTGATTTTGTAAGTTTTAGAAAAAACTAAATTAAGAGATATAAATATAGTGCAAACCTCATAGGAAATACAGAATAAAATTTTGTGGATTTACAGGTTGATGTTTTATTAAAACAGCAGTAAGTTTTTTAGCTGTCCAATCTCGAAATAGAAGACTATAAAGGGTTGTAAGCTTAACAGCACCCTTCATCGTTTGACTTAATATCTCAAAAACTGTAAGGGATATTAAAAGAGTTTAAAATAATTTTAAACTGTTTGATGTAATCTAAACCAGGGGTGCTCAGACTTGACTTGCTACTTCAAAATTGCTAGACTACAAGCGAATGACTTTATAGAAGCCGCAAGGATGTGCGATACAGGATTGTAGTGTACGTAGATAGGGTGTATCATGGTTTAGGTAGGTCATAGGCGTATATCACTGCTCTTAAAAAGCAACCGATCGCAAAAATGCGTCTTTATTAGTTTTTACAAAACGTTTTCGTTACTAATCCAAGGAATTACAAATCTTTGGATGTCGGTGCATGGTCTGCATGTCTTCAGCGCACTTTTGGTAAGATGGTACGTAATTACTAAGTGTTAATCGCAAGATGATGGCATATGTTCGTTAGTTAGTCGATTACGATGCCTTGACTTAATTATTTTCATTTCAGAAAATGCCGCCTCGCACAAATAAGTTAACCCAAACACTGCTGTCAACTGAATGGCACTTTGCCTCTGATTCGGATACTTATGTTCAGATATGAAAGATCAGAATTTTGTATCAGATGCTGTGGCTTTGAGATGTATATCTGAGGTAATCTGTACTACTTCATTTTCAACAAAAGATGGAATCCATATTAAACTGACTTGCTATTTCAGTAGCAGATTTCTCAATAGTTTTACAGGAGAAAGGATAACTCATAAATATTTCTCAATTTACTAAAATCATTAAAACATCTTTCAAATTCACTCAAAATACTTGTTAATCGTATATATCAACTGAGGTATCCTCACTTTTAAAGACGGAAAATGTTTCAGATTTGCGAACAAACTGGTACACTTGCCAGCAAAAGTCGTCTAGGACGTCCTCGAGCAACATCCAGAAGCGACGATGAACGCATAAAATTGTTTAGTAAGAGAAACAGACGATTAACGCCTAAAGAAGATATCCGTTGGCATAGTAAAACGTCGTTTAAAAGAGACAAACAGAAACGTGTCCAGTGGGATAAAAGTCACAAAAGCTGGACAATAGAACAATGGGGAAACACACTGTGGACTGATGAATCCGAATATGAAGTGTTTTTTGATCAAAACCGCAGAACATTTATCAGGCGCTCAAAACACGAGAAAATGTTTCCTGTGTGAATTGCACCAACAATAAAGAAATGTAGTGGCTCCATTCTTGTATGGGGTTGCGTTTCATTAAATGAAACAGCAGACCTTGTGGAAGAAGAATTATGGGGAGATATTAGGAGGAAATGCTCTACTGTCCGGATTGCACTTAATAGGCAACAATTTTAACTTGATGCACGATATCTCACTGATGCAGAGAATGAAGGAATATTAACAATAATAACTTAGCCTCTCCAGAGACCGGATCTTAATCCGATAGAGCTTCTGTGGGAGGAACTGGACAGACCAATTAGAAGAGAATGTCCAATATCCAAAACCCATCTTTGGACGGTATTTCAGAGGGAGTGGAACAATATTCCTCAAGATACACAGAGGAATATGGTAGAAGGTATTTTTATTAAGTCCAGAGGTGGATTTTTTTATGAGAAGAAAGTATAACGTCCTTTATATTTTATGTTTACTATTACTTTTTCTTTTGTATACATATGTACAATATCTCGCAGATGAATAAATATTTCTCTTATAATCGTTTTGTTTAAAATTTTGAAGCAAGTGCCAAATTTTGCATGAAATAGGAAGTGTCTATACTATTATGAGCGGCAGTGTATATGTATAATGTTGTTGAAACGAATGTTTTCTCGGTCGCCTCATGTGAAATAATATTCTCAGGGTTGTGACCTTATTACATTAATATGTTATATATGTATATGGAACACTGTATATTCCCGAGAATATTATTTCAGATACGGCGACCAAAAATATATATATATAAGAATATAAACGGCATTTTAAATCAACTTTAGATGTAAACCGAAGCAACAGATTCACCCAAATCTCTCGGCTGAGATGGCATCAGCAGCTCGTATGATTTTTGGAGTTATCCAGTTCATACTTTTCCAGATATTTGCAATTCCCCGTATAGTTGTGACCAGTATATTGTAGAGGACACCATAACTAGATGTCTCATTTATTTATTTACTGACGACTTATTTAATCCAAGGTTCATGCACATTTATCTGCACCGCGTTGATCGCGACTGCTTTTAATGCGTATTTCTTCGAAGTGCAACTCTGAGTGATAATGTTAGCTACTGTTTTCGTTTTGATTTTAACTGCCTTCATCCTGTGGTTAGTTTATTATTACAGGAAAGTACAATACTTCGAGAGGTATTTGAAAAATGTTCCAGGACCATCGCCCTTACCGCTTGTGGGGAACGCAATGGAATTCCCTTCGCCTACTGGTATATTTATTTAATATATTTAACTTCTATACTTATTGATTTAAATGAATTGATAAATGTTTTTAACTAGAAGTATATATAAAGTGTATCATAAGCACACAGTTCTAGAAATGTAATTTGCAGGCCTACTAGAATTAATTATAACTCCTATACACATTTCCATTAAAAGGTAATTATGTAACTATCTGGAGCTGATAACAATGTTTTCTAAGTTCGTTAATTGTACTGGTTATTTTTGTTCGTATAGAAAACATGTGTTATATGTTAATAGATTCAGGGCACTCAATACACAATAATTACAAGTTTCTAAGGAGGGGCAAGTTTCAGTGCCGTGGGGAGAACAACGTCGAGGTGTGTGATGAAACGTACAACAGAAGAGTTTGAACCATCAACCCGTATCTTACTTGCTTCCAGAAGAATTGCAAAACGTACTAGCGATGAAATTTTAAAAGTGGTGTTGAGGGCATTGAACAAATTTCAAGTTACAACAACCCAACTTTTAATGTTTGTGAGTGACGGTCCCGCTAACATGATCTCCTTAGGTCGATCTCTTAAACAAGAGAGTGGCAATCTGTTACATGTAATATGTAAAAAATCCGTGCTTTAAACCTTGTCCCTAAAACTTACAAAAAGATTTCACGAACTGTGTCCCAAAGTGCCTAAACCACCACAGCCGATTACCACGCGTTAGGGAACATGGTTAAAGGCTGCGTTTTACTATTGCGAACATTTTGATGATGTAACGGAGGTAGTTCTATAATTTAATCCGAGACACGCCAAAGCTATCAACAAAAGGCAGAAAATTGAGAGACTATCAAGATAGTCAGATAAGATCTGATTTAGAAAATATTCGCAAGAACTACTAAGGAGGGAATTGAAAAATTACAGAATGATTCGATGTCGTTTGTGGATTCTGTTCAAATTGTGGATGATGTTCACTGACACCTATGTAGGGCGGAAGGCGAAAAAAAAGTGTAATACGAAAATTTGAAAGTGTTATTGACAAAGATTCAGATTTTGTCATACTAAGACAAATTTGTGAAGGTGCGTCGAAAGATCCATTAAGTTATCACAAGGATTACTTGAAATTTGCAAATATAACATCACTCGATGTGGAACGGTCGTTTTCATCATTAAAAAATATATATTCCGCAGGCCGTTCTCATTTGACTGAAACAAATGTGGAGACAGTTTGTGATTTCGTAGAAACTTCTCAAAGCAGTAAGTGTTTCAGCACGTTATATATATTTTATCATTATTTTATGTCTAAACATTCCGGCGCTATACTCACTCATGAAGGGCACAATTATAAACGATGCAAATACGTAAACGCTACTGAACACTCGTCTTGATACGGCAGCTCTGTCTCTCCACGTTGTTCTCCGCACTGCAGTGCAACATGGCCCACTTTGCCGAGACTAATAATTACCTTAGGAGAGTTGATACCTTTAGAGATCTTGCTATTCCATTTGAGTCCGGATTAAGGTTTACTGTACAAGTTAAAGATCGATCCTTCTCTGAATATAAAACGTTAGGTTTTGTCCTTACCTCTTACAAATTCTCTAGACATATATTTACTGAAAATACTGTTGAAAGCAAGCGAAATACAATATACAGGATCTTTGGTTAGGTCACTATATTACACTTACGTTTAACTGAGCGTCGAGAAGGTTCTGCGTAGTTTTCTGAGGGATCTGTGCCTCAAGATGCATCCTAAATATCATAAAAGAGATGTAATTAACTAACCTACGCGCATTTCCACAATTTCTTTTCCCAGATCCAACCTAATCACTAATTATGCTTAACCTCAATTAATCGGTTTTCGATATTGCAGCTTTTTTGCCTAAGTTAATGGAGTACGGCGCTAAGTATAAAGGAAACTATAAAGTATATTTGGGATCGCAACCGTATCTCATTATACTTAAACCTAAAGATATGGAAATACTAATGAATCACCAATCAACTTTAAAGAAATCTGATTTCTACAATTACATGCAGAATTGGTTAGGAGCTGGTTTACTGACAGCACATGGTTTTCAAAACAAATATCTTAAAGTTTCTTTACCAACTATAATCACATTTTTTTAGGCGATAAGTGGAGGAAAGACCGAAAAATCATGACGCCCGCCTTTCACTTCCAAACATTAGAGCAATTCATTGACGTCTTCAACAACCAAAGCGACGTGCTAGTATCGATTTTGAAAAGGAATGCACACATGATAATGTGGATATATATCCATTCATAACAAGGTGCACTTTGGATATTATATGCGGTAAGTTAAAAAAATACAATAAAGTCCAATAGATAATTTTCCAAATTTAGAGGCGGCAATGGGTACGACCGTCAACGCCCAAAAAGACAGACATTCTGAATACGTAAATTGTGTTGGTATGCTCATGGACATATATTTCATTCGTTTGTCTTCCCTGATACTTAGTAACGATTTGGTGTATATGTTTTCGGCAACCTACAGAAGAGAAAAATACGCACTCAAAGTTGTACATGATTATACTAAATCGGTTATTAATAGGAGGAAGCAGGAACTTTTTGGAAGCTTTGCGAACGACACGGAAAATAAAGATTCAATCGGAAGGAAGAAGAAACGAACGTTTCTGGATTTACTTTTGGAACATTCAATGCATGATCCAGAGTTTACTGAGGAGCATATACGGGAAGAAGTCGACACTTTTATGTTTGGGGTATTTTTTTCTTAATGCTTTCAGTATTAATTAAATGACTCCAAAACTGTTTTCTTCACAAATACGTTAGTACAAACATACGTCAGTATACGATCCAAATTGATTCCAATTGATTCCAAAGGAAATGTGTACATTGGTACACACAATGAAGTGTAAGAACAATAAAAGCATGTATATATATATAAATAAATATATATAAAGAGGCAATTCAAAACATGCCTAAGGATGTCTTCCAATAACATTCTAGTTTTATCTAAATCTGCATTCATTAAGTAATTTTTATATACCTTCATGGAAATTGTTTTATTAAGACTGCATTTAATATGTATTGTGTTCGGCTTAACTTTGTTATTATTGAAAGAACAAAATTGGTTAAACTGACCAAGTAATAGCATTTTTTTGCCGTTAGCGATGGTGCAATCAGGAAAACAGTTAAACTTTGAGTTGTTGAGATATCTAAGAATAAATAGTCTTAGAATACATACGAAACATCAGCTTTAAATATTCTTATTAAAGACTGGACAGTGTCCAGTGGATTTTATGCAAAAGACACATTTTTACTCTCTTGGTATATTTCTTCCATATTTTGTACTTACATGTTTCCCATCTTAAGAATACGAAGAATATTTTTTACCATTTCTTTTAGTGCATAGAATGCATATATATATATATATATATATATATATATATATATATATGTACACTTCACCATAAGTGCATATGCACGTGCATGTTTCATTATTATTTTGCATATCTACGCCATTCGCCATTTGCAAAAGAATTATAATAAAATCTGAAAGCTGATTAGTATTCCTTCAATTTTGCAATAATGAGATGGAGTTCTGGAGGAAAATTTTCTCAATAATTCGAAGAATCCACAAGAAGCATTTTCCAAAGATTTATGTAATCTTTTTCTGGGTTGAAGTGTTCCTTTATATAAATTAGGCAATCCGATATTTCGAGAATTTATGTATCCAGTTCCTCAACCCTACGCAAGAAAAACCAAAATCTTTGGATCTCTGTTGATGAAAGTACCGACGCAAAAGACCGCCAGGTTGCTAATTTAGTTATTGGAATGTTTCAAATGAATCGAAAGGATATTTAATTAATGTAGATAATTTAGACAAAACAAATCACGTTACCAGGTTTGTTAATGAGTTCTTAGCTAATTTCTGTTAGCCGACAAAGTACTTTTGCAAAAATTCTGGCAACTGACGCCGAAATTTTTTTCAGAATTTAACCCGTTGTACTTACTTGGCACATGGTTTAAATAAGCAGACACATACGATGGCGGGTTCCTATGCCCCACCACATTTGTAAATCATATCTCAACTTTGTGTCAAAAAGCATTGTGATGTGGCTAGTTTTCGAATTGTGTGATTGTTCATAAAAATGGATCCTGTAGAACAAAAAGCCGTAATAAAATACCTCCAGCAAAAGGACATGACGCCAACACAAATGCATAAAGACATTATGACAACTATTAGTGAGTCTGCATTCTTATGGTATAGTCAAGCTCTGGTGGCGAGATTTTCAATGCGAAAGAACATCCTGTGAAAACCAACATGTCGGTGGTCCTCTCATAATGATAATAACAGGCATAAACATTAAAAAGGTACACGGTGTCGTACTGCGAGACCGACGATTATGCATCAGTTACATTGTGGTAAATACTGGCTTATCATATCATGTGGTGCACAACATACTGACTAATGAGTTAGTTATGAAAAAGATGAGTGCATGATACGTGCACCGAATGTTAACCATTGATCAAAAAAGAAATCGGATGTTGATTTGTAAGCGTCTTTTGGAAAGGTACCAAGCATACAAATAGAACCTTCGTAGTCGGCATGTGACCATGGATGAGCCATGGGTGCACCACTATGATCCCGAGACCAAAGTGCAGAATAGGGAGTGGAAACATCACTATTCTCCTCCTTCACGCAAATTTAGGGTTGTACCGTCTGCTGGAAAGGTTTTGCTATTTATGCACTGGGATGCTGAAGGAATAATCCTGACTGACTATTTGCAAAAGGGACAGAGCATTACAGGAGCCTACTACGCCTACGCAATTGATTTCTAAATTGCGAGCCGCTATTCAAGAGAAACGTATAGGAAAATTAAGGCACGGTGTGCTGTCCCATTGGGATAATGCTCTCAGCCATACATCTGGTATTGGTATGGCTGCTATACACCAAGCAGCCCGTGAAGTAATGGAGCCCCAGCCCAGGATATTCGCAGGATCTGGTCCCTAGTGATTACAGGCCGTTTCCCAAATCAAAAAAAAAAAAAATTACGTGGGGCAAAATTTTCCAGTAATTAGGAAGTGATAAAAACTATAGAGTGGTCGTTTGTAGAGGTCGGACAAAAACTTTTCGAGAAGGTTGTTGATATGTTGGAGCACTGATGGACCAACGTAAAATTTCCAACGAAGGTGACTGCAAAGCTTGTAACATTCAAGGTGTCACATTGCCTTACAAAAATTTACATTGGAGGTCGTAGGTTTCAAAGTTCTTTTTACTCAATGTATCTGTACCAACATATTTGAGAAGAAAACGCTTTCCTTTGGATAAATTCATAAGTTCTGTTTAATTTGGGTTTAACGGTAATACCTTGTTGGGTTTAGGGACACGATACAACAGCTACTGCGATAACTTTTGCTCTGGAGAGTCTCGCCAGAAACCCCGATATTCAGGTAATGGTATTATTAAGATAGTATGTTATATTGTTTACTGTTTTTAAAGAAAAGGGCTTATGAAGAAATAATTGCCATATTCTCCGATAACCCTACACGAAATGCAACATACCGTGATTTGCAAGAAATGAAATACTTAGAACTGGTCATCAAAGAGAGCCTTCGATTCTATACCACTGGACCATTACTAGGCAGAGAGGTGGAACATGATATTGAATGGAGTATGTATCGGGTGCCTTAAATAATACATTAAAGCATTGCATGCGTTGCATGTTTTAGACGGTATGACATTACCAAAGGGATTGATGCTAGGGTTATTTGTACATGGAGTACATCATTCCGCTGATGTACACAAGGATCCCGAAAAATTTGATCCAGAAAGATATATTCCTGAAGTTGCGAAGGAAAATCATCCGTATGCTTCACTTCCGTTCAGTGCTGGGCCCAGAAACTGCATCGGTTGGTTTCATTATGTCTATTGTCAACGTGCTATTCACTGTCTGCTTAAAAATTTATAATTTGCAGGGCAAAAATTCGCGATGTTAGAATTAAAAGCAACTATATCGCATGTATTAAGATCCTTTGAATTACTACCACCATCTCCGGAACATAAAGTAATGCTAACGAATGGAGGAGTATTGAAATCTGCTAACGGAGTGTATATTCGACTAAAACCCAGAAGAGAGTGATGCAACAAAATGCTCCACGGTTTGAATATTTACGATTATTATTAGTCTAGAGACCGGATTATACGGAAAGTGCATATATTTTATTTTCTTCATTTATTATATTTTACGTCTATATTGCACTGATTAAAATTAATTAGCGTTAATTAACTTTAATCAGTGTAAGGCATCTACAAATAGACGTAAAATATAATAAATAAATAAAATAAAATATATCCACTTTGCATATAATCCGATCTCTAATTATTACTATGTATATGATTTTAATTGAGTTATATGGTATTTTATTATAAATAATTGCGGTAAAGGTGATTAATAAAATGTTTTACTTTATCTTTCGAGTACAATTTAGTTGCCCCTAACATGACACATAATAAAATTCAATACAATCTATATATTCTGTTGTGTTTTTGAAATTGTAGAAGTTTGTGGCTAGCTTTCAACTTTCCACTGTGTAATAGATGACATTTTCTTCTTAACTCCAGATATTAGGCACTTTGTCTGCTACGATATCCATCTTTTATTTGGTCTACCTACTCCTCTTCTTCCTAAACATCTATAAGATCTCGCTCTGGATGGTAAGCTCGTCACTTGCATCCGTTCTACATGTTCCTTCTACTTATTTTGGTTTCCCTTAGTTCTCTCATTTATGTCGGAGATGTTTATTTCGGTTCTTAGATGTACATTTCTTATTCTATCAGATCTTGTGCAACCTCTCACGCTTCTTAAAAATTGCATCTCTTGTGTCTGTATCCTGCTTTCTTGTCTTTCGTTGTAGCCAGTGTTTCACTACCGTTGGCACTGCTATCGCCTTGTAAAAATTTATTTGTGTATTCTTTCTTGTTTTGTTTTTTAATGTTCTGCTGATTGTTCCACAGATATATGTGAATTTATTCAGTTCTTTTTTATTTCGATCGTAAGATTCATCGCAGCCTAACTACCTAAACTATTTTACCTGTTCCAGTACAATATCGTTTATGACAATTTTTGTCCTAATTGGATATTTACCCAGGAGAGTCTTGGTTTTGATCGTTTGTAATATATGTCCCCTTCTATGGATCATCCTCTGCTTGTGTTAGGATTACCGCCAGCATATAAGATAAAGTTTAGCAAGGTGTTCGCTCTGGTCTAAACGAATTGTTTTAGGCCATTTCTTTTTCCATTCCTTTATAATAGCATCAATATATGTATATATTAAATGATGTTGCCGATACACAGGAGCCTTGTCTAACTGCCTTGTTTGCTGGTATTTCGCTAGTTAATCTTCCGCTTACATCTACCATAATTCTGGTGTCAGTGTATAAACTTTGTATAGCTCTTATTAAATGATGTTATTTTATAGTATCCCATAATTTACATCTGTTTATATTTCCAGAAATCTCCTCGAAGTCTGTAAACCCCATGTGTTTCCAAAATTTGTTGTAGTGTGTATATTCCATTTGTTGTTGATCCGCTTTTTCTAAAGCCCATTTTTTCTTCTTCTATTAGTTCTTCTGCTATGATTTTCAAGCAGTTGTTTAATATTCTGGCGTAAGTGGTGTCTAATAGGTTGATTCCTCGGTGACTTTGAGGATTATTCATATCGCTTTTTTTGAATAACGAGAGTACTTTCGCTCTTTTCGAATCGTCAGGAAAATCTTTCCAACATTTATTAAATATATGTGGAGGTCCTAGATGCAGTACAAGTCCCCCGTGTTGTCAAAGCTCTGTGTTAATGCCATCGATACCGGTCGCTTTTCTGTTTTAGTACCCCTTACGACTTCAGTCAGTTCTATTAGATTTATTTAATCTAAAACTTTTACGTCTACTTCTTTTATTGCTGTTTCGTCAATATTTTCCTTGTACTAGAGCTGTTCATAATGTTTCTCCTCGTCTATGTTACTTATTTGTATTTTATCATTTTCCTGATTATTTAATGACGCCATTGCTTTATATGCCAGGTTTTGTCTTCCATGTATGTCATTTTCGATGCTATTTATAAGTAAATCTATTCCAGGACTCTTCGTTGATCTTTCTAGGTATTTCTTTAGGTATTTTCTTGAACACATTCCCGATGTAAGAGATATATTCCAAATTTATCAATATATGGTTAGTTTATTTGTTTCAATCTAATCTACTTTTTATTCAATTCATTTAATTAACGTCTTCTAAATTCCATTTCAAATAGCAAAATCCCTTACCAAAGGACTCACTACGTATTTTCAAACCCCGAGAGAAAAATTCATTACAATATATATATTGTAATGATATAAATTGTTGTCCTTTATTTATCAATGATTTTCTTCTATAATTTTACCAGTTCACCTATTGCAGATATATTTTTCGTTACTGTTTGGTGCACGCCGTTAATTTTTATTTGGCGAAGTACCGTCAGTACTCCCTCTTTATGAAATTTTTAAACACAGATATTCAATCTGTACAGGTTTCTTTTAACAATTTTACAGATATCTACTTTGGGTATCCTTTAATAACTAATTATTCACAGTTTTTCTTGTTTAAAAAAAGAAAGAGTCCCTTCAACAACACTTGCAGAGGAGATGTAAACTTTACTATCGTTTATCTTATATATCGCTTTTCGTAAACATATTTCCTATGTATATAAATTTTTAAAAACTTCATCTTTAAAAGATGTTTAATATACAGTACTCACACATTTCAATTGCACTGTATGAATATGCATTATTCCGAAATTATCTTCATATATCATAATCTTCGAAATATCTCGTACGACGAAAGGATGGCACGACTGGCAGCAACTGTTTAAATTGGTTAAAAAAAAAAGAATCCCTTCAACAACATTTGCAAAAGAGACGTAAACTTTACTATCGTTCATCTTATGTTTCGCTTTTCGTAAACATATTACTTAGGTAAATAAATGGCAGCAATTTCCTTTATAATATCACACATATCGAGTATGTGGGTGTATACTGAGTGGCCTACCATACAGGCGTACAGGCGAACCAATCCGTTGCCCTGGATATAAAAAAAAAAAAGAAGAACAGACAGATGAAGATCGGGAACAAAAGTGAGGGATGTTGGCATTTTTATTCTCCTAAGAAAGTATAAGTCGTTATTTTTCTGATATAACTCAGTAAAATTAAAATATCTTCGTATTATTGACGATTGCAAGGACTGTGTAGATATACAATTCACAGGTATAGCAGTAAACTCCACTCACACAAATTTATTAATTATGCGGAACGCAGCGTTTCTGCGACTGGCAGTCGGTAACACGGTTGACAATGAGAGCCCACGTGCTCTCGAAACGCTGCGTTCCGCATAATTAATAAATTTGTGTGAGTGGAGTTTACTGCTATACCTGTGAATCTTCGTATTATACTTAATAATAAAGTGTATCAGCTGATACTACATACAATATTTGGAAGTTTCGCACACTTACGTTGGAAGCCGAAGGCTAGTCCATCCTAAAGCCAAGCCAGTGAGTACGATTTCAAAGGTTATAGACGTCGAATCTTCTTAATTTTTTCAAAATTAATTGTATCTCGATCTCATATTTAGTTTCATAAATTAATTAGAATATTTCAAGTTTAGCTAGTCAGGGATTGGCTTAGCTTTTCTGTGAAAACATTTTCATTGTAAAAAAGCGGTATATACAGATATATATTTTTTTATTTGTCAATATATTTTTTTAACTTTACATTTGGTATTTTAATTTAGAAAACATTTTCACATAATTCAAAACAAATAAGTCAAAATTTCAATTCAAAGAACCCAGTAAAAAAAAATTATAACGAGCCTGAGATTTTCCAACACAGAATATATATATATATATACAGAACTAAACATCTTCGACGTAAGTTAGAGAATAAAAGAAAATAAACATAAGTGGAAGCAACACGTAGAACGAATGCAAGTTTCGAAGTTGCCAGCCAGAGCGAGATGTTATAGATGCTTAGAAAGAAGAAGAGTAGGCAAACCAAATAAAAGATGGGTGTTGTAACAGATAAAGTTCCTAAAATCTAAAGTGAAGAAGAAGTACAGGAATTTTGGTAGGGAAGAATGTAATAGGGATGTGTTCAATCGTCTATTATTAACTTGTAATCCATTTTTATCCTAGTCGCGACTTGTGAGAAACAGAAAGAGGAAATCTTTTCAAAAGAAGCCTTGGTGATATTAAGTTTACAACAGCTAGGTTCAAATCTTGAAATGAAAAATGTTTTTTCGACAGATGAAATATCCGATGATCCAATGACACTATTTTTTATTTATTTTTTTGTAGTAAGTAATAAATAAACACCTTTGGCATTAATCTTTATGTTTTGTTGATAAGGTTACACGTTACCTATATTTAAACATAGAGTGTCACCGATACAAGCATTAAAAAATATACTGCTCACGTTTTAATACCCAAATACTCCGCTGTTCCCCTCATTCACTTATTTACATACGACTTACGTAAGTTTGAGGCTTCCTGCTAAACTTGTGCGCGTTACTAAACAATTCCAGTTTCATCGATACATTTATCGCAGCCACTTCTACTGCGAAGTGCAATTCTAAGTAAGTCTTTTAAATACACACAAGTGCAACGCGGGCGATAATGTTAGCTACTGTTTTCGTTTTGATTTTATCTGCCGTCATCGTGTGGTTAGTCTATTACTACAGGAAAGTGCAACACTTCGAGACGTATTTGAAAAATGTTCCCGGACCATCGCGATTACCGCTTCTGGGGAACGCAATGGACTTTCCGACATCTATTGGTATATTGATTTAATGCAATTTGTTTAGTTTCTATACTCATTGTTAATTTTATTTTAACTACAAATACATGTGAAATGTCTGCTGCGAAAACAACTCTAAAAATGTAATTAGCAAGCCACGTGGAATTAATTATCACTCGTATGTTATGTAACACATTTTAATTAGCAGTTTAGTCATCTGGAATTCATAACTATGTTTTTTTAGGTTCGTTAACTATTCTGATTATTTTTTTACACATAGGAAACATGCAACAGATCTTATAGCATATCAGATGCTGCAGTCAAGGCCGCACCAAGTATTTTTACCATCGGATACACATAAAGACTTATGCGCGTGCAATAAAATTTATAAAAAACGACCTTCACCTTAAATTTGCATTAATATATAATTTAATATATATACTACATTCGTACAATATTTTATGAGAGGGGAGGTCATATCTTCGTCAAATTTTTTATCAATTGATGCTATAGTCGTACCAAGGACCTTTACGATCTTTTACTTAGTGATTTATTTTTACAACCACCGGATTCAGGCCTCTAGCGCTGCTTATACGAAGGCTGCTTTCTTTTTCAACTTCCGGTAGCTCATCAAAACAAAATAAGTATAAATAACGAAATGAATTTCTTACCAAAAGTTATGTACATACATGGTTACCTTTCTACATAATCACCGTGAAGATTTATGCATTTGTTATATCCATGGACGAGTCTTCCAATCCCCTCTGCATAGAATGTTTGCCCCCAGTAAGTTGAGATTGTCCGTGACAATGTTTTGTTGTTCCTCTTTGCTCTGGAAGCTCTGATCTCCTAGCCAATTTTTCAGTTCACGAAAGAGATGGAAGTCGCTTGGCGCTAAGTCGAGGCTAAAGTGTTCAAAAACTTGCCTACGAAATTGTTCAACAAATCGTTAGGTTGCAGCAGCAGTATGAGAGCGGGTATTATCAAGAATGAGAACTCCAACTCGACGTCTAGAAAACCGTTTTATTCGTCTACGAGAGTAAATTTAATTTTTTCGGCTCAGATGGGAAGGGAAAAGAATAAAGATTTAAAACCGCAACATTTAAGACAAAGAGTTAAATATGAAGATGGGCATGAATGGTCTAGAGCTGCGTTTCTGCTGCTGGTGTTGGAAACCTTCATTTTATTGACGGTGTTATTGATAGGTTTATGTATTTAAACATCCTAAAACAGAATCTAGTGTCTAGTGCCAGGAAATTTGAAACAGAAGATGATTTTAGATTTTACCACGGCAACGACCCGAAATATTCTTCGCGTGCCGTCCAGGAATGGTTGTTATATAACTGTCGCAGTACGGTGAAAACTCTAGCTCAGCCACCTGACATAAACATTATCGAAAATTTGTGGCTTATTCCTGAAGCAAGAGTGTCATCGACTGTCTAATAGGAATGATCTAAAAAATACTGTATTACACGAATGGAATAGTATTCCGTCAGATTATACACATAAGTTAGTATAATCTATCCCAATTAGATTATAACTAAATATAAAATTTAAAGGAAACCCAACTAAATATTAATTGTTTCTTTTTTAACTTTCAAAAATAATTAATTCATTATTGTTGTAGATACGATATCTTCATTGTGATGTAAAATATATAAACCCTGTAATGTTATCTGATTAGAATTCATAATACCTGTTTTAATTAGTGTTTTGTTTTATTTCTGTAATGTATTTCAAGAATAGTAGTTATAATATATTTAATTTACTTTTCCTAAATAATTATTTTACCTAACATTTTCAGCTTCTTAACAAACAATTGTACATATTTTCTCCTTGTTTAATGATCAAGTTATAAGATATAAGCTACACTTGTTACAATTTATAAGCGCAATCTTGTTCATCTACTGGTGGTGTATTATTAGAATACGAAATGTATTTATTCCTTTTATTTTGAACACAGATACAGTAGAAATCTTAAACGCTTCGGCTAAGTTACAGACGGATATCCGGAATTAAAAAAAGTAAATACTTAATTTCATTTCCTCGTTTGACACGGCGGACATTCTTTTCTCATTGTTGCATGTATTTGCAACGCAACTGTAACTTTTTAATTTTATAATAAATTTGTGAATTACGTCAATCAATTGAATTGACGCTACTGGGTTACTGCACGGCAAGCAGGTCTTCCACGTTCCTTAAATTTTTCCTCCAAATACAAGCATAACATTTCTCTTTTTTTGCCCTTGGTCTACATAATTGCTCTTAATGTATGTACGTAAATGTTGATAGATACTTGCTGGGTTATGATTAATTGGTTGATTCTACTAATTAGCAAGTCACTTAATGAGCTGCCTTAATTTTATTCACATCAAAGAATTCCTTGTGTTTTAAAAATATACATCAGTGGCGAAAGTGAGCATTTGATTTCTAGGTCCGAAGATAAAAAGATTACACTTTACATGCCCATAAATAGAGTAGTTGGAAGATTAGCTATTTAAATTTTACTGTTGAATTTTCCCAAGCGCCGTAATTAACTAGCTTGCGCTTGTATTCCAATCTAATCCCCAACAGCAGGAACATGCCAAATTTAAATATGGCTCGGACGCTGCATTACCGTAATTTACTTCGTAAATATGCTAAAAGTATCTTCCACTTACTTATTAATATATGTACATATCGGTTTCTTTCTTTATCATTACACATACATTTTTCCTATATGTAACTTTGGAATTGTCCAATGCATTAGAGGCATGGTAGACAACCAGATACCGTGAAGGATTTCCCTATAATTCATAGGTATAGCAGTAAACTCCACTCACACAAATTAATTAATTATGCGGAACGCAGCGTTTCGAGAGCACGTGGGCTCCCATTGTCAACCGTGTTACCTATAGCTTAATCATTAAATTGGGTTGCATTGGAGAGAAAAAAAAGATACTTGAATCCTAAATCAAATACATTTTATTAAAAGGTAGCTAACTAATTTAAATAATGAGTAAGTACAATAAAGATGAAAAGATGCCAGAAGAATAATGGTTTAAGGACAGTTTTCAATAAATTATCCCAATAGGCGTATACCTTCTGTGAAAACAAATCGAAACATTTTTAGCAAATTCAAAGAAGAGTGTCGTCTTCTAAATTTCCACAAAAAAGAAGAAATAAAACCAGTCACGTCTTAATAAAAGGCACGGAGTGGAGTATCATGTGTTATATAGAGGATCGCTTTTAGATGTAGCCAGGCATTTTAGAGTATAGTACCGTTCGGTCTACAAAACTCTGAAAGAATTTAAACATAAGCCATATAAGATGTTAAGCTATCAAGAGCTTTTCGAAGAAGACAAAGTAAAGCGAACTGATTTTTCGAAATAATATTTAATCTATTAGATGGCAATGAAGAAATTTTAAATAAAATAATTTTTACTGATGAAGCTACATTTATCATAGATAAAAAATACTCAACTCTCAGAACTTTCGATTATCTTACATTTATCCATTGAAAAATACAAAATTTCGTTTCCATTAATCCGTTAGATATTGGTGCCGCACAAATCCCCATGTTCGAAACGTGACCCAAGTATAGTACCCTCAAAAGTAAATTCTATATTGGATAATAAACGATAGACCTATTGGCCCACTTTTTATTAACGGTAACTTTACTGCAGCAAAATAGAAAGAATCTATTACGAGACCACATCCTTTCATCAATTAAGATAATGAATATTGATGAACCTTGATTCCAAATGGATGAGACTACACCAGATTCTACAAACGTCGTCAGGAATTTTTTGAATGACGCATTTCAAAAACGGTGGATTTGGTCTCATATCATGGCCCCCAAGATTAGCCGATTTATCTCCAAATAGTTTTTTTCTTTGGGGTTGCCTGAAAAGTAAAATTTATAACGTGCAGATACTTGCATAGAACATGCAACTTGGATGAACAGAAAGACCGTACACGTACTGCATGTAATGGAACATCCCCAAAATTTATTCGGAACACCATGCGTTGCTTTCAAGGTCGACTTGCTTACTGCTTTGAAAGACAAGGAGAGCACTTACTATAAAATTAGATTTCATCTTTGTTATGTTGTTTTGTTTGTTTAATTGTTAAAATAAGATAATGTCTTCATCAAATTTGTAGAATAGTTATGTTATTTGCATTGAGAGAGATCTATGGTAACATTGGTAACTAACTTTGTTAGGGACTCAGTGTTTTACCTTGTTTAATATGAGTGTATGACAGGTTTCCTACTGTCCTGCTATCCCATTGGCAATTATCTTTTCAAAGTTACATATAAGAAAAATGTATTAGTAATGATAAAAAAGAACCCAGTGGTATATTGTCTGAGTCATGCTTAAATTCCGCACGCCCTTTCTAATTAAGCTACCTTGACCTTCTAAGGGAATGCCTAGAAAATAACAGCAAGATAGAGTTTTCTTCTCTGAAAATACAGCTTTCTTATGGTATTAGTGAAATCAATTCCCGAGAAGTCACTCAGATTTCTCATTCACATGTGCAGTTTCTCTATGCACTGACCTTTGGTGCAAAAACGCTCTTTCGGGAGAGCAATCCACGAATTGCACGAGAGAAGGGTGGGAAACTGTAGCCGCTTCTTTCCGCTGTCTGACTTTGCCGACAAATGTTTCTTTCTTTTGGCACTAGTTAGCGCCACGTATATTCATTTGTGTCGTAGAGTTAAGTATGGTGATAGAAGCAGGGGGAGAATTACATGTGTTAGCATAAAACTGTTCGAAACCACGCTGATGACGCCAGGAAGGCAGAAACATGTCCGTGTGTTAGCATTTTATGTCTCTCTCGTGATTTCATTAATACCATAAGAATGCTGTATTTAAAGTGTTTTGTTATCTTACCTTGACTTTAGTTAATCTCGTTTTCAATATTGCAGCCTTTGTGCCTAAGTTATTGGAGTATGGCGTTAAATTCAAACAAAACTATAAAGTATATTTGGGATCGCAACCATATCTCGTTATAATTAAACCTAAAGATATGGAAATACTAATGAATCACCAGTCAACATTAAAGAAATCTGATCTTTACAATTACTTGCACAACTGGTTAGGAGCTGGTTTGCTGACAGCGGATGGTTTGCAAAACAAATATCTTATAAAGTGTCATTTCCAACTATAACCCACATTTTAGGGTATAAGTGGAAGAAACACCGGAAAATCATAACGCCCGCCTTTCACTTTCAAATATTGGAAGAATTCATTGACGTCTTCAATTCCCAAAGCGAAGTGTTAGTGTCGATTTTAAAAAAAGAATGCTCGCATGATAATGTGGATATATATCCATTCATAGCAAGGTGCACATTGGATATTATCTGTGGTAAATTAAAGAAGTTACAATAAATTCCAATAGATAATTTCCACATTTTAGAGACGGCAATGGGTACGACCGTCAACGCCCAAAAAGACAGACATTCTGAATACGTAAATTGTATCACTGCGCTCCTAGACATATACTTCATTCGCATGTTTTCCCCTATACTTAGGAACGATTTGGTGTATATGTTTTCGGCAACCTACAGAAAAGAAAAATACGCACTCAAAGTCGTACATGATTATACTAAGGCAGTTATAAATAGGAGGAAGAAAGAGGTTTTTGGTGGCTTAGCCGATGATAAAGAAGATAGAGATTCAATCGGAAGGAAGAAGAAACGAGCGTTTCTGGATTTACTTTTGCAACACTCACTGCATGATCCAGAGTTTACTGAGGAGCACATACGTGAGGAAGTCGACACATTTATGTTTGAGGTAAATTATTTTTTTAAATGGTTATATTAATAATCTAAATAAACCTAAAGCAATTCGAAACATGATTACAAATATCTTTCTGCAGTATTCTAGATTTATCTTCACCGCATTCTACATTCATTAAGTAAGTTTTATACAGAAATTTTGTTGCTGTCAATCGAAATAGAGGGGATGATGTATTACCTGCCTTTGATCGGCATATCATCAGAAATACTACTTGTATTTGTCCTTGGTCCTATTGACTTAAGAGTTTGTAAATGTTTTATGGTGAAAGTATCTTCTGTCGTAGCTCTGACTTACAACCGCCATGGAGGTCTCATCCGAAAATTTAGAAATATTTACTACAAGTCGTGACACATTACTCATTCACCAGCCCCTTATTTCAGCAAGCGACTTCGACCTTCCCGATATATCTTTGCCTATTCACCAGCAGTATAACAAAACAACAGTCCACCGAAATTTTAAAAATGTATTTGATGTAAAACAGCATAACAATGTCGTAAACTCTGATAGGAAAGAAATCAGATATATTCTACTCTAACATTGATTTCAACTTTGAAATAACGCAATCCGGCAGTTCTCTCTCGTCTGAAGATCCTTATCATGTCAGTTTTGTCATTGTATGTAACATGCTCCATTCTACACCACTGTAGCGCTTTCCATTTGCTAACAACTATTGAGGAATGTCGATTGTTTTTCTCTATATGATCATTTCTTCAACTGTGACTGAACCTCCTTGGTAATTATACCAATGGAACTTGGCACTCTTACGTTCCTTACAAGCCTAAGCAGTAACTGGGTTGTCCACTTTGATAAAGACTGATATTTACCAATATTCAAATGAAATGGCTCGGTGGTCCAATGATAAGAGCAAGCTCGCAATTGAATATAGCAACCCAGGTGCTATGTGTTCGAGACCGACGTTTGTGAAGTACAGTGGCGATACTTTTTTGGGAGATTTAGGTATGCCTCCGAGTTACCGTTGGGAAAATTGTTAACAGCGCTGAACTCATTCCAGCGAAGGGGTGCAGTAACAAGGCCATGGAACACTTTATACGCACTTCTTTACACCTAAGACTCCTGCAGTTATGACAAGCTACAATGGTTTAGATCCCCGTTGGGCTGCTCACCACCAGAACTAAGAACGGAATGACACTTTTATCGCCAGAAATGGAATAAACATGTTCTGTTCCTAATTTGTTATGACTCAAATACAAGCTCAAACAGCTACGTGTGCTACTCAGTTGTGGAATATCCTCTATGCGAGACTGCGTTCAACAAGGATTCCTGGTAGGCTCCACGACGGTGACGGTAATGGTATTGATGTGTGTCGATGCGGAGAGAATACGCTGGACATTTTAAACAAAAATTAAACACTTGTTTTCTTTTATACGAAACATTAGTTTCACTGCTATTATAAGATTATAAAAGACTAACAATCTGGTAATCCTCAAGGTAAAACGTTGAAGAATAAAAACAGCTGATGTTTGACATCCCGAAATGAATGTTTAACAACGGAAGAGAAACAGAAAATATGAACAAAATTCAAGTTCTTGAGAGATCTCTGAGGCGGTGAGAAACTTATTTCGTTTCGATACTATAATAAACTGATCATCTGCTTTCTTTCGCTCTGACCCTTTTCTATTGAGAAGGCAACCTATTTTCTGCATTCTCTCATTATTAACTATAAGTAGACATAAATTTTTTCAAGTATATTTTTTGTAAATATATTTGGAGTGCGAAAACTAACACTTCCTTAAGTGGTTAGTTGTGATTTAAATCTACACTAATGTAGTTTAATGTAAAAATAATTTTTCCAAGGAAGGTGGTTCTTTCTGGTATAAGTTTACAAAATTCCTTTTGTACAGTATGTTTGTATCAATATATTTGCGAAAAAATCGCTTTCCTCTGGATACATTCATAAGCTTAGTTTGAATTTAACGAAATCACTTTACTGGGTTTAGGGACACGATACTACAGCTACTTCGATAACTTTTGCTCTGGAGAATCTCGCCAGAAATCCCGATATTCAGGTAACTATACCCCACAGATCTATTATTAAGATGGTGTATTATATGCTATTGCTTTTTTAAAGAAAAAAGCATACGAAGAAATAAGTACCATCTTCTCCGATGACCCCACACGAACTGCAACCTACCGCGATTTGCAAGAAATGAAATACTTAGAACTAGTCATCAAGGAGAGTCTTCGAGTTTATTCCACAGTACCAGCCATAGGAAGAGAGATAGAACGTGATATTGAATGGAGTATGTATGGAGTGTCTTAAATAATACATTAAAGCTTTGTATATTGGCATGTTTTAGATGGTATGAAATTACCAAAGGGATTGATGGTAATGTTGTTCTTACATGGGGTACATCATTCCGCTAATCTACATAAGAATCCCGAAAAATTTGATCCAGAAAGATATATCCCTGAAGCTGTGAAGGAAAGTCATCCGTATGCTTCACTTCCATTCAGTGCTGGCCCCAGAAACTGCATTGGTTGATTCATTAATTTCGCTTGAATAATACCTATATGTACCCTGTCTGTTGCAGGCCAAAGATTTGCGATGCTAGAATTAAAATCGACTATATCGCATGTGCTAAGGTCCTTTGAATTACTACCACCATTTCCGGAGCATAAATTAATCCTGAAGAGTGGAGGAGTATTGAAATCGGATAATGGAGTGTTTATTCGACTAAGACCCAGGAGGACATGATGTAAAAAATACTGTTCCACTCCTTCTGCAATACCGTATACAGATGGGTTTTGGACGTTGAACATTCGCTTCTAATTCGTCTGTCCAATTCGTCCCACAGAGGCTCTACCAGACTAAGATCCGGATTATGGGAAGGCCTGGTCATTATTTTTCACATTTCCTCATTCTCAGTTTTTGTATAATAACAATGTTTACTTCGGATTGTTATAGTGAATCAACTAAAGATTGTTGCCTATTAGACGCAATTCGGATGGTAGTATCTCGTATAATTTTCCTTCCTCATTACTCCCATCAATTTTCATAAGGTCCCCCGTTCCACTTAATAAAAGTAACTCCATGCAAGAATGGAACCATTACATTTCTTTATTGTTGATGCAATCCACTCAGGAAGCCTTTTCTCGTCTTTTGAACGCCGAACAAATGTTCTGCGGTTTTGATCAAACATTTTATATTTGGAGTTATCAGTCCATAGTGCGTTTCCCCATTATTCTATTGTCCAATTTTTGTGACTGTTAGCCTACTGGAGACGTTTTTGTTTATATCCACGACGTAGTAACGGTTTCCGTATAGTAATAAGGTCGTGGAGATTTGCTTCTTTTAAATAATGTTTCAATATGCTAACGGATATCTTTCTGTTTGTAGCCCAATTTATTTCGCCTGTAATTTCAGGAGCCGTTTTAATCGTCTATTTCTCTTACTAAGCAATTTTATGCGTCCATCATCGCCCCTGGATGTTGCTCGAGGACGTCCTGGACGATATTGTTCGAAGCGGCAAACGGCTAAATTGCTCGCAAGTGTTCGAAGAGGCTGAGAATTAAATTGACTTTGGATTTTTTTTACATTAAGTCGCCCGGAAGATTCCATACAGAATATACTTCTTGACGTCGCGTTAGTATTGCTGATCATGTTTGAACACTAAGCAATTTTCCTCGAGGCATTTTTACACAGGAATTAAATCATTTGCTTGCACAAATATATAACAATATCGAGCTGCACGTAATGGTAATGATATAAACTCATAGCTAGTGTAATTAATGCATACCTTATGAAGTAAATACCATCTTTGTAGGAACTTATGATTCAGATTTCATTTATAGTGTCATCAAATGTCTACCTGTATATTATTTAAAATATCTATACCTGGTATTATTTCTACTGTACTTAATTATTTCACAATTTTGAAACGAAATATTCGAGTTTCGTTATTTATCCACTTTACATGAGTAAAAGTACTTCTATCTAAAAGTTTTTGTTAAAATTTATAGTGCTCGTTATATTATGAGCGGCGGAGTACATATGTAGGTATAACTTGTTATTAATTTTATCTTACTCCGTCATTTCCAGCTATCACATTTCACTTTCTTTTTTAGATATTCTCCCTCAAATGCTGGAATTTTACGAAAAATACAAGCGCAGCTACAAAATATACTTCGGAATGCAACCCTTCCTTGTAATTACGGACCCAAAGGATTTGGAGTTTGCAATGAATCACCAGTCTACCTTGGGAAAATCTAATTTTTACAAGTTAATGAACAATTGGTTGGGAACGGGATTATTAACGGCTAGTGGTCTGTAAAAAAGAATACCCTTAAAATTGATAACATTGCAAGATTTACATTTATAGGAGATAAATGGAAAAAGCATAGGAGGATTATCACACCCGCTTTTCATTTTCAAATCTTGGAGCAGTTCATCGACATTTTCAACTCACAAAGTGAGATTCTTGTCTCTATATTGAAAAGGGAACATAAAAACTGCAATATAGATGTGTATCCGTACATAGGGCGGTGTACCTTAGACATTATCTGTCGTAATTTGTCTGTCAGTCAAATAAATCAAGCACTGCCTAACCGAAAATGTTTTAGAAACTGCCATGGGAACAACTGTTAATGCCCAAGAGGACGTTAATTCAGAATACTTTAAATGCATAGTCTTGCTCTGGGACATCATTTTCACTCGATTCCTGTCGCCGATACTTTCGAATGATTTCTTGTACATGTTTTCCAGCACTTACAGAAAGGGAAAATATGCCATTAAAGTGGTGCACGGTTACATTAAATCAGTTATTCAGCGAAGAAAGCAGGAACGTCTTAAAAATTCGGCAGGTAGTGAAGAGGTCATCGATTCACTAGGGAGAAGGAGGAAGAAGGTTTTCTTAGATTTGTTACTAGACTACTCAATGACTGATCCAGAATTCACGGAAGAGCATATACGAGAAGAAGTGGATACGTTCATGTTTGAGGTAATTGCTTCTCTCGAATTAGAGTTGTACGTGGTATAAATTGGAAATGTTAACGTTACTAATTTTAGGGCCATGATACTACAGCTACAGCGATAACGTTTGCTTTAGAGAATCTAGCTAGAAATCCCGACGTTCAGGTAAACTAGTTGTTGTTTAATTTAACAGAAATAATACGCTATGTCAATATTTCTATAACTCTTTGCTACTGTCCTCTTATAGAAAGGAAAAGGTCATCAACCAACATTTGTGCGAAGGGCGCACCGACAAGGAAAATAACGAAGCTGCTGGCCGACAATAGCTACGTACATTTGCCTTGTAAAATTCGTTCACGTCAGCGGACAAGTATTGAAAAAATGTCCGAGTCCCTTTATATCGGCAACTCAAATGCGTGTGTATTTGTAACCACAGTGCTCTATTTGAGTATTGCCGCTGGATTACTGAAATAGCTTGGGCTTCTTGCGCATTTAAATTTAAGGTACACTGTAGATTGCTGGACATCGCAACTTGAAGATGTGATATCTTAGTCGAAGATCTTAATTAACGCGCTTTTGACAAAATTCTTTTATAATATGTAAGTCGGGTTTTCTATTAAAGACCAATAAATAATCAATTGCTATGCTTAAAATATTTAATGACTCCGACAATTATAGATTTTGTTTTTTCAACTTTTTAATTACTTTGTTTATATTTGATAAGTACGTATTAATATATTTTAGCTGTTGTTTTGCATTTCATAACGCTTTTTACAACTTTGTTTAATGCTAACACTACGTCCGCGATGGAACTAAAGTTTTCTTTAAGAAATAAACTTGCATTTAATCATATTACCCACCTGATATTAGCAGTAAAGGCAAATGGCGGTACATTTCTTACAGTGGGACTTGCAATTGTGCTTTTAAAAACATATTTTTGCATAAGCCTATTAAGGCATCAACGTTATCGAATTCTTCTTTAATAAATTCGGATATGCCCGAATAATGCATGTAATGTGGAGCATATGTAGCATGCCTTTACATGGGAAAGTACCCCTGGTGGAATAAAATAAAGTTGATGTGTTTCTGTGAGATGCCATTTACTCTATTTGAGATGTATCAGAACATACAGTCATGTGTGCGAAAATAGCAGTCTTAATACTTATAAATCAGAAAAGACAGTTCCGGTAAAGTACCGTATATGAGGGAAAATTACTGAGATTTCTATACGGTTATTTAGCTATGGAAAGCTATCAAGAAAAACCAGAAAATGTTTCAAGATAGTCCGGTAAAATGTGATTTAGAATTGAGAAAATTACAAAATGATTGGATGTCGTTTGTGGATTCTGTTCAAATTGTGGATGATGTTCTCTCACACCTACGTATAGCGGAAGGCGAAAGAGATGAAAGTGCAATACGAAAATTTGAAAGTATTATTGACAAGCATTCAGATTTTCTCATATTAAGATAAATTTGTGAAGGTGCGTCGAAAGATCCATTACATTGTCACAAGAATTTATTGTAAATCAAACTCTGTTAATTCAATAATAGTGAAAATGAAATAACAAGTAGACTATTATCGCATACTTCATATCAAACTTTAACTCATACATAGCGCCCACTGCCGTATTTAGAATAAGATAAGCTGCAGGGTGGAAACTGAGAAATCGTATTTTGTGGGGTAACTCTTGTTTTTTACAGTTTGAATTCGTTTGGGGATTGATCTCACAAATGTTTCGCAATATTTTGGCGGTATTTCCCCCCACTCTTCAAGAAGTGTACTCTTTGAGTCACTTCTATTAGAAATATTCTGTTTTCTAATTACAACATTTTAATTAACTCCACAAATTTTCCATTATATTTAAATCGAGTGATTGCGGGGGCGTTTCTATTACCTGTAGGTAATTATATAATAGCCAATTGCGATTTTTATACGCTTTGTCTTTCAGTTCATCGTTTTGATAGAATTTGAACGATCGATTAATGCCGAACTTTGCAGCACTAGGTTTTAATTTTTTAGTGGTACAATATACTTTTACACAATTAATACCTAACTTATTATCACATTTCTCAGTATTGCAATACGATCGAAAAACTTAATTACTTTTAGATAAATTGCATAAACTATTGCGCAAAATTATCGCCACGCAAAATTACTATCGGAACACCACCACGGTTATGACTTGCTTCGTAAAAATGAATCTGTTACATAACCATTTGCCTATATTGTTCAGGTTTAGGCAGTCACCACTGTACCATAATTCATATCACGGAGTTAGTAATTGTATGAATTAAAGATTGAATATTTACTGTCATGACCTTGCTTTTAGTTGTGTCGTAGGCTAAAACTGGCAACTATAAAATACATTTCCACCGTACATAGTTGTGGTTGCCGCAACATTTTATTTTCCACTTTGCACATTATGTATACCCGTCAAGCATTTCTCTTTTGAATTGTTGTTTTCGAGAGCAGAAACAATTATGACTAGTTCATTTCTCAGCTGCAAATAAAAATTCAGAGTTCTGCAGAATAGAGGCAATCAAATCAGTGGTAAGACCGAAAAGCATTGAAATTGCTATAAAATGATAAGAAAATAATTATATTACAGATAGTAATGAGTGAATGGATTAGAAATCTCAGTTCGCCAGGTTTGTAGTAAGTATGTACCGTTATTCGCTATGTAGAAAACGGAATAAGCGAATTGAATATTTACGGTAACCATAGACGCATGACTGTATTTGCATTAGTTCCCTTTTACCCTTGACGTGAGGTAGTTGATCGTCTTATCCAAATGGACAACAAAATATTAAATGTTAGGCCAACCATTTTTTCGCTAGTATTTTGAAGACGCTATGTAGTTTAGAATAGAAGGCAAACAAGACCTTCGCAGATGAATTCTCTAGAGTGTTTGTGTCTGGTTCACAAGCATTACTGGGGCCCCGGCCTCTTGATAGGGATCTCATTAGTGGTAGTTCTTTGATTGGATCTTTTACAGCACACGATATCTTAAAAGCATCTAAGAAGTTAAAATCTAATTTTACTGCTGGTCATGACGGCCTCCCCGCATTTTTTGCACGTGATTGTTGTGTAGTACTATGCGAACCTCTAGCTAGAATATTTAACTTGGCCGTAAGTTCTTCTACCTTTCCTGACGCTTGGAAGATTAGCAGAATCACACCCGTGTTTAAGAAAGGTAATCGTTCTGACTTCCAAAATTATAGACCAATAAATATTTTATCCAACTTTGCAAAAATTTTTGAATATCTTCTGTCTCACAGAATTTACGTTAGTGTCAAGCCTTACTTATCTTCGCGACAACATGGTTTCATTCCAGGAAGGTCTACCACAACCAACCTTGCTGAGTTAGCACAGCATATTGCCGAATCCATGGAACGACGTCAACAAGTAGATGTATTATACACCGATTTTAGTAAAGCATTTGACACTATCAATCATTCCCTTATGGTATCTAAGCTGAGTAGTTTTGGTTTTCCGCCAAGTGTAACAGAATTGATCCGCTCGTATTTAACTGATCGTTCATGCTATGTTCACTACAATGGATATACATCCTTAACATTCTCTGCTTCCTCTGGTGTGTGCCAGGGATCCAATTTGGGTCCCCTTTTGTTTAATATTTATTTGGATGATCTCCTACAGGGGCTGGACTGCAATGTACTGGCTTACGCGGACGACCTTAAGATCTACAATACCATAACCTCCCCGGCAGATTGTCTGTTTCTCCAGAACAGTCTGGATACAATTGTTAGATGGTGTACACAGAATGGAATTCATTTGAATCTGGATAAGTGTGCTGTTGTAAGCTACTCCAGATGTCATAGACTATACAATTTTCACTATGCTGTAAGTCAGGCTATTGTTCCTAGGCACTCGTCTGTGATTGACCTGGGCGTGCAGTTTGATGCAAATTTGTCGTTTGCAGACCACATATTGTCCATACGAAATTCTGCGATGAAATCCTTAGGATTTCTCATACGATCCTGCAGATCATTCAATAATCCTGCCTCGCTAAAAGCATTATACTATTCGCTTGTCCGCACTGGGTTGGAGTATGCCTCCATAATTTGGTATCCTCACTATCTCCATCTGCAAGTACTACTTGAAAGAGTGCAAAAACGACTTTTGAAATACCTGTCCTTCAAAATTGATGGCACTTACCCTGGACGCGATGTTGATTATGCTGGTCTGCTGAGGAGACACGGCTTTGTATCGTTATCGGATCGAAGGAAGGAATTTAGCAGTCAATTTCTACTTAAACTAATTAATCACGCTATTGACGCTCCATCCCTTCTCTCCAAAATTAATTTTGTGGTACCTCAGTACGATACCAGGTCCTTCCCTAATTTTAAGGTCCCGTCATGCAAAACTAATGTTCTGCTTAAAGCACCCTTTACGCATATGATTAGAAATGCCAATGAATTACTTCACGATCCTTTTTGTTGAAGAGTCTACTTGGATTTACATTGTCGTCCTATTTTGTTCTTGCATTCTGATGTCACCGAGCCATTATTATATTTATGATTCAGTTGTATCTTTTTCGACTAATTTTAATTTATTACTGCGATGTATATTGTTACTACATATATATGCTAGGTTACATTATTCTCGCATTGTCCTGTAAATGGAATTATTTTCTGTTGGGCAATAAAGATATTATTATTATTATTATAAACAATATTTTCTAACATACAGGTCATTTCATAATAAAATATCTTTGACATGTAGTTTCCCTTTAGTTTGTCCTATATATTTCAAAGTAATCATAGAGTTTGGAATTTTGTGCTACGATTTTTCCTGTGTGAGCTATTACCAGTTTGTATCATTTTTATTTCAGAGAAAGGCCTACGAAGAGGTACGAACAATTTTTTCCGACAATCCGACACGAAATACTACACACCGTGACCTGCAAGAAATGAGGTATTTGGAGTTGGTTATCAAAGAAAGCCTTCGCCTTCACACCACCGTGCCTCTTATAAGCAGAAAAGTAGAACACGATACGGAATGGAGTAAGAACATAAAATCTTCTATGTCTAACAATTCTTCCGAATTAATCATTTCTGATATACCTTAGACGGTATAACGTTGCCAAAAGGATTAATGTTGATGCTGTGTATGCATGGCGTACACCATTCATCTGATATACATAAAGATCCAGAGAAATTCGACCCAGAGAGGTACACTGCTGAAAATACAAGGACGAAGCATCCGTATGCATCGGTCCCCTTCAGTGCGGGTCCTAGAAACTGCATTGGTTAGTATGCTTACAATCTGATTATAACTTGTTCTCATTGGTGATCTATGATTTGCAGGTCAAAGATTCGCGATGCTAGAAATGAAATCTACCATATCACATGTGCTAAGGAACTTTGACCTTCTGCCACCATTCCCGGACCATAAAATAATGCTTACAAGTGCTGCGGTATTGAAATCAGCTAATGGAGTGTATATACGACTGAAGCCGCGAACATGATAGATTGAATTGAAGTGGTTATGTTCTCAATCTTAGGGGTTATTTTTGTAGTTAAGAAACGGGTTTAAAATGATTAAAGAGATTCTCATTTACTTACCTTATTCATCTTTTATTATGTTTAGATTATATGTATTGTGTGATTTTGTAAGTTTTACAAAAAACTAAATTAAGAGATATAAATATAGTGCAAACCTCATAGGAAATACAGAATAAAATTTTGTGGATTTACAGGTTGACGTTTTGTTAAAACAACAGTAAGTTTTTTAGCTGTCCAATCTCGAAATAGAAGACTATAAAGGGTTGTAAGCTTAACAGCACCCTTCACCGTTTGACTTAATATCTCAAAAACTGTAAGGGATATTAAAAGAGTTTAAAATAATTTTAAACTGTTTGATGTAATCTAAACCAGGGGTGCTCAGACTTGACTTGCTACTTCAAAATTGCTAGACTACAAGCGAATGACTTTATAGAAGCCGCAAGGATGTGCGATACAGGATTGTAGTGTACGTAGATAGGGTGTATCATGGTTTAGATAGGTCATAGGCGTAGATCACTGCTCCAAAAAGCAACCGATCGCAAAAATGCGTCTTTATTGGTTTTTACAAACGTTTTCGTTACTAATCCAAGGAATTACAAATCTTTGGATGTCGGTGCATGGTCTGCATGTCTTCAGCGTACTTTTGGTAAGATGGTACGTAATTACTAAGTATTAATCGCAAGCATGATGGCATATGTTCGTTAGTTAGTCGATTACGATGCCTTGACTTAATTATTTTCATTTCAGAAAATGCAGACTCGCACAAATAAGTTAACCCAAACATTGCTGTCAACTGAATGGCAATTTGCCTCTGATTTGGATACTTATGTTCAGATATGAAAGATTAGAATTTTGTATCAGATGCTGTGGCTTTGAGATGTATATCTGTGGTAACATGCACTACTTCATTTTCAACAAAGGATGGAATCCACATTAAACTGACTTGCTATTTCAGTAGCAGATTTCTCAATAGTTTTACAGGAGAAAGGATAACTCATAAATATTTCTCAATTTACTAAAATCATAAAAACATCTTTCAAATTCACTCAAAATACTTGTTCATCGTATATATCAAAATTCAACTGAGGTATCCTCACTTTTAAAGACGGAAAATGTTTCAGATTTGCGAACAAACTGGTACACTTGCCAGCAAAAGTCGTCTAGGACGTCCTCGAGCAACATCCAGAATCGACGATGATCGCATAAAATTGTTTAGTAAGAGAAACAGACGATTAACGCCTCCTAAAATTACGGCGGAAGTGAGTCGGGTTAGAAACAAGAAGATATCCGTTGGCATAGTAAAACGTCGTTTAAAAGAGACAAACAGAAACGTCTCCAGTGGGATAACAGTCACAAAAACTGGACAATAGAACAATGGGGAAACACACTGTGGACTGATGAATCCGAATATGAAGTGTTTTTTGATCAAAACCGCAGAACATTTGTCAGGCGCTCGAAACACGAGAAAATGTTTCCTGAATGCATTACAGCAAGAATAAAGAAATGTAGTGGTTCCATTCTTGTATGGGGTTACTGCTCACGCTTTGGACGGTATTTCAGAGGGAGTGGAACAATATTCCTCAAGATACACAGAGGAATATGGTAGAAGGTATTTTTATTAAGTCCAGAGGTGGATTTTTTTATGAGAAGAAAGTATAACGTCCTTTATATTTTATGTTTACTATTACTTTTTCTTTTGTGTACATATGTACAATAACTCGCAGATGAATAAATATTTTTCTTATAATCGTTTTGTTTAAAGTTTTGAAGCAAGTGCCAAATTTTGCATGAAATAGGAAGTGTCTATACTATTATGAGCGGCAGTGTATATGTATAATGTTGTTGAAACGAATGTTTTCTCGGTCGCCTCATGTGAAATAATATTCTCGGGGTTGTGACCTTGTTACATTAATATGTTATATATGTATATGGAACACTGTATATTCCCGAGAATATTATTTCTGATACGGCGACCATATATATATATATATATACGTATATAAACGGCATTTTATTTCAATTTTAGATGTAACCGGAAGCAACAGATTCACCCAAATCTCTCGGCTGAGATGGCATCAGCAGCTCGTATGATTTTTGGAGTTATCCAGTTCATACTTTTCCAGATATTTGCAATTCCCTGTATAGTTGTGACCAGTATATTGTAGAGGACACCATAACTAGATGTCTCATTTATTTATTTACAGACGACTTATTTAATCCAAGGTTCATGCACATTTATCTGCACCGCGTTGATCGCGACTGCTTTTAATGCGTATTTCTTCGAAGTGCAACTCTGAGTGATAATGTTAGCTACTGTTTTCGTTTTGATTTTAACTGCCTTCATCGTGTGGTTAGTTTATTATTACAGGAAAGTACAATACTTCGAGAGGTATTTGAAAAATGTTCCAGGACCATCGCCCTTACCGCTTGTGGGGAACGCAATGGAATTCCCTTCGCCTACTGGTATATTTATTTAATATATTTAACTTCTATACTTATTGATTTAAATGAATTGATAAATGTTTTTTTAACTAGAAGTATATATAAAGTGTATCATAAGCACACAGTTCTAGAAATGTAATTTGCAGGCCTACTAGAATTAATTATAACTCCTATACACATTTCCATTAAAAGGTAATTATGTAACTATCTGGAGCTGATAACAATGTTTTCTAAGTTCGTTAATTGTACTGGTTATTTTTGTTCGTATAGAAAACACGTGTATATGTTAATAGATTCAGGGCACTCAATACACAATAATTACAAGTTTCTAAGGAGGGGCAAGTTTCACTGCCGTGCGGAGAACAACGTCGAGGTGTGTGATGAAACGTACAACAGAAGAGTTTGAACCATCAACCCGTATCTTACTTGCTTCCAGAAGAATTGCAAAACGTACTAGCGATGAAATTTTAAAAGTGGTGTTGAGGGCATTGAACAAATTTCAAGTTACAACAACCCAACTTTTAATGTTTGTGAGTGACGGTCCCGCTAACATGATCTCCTTAGGTCGATCTCTTAAACAAGAGAGTGGCAATCTGTTACATGTAATATGTAAAAAATCCGTGCTTTAAACCTTGTCCCTAAAACTTACAAAAGATTTCACGAACTGTGTCCCAAAGTGCCTAAACCACCACAGCCGATTACCACGCGTTAGGGAACATGGTTAAAGGCTGCGTTTTACTATTGCGAACATTTTGATGATGTAACGGAGGTAGTTCTACAACTCGATCCAAGACACGCCAATGCTATCAACAAAAGGCAGAAAATTGAGAGACTATCAAGATAGTCAGATAAGATCTGATTTAGAAAATATTCGCAAGAACTACTACGGAGGGAATTGAAAAATTACAGAATGATTCGATGTCGTTTGTGGATTCTGTTCAAATTGTGGATGATGTTCACTGACACCTATGTAGGGCGGAAGGCGAAGAAAAAGTGTAATACGAAAATTTGAAAGTGTTATTGACAAAGATTCAGATTTTCTCATAGTAAGACAAATTTGTGAAGGTGCGTCGAAAGATCCATTAAGTTATCACAAGGATTACTTGAAATTTGCAAATATAACATCACTCGATGTGGAACGGTCGTTTTCATCATTAAAAAATATATATTCCGCAGGCCGTTCTCATTTGACTGAAACAAATGTGGAGACATTTTGTGATTTCGTAGAAACTTCTCAAAGCAGTAAGTGTTTCAGCACGTTATATATATTTTATCATTATTCTATGTCTAAACATTCCGGCGCTATACTCACTCATGAAGGGCACAATTATAAACGATGCAAATACGTAAACGCTACTGAACACTCGTCTTGATACGGCAGCTCTGTCTCTCCACGTTGTTCTCCGCACTGCAGTGCAACATGGCCCACTTTGCCGAGACTAATAATTACCTTAGGAGAGTTGATACCTTTAGAGATCTTGCTATTCCATTTGAGTCCGGATTAAGGTTTACTGTACAAGTTAAAGATCGATCCTTCTCTGAATGTAAAACGTTAGGTTTTGTCCTTACCTCTTACAAATTCTCTAGACATATATTTACTGAAAATACTGTTGAAAGCAAGCGAAATACAATATACAGGATCTTTGGTTAGGTCACTATATTACACTTACGTTTAACTGAGCGTCGAGAAGGTTCTGCGTAGTTTTCTGAGGGATCTGTGCCTCAAGATGCATCCTAAATATCATAAAAGAGATGTAATTAACTAACCCACGCGCATTTCCACAATTTCTTTTCCCAGATCCAACCTAATCACTAATTATGCTTAACCACAATTAATCGGTTTTCGATATTGCAGCTTTTTTGCCTAAGTTAATGGAGTACGGCGCTAAGTATAAAGGAAACTATAAAGTATATTTGGGATCGCAACCGTATCTCATTATACTTAAACCTAAAGATATGGAAATACTAATGAATCACCAATCAACTTTAAAGAAATCTGATTTCTACAATTACATGCAGAATTGGTTAGGAGCTGGTTTACTGACAGCACATGGTTTGCAAAACAAATATCTTAAAGTTTCTTTACCAACTATAATCACATTTTTTTAGGCGATAAGTGGAGGAAAGACCGAAAAATCATGACGCCCGCCTTTCACTTCCAAACATTAGAGCAATTCATTGACGTCTTCAACAACCAAAGCGACGTGCTAGTATCGATTTTGAAAAAGGAATGCACACATGATAATGTGGATATATATCCATTCATAACAAGGTGCACTTTGGATATTATATGCGGTAAGTTAAAAAAATACAATAAAGTCCAATAGATAATTTTCCAATTTTAGAGGCGGCAATGGGTACGACCGTCAACGCCCAAAAAGACAGACATTCTGAATACGTAAATTGTGTTGGTATGCTCATGGACATATATTTCATTCGTTTGTCTTCCCTGATACTTAGTAACGATTTGGTGTATATGTTTTCGGCAACCTACAGAAGAGAAAAATACGCACTCAAAGTTGTACATGATTATACTAAATCGGTTATTAATAGGAGGAAGCAGGAACTTTTTGGAAGCTTTGCGAACGACACGGAAAATAAAGATTCAATCGGAAGGAAGAAGAAACGAACGTTTCTGGATTTACTTTTGGAACATTCAATGCATGATCCAGAGTTTACTGAGGAGCATATACGGGAAGAAGTCGACACTTTTATGTTTGGGGTATTTTTTTCTTAATGCTTTCAGTATTAATTAAATGACTCCAAAACTGTTTTCTTCACAAATACGTTAGTACAAACATACGTCAGTATACGATCCAAATTGATTCCAATTGATTCCAAAGGAAATGTGTACATTGGTACACACAATGAAGTGTAAGAACAATAAAAGCATATATATATATAAATAAATATATATAAAGAGGCAATTCAAAACATGCCTAAGGATGTCTTCCAATAACATTCTAGTTTTATCTAAATCTGCATTCATTAAGTAATTTTTATATACCTTCATGGAAATTGTTTTATTAAGACTGCATTTAATATGTATTGTGTTCGGCTTAACTTTGTTATTATTGAAAGAACAAAATTGGTTAAACTGACCAAGTAATAGCATTTTTTTGCCGTTAGCGATGGTGCAATCAGGAAAACAGTTAAACTTTGAGTTGTTGAGATATCTAAGAATAAATAGTCTTAGAACACATACGAAACATCAGCTTTAAATATTCTTATTAAAGACTGGACAGTGTCCAGTGGATTTTATGCAAAAGACACATTTTTACTCTCTTGGTATATTTCTTCCATATTTTGTACTTACATGTTTCCCATCTTAAGAATACGAAGAATATTTTTACTATTTCTTTTAGTGCATAGAATGCATATATATATATATATATATATATATATATATATATATATATATATATGTACACTTCACCATAAGTGCATATGCACGTGCATGTTTCATTATTATTTTGCATATCTACGCCATTCGCCATTTGCAAAAGAATTATAATAAAATCTGAAAGCTGATTAGTATTCCTTCAATTTTGCAATAATGAGATGGAGCTCTGGAGGAAAATTTTCTCAATAATTCGAAGAATCCACAAGAAGCATTTTCCAAAGATTTATGTAATCTTTTTCTGGGTTGAAGTATTCCTTTATATAAATTAGGCAATCCGATATTTCGAGAATTTATGTATCCAGTTCCTCAACCCTACGCAAGAAAAACCAAAATCTTTGGATCTCTGTTGATGAAAGTACCGACGCAAAAGACCGCCAGGTTGCTAATTTAGTTATTGGAATGTTTCAAATGAATCTAAAGGATATTTAATTAATGTAGATAATTTAGACAAAACAAATCACGTTACCAGGTTTGTTAATGAGTTCTTAGCTAATTTCTGTTAGCCGACAAAGTACTTTTGCAAAAATTCTGGCAACTGACGCCGAAATTTTTTTCAGAATTTAACCCGTTGTACTTGCTTGGCACATGGTTTAAATAAGCAGACATATACGATGGCGGGTCCCTATGCCCCACCACATTTGTAAATCATATCTCAACTTTGTGTCTCAAAGCATTGTGATGTGGCTAGTTTTCGAATTGTGTGATTGTTCATAAAAATGGATCCTGTAGAACAAAAAGCCGTAATAAAATACCTCCAGCAAAAGGACATGACGCCAACACAAATGCATAAAGACATTATGACAACTATTAGTGAGTCTGCATTCTTATGATATAGTCAAGCTCTGGTGGCGAGATTTTCAATGCGAAAGAACATCCTGTGAAAACCAACATGTCGGTGGTCCTCTCATAATGATAATAACAGGCATAAACATTAAAAAGGTACACGGTATCGTACTGCGAGACCGACGAGTATGCATCAGTTACATTGTGGTAAATACTGGCTTATCATATCATTTGGTGCACAATATACTAATGAGTTAGATATGAAAAAGATGAGTGCAAGATACGTGCACCGAATGTTAACCATTGATCAAAAAAGAAATCGGGTGTTGATTTGTAAGCGTTTTTTGGAAAGGTACCAAGCATACAAAAAGAACCTTCGTAGTCGGCATGTGACCATGGATGAGCCATGGGTGCACCACTATGATCCCGAGACCAAAGTGCAAAATAGGGAGTGGAAACATCACTATTCTCCTCCTTCACGCAAATTTAGGGTTGTACCGTCTGCTGGAAAGGTTTTGCTATTTGTGCACTGGGATGCTGAAGGAATAATCCTGACTGACTATTTGCAAAAGGGACAGAGCATTACAGGAGCCTACTACGCCTACGCAATTGATTTCTAAATTGCGAGCCGCAATTCAAGAGAAACGTATAGGAAAATTAAGGCACGGTGTGCTGTCCCATTGGGATAATGCTCTCAGCCATACATCTGGTATTGGTATGGCTGCTATACACAAAGCAGCCCTTGAATTAGTGGAGCCCCAGCCCAGCATATTCGCAGGATCTGGTCCCTAGTGATTACAGGCCGTTTCCCAAATCAAAAAAAAAATTACGTGGGGCAAAATTTTCCAGTAATTAGGAAGTGACAAAAACTATAGAGTAGTGGTTTGTAGAGGTCGGACAAAAACTTTTCGAGAAGGTTGTTGATATGTTGGAGCACTGATGGACCAACGTAAAATTTCCAACGAAGGTGACTGCAAAGCTTGTAACATTCAAGGTGTCACATTGCCTTACAAAAATTTACATTGGAGATCGTAGGTTTCAAAGTTCTTTTCACTCAATGTATCTGTACCAACATATTTGAGAAGAAAACGCTTTCCTTTGGATAAATTCATAAGTTCTGTTTAATTTGGGTTTAACGCTAATACCTTGTTGGGTTTAGGGACACGATACAACAGCTACTGCGATAAGTTTTGCTCTGGAGAGTCTCGCCAGAAACCCCGATATTCAGGTAATGGTATCCTGTAGATCTATTATTAAGATAGTATGTTATATTGTTTACTGTTTTTAAAGAAAAGGGCTTATGAAGAAATAATTGCCATATTCTCCGATAACCCTACACGAAATGCAACATACCGTGATTTGCAAGAAATGAAATACTTAGAACTGGTCATCAAGGAGAGCCTTCGATTCTATACCACTGGACCATTACTAGGCAGAGAGGTGGAACATGATATTGAATGGAGTATGTATCGGGTGCCTTAAATAATACATTAAAGCATTGCATGCGTTGCATGTTTTAGACGGTATGACATTACCAAAGGGATTGATGCTAGGGTTATTTGTACATGGAGTACATCATTCCGCTGATGTACACAAGGATCCCGAAAAATTTGATCCAGAAAGATATATTCCTGAAGTTGCGAAGGAAAATCATCCGTATGCTTCACTTCCGTTGAGTGCTGGGCCCAGAAACTGCATCGGTTGGTTTCATTATGTCTATTGTCAACGTGCCATTCACTGTCTGCTTAAAAATTTATAATTTGCAGGGCAAAAATTCGCGATGTTAGAATTAAAAGCAACTATATCGCGTGTATTAAGATCCTTTGAATTACTACCACCATCTCCGGATCATAAAGTAATCCTAACGAATGGAGGAGTATTGAAATCTGCTAACGGAGTGTTTATTCGACTAAAATCCAGAAGCGAGTGATGCAACAAAATGCTCCACAGTTTGAATATTTACGATTATTATTAGTCTAGAGACCGGATTATGCGGAAAGTGCATATATTTTATTTTCTTCATTTATTATATTTTACGTCTATGTGTAGATATATTACACTGATTAAAGTTAATTAGCGTTAATTAACTTTAATCAGTGTAAGGCATCTACAAATAGACGTAAAATATAATAAATAAATCAAATAAAATATATCCACTTTGCATATAATCCGGTCTCTAATTATTACTATGTATATGATTTTAATTGAGTTATATGGTATTTTATTATAAATAATTGCGGTAAAGGTGCTTAATAAAATGTTTTACTTTATCTTTCGAGTACAATTTAGTTGCCCCTAATCAGTAGAAGAACATGACACATAATAAAATTCAATACAATCTGTATATTTTGTTGTGTTTTTGAAATTGTAGAAGTTTGTGGCTAGCTTTCAACTTTCCACTGTGTAATAGATGACATTTTCTTCTTAACTCCAGATATTAGGCACTCTGCCTGCTACGATATCTATCTTTTATTTGGTCTATCTACTCCTCTTCTTCCTAAACATCTATAAGACCTCGCTCTGGCTGGTAAGCTTGTCACTTGCATCCGTTCTACATGTTCCTTCTACTTATTTTGGTTTCCCTTTGTTCTCTCATTTATGTCGGAGATGTTTATTTCGGTTCTTACATGTACATTTATTATTCTATCAGATCTTGTGCAACCTCTCACGCTTCTTAAAAATTGCATCTCTTGTGTCTGTATCTTGCTTTCTTGTCTTTCGTTGTGGCCAGTGTTTCACTACCGTTGGCACTGCTATCGCCTTGTAAAAATTTATTTGTGTATTCTTTCTTGTTTTGTTTTTTAATGTTCTGCTGATTGTTCCACAGATATATGTGAATTTATTCAGTTCTTTTTTATTTCGATCGTAAGATTCATCGCAGCCTAACTACCTAAACTATTTCACCTGTTCCAGTACAATATCGTTTATGACAATTTTTGTCCTAATTGGATATTTACCCAGGAGAGTCTTGGTTTTGATCTTTTGTAATATATATGTCCCCTTCTATGGATCATCTTCTGCTTCTGTTAGGATTACTAAGTCGCCAGCATATAAGATAAAGTTTAGCCAGGTGTTCGTTCTGGTCTAAACGAATTGGATTAGGCCATTTCTTTTTCCATTCCTTTATAATAGCATCAATATATGTATATATTAAATGATGTTGCCAATACACAGCAGCCTTATCTAACAACCTTGTTTGCTGATATTTCGCTAGTTAATCTTCCGCTTACATCTACCATAATTCTGGTGTCAGTGTATAAACTTTGTATAGCTCTTATTAAATGATTTTATTTTATAGTATCCCATAATTTACATCTGTTTACATTTTCAGAAATCTCCTCGAAGTCTGTAAACCCCATGTGTTTCCAAAATTTATTATAGTGTGTATATTCCATTTGTTGTTGATCCGCTTTTTCTAAAGCCCATTTTTTCTTCTTCTATTAGTTCTTCTGCTATGATTTTCAAGCTGTTGTTTAATATTCTGGCGTAAGTGGTGTCTACTAGGTTGATTCCTCGGTGACTTTGAGGATTATTCTTATCGCTTTTTTTGAATAACGAGAGTACTTTCGCTCTTTTCGAATCGTCAGGGAAATCTTGCCAACATTTATTAAGTATATGTGGAAGTCCTAGATGCAGTGCAAGTCCCCCGTGTTGTCAAAGCTCTGTGTTAATGCCATCGATACCGGTCGCTCTTCTGTTTTTAGTAGCCCTTACGACTTCAGTCAGTTCTATTAGATTTATTTAATCTAAAACTTTTACGTCTACCTCTTTTATTGCTGTTTCGTCAATATTTTCCTTGTACTAGAGCTGTTCATAATGTTTCTCCTCGTCTATGCTACTTATTTTTATTTTATCATTTTCCTGATTATTTAATGACTCCATTGCTTCATATGCCAGGTTTTGTCTTCCATGTATGTCATTTTCGATGCTATTTATAAGTAAATCTATTCCAGGACTCTTCGTTGATCTTTCTGGATATTTCTTTAGGTATTTTGTTGAACACATTCCCGATGTAAGAGATATATTCTAAATTTACCAATATATGGTTCGTTTATTTGTTTCAATCTAATCTACTTTTTATTCAATTCATTTAATTAACGTCTTCTAAATTCCATTTCAAATAGCAAAATCCCTTACCAAAGGACTCACTACGTATTTTCAAACCCCGAGAGAAAAATTCACTACAATATATATATTGTAATGATATAAATTGTTGTCCTTTATTTATCAATGATTTTCTTCTATAATTTTACCAGTTCACCTATTGCAGATATATTTTTCGTCCCTGTTTGGTGCACGCCGTTAATTTTTATTTTGTTGATGTTAGAAGTTGGAGGCGAAGTGCCGTCAGTACTCCCTCTTTATGAAATTTTTAAACACAGATATTCAATCTGTACAGGTTTCTTTTAACAATTTTACAGGTATCTACTTTGGGTATCCTTTAATAACTAATTATTCACAGTTTTTCTCGTTTAAAAAAAGAAAGAGTCCCTTCCACAACACTTGCAGAGGAGACGTAAACTTTACTATCGTTTATCTTATATATCGCTTTTATAAATTTTTAAAAATTTCATCTTTAAAAGATGCTTAATATACATTTCACACATTCACACATTTCAATTACACTGTACGAATATGCATTATTCCGACATTGCATTCATAATCTTCGAAATATCTCGTACGACGAAAGGATGGCACGACTGGCAGCAATTTCCTTTATAACATCACACATGTCGAGTATGTGGGTCTATACTGAGTGGCCTGCCATACAGGCGTAGAGGCGAACCAATCCGTTGCCCTGGATATAAAAAAAAAGAAGAACAGACAGATGAAGATCGGGAACAAAAGTGAGGGATGTTGGCATTTTTATTCTCATAAGAAATTATAAGTCTTTATTTTTCTGATATAACTCAGTAAAATTAAAATATATTCGTACTATTGACGATTGCAAGGACTGTGTGGATGTACAATTCACAGGTATAGCAGTAAACTCCACTCACACAAATTTATTAATTATGCGGAACGCAGCGTTTACGCGACTGGCAGTCGGTAACACGGTTGACAATGAGAGCCCACGTGCTCTCGAAACGCTGCGTTCCGCATAATTAATAAATTTGTGTGAGTGGAGTTTACTGCTATACCTGTGAATCTTCGTATTATACTTAATAATAAAATGTATCAGCTGATACTACATACAAAATTTGGAAGTTCCGGACACTTACGTTGGAAGCCGAAGGCCAGTCCATCCTAAAGCCAAGCCAGTGAGTACGATTTCAAAGGTTATAGACGTCGAATCTTCTTAATTTTTTCAAAATTAATTCTATCTCGATCTCATATTTAGTTTCATAAATTAATTAGAATATTTCAAGTTTAGCTAGTCAGGGATTGGCTTAGCTTTTCTGTGAAAACATTTTCTTTGTAAAAAAGCGGTATATACAGATATATATTTTTTTATTTGTCAATATATTTTTTTAACTTTACATTTGGTATTTTAATTTAGAAAACATTTTCACATAATTCAAAACAAATAAGTCAAAATTTCAATTCAAAGAACCCAGTAAAAAAAATATATAACGAGCCTGAGATTTTCCAACACAGAATATATATATATATACAGAACTAAACATCTTCGACGTAAGTTAGAGAATAAAAGGAAATAAACATAAGTGGAAGCAACACGTAGAACGAATGCAAGTTTCGAAGTTGCCAGCCAGAGCGAGATGTTATAGATGCTTAGAAAGAAGAAGAGTAGGCAAACCAAATAAAAGATGGGTGTTGTAACAGATAAAGTTCCTAAAATCTAAAGTGAAGAAGAAGTACAGGAATTTTGGTAGGGAAGAATGTAATAGGGATGTGTTCAATCGTCTATTATTAACTTGTAATCCATTTTTATCTTAGTCGCGACTTGTGAGAAACAGAAAGAGGAAATCTTTTCAAAAGAAGCCTTGGAGATATTATGTTTACAACAGCTTGATTCAAATCTTGAAATGAAAAATGTTTCTTCGACAGATGAAATATCCGATGATCCAATGACACTATTTTTATCTATTTTTCTGTAGTAAGTAATAAATAAACACCTTTGGCATTAATCTTTATGTTTTGTTGATAAGGTTACACGTTACCAATATTTAAACAGAGAGCGTCACCGATACAAGCATTAAAAAATATACTGCTCACGTTTTAATATTCAAATACTCCACTGTCCGCCTCATTTACTTGTTTACATACGACTTACGTAAGTTTGAGGCTTCCTGCTAAACTTGTGCGTTACTAAACAATTCCAGTTTCATCGATACATTTATCGCAGCCGCTTCTACTGCGAATTTGTTCGAAATGCAATTCTAACTAAGTCTTTTTAAATAAACACAAGTGCAACGCGAGCGATAATGTTAGCTGCTGTTTTTGTTTTGATTTTATCTGCCTTCATCGTGTGGTTAGTCTATTACTACAGGAAAGTGCAACACTTCGAGACGTATTTGAAAAATGTTCCCGGACCATCGCGACTACCGCTTCTGGGGAACGCAATGGACTTTCCGACACCTACCGGTATATTGATTTAATGCAATTTGTTTAGTTTCTATACTCATTTTTTAATTTTGTTTTAACTACAAAAACATGTAAAATATCTAATGCGCAAACAACTCTAAAAATGTAATTTGCAAGCGCCTTGGAATTAATTATTACTCGTACGTTATAACACATTTTAATTAGCAGTTAGTCATCTGGAATTCATAACTATGTTTTTTCAGGTTCGTTAACTATTCTGATTATTTTTCTACACATAGGAAACATGCAACAGATTTTATAGCATATCGGATGCTGCAATCAAGGCCCCACCAAATATTTTTACCATCGGATGCACATAAAGATTTATTCGCGTGCGATAAAATTTATAAAAAAACGACCTTCACCTTAAATTTGCATTAATACATAATTTAATATATATACTGCATTCGCACAATATTTTATGAGAGGTTCTTTATTAAAATTTTGTAATGTTGGGAGGTCATATCTTCGTTAAATCTTTTATCAATTGATGCTATAGTCGTACCAAGGAGCTTTACGATCTTTTACTTAATGATTTATTTCTACAACCACCGGATCCAGGTCTATAGCGCTACTTATACGAACGCTGCTTTTTTTTCAACCTCCGGTAGCTCATAAAAACAAAACAAGTATAAATAACAAAATGAATTTATTACCAAAAGTTATGTGCAAACAACATTCTACATAATTACGGTGAAGATTTACGCATTTGTCATATCTATGGACGAGTCTTCCGATCCCCTCTGCATAGAATGTTTGCCCCCAGTGAGTTGAGATGGTCCGTGACAATGTTTTGATGTTCCTCTTTGCTCTGGAAGCTCTGCTCTCCTAGCCAATTTTTCAGTTCACGAAAGAGATGGAAGTCGCTTGGCGCTAAGTCGAGGCTAAAGTGTTCAAAAACTTCCCTTCGAAATTGTTCAACAAGTCGTTGGGTTGCAGCAGCAGTATAAGACCGGGTATTATCAAGAATGAGAACTTCAACTCGACGTCTAGAAAACCGTTTTATTCGTCTACGAGAGTAAATTTATTTTTTTCGGCTCAGATGGGAAGGGAAAAGAATAAAGATTTAAAACCGCAACATTTAAGACCAAGAGTTAAATATGAAGATGGGCATGAATGGTCTAGAGCTGCGTTTCTGCTGCTGGTGTTGGAAACCTTCATTTTATTGACGGTGTTATTGATAGGTTTATGTATTTAAACATCCTAAAACAGAATCTAATGTCTAGTGCCAGGAAATTTGAAACAGAAGATGATTTTAGATTTTACCACGGCAACGACCCGAAATATTCTTCGCGTGCCGTCCAGGAATGGTTGTTATATAACTGTCGCAGTACGGTGAAAACTCTAGCTCAGCCACCTGACATAAACATTATCGAAAATTTGTGGCTTATTCCTGAAGCAAGAGTGTCATCGACTGTCTAATAGGAATGATCTGAAAAATACTGTATTACACGAATGGAATAGTATTCCGTCAGATTATACACATAAGTTAGTATAATCTATCCCAATTAGATTATAACTAAATATAAAATTTAAAGGAAACCCAACTAAATATTAATTGTTTCTTTTTTAACTTTCAAAAATAATTAATTCATTATTGTTGTAGATACGATATCTTCATTGTGATGTAAAATATATAAACCCTGTAATGTTATCTGATTAGAATTCGTAATACCTGTTTTAATTAGTGTTTTGTTTTATTTCTGTAATGTATTTCAAGAATAGTAGTTATAATATATTTAATTTACTTTTCCTAAATAATTATTTTACCTAACATTTTCAGCTTCTTAACAAACAATTGTACATATTTTCTCCTTGTTTAATGATCAAGTTATAAGATATAAGCTACACTTGTTACAATTTATAAGCGCAATCTTGTTCATCTACTGGTGGTGTATTATTAGAATACGAAATGTATTTATTCCTTTTATTTTGAACACAGATACAGTAGAAATCTTAAACGCTTCGGCTAAGTTACAGACGGATATCCGGAATTAAAAAAAGTAAATACTTAATTTCATTTCCTCGTTTGACACGGAGGACATTCTTTTCTCATTGTTGCATGTATTTGCAACGCAACTGTAACTTTTTAATTTTAAAATAAATTTGTGAATTACGTCAATCAATTGAATTGACGTTACTGGGTTACTGCACGGCAAGCAGGTCTTCCACGTTCCTTAAATTTTTTCTCCAAATACAAGCATAACATTTCTCTTTTTTCGCCCTTGGTCTACATAATTGCTCTTAATGTATGTACGTAAATGTTGATAGATACTTGCTGGGTTATGATTAATTCGTTGATTCTACTAATTAGCAAGTCACTTAATGAGCTGCCTTAATTTTATTCCTGTCAAAGAATTCCCTGTGTTTTAAAAATACATCAGTGGCGAAAGTGAGCATGTGATTCCTAGGTCCGAAGATAAAAAGATTACACTTTACATGCCCATAAATAGAGTAGTTGGAAGATTAGCTATCTAAATTTTACTGTTGAATTTTCCCAAGCGCCGTAATTAACTAGCTTGCGCTTGTATTCCAATCTAATCCCCAACAGCAGGAACATGCCAAATTTAAATATGGCTCGGACGCTGCATTACCGTAATTTACTTCGTAAATATGCTAAAAGTATCTTCCACTTACTTATTAATATATGTACATATCGGTTTCTTTCTTTATCATTACACATACATTTTTCCTATATGTAACTTTGGAATTGTCAATGCATTAGAGGCATGGTAGACAACCAGATACCGTGAAGGATTTCCCTATAATTCATAGGTATAGCAGTAAACTCCACTCACACAAATTAATTAATTATGCGGAACGCAGCGTTTCGATAGCACGTGGGCTCCCATTGTCAACCGTGTTACCTATAGCTTAATCATTAAATTGGGTTGCATTGGAGAGAAAAAAAAGATACTTGAATCCTAAATCAAATACATTTTATTAAAAGGTAGCTAACTAATTTAAATAATGAGTAAGTACAATAAAGATGAAAAGATGCCAGAAGAATAATGGTTTAAGGACAGTTTTCAATAAATTATCCCAATAGGCGTATACCTTCTGTGAAAACAAATCGAAACATTTTTAGCAAATTCAAAGAAGAGTGTCGTCTTCTAAATTTCCACAAAAAAGAAGAAATAAAACCAGTCACGTCTTAATAAAAGGCACGGAGTGGAGTATCATGTGTTATATAGAGGATCGCTTTTAGATGTAGCCAGGCATTTTAGAGTATAGTACCGTTCGGTCTACAAAACTCTGAAAGAATTTAAACATAAGCCATATAAGATGTTAAGCTATCAAGAGCTTTTCGAAGAAGACAAAGTAAAGCGAACTGATTTTTCGAAATAATATTTAATCTATTAGATGGCAATGAAGAAATTTTAAATAAAATAATTTTTTACTGATGAAGCTACATTTATCATTGATAAAAAAACTCAACTCTCAGAACTTTCGATTATCTTACATTTATCCATTGAAAAATACAAAATTTCGTTTCCATTAATCCGTTAGATATTGGTGCCGCACAAATCCCCATGTTCGAAACGTGACCCAAGTATAGTACCCTCAAAAAGTAAATTCTATATTGGATAATAAACGATAGACCTATTGGCCCACTTTTTATTAACGGTAACTTTACTGCAGCAAAATAGAAAGAATCTATTACGAGACCACATCCTTTCATCAATTAAGATAATGAATATTGATGAACCTTGATTCCAAATGGATGAGACTACACCAGATTCTACAAACGTCGTCAGGAATTTTTTGAATGACGCATTTCAAAAACGGTGGATTTGGTCTCATATCATGGCCCCCAAGATTAGCCGATTTATCTCCAAATAGTTTTTTTATTTGGGGTTGCCTGAAAAGTAAAATTTATAACGTGCAGATACTTGCATAGAACATGCAACTTGGATGAACAGAAAGACCGTACACGTACTGCATGTAATGGAACATCCCCAAAATTTATTCGGAACACCATGCGTTGCTTTCAAGGTCGACTTGCTTACTGCTTTGAAAGATAAGGAGGGCACTTACTATAAAATTAGATTTCATCTTTGTTATGTTGTTTTGTTTGTTTAGTTGTTAAAATAAAATAATGTCTTCATCAAATTTGTAGAATAGTTATGTTGTTTGCATTGAGAGAGATCTATAGTAGCATTGGTAACTGGCTTTGTTAGGGACTCAGTGTTTTCGCTTGTTTAATATGAGTGTATGACAGGTTTCCTACTGTCCTGCTATCCCATTGGCAATTATCTTTTCAAAGTTACATATAAGAAAAATGTATTAGTAATGATAAAAAAGAACCCAGTGGTATATTGTCTGAGTCATGCTTAAATTCCGCACGCCCTTTCTAATTAAGCTACCTTGACCTTCTAAGGGAATGCCTAGAAAATAACAGCAAGATAGAGTTTTCTTCTCTGAAAATACAGCTTTCTTATGGTATTAGTGAAATCAATTCCCGAGAAGTCACTCAGATTTCTCATTCACATGTGCAGTTTCTCTGTGCACTGACCTTTGGTGCAAAAACGCTCTTTCGGGAGAGCAATCCACGAATTGCACGAGAGAAGGGTGGGAAACTGTAGCCGCTTCTTTCCGCTGTCTGACTTTGCCGACAAATGTTTCTTTCTTTTGGCACTAGTTAGCGCCACGTATATTCATTTGTGTCGTAGAGTTAAGTATGGTGATAGAAGCAGGGGGAGAATTACATGTGTTAGCATAAAACTGTTCGAAACCACGCTGATGACGCCAGGAAGGCAGAAACATGTCCGTATGTTAGCATTTTATGTCTCTCTCGTGATTTCATTAATACCATAAGAATGCTGTATTTAAAGCGTTTTGTTATCTTACCTTGACTTTAGTTAATCTCGTTTTCAATATTGCAGCCTTTGTGCCTAAGTTATTGGAGTATGGCGTTAAATTCAAACAAAACTATAAAGTATATTTGGGATCGCAACCATATCTCGTTATAATTAAACCTAAAGATATGGAAATACTAATGAATCACCAGTCAACATTAAAGAAATCTGATCTTTTACAATTACTTGCACAACTGGTTAGGAGCTGGTTTGCTGACAGCGGATGGTTTGCAAAACAAATATCTTATAAAGTGTCATTTCCAACTATAACCCACATTTTAGGGTATAAGTGGAAGAAACACCGGAAAATCATAACGCCCGCCTTTCACTTTCAAATATTGGAAGGAATTCATTGACGTCTTCAATTCCCAAAGCGAAGTGTTAGTGTCGATTTTAAAAAAGAATGCTCGCATGATAATGTGGATATATATCCATTCATAGCAAGGTGCACATTGGATATTATCTGTGGTAAATTAAAGAAGTTACAATAAATTCCAATAGATAATTTCCACATTTTAGAGACGGCAATGGGTACGACCGTCAACGCCCAAAGACAGACATTCTGAATACGTAAATTGTATCACTGCGCTCCTAGACATATACTTCATTCGCATGTTTTCCCTATACTTAGGAACGATTTGGTGTATATGTTTTCGGCAACCTACAGAAAAGAAAAATACGCACTCAAAGTCGTACATGATTATACTAAGGCAGTTATAAATAGGAGGAAGAAAGAGGTTTTTGGTGGCTTAGCCGATGATAAAGAAGATAGAGATTCAATCGGAAGGAAGAAGAAACGAGCGTTTCTGGATTTACTTTTGCAACACTCACTGCATGATCCAGAGTTTACTGAGGAGCACATACGTGAGGAAGTCGACACATTTATGTTTGAGGTAAATTATTTTTTTAAATGGTTATATTAATAATCTAAATAAACCTAAAGCAATTCGAAACATGATTACAAATATCTTTCTGCAGTATTCTAGATTTATCTTCACCGCATTCTACATTCATTAAGTAAGTTTTATACAGAAATTTTGTTGCTGTCAATCGAAATAGAGGGGATGATGTATTACCTGCCTTTGATCGGCATATCATCAGAAATACTACTTGTTTTTGTCCTTGGTCCTATTGACTTAAGAGTTTGTAAATGTTTTATGGTGAAAGTATCTTCTGTCGTAGCTCTGACTTACAACCGCTATGGAGGTCTCATCCGAAAATTTAGAAATATTTACTACAAGTCGTGACACATTACTCATTCACCAGCCCCTTATTTCAGCAAGCGACTTCGACCTTCCCGATATATCTTTGCCTATTCACCAGCAGTATAACAAAACAACAGTCCACCGAAATTTTAAAAATGTATTTGATGTAAAACAGCATAACAATGTCGTAAACTCTGATAGGAAAGAAATCAGATATATTCTACTCTAACATTGATTTCAACTTTGAAATAACGCAATCCGGCAGTTCTCTCTCGTCTGAAGATCCTTATCATGTCAGTTTTGTCATTGTATGTAACATGCTCCATTCTACACCACTGTAGCGCTTTCCATTTGCTAACAACTATTGAGGAATGTCGATTGTTTTTCTCTATATGATCATTTCTTCAACTGTGACTGAACCTCCTTGGTAATTATACCAATGGAACTTGGCACTCTTACGTTCCTTACAAGCCTAAGCAGTAACTGGGTTGTCCACTTTGATTTTGACTGATATTTACCAATATTCAAATGAAATGGCTCGGTGGTCCAGTGTTAAGAGCAAGCTCGCAATTGAATTTAGCAACCCAGGTGCTATGTGTTCGAGACCGACGTTTGTGAAGTACAGTGGCGATACTTTTTTGGGAGATTTAGGTATGCCTCCGAGTTACCGTTGGGAAAATTGTTAACAGCGCTGAACTCATTCCAGGGAAGGGGTGCAGTAACAAGGCCATGGAACACTTTATACGCACTTCTTTACACCTAAGACTCCTGCAGTTATGACAAGCTACAATGGTTTAGATCCCCGTTGGGCTGCTCACCACCAGAACTAAGAACGGAATGACACTTTTATCGCCAGAAATGGAATAAACATGTTCTTTTCCTAATTTGATATGATTCAAATACAAGCTCAAACAGCTACGTGTGCTACTCAGTTGTGGAATATCCTCTATGCGAGACTGCGTTCCTGGTAGGCTCCACGACGGTGACGGTAATGGTATTGATGTGTGTCGATGCGGAGAGAATACGCTGGACATTTTAAACAAAAATTAAACACTTGTTTTCTTTTATACTTCCGAATTAATCATTTCTGATACACCTTAGACGGTATAACATTGCCAAAAGGATTAATGTTGATGCTGTGTATGCATGGCGTACACCATTCATCTGATATACATAAAGATCCAGAGAAATTCGACCCAGAGAGGTACACTACTGAAAATACAAGGACGAAGCATCCGTATGCATCGGTCCCCTTCAGTGCGGGTCCTAGAAACTGCATTGGTTAGTATGCTTACAATCTGATTATAACTTGTTCTCATTGGTGATCTATCATTTGCAGGTCAAAGATTCGCGATGCTAGAAATGAAATCTACCATATCGCATGTGCTAAGGAACTTTGACCTTCTGCCACCATTCCCGGACCATAAAATAATGCTTACAAGTGCTGCGGTATTGAAATCAGCTAATGGAGTGTATATACGACTGAAGCCGCGAACATGATAGATTGAATTGAAGTGGCTATGTTCTCAATCTTAGGGGTTATTTTTGTAGTTAAGAAACGGGTTTAAAATGATTAAAGAGATTCTCATTTACTTACCTCATTCATCTTTTATTATGTTTAGATTATATGTATTGTGTGATTTTGTAAGTTTTAGAAAAAACTAAATTAAGAGATATAAATATAGTGCAAACCTCATAGGAAATACAGAATAAAATTTTGTGGATTTACAGGTTGATGTTTTGTTAAAACAGCAGTAAGTTTTTTAGCTGTCCAATCTCGAAATAGAAGACTATAAAGGGTTGTAAGCTTAACAGCACCCTTCACCGTTTGACTTAATATCTCAAAAACTGTAAGGGATATTAAAAGAGTTTAAAATAATTTTAAACTGTTTGATGTAATCTAAACCAGGGGTGCTCAGACTTGACTTGCTACTTCAAAATTGCTAGACTACAAGCGAATGACTTTATAGAAGCCGCAAGGATGTGCGATACAGGATTGTAGTGTACGTAGATAGGGTGTATCATGGTTTAGGTAGGTCATAGGCGTATATCACTGCTCTTAAAAAGCAACCTATCGCAAAAATGCGTCTTTATTAGTTTTTACAAAACGTTTTCGTTACTAATCCAAGGAATTACAAATCTTTGGATGTCGGTGCATGGTCTGCATGTCTTCAGCGCACTTTTGGTAAGATGGTACGTAATTACTAAGTGTTAATCGCAAGATGATGGCATATGTTCGTTAGTTAGTCGATTACGATGCCTTGACTTAATTATTTTCATTTCAGAAAATGCCGGCTCGCACAAATAAGTTAACCCAAACACTGCTGTCAACTGAATGGCACTTTGCCTCTGATTCGGATACTTATGTTCAGATATGAAAGATCAGACTTTTGTATCAGATGCTGTGGCTTTGAGATGTATATCTGAGGTAATCTGTACTACTTCATTTTCAACAAAAGATGGAATCCATATTAAACTGACTTGCTATTTCAGTAGCAGATTTCTCAATAGTTTTACAGGAGAAAGGATAACTCATAAATATTTCTCAATTTACTAAAATCATTAAAACATCTTTCAAATTCACTCAAAATACTTGTTAATCGTATATATCAACTGAGGTATCCTCACTTTTAAAGACGGAAAATGTTTCGAACAAACTGGTACACTTGCCAGCAAAAGTCGTCTAGCACGTCCTCGAGCAACATCCAGAAGCGACGATGAACGCATAAAATTGTTTAGTAAGAGAAACAGACGATTAACGCCTAAAGAAGATATCCGTTGGCATAGTAAAACGTCGTTTAAAAGAGACAAACAGAGACGTTTCCAGTGGGATAAAAGTCACTGGACAATAGAACAATGGGGAAACACACTGTGGACTGATGAATCCGAATATGAAGTGTTTTTTGATCAAAACCGCAGAACATTTATCAGGCGCTCAAAACACGAGAAAGTGTTTCCTGAGTGGATTGCACCAACAATAAAGAAATGTAGTAGCTCCATTCTTGTATGGGGTTGCGTTTCATTAAATGAAACAGCAGACCTTGTGGAATTAATGAGGAAGAAGAATTATGGGGAGATATTAGGAGGAAATGCTCTACTGTCCGGATTGCACTTAATAGGCAACAATTTTAACTTGATGCACGATATCTCACTGATGCAGAGAATGAAGGAATATTAACAATAATAACTTAGCCTCTCCAGAGACCGGATCTTAATCCGATAGAGCTTCCGTGGGAGGAACTGGACAGACCAATTAGAAGAGAATGTCCAATGTCTAAAACCCATCTTTGGACGGTATTTCAGAGGGAGTGGAACAATATTCCTCAAGATACACAGAGGAATATGGTAGAAGGTATTTTTATTAAGTCCAGAGGTGGATTTTTTTATGAGAAGAAAGTATAACGTCCTTTTTATTTTATGTTTACTATAACTTTTTCTTTTGTGTACATATGTACAATAACTCGCAGATGAATAAATATTTTTCTTATAATCGTTTTGTTTAAAGTTTTGAAGCAAGTGCCAAATTTTGCATGAAATAGGAAGTGTCTATACTATTATGAGCGGCAGTGTATATGTATAATGTTGTTGAAACGAATGTTTTCTCGGTCGCCTCATGTGAAATAATATTCTCGGGGTTGTGACCTTGTTACATTAATATGTTAAATATGTATATGGAACACTGTATATTCCCGAGAATATTATTTCAGATACGGCGACCATATATATATATATATACGTATATAAACGGCGTTTTATTTCAACTTTAGATGTAACCGGAAGCAACAGATTCACCCAAATCTTTCGGCTGAGATGGCATTAGCAGCTCGTATGATTTTTGGAGTTATCCAGTTCATACTTTTCCAGATATTTGCAATTCCCTGTATAGTTGTGACCAGTATATTGTAGAGGACACCATAACTAGATGTCTCATTTATTTATTTACTGACGACTTGTTTAATCCAAGGTTAATGCACATTTATCTGCGCCGCGTTGATCGCGACTGCTTTTAATGCGTATTTCTTCGAAGTGCAACTCTGAGTGGATCTTTTAAATGCACAGAAGTGTAACGCGAGTGATAATGTTAGCTACTGTTTTCGTTTTGATTTTAACTGCCTTCATCGTGTGGTTAGTTTATTATTACAGGAAAGTACAATACTTCGAGAGGTATTTGAAAAATGTTCCAGGACCATCGCCCTTACCGCTTGTGGGGAACGCAATGGAATTCCCTTCGCCTACTGGTATATTTATTTAATATATTTAACTTCTATACTTATTGATTTAAATGAATTGATAAATATTTTTTTAACTAGAAGTATATATAAAGTGTATCATAAGCACACAGTTCTAGAAATGTAATTTGCAGACCTACTGGAATTAATTATAACTCCTATACACATTTCCATTAAAAGGTAATTATGTAACTATCTGGAGCTGATAACAATGTTTTCTAATTTCGTTAATTATACTGGTTATTTTTGTTCGTATAGAAAACACGTGTATATGTTAATAGATTCAGGGCACTCAATACACAATAATTACTAGTTTCTAAGGAGGGACAAGTTTCAGTGCCGTGCGGAGAACAACGTCGAGGTGTGTGATGGAACGTACAACAGAAGAGTTTGAACCATCAACCCGTATCTTACTTGCTTCCAGAAGAGTTGCAAAACGTACTAGCGATGAAAATTTAAAAGTGGTGTTGAGGGCATTGAACAAATTTCAAGTTACAACAACCCAACTTTTAATGTCCCGCTAACATGATCTCCTTAGGTCGATCTCTTAAACAAGAGAGTGGCAATCTGTTACATGTAATATGTAAAAAATCCATGCTTTAAACCTTGTCCCTAAAACTTACAAAAAGATTTCACGAACTGTGTCCCAAAGTGCCTAAACCACCACAGCCGATTACCACGCGTTAGGGAACATGGTTAAAGGCTGCGTTTTACTATTGCGAACATTTTGATGATGTAACGGAGGTAGTTCTACAATTTAATCCGAGACACGCCAAGGCTATCAATAAAAGGCAGAAAATTGAGAGACTATCAAGATAGTCAGATAAAATCTGATTTACAAAATATTCGCAAGAACTAAGGAGGGAATTGAAAAATTACAGAATGATTCGATGTCGTTTGTGGATTCTGTTCAAATTGTGGATGATGTTCACTGACACCTATGTAGGGCGGAAAGCGAAAAAAATGAAAGTGCAATACGAAAATTTGAAAGTGTTATTGATAAGGATTCAGATTTTCTCATACTAAGACAGATTTGTGAAGGTGCGTCGAAAGATCCATTAAGTTATCACAAGGATTACTTGAAATTTGCGAATATAACATCACTCGATGTGGAACGGTCGTTTTCATCATTGAAAAATATTTATTCCGCAGGCCGTTCTCATTTGACTGAAGCAAATGTGGAGACATTTTGTGATTTCGTAGAAACTTCTCAAAGCAGTAAGTGTTTCAGCACGTTATATATATTTTATCATTATTTTATGTCTAAACATTCCGGCGCTATGCTCACTCATGGAGGTCACGATTATAAACGATGCGAATACGTAAACGCTACTGAACACTAGTCTTGATACGGCAGATCTGTCTCTCCACGTTTGTCTCCGCACTGCAGTGCAACATGCCCCACTTTGCGGAGACTAATAATTACCTTAGGAGAGTTGATACCTTTAGAGATATTGCTATTCCATTTGAGTCTGGATTAAGGTTTACTGCACAAGTTAAAGATCGATCCTTCTCTGAATGTAAAACGTTAGGTTTTGCCCTAGCCTCTTACAAATTCTCTAGACATATATTTACTGAAAATACTGTTGAAAGCAAGCGAAATACAATATACAGGATCTTTGGTTAGGTCACTATATTACACTTACGTTTAACCGAGCATCGAGAAGGTTCTGCGTAGTTTTCTGAGGGATCTGTGCCTCAAGATGCATCCTAAATATCGTAAAAGAGATGTAATTAACTAATCCACGCGCATTTCCACGATTTCTATTCCCAGATCCAACCTAATTACTAATTATGCTTAACCTCAATTAATCGGTTTTCAATATTGCAGCCTTTTTGCCTAAGTTAATGGAGTACGGCGCTAAGTATAAAGGAAACTATAAAGTATATTTGGGATCGCAACCGTATCTCATTATACTTAATCCTAAAGATATGGAAATACTAATGAATCACCAATCAGCTTTAAAGAAATCTGATCTCTATAATTACATGCGCAATTGGTTAGGAGCTGGTTTACTGACAGCACATGGTTCGCCAAAACAAATATCTTAAAGTTTCTTTTCCAACTATAATCCACATTTTTTTTAGGCGATAGGTGGAGGAAACACCGGAAAATCATAACTCCCGCCTTTCACTTCCAAATATTAGAGGAATTCATTGACGTCTTCAATAACCAAAGCGAAGTGCTAGTATCGATTTTGAAAAAGGAATGCACACATGATAATGTGGATATATATCCATTCATAACAAGGTGCACTTTGGATATTATATGCGGTTAGTTAAAAAAGTACAATAAAGTGCAATAGATAATTTCCAGATTTTAGAGGCGGCAATGGGTACGACCGTCAACGCCCAAAAAGACAGACATTCTGAATACGTAAATTGTATCACTACGCTCCTGGACATCTCCTTCATTCGTTTGTTCTCCCCGATACTTAGCAACGATTTGCTGTATATGTTTTCGGCAACCTACAGAAGAGAAAAATACGCACTCAAAGTAGTACATGATTATACCAAGGCGGTCATTAATAGAAGGAAGCAAGAGATTTCTGGTAGCTTTGCGAACGACAAGGAAAATACTAATTCAATCGGAAGAAAGAAGAAACGTGCCTTTTTGGATTTACTTTTGGAACACTCACTGCACGACCCAGAGTTTACTGAGGAGCACATACGTGAGGAAGTCGATACATTTATGTTTGAGGTAAAGTAGTTTTTAAGTGATTACAATATTATTTTAAATAAATCTAAAAAGCTTTTCTTCACAAATATATTTATACAAACATACATTACCGTCCATATGAGTTCAGATACGCAAATAAATTAAAAAAAAAAACGAGACAATATTCAAACATTCTGTTAATAGCTATTAAAATTAAAGTACAAAAGTAAAAAACTAATTCTAACGAAAAATAAACAAAAACTTCATAAACATTTGGTTCATCAAAGAAATTCCCTTTTGCGCGAACAACAGCTTTCACAATCTGGTGCATCCGCTCAACTAGTTCTTCAAGGACTCTATTTGCTGTATTAGTCTATTCCTCTTTTAAAATGGTCATTATTTCTATTCATACCCTCCTGTCCAATTCATCCATACTGTAAATTTATTACCTGCAATATTGTCCCAAAAATAATCTTGTTCATGGCGAAGGGGATTATTCTGAAAATATTGGGTCAAAAATCTATTAGGTTTTTTAATCGCTTTCTAATCGATATTCTTGGAAGTTTGCCTGTACAACTAATAAACAATAAACGTCATAGAGGACGTGATATAACTGTTATTTATATATAAAAGGAATTATATTATCTTTTAGTACAGTTTTCAACATTTTACTGGGTGTCAGAATAAATATGGACGGTAGTATACGTCAGCGCACTTCATGGTAGCTCGAATACATTATCTAGAAGATCGTTCAGTCGACTAGAGAGCAAACATGTGATCGTTCAGAAGATAAATTTAATTGACGGCAGTTGGAACGAAGAAGTTTTGGGCAAGCACAAGAATCCAATTCAGACTTGGGATCGATTCTCTTGCAGAAGGGAATTAATACCCAACCGAATTGGGCGGACATTTTCGATAAATCGACAGTTTTGGAGATTTATTGGGCCCAACGGGACTCTTGACGTGCGGAAAATGGAATTCTGAAAAGAGTGTTCGAATGCCATGGTGGAAAGCTGGAAGAATTGCAGTACATTGTTCCAGTAGCAAAAATATCACTCATGATTACTTCGGAACTTATGACAGAAGTATAAGTAGGTCTAAGTCCGGCAAATCCTTCACGAATCAAATGTATTCCTTTCTCGAATTCAATAATTCTATTCTCCAATTTCTCTTTAATGTCCCTTGAATTTTTTGTTCCTGGAATTCTCAAGAAGTTTTTGCTCAAGATTTCGAGAATTTTCTTGTATTGTAATGTTTATTCCTTGTACTAATTTAAATAACTCTTCCATATCCGCTTGTAGGAGTCCTCTTATAGATTAATTATTTTAGCAAATATCAATATTTCAATGAAATGTGTTTTGTTTTTTCAACGATAGCTGCCTTCCTTCAATCGATCCAAAAGTTTAGAGTGGAATCGTTGGAAGGTAGTCGATGAACAAGATTCTCATCGCATCCCAGAAAACTGAAGCCATAACCTTTCCTGCCGATAAAATGACTTTGGCCTTCTTTGGAACCGGTTCAACAAGTTTAGTTCACTGTTTTGATTGCTGTTTACTTTCCGGTGTGTAGTCGTGGATCTGCGTTTCAGCGTAAATCACAAATTGGCGCAAGAAATCTGTTGAATTTTGCCGAAACTGCTCCACAACGGCTGTAGAACATTCCACGTGTTTGAGTTTTTACGGTGGTGTTAGCAAACGCGGCATCCTTCTTGTACACCGCTTAGGCGTGCATAATTTGACATTTAAAATGTACGTTACCTGTTCTCTGGAGATGCCTATAGCGTTAGCAATATCTTTCAACGTTGATCGGCGATCAATTTCCACAAATTACAAAACTTTTTGTACACTGTTTGCAGAAGTGGCTGTTCTTGGGCGTCCAGAACGAGGATTGTCATTTACACACGTGCGACCTTTTTTAAATTCATTCACCCATTTGCAAACAGTCTTAAAGGAAGGAGCATCCTTGTCTAACACATTAACCATAACAACATGAATTTCTTTGGGCGGAAAATACTTTTTCCACACGTATTTAGTCACTGCGTGTCAATTTTTAAAAAGCGCTCTGCTTTGAACGAATGTACATAACAAACTATATGACAGATCGATATAAACTTTAACATGTATGTCATTGAAAAATCATGCTATAAGCTCTTTGTCCCACTTCTTGGTTTCCACTAATTATTTTTCTTTTGCACAACAAGAACTTGAACATCAACTTACTTAGATTTAAAAACTACAATCTTGACATATTCATTTATTTTCCAAAAGTCATCCCAGTGACAGCATCCGTGGGAGACGGGAAAATGCCCAGTATCGCTATTTACACCTATTGACCTTTCCCCGTTGTGCGATTGCTGTGCCGTCACAGTACTATTTCCAAGAAGGGTGATTGCTAAATTCATTACATTCGCAATGTAACACTTCATTACAAAAAAAAGTTTACATCGTAGATCGTGGGTTCCAAAGTTGTCAACGATTCCTGCTATAAATTTGCAAAGTTCCGTTTACACAGTATATCTGTACCAATATATTTGTGAAGAAAACGGTTTCCTTTGGATAAATTCACAAGTTCTGTTTAATTTGAATTTAAAGTTACAATTTTATTGTTCAGGGGCACGATACTACAGCTACTTCGATAACCTTTGCTCTGGAGAATCTTGCCAGAAACCCCGATGTTCAAGTAACTATATACCACAGATCTATTATTAGATAGTATTATTACATGCTGCCGCCTTTCTTTAAGAAAAAAGCATACGAAGAAATATGTGGAATATTCTCCGATGACCCCGCACGAACTGCAACCTACCGCGATTTGCAAGAAATGAAATATTTAGAAATGGTCATCAAGGAGAGTCTTCGAGTCTATACTACTGTACCAGCCATCGGCAGAGAAATAGAACGTGATATTGAATGGAGTATGTATCCAGCGTCTTAAATAATACAGCAAAGCTTTGAATATTGGCATGTTTTAGATGGTATAAAGTTACCAAAGGGATTAATGGTAACATTCTTTTTACATGGAGTACATCATTCCGCTAATGTACATAAGAATCCTGAAGAGTTTGATCCAGAAAGATATATACCTGAAGCTATGAAGGAAAGTCATCCGTATGCTTCACTTCCGTTCAGTGCTGGCCCCAGAAACTGCATTGGTTGGTTTCATTAATACTGCCTAAAATAATGTCTATCAACGTGCTATATACTATCTGCTTAAAAATTTATTATTTGCAGGTCAAAGATTCGCGATGTTAGAATTAAAATCAACCATATCGCGTGTGCTAAGATCCTTCGAATTGCTACCACCACTTCCGGATCATAAAGTAATGCTTAAGAATGGAGGAGTATTGAAATCGGGCAACGGAGTGTTTATTCAACTAAAACCCAGAAGTGCGTGATGTAATAAAATGCTCCAGGATTTGAATATTTATGATTATTATTGCTATGAATGTGGTTAAAATTTGGGTATTGTGCTACTTTATTACAAATACTTGCGAGAAAAGTAATGTTTGCATTTACTTTATTTTTCGAGCAAATACAAAATAAAGCTTATTTAATCTATTTGCTTGTTTCTGAAGGTGTAAAACTTTGTTGTTAGCCTTCCACCTTCTACAGGATAAAATTTTTGAACTAATTTATTAAAAAGCAAATAATGAAAGGTCTGGTAGAAATGTCGATATCCGACAACCGACATGAAGCCTTAGAATGCAAAAAAGTGCTGGTAATCTAACTACAACTTATAATTCCAACAGGTTCAACTCCGTACAAAATTATATCGAATATAGTAATATTGTATATATTATTTAGGCAATTATATTGCGTAAATTTATACATATTTGTTGTAAAAGTAACTAAAATGTGCGAATTATTTGACTTCAACTGCTGCTTTAAAATAATATTAAAAAGGAGGACTATAAATAAGTTACATTATATACACATAAAAACGCTTGTATGTTATTTGGAACATGCGTGCCTCATGGTTTTGCAGTCTTAAATGCAATGGAAACCATATATAATATACTTGTCTTTGAAATAAAATAAGTATGGAAAACGAAGAGGTAATTATATGGAACATAAATCCAAACAAATTTGACTCAATTACGACGCAAACTACTGACTACATACACTGAAATAACATACCAGTCGATGTTATAAAAACTACAAAATAACACTGTCTACTTTTCAAAAGGCATGTTAAGTGTTCAATAACATGCTAACATTTCGACTTTGAATAATAAAGAAGTGCTTATTTTCTGTATTTATATATTTTTTTCTCGCATCTGCGAAGGAATTTTCATAAAATATTTTACACGGAATACATAATTCCGCTAATGTACATAAGAATCTCAAAAAAAATTGATCCAGAAAGATATATTCCTGAAACTATGGAGGAAAGTCATCCGTATGCTTCACTTCCATTCAGTGTTGTATAACAATATAACGTGTTTGCCAAGGTCTAATATTCGCACGAATATCCTGCAAAAAATGGTAAATAACGTCAGTATACAAGGTTATAGTAAACTTATAAGTAAAATTTAGAATTTTTATCTCCTCCTAATAGACTTTAATAAAATGCAATATTTTAAACTCGTGTAGTTATTTATAGTTTGTTTTTAGCATATTTACTAACAGATCGATATCCTTCTTTTCGGCATTGCTGCAGCATCCATTCCTATTATTGTAGCTTTCAATTTTACCGACTAGTTCTGCTGGCAAAGAACCGATGACATGTTTCAATAGTCTCATCTGCCATCTTCGAGCGTTAGTTACTCGTTGGTGAACTTTGTCTAACCACGACAGTAGTTACGATAACCTTCATTGTACCCTTCTTCATTAACTCCGACGCCTGTTGCTCCAATTACTTAAAGGATAATTGCACGGCGGGTAGTGATGACATTCCAGTCCTTTTTGTAAGGGATTTTGCAAATATCTTTGCTTCTCCTCTTTGCTACTTGTTCAATCTTGCTCTCAAAACATCCACCTTCCCATCTGTGTGGAAGATTGCTAAATTGGTGCCTGTTTTCAAAAATGGTGGGAAATGTGTCCAATTATCGTCCCATGGCGTTATTAGATAATTTTGCTAAAGTTTTGGAGAAATGTTTGTACAAATATATTTATGCTCAAATTAGATACTGGATTTCAATTGACGAACACGGTTTCGTTGCTCAACGATCTACAACAACTAATCTTGTTACAATTACTCAATATCTATCTGATAGTATTGATGCTGGAAGGCAGGTAGATGTTGTGTATACTGACCTTACAAAAGCTTTTGATCGAATCGACCACACCCTGTTTATTAATAAACTGGACAATATTGGATTTTCGTCTTCTCTTTTGTCTTTATTCCAATCGTATCTTCTTGATAGAAAGCAATTTGTGACATACATGGGATTTGAGTCTAATTACTTCACGCCGACCTCTGGAGTTCCTAAGGGGAGTAACTTGGGTCCACTTTTGTTCCTCATATATATATACATATACATATAAACGATTTGTGTTATCAACTGAACTATCCAAAGTTGTTATACGCATATGACTTAAAATTATATTCAACAATTAATAATTGGTGAAGCCAACTTTAGATAAGTCACATTAATCGGTTAAAATCTGCGCAGGGTAGAAACATGGATCGAAGTGTTATTATTGGCAATGTATATAAAAAATGCAATATTCTAAGTATCAAACATTTGTATATCTTTCGGGTAGTTATTAATAACTATCTTAAATCTCGGGATCTGACGACTGTTCACCACCCTCATGCTACAAGAGCGAGAGAGCGTGACATGTACGTGGTTCCGAAGGCTAATAACAAATATGGTGATCGACTGATTAGTGTGCAGTTACCGAAGATCCTTAATGAATTACCAGAAACTATGTTGAATCTACAAAGTCTTGCACAAGTAAAGGCAAACCTTCGCAGCTGGTTGGTAAGCCTAGATGATGAGATTAAGTAGATATAAGAATGATCGAAATGTATAATTTGTTCTAGTTTTACACATAAAATACTAAGGCTGGAGCGTTACTAGACAAGCTTTCTAATTAGACTGAAGTATGTAACTTGGAACAAATTGCCGCTGACAAGCCTTTTGGCTTAGTGGCAGGTTATTATGTAATATTGTTTGGGTTTAAAATATATTAACAATTATCTTTGTTGGAAAGGAGGCCTGCTTCACATCTCTTTATTGCGATTGTGAGGCGAGTAGGGTGGAGGAAAGCCCTATACGATGGGCGGGTTAAAAAAAAATTAAATTATTATTATTATTACTATTAATATTATTATTACTTTATTATTATTATTATTATTATTATTATTATTATTATTGGGCGGACGCGCTGAGCAAGGAGATGTATCGTAAGAGACTGGCCCAGGTGCAGAGAAGGGCTGCACTGAGAGTTGCCTCGGCGTACCGCACTGTGTCGGAACCGGCGGTCCTAGTGGTAGCGGGAGTCATCCCAGTGTCGCTCCTTGCTCAGGAAAGGAAGCGCATATATATGAGGAGACGTGCAGGTGAAGAACGAGTCGCCAACGAAAGAGACGCCACATTAGAAGCATGGCAACGACTTTGGGAGACGGACGGAAGAGGGCGCTGGACTGCGAGACTGATCCCGCGCCTCCGCCCTTGGATCTCTAGAACCCATGGGGAGGTGGACTATTACCTGACTCAGTTTTTGACCGGTCATGGCTATTTCAAATCGTATCTGCACCGAATGGGTAAGACTGAGACTGGAGCATGTTTGTATTGTCCAAATGAGGTAGATGATGCGCACCATACCTTCTTCTTATGTGAGAGATGGGCGGAACCAAGACGGTTACTCGAAATGGAGATCGGCGAATTTACGATCGACACAATTATAACGAAGATATCAGCCAATGAAAATTGCTGGACAAGTTTAACGCGATACGTTCAATATGTCCTGCGCACGAAGAAAGGCGATTTGGATCGCAACATGGAAAGAGAATTGCTCTAATTCGAAAGTCCAGTGGAGCGTGGCCTTTGTACAGCAAACTAGACACAGCCCGAACTAAAGTGATTAACGGGTGGTGGCTGGTAGTCCTCTATTGAAGGGAGTCCGAGTATTGATGTTTATTATTATTATTATTGTTATTATTATTATTATTGTTATTGTTATTATTGTTGTTATTGTTACTGTTATTGTTATTGTTACTGTTATTGTTATTGTTGTTACTATTATTAGTTTCGCGGTACGTGCAATATGTACCGCGCAAAAAGAAGGGAATTGCAGCATAGACAGAGAATTGTTATAATTCCAAACCACAACGGAGTGTGGCCTTTCTACAGCCAAATGTATAGACCCAGCCCGAAGTAATGTGATAAACGGTTCCGGTCTGGTGTCTAGAAGAAGAGGGGTGTTTTAGTTGGTAGTCCTCCTTCAGAGGAGTCCAACATAACTAGTATAGATGGATATACTAGTATGCGTCAATGCATTTCACCTCCGCAAAAAAAAAAAAAAAGAAAAAAAAAAAAAATTATTATTATTATTATTATTATTATTATTATTATTATTATTATTATTATTATTATTATTATTATTATTATTATTATTATTATTATTATTATTATTATTATTATTATTATTATTATTATTATTATTATTATTATTATTATTATTATTATTATTATTATTATTATTATTATTATTATTATTATTATTATTATTATTATTATTATTATTATTATTATTATTATTATTATTATTATTATTATTATTATTATTATTATTATTATTATTATTATTATTATTATTATTATTATTATTATTATTATTATTATTATTATTATTATTATTATTATTATTATTATTATTATTATTATTATTATTATTATTATTATTATTATTATTATTATTATTATTATTATTATTATTATTATTATTATTATTATTATTATTATTATTATTATTATTATTATTATTATTATTATTATTATTATTATTATTATTATTATTATTATTATTATTATTATTATTATTATTATTATTATTATTATTATCTATTAAATTTAATATAGGTTACACACTATTATGTATAAAGGTTAGTTGAGAATGTTACTTTCAAAAATGGCAAGTTTATATCAGCTTTAGATGTAACCGGAAACCACAGATTTATTTGACAACAGCAACTCGTATAATTTTCGAATTTACCTAGTTCATATTTTTCTAGATGATGGTAATGCCCAGTATAAAACAGCCTCTATAGTTGCAACCAGTACATTGCCGAAAACATCATAATTGGATTCCCCATTATTTACAGACGGCTTCTGCAAGTCTCAGGCGCACTTTTCTGCGATACGTTGACCGTGACTGCATCTAGTGCGATGCAAGTATAATTCTAAGCAAACCTTTTTTGATTAAACAGAAGTGTAACGCGCTTGACAATGTTAGTCAATGTTTTAATCGTTTTAATCGTTTTAATTTCATCTGTCTTCATCGTGTGGTTAGTTTATTATTACAGAAAAGTGCAACACTTCGAGAAGTATCTGAAAAATGTTCCCGGACCATCGCCACTACCGATTGTAGGGAATGCATTGGATTTTCCGGCGCCTACGGGTATATTTATTTGTTTTATTTGGGTTTTTTGAAATGAAACTTGTCCTGCAGAAAGTATTGCTTAATCCTAAAGGTAATCTAGGTACTATGTACCCTTCGTGTAATGAGGTAATTGAGCACAAACACCTATTATTCAAGGAATTTATTAAATAACCAAACAGCTTAGTTCGAAAATATTTTTGTGTTATTCTTATATATAAGGAAGCATTTAGTTTGTAATATCACATATGAAGAAGCCGCTGTGTCGCGTGTTTCTATCTTGTTTGCTTAAAGTAAGAAAGATCGGTTTTCCAGTCTTGGGTTTTGTTGTATTCAGTGAAGAATTATGGAGATCTTTTTCGTGGACGGTAACAACGTGTTGTGTCCTTAACGACACTTAGGTTTAAATAAACAACAGACGTATTGACTTAAGAAATTTATTGCTTCTTGTTGCCTTACAACTAACAGTAACTTAACTGTGATATTCTGGTCTTACCAACCTTGTACCCACAACAACCCTTGTTCATGGCTGTTGGTGTCCCTCCTCTCTATTCTATATAACTTATAGCTATATACACTACACAACGCAAAACGTTGTTGTAGATTTTGAGAAAAGAATTCACACGGCGGTTCGCGCTATGTGGCTATCAACTCAAATCTATGCCTGTCGTTTCTATTTGCATTAATCGTGGTTCAGGAAGATCTAAAGTTTGGGTTTAACAGCCCACTTGGAACACATATTGCAAAGTAGGAAGCTGACTATGATATATATTTAGATTAACGTATTTGAATACTGACAAAGTAGGCAATTATTTTGTTTTAGACATATTTGCCGAAAAACCAATTCATGCTCAGATTTTCTAATTATTTAAGGGAGACATGGACAGAAGGCGCTCCATACACGTGGGCTACTTCAACTCCATCAATCATTAACACCATAATCATGCGAATCGTTTCATTCCAACGTAAATGAATCATACATTCAACACATTCATCTGTTACACTTATGTTAAAATTCAAAGTGTACACACACCAGAAAGAGTTTAAAAACACACGCCCACAACTAAAATCAATAACTCTAAATGAACTGTGTGAACAATTAAGTAATGGAACAATGCCAAGATTACACTTTGTGAGGTGTCTATCAATTTATTCGTCAGTTTTATAATGCGTGTTTTTTTTTTACTTTATACATGCAGCTATATTTTTGTATAATTAAATAATTTTTATTTTCCATCTGTTTGATAATAAGTACTTCAACTTGAAATATATGGTACTCGGTTTACATACATGTGTATATCCTTTGCGGGTATGTTTTTAGTTACTGCCCAAATTACCGACATTAAAATTTCAGGTAGATTAGTGCCCGATTTACATCCGCCCAAATTAATTAATGAATAATTTTCTTTTAACCAGAAATAGATATGAAGTTTATAATTTGCAAATTACGTGGAATTAATTAAAGCCCGTACGTTATGTAATCCATTTCAAGTAAAAAGTAGTTAAGTAACTATGTCTTTTTTTGTTCGTTAATTTTACTGGTTATTTTTCTACATATAAAAAGCACCTGTAGAAAATTGGGCGCTCCTTTCATGGCCATGGTATTTGGCCTCTAGACACACGTAAAAACTTGTCTTTTACCAAAATCAAATTCCAATAATGCATATCTAATAAAATGTATTCAATGTCAGTAATCGTTTATATGTTTCCCATACATGGAAAATTAGTTATGTTGGCACAGGGTACACAATGCATAATAATTACATTCGGAGAATTGTTAGGGATCTTGGTGTCCTACTTGACTCCAAATTAAGTCGTACTACACAAGTTAACTGTTCTTCTTATTTTGAAGAGAATTTTTAGAGACACCTGGTACTTTTTCTTTTGGAACCAATACAATAACAATAATAATCGATGCTTCTCTGAATCTAAAATGTTACGATTTGTTCTATGCTCTTACAAATTAGAATATACCTTCGGTTTCGTCACCGCATTATATCTACGTTCAACTAAGCATTGAGGAGGTCCAGGTTCATTTTCTGAAATATCTGTCTCTCAAGCTCTGGTCACCAATATTTATAATTTATAAAGAACTATTGGTTATGGTTCGTTGTTGGAAAGATATAATGTACATTACCGTCCATACTAATTCGGACACCCCGTAAAATGTCGTAACCTCTACTAAAAGATAATATAATTACTTTAATATACAAATAACAATTATAATAGGTCCTTTCTGAAATTTATTGTTTATTAGTTGAATAAACAATTTTCCAAGATTATCGATTAGAGAATGATTAAGAACCTCTTATATTTTATAAAACAATATAGTAATTTTCAGAATAATAGTCATCGCCGCAAATAGGGTTATTTCAGGGACAATATTGCAGGTAATAAATTTACAATACTCTTTGGGATGGGAGCAGGCCCCCCGAAAGTGTATTGTGTATTGATAAATGCTTTACTTTCTAAATAAACCTGCTTTTGCATGCGTTAGTGTTAAGAGCGTGTCTTTTTATGTGAACTTGATCAAAGTCCTTAAAATGCCGAGAGGAAAACCGACAAGTTTAAAAAAGCGTCTGTAGTTGTTACTTTTCATCAAGAAGGTTATTCAGTGCGTCACATTTCTGAAAAAAATACATGCTAATAAATCGACTATTCGGTGACGTCAACGCACGGACAGTTTAAACTGATAGGGCGGGTTCAGTTCGTGAGAGAATAACAACTCAAACCGACTATGTGCGTATAAAATTGCTAAGTACGTGAAATAGGAGACTGACACCACTAGAAATCGCTGCCCAAATGAATCGCGAGCGTCCAAGAAAAATTTCTGTTACTACAGTGAAAAGAGCATTAAAAGCTGCAAATCTTCACGGCAACAAAAAGAAACCCATTTTCGATGGGGAAACGGCTACAGTGGGCAGAGACACAGAAATTAGACGGTGGGCGATTGGAAAAGGGTGCTATGGACTGATGATGGAAGTTTGAGGTGTTCGGACAATCAAGGCGCGTTTTTGTAAGAAGAGCGACAAGCCAATGAATGTTGCAGGACTATATAGAGCCAACTGTCAAGCAAGGAAGAAGTTCTGTGCTTATTTGTGGTTGTTTTCCTACCTCAGTACAGGAGACTTGAAGCGAGTCGAACGTATTTTGTGAAAAGAGGGTTATTTAGAAGTACTGTAAAAAAATGCAATACCATCGGGGCAACGTCTAATCGACGAAAATTTTGTTTTCATGTGGAACAACAACGCCAAACACTCAGTAATGATAGGTAAAAATTTCTTAAATGAAGAATAAGAGCTACAAATAATGACATGGTCGCCGCAAAGGCCCGATCTAAACCTCATCGGGATGTTATGCGATGAATAGGACAGGAGGGTCCGAAAAGTATGCTCCACCTTCGTAGGCCACCTGTGGAACGTTTTACAAGAGAAATGCGCTAAATGCCGAATAGAGTCCTTGAAAGACTAGTAGAGCGGATGCCTGGGATGATGAAAGATGTGCATCGCACAAAATGGGGTTTCTTTGATAAAGGCAATGCTTAAGAAGTTTTTGTTAATTTTTCGTTAGAATTACTTAATCTTAATCGCTATTAATAAAATGCAATAAAAGTTTTAAGTTTTGGAAAAATGAGTTTGACTATTTTCTAGTTTCCTTCTTAAATTTATTTGCGTGTCCAAACTAATGCGGACGGTACTGTACAATCGCTGGAATTTTGTTGACATGTTTTAGGATATGGTTCGTCTGGGAAATTATGCGCGGTCATATTGACTTTCGTAACTTGCTTTATTCTGTCAATTTCCTTGCCTCCTTCATCTTCTTGTCTCTTTTCGACTCTTTCACTACTTTTCTCTTGTACCAATTGATTGCAAAAATCACCGCTGTTTACTATTTACATGCAGACTGAATGTGAAAGTATCTCTTTTGATGCTGTTAACAACCCAATTTCTTGTATCCCTTTTTCATTTCGTACCTTTACTATTGCCTACATGTATGTATGTATGTACATGTGTAGGCTTGTTTTGTAATAAATTTTGCCATTCAGCAGTAGATATTATTATTACTATTACTATTATCAAATAATGTTAAAGTATGTAAATGCTGATAGACACCCGTTGGATTATAATTAATTCATTAGCATTCTTTTAATTAGAAAGTCAATTAATGAGCAGTCAAATAAAATTTCCGTGTTTTAAAAATAAATATCAGTGAAAATCAGCGTTTTTACATCCACTTGATTCAGAGAGCACCGCATTACCTAAATTTTGCCGTTGAATTACCTCAAGCGTTGTAAATAACTAGATTGTCCTCACGTATTACCAACGTTACCATTTCCAGATCCAACCTAAGCACTAATTAAGTCAATTTGGCCTCAATTAGTCGATTTTCAATATTGCAGCCTTCTTCCCTAAGTTAATGGAGTACGGCGCTAAGTATAAAGGAAACTATAAAGTATATTTGGGATCGCAACCGTATCTCATTATACTTAAACCTAAGGATATGGAAATACTAATGAATCACCAATCAACTTTAAAGAAATCTGATTTCTACAATTACATGCAGAATTGGTTAGGAGCTGGTTTACTGACAGCACATGGTTTGCAAAACAAATATCTTAAAGTTTCTTTACCAACTATAATCACATTTTTTTTAGGCGATAAGTGGAGGAAAGACCGAAAAATCATGACGCCCGCCTTTCACTTCCAAACATTAGAGGACTTCATTGACGTCTTCAACAACCAAAGCGACGTGCTAGTATCGATTTTGAAAAAGGAATGCACACATGATAATGTGGATATATATCCATTCATAACAAGGTGCACTTTGGATATTATATGCGGTAAGTTAAAAAAATACAATAAAGTCCAATAGATAATTTTCCAAATTTAGAGGCGGCAATGGGTACGACAGTCAACGCCCAAAAAGACAGACATTCTGAATACGTAAATTGTGTTGGTATGCTCATGGACATATATTTCATTCGTTTGTCTTCCCTGATACTTAGTAACGATTTGCTGTATATGTTTTCGGCAACCTACAGAAGAGAAAAATACGCACTCAAAGTTGTACATGATTATACTAAATCGGTTATTAATAGGAGGAAGCAGGAACTTTTTGGAAGCTTTGCGAACGACACGGAAAATAAAGATTCAATCGGAAGGAAGAAGAAACGAACGTTTCTGGATTTACTTTTGGAACATTCAATGCATGATCCAGAGTTTACTGAGGAGCATATACGGGAAGAAGTCGACACTTTTATGTTTGGGGTATTTTTTCTTAATGCTTTCAGTATTAATTAAATGACTCCAAAACTGTTTTCTTCACAAATACGTTAGTACAAACATACGTCAGTATACGATCCAAATTGATTCCAATTGATTCCAAAGGAAATGTGTACATTGGTACACACAATGAAGTGTAAGAACAATAAAAGCATATATATATATAAATAAATATATATAAAGAGGCAATTCAAAACATGCCTAAGGATGTCTTCCAATAACATTCTAGTTTTATCTAAATCTGCATTCATTAAGTAATTTTTATATACCTTCATGGAAATTGTTTTATTAAGACTGCATTTAATATGTATTGTGTTCGGCTTAACTTTGTTATTATTGAAAGAACAAAATTGGTTAAACTGACCAAGTAATAGCATTTTTTTTGCCGTTAGCGATGGTGCAATCAGGAAAACAGTTAAACTTTGAGTTGTTGAGATATCTAAGAATAAATAGTCTTAGAATACATACGAAACATCAGCTTTAAATATTTTTATTAAAGACTGGACAGTGTCCAGTGGATTTTATGCAAAAGACACATTTTTACTCTCTTGGTATATTTCTTCCATATTTTGTACTTACATGTTTCCCATCTTAAGAATACGAAGAATATTTTTTACCATTTCTTTTAGTGCATAGAATGCATGTATATATATATATATATATATATATATATATATATATGTACACTTCACCATAAGTGCATATGCACGTGCATGTTTCATTATTATTTTACATATCTACGCCATTCGCCATTTGCAAAAGAATTATAATAAAATCTGAAAGCTGATTAGTATTCCTTCAATTTTGCAATAATGAGATGGAGTTCTGGAGGAAAATTTCTCAATAATTCGAAGAATCCACAAGAAGCATTTTCCAAAGATTTATGTAATCTTTTTCTGGGTTGAAGTATTCCTTTATATAAATTAGGCAATCCGATATTTCGAGAATTTATGTATCCAGTTCCTCAACCCTACGCAAGAAAAACCAAAATCTTTGGATCTCTGTTGATGAAAGTACCGACGCAAAAGACCGCCAGGTTGCTAATTTAGTTATTGGAATGGTTCAAATGAATCTAAAGGATATTTAATTAATGTAAATACTTTAGACAAAACAAATCACGTTACCATAGCCAGGTTTGTTAATGAGTTCTTAGCTAATTTCTGTTAGCCGACAAAGTACTTTTGCAAAAATTCTGGCAACTGACGCCGAAATTCTTTTTCAGAATTTAACCCGTTGCACTTGCTTGGCACATGGTTTAAATAAGCAGACATATACGATGGCGGGTCCCTATGCCCCACCGCATTTGTAAATCATATCTCAACTTTGTGTCTCAAAGCATTGTAATGCGGCTAGTTTTCGAATTGTGTGATTGTTCATAAAAATAGATCCTGTAGAACAAAAAGCCGTAATAAAATACCTCCAGCAAAAGGACATGACGCCAACACAAATGCATAAAGACATTATGACAACTATTAGTGAGTCTGCATTCTTATGATATAGTTCAAGCTCTGGTGGCGAGATTTTCAATGCGAAAGAACATCCTGTGAAAACCAACATGTCGGTGGTCCTCTCATAATGATAATAACAGGCATAAACATTAAAAAGGTACACGGTATCGTACTGCGAGACCGACGAGTATGCATCAGTTACATTGTGGTAAATACTGGCTTATCATATCATTTGGTGCACAATATACTGACTAATGAGTTAGATATGAAAAAGATGAGTGCAAGATACGTGCACCGAATGTTAACCATTGATCAAAAAAGAAATCGGGTGTTGATTTGTAAGCGTTTTTTGGAAAGGTACCAAGCATACAAAAAGAACCTTCGTAGTCGGCATGTGACCATGGATGAGCCATGGGTGCACCACTATGATCCCGAGACCAAAGTGCAAAATAGGGAGTGGAAACATCACTATTCTCCTCCTTCACGCAAATTTAGGGTTGTACCGTCTGCTGGAAAGGTTTTGCTATTTGTGCACTGGGATGCTGAAGGAATAATCCTGACTGACTATTTGCAAAAGGGACAGAGCATTACAGGAGCCTACTACACCTACGCAATTGATTTCTAAATTGCGAGCCGCAATTCAAGAGAAACGTATAGGAAAATTAAGGCACGGTGTGCTGTCCCATTGGGATAATGCTCTCAGCCATACATCTGGTATTGGTATGGCTGCTATACACAAAGCAGCCCTTGAATTAGTGGAGCCCCAGCCCAGCATATTCGCAGGATCTGGTCCCTAGTGATTACAGGCCGTTTCCCAAATCAAAAAAAAAATTACGTGGGGCAAAATTTTCCAGTAATTAGGAAGTGATAAAAACTATAGAGTGGTGGTTTGTAGAGGTCGGACAAAAACTTTTCGAGAAGGTTGTTGATATGTTGGAGCACTGATGGACCAACGTAAAATTTCCAACGAAGGTGACTGCAAAGCTTGTAACATTCAAGGTGTCACATTGCCTTACAAAAATTTACATTGGAGATCGTAGGTTTCAAAGTTCTTTTTACTCAATGTATCTGTACCAACATATTTGAGAAGAAAACGCTTTCCTTTGGATAAATTCATAAGTTCTGTTTAATTTGGGTTTAACGCTAATACCTTGTTGGGTTTAGGGACACGATACAACAGCTACTGCGATAAGTTTTGCCCTGGAGAGTCTCGCCAGAAACCCCGATATTCAGGTAATGGTATCCTATAGATCTATTATTAAGATAGTATGTTATATTGTTTACTGTTTTTAAAGAAAAGGGCTTACGAAGAAATAATTTCCATATTCTCCGATAACCCTACACGAAATGCGACATACCGTGATTTGCAAGAAATGAAATACTTAGAACTGGTCATCAAGGAGAGCCTTCGATTCTATACCACTGGACCATTACTAGGCAGAGAGGTGGAACATGATATTGAATGGAGTATGTATCGGGTGCCTTAAATAATACATTAAAGCATTGCATGCGTTGCATGTTTTAGACGGTATGACATTACCAAAGGGATTGATGCTAGGGTTATTTGTACATGGAGTACATCATTCCGCTGATGTACACAAGGATCCCGAAAAATTTGATCCAGAAAGATATATTCCTGAAGTTGCGAAGGAAAATCATCCGTATGCTTCACTTCCGTTCAGTGCTGGGCCCAGAAACTGCATCGGTTGGTTTCATTATGTCTATTGTCAACGTGCTATTCACTGTCTGCTTAAAAATTTATAATTTGCAGGGCAAAAATTCGCGATGTTAGAATTAAAAGCAACTATATCGCGTGTATTAAGATCCTTTGAATTACTACCACCATCTCCGGATCATAAAGTAATCCTAACGAATGGAGGAGTATTGAAATCTGCTAACGGAGTGTATATTCGACTAAAACCTAGAAGTGAGTGATGCAACAAAATGCTCCACGGTTTGAATATTTACGATTATTATTAGTCTAGAGACCGGATTATACGGAAAGTGCATATATTTTATTTTCTTCATTTATTATATTTTACGTCTATGTGTAGATATATTACACTAATTAAAGTTAATTAGCGTTAATTAACTTTAATCAGTGTAAGGCATCTACAAATAGACGTAAAATATAATAAATAAATCAAATAAAATATATTCACTTTGCATATAATCCGATCTCTAATTATTACTATGTATATGATTTTAATTGAGTTATATGGTATTTTATTATAAATAATTGCGGTAAAGGTGCTTAATAAAATGTTTTACTTTATCTTTCGAGTACAATTTAGTTGCCCCTAATCAGTAGAAGAACATGACACATAATAAAATTCAATACAATCTATATATTTTGTTGTGTTTTTGTAATTGTAGAAGTTTGTGTCTAGCTTTCAACTTTCCACTGTGTAATAGATGACATTTTCTTCTTAACTCCAGATATTAGGCACTTTGCCTGCTACGATATCGATCTTTTATTTGGTCTATCTACTCCTCTTCTTCCTAAACATCTATAAGACCTCGCTCTGGCTGGTAAGCTCGTCACTTGCATCCGTTCTACATGTTCCTTCTACTTATTTTCGTTTCCCTTTGTTCTCTCATTTATGTCGAAGATGTTTATTTCGGTTCTTAGATGTACATTTCTTATTCTATCAGATCTTGTGCAACCTCTTACGCTTCTTAGAAATTGCATCTCTTGTGTCTGTATCTTCCTTGTTGACTTTCGTTGTAGTCAGTGTTTCACTACCGTTGGCACTGCTATCGTCTTCTAAAAATTTATTTGTGTATTCTTTCTTGTTTTGTTTTTTTAATGTTCTGCTGATTGTTCCACAGATATATGTGAATTTATTCAGTTCTTTTTTATTTCGATCATAAGATTCATCGCAGCCTAACTACTTAAATTATTTCACCTGTTCCAGTACAATATCGTTTATGACAATTTTTGTCCTAATTGGATATTTACCCAGGAGAGTCTTGGTTTTGATCTTTTGTAATATATATGTCCCCTTCTATGGATCATCTTCTGCTTCTGTTAGGATTACTAAGTCGCCAGCATATAAGATAAAGTTTAGCCAGGTGTTTGTTCTGGTCTAAACGAATTGGTTTAGGCCATTTCTTTTTCCATTCCTTTATAATAGCATCAATATATGTATATATCAAATGATGTTGCCGATACACAGCAGCCTTGTCTAACTGCCTTGTTTGCTGGTATTTCGCTAGTTAATCTTCCGCTTACATCTACCATAATTCTGGTGTCAGTGTATAAACTTTGTATAGCTCTTATTAAATGATTTTATTTTATAGTATCCCATAATTTACATCTGTTTACATTTTCAAAATCTCCTCGAAGTCTGTAAACCCCACGTGTTTCCAAAATTTATTATAGTGTGTATATTCCATTTGTTGTTGATCCGCTTTTTCTAAAGCCCATTTTTTCTTCTTCTATTAGTTCTTCTGGCGTAAGTGGTGTCTACTAGGTTGATTCTTCGGTGACTTTGAGGATTATTCTTATCGCTTTTTTTGAATAACGAGAGTACTTTCGCTCTTTTCGAATCGTCAGGGAAATCTTGCCAACATTTATTAAATATATGTGGAAGTCCTAGATGCAGTGCAAGTTCCCCGTGTTGTCAAAGCTCTGTGTTAATGCCATCGATACCGGTCGCTCTTCTGTTTTTAGTAGCCCTTACGACTTCAGTCAGTTCTATTAGATTTATTTAATCTAAAACTTTTACGTCTACCTCTTTTATTGCTGTTTCGTCAATATTTTCCTTGTACTAGAGCTGTTCATAATGTTTCTCCTCGTCTATGCTACTTATTTGTATTTTATCATTTTCCTGATTATTTAATGACTCCATTGCTTCATATGCCAGGTTTTGTCTTCCATTCATTTTCGACGCTATTTATAAGTAAATCTATTCCAGGACTCTTCGTTGATCTTTCTGGATATTTCTTTAGGTATTTTGTTGAACACATTCCCGATGTAAGAGACATATTCTAAATTTATCAATATATTTATTTGTTTCAATCTAATCTACTTTTTATTCAATTCATTTAATTAACGTCTTCTAAATTCCATTTCAAATAGCAAAATCCCTTACCAAAGGACTCACTACGTATTTTCAAACTCCGAGAGAAAAATTCATTACAATATATATATTGTAATGATATAAATTGTTGTCCTTTATTTATCAATGATTTTCTTCTATAATTTTACCAGTTCACCTATTGCAGATATATTTTTCGTCACTGTTTGGTGCACGCCGTTAATTTTTATTTGGTTGATGTTAGAAGTTGGAGGCGAAGTACCGTCAGTACTCCCTCTTTATGAAATTTTTAAACACAGATATTCAATCTGTACAGGTTTCTTTTAACAATTTTACAGATATCTACTTTGGGTATCCTTTAATAACTAATTATTCACAGTTTCTCTCGTTTAAAAAAAGAAAGAGTCCCTTCCACAATACTTGCAGAGGAGACGTAAACTTTACTATCGTTTATCTTATATATCGCTTAAATTTCATCTTTAAAAGATGCTTAATATACATTACTCACACATTTCAATTACACTGTATGAATATGCATTATTCCGACATTGCATTCATAATCTTCGAAATATCTCGTACGACGAAAGGATGGCACGACTGGCAGCAATTTCCTTTATAACATCACACATGTCGAGTATGTGGGTCTATACTGAGTGGCCTGCCATACAGGCGTAGAGGCGAACCAATGCGTTGCCCTGGATACAAAAAAAAAAGAACAGACAGATGAAGATCTGGAACAAAAGTGAGGGATGTTGGCATTTTTATTCTCCTAAGAAGGTATAAGTCGTTATTTTTCTGATATAACTCAGTAAAATTAAAATATCTTCGTATTATTGACGATTGCAAGGACTGTGTAGATGTACAATTCACAGGTATAGCAGTAAGCTCCACTCACACAAATTTATTAATTATGCGGAACGCAGCGTTTTTACGACTGGCAGTCGGTAACACGGTTGACAATGAGAGCCCACGTGCTCTCGAAACGCTGCGTTCCGCAAAATTAATAAATTTGTGTTAGTGGAGTTTACTGCTATACCTGTGAATCTTCGTATTATACTTAATAATAAAGTGTATCAGCTGATACTACATACAAAATTTGGTTCCGGACACTTACGTTGGAAGCCGAAGGCCAGTCCATCCTAAAGCCTAGCCAGTGAGTACGATTTCAAAGGTTATAGACGTCGAATCTTCTTAGTTTCTTCAAAATTAATTCCATCTCGATCTCATATTTAGTTTCATAAATTAATTAGAATATTTCAAGTTTAGCTAGTCAGGGATTGGCTTAGCTTTTCTATAAAAACATTTTCTTTGTAAAAAAGTGGTATATACAGATATATATATTTTTTATTTGTCAATATATTTTTTTAACTTTACATTTGGTATTTTAATTTAGAAAACATTTTCACATAATTCAAAACAAATAAGTCAAAATTTCAATTCAAAGAACCCAGTAAAAAAAAAATTATAACGAGCCTGAGATTTTCCAATACAGAATATATATATATATATATATATATATATATATATATATACAGAACTAAACATCTTCGACGTAAGTTAGAGAATAAAAGGAAATAAACATAAGTGGAAGCAACACGTAGAACGAATGCAAGTTTCGAAGTTGCCAGCCAGAGCGAGATGTTATAGATGCTTAGAAAGAAGAAGAGTAGGCAAACCAAATAAAAGATGGGTGTTGTAACAGATAAAGTTCCTAAAATCTAAAGTGAAGAAGAAGTACAGGAATTTTGGTAGGGAAGAATGTAATAGGGATGTGTTCAATCGTCTATTATTAACTTGTAATCCATTTTTATCTTAGTCGCGACTTGTGAGAAACAGAAAGAGGAAATCTTTTCAAAAGAAGCCTTGGAGATATTATGTTTACAACAGCTTGATTCAAATCTTGAAATGAAAAATGTTTCTTCGACAGATGAAATATCCGATGATCCAATGACACTATTTTTTATCTATTTTTCTGTAGTAAGTAATAAATAAACACCTTTGGCATTAATCTTTATGTTTCGTTGATAAGGTTACACGTTACCTATATTTAAACAGAGAGCGTCACCGATACAAGCATTAAAAAATATACTGCTCACGTTTTAATATTCAAATACTCCACTGTCCGCCTCATTTACTTGTTTACATACGACTTACGTAAGTTTAAGGCTTCCTGCTAAACTTGTGCGCGTTACTAAACAATTCCAGTTTCATCGATACATTTATCGCAGCCGCTTCTACTGCGAATTTGTTCGAAGTGCAATTCTAAGTAAGTCTTTTTAAATAAACACAAGTGCAACGCGGGCGATAATGTTAGCTACTGTTTTTGTTTTGATTTTATCTGCCTTCATCGTGTGGTTAGTCTATTACTACAGGAAAGTGCAACACTTCGAGACGTATTTGAAAAATGTTCCCGGACCATCGCGACTACCGCTTCTGGGGAACGCAATGGACTTTCCGACACCTACCGGTATATTGATTTAATGCAATTTGTTTAGTTTCTATACTCATTATTAATTTTGTTTTAACTACAAAAACATGTAAAATATCTAATGCGCAAACAACTCTAAAAATGTAATTTGCAAGCGCCTTGGAATTAATTATCACTCGTACGTTATAACACATTTTAATTAGCAGTTAGTCAAATGGAATTCATAACTATGTTTTTTCAGGTTCGTTAACTATTCTGATTATTTTTCTACACATAGGAAACATGCAACAGATTTTATAGCATATCGGATGCTGCAATCAAGGCCCCACCAAATATTTTTACCATCGGATGCATATAAAGATTTATTCGCGTGCGATAAAATTTATAAAAAAACGACCTTCACCTTAAATTTGCATTAATACATAATTTAATATATATACTGCATTCGCACAATATTTTATGAGAGGTTCTTTATTAAAATTTTGTAATGTTGGGAGGTCATATCTTCGTTAAATCTTTTATCAATTGATGCTATAGTCGTACCAAGGAGCTTTACGATCTTTTACTTAATGATTTATTTCTACAACCACCGGATCCAGGTCTATAGCGCTACTTATACGAACGCTGCTTTTTTTTCAACTTCCGGTAGCTCTTAAAAACAAAACAAGTATAAATAACAAAATGAATTTATTACCAAAAGTTATGTACAAACAACATTCTACATAATTACGGTGAAGATTTATGCATTTGTCATATCTATGGACGAGTCTTCCGATCCCCTCTGCATAGAATGTTTGCCCCCAGTGAGTTGAGATGGTCCGTGACAATGTTTTGATGTTCCTCTTTGCTCTGGAAGCTCTGCTCTCCTAGCCAATTTTTCAGTTCACGAAAGAGATGGAAGTCGCTTGGCGCTAAGTCGAGGCTAAAGTGTTCAAAAACTTCCCTTCGAAATTGTTCAACAAGTCGTTGGGTTGCAGCAGCAGTATAAGAGCGGGTATTATCAAGAATGAGAACTCCAACTCGACGTCTAGAAAACCGTTTTATTCGTCTACGAGAGTAAATTTAATTTTTTCAGCTCAGATGGGAAGGGAAAAGAATAAAGATTTAAAACCGTAACATTTAAGACCAATAGTTAAATATGAAGGTGGGCATGAATGGTGTAGAGCTGCGTTTCTGCTGCTGGTGTTGGAAACCTTCATTTTATTGACGGTGTTATTGATAGGTTTATGTATTTAAACATCCTAAAACAGAATCTAGTGTCTAGTGCCAGGAAATTTGAAACAGAAGATGATTTTAGATTTTACCATGGCAACGACCCGAAATATTCTTCGCGTGCCGTCCAGGAATGGTTGTTATATAACTGTCGCAGTACGGTGAAAACTCTAGCTCAGCCACCTGACATAAACATTATCGAAAATTTGTGGCTTATTCCTGAAGCAAGAGTGTCATCGACTGTCTAATAGGAATGATCTAAAAAATACTGTATTACACGAATGGAATAGTATTCCGTCAGATTATACACATAAGTTAGTATAATCTATCCCAATTAGATTATAACTAAATATAAAATTTAAAGGAAACCCAACTAAATATTAATTGTTTCTTTTTTAACTTTCAAAAATAATTAATTCATTATTGTTGTAGATACGATATCTTCATTGTGATGTAAAATATATAAACTCTGTAATGTTATCTGATTAGAATTCATAATACCTGTTTTAATTAGTGTTTTGTTTTATTTCTGTAATGTATTTCAAGAATAGTAGTTATAATATATTTAATTTACTTTTCCTAAATAATTATTTTACCTAACATTTTCAGCTTCTTAACAAACAATTGTACATATTTTCTCCTTGTTTAATGATCAAGTTATAAGATATAAGCTACACTTGTTACAATTTATAAGCGCAATCTTGTTCATCTACTGGTGGTGTATTATTAGAATACGAAATGTATTTATTCCTTTTATTTTGAACACAGATACAGTAGAAATCTTAAACGCTTCGGCTAAGTTACAGACGGATATCCGGAATTAAAAAAAGTAAATACTTACTCGTTTGACACGGCGGACATTCTTTTCTCATTGTTGCATGTATTTGCAACGCAACTGTAACTTTTTAATTTTAAAATAAATTTGTGAATTACGTCAATCAATTGAATTGACGTTACTGGGTTACTGCACGGCAAGCAGGTCTTCCACGTTCCTTAAATTTTTTCTCCAAATACAAGCATAACATTTCTCTTTTTTCGCCCTTGGTCTACATAATTGCTCTTAATGTATGTACGTAAATGTTGATAGATACTTGCTGGGTTATGATTAATTCGTTGATTCTACTAATTAGCAAGTCACTTAATGAGCTGCCTTAATTTTATTCCTGTCAAAGAATTCCCTGTGTTTTAAAAATACATCAGTGGCGAAAGTGAGCATGTGATTCCTAGGTCCGAAGATAAAAAGATTACACTTTACATGCCCATAAATAGAGTAGTTGGAAGATTAGCTATCTAAATTTTACTGTTGAATTTTCCCAAGCGCTGTAATTAACTAGCTTGCGCTTGTATTCCGATCTAATACTCAATAGCAGGGACATGCCACTTACTTATTAATATATGTACAATATCGGCTTCTTTCTTTATCATTACACATACATTTTTCCTATATGTAACTTTGGAATTGTCAATGCATTAGAGGCATGGTAGGCAACCACATACCGTGAACGATTTACCTACAGCTTAATCATTAAATTGGGTTGCATTGGAGAGAAAAAAAAAGATACTTGAATCCTAAAAAAAATACATTTTATTAAAAGGTAAACTAATTTAAATAATGAGTAAGTACAACAAAGATGAAAAGATGCCAGAAGAATAATGGTTTAAGGACAGTTTTCAATAAATTATCCCAATAGGCGTATACCTTCTGTGAAAACAAATCGAAACATTTTTAGCAAATTCAAAGAAGAGTGTCGTCTTCTAAATTTCCACAAAAAGAAAGAAATAAAACCAGTCACGTCTTAATAAAAGGCACGGAGTGGAGTATCATGTGTTATATAGAGGATCGCTTTTAGATGTAGCCAGGCATTTTAGAGTATAGTACCGTTCGGTCTACAAAACTCTGAAAGAATTTAAATATAAGCAATACAAGATGTTAAGCTATCAAGAGCTTTTCGAAGAAGACAAAGTAAAGCGAACTGATTTTTCGAAATAATATTTATTCTATTAGATGACAATGAAGAAATTTTAAATAAAATAATTTTTACTGATGAAGCTTCATTTATCATAGATAAAAAACTCAACTCTCAGAACTTTCGATTATCTTACATTTATCCATTGAAAAATACAAAATTTCGTTTCCATTAATCCGTTAGATATTGGTGCCGCACAAATCCCCATGTTCGAAACGTGACCCAAGTATAGTACCCTCAAAAAGTAAATTCTATATTGGATAATAAACGATAGACCTATTGGCCCACTTTTTATTAACGGTAACTTTACTGCAGCAAAATAGAAAGAATCTATTACGAGACCACATCCTTCCATCAATTAAGATAATGAATATTGATGAACCTTGATTCCAAATGGATGGGACTACACCAGATTCTACAATCGTCGTCAGGAATTTTTTGAATGACGCATTTAAAAAACGGTGGATTTGGTCTCATATCATGGCCCCCCAGATTAGCCGATTTATCTCTAAATGGTTTTTTCTTTGGGGTTGCCTTAAAAGTAAAATTTATAACGTGCATAGAACATGAAACTTGGATGAACAGAAAGACCGTACACGTATTACATGTAATGGAACATCCCCAAAATTTATTCGGAACACCTTGCGTTGCTTTCAAGGTCGACTTGCTTACTGCTTTGAAAGATAAGGAGGGCACTTACTATAAAATTAGATTTCATCTTTGTTATGTTGTTTTGTTTGTTTAGTTGTTAAAATAAAATAATGTCTTCATCAAATTTGTAGAATAGTTATGTTGTTTGCACTGAGAGAGATCTATGGTAGCATTGGTAACTGGCTTTGTTAGGGACTCAGTGTTTTCGCTTGTTTAATATGAGTATATGACAGGTTTCCTACTGTCCTGCTATCCCATTGGCAATTATCTTTTCAAAGTTACATATAAGAAAAATGTATTGGTAATGATAGAAAAAGAATCCAGTGGTATATTGTATGAGTCATGCTTAAATTCCGCACGCCCTTACTAATTAAGCTACCTTGACCTTCTAAAGGAATGCCTGGAAAATAATAGCAAGATAAGAAAACGCTGTAAATACAGCTTTCTCGTGGTATTAGTGAAATCAATTCACGAGAAGTCACTCAGATTTCTCATTCAGTGCAGTTTCCCTATGAACTGGCCTGTGGTGCAAAAGCGCCCTTTCGGGAGAGCAATCCACGAATTGCACGCGAGAAGGGTGGGAAACTGTACCCGCTTCTTTTCGCTGTCTGACTTTGCGGACAAATGTTTCTTTCTTTTGGCACTAGTTAGCGCCACATATACTCATTTGTGTCGTAGAGTTAAGTATGGTGATAGAAGCAGGGGGAGAATTACATGTGTTAGTATAAAACTGCTCGAAACCACGCTGATGACGCCGGGAAGGCAGAACATGTCCGTGTGTTAGCATTTTATGTCTCTCTCTTGATTTCATTAATACCATAAGAATGCTGTATTTAAAGTGTTTTGTTATCTTACCTTGACTTTAGTTAATCTCGTTTTCAATATTGCAGCCTTTGTGCCTAAGTTATTGGAGTATGGCGTTAAATACAAAGGAAACTATAAAGTATATTTGGGATCGCAACCATATCTCGTTATAATTAAACCTAAAGATATGGAAATACTAATGAATCACCAGTCAACATTAAAGAAATCTGATCTTTACAATTACATGCACAACTGGTTAGGAGCTGGTTTGCTGACAGCGGATGGTTTGCAAAAACAAATATCTTATAAAGTGTCATTTCCAACTATAACCCACATTTTAGGTGATAGGTGGAAGAAACACCGGAAAATCATAACACCCGCCTTTCACTTTCAAATATTAGAAGAATTCATCGACGTCTTCAATTCCCAAAGCGAAGTGTTAGTGTCGATTTTAAAAAAAGAATGCTCGCATGATAATGTGGACATATATCCATTCATAGCAAGGTGCACATTGGATATTATCTGTGGTAAATTAAAGAAGTTACAATAAATTCCAATAGATAATTTCCACATTTTAGAGACGGCAATGGGTACGACCGTCAACGCCCAAAAAGACAGACATTCTGAATACGTAAATTGTATCACTGCGCTCCTAGACATATACTTCACTCGCATGTTTTCCCCTATACTTAGGAACGATTTGGTGTATATGTTTTCGGCAACCTACAGAAAAGAAAAATACGCACTCAAAGTCGTACATGATTACACTAAGGCGGTTATTAATAGGAGGAAGAAAGAGGTTTTTGGTAGCTTAGCCGATGATAAAGAAGATAGAGATTCAATCGGAAGGAAGAAGAAACGAGCGTTTCTGGATTTACTTTTGCAACACTCACTGCACGATCCAGAGTTTACTGAGGAGCACATACGTGAGGAAGTCGACACATTTATGTTTGAGGTAAATTATTTTTTTAAATGGTTATATTAATAATATAAATAAACCTAAAACTCTTCTCTTCACAAATATGTTTATATAGTCGAACGTCAGTTTATGATCATTTCGTGCGCAATACTCACACCATTAGGAACAATGAAGAATACGTGTAACAGGAAGCAATTCGAAACATGATTACAAATATCTTTCTGTAGTGTTCTAGATTTATCTTCATCGCATTCTACATTCATTATGTAAGTTTTATACAGAAATTTTGTTGCAGTCAATCGAAGTAGAGGGGATGGTGTATTACCTGCCTTTGATCGGCATATCATCAGAAATACTACTTGTATTTGTCCTTGGTCTTATTGACTTAAGAGTTTGTAAATGTTTTATGGTGAAAGCATCTTCTGTCGTGGCTCTGACTTACAACCGCCATGGAGGTCTCATCTGAAAATTTGGAAATATTTACTACAATTCGTGACACATTACTTATTAACCAGGCCCTTATTTCAGCCAGCGACTTCGACCTTCCCAATATATCTTTACCAATTCACCAGCAGTATAACATAACAACAGTCTACCGAAATTTTAAAAATGTATTTGATGAAAAACAGCATAACAATGTCGTAAACTCTGATAGGAAGAAAATCAGATATATTCTACTCTAACATTGATTTCAACTTTGAAATAACGCAATCCGACAGTTCTCTCTCGTCTGAAGATCCTTATCATGTCAGTTTTGTCATTGTATGTAACATGCTCCATTCTACACCACTGTAGCGCTTTTCCATTTGCTAATAACTGTAGATATAATTTGAGCAATGTCGATTATTTTTCTCTATATGATCATTTCTTCAACTGTGACTAAACCTCCTTGGTAATTATACCAATGGAAATGATGTACGTCGCACTCTTACGTTCCTTACAAGCCTAAGCAGTAACTGGGATGTCCACTTTGATTTTGACTGATATTTACCAATATTCAAATGAAACGGCTCGGTGGTCCAGTGTTAAGAGCAAGTTCGCATTTGAATTTAGCAACCCAGGTGTTATGTGTTCGAGACTGACGTTTGTGAAGTACGGTGGCGGTACTTGTTTGGGAGGTTTCGGTATGCCCTCGAGTTACCGTTGGGGAAATAGTTAACAGCGCTGAACTCATTCCAGCGAACTTTATACGCACTTCTTTATACCTAAGACTTCTGCAGTTATGACAAGCTACAATAGCTTACACCCCTGGTAGGCTTCATGACGGTGACGGTAATGGTATCGATGTGTGTGGATGCGGAGAGAATAAGCTGGACATCTTAAACAAAAATTAAACACTTGTTTTCTTTTATACGAAAAATTAGTTTTACTGCTATTATATTATATATTATTATAAAAGACTAACAATCTGGTAATCGTCAAGGAAAACCGTTGAAGAATAAAAACAGCTGATATTTGACATCCCGAAATGAATGTTTAACAACGAAAGAGAAACAGAAAATATGAACAAAATTTTAATTCAAAGTGATTTCTCGTCAATATGCCCATCTCGAGACTGAATTACGGTGGCATATATTCTTAGCATTCTTGTAATGGGTGATTTCAAATAACCATCTATAATTTTAGTCCATGCTACCTAGAGCTTGTGTCAAACATCTCGCGCCCTGCTAACTCCTTTTTTGGAATTCCTCTGGCGACAAATCAGGAAATGGGGGTGGCGAAATCATCCGTATCAACTTACCTTCTTCCTTGAGTGACATTAAATAAATTCTACATAAACGAGATGCATGCATAATCGTTCCCCACTCAGTACTGCATTTTTCTATAAGATTCTTAGAAACCCTGCTTACGCAGTGTTCCATCTATTTTCATTAAATCGCCTACAACTGTGCGACCTAAACACCGACAAATCATCACACTATTTCCACCATGTTTCACGGTAAGACATTAGTCACCAACTCATTCTCTAGTCTGTTGCTTCACAGATGATCGACGTTTTGAACCAAAGGCAGTTTGGTTGTATCTGTCCATAACACGCCATACTGTTACTCAAGGTTTTAATCTTTGTGTTGAATGGTCCATTCCAGACCCTTTTTCTTTTTTTTTTTTGTTGTTTTAGCAATGGCTTTCTTGTAGTTATTTTTACCCTTACGGTTTACTACAGAACATATTACAAGGGAAGATTTCTTGGAAACGTGGTCCGAGCACCAGCGAACAAAATCGTGATAGCCAGAGTGATCGCCAACATCCGAAACGGATAGGCACTATAAGAAGAAGAAGATGCAATGGGAACCTAAATTTCCATCCTAAAAGAAGAAGGAAGGTGAATGCTCCAGGTATTAATAAACGGGGATGGCAGCTGAGTACCTTGCGCGCTTGGCTATTAGTTTCTCAGGTTGAGGCTTTTCTGTGATTTTCACTCCTTGGCGAATGCTAAGAACGAATATCTTAAGACGCACCACAGTTGCAACTGTAATAATAACTCATGGTCAGCCGATGCCCCCTGTAATTGCTTAAAGGTGTTGGGGGTGTTCTTGAAATATTGAGTTTTTGAATGATCTCTGAGGCGGTGAGAAACTTATTTCGTTTCGATACTATAAACTAAACTGATCCTCTGCTTTCTTTCGCTCTGACCCTTTTCTATTGAGAAGGCACCTACTTTCTTCATTCTCTCATTATTAACTATAAGTAGACATAAATTAGTTCAAGTATTTTTTTTGTAAATATATTTTGAGTGCGAAAACTAACACTTCCTTAAGTGGTTAGTTGTGATTTAAGTCTACACTAATGTAGTTTAATGTAAAAATAGTTTTTCCAAGGAAGGTGGTTCTATCTGGTATAAGTTTACAAAATTCCTTTTGTGCAGTATATTTGTACCAATATATTTGCGAAGAAATCGCTTTCCTCTGTATACATTCATAAGCTCTGTTTAGTTTGGGTTTAACGATATCACTTTACTGGGTTTAGGGACACGATACTACAGCTACTTCGATAACTTTTGCTTTGGAGAATCTCGCCAGAAATCCAGATATTCAGGTAACTATACGCCACAGATCTATTATTAAGATAGTGTTATATGTGCTATTGCTTTTTTAAAGAAAAAAGCATACGAGGAAATAAGCACCATATTCTCCGATGACCCCGCACGAACTGCAACCTACCGCGATTTGCAAGAAATGAAATACTTAGAACTGGTCATCAAGGAGAGTCTTCGAGTCTATACCACAGTACCAGCCATAGGAAGAGAAATAGAGCGTGATATTGAATGGAGTATGTATTGAGTGTCTTAAATACTACATTAAAGCTTTGTATATTGGCATGTTTTAGATGGTATGAAATTACCAAAGGGATTGATGGTAATGTTGTTGTTACATGGACTACATCAATCCGCTAATGTACATAAGAATCCCGAAAAATTTGATCCAGAAAGATATATCCCTGAAGCTGTGAAGGACAGTCATCCGTATGCTTCACTTCCATTCAGTGCTGGCCCCAGAAACTGCATTGGTTGGTTCATTAATTTCGCTTGAATAATGCCTACATGAACCCCGTCTGTTGCAGGCCAAAGATTTGCGATGCTAGAATTAAAATCGACTATATCGCATGTGCTAAGGTCCTTTGAATTACTACCACCATTTCCGGAGCATAAATTAATCCTGAAGAGTGGAGGAGTATTGAAATCGGATAATGGAGTGTTTATTCGACTAAGACCCAGGAGGACATGATGTAAAAATGTTCCAGAATTTAAATATTAGTGGTGATTATTATTGCTATGAATGGGATTATAATTGTTTATTGTGCTATGCTATTGTTATTTCTCCATTGATTGCAGTAATTCCTTCATTTAATATTTTTTCTTTTTTTAACGGAAATTTTCAGCCAAGTCAAATAATTTGATTACTTTACTTATAATTGCAGAGTAACCAAATTTAATTATTTTACCTGATTGAAAATTTCCGATAGAAGGAAAAATAGTAAATTATAAATAATTGCAGGAAAAATATCTAATAAAATAATATCTATATTTACTTTATTTTTGGAGTATAATCCAATCACCCCTCGTCAGTACAAGAACATGATACAAAATATAACAAAATTCAGTCTATATCGTTGTGTGGTTTTGAAATTGTAAAAGTTTGTTGTTGCCTGTTAACTTTCCACTTCGTAATGAATGAAATTTTTGGAACTAATGATTAAAGAACCAATAATTAAAACTCTAAATCAAATCTCTAAAATTCAGTTAAAATAAAGAGCTTTTAGTCGATTTCCGCCAACGGACTTAAAGGCGAAGAATACGGAAATCCTACACAGTAAGAAAAGTGCTGATAATTCAATTTCCTTGTTATTACAAATGTTAAATTTGGTTAGATTGCTTTTGTAATACCACGCAAGCTGTCTGAACAAATCACTATTTCAATCGTCATATAAGTTGCTACATTTCAAATGGCAAATTTAATACCTAGGTGTAATACTGGCTGCAGATATACTTCTGATACCTAGGCAGACATGATATTTTAATGTCAATGCTAAATTGCATTATCAATTTAATTATATAGGATAACTTCTGCTGGTTTTTCAATAATAATTCAATTTTCTTGTTATTACCAACGTTAAACTTAATTATATTAGTTTCTTGTGAAATTCTTAATTTATAAAAACTTCACGGTTCCTATTAGGATATAAACCTATAGCTCCAGTTTACTAGATCTATGTCTATCCGCTTACACCACGGGCACCGTCTGAACATCTCGCTATTTAAATCTCGGTATAGGTTGCGAAGTTTCAAATGGTAAATTTAATACCTACATGGAAGAGTGGTTCCAGATATACCTCTGAATTCTAAGGCAGACATGATATTTTAGTATCAATGTCAAGTTGCACTATCAATCAAATTATTTAGAATAACTTCCGTTGCTTTCTTAATGACGTTTCAATTTCCTTGTTATATACATTACACTCAGCAAAATTTGTATAGTTCCATATGAACTTTTGGATAAAATATTTAATTCTTAATATCTTCGGCAAATTAATTCGGCAAATGCATCAAGGTTAATGCTGAAGTACAAAAGAAGACACAAATGCGAGGGAAAATAACATTAAAAAAATTATTACATTTTATACAGAGAACATTTACAGAGATGGTAACTCAAAACAGCGGAATATCTATAGGTCCGCCACAGAGTTAGACAAACATCCTACGAAATCATGCATTGCCTTTCGGTGTAAGAAAAACTCTAAACATCTTCAAAAGTCTATTTATTGTTAAATATATATACACTAGCGTGACAGAATAAAATAGACACCTACTAATTAAAAGAAAGATACTATTCTCGTTATATATACAAAATATTTTAAAATTTTTAAATTAGACTAATATTTTGTTGATGCACCTTTACTTGCGTGAAGTGCTGCGAGTCGTCGTGGCATAGAATCTATTAAATGATTAATGGTGTCTTCTGGAATATTTAACCACTTTTCTGTAACAGCTGCCACGAGTTCTGCCTTATTGTTAGGTTTTCGGGGCCTTTACGCCATATTTGTCGGGATTATGTGCCAAACATTCTCTATCGGATTTATGTCTGGTGATTGGCCTGGCCATGGTAAAATCCGATTCCCCTGTTCCTCTTTCCATGTGGTTGTTGTTTTTGCTTTGTGGCAGGGTGCTCCATCCTCCATAAAAGTGGCGTCTTCTTTAGATAAAATGGCGTTGTCGAATATCGGTAGTAGTCCTTCTGTTAATATTTGGATATATTTTGCCGCATTTATATTTCCGTCGCAGATTACTAATTGCGATCTTCCACCATACCATATCGCGCCCCACACCATGATGTTCACACCGCCGTATTTCACCGCATGCAAAAATTTGTCGTCCAGTTGCTGTAACGAACGTCTCCATACCCACGTACGACCACTATCACTGAATTGGCAGTATCTGCTTTCGTCTGAAAAAATTACAGACCGCCAAAATTCTTCGGGCTTCGTTCGCATTTCGATTGGCCAAGCCATTCGGCGCCGTTTTTGAAACGCCGTAAGGAGAAGTTTTTTCTTTGCCACCCTTTTATACATCCCCACACTGTGGAGATATCGCAGAGCGGTGCGCTGACTTTTCTGTGAAGTTGCCGCAAGCTCAGCTGTACTTTTTCGCGGTTCTGTTAACGCTTCGCGCACAAGCACCCTTTTACTTCTTTCAGAAGGTGCGGCACGACCTGGTCTCGGCTCCGCTGTTGTTTTTCCTTGCGTTTAAATTGTGTAATCACACGGTTAACTATGGACAACGGAATATTTAAAAATTTACTTATTTCACGTTGCGAAGCGCCGCGTTCACTCTGGCCAACAATGAGATCCCGGGTGAAGTCGCTAATATCACTCGAACCTTGTAAGCGACGCATAGTTGTAACGATACTAAACTATGACGAATTCCTCCCGATACATCTACCCCTACCCTAATGATAAGAGAAAGTTCTTAATTCGTTCTTAGAATTTAGCTGTTTACATATTTATACCGCTTTAGCTGGTGTCTATTTTATGCTGCCACCATAGTGTATATATATATTATCAAAGTATATACATATATCAAATAATAAGAATGCCGACAAGTAAATTGCTATCCGAGAAGCAAACTGTAATGAAGACATAGTCTTTTCAAACCGAGGCATAGCTAAAAAAATGGTGTTATCCCATCATCTTCTTAACAATTTTATAAAGTTGGACAGTTTCTACGACAAAAATCGCGCTAAGGGGAGTAATCAAAAACCGACTCCAAACCAGCGCTCATCTTCTGGTAATGTAACCGTGCAACAAATAAAATGAAATTGAAATTTATTAGTAACAAACAAAAGCGTACAACAAATTCTATCCGGCGGTAAACGTTTGCAGTGGCTAAAAAAGGTTTCAAAACCACCCTTAAAAGAGACACGTACACAGGCGAGACTGAAATTTGTGCAAGATCATATATGGGATCATGTGTGGAGCAACGTCATATTTTCTTACAAGAATAAACTTAATTTGGGTCGAACCTGATGGTTTCAAATATTATTGGCACGATTTGCGCAAGAACACTGAAGCTGCGATGAGTCGAAATTTGAGGGTGGCAGTGTAATGGTTTGTATGGCTTTTACCCATAACAATAAAACCCCTACATGGTTTATTTCTACGCAAAGGAATTCTAATTCATATATACATCTGAATATGGTTCTGATAGAAGTTGGTGAACAACTGCCGACGAAAGGCTGGATATTTCAGCAAAACAATGCAGTCATTCATAATTCCAGCGGTTTCGTTAAAAGGAAATCAATCTATTACAATGACCAGCTCGCTCACGCGATCTGAACCTCATCGAAAATCCTGGGGGAATATTGCCAAGAGTGGTGTATGCCAATATTACAACAATACGTTAGCGTGGAAGAAGTAAAGTCTGTGGTAGCGAGGTGTTGGAATGGTATTCCTCTATCAGCAGTGATCAAATTAATAGAGAGGATGAAGACCCGGATGATTGAAGTTATTTTAAATAGAGGATCTAACACTCATTACTAAGCTTTGAAGGAATTATACATTTTTATGTATTCATTCTATTTATTCACTTTTGTGTAATGGATCTATAGAAATTTCGCTGTTCTGAGTTACCATTATTGTAAATATTCTCTGTATAAAGTGTTATAATTATTTTTAATATTATTTTCTCTTATATTTGTATTTCTTTGCAACTTCGATGCATAATTTGCCGAAAATATTAAAAAAATCAAATATTCTGTTCAAATGGAACTATAGAAATTTCTCTAATATACAGTTTTTTGTATTGGAAACTTCATCCATATACAGGAGTATATAGCAATAATTTTTTGGGAGAAAGTTTATCAGGAATTGTAAGTCAGATCGGAGCATCTGACTTACAATAACATAAGACGCGGTGCCACCCACAGAGATCTTCAGGGGATGAAATATCTAGAAAGAGTAATGAAGTACAGTTCCATTTGTAAACAGAAAAACAGAAAAAGACACTAAATGGAGCGAGTAATAAATCATTGAAAAAATCTATTAAAGCATGTTCATATATTGATCGCTTTCTAGACGGTATCACGTTATCTAGAGGAATAATAATCCACATGTTCCTATGTGGCGGTCATCATTCGGTAAATTTTCATAAAGCACCCGAAATTTTCGATCCTCGGCTATTTATTTCTGATTATACGAAGGATAATAGTCCGTACGTTAACATACCTTTCAGTACAGGAATAAGAAATTGGATAGGTAGAGTTTAATCCGTACTATTTGCCTTTACGTTTTAATAAGTTAGGCAAGGCTGCTGTGTGTCGCCAACATTATTTAATATATGTATATGTCTTATCCTCTGGGGTTTTGCCCCGCGTTGGGCTTTGGTTCTTAGAAGAACCATGTACGTCTTAGGAACCAACGCCGAACGCGGGACAAAACCCGACAGTGTAAGACATCCTTTACCCGCGGAAACATACTACAACACACACACACGCGCGCGATTTAATAGTCCTAACAGAAACAGAGGATGGACGACACGAAAAAACAGGAAAGCAGGCTACAGACATTAGAAATGACATTTTTGAGAAGAGTGAAAGGTTACGCGAGATCTGATAGAATAAGAAACGTAAATATCAGAACAAAAATAAATGGAAGAAACACGTAGAACTAATGCAAGTGAAGAAAAAGAAGAGGAATTTTAGTAGAGAAGGGATGTGCGCAATCGTTTACTATTAACTTGTAATCCATTTTTATCCTGGTAGCGACCTGCTAGAAACAGAGAGAAAAAATCACTTTCGAAAGAAGCCTTGGAGATATTATGTTTACCACACCTTGGTTCAAACCTTGAACAAGCACTTATCACCGAATGAAGATATTTCTTTGACTGATGAAATATCCGATGAACGGATCGAGATCAATGGCACTAGTTTTTATCTATTTTTTTGTAGTAAGTAATAAATGTACACCTTTGGCATTAAACTTTATGTTTTATTGATAAAGTTACACATTACCTATATTTAAAAATAGAATGTCACCGATAGAAACATCAAAAAATATACTGGCCACTTTTTAATACCCAATACTTAACTGTCTCATTTGCTTATTTACTTGTGTGAATTACTAAACAGTTCCGGTTTCTTCGATGCATTTATCGCAGCCACTTCTACTGCGAATTTGTTCGAAGTGACACTCCAAGCAGCTCTTTTTTAAATACACACAAGTGCAAGGCGAGTGATAATGTTAGCTAGTGTTTTTGTTTTGATTTTATCTGCCTTCATCGTGTGGTTAGTCTATTACTACAGGAAAGTGCGACACTTCGAGACGTATTTGAAAAATGTTCCCGGACCATCGCGACTACCGCTTGTCGGGAACGCAATGGATTTTCCGACGCCTACAGGTATATTTATTTAATGTAATTTGTTTAGTTTTTATACTCATTGATTCATTTTGTTTTAACTAAAGATACACGTGAAATGTATGATGCGCAAACAACGCTTGAAATGTAATTTGCAAGCGACGTGGAATTAATTATCGCTACGTTATGTAATACATTTCAGTTAAAAAGTAATTAGCTGTCTGGAAATCATAACTATGTTCTTCAGGTTCGTTAACTATTCTGATTATTTTTGTACACATAGGAAATATGCAACAGATCTTGTAGCATATCGGATACTGTAACCAAGGCAGCACCAAGTATTTTTGCCATCGAATGCACATAAAGACTTGCCGCATGCAATAAAATTTATAAAAAAACAACTTTCACTTTAAACTTGTATTAAAAATATTCCAATATATATATATATATATATTATATAAGATATATAATATAATAAAAAAAAATAAGCATAAAGATGTATATCTTACCGTTAACATTTAACTAAAAGTAAATAAGGAGCATCCCCACATAATTCTAGAGCATTGATATGACTTTCATCTATGGAGGCACCACTTAATTATACTTTTAAATTCCCACAATATTTCATGAGAGGTTCTTGATTGAAATTTTGTAATGCTGAAGAGTCATATACAGAATCAAATATTTTTGTAAGATTATTTAATAAAGTAAATCTTTTATCAATTGACGCTATAGTCGTATAAAGGACGTTTACGATCGTTTAGGATTTATTTTTACAACCACCGGATTTAAGTCTATGGCGCTTCTTATTCGAGGGCTGCCTTTGTTTTAACTTCCGATAACCCAGAAAAACAAGACAAGTATAAGTAACAAAATAAATTAATGTAATATCCATATTAATATTAATACATATTAACATGAATATCAATACTTAACCACCATTGGCATTAGTAATGATAAAATTACAATTTTCTCGTAATTACCCAACGTAAATAAATTCCGAAAAAACATCGGTCTCGGACGGGACTAATATCCAACATCTTTATGTTAACAAAATGAATTTATTACCAATAGTTGTGTACAGACATGGTTAATTTTCTACGCAATCACAGGGAAGATTTATGCTGGACGAGCCTTCCAATCCACTGTGCATAGAATGTTTGCCCCCCAGTGAGTTGAGATGGTCTGTGACGATGTTTTGATGTTCCCCTTTACTCTGGAAGCTCCGCTGTCGTAGTCATTTTTTAGTTTATGAAAGAGATGGTAGTCTCTTGGCGCTAAGTCGGGGCTATACGCCGAGTGTTCAAAAACTTCCCCTAGAAATTGTTCAACAAGTCGTTGGGTTACGTTGGTTACAACAATATGAGGGCACGAATTGTCAAGAATGAGTCTATAAGTCAGCATGCCGTTTGCGTTGCTTTGAATAGCTTTCCGGCTCATTCTTCGAATTTCTGCTGCATGTCTAGGGTTGGCCAAATCTTCGGCGCACCAAGTCCGGACTCGACCGCGCATTTATTGCGCGACCATATCATTCCATCAATTGAGATAATGAATATTGATGAACCTTGGTTTTGCAAATGAACGGGGCTACGCCAGATTCTACAAACGCCGTCAGGAGTTTTTTGGATGACGCATTTCAAACACGGCGTATTGGCAGGTTTGGCCCCATATCACGCCCCCCAAGATCTACTGAGTTATCTCCAAATAATTTCTTCCTTTCGGGTTACCTGAACAGTAAAACGTACTGCATGTAATGGAATATCCCCAAAATTTATTCAGAATACCTTCCGTTGTTTTCAAGATCGCCTTGCTTATTGCCTTGAAAAATTTGCTGTAAAATTAGATTAAATTTTTGTTATGTTAATTTGTTGGTTTAATCGTTAAAATAAAATAATGTCTTCATCGAATTTGCAGAATAGTTATTTTATTTGCATTGAGGGAGATCCATGGTAGCACTGGTAACTGACTTTGCTAGGAACTCAGGATTTTCAGTTGCCTACTATCCTGCTAACTCACTGACAATTACCATAGACGCTCGATTATGTAAACGATATCAGCCAAGCACCGTTCACATTTCTGCAACTTTACATTAGCGAGGCTTACCTTATTTATAAAGAAATTGCATAATAGAAAATATGTATGTTTAAAAACAAAATAAATTATGAACAATGAATAACATAATACATATAATATTAAAAAATAAAAAACAAATTTTACATTATTTTGAAAAATAATGTCCTATTTTTGTTTGCGTATATTTACGCTTGGTATTTTCTAATGCCATTGCCGGTAGTTTACGAAGCACTACAATATCGGAATATAATACGTCTTTTTCTTCAGCCCAATTTAATGCATGATTAAAAATACATCTTGCGCGTCACTCACTGAACTTTTTATTTCAATCGGAGGGTCGTCATCTTCACTCACCCCATCTTCCTCTTCATGTGCATCATCCATCTCTTTACTGTCATTCCGTAAACTAACATCGGTAATTGTGCAAACAATGTCGGGATTTATTGCATTTAATAATTTGAGAACGTCCGATGATGCACTGTCAATAACTTCAGCATCAGATAGTAACTGATGGTTAGCGGTACACTGTCTTCATCGTCATAATCATTACTGGAGTAAAGAAAGTTTTTCCAACACTTTCTGATTGTTTGCTGGTTAAGGGCATTCTACAACATATCTAAATTTAAAATCGCTTCACGTAAAGTTACTTGCTTTAAGGATTCAGAAATTTTTTGATGACACAGGCGAAAATAGAAATTTTCGATAATGCAATTTAGTAATTTTTAGTACATTTTGATCCATCGATTGGATATGTGGAGATACGTTGGGCGGCAGGAACATAACAAAAATTGAACCATCGTTGCTTGTTAATTATTCCTCTGGAGGATAACTTGGTGCGTTATCTAACATTAGCACCGCCTTTATTAGAAGATTTTACTTTCTTAAGAAAACTTTCACCTACAAATTGAGTATGAATCATTAAATTACAATACTTATTATTACAGTTTTATTGCCATAGCTGAGGGATAAAGTGCTTCTGGCACCATTTCAGAAGTATACCTTCGGTCATCCAAGCGGATTTTGAACAGTTATAATCAACGGGACTCTTAACATTTGAAAATGAACGTGGACTTTTTGCCTTTCCTATTACTAGTGGCCTTATATTGTGTGTACCACTAGCATTAGCGCACGCTAAAAAAGTTGCCTTTCTACCCGGAGCAAGTTTTTCATGTGACGCTACATAGGTTTTAGTAGGTAATAATTTCCAATAGAGACTGGCTCTTTGATTTTGTTCATTAACTTTTCCTTAAACGGTTGCACTAGTTGTGATGGTGCCGATAATTTTTCCCCAGATCGACAGCAGTCGAATTCCATACCTCCTTTTAAATCTCTTTAGCCAGCCATCACTGGCTACAAAATTTTTGGTCTCTTTTAGGTTTCCATTCAATAATTTTGCTCTCTCTTCAATTAATTCACCGCTAATTGGAACATGATTATCCCTTTGTTTCATATCAATATCTCTATACAGACAATTTTCCATTCTAGGTGCTTGGGCATTTTTTTCTTCTTGTTCTGCGATTTCCCGGGTCTCCGTATGTATCTGACATATGTTGTAAAATTTGTGACTTGGATCGCTTAATTTTACATATTGGTCCCAATATGTAAAATTTAGATACTCCATAATTCTTTTGCCAATTGAGTCATCCCCGCACTTTTTTTAATCTCGTCGATGATTTTCACTTTGTCTCTTAATTTTAGAAATGTTCTTTTATTGGACGTGGATACCATGTCGGTTCTGGCGTGACTACTTTATTTTTCGAGAAGCAAGAGAGCCAACGCTTACAGGAATCCCATACATAAATCGGGGAATAGCCGGTGCCGGCGCTGATTACGTTTACGTAAACATTCTTTTGATCGATTCAATATCCAATAACCGGTACCCTAAACTGTTTACATTATCGAATTGTATGTGGTGCACGCTTGTTTACAATATCGGGCGTTCCATTTGATCCTATAGTAACAATTTTCTGTTTACATGACCGCGACGTTTCCACTACCGGGTATTTATATGAGCGAGCGTTCACTGTATATTTTCAAAGTTACACATAGGAAAAATGTATAGGTAATTGTATAAAAACAACCCGGTATAAGTTCCCTGTATAGAAATGACCATTTATTCGATGTATCGACATATCGGTGGTGTAGTATCTGAATCATACTTAAAATCGGCATATCCTTACTAATTAAGCTACCTTGACCTCAATTAATCGGCTTTCAACATTACAGCCTTTTTGCCCAAGTTATTGGAGTACGGTGTTAAGTACAAAGGAAACTTTAAAATATATTTGGGATCCCAACCGTATATCGTTATAATTGAACCTAAAGATATGGAAATACTAATGAATCACCAATCAGCGTTTAAGAAATCTGATTTCTATAATTACATGCACAATTGGTTAGGAGCTGGTTTGCTGACAGCGGATGGTTTGCGAAAACAAATATCTTATAAAGTGCCATTTCCAACTATAACCCACATTTTTAGGCGATAGGTGGAAGAAACATCGGAAAATCATAACGCCCGCCTTTCACTTTCAAATATTAGAAGAATTCATTGACGTCTTCAATTCCCAAAGCGAAGTGTTAGTGTCGATTTTAAAGAAGGAATGCTCGCATGATAATGTGGACATATATCCATTCATAGCAAGGTGCACATTGGATATTATTTGTGGTAAATTAAAAAAGTTCCAGTAAGCTCCAATTGATAATTTCCAAATTTTAGAGGCGGCAATGGGTACAACAGTCAACGCCCAAAAAGACAGACATTCTGAATACGTAAATTGCATCACTGCGCTCTTAGACGTATACTTCACTCGCTTGTTTTCCCCGATACTTAGAAACGATTTAGTGTATATGTTTTCGGCAACCTACAGAAAAGAAAAATACGCACTCAAAGTCGTACATGATTATACTAAGGCGGTTATTAATAGGAGGAAGAAAGAGGTATTTGGTAGCATTGCCGACGATAAAGAAAATAGAGATTCAATCGGAAGGAAAAAGAAACGGGCGTTTCTGGATTTACTTTTGGAACACTCACTGCACCATCCAGAGTTTACTGAGGAGCATATACGTGAGGAAGTCGATACATTTATGTTTGAGGTAAATTATTTTTTGAATGATATCAATATTAATTTAAATAAACCTAAAACTAATTTCTTCACAAATATGTTTATATAGACGTACGTCAGTTTATGATCATTTCGTACGAAATACTCAGACCATTAGGAAACGTAAGAACAATGAAGAATATGTGTAACAGGAAGCAATTCAAAACATGATTACAAATATCTTTCTGTAGTATTCTAGATTTATCTTCATCGCATTCTACATTCATTAAGTAAGTTTTATACAGAAATTTTGTTGCAGTCAATCGAAATAGAGGGGATGGTGTATTACCTGCCTTTGATCGGCATATCATCAGAAATACTACTTCTATTTGTCCTTGGTCCTATTGACTTAAGAGTTTGTAAATGTTTTATGGTGAAAGTATCTTCTGTCGTAGCTCTGACTTACAACCGCCATCGAGGTCTCATCCAAAAGTTTGGAAATATTTACTACAATTCGTGACACATTACTCATTAACCAGCCCCTTATTTTAGCAAGTGACTTCGACCTTCCCAATATATCTTTGCCTATTCACCATCAGTATAACAAAACAACAGTCTACCGAAATTTTAAAAATGTATTTGATGTAAAACAGCACAACAATGTCGTAAACTCTGATAGGAAAGAAATCAGATATATTCTACTCTAACATTGATTCGAACTTTGAAATAACGCAATCCAACAGTTCTCTCTCGTCTGAAGATCCTTATCATATCAGTTTTGTCATTGTATGTAACATGCTGTATTCAACACCACTGTAGCGTTTTCCATTTGCTAACAACTGTAGATATAATTTGAGCAACGTCGAATCAATCATTTTATGGTATAATCATTTCGTGTGCAATGCGCACATCATCAGGAAATGTAGTAAGAACAAAAAATATATTTACAACAAGGGGTAGTTCAAAACATGATCAAGAATATTTTTAGGCAAACTTCTATGTTCATCTAGATCTGCTTTCATTAAGTAATTGTTGTGTCGAAATTTTGTTGCAGTCAATCGAAGTAGAAGGGATGGTATATTGATTTTGATCGGTATATCATCAGAGATACTACTTATATTAGTTCTTTGGTTCCTTTTGTTGACTTAAGGGTTTGTAATTTTTTTTATGGTGAAGGTGTCTTCAGCTGCAGCTCTAGTTTACATACCCTCCTGTCTCACCCGAATATTTAGAAATATTTATTACTACCCTTGAAACATTACTTATTATCTATTCCTTTATTTTAACAGGAGACTTTGTCCTTTCCAACATGTTACCTATTCACCAGCATCGTTCGAAATTTTATAACGTAAAATCACATAACGATGTCGTAAACTCTGATAGAAAAAAAATCAGATGTATAGTAGAAATGTTTTTCGGGTTTTGTCGTGTATTTACAATTTTAGTTGACGTTTCGTGGATCATTCTGTCAGCTTCTTCAGAAGGTTTTCATTGAATCGCGTCGTTCGTTGTAAGATGATTCCGCAGTGCTAACTTCGACGTGTTGCTCATCTTCTATCCCTCTTCGCGATTGAAGTTGTTGGTGTTCTTCATTATTTCTATTGATTCGCGTATTATCCTCGGGTAGTAGTGGCTGGTCCTGGCTAATACCTTAACGTTGCTGTAGGTTATCCGGTGGTCTCCTTGTTGGTGCAGGTGTTCTGCTACTGCGGATTTCTCAATATGCATGAGGCGTGCGTCTCTGTGATGTTCTTTCACCCTACACGGAATACTCCGTCCTGTTTGACCGATGTAGCTTTTTCCACATTGGCATTTTAGTTCGTATATGGCTTTTGTTCGTAGTTTTGGTAACACGTCCTTGTTGGGAGGGAGTAGCTGTTCGATTCTGGTCACCGTATTGTATCGTGTGATAATATTCTTTGCTCCTAGGGTCTCTTTTAGCCTATCGGTGATTCCGGCTATGTATGGAAGATATGCGTAACCTGCTGGTTGTTGTTGGTCTTCGTCCTTTTTCTGTTTCCGTGGTTTCCTTATATCTTTTGTGCTGTAGCCGTTCTTCCGCAAGCCGTTTTTGAGGCAATGTATTTCACTATTCCTGTGATGTTCGTCACTGATTTTCTCCGCTCTTCTTAACAATCTATTGATGAGAGATCTGAGATGGTGGTGGGATGTTGCATGCAGGTATCGGTCTGTGTTAGTCTTCTTCCGGTACATACTGTGGCCCAGTTTGTTGCTGTCGGTACGCTCCACTAGGAATGGTAAGTTGCTGGTGAAGTTAACGTTATCATGTTGTCTATTGATGTGTTGCAGGAATTCCTCTAAAGTCCTTGGTCCGTGCGGCCATATGACAAAGATTGCGTCTACATATCTGTACCAGCGTTTAGGTTGTGGATATAATTTCAGCAACGCGGTTTATCTTTCCCTCTATGACCACTTGCAATTGTGACAGGACTCTCTCGCTGGATTACGCTGATGTAAGTGATGTATCTGGCACTTTCTGCAGTGTGTAAACGGAATCTAGGTTATCCACCTTGATTTTCACCTGCGAATATTAAAATATGACGGCCCGGTGGTCCAGCGGTAAGAGGGCCAGCACTTGAATTTAGTCACCCAGGTGTCGTGCGTTTGAGACCAACGTCCGTCAAGCACAGTGGCGGTGCTTTGTCGAAAATAATTAATGGCGCTGAACTCTTTACGGCGAGGGAGTGCAGTAGCAAGACCATGCAAAACTGTACGCACAATTCCCTACACCTAACGCTGCTGCAGTTATCACACGCTAAAATAGCTGATATTCCCTTTTGGCCGTTCACCACTAAAACAAAGGAAATGGAATAGGGCTGAAAACATGTTTTTCCCAATAAATTTAAAAGAATGAGAAATGTTATTAGGGCTCAAATACACAGCAGCTACATGCTTTACCTGAATTAGCTGGAGAAGTATGCATAGATGTCTCTAACACAGCTACAGAATTTCCCCGTATGAATCGGCGTTCAATGAGAATGCCAGTTAAGCTTCGTAATTTCTCTTTAATATGCCCATCTCGAGATCGAATTACGGCGGCACATATTCTTGGCATTCTTCTTATCAGAGATTCCTGATGATTACCAGGTGTATCCATAAGATTTTTTCCGTTTTCTCTATTTCAGCCATCTTTTAGGTAATTCATGGAAGCAGCATGGTGCTTGCCTTTTGCGGCAAGACATTCGTCGAGACATTTTCCAACCCCGAAATTGCTGATGTGCTGCTCCGCGGATGCCTGTCCTATTGATCCAAAGAGGTGATCGTCAGATGGCCCCAGTTCTGAAGAGCACGGCGGACGCAGAAGGATCTCCGATCCAAGCGATTTCAAAGTGTCTTTCACTGCTTTTGCTGCGTGAAGCGGCGTATTGTCGAGTAACAAAATCACTTTGCCATGACTTCTGACGCATTCTGATAGTCTTTCGATTAATGCGTGGTTTCAATTAATCATTTCTTGGCGATAGCGTCGTGTATTAACGGTTTCGCTGGACTTCAAGGGTTCATAGTACACAATACCGCTCTGGTCCCGCCAGACACAGAGATTGGTCTTCTTGTCGAAGCGATTTGGCCTTGGTGTTGAAGGACTGCCAGGTGAAAGCTACAATTTTGTCCACTTCGGGTTTTCAAAATAAATCATAAATTTTTCGTCACCCATCACAATTTGATACAAAAATGATTTCTTTTTGTGACGTTGAAGCAGCATTTCGCAGGAGATAGCGATTTTCCATTTGACGTTCATTCAAATCGTGTGGGACCTATTTGCCGAGTTTATTAACCTTCCTCGCTGCTCGTAAATGTCTGCTGATTGTTTCTTGTGATACATGAAATGCTTCTGCTAATTGCCGTTGAGTTTGAGTTGAGTCATCATCTAATAACTGATGCAATTGCTCGTCTTTGTATTTTTGTTCGTACGTATCGCGGTATCGTTTGTTTATGCCAGACGAACAAAATGACGTAGTGTCAAATTACGCGATTTCTGGTATAAATATACAAAATTCCTTTTGCGCAGTATGTTTGTACCAATATATTTGCGCAGAAAACGCGTTCGTTTTGATAAATTCATAAGTTCTATTTAGTTTGAATTTAACGATCACTTTATTGAGTTTAGGGACACGATACTACAGCTACTTCGATAACTTTTGCTCTGGAGAATCTCGCCAGATATCCACATATTCAAGTAACTATATGCCACAGATCTATTATTAAGATCGTGTATTATATGCTATTGCTTTTTTAAAGGAAAAAGCATACGAAGAAATAAGTACCATATTCTCCGATGACCCCACACGAACTGCAACCTACCGCGATTTGCAAGAAATGAAATACCTAGAACTGGTCATCAAGGAGAGTCTTCGAATCTATACCACAGTACCAGCCATAGGTAGAACATTAGAACGTGATATTGAATGGAGTATATATCGGGTGTCTTAAATAATACAGCAAAGCTTTCAATATTGACATGTTTTAGATGGTATGAAATTACCAAAGGGATTAATGTTAATATTGTTTTTACATGGAGTACATCATTCCGATAATGTACATAAGAATCCCGAAAAATTTGATCCGAAAAGGTATATCCCTGAAGCTGTAAAGGAAAGTCATCCGTATGCTTCACTTCCATTCAGTGCTGGCCCCAGAAACTGCATTGGTTGGTTTCATTAATACTGCCTAAAATAATGTCTATCATCAACGTGCTATATACTATCTGCTTAAAAATTTATTATTTGCAGGCCAAAGATTCGCGATGTTAGAATTAAAATCGACTATATCGCACGTGCTAAGGTCCTTTGAGTTACTACCACCACATCCGGACCATAAACTAATCCTGAAGAGTGGGGGAGTATTGAAATCGGGTAATGGAGTGTTTATTCGACTAAAACCCAGGAGGACATGATGTAGAAAATGTTCCAGTATTTAAATATTAGTGGTGATTGTTATTGTTATGAATGGGATTATAATTGGTTATTGTGCTGTTATTGTTATTTCTCCATTGACTGTAGTAATTCCTTAATTTACTATTTTTTCTTTTTTTTTTTTGAAATTTTCAGTCAAGTAAAATAATTTGATAACTCTACATATAATTGTACAGTAATCAAATTTAATTATTTTACCTGACTGAAACTTCCCGATAGAAGAAAAACTAGTAAATTGAATTATAAATAATTGCGGGAAAGGTATCTAATAAAATAATATCTACATTTACTTTATCCTTCGAGTACAGTTCAATTGCCCCTGGTCACTACAAGAACATGATATAAAATAAAACAAAATTCAATCTATATCCTTGTGTGGTTTTGAAATTGTAAGGGTCTGTTGTTGGCTGTTAACTTTCCACTTTGTAATGAATGAAATTTTTGAACTAATTATTAAAGAACAAATAGTTAAAACTCGGAATCAAATCTCTAAAACTCATTTAAAATAAAGAGCTTTTAGCCTACAGGCGAACATTAATTGGAAAACATGATATCGTATTATTGCGAAGTATTTTTCTAAAAGTGCTTTTTTTGGATGAGATGTGAATTTATTCTAAGGGTAATAAGATTAAGTCTTAACAAGATGATACCATTAAAAGTTCGTAAACCGGAGGGTTATGACGGCAAACGTGGCAATTTAATAAGAAATTAGTGTGAACGAGAAAGAAACGTAGTGGAGATCGACATCGAGCCTATAATAATTGCCAATCCCAACGAATGTTCAAGTTCTGAAGAAGAAATAGATGATTGAAGTCTACGATGACATCTTTTATATTATAAATTCATAAATGAGTGTTTATTCAATGTTTGTTGTTTGTTATGAATATTATTTCAAATTTGTTCTCTTGATACCTTAAAATATCAATAAATAATGAAAACAATGTATGTCGTCTTATTAATAAGAATGGTTGTTTGTTACATAGAACGCGGAGGCAATGGCTAGATAATTTAATTGGAATATGAACATACACACTCAGTGTCATTTATTAAAAATAGAAATTCGATCCAAATCTACTTTAATCCTTCACATATTGGTCCGTATTTCTTATTTAAAATTCCTAACCTATTTCAGGCTATATGTTAGATATTCAAATAAATATATTTTCCATTAAGTAGTTGCTGTAAAATCAAAAGCTAATTAATTTTGTTAAAATAAAATAATTTGGGCTACAATACATTACATTAATTTTCATATTAACTGTTTATACGGTATTCAATTTGATCCAGAAGTATCAACTTACTTCATACAAGTACAGCTGTGGCCATATGTATTCGCCACTCTCGTTTTGAACGTGTTACACGAATATTATTGTATTTCTAAGAAGCAGGGTCGATGACGGACTTAACTAGGTACCTGGTAATGAGAGTTTAATGGTTTATTGTAGGCCATTCTGAGTAAATTAGAAAATAGACGTAAAATTGTAATTTCTGAATATTTTTTCAGTCTTTCTTAAAAGAGTAAGGTTGAGCTAGTTAGAGTGAAGATATTGTGTCTGTGATTTTGTCTGTATAATACGATAGTATACAGTAAAAAGTAATGCCGAAAACACGCGAATTGACGGAGATAGAGCGAGGACAAATTGTGGTGTTAGAAAAGCAAGGGTTGTTGGTGTCTGCTATTGCCCGACAAGTGAAATGTGCGCGATCGACAATTAGAATGACGACAAAACGATACAAAGAGAGTGGATCTTTGACAAAGAAACCGAAAACTGGTCGAAAAAGGAAGACAACTAGCAGAGATGAGCGGGTCTTAGAGCGGATGTCTTTGCGAGACCGGAAAAAAAGGGTCTAAACAGCTTTCCAGTGAGCTTTTCCGGCTACATAATGTTGCTATTTCTCCTCGCACGGTTAGAAGACGCCTTTGTGAATTAAATTTAGGTGGATACAAAGCTCAACATAAACCACGGTTGTCTCCGCAACAAAAGAAAGAGAGACTGCTGTGGGCTACAAGTCACCGCGACTGGACCATTGACAATTGGGCCAATGTTATGTGGACGGATGAGTCAAATATTCAGGTAAATAATACATACTTATTGTATTTGCGGTATTCTGTATTCAATTCCTGGTATCTACAGTGTTTTTTTCTTTTTAATGGGTTCCAAAATGTAACAGTGTTCATGTTTTTGTTGGTAGCTTTGTGGTAAACGTAGGCCTCAATACATGCGACGCAGGCGAGGAGAGACCTTCCATCTAGACTGTATCATCACGACTGTCAAGTTTGGGGGTGGTAGCATAATGGTTTGGGGTTCCATGAGTGCAACAGGCGTCGGAGAACTGTTCGTTTGCGAGTGCCGAATGAACAGTCGGACGTACATCGACATGTTTGAAGAAGTTCTGGAACCGTGTGCGTTAAAGTTATTCGATAATGATGAGCCAGAGTATTACTTCCAACAAGATAATACACCGTGCCATAAATCTCGCGAAGTAATGCGCTGGTTCGAGGAAAATAACGTGCGGGTCCTGAAATGGCCGGCACAATCCCCGGACTTATCGCCAATTGAGCATTTATGGTACATTTTAAAGCGAAATGTAGCTAAATACTCATCTACCACAAAGCAATGTTTAAAAACAAAAACATTCGAAGAGCGGAATAAAATCACCCCCGAGCAGTGCTACAACTTAGTGTGCAGTATGCCCCGACGAATTCGTGCGGTGGTAAAAGCCCAGGGAGGAGCTACCAAATATTAAGCAATATCTGTATATATCTGTATACATTCACAATGAAACATTTTCATCGATCAATTTTCTTTTATTTCTTATATATTCGTCGGAATAAAAAACAAAAAAGGGTGGCGAATACATATGGCCACAGCTGTATATACATTTTACTTACTTTTTAAGTTTCGAAGATGCTTAGAGGCTTTTTTACACCGAAAGGTAATGCCCGATTTCGTAGAATCTTTGTCTAACTCAATGGATCTATAAAAATTACGCTGTTTTGAGTTACCATTATTATAAATATTCTGTGTATAAAATATAATAAATTGTTTTAATGTCACTTAACCCTGCATTTGTGCTTCTTTGTAGTTCACCATTAACTTCTGTGCATAATTTGCCGAAGATATTAAGAAAATCAAGTATTCTGTTCAAAAGTTCGCGGAGTGTAGTTTCACGCTGACAAAGCTTTAGTCAGTAACTGTAGACAAAGACAACGCAACAGTATAAATACTTATCCCTACCTGAACAGTGTCAGTTAAATAAAAAAACCGCACATAGTCTTAGTATTTTGGTAACTCTAGAAAATGTCAGTGATTATAATCGTAATTCCCACGATACTTTTCCTTTTTATTATTTGGCTGGTGTATTGGTACTACAAAATTATTAATTATGAGAAGTATTTAAATACGATACCGGATCGATAACGGTTACCAATTATAGGTAGCGTTTTAAATATCGAATCCAAAACCAGTAAGTAAAATAAAACAACTCTTCTTTAATTCTTCTTCTATTTAATTTCTTTTTTTAACATGTCATTACTTTTTAAAAGGTTTTCTGAACGACTTATTGAAGTTCTCCCAAGAATACGGAGGAAATTTCAAAATTTACGTTGGAGCTCAACCTCGTATAGTCCTTGTTCGACCCCAGGATTTGGAATTTTTACTAAACTCTACAGCTCTTTTAACTAAGGGCAAAACCTATAGTTTTTTACATCGATGGTTAGGTACTGGTCTACTAACTAGTGCCGATAAGTCACGCTTCATGTTTATATACGATTTAGAACTGGTAATCGTACTGTAAGTATGAGAAATTTAAATGTAAGAGAAATGGCTTTCAAGAGAGACGTTGGCATTTAACCATTTTGATTTAGGAAAAGTAATTGAAAAACAATGAGAGCTTCACATTAGTAGAAGGTGGTTAATGATTACTACATAATTAAGTAGATCGCTTTTACTAACAGCTACACTAGGGTGACGGAATAAAATAAACACCTACTAATTAAAAAAAAGATTCTATTCTCCTTATACATACAAAATATTTTAAAATTTTTAAATTAGACTAATATTTTGTCGATCCATCTTTACTTGCGTGAAGTGCTGCGAGTCGTCGTGGCATAGAATCTATTAAATGATTAATGGTGTCTTCTGGAATATTTAACCACTCTTCTGTAACAGCTGCCACGAGTTTTTCCTTATTGCTGGGTTTTCGGGATCGTTTCGCCATATTTGTCCGGATTATGTGCCAAACATTCTCTATCGGATTCATGTCTGGTGATTGGCCTGGCCATGGCAAAATCCAAATCCCCTGTTCCTCTTTCCATATGGTTGTTGTTCTTGCTTTGTGTCAGGGTGCTCCATCTTCCATAAAAGTGACGTCTTCCTTAGATAAAATGGCGTTGTCGAATATCGGTAGTAGTCCTTCTGTTAATATTTGGATATATTTTGCCGCATTTATATTTCCGTCGCAGATTACTAATTGCGATCTTCCACCATACCATATCGCGCCCCACACCATGATGTTCACACCGCCGTATTTCACCGTCTGATGCAAAAATTTGTCATCCAGTTGCTGTAACGAACGTCTCCATACCCACGTACGACCACTATCACTGAATTGGCAGTATCTGCTTTCGTCTGAAAAAATGACAGACCGCCAAAACTCTTCGGGCTTCGTTCGCATTTCGATTGACCAAGCCATTCGGTGCCGTTTTTGAAACGCCGTAAGGAGAGGTTTTTTCTTTGCCACCCTTTTATACATCCTCACACTGTGGAGGTATCGCAGAACGGTGCGCTGACTTTTCTGTGAAGTTGCCGCAAGCTCAGCTGTACTTTTTCGCGGTTCTCTTAGCACTTCGCGCACAAGCACCCTTTTACTTCTTTCAAAAGGTCCGGCACGACCTGGTCTCGGCTCCACTGTTGTTTTTTCCTTGCGTTTAAATTGTGTAATTACATAGTTAACTGTGGACAACGGAATATTTAAAAATTAACTTATTTCACGTTGCGAAGCGCCGCATTCACTCTGGCCAACGATGCGACCCCGGGTGAAGTCGCTAATATCACTCGAATCTTGTAAGCGAGGCACGATACTAAACTATGACGAATTCCTTCCGATACATCTACCCCTACCCTAATGACAAGAGAAAGTTCTTAATTCGTTCTTAGAATTTAGCTGTTTACATATTTATACCGCTTTACCTGGTGTCTATTTTATTCTGTCACCTTAGTGTACGTACCTCCTAATCTACCTCATCTTAGTAAGCTTTGTTTTAAGACCTGATATTCTATAAGACCTAGTGGGAGATTAACCCAAGTTTAAGAGTTTATACTAGAACTAAAGGACGAATGTTAACGTAAAAATGGTAGAGTGAAATATAATTTACAGTAATTTCCATAGCAATACAAACGATGCGTGCATTAAAAAGGACTATACTTTGATAATACACCCGACAAAGTTACTGTAATAAATTGTTAAATAGAATATTTGCTGCTTTTGTAATATACTCAACAACTTACGCATTAAAGTTAATATTAAATCACAAAGAAAGAGAAATAAAAGAGAAAATAACAATGAAACCATTTATTGCACTTTTGGCAGATAACATAACACAGATACAATAATGATAATTAAAAACTACATTTTTATAGGTTACTTAACACAAAACTGATAAATAAATAAGAAATTATCTCAACATAGTAATAGGTGCTTTTTTTAATAACTTCACTAATCTGTTTCTTCATATTGTCTACCAACCTCGTCGATGTCAAAGGAATATCGGTCCAACGGATCTTTACCCACCCGTGATTAATTTGCGTTACAATAATAATGTTACGTCACATAACTTGTCTCGTACAGCTTGTATATGATGGCATGAGATGAAAACATATTATAAATTCAAACGTTTTATATAAGCAACGGCATACAAAGATTACGCCGTATTTATGTTGATGCACTATTAAATGTATGTACTGCTATGGTCAGTGGCATTTTGCATCTTAGCCCGTTTTGACGTTTGAGATTATTTGTTGTGTTTATTTCACAACTATGAGGGCCACCCGAAATGTTCCCGGATTCTACAAGAAAAATACGGTATTGGTGTGGTTTTTATTTTTATTTTTCGGTGTAGACCCCTCGTAGATCAATATACTTTTTCGAACGGTACTCCAGTCTCTTCAAGCCGTCGGAAAGATTTCAAGATCTACAAATCATCAATTGAGGCTCTCTTTCCTCCCACTGATTTTGTCAGGTTTGTGAATAGGAAAAAGTCACTGGGGGGCTAGGTCCGGTGAATATGGAGGATGAGTGACCAATTCGTAGCGCAACTCATTCAATTTGATCACCCTTCCCTTCTGCAGATAGTTGATGAGATTCACAGCTTTGTAGCGTGGTTCGCCACTTGTGCTTGTGCAGCCACGTTTGGGCTCGCTTATCCAGAAGCTGATGGTCGAAAATGGTGGAGTACATCCGCCATGAACCTCTAGCAAAATATTTCGAATTTTCGGGGCCGTTTTCCCAGCCGGCCAGAAGTGTTCCATCACTGCACGAAATTTGATTTTATCCATTTTTGCGCAAAACACACCGTTAAACAACAACTATTGACAATAGACCTCTGAAATTTTAACAGCTGCTGTAAAAAAGGTTGCTCTTGCCGACCAATGAATCCACTTCAATCTTCGTGCGCCATCTCTTGCCGAATCCTCAAGCATTTCAGGTCGCCCTGGTGCATACCTTAACTTGACTAGAAAGTGCCGATTTGATTCGGATATAAAAATAAATGTTAAACAAACGACGTGTAAAGGTCTATTGAATCGGGCATAAGTTTCTCCTTTCAGTATCTCTTTATCACAGATTTAAGTGAACTATAACAAAACAATATAAATTCGATTCTCACCTGTATAAGAGATTCTTGAACTGTCGCGCCACCTACAAGATGAAAGTAGTTATACAACATGGACATTCGCAGCATCTCCAAAACAGAAGTTTTTGGAATAACAGCTTAACTACAATACAATGTTAAGACGCGATTAACTACATTAAGTGAATTTAAAACATTATATAAAAACAACATTGAAATTGGGTTGTACCGATTTATTAAAACATTGACTATTGTTATTACATTATTATATATTATTTCTATAGTCTGTCGTATGAGAAGACATTGTTCAATGAGTTGACAAAATGGTTCGAGAAAAGGTTTGCTATCAGTGAGTTGAGTGTATAATTTCCTGAAGTTTCAATATCAACTGTGTACACAATTCTAACGGAACATCTACGCTACAAAAAACTGTGTGCTCTATGACTTCCAAAGATGTTGTCTGAAGACCACAGAGTTCGCCGCGTGGCCAGCGTGGCATTTTTTACCCGCTATGAGGTTGAAGGTGAATTTCTTTTGAAATCAATTGTGACTGGAAATGAAACCTGCATTCAATACTGCACCCCCGAATCAAAACAACAGACACAGCAATAGATGTATTCAAACTCGCCCAACAAACTGAAAAAGTTCAAACAAACGTTCAACAACAGAAAAGTTATGACTACAGTGTTTTGGGACCAAAAGGATGTATTGCTTGTTAAATTGTCTATTGTCAGACTTGACAACCATTGTGGAGAGCCATTCAAAACAAAAGAAGAGGCATGCTGACATCTGGAGTTCTTCTCATTCATGGCAATGGCCGTCCTCACACTGTTGCTGCAACCCAAAGACTTTTTGAACGATTTCTATGGGAACTTGCATCTCTTTCGCGAAGTGAAAAACTGGCTAGAAGAACAGAGCTTTCAGAGTATAGAGGAAATTCAATATAGTATCATGAACCATCTCAACTCACTGACCGTAACATTCAATAGGGATTAGGAGGCTCGTCCATAGATATGACAAATTCATCAATCTTCACACAACTGTTGGTAATAAATTCATTTTGTTATTTACACTTGTCATGGTCTTATGGGCTATCTAAGGTTGAAAAACAGAAAACAGCCCTCGCACATAAAGCTTAACTTAAAATTTTCTGTGAAATTTAAAAATGCAGTAGCGTACAAGACGTGCGATGTAAAATAAGCGAGCTACTACGGTGACTACTTGTTATATCGAATATGAGGGATACGTTAATTTTTTCAATTTTTTCGATTCGTATTTTTGCAGGCATCGTTTTATTTAGCGGACGTCTTAATAGGTTTATAATAATAAATGAATAATAACCGATGATATTGCTATATTTTCTTATACCGCGACAACCAATGCGACGTCCAATAAACACATCCAGAATGCGCGGTATCTTCCCGCTGACATTTACAGCAAGCTTTCCTTATAATCCGATTAGTATTAAAATCGCATTATATGTTAACATTTTAAGTGAATAGTTAAAATATGAGAGTAAAAACATACACAGGAATTAGCTTTGCTGATATAACGTAACCCATTTTTTTTCCTTTAAATGCCGTCTTTGTTACTATAGGTTAAAAATAATATACGCAATTGATTACAGTAGAAAAGATATTAAGCTATAATCTGAATATAACCTATTTAGGCAAAAGACATATTTATACTAAAACCTTTAACCTTTCTATTCAAAAATAATTATATAGATAAAAATGTTTGAAAGGATAATAAGTTATAGTAAAGAAACATATTTCTCAATATCGAGACAAACGACAATGATATGCGTATATTATATACGAGGTGCGACAATTTAATTTCTGGAATACACCTTTAAAAAATATACACAAGGAACTGTAGGTTAGTGGCTATTGTCACCTTCAAAGTACTTCTTTTGTGCATTTATACACAGACACAAAAGACGCTTTCACTTCTGGAACAAGGCCTAGGAACTCATTCTACATGCTATTGGATATGAGTTCAGAAAATCTGCGCCCTCTCAGTTTCTAGAGGTCGCAGAAAATCAAAGAGTGTTAAGTCACAAACAGGCAGGATAACCTAACTGGGTAATTGCTTCTTAGAGCGCACTGTGGCTTGCATTGTCACGATGCAGGCGATGATAAGAAAATAGCTGTCCGTAGCGGTGATGACCTCCTTATTTGAGGCAAATCTCTTTCCTCCCAGTGATTTTTTCAGGTTTGGGAATAGGAAAAAATCGCTGGGAGTTAGGTCCAGTGAATATTGAGGATGAGAGACTAATTCGTAGCGCAACTCGCTCAATTTGGATACGACGATGCGAGATGAATGAGCCGGTGCATTGTCGTGGTGGAAAAGCACTATTCTGCGCTGCAAACGCTGCTCCTTGAATACTGCATCGAATCGGATCAATAGATCGCTATAGTATTGCTCCGTGATCATGCTTCCCTTCTGCAAATAGTCGATGAGAATCACATTTCGCGCGGAAAAGTCTACTGCTTCGACTGTTCCTTGGTCTCCTGTATGTAGCGGTGGATCCAAGTCTCATCCACGGTTACGAAGTGCACGAAGAAAGCCCTTGGATGGCGTTGGATCCTGGTCAGACACTCCTCCGAAACGGTCAGCCGATTTCGTTTTTGCTCCGATGTGAGCAAACGCGGTACACATCCCGCCGAAAGCTTTTTTCGCCAAAAATTTCGTATAGGATGTGGCCAACGCGTTCTTCTCAGATGAATGTTGTCTCTGCTATCTCTCTCAGCTTCAAACGGTGATCGGCTAACACGACATAATGATTCTTGTCGGCTATTTCATCGTTGGTAGCGGTTTTTGAACGTCCACTGCGTGGTTCGTCACTTGTACTTGGACGGCCATGTTTGAAATCTCAACAATGAATCACCTTCAATAATCGTTCGCCATCTCTTGCCGATTCCGGAAAAATTTCAGGTCGCCTTCATACTGTAGATTGACTGTTTGTTTCTGTTGAATAGATTCTTAGTGGAACAATATTATGTGTCTGGGTCATACTGAAAGCACCGTGACTAACTCTCGAAGGCAGGTACGAACTTGAAGAAAGATCATCAATTGCAATATCATGGCTGCTTGCTTCTGTTCATCCGTCGAGATACCAGGCACGAAGTTCGCTGAAATCATTCTCGTATCCAATTCCTCAGATAAAATTAACCTTAAATGTTTCTCGGTTAGTCAGCAATGCGTGAGTTATAGGTCTTACATTTATTCGTCTGTCAGATTGTGTCTCGTATTCTAAAAAAATATGTAATGTTGTTTCTGCTTTATTCGTTTTTGGGATAATCCATTGCATCTTATGGGCCTTCCTTAAAAATTGTATCATACTTTGTTAAATACTCGTTTTATTAATAAATGTCCCTATATTATCACACAAACTTTAATATGATTGAAGCTGAAGAATACAGGGTGAGACATAAAGATCACCCACATTTTGAAGAGGTGTAAAAGAAATGAAGAGATTTAACTAGAAAAAAAAAACTGAATATATTTTTGAAAAGAACATAAAATATTATTTTGCTAGTATGGGATTTTTACCATTTCTTTATGTGGTTGATTCAATTTAAGGTTATTCAAATTGGATCCTAAGGTATCAAAGAAGCCAATAGTTTTAGTCCTTTCTGTCTATTCTGTGGTAGTATCTTCGTAGTAGGTAACTGTTAATTTGAAATGTACGCAGATTAGTCTTAGCATGTGATTTCGATACAATCAATACAGTCATTCACAGGTTATACCACGCGGCTACTTAGAAATTAAACTGTCGCACCTCGTAAACATGCAAGTAGATCATTATATTTGTTTTTCTATTAAAAATTGTGTAATCACTGATTTTAGAATTCTGAAACGTATCGTTTTAATACTATGATATATAAAAAAAAACTAACGATTCAATGCTGTAAGTAGCAGCAAGATCATTTTATTCTCATTAATACAGCAAGACTTCCTTGATCTTTGCCCGATGTTTGAAGTGATATAATATACGATTAGCAAACTTTTAAGGTAGGTCAACCAGTGGCAGATATATGAAATTATTTTGTTCTTGTGAATTGCAATAAACATGTTGGGAATAAAGTTCAATATAACCAGAAAACAGTTTAAACCAGAAACAGTAGGCGATGATATTATTATTAAGAGTTTTATTTTGTTATTGTTTTTGTAGCAATAAAATTTTAACATCTTTCACTTTTACAATAATGTATCTTTACTGGCCCGGTATACCCAGATTCGACTATAACTAAATAGTCATTTTCTGACCTTTGTATCTACAAACACTATAAATATATACGCAGGCACTGTACAGTTTTTTGTAAAACAGAATCAGCTACATAGAAGCAAGCTGCTAAATTGTTTACGTTTTCATTGTGCCACTGTAAACAATACAATGTTGATAATAATTTGTACTGTGCTTGTTTCCCCGTTTATATTTTATTTATTATATTGGTACTACCTGGTTAGTCATTTCGAACAATATCTAAATACTATACCCGGACCGCCACGTTTGCCAATTCTAGGAAATATTAAAGACATAGGATCAGGAAAAAGTAAGGATATTAATTCAAATGTTATTAACAAAAGCCCGTTTTTATTTTATTTCAGCGGAATTAAGTGCTTTACTAAAATTATCCCAACAATATAACAAATCATTCAAAATATACATTGGGTCTCAACCTGTAATCGTTCTTGTGGAACCCAAAGACGTAGAATTCTTGTTAAGTTCAACGCAATTCATAACTAAATCTAGAAATTACATCCTTTTGAAGCGATGGTTAGGGACTGGATTGCTGACTAGCAGGGGTGAGTTTCTATTCAAATTACTATACTGTAATAGGCTTTGAAGTTTATTTTGTTGGCTAACCATACTCTAACACGTATGTAAGGAGTTTCTTTAAAATTATGGAAAATATTAGAAATATCAATATTTTGGGTGTATAAAAAATACTTTCCGTAATGTTTGTTGGCGATGTACATATGTCCTTTGAAACACCTTAATCCATATAAGTCGAATTAAATATTTCCTTGAAATGTTGTCGAAATAGAACAATGGTCGGAGTAATAAAACTAAAAATATTTTACAAAAATTTCCAATATATTTATTACAATGTTATTATAACATGTTTCGCTATCACTGTAGCTTCATGAAATATGATGAGTGATAGCGAAACATGTTATATCATTGTGATAAATATATTGGAAATTTTTGTAAAATATTTGAGTTTTACTCAACATATAGTTTGTATATTTTTGTGCTTGCATCCCCGTTTATATTATATTTATTATATTAGTACTATTTGGTTCGCAATTTCGAGCAATATCTGAAAATTATACCGGGACCGCCACGTTTGCCAATTTTAGGAAACATTAAAGATATAGGGTCAACAAAAAGTGAGTACATCTAATCTTTCGTATTTAAATCCTATCAAGAAAATATATTTTTTCGTTTTATTTTAGCGGCGTTAAGCGCTTTGCTAACATTGTTCCATTTAAAATATACATGGGGTCTCAACCTAGAATATTTCTAGTTGAACCTAAAGATCTAGAATTCTTGTTAAATTCCACAAAACCTCTAAGTAAATCTACAAATTACATCTTTGTAAAGCGATGGTTGGGGATCGGATAGCTGACTGGCAGGGGCGAATTCCTTTTCGGATTATTATACTTTAACAGTCAGTTTCTTTTATTTGGTGATGCATATTCTTTTAAACACCTAATAATTGTGCTGGCAATAATTTGCCAGTTAGCAAACATTTGAACAATTGTAATCAATATCTGTATCTTTGTATATGGGCGTTGGTATAAATAATTAGTAAAGAAAATTATAACTTCTACACACAAAGTATATTTACAAAAACAAATAGTTAGAAGAAAATATATAAATTTATGTCTACTTGCAGTTAATAATATCCTCTTCGTATGCATATAAGTGTGTGTATAGATTTTAGATCCAATGCCGTCCATGTTTATATTTTACAACGCTAACGTTGCTTATTTTGTTATTTCCAATTCGGTATAGATTTCCACGCATCACATAGTTTGCCATGCGTATCGTATATGATGTTATGTGTAATTTTGACAACATAGAGCAAGTAAAATTATCAATTCTTATGTTCACAGTATGTGTCATTACTGCAACCATATAATAGTTATTGCACTCTTGCCTTTAGATAATTTAAATCGTTCAATAGATGTATATTGGTTATATAAATAATTCTATTTGGAACTTATAACAGAATTAATTAAACGTAATTAGTATAACTAATGGGAGGGTATTGTCCAATTATAATACAGGGTGGCGCAGGGGAACGGGAAATTTTAAACGTTACAGTTGTCAGCACTGTAGAGCCGGCAGTTGTTCGTAACGTCGCACAATTGTTGTGAACGCATTGCCATTTAGTAATCATGGATCGTTGGACTGGTACGGAACGTGCAGTAGCTGTGAGAGCGTTTTATAAAAATGGTGATAGTGCGACTGCCGCAGAGAGAATATTTCGACAGCATTACCAGCTTGGACGTCATGAACGTGTCCCATCTGCGAATTACAACGTGGATGTATAATTTTGAAGAAACAGGATCTGTCTTGAAAAAGAAAGCTCCAGGTGGCATTCGAACGGTACGTACCCCAGAGAACATTGAGGCTGTTAGAGCTGCAATCGAGAGAAGTCGTCGCCGCTCTGTTCGATAGCATGCATCTACGCTAGGGATTAAGCGACGAAGCTTACAAAGAATACTGCACGAATTACATTTCCATCCCTATAAGTTACAGATTGTGCAACAATTACATGAACGGGAGCCAGCGTCACGTATGGAGTTTAGGTAGGCAGATATTGGCTAAAATTAACGAGGACGCGAATTTCGTTGGTAACATATGGATATCAGACGAAGCCCATTTCCACCTGAACGGTTTCGTAAACAAACAGAACTTTCGTTATTGGGCCCAGGACAATCCTTGTGAGTTACACCAGCGACCACTACATAGCGACAAGGTCACAATATAGTGTGCTGTACCATGTCATGGTGTTATCGGTCCTTATTTTTTTGCACGTGAGGATGGTAGTGCAGCGACAGTAACATCCGCTCGATATGTTGAAATGCTTCAAATATTCTTTACAGCGAGACTGTACGAGCTTAATCTTAACATGGAAAACATGTGATTTCAGCAGGACGGAGCCACGTCACACACTGCTCGACATTTGATGGCAGCAGTTCGTCAATTGTTTGGAAGACGCATTATTTCACGTAACGGTGACATTGAATGGCGTGCGAGATCCTCTGATCTTAGTGTGTGCGACTTCTTCCTGTGGGAGTATCTTAAAGGCAAGGTGTACCGTACACGACCTGCAACAATCCATGAACTGAATGAGAACATTCAACAAGAAATCACTGCCATTCCACAAAGATTTGCTACACCGCGCATTCATGAGTTTTCATAACAGGCTGTTAGAGTGTGAACGCCGAATGGGAGGATATCTTTGCGATGTCATCTTTAAAAAGTAAAGAGATACTTTTTGACATTTTGATTGTAAAAACATAAATGGCATGCTGCATACATGCACTTTCGTTAATAAATTACTAGTTTTATGAATTTATTCGTCGAAATGACGTTATTTCAAAATTTCCCGTTCCCCTGCGCCACCCTGTATAATAATATATACTCAGCATGTATTAATTTAATAATGTTACAGCGTTTTCAAAATGTGAATTCCAATTCTAATTTTTATATTTAATTTCTTCAAAACGTAAGCACTTTCTAATAAACTTCCGAGTTTCTGTACATCTTTAACCACCATTGTTGAGTTTTGAAATAAAGTTAGAAGTTCTTTTTCAACGTGTATATGAGATATCATGTCAACTCAATCTCGTAGAGTACAAACCATCCTGATTTAATTAGCTTGGGTTACAGTGAATATCTCTTTTTAGGTAGTAAATGGAAAAAGCACCGTAAAATCATAACGCCTGCCTTCCATTTCCAAATCTTGGAAGAGTTCATAGACGTTTTTAATTCGTCCAGCGACGTCCTCGTAGAAAAATTAAATGCGGTCCCAAATAAAGCCTCTATCGATATCTATCCTCTTATACCGCGTTGCACTTTAGATATTATATGTGGTAAGTAAAATTATCGACTTTAAATGGGAGACAATCCCAAACGGAAATTGATTCATACACTTTTAGAAACCGCAATGGGAACATCAGTGGATGCTCAAAACGACATAGATTCAGAGTACGTCAAATGTGTTAAAATTCTCCTAGGTATCTTAGTAGAACGTTCCTTATCACCTATATTATCCAACGATTTGTTATATCCTTTTACAAGGACGTATCAACATGAAAGAGCTGCCTTGAAAGTAGTTCACGGATACAGTAAATCTGTAATTAGCAGAAGGAAAACGGAGTTCTATAACAATTCACAAAATTATCACCAAAGTGAAGACTCGTTTGGCAGAAAAAAGAAGCGGGCTTTCTTAGATCTTCTTCTAGAGTATTCTATGAAAGACCCTAGCTTTACGGAGAAGGATATTCAGGAAGAAGTGGACACCTTCATGTTTGAGGTAACTTAGGAACAGTTTAAAAATAAATAAAATTTATGAAATCATGTAATACTCTGTAGGGGCATGACACTACAGCTACATCTATAACTTTTGCTCTATATGCTCTTGCTACGAATCCCGATATTCAGGTAATACATCCTTTTCCACGAGCAATTTAAACTTGATTCACTTAATGTTTTTCGTTTCAAGAAAAAGGCTTACGCCGAATTAAGGGAAATATTCTCTGACAATCCAAAGCGATCTGCTAGCTATAGAGATCTACAGGAGATGAAATACATAGAAATGGTCATCAAGGAAACTCTTAGGATCTATACTACAGTTCCCTCCTTTAGCAGATGGATAGAAGAAGATGTGAATATGAGTCAGTACATAATTCTGTATTTCATTGTTGCAAAATTCATTCCACATGTTTTAATTACAGACGGCCAAACTTTACCAAAAGGTGCAATGGTCAATGTCTTTGCATATGGCGTCCATCATAACGATAACATCTATCAAGATCCTGAAACGTTTAATCCGGAACGATTTTCCATTGAGAATTCTAAAGAAAGGCATCCATTCGCTTTTATACCTTTTAGTGCTGGGCCTAGAAATTGTATAGGTATGCCTACGATGTAGTGTTTTATATTCCTACACAAATAAAGGGTACATTTTTATTTCTAGGACAAAAATTTGCTATGTTGGAAATGAAATCCACAATCTCAGATGTCCTTAGAAATTTTGAACTGCTTCCTTCCATACCACCACATAAAGCAGTGATAAAAAGCGAAGGAGTCATAAAATCAGATAACGGAGTCTTCGTGCAGTTAAAGAAACGAATAGTTACATAGTAGACATAGGTAGCTGCAGATTAAAGAATGCTTTTTTGGAGGTTGATGGCGTGCTTGAAAGTATCATAATTGTAATAATAATGTAACGATGGAAATTACGGGGGTTGTCCTTTAAGTTTTGCATACAAAGTTGGAATAAAACGACAGATAGCTTTTAAAGACTTTATTGTTTTTCGAAGTATTCTCTACAAAGATTAATGCACTTTTATATGCGCTTGAACCAACTTTGGAAGTAATTATTCCACCCGTTTGTTGGTACACTTATAATTAGTTAGCCCTGGATTGTACGGAGGATGGTATAAATCTTCGAGGTTTTGCTGCGTTAAAAATTCAATTGTCTTCCGTGCTGTGTGCGAGTTTGTATTGTCTTGATGGAGGATGATTCCGTCGATCGATGATTCTTCACCTTGGAACACTCAAACAGACGACAACGATGCTGTGCACGTCTGTAAAGTTTCTGGGGTTGATGAATTTTTCATTGAATGGAGATCTTGGACATCTCCAATGATACCTCAATCTTCCGATGTGTCCCATGTCGATCTTCGTTCATCATCTTACGCACAGCATCGACGTTTTCCTGTGTGCTTTTGGATCGTCGCTAGACGTTTTAAAGTGATTTCAGTTCAAATGCAAATGACGAAATTTCGAAACTTTCAACAGTCTGAATTGGAAAATATTTGTATAACCTTTTTGGAAAGTACCTTCAAATATGTAAATCGAACTCGAAATGTTATTTTTTAACAATATAATAACAATAACACCCTAAAAATTACAGATCAGTAACGTGTATCAATACTACATACAAAACATTTACGATTATCAATCAAGAAATTAGGTAGCATAACTTCTATTGGAGAAGATGCTAGAGAATAACATGGCGCTAGAGAAGGTCTTGTCGGAGTACATGAAAACCTACTTATAGACTCAGACATATACCAAGACGCATTGCAGTATAAGCGAAATTTATCCATCGCTTGGATGGATTTCTAAGCATCTAATTCTACATCGCACGAATTAATGTTCCTAGTAACCAAATATCTCGGGATCTACCCAGCAAGGAATAGAAAACAATATTCTGTCTCCGTTACTTATAAGTAGCTTCGGCAGAGGGGCAAATTTCATCGCCATGCGGAGAACAACGTGGAGGAGTGAACCGCGGCGCGTAGAATCGAGTACCCGTAACAAAGGACGCGCCTTCAGTATTACTCAACTGGTCGTTGTAAGTGCTTGCCAGTACACACATACATAGAAAATGTCGCATTTAGGTACGTTTCGGAAACGGGGTATTTCGAATTAACTAGAAAACGTAATAGCGAGTATGCCGGATTTAGAATACGAAAGCGATAGAATTAAATGTCTAAAGTGCGACAACTATTTGACGTGTACTAACAGGTGGAAGTGTGAGGGCCATCCACAAAGTATAAAACACTGTTCTGCAATCCGTGGCAAACGATAATATTTGATATAGGGGCTTGTTTTGTTATATGTAATGTACCGTTTACTTTGCTACACCAACAAGCATTTGTCTCCTTCCAGTGTAAGTATTAGGATTATACGTTAGTAAATCGCACATTATTAAGAAACTTTTGTGCCATCTGTTCGTAACTATGTTGAAAGAAGAATTAACGCAAAATTCAAAAATAAAAAAGTGTGGCTATGTGTGTATGAAACAACCAATCTGCAAGAACATTCTGTGATGAAGAGTTTGAACCGTCGTCCTCTATCTTACTTGCTTCCAAAAGAGTTGCAAAATGTACAAGCGATGAAGTTTTAAAAGTGGTGTTAAGGGCATTGAACAAAAAATCATGTATAATGCTTTGCTAAATGATATTCACAGGTAAATGCTTTAATAGCTCATACGACGTCAGTATTTCTAAGGTCTCCAAAGCGTACAAAAAGATTTCACGAATATGGTTAAAGGCTGTGTTTTACCACTGCGAACATTTTGATGATATAAAGAAGGCAGTTTTTTCAAGATTGGTAAACGATCAAGTAAAATGTGATTTAGAAAGTATTCGCAAGAACTACTATGGACTACCGGAGGGAATTGAAAAATTACAAAATAATTCGATGACGTTTGAGGATTCTGTTCAAATTGAGGATGATGTTCACTCACGTCTATGTACGGCGCAAGGCAAAAAAAATGAAAGTGTTATTGACAAGGATTTAGTTTTTCTCATACTAAGAGAAATTTGTGAAGGTGCGTCGAAGGATCCATTAAGTTGTTACAGGGATTACTTTAAATTTACAAATATAACATTATTCGATGTGGAGCGGTCGTTTTTATCATTAAAAAATATTTATTCCGCTCGCCGTACTCCTTTGACTGAAACAAGTGTGGAAACATATTTAATGATTTTAATATTTAATAGATGCCACCCAGTTTGTGATTTCGTGGAAACTTCTTAAGACACTAAGTGTGTCAGCACGCTGTATAATATATTTTTTATCATTATTTTATATGTAAACATGCCTGCGTCCGCATTGCCTATGCTCACGGCCTCTCCTCGTTATTCTTTGCACTGCACTGTGACGTGCCTCACTTTGCCGAGACTACTCATAAGAAAGGAGTCTTTCAGGGAATAGCTCTGCTCTCACATTCCCTCAAAGCTCTTCTTAAATAAAGGAATATGCAGTATTCAAAATTATTAATGAAATGTGATTTTGATGTCTACGCTACTCCATGAGAAGGAACTAATTATCAGGGATGGACAAAAAATCGTAAACGATATTAGACTCTATGACATGATGCTCTAGTACATAAATTATCACCGCAGATATATGTTTAACTTTATGTGGCACGTACTATATCCTACAAGGGGCAATAGACATACACCATCGCCCATGTATACAAGTTAGTAAATAAAAACGAATACAGTTACAACGTTATGACATCTAAAGACGTGAGCTCTCCCGCACATAATCTCATATATGAATTATTCGGATTGAAGTAATTTTGTATGTATACGAGATATTCGGATACCAGACTCGCGAGGCAATATACGGCCGACACACAATAACTAAGTTTCCGATGACTGGAGGCGAATCGTGCTAAGTGCCAGGGCGTGTGTAGATTGTCGACCGGGCGCTCAGGGAGAGAGTTCTCGAGATGAATTTCAAGGAGTCGTGAGACTAAGAGACCGTATATCCTTACATGTACATAAGTATGTCGTACATACGTTTTCATCCAAGCGTTTATGCATGGGCATAGATAGTTTCACAATGCTATCGAATAAAATCGAAGGGAAGAGAAGAGTCATTGTTGGGTCTGATGACTTAAAAATCTTAATCTATTCTTAATTTATATTTCAGGTCCTTTTAAAGTATGTGAATTCCCTGCTATTCGCGAAATTCATCCAACGGTATATCTCTGAGTACGTCCCAAATTGGTTAGTATGCGTACTCGAAGTAATCTAGTCCTATGATAGCAGGTGACTGGTATGACAAACCCTGAAGATGTTTATTTGCATTCGGTTAACGATGTTTCTAGCCGTAGCCGCGCGAAAACCAACTTTCTGTATCCCCTACAAGATGTTCTCTTTTATCCTTCTGCATACTCTAACTATGTTACGTTTTGCATATAATATTGTATAGAAATATGTTTGTTACATCAATAATAATCAAGATATATTTCGGTTAATGAATCATTGGTAACGTACGAGGTAGGTGTCATAAATTCTCGGCCTGACAGACTCATACAGTTCCAAACGTGTTCAAACTCTGTCATGGCACGTATGCACATATGCAAGGTCTACCCTGTAGATATGCCGATTTGAAGTGTAATAGTTTTTAGTAGCCAGCCAACCAACGTAACTAGCGAAGGAATGAAAATTGAGTACTTCGCGGTCATTAAATTTTTAACAAAAGAAGGGCATACGCCTAATCACATAAAACAACGTGTAAACGGCGTTTATGGTGATTCATCTCCTTCTTATTCCACTGTGAAAAAGTGGGCAAAATGTCTCCGTTTGGGACCAGAATCTGTGGCAGATACTGAAGAGTCGGGTCGACCAAATGAAGTATTGAAGATTTAATACTAAGACGATCGTTGTTTGAAAGTGAAGGAATTAGTAATGATAACAAACATATTCGAAACAAGTATTCGAAGAATTCTCTCCATGATCATTTGGGTATGAATAAAATTAATGCAAGATAGGTACCACGACTTCGTTCTGCTCGAATGCTCGCGGTCATCCTTAAACATGTGTGGGGACGACTCAAAACGGATTTTGGAGTTCATTGTCACAGGAGATGAGACAGCAATTCTGTTTTACGATCCTTTATCGAAAAGGGAGTCCATGGAATGGCGGCGACCTGATAAACCTCGTCCCAGAAAGGCGAAAGTCGTTCAATCAACGAAACAAGTGATGGCCACTATATACTGGGATTGTGAGGGCATTTTGCTAATTGACTTTAAAAAGTGCAATACAACTGTGAACGGCACATATTTTGCGCCTTTATTGCATAAATTAAGGGATAGTATTTGTGCAAAACGTCTATTCACGACTATTTCATGACAATTTCATAAGCTGCCATCGGCGAATATGGCTTTCAAGAATTAGAACATCCAGTGTGTAGTCCGGATATGGCTTCTTGTGATTTTTATTTGTTTTCTAATTCAAAAAAAGGACCTTAGGGGACGTCGTTTTAAGGACGACAGTGAGTTGCAAGCAGCCGTTATATCATACCAGGTATTCTTGTTTCTTTTCGTTTTGAGTTGAGGTATGATCATAATTTCCTGGGATCATACATCAAACGTCGGATATATCCTCCTTACATGCTGTATCAATAAATGTTTTACATAAGCCTCTAAGATGTTTAAAGCCGCCGCAATAAGTAGAGTTATGTTTTAAATAAAGATTTAAGGTTTAGAACTAAGAAAAACACAACTGAAAGACCTAATTAACAAGCTACGGAGGGCTACATACCATATTCGCGAAGGAAGTATCCAAGCCTTAAGAATTTTCGACACGGTGCTAGACGGAAACCAAGAACACATTGCTGCAATTACATTATTAAGAAAAATGTTATAATAATTAAAAATAAATAAAGACCCTCTGAGTAAATAGAGACACAAAAAACATTAACCATTGTATTACATTTCAATTATTTCAACAAGTACGAAAGTTTAAGTTGACATTACTTGCCTCACAATTCAACGTTAACACGTTTTGAATTAATGTTTAATATTTTACTGAGTATTAAGTTCAAGTTTCAAGCGCATTGGGAATATAAAACCCTAAAGAAATCTATCATTGAACTGTTTTGTTTCGTTAATTCAGCCAGTTTTGTCAGTGCAAAATCTAATTAAGATTCACATCCTCAATTCTCAAAAGCCCGTATAAGAGGACCTATGTACTAATACTATTTCCGATAGCAATGTCACACCAAACGAGAGCAATAATAACAGAAGCAATAATAACGGGCACACGTGACTGATGATGGTAGAGATGTGGAAAACGAACGTCGCCTAGCTAGCAAAACGCTATTAAATTTCAGCAGAGGCGTTACATCGATAATGAAAAGGAATGATAGAGGTGATAGAGTGTGAACCCCGGAAAGCGAGACTTCTTTTTATAAGGACACATACTTCGCCGACGTTCTTCAATCGTGCGCGCTAAACTTAACTTAGTTCAGGAGGATCTCGAAAATATTTCTCGAGGTTCTCTTTGTGAGAATTGCAACATCGGTGACAATTGTCGATAAAACTGATTCTTGAACTGTATACCTTAATAGTTATGATATGAAATTTGCTGACACTAAAGTACTAACAAGAATTTACTTGTTCCTTTTTTGTTTGAAAGAAAAGAATATCGGTAGCTTAATGTTTTGGAATTTGATTTATTCCTTTTGCAGAACATCCTTACTATTATTATAATTTACCCGTTTTATTCAAGACTAACATTTGTAATTCTTTTTGTGTTCCTTATTATTTATTTTTAATTTTCCCTTATTATGTGTGCTTTAATGTTTGTGATTTATATTGTTTAGGGCTGGTTTATTCACATTCTGATAAAGTGGCAGATAACCGCCAGCAAGATAAATTTACCAGGTAGCTGATATCTCATATTGGTATATTTACCAAATTTTATCTGAGAGGTAACAAACCAGGACTGTCTAATGTTTTTAGACGGTTAGTATAGCAATGGATAAAAGTGAAAGATAATTCACATAATTACAGTTTCGATTTGAACATAACCTAATGTTCTTGTACTGTTAGTCAAATGGAAAATGGTATTAGAAAATGTCATAATAAAAGAAAAAGATCGACCAAGTAATTTTGCGAATTATGAAATACAATAGTTGGATACCGAAAAGTTTAGGTTTCGAAAAAATTACCGATAGAAAAACCTAAAGAACAAATTAATATAATTAATATTAAATTTGTAATGCTTGCTGATGCATCTGTGAGATTTTTTAAAAAACAATCTCAAGTCAAAGATTTAGAAATTAAAATTAAGTTGGAATATTTTGAGAAAGAACATGAACTAAAAATAAAAATCTTGAAAAAGTGGTACAAGAAATTATAATTTTGTTTTAATGCCTATTTGATTTATATATACTTCTAATGCGAATTTTATTTTGTACCGAGAATAAAATGGTTGATTAAATATTAATTAATAAAATAAAATTTAGTAAATTTAAATAAAACCAACAAAATTATTAGCAGTAAGTTAAGAACAAAACTAAATTAACAGCGATTATCGATGTTTTCAATCGCTTGAACTTCCTTTACAATAAAAACAACTCCAAAATCTTTAAGAAGTTCCATATTCATTCAGAATATTTCTAACACATGCGCTGAAAAGTCCCGGGCCTAACACACAGATGACTCTAGTTTTATTGCAGTCACCTTTCTCTCAGTTAGTATTAACCTTCAAAAGACAGCTGTTAAAATTTCATGATATTCTATTCATTAGTTTGTGAGTTATTGTGCTAAGAGTGACGCTACTTTTGTTATTTTCAAAACAATGGATCTAAAACAATTTCGTGTTTTAATTTTACACTGTTTCTTGATGGGAAAAAATACCGTTCAAGCGAAGCAATGGCTTGAAAAGTATTATGGGGACTCCGCTCCATCAGAAACAACAATAAAACGTTGGTTTGCTGACTTCAAACGTGGTCGTAGAGACACCGATGGTGCAGAACGCAGTGGACGTCCAAATGAGGCGGTAACACCAGAAAACATCAAAAAAATCCACAAAATCGTTTTGAATGATCGAAAAGTGAAGTTGCGTGTGTTAGCTGACATCGTAAAGATATCAAAAGAACGTATTGGCTTTATATTGCATGAGCATTTGACTACGAGAAAGCTCTGTTCAAAGTGGGTGCCGCGTTTGCTCACTGTTGACCAAAAACAAGAACGTGTTGATGATTCTGAGCAATGTTTGGCCATGTTTAAACGTAACAAACCGGAATTTTTGCGTCGATATGTGACAATGGGTGAAACATGGATCCATCACTTCACTCCGGAACCAAAACGATCGTCATCTGAGTGGACAGCAACTGGTCAATCTCGTCCAAAGCGCCCGAAAGCACAACAATCGGCTGGAAAGGTTATGGCCTCGGTATTTTCGGATGTGCGTGGTGTAATATTCATCGACCATCTTGACAAAGGAAATACCATCAACAGTGAATATTATATAGCGTTATTAGAGCGCTTGAAGGCCGAAATTGCAAAGAAACGACCGCATATGGCAAAGAAAAAAAATTTGTTTCATCAAGACAACGCACCGTGTCACAAGTCAATCAAAACAATGGCAAAACTATATGAATTAAACTTCGAATTGCTCCCACATCCACCGTATTCGCCAGATTTGGCTCCCAGCGACTACTGGCTGTTCGCAGACTTCAAGAAAATGCTCGCCGGTAAGAAATTTCGCACGAATGAAGAGGTTATCGCTGAAACTGAGGCAAAACATAAATCGTTCTACAAAAGTGGTATTGAAATGTTAGAGCGGCGCTGGAATGATTGCGTTGCTCTTGATGAAGATTACGTTGATGAATAAAGTGAATTTTGAATAAAAAAAAACCGTGTTTTCTTTGTTAGGTCCGGGACTTCTCGGCCCATGTGTTACATGAAAACAAACGCTGCTTTTTATCTGTCAGAAGGTGAATAAACACATGTTCGTGTTTATCCGTTAGATTGTGCTATCTGCAACTTTATCAGAATGTGAATAAACCGGCCCTGAGTCTTATGTATAATATGCGTATGCTAGGAGTATGTTGAATAAAATTTTGCTTAAACTCTTTTTAATGAAGATTTTTAGTGACTCCGTGCATTACTAATTTATAAAACGAAAAAGCTATCTGTATAATTTTATATTCACTGAAGAAATGACGTACTATAGGCACAGGTAAATACTGAAATGATAAATTTACAAATGCCCTATCAAGTACTGGAAGAATATACAGAATATATCACTCAACAATACGATTTAATACGAAGTAAGTTTCTCATCTACTTTAGAGAAGTTACAAATAAACAATTGACCCTCCCCACTCTGTTCGCAGTTTCGTCTATTATAGAAAGAGCACCTACGGAATATGCATCACTACCGAACCTGGTAGAAATTTATTTTCCTTCGAACTAATAAATTCTTAGATTTTCATTTGAATCATTGCGAAGAGACGGCAATTGGTCGCAAAGATCGAACGGATAGATTGTACACACCAGGGATTAATTACAATTAGAGCTATTCGAGCATAAATTGTTTTCGCTGATTTAATGCAGTACGTATCGTTTATCTTCGATACGCTTTTGACATTAGGGAATGGTAAGTGAAATATTAAACGTTGATAATTTGTACGAACGCAAGTATTTGCTGGTGGTGGCTGACTTTAATTCGATTGCAGCTATAAATATTACCATGTGCCAACGGTATTCTAGATTAAATTATGAGCTAACTTTTCCATGCAGTTATTTTTATTATTATTACGGCGGTTTGTAAACAGCTAATTTTATCATCGATCAAGAAGCTGCAAGAAGCTCTATTCCTAAAATCATCTTCCCTCAGTCTTCTTTTCCCCATAGCTTCTTTAATTCCTTTTTTTGCCAACTCCTTCTTGGTCTTCCCTTTTTCCTTCTATTAGCAGACTTCCATTTCCAAACCTTTTGTGGTAGTCTGTCCTGGTCCATTCTCCTAATGTGGCCATACCATAATAGTTGTTTCCGTTCTATTCTATGTATTAATGATGTGTTAACTTGAACGATTCTTTTATTTCTAATTATTAACAGCAGCGTCTCCAGTACATCATCTCTGCTGACATTATTTTGCTTTCCATCTTCTTATTCAGCGCCCACACTTCACTTCCATGGGTAACACAACATTCAACAAAAGAGTGGAACATCCGGGTTTTTGTTTTCTTCGAAATACTGTCATTCCACGCCATAGGGTGTAGTTATTTAATTATAGTTTAATCAGAAAAACTATAATCCCCATAGTGAATGAAAAATAACTCATTAGTTCACTCCTTATACTTGCTTGGCAATGCTTGACACAAACTAGCTGATCTACCATTTTTTTTTTTGATTTCTGCGTCTCATATTTTCTCTCTTTTTCAAAAAGAATGTTAGTATACAGTGAAGTTAATTGAATGCCAACACCGACTCTTTATCCACAAAGTTTACGTTTCTATGCAATTATTGTCGATCGTCGTCATAATGAGGTAAAGGCAAAAACGTCAAACATCTCCGAGCGATGGGCTTTTAATTAGAATGCCTCTCTAGGAATTTGAAAGGAGATCTACCTTTGTTGTATGCATATATACCTACGCGTCTCACGGGTAACCGTCTGCGGCGTATGCTTTCACGTCGTCGTACGCTGACGTATTTTCTCCTTCACGCGAAGAGTCGCCCTCGGCAAAGGAAAACACTCCAGCCTGACGTTGGCTTTTAATACAAAGTAAACCGCGAGAATGCGTACTATTTATGCATATTCAACGTAAACAACACTGTTATTTTTGAGAAATCTCTCCCTTTAATCGCCGCATTGCAAGGCGGTATCTAAATTGAATATTTATCTATTTTTTATGTGTAAATAAATGGCGTTTGTGATTATAAATATTAATCTTTAATTAATTTTAAAGAAATGGCAGCAATGACTCGCAGATCGGACTACTGTAATGCAAAACAACGGTATATAGATCTGTTCACGCAAATAGATAAAGTACCGGACCTATACTGAGCAAGCAAAGATACATTTCATCAGCTCCTGACGTTACATTTCATATTTCAGGTATAAGACATTTTAACTGTTTCATTGTCTTGTTTCGTCCTTTAACAATTTAAACGTCTTGTTTTTTAAAGAGATTTTGCTATTGTGATGCTAGTTATTGGTATTGTTTGCATCCGTTAATTTTATACCCCTTTCCTCTAATACCTTCACGTGAGGATATGCGGATTTACACAGAACCAGTACCCATTATTTGAATAAATTTAGGGGTACTGTAAAACTGGTTCTTTTTCTTACATATTAATAATAATACCTCTTTATTTCATAATACTATTGTATAAAATGCGTCCATCAACCTGAGCACTGGCTATGTACAAATAATGGGGAAAATATGTATGTATATATATCCAACTTAGTAATGACAATTCAAACAACATACATAAAAAGTATTTAAATATTTACAAAGATAAAAAGGAATCATTTGGACTATACAAACATCTATGAATAAGTGTTTCTTTTAAATACCTCTTAAAATCTTTTAGATTATATTGTTTGTACTCACAAGGTATGACATTTTAAATTTTTTATATTTGTGTTACTACACTCTTATATATACCTACAAGCTTTGTTTACGGCAAACGAAAAGCCGCTCTTTGGCAATCCCGAGTGTTATAATTATGGCTCGTTTCGTAGACGGCAAGTAGTTCGTTGTAATGTTTTTCGCGAAATACGCACATTCGTAAATGTATAATGAAGGTAAGGTAAGTAATCCGTTCTTACTAAACACACTTCTACACCACTCCCTTTTCTTCAAATTGAAAATTTTTCTGAGGGAGGATTTCTGGAGGATGAAAGTCCTGTCAGCGGAGTTTTTCGAGAAGATTATACCATACGATAGTCGTGATCCTGCGTCAACGCTGCTTCGACGTGAACTTCGCTATCGTTCGCAGTGCATATACCTAACCAGCTTCTTAGTAAGCACATGTATGTGGTCCTTCCAGGATAACGCATTATCAAGTAATACACCTAAAAACTTTACGTTATTAGTAGTTGTTATATGGTGATCTTTAAAACGTATTGATGCATTATCGTTCTTTTTAAACTACAGTGCATGATTAGAAAATGCAGTCATTCCTCCTCACATTCGGTACTTAACCGGAACCACATCCATTCAGGAATTTTAAATAATTTTAATATACCCGCGCCAGAATTGTCTGTTGTAAATGTGTTTTATAAGTATTAATTTAGGACTGCTTAATGACTTAAGAATTTGTTAAAAAATATTCTGTTCCATTTTCTAAAACTACAACAATCCCATCGTTGCATGTACTCCTTTTTGTGCTAAACCTTTCACTAGAAACTTGTTTTCACAAAACTAACTCTTTCCAAATTATTCGGGTGACTCAAGATAAATGACCTACTCTATATATAGGCAGGTTATGTTAATCCATCGCCAGCTCAAAATTAATGGCGATCTACCCAGCTTTCAACTTCAGCAACAGCTACTATAGATAGATATTAACGAAAAAGTGGCGGTAGTTTTTGGGTCAAGTACGTCGATTGTCGACGGAAGCCAACTAAGGAATCCGGGCGACCCCGAAACGCCAACTCAATCCGGAAAACCCATTTCGACGCTGTAGAGACGACCGCAGCTCGAGTACAGAAGAACGTTCACGGTCCGGATATTTTATACGTCAAGTCGAGTATTAGAAGAGGCGTGACAGATACGCTGAAAACTAACCTCGAGAACGTGTACAGAGGCGTGAGGAATAGCGAAAAAGGGAAAAAAGCCGTTGCGGTGTAACTTTTTATTTGTAAAATAAGGCTAAAATGTTAAGAGGTATTTGGCAGAAGCTATGTCACGCTTATAGTTTACTGTAACTGCTCTTAAGAAAAGTTAAATTAAATACAACCGCTTAAATGGAAAATGTCTCGTCCGACATAAGTAAACTAGACAAAAAAAATGTGGTTTTGCTTTCTACAATGTTTCACTCGTTGGTTTAAATGTTCTAGCAGTAATTCTTGATCTTCTTGCATTTTGAATTGATAGGAATGTAAATCCATATGTAAAATCGCACTAACACTCCTATCTGACATATATATGGAACTACGGAATGTCGCCTAACAGAATGTCGTACAGTGGGGATCACTAAATTAAAAAGGTGAGATAGTTTAATATACGATTCATTAATAATAATGTATTCGAAATATGGGTATATTCTACACATACATGGTTTACAAGAAAACAGTTTTATTTTAGAGACTAATATGAAATGTTGTCTATTGATTATCAATGAATTCTTCTAAATTTTACTAGTTTACCTATTCCAGATATTTTCTTGTCACTGTTTGGTGCACGCCGCTATTTTTTATTATGGTTGATGTTACAAGTTGGAGGCAAAGTCTAGTTAGTACTTTTTATGACCATTTAAGCACAGATATTCAATCTGTACAGGTTTCTTTCTAAAGTTTTACAGATATTTACTTTGGGTATTCTTCAATAACTTATTATTCACAATTTTCTTGTTAAAAAAAAGTCCCTTCAACAACACTTACAGAGGAGACGTAAACTTTACTATCGCTTATTATACGTATCGCTTTTCGTAAACATATTATTTATATAAATAGATATTTCAAAATTTCATTCTTAAAAGACGTTTAATATACTGTACTCACACATTTCGATAACATTGTATAAATATGCACTATTACGAAATTATATTTATCATCTTCAAAATTTTTCGTACGACGTAAGGATGGCACGACTGCCAGCATTTACCTTTATAATCTCACTCATATCAAGTATGTGTGTACTGTCTGGTCCATCATATAGGCAAACAAATGTGTTGCAATGGATATAAAAACAAAAACAAAAAAGGATCGTGTCGAAAGTCAGACATCTAGGCATCGTTTCTCCTGAGAATAATTAGTTATTTTCTCATATAACTCTATAATTTAATAAAGATCTTCGTTTATATCCTGTCATAAAGTGTATCAGCTGATACTACAAATAAGATTTGGAAGTTCCGGACACATACTTTGGAAGCCGAAGACCAGTCCATCTTAAAAGCGAGAAATCACGTGCGAGTGAGTACGATTTCAAAGATTAAAAAGGAATCTTCTTAAGTTTTTCAAAATTATTTGTATCAATTGCTCCCATTTTTGTTTCGCATATTAATTAGAATATTTAGTTATTTAGTTAGACAGGTATCCTGTAAAAAACATATTTTTTCTGTAAAAAAGCGGTATATATTTATTAATTTGTTAATATATTTATCTTTTCAACTATACGTTTGCGTATTTTAATTAGAAAACATCATCTTTTAATTTAAAAACAAATAGATCAAAATTTTAAATCAAGGAACCCATTTAAAAAAATCAAAGAGCCAGAAATTTTCCACCACAATATGTATCTTCTTGTAACTGCGTTGGAAATTAAAGGTATCTGATCTTCAGCAACATTAGGAAACTTTTCACGGATGAAATAATCAAACAAATGAACGTTCGAAGGACCGATGTTCAACAAATACTCACACAAATCATTGTAATCGATAGCTAGAAAATCTATTATAACCTGAGGTCAAATGTTACACAAAGTTTACTAACCCCTAAATTGGGATAGTTTATATAGGAAAAATTACAGTGTCAAGGAATTGCGTAATATAATTTACTTTAATGCAATGTAATGTAGTGTGGTGTAATATAGTGTAATACAGTGTAATGTAATATTGTGCTTGTTCTAATGCTTTCCATGTTTTTGAAATTTTGATTTGTTATTATGTTTTGTTTTTGGTATTTCTTTAAAATGAAATATTGTATAACGAAATTAAGAGATATTCTAAGTAAAGCTATAAAATTTTAAACAATGATTTTGCAAAACTGTGGTGATGGCATGTTACTGTGATTAGTTAAAAGATAATTTGCTCAGTGTCTTGTATGAGAAAAATGTGTTTTGCTTACTTAAATAATAAAGATACTTCAAAAACTAAGTTTAGATATAGTCAACTGTTCAAAGTTGTTCGTAAATGATACGAGAAGTCCAATAAATCGGTCTATACCACTAAACATAAAATAAAAAAGTTGATATCCATGATGATGTATGCCGCAATACTGCTAAGCTGAAACTATTTTCTACAAATGGATTATAGTTCGCTATAACTACACTGCAAGTTTCAAAATTAAATTTCCACAAGAAGTTTGACAAATTCTAATAAGACAGTTTTGTGGGACATCCTGTATAGTTAGTTATATACTAGTAGTGATAAATTACGAAACTATTTCAGATTATACGTGTAATTTTGGACTTGATTTAGACGATTCACAGGTATAGCAGTAAACTCCACTCACACAAATAAATTAATTATGCGGAACGTTTGGCGTACTGGTATCTTATTTCATTTACAAGCCAATGTTTTTTGGCCGTAGCAGTAAAAGGGTTAAGTAAAATTTTCCGACAACTAAACATGAACGTGTCTTTTGTGTCAAAAAACAACTTAAAGAATCTCTTAGGGAATCCCAAAGTTAAACCGGAGATGATAAAAAAGTCTGGAATATACCAAATCGCATGCAATGATTGTGAGAAAGTTTATATTGGACAAACAAAAAGGAGTATCGAAACGAGGTTCAAAGAACATATTAGACACTATCGTTTCGACAAACCTGAACTATCAAGCGTAGCAGAGCATATGGTAAAATCCGGACATAAGATTGATTTAAAAATCTGACACTACTTAAAAACGTGAACTCGTATAGAGAATTAGACGCGTACGAAACGGTATATATGAAAAAGAACGGAAACTTATTGAACAGAGAACCACCCCCAATTGCACACTCGAGTTTGATGGATTTATTACCATAGACCCTGTTAAATGATACGGTTCGCTTTCGGTCCATCCTTCCCCGTAAAAGGCATGAGGCCACCTAGTAGATTGTAAATAGTCATATGGTTAGAAATTTTAGAGCCTGCGTAGAAAATAATTTGCATGTGTGATACAGTTTTTACTTTCAGCCGGTAACACGGTTGACAATGGAGCCCACGTGCTCCCGAAACGCTGCGTTCCGCATAATTAATTTATTTGTGTGAGTGGAGTTTACTGCTATACCTGTGAATTGTACATCCACACAGTCCTTGCAATCGTCATTTGATTTAGACGCTAAACTTCGTTTCAAAGAACATATGTATATCTCGTTTATTAGGACTTGGATACTGTAATCTGAAAATTCTATATGGCAGCATAGAATGTTTAGATATAGATTTAGGCTATGTGAGGAAAATACTATGTGAGCGAGCCTCTTGTCTTATCCAGATTTAATTTTTACGTCAGTGTCTACTACAACTGCTTAGACAGAGCTAAAATTGAGCGACTGCAAAGTTTTTACTAGACGAGTGTAACATCTTCTTTAGAAGAGATGTTCATAATATTAATTCAAGATTTAGAGGTCTAATTACCCCTCCAGTTCATAGCGTAGAGGTGTTTAAAATGTCATTCTTTTATATTGTTGGCAATCCTATTGGAGCATCGCATCTTAAAGCCAACGCTATTTGCTCGTCACTTGCGTAAGCGCTATTACATTTATACATACATATTATCTTTCTTTTCTTTTGCATTTACTTTCTTTATTTATGTGTTATTTTTCATTACCATTTTAACTTCAATTTTAAATTTTCTCTCATTATGTATGTATTTACTGTAGGCCATCATTGTGTTAAGGAGAAAGAACACTCGCTTATTTCTAAGTTGCTGATCCTTAACCTAGGAGCGCATTTCTATTTATCTTTACCTTTATATTTGTTCTGTATTTTGTACTAAAAAAACGCAATTCCTTATTTTCATTTAGAGCAGTTAATTGATATTATAAGTTGGATAATTTCTTGAAAATACAAAAGTCAAGTTTACGTTCTCTTTTGTTTGTGAAATTGTTGTATTCATATTTTATCAAATAGGAAGCGCAAATAGCCTTCCTAAATAGTATAACCATTACTTCAATGCTATTTTGTTCCTCTATTACCCCTTAACTTGAAAACAACGGAATAGATATATTAATTACATGCTGTAAACTGAGGTCAAATACGTATAAATACTGCATCTACGGTAATGTTAGTTTGACACTAGATATTGTACTAAAATAATATCAATTTCTATTGGAGTAAAAACCTTTGACCAAATGATACATAAAGCTAACTAAGCATGGTAGAGAATGAAGTTGTACATAAAAGTATAACTACTAATTTTAAAATCTTACTAATTTTAGAAGGTACAAAGAGAAAGAATTTTCAACCATTAAAATTTAATCAGACCTAATATAATTAAAAATTCGAATGGAACATTACCTCCACTCCATTTCAAACTCGAGAGTTTTCAGAATTGAATATTTTACAGCGACTTTGGGATACAGCTCTACAACGCTATTAAGCGCATATGAAATGTTAAGATGTCTTAACATTTTCGTTTTATTATATCATCGTCCGCGATATTTCAAAATTTCTACTCGTATTAAGACGACCCCCGTTGCTCACCCTCCATCATATACCTTTTAAAGCCACCCGCTATGAATGAATTTGCTTATTAAAGCTCCGTAGTGCTTTTCGAAAGCGAGAATTCCTCTCCTTTGTTTCAAACGTCGTCGGCAGGTGGCATCCGCTCCCCTCTTACGAAACACCACTTGTCGTACGGTTAAATTGCGGCACAATTGAAGAATGGTTCGCGAGAGACCTTGATTTGCGATTCTCGCGATGCATTCGTTTTCGCCTTTTATCTAGAAAAGATTGATCGTGAAATCGAATCGGGAGAAGGACGAAATAATGGAGGAAAAAATTGAGGGTTATTAATTTTGATCGTTTAGATCTCTCCACTTCGCTTTGATAAATGACGGGCGTGCTTCTGACGGAATTTCGCGGTGAATTGGATAGAATGAAATATCGTATTTTTAATTTAGAGACCGCCTGTTTTAGTTACAACTTTTTTCTTCTTCTTTTACCGGCTCAAATGAGCTTACCGAGAGTTATTAATTTGCTGGAAGTAAGTCTTATTTTGCAAGAAATTTGAAGATGTTTCAAAAAAATTTTAAAATATATTATGATGAAGTTCAATTTAAAATAGTTACATTGCTTTTAAATTACAGAAAGTTTTCTGTAATACTTTTCAAGTACTGTATTTTTGATTTAAGTCAATTCTCCTTTGGAACCATTACCTTCAGATTAGGATTAACTCAATATGTACACTACCGTCCATATTAGTTCGGACACGCAAATTAATTTTTAAAAGACGAGAAAATATTCAAGCTCACTTTCCAAAACTTAAAATTTTCATTGCATTCTATTAATAGCGATTAACATTAAAATATAAAAGTAAAAAGAAGTAATTATAACGAAAAGTAAAGAAATGTTTCTTAAACATTCCGTTCTTGAAAAAAAATCCCTTTTGCGCGAAGAACAACTTTCACAATCCAAGGCATCCGCTCCACTAGTTTTTCAAGGACTCTATTTGACATATTACTCCATTCCTCTTGTAAAATGTTTCACAGGTGGCCTACGGAGCTAGGGCACACTTTACGGACCCTCCTGCCCAATTGATCCCATAACGGTTCTTAACACTAACGCACTCACAAGCAGCTTTATTGAGAAACTAAGGCATGTACCAATACAGAATACACTTTCGAGTGCCCTGCTTCCACCCGAAAGGGTATTGTAAATCTATTGCCTGCAATATTGTCCCAAAAATAATCCTATTTGTGGCGATGAGGATTATACTGAAAATTACTATATTGGTCATAAAATATAATAGGTTTTTAATCATTCTCTAATCGATATTCTTGGAAGTTTGCCTGTAAATGTCATTTATATATAAAAGCAATTATACTATGTTATAGTAGAGTTCACATTTTCTGGATGTTCGAACTAATATAGACGGTAGTGTACTTTGGTATACAATAATCATAAAAAGCTTTCGTCAGAAATCGAGAATGTATTCAACAAGTAGTTCATTAAAGGTCTCTCTGGAAGTAACAAGAATATCTTTTTGAAACTTTGGTGCGCGAAATTGCATAAAACACATTCTAAAAATATTTTCAACTTCAAGGATTAAACCGGAAATTTTTGATTTCGTGTGGAATATCTTGGGTATTATGAATCCCTTGAATAAACACTAAGCCCAAAAGCATACCATATCATAGATCTAGAGCTTATGACCTTTGAGAAAGTCATTTTTTTTCTGAAAAACATCATGTTCTTCAATATATCTATATCAAACGTGTTAGAGAAAGTGTCCCAAACATTCAATTGAATATCATTCTACTCTTACTCATAATTATGACCATCGACACGTCAAATTCTTCCGAATTTAACATGTTGTTTTAGAAAAGAAAAAGAATGCACTCCATTGTTGATTACTGTATTGCTTGTACACATGGTTTATATACTCTTTCTTTAGTATACGATAAATACATTATTATCATAAAATTTATTAAATAATAACTAAAATATAAAAGTATCGTTGTCACAAATATAAAACATCAAGGACCAACAATAATAATTAATACTAAGCTCTTCATATAATTTGACGCGATTAAAACAAATTTATGCAATTCTAAACACTTAGGAGGTTTCAGCGTTTATCACGACAATTATGAAAATTTTCCACCCGGATTTTAAAGCTACAATATCGCCGGGGAATAGATCTCCTTTGTGCGCACAAAAATTGCTTAATTTGCGACTCATCCGCGCAACTGGTTCGTTAACAAAAGGACTAGATCAACCCTTTTGGCTTAAATCTTTCCGTGTCGTCGACGACAGCATCTGGGGCTTGTGCTTTATCTACGCGCGTTGTCGTATCAGGATTAAATACAGCCCGAAAACAAATGAAGAATGTTAACCGTGGTGTTCGTATATGTTAGTAATGAATCGAAATAAATATACGTAGTTGTTTTGCTTGATAGAATATGTAAATGTGATATGTACTACATCTAAGTATATCTCATTTCTTTGTAGTGTAATGTCTGTAATTAATTTGCTTTAGGAATAAAACCACTACAGAAAATGTCAAATTCCTAAGTTATGCACCTGCAAGTACAAATATCATTGAAATAAGAGATTGAAATGGATAAAAATTGCATAAATATAAAAAACAACAAATAAATACATACCGCTAAAATTATATGCAACATCACACTTTTCATAATCCATTATCACTAGGTTCTGTACAATTTATAATGCGTCATCAGGCGCTAATGACATTCTGTAACTTACGCTCCGTCAATACAGAGCTGAAACACATCAAATAAACAATAACACCAACGCAGTAACCTTTTACAACAAATAATTTTCTTATTAACTATATATAAAAGTTAAGCCAAATGTACAAAAGTCTTACCAAAAGTATTCAAAGATCCTTTAACAAAATAAAACTAATTTTAGTACATGTGAAAAATAGGGGAAATAAATTAATACATACTGGCGTCCCACTACATCGTCTACCATCTTATACCCTTATCTCATCACGTATATTCATAATCCGTCCCATTCAAGGTAGATGCTTCTTTATTTCAATGAATATGTGCACTGTTACTACAACATCCTGCACATACAATAGAATTTCATAGCACCATTGGGAATACGGAGTATAGTGAAAAGACTCTACACTTCTTTATACCTATAAAATCTCCCTCTTAATTCCGGACTTTTTCCTTGTTTGAGCTAGCACCTCTGAAAAACATATTTCACAAGATGCTAGAGATATTTTCCATCAAAATCGAAGTCTAACGAATACAGAAAAAAAAAACAGCTATCTCGAACATAGCATTAATAAAGTCTTTCGTTGAAAATCTGCATTTCTCGCCGAGGGACGGAATAATTGAATTTTCTATTATTAAAGAAGTAACTTTCTTTTTCAGAAAACGTACTATTCTGCACGACCGTCGCAAAGGTCTGGGGAGCCTAAGGGCAACCAAGTTATACCGAGAAATAATAACGTTCTGTGATTGTAAATTTTATATTTCACGACATCGCGTCGTTGTTTTTTCTTTTTCTGAAAATGGAATAACAGGAAGCTTTAATAATAATATTGAGGATTAAAGTTTGTGTAGGTGCCCGAACAGATAAAGCTTAAATACGAGGATCAGTCAATATCTATCTTCATCCTACATTTTTCTACTTAAATAAACTTAGCAATGTGAAAAATTTTAATTTGGTGCTATTCCTCAAACCTTCTTCTACAATGCGCTGCAGTAGTATCAATAAGTGACACCACTGCAGGTAAGCAAAAAAGGTCGACAACGTCATGTGATTGAATTCTTGAATGCAGAAGGTAAAAAGTCCATTCGCATTCATGGAAGACTGAAAATGTGTACAGTGACGTAACATGCCAGCACTAGTAGTGGATAGGCCCGTCGATCCAACGAAGTTGAACTATACATCTGCCGCGCCACCACTGAAGAGATTGGGAAAATTGAATGAGTGGTCTTGCTTCATCCTCTATACAACCCTGACCTTGCACCATCAGATTTCCATCTCTTCGGGCTGCTAAAAGAAGGTCATTGTGGGAATTTCTTTGAAGATGAGATGGTTGTGGAACGTCCGTCTCTCAATAACTTAAGAAGCAGGGCTTTTTACCACACTGGGATACATACTCTCATTAAAAAATTGGCCAAAATTGTCGAAATGAACGGTGATTATATTGAAGAGTGACAAATTAACCACCAATATTCTGACATTCAACCTATGTAGTTGCATTTTAATTTCTTGACAATTAAAAGGAGAAAAAGTATGAGGTATTAGTTGAAATGGCGTCAACAAAGTGCTACAATAGCTGTCGTGGACGAAAGTGCTCATGATATAGTAGTTATGTAAGAGGTCGCAAAAAAATTGGTTTTATGAAAAAAAAGTTTCTTACTAATCCTATTAATAGCATTCTGGCGTGTGAAGTTAGCTCATTCCTTTCATTTTTGTTTTGTTAAGACCTATTTTCTATTTTTGTTACTGTATTCACTTGCAAGTCATAAAGTAATACTACTTACCTCATATACACTGCTGCAAAAAATGTTCAGTCATCCTCATAAAAATTATTACAAAGTATTCCCGTAAAACTTTATTCAGTACAGGTTTGTTTGAGTACGCATCTTCTTTATAAGATATATGCTATTCATAACAACTAAACATCCCAAATACATTTGAAAAATCTAAAATTAAATGAAATGGTTTGAAAAGTAAGTTTTGACTGACATTGGCAATGCTAATATCATGATGTATTTTTTGCATTTGTTAAATTTGTTTTAGGTTTACATTTTATTGTGCGGTGGCAATTGTTGGTACAAATACGTCAAAATGAAATATGTTCTCATAATTAACTAATTGTGAGTAAGTCTACGAAATTTTACCAGCACAACGCAACAAGTTCTTAATAAAAAGGAAACTCAATATCCAACAAAAACGCCGGTGAGTCTAGAAAGCTTCATTCATACTGGCAAGAAGTAAAAGTTTCACCTTAAATCATATTTTCTACGTGACTATGTGATAGTGGCAGGGAAACTTCCGTTTAAGTTACCTTCGAAAAAGCATCGATTCGATATATACACATTCAACGTAAGTTGTCTACAACTGTTCAAAAGGTTTGATACAAGATTACATTATTGATATAGAAGAGAAAGGATATTGAGCATAGCTGTCTTATGAATTAATTCGCACGTTGAACAAGATAAATTAAACGAGGTGAGGACCCGACAGAGTAATAAACTTATAGAAGTGCGATTTTCGAGAAGTTATGTAGTGAGATTGTAAGTTTTGGGAACACGATAAAATTGCCGGAAAACTTTGTGTGCAGACGTATATACCACCTGTGCGGGAAAAAAGCGAAAATATTATCGAATTCGAATTACACCATATAAAATTGTGGTTATGTTGTATTGACCAGACGACCGGTTCTAAATAAAATTCTGTTAGGAATGTACACTGAAATGTCTTAAACCATCGCGTTGATTTTTGCTAGTTAGCAAACGATTACAAATATGTATAAGGGCGACCTGAAATATTTCCGGAATCGGCAAGAGATGGCGTAGGAAGGTCTAAGTGAGTTCATTGGTCGGCAAGGGCAACCATTTTTATGGAAACTGTCAAAATTTCAGGCGTCTACTGTCAATAGTTCTTGTTTCAGAGTGTGTTTTGTGTAGGAAATCAGATAGTTTTGCAAAAATGGATAAAATCGAATTTCGTGTAGTGATAAAACACTTCTGGATGTCTGGAAAAACGGCCACGGAAATTCGAAATATTTTGCTAGATGTTCATGGCGGATTTACTCCATCATTTTCGACGATCAGCTTCTGAGTGACCGAGTTCAAACGTGGCCGCACAAGCACAAGTGACGAACCACGCAGTGGAAGCCCAAAAACCGCTACCAACGACGAAATGGTTGACAAGATTAGATAGCAGAGACCACGTGAAATTTTGGGCACGATAAAGCTTTCGGCTCGATGAGTGTCGCGTTTGCTCACACTGGAGCAAAAACGAAATCGGGTGACCGTTTCGAAAGAGTGCCTGGCCAAGATCCAATGCAATCCAACGGATTTCTTAATGCGTTTCGTAACCATAGATGAGACTTGGATCCGCCACTACATCTCGGAGACCAAGGAACAGTCGAGGCAGTGGACTTTTCGGGGCGAATTGGCTCCGAAGAAAATAAAGACGTTCCATCGGCCGAAAAGGTCATGGCGACCATTTTTGGGAATTTGCAAGGTGTGATCCTCGTCCTTTTTCACTACGGCAATGCACCGGCTCATTCATCCCGCATCGTCGTGTCCAACTTGCATGAGTTGCGCTACGAATTAGTCTCTCACCCTCTATATTAACCGGACCTAGCCCCCAGCGATTATTTTTTATTCCCAAACCTGAAAAAGTTATTGGAGGAAAAGGGATTTGCCTCAAATGAGGAAGTGATCGCCACTACAGATGACTATTTTTCAGACCTCGAAGTACCCTACTTTTCCGAAGACTTGAAGAGACTGGAGCACCTTTTCAAAAAGTGTATTGATCTTCAAGGAGACTACATCCAAAAATAAAAATAAAAAACCACGGCAATGGCGTGTTTTTCTTATAGATTCTGGAAACATTTCAGCTCACCCTCGTATTGTCAAAACAATTACGGGAATCGTGCGGAAAATCTAAAAATCGTTTCATTAAGTGAAGCAGGAAGTGGCAAGGTTCCAATAAGATGTTGCAAAAAGTACCTACCCGAGTACTTATGGAGAAACGATACTAAAAATGACCCTGACAAATTATGGGAGAGGTAGCATTATTCCAGTGATATGTGTTATGGAACTTCTAAATTAGACAATTTGTAAAATAGCACTTATCCGTATTAAGACAATAGCAATAAAATCTGGGTGTCTCGCGAGCTATCGATGAAATTATGTAGAAGACTTACACGATACAGACCCAACAACTGTGAACGTAGATGTATACAAAAAACACAGATTGTTTCACTTTAAAGAATGCAACTTTAGCGCCGCACTTGCTTGCGAAACACCATGTATACTCAAAAAGAATTGCATCTTATAAAAAAAATGAATCAATTTTTGTTTATATTTCTAATGATACAAAAATATTCAACTTCAACACTAAAAACATAAGCACAAACTGTATATTCCAAATTGTACACTACTATTCCTAATACACTTTTAAGGGCCACAGATTTTATGGTATTAACGAGTCACATCGAGATAATTGCGTCACATTCAATAAAACGTGGCGTGCGGTGTAATCCCCAGCTTCCATTCGATAGGGTATAATTCTTCGGACGGTGTCGTAACGTGTCTATAGGTGACGTTACGTCCCCCAAAATATCATTTCCTTTACCAATAATGCCGGTTAAATGCGGTTAAATCCGTCGAAGAGGCGAAATCCAAATCTCCATTCGAAAACCTTTATCCGTATCTGTGCGGTCTGCGTGACAAGGGATTTCGAAGGAGCTAACGCCATTACGAATTTACTGAAAAGTAAGGGATCCTTTTCGAGGGCATCATAAAGTGTAAATAATATGATATATTTTTGTGCGGAACGTATAATCCGATCTTGAACAGGATAGAGTCGGGATTAGGCCTTTTGACATCAGAACCAATTTCGTGGGGCTCATAAATTGAACCCTGCGTTTCAAGTTTCTAGCATATTTATGGAACTGATATAATAAGCATATAAAATCGTAAAGAAAATTGGAAACTCAAGCTTAAAGCTTTTAACGTCGGCATACATTTATGGCACTCCGTGCTATCCAGCTTCTAGAGGGTGTTCTAATTTGAGATTACTTTTTATGGTAAACATATGTTATTTGATAGATAACAAGTACGAGTAAAAACATTGTGGCTATTAAAAATGGAAAGGTATACGATTGTAACACCCCACCAAATACACTCCGTAAATAATATCAAATAATTCATTTTTGTTGCACATTATTTTATTTTATGACTGAAGGAACTTTTAGGTATATCCCAATATACTCCAGGAAATAATTGTTGCGATTACTTAAATAATATAGGGGCCAAAATGAAAACAGAAACTCATATTTGAAGTTTTTATTAAACAGATATGGTAAAAGAAATTATATTTTTGGAAAATAATTACAGGACAGTAGCTTACACTCCAATACTTATAACCGATCGCATTCGATTTGACATGGATTCTATCAATCCCCGTACATAATATTGGTCTAAACTCTCACATTCCTCACAGGGAGGATATCTTCTAACCATTGTACGAGGGGAGGTCCAGAAGTTCGTGGATGGAGGGGATGGAGTTGGGATAAGGCCGCTCGCTAGGTGTCTTTCTGATTGGCGACTCATCATTAGTATATAAGTGAAGTTGCAGCCCTATAGCGTCAGTCGTTTACGAATAGTTGCCTGCTAAACAAGTCAATCTGGAAGAAAACTGAAACTATGGAGGACATTGAACACCGTGCTGTGATAAAGTTCCTTACAAAGCAAGGAAAGAAAGCTCAAACCATATTGAATGAAATGGAAACCGTTTATGGGGAACAGTGCCCTAGTAAATCAATGCTTTATAAGTGGCATGGTCTTTTTAAACTTGGTCGCAAGTCGATTGAAGACGACCCCCACTCAGGACGACCAGTTGAGGACACCACGTCAGACATCGTCGAAAAAGTGCAAAAATGTCTACTGCATGATGCCCGTTTGAAGAAAAAACAATTATCTACATTAGTTGATCAGATACCACCATTTTGAGTATCCTACATGACCACCTGGGTATGACAAAAGTCAGTGCAAGATGGGTACCGAGAATGCTCATGCCGCTGCAGAAACAGCAGCGCGTCTGTGCGTCCAAACAATTTTTGGAGCTGTGTTGAGACAAACCTGCACAGATTTTGGAGCTGATTGTTACCCGAGATGAAACATGGGTTCATTACTTTGAGCCTGAGTCCAAACAGGAGTCCATGCAATGACATAAAAAGGGGACACCACCGCCAAAGAAATTCAAAGTGTCAGAATCGGCTGGAAAGTTGATGGCTACTGTTTTTGGGATTGTGGGGATATTATTGATTAATTACAAAGAAAAAGGTAGGAGCATAACCGGAGAATATTACGCAGCGATATTAGAAAAATTAAAGGAGGCCATCAAGGAAAAACGTCGAGGAAAATTGACCAAGGATGTGTTGCTCTTGCAAGACAATGTGCCGGTTCACAAGAGCAAAGTTGCAATGGCTGCTCTGCGCAAGCATGGCTTTCAATCAATAATTCATCCGCCCTACAGTCCAGACCTGGCACCTAGTGATTTTTATTTGTTCCCCAATTTAAAAAAAGACTTACGTGGAAGTCTTCCGACGACAATGAGGTAAAGGAGGCAATTTTGGCCCATTTTGAAGCGAAAGATATTATAATATAATATTGTTATGATGGTTTAGAAAAATTAATTCATAGATCTAATAAACGTATTGCGCTTAAGGGTGATTATATTGAAAAGGAAAAATAGATTTATTGTTTTATTTTATTTAAAACCCTTTCATTCCATGAACTTCTGGACCTCCCCTCGTATGAAACAGCCGTGAAACCTGTACTCATATCTGCAGCGGAAATTAGATACAATAAAAGCGAAAAACGTGGTGAGGGCTGTGGAAGTGAAGACACTGGCCAGGTAAGAAGTAATGCGATAAAAGAAGATTTCGAAATTCAATACATAGTACGGTTTAGGAGGGCGAGACGACGATTTTGGAGGAATCACGTTGACGGAATGATCGATAGGTCGATAGGCGAAATGGGCAAAGGATGAAAAGCCGAATTCTAGAAGACCGACCACCTAGGAGATGGTGCGAGAGCGGTAATAAAGTTTATTATTATTATTAAATGTTTCAACATCTCCATGAATTATTACTGATGCAACAGCATTGTGGATAAAATATGAAATTCTTCTTATACGTTACCAACGCTATTGCTTTTTTCCAGATATTATTTTTGTTAATCTTTATGCTCAAGCTTAGACCAACTATAGCCACTATGCACAATACCGACATTAAAAGGCACGTCGCGAAGAAAGCAGCCGAGACGTAAGTAAAATATATGAAAAAATATGAACTAAATCCAGCGGATCTTGCCGTCAACCAGCGCCATCCTTCTGTTGGGTGTTGGGAGCGTGAAACTCTAGAAACTAGCGGCGAGTAATCTATATAAATCTACTTGCTTCGTACACAAGCTGGCGCAAAACCTCTGGAAATAAAAACGCGAGAGATGCGGCGAGAATATATCGCAGGTCCAAGTCGAAGATATATTGCACATAATCTAAGAGGTGTAATGTATTAAGGAAAAAACAGACTCCATAATTCAAGTCATCTCGTCGAGTTATCTTGGGAGTCTCCGTGTTTATCTTTGAGGAGGGAAGGCGGACGGGAAATGAAGAGGGGAGTACGCCGCCACCGCTTCTACGCTTGAAGATGGCGGAAGGAAAGCTTTTTACCCGCTCGCGTGATGCTCTCTCGACTTTGCTATGATGGCGTTTAAAAGGTGCTCGCAATAGATGCTTAAGATGCTCCTATATTTTAGAAAATTGATTCGATATTGACGCATTTATCATGGAAATAGGACAATGCCGAAGAATTTCGCGAAATTTTCGAGCGATAGCGATGCTTTTGGGCGACTGCCGGGGATTGAACGTTAAAATTTCAAAATAAATATGGCCGTGTGCTTCCTTCACAGAATTCCAAAGATCATGCAAGCTTTTAGAAGAGGCTATTCACCAAAGACAGGTGATTAAACTGGTACGGGTGTTGTTTTCGTCCAAGACACCCTTTCATTCTTTCCAGATCCATCGAAATCTAAATTTTCGAGTTGCAGAAGTATAATTTTCTAGGAAAACTATATCTACAAAAAAAGAAACGACGCCCACCAATATGTGAAATTTCATCGCCGTAAAAGTCATTAAGCTTATCTTCAAACGATATCTATGGTAACGTTTACGATATCCAAGACTTCGATCGCTACCACAAGGATGCATTATTATACTTCGGACCCGAATAACAAGTTCGCGCTCTCCTCCGAAACCGATCCCTATCGTATTTCAAACTTACGCTACGTCTAATTAAAACTTACGACCCTTAATGGACGCGCTCACGGCCGCCCCCCGAATCAGTTTCAAGTACACCCAATAACGCACGCACTTTACAGACATCAAACAGCAGAAGCCGTCGATCACCGCTTCTGCGTGTACGGAGTTTAATGAAAAGGGCATTTTGGCGGCGGAGCCGTGACGCAAGCGTTCCGATGTCTGTCAGGACGCGCGATCTCGCCGACGAAAACTTTCAGTAGCGCCGCGTCTTTCCGTTGCGAAAGTCAGGACCTCGAGACCGCCACCTGTCAGACGTTCGTCGAAATAAACACGCACGAAACATCGCTGTAGCTTCTCCTGGTACGTTTCGATCTTGTTGTTTACTTCATTTTTTAATTTCATCGTTATGAAAAATAGAGATATAACATTGTAATTTTTTCATGAGCTATTTTAAAGCCGGTACGATTATTTTTTTTTATAAAAATTTGATAGTAATATTTATAAATTCTCTAATTTAGGATACAAATATTTTTATGTATCGGAAAAGATTTTAAAATTTGAAGATCATCCTTTAAAATAAAAGAAAGATGTGTACAAGTTTAGTAGATAGATAATTTATTTAGCTAAGAAGCTATACAATAAAATAGAATCAAACGAATTCAATATACAATAAATTATAACCCTCAACAACATGCATATACTTCTTAAAGGTACTAATATTATTATTGTTAGTTGCAATTTCATATGGTAAAGTATTATATAACATAAGACCATTTGCAAACATGTTTTTGGAAGTCTGGGTTTTATGAAAGGGAGTAATATAAAAACCGCTGTAGTTTCTAGTGTTGTATGCACGAGCATCATGAACCGTTTTCAATCTTTCATTGAGGTAACTTGAAAGTAGATTATTTTTCATTTGATGTATAAACAGTTTTTAATAAAATTCTCTGACGGCCATTCATTAAATTAAGTGTAATTAATATATCTTTAACTGGGCTATGTCTATTACATTTTAAAATTATTCTCGTTGCCCTATTTTGAATTTTCTGAATTTGCTGAATATCATTCTTGTTTGGATGAAAAAGTACTGTGAAACAAAATTTTGTATGTGGTGCAACTATAGATTTGTAAATGCGCAATATTACATACAGTGATAAACGCTAGTTTTACAAATAAACCCTACCTCTTTCGACATTTTGTTCATAATAATTTTTGCATATTCTTTGAATAGCGAATGTTTGTCTAAAGTGCTTCTCAAGTATTTAGTGTTATCTACCTTTTCTAAATCACTATCAATTTTTAACCTAACACTATTATATCTACATTGTTCAACTTATAATCATATATTTTGATTTAGTAACATTAATACTTGGTTTATTTTCACACAGCCATCGATATAATATAGACAGTTGGTTATTGATAGTCATTCTCATATCACCAACACTTATATACACCATAGTATCATCTGTAAACATACATATGTTACCGCCTTTCATTGTCGGCAAAAAATTATACATTAACATCAAATTAAACAATAAGAGACCCAACAATGTCCCTTGTGGAATACCATTATTTGTATTTAAACTATCAGATATCCTATTATTGTATTTCACTTATTGAGTTCTATTATTTAAATATGACTCAAACCAATTGTTAACCTTATCACAAATACCATTCAAATATGTAACATTCTTAATTTCTTTATTAATAGTTTCCTATTAATAGTTTCAAAACCGCTGCGGAAGTCCAAAAACACAGTTATCACAACATTTTCCTTATCCATTTCTTGCAACCACTTGTGACATACATACATGTATCCACTATAGCAGTTTCACATGCATGATCTTTTCTAAATCCTGATTAATTATGATGAATCACATTATTTCGGTTGGTGGCTGAAATATCTCTAAATTCTGTGTACTAGTGTATTATTCTATACAGAGGTTTCTTTTTTGCTGCGAATCAAAAATAAACAGCTGCTTATCTGTCACGAAAAGTTCATCATTATACCAAGTATAGCGCATGTTATAACACAAGATAGCTGCCTTGGTCAGACCAAAGTAAAACCATTGATTTGTCACGATAATTTTGAAATTTTCTTTGCTTTGGCTAAATTTAATAATAATAGTAAATAATATGCACATTTATTAATGCTATATCTGGTTATATAAAGTTACTACAACAAATAAACTAAAATTTTTAAACCAAGAATTAGTTTGCTATTCAAGTCGATCAAAAAGAAGATGCCTATAAATACTGTATACCTTATATACATGAATGCTCCTATAACAGCGAATATTTGAGTCTTTAAGTAATTTACACTAGAGTCGATACTTCAAATACCTCACTTTTCAACTAAATTAAAGCTTATAATCTATATATAATGGCAAACAATATCGAAAATCCTAAATGTGGAAACTAAATACTCACACATGTAATTCTCGTAAAAATATCTAGCTACTTTTAAAGGCTTTTATATTGACAACTGGAAAATTCAGATTTCGATGAAGCTCTATGGATTGAAAGAGATCTTTGCTATAAGAAGAACGCATTTTTTTAGTGCTTCAATTGTTCGATTTCAGGGCACAACCCCCTCCAAAAATTTGCATTTTAGTTTTGGCATTTTAATTTTGGTAATTATGTCTGAAACTATGACAGACATAAATTCTCTTAAAATATAATTTGCAATACATTACTTGCTCTCAAGGTTATATATTTTCGGCCGGATGCCGTATAACTCCTCCTCGCCCCACAACATAGTTGCCATTATCCAAGAATCTTCAAAATATTAATGTTCGGCATAAAAAATGTTGCATCTGTATCACGTCGGAAAACTGTTACGTACCAATAAATATTTTATATCGTAACACGCCTACTTTGTATTTTAAATCATTTACAAGGGAACCCCAGAAAGACGAAAATTCAGATTTCAGTGAAACCCAGAGATAGATGAAGAGTAAAATTACATTTTGTTATTTTTCACCTTAATAAGTGATTTTAAATGTTAAATACACTTTCGATGTAAAATTTACTATATAATATTTACGGTACACTGCAAAAAAATACTTAGGAAAATTTATTAGACAAAATGGTAAAATTTCTTTGATATTGGTGGATAAAAATATTTCTGGTTATTTTTATTTTGATAAGTGAAGTATAGTTGTTAAATATGCATTCATATTGAAAATTACCTCAAAATTTTACTGTGTATATTTACCTCATAATATCGACTTTAGAGTCTTGTGTAAGTTTACCTCAAATATATGTGACAAAATGTGACAGATGTAGCATTGCATTTTTGAACTTTTCAGCACAAATAACTTGATATGATTTTATTTTTACTACAAAAGTGTAGTACTATTCCCCACTAAAGATTTTTCAAGGGTAATTCATTTGAACTGTAAAGAGGCTGCTGGTTTATTTTGGCCTGATTTTAAACTAAAAAGGAATTTTATACCAGTGAACAGCTACCACATCAGAATTTCAGTGCAAGGTATCTCTAAACAATTCTGTTAGTAAAAACTCTCTGAAGATGTTTTCCATTATGCATTTTACTAATATAAGCAATTACGCAGAACACATTTAATTTATTACTTTCTTAAGGAAAACAAGCTTAACAAAATAAAATAACTACGTTTTATTTCAAGCCATATTTTCCAGAACGTTAACACACAGGAAAATAAACTGAAGGCATAACGCTTAGGTAATTGCATTTTTCACGAGTACTAAAATATCGTAAACCTTGTTTCATTTCTGTTTTATGGTGGCGAATACCTTCTTGGACGTTGTTGCGGTCTAAAGCAACAAATAACTGAAAGAATTTCTTTCCCTCCCTCGATATATTCCATGGATTTTTTGAAACCTATTTTCCACTTTTTGTTCACGTAGAATCTATAAACTCGGTTAAAATAACTAATTAGCATAATCCCTTTTTTTCAGGTTAAAATAATTAAAACATAAAAAAAGATTGAATGGTTTGATACCACAGAAGTACCTTTTTTAAATGGAGCAGGCTATATCTTCTTTTAGTTGTGATATTAGGCTTCAGGACAATTTAATTATGAAAACGGAACATCTTGGCACAGAGTATTCTTATTCTTGCAATTAGCTGCATGTTAATATTATATTTTCACCTAAAACGAAGTAAAACGTTTAGGTATTGTTAATCTATGAAAACCAACAACTTTTTTTTGAAATGTTATTAGAAGCTACAACATATTATATTGGTGATTTATCAACTAGTAATTTGTTGGGTGGATTTAATTGATAATGGTCACTTGGGATCTCTGCAGTTCTAGCTGGAGCAGTGATGCCAATTTTAAAGGTAAAATCGTATTGTCTAGACATTTGATTGCTGCGCAGAGTCTTCGCCGTAAAGCTGCAGAAACAAGGGCTTTCGGAGATGCGTGCAACTCGGTTACTATCAATTTCCAAAATAATTATTGTAATTGCTTACTATTTTAGTTTGATAGTGTTGTTGATGCAGACTCTACATCAACAAAGCCTGCATAAACAACGCAATCAAACTAAAATAGTAAGCAATTACAATAATTAGCTTTAATATTAATAGTAACCGAGGCGCACGCATCTATGAAAGCACCCATTTCTGTAGCCATACTTCGACGTTGATGGGTGAAAGCCGCCGCTCCTTCCGCCATTGCTACTACTGTTTAAATGGCGCCTATGGTATGCTGACTCTCTGTAAACTCAAACTGATTCTCGGCGAGGTCTCTTGTACGCTGTAGTGCTTTTCTCAGTCAACTGACTCGTATAGCTTACCTTCCGCGCCCAAAAGATAGATCGGTCTATATGACCTGGAATTTTTATCGTGTTTTGGACCTTTACTCAATAGAACCAACTTCCTTCTTTTCCATGCATTAGGGAAAACTCCACATCACTGCCAGTTAGTGATATCTATACACCGAGAGAGTGTATAGTCTGGTTTCTCCTCGGCAACCAGCTTAACTATCTCTAGACGTACATTACCTGGCCCAGGCACTTTATCATTTTTAATTTCTCTCTGCACCACTTGCAGCTCCATTGTAATATATTTCCAACTAAAACTGTTTGCTATGCTATCAGACGCAGTGAAATTGAATATGGTTCTATGGGAGAATTTCCCTATTGGAGAAAGAAAAGACAGAAGTGGTTTTTCAAATATTTGTCCTTTATCACTAGAATATGCTCTGAAAGAAATATAGATTATATTAGTTTGACAAATCGTTTTTCGACCGCGATGAGAGATAAAGTCCTGAAATTGCTGCAAAAAAATAATATAAATTCTGTTTTTTGCTTTCTACAGTCAATTTTAGTATGCCAACCTGCAGTATTATATATTAAAAGTAATCAAAAAATATTAAGCACTAGCACAAACGTTATTAAGTATACAATGTGTATAATCTCAAAAGAGAAAACGTTGATGCTTTATTGTAACCGGAACCTATTACAACTTTTTTACAAACATTTTCCCCATTATCTTTTTGTTTTGGGGTTCTTTATATTTATTGAGTAGAATTTATTTGTATTTTTATCAGTATTTTACTTCTTTTCTTGAGTTGCAGGACATTCATTTTGTAAGTAGTTGTTAGCAAGTTGTCATGTAACACATGGGCTGAAAAGTCCCGGGCCTAACAAAGAAAACTCGTTTTTTTTTGTTCAAAATTAGCTTTATTCATCAACGTAATCTCCATCAAGAGCAACGCAATCATTCCAGCGCCGCTCTAACATTTCAATACCACTTTTGTAGAACCATTTATCTTTTGCCTCAAAATAGGCCTCAGTTTCAGCGATAACCTCTTCATTCGTGCGAAATTTCTTACCGGCGAGCATTTTTTGAGGTCTGCGAATAGCCAGTAGACGCTGGGAGCCAAATCTGGCGAATACGGTGGATGTGGGAGCAATTCGAAGTTCAATTCATGTAGTTTTGCCATTGTTTTGATTGACTTGTGACACGGTGCGTTGTCATGATGAAACAACATTTTTTTCTTTGCCATATGCGGTCGTTTCTTTGTAATTTCGTCCTTCAAACGCTCCAATAACGCTATATAATATTCACTGTTGATGGTATTTCCTTTCTCAAGATAGCCGATGAGTATTACACCACGCACATCCCAAAATACCGAGGCCATAACCTTTCCAGCCGATTGTTGTGCTTTCGGGCGCTTTGGACGAGGTTCACCAGTTGCTGTCCACTCAGATGACGATCGTTTTGATTCCGGAGTGAAGTGATGGATCCATGTTTCATCCATTGTCACATATCGACGCAAAAATTCCGGTTTGTTACGTTTAAACATGGCCAAACACTGCTCAGAATCATCAACACGTTCTTGTTTTTGGTCAACAGTGAGCAAACGCGGCACCCACTTTGAACAGAGCTTTCTCATAGTCAAATGCTCATGCAATATAAAGCCAATACAATCTTTTGATATCTTCACGATGTCAGCTAGCTCACGCAACTTCACTTTTCGATCATTCAAAACGATTTTGTGGATTTTTTTGATGCTTTCTGGTGTTACCGCCTCATGTGGACGTCCACTGCGTTCTGCATCATCGGTGTCTCTACGACCACGTTTGAACTCAGCAAACCAACGTTTTATTGTTGTTTCTGTTGGAGCGGAGTCCCCATAACACTTTTCAAGCCATTGCTTCGCTTGTACAGTATTTTTTCCCATCAAGAAGCTGTGTAAAATTAAAACACGAAATTGTTTTTGATCCATTGTTTTGAAAATAACAAAAGTAGCGTGACTCTTAGCACAATAACTCACAAACTAATGAATAGAATATCATGAAATTTTAACAGCTGTCTTTTGAAGATTAGTACTAACTGAGAGAAAGGTGACTGCAATAAAACTAGCGTCATCTATGTGTTAGGCCCGGGACTTTTCAGCCCATGTGTTAATTGGCTGTCTCTGTTTGACGAACAATTTAAATAAACATATTTGCTTCCACAAACACATTGGCAAAATGCCCAGAAAACAATACACAGAAAAATAATGTTGCTAATACAACCACTCATGGTATTGGTGGAATCATTCACGGGAAAGACACTGTGAGGAGAGAAAATGCTAACCCACGCACAAGTTTCTGCTTACCAGACGAAATCAGCGCGTTTTCTATACAACAGCCAAGTTCGCATTTCTTAGCGCCATCTAGTACACCAAAATTACACACCTAGTCGTCGTTCGTCGTATTAAATCAACCAAAAATATTTACTTGCAACTAATCCACCACGCAACTACAGCGGAAAATCTCTCTGTTGTGGTTAACCTCCAAGATGTCCATTTCTAAAGAGAGAATTTTGACAACTACGCCATTAATCGTTTAATCTTGACGCACTGCAACGGTTGTTTAAAATATAAAGGGAATTAGTGTGCGGAGTGCGTAATAAAACCGAACAAATAACGGTTTATTAAACGTGGTGCCGCAATAAATACGCATTCTCGTGAATTTATGCTCATCTATATTATTAGTATTCGGTGCAATTCATCATATCGATATTTTAATAAACATCGAATTAATACCACGTGTCAAATATGTTTTCCTCCATAGGCATTGAAATGCATAATTTCCATTTCAAATCGGTCAGTCTATTATATTATTTTGTAATAAATTCGTTCGGGGTATGTTCGTAAAACGATATTTCACGTTATCGTTAGTAAATTTAGGGAATCGAAATGTTTACCAATTTTGTCTTTCAGTTCCGAGGCACCTATTCTAGCAGTTTCAATCTCTATTGAATTACTTAGAAACTAAAAAATATAATAAAATTGCGTATTAGAATATTGGAAAAGCACTTATAATATGTCCAATGGCTTCTTAAAGTTATAATTTAAAATATTCTTCGAAAATGTTTTTGATTAATACGTGCTATGTATGGTACATATGTTTGGTGACTCAAACGCAGTTAGGTTGGTGGTAGGAGGTGGGCGCCACAAATTCTCGGCCTGATATAGAAAAAAGGAACTTGTATATATTTATTATAATGATTAATTAATATTTAGATACCTTTGTAAAAATATTCTGAAGTTTTCCTTCAAAATCTTCTATAACAGCTCCCTGCAACTCACTGTCGTCCTTAAAACGACGTCCCCTAAGATCTTTTTTAAAATTAGAAAATGAATAAAAAATCACAAGGAGCCATATCCAGACTATACGGAGAATGTTCCAATTCTTCAAAGCCATATTCGCGGATGGCAGCTTGTGAAACGGCGGCAGTATGGACGGGAGCATTGTCGTGCAATAATCGAACAACTTTTGTCAATCTTCCACGAGGTTTTGCACGAATACTGTCCCTTGATTTACGCAATAAAGACGCATAATATGTGCCGTTCACAGTTGTATTGCGTTCTTTCAAGTCAATTAGCAAAATGCCCTTACTATCTTAGAATATTGTGGCCATCACCTTTTGCTTGAACGAGTTTCGCCTTTCTGGGACGAGATTCATCTGGTCGACGCCATTCCATGGACTCCCTCTTCGATAGAGTATCGTAAAACGGAACCGTTGTTCATTTCCTGTGATAATGGACATCAAAATCGGTGTTGGGTCGTTTCCACACAAGGTGAAAAACGACTACGCACATTCGACTTGACGTTCACGTTGGAAAGCAGAAATAAGTCGCGGTATCCATCTTCCACTAATTTTATGCACCAATTCTTTCACTTTAAAAGGGCAATATTCTAGTACTAAATCTCCAATAATTGAAATTTGTTGAAGCGTTATCGCTTCAATTAGTCGACGCGACCGTTTAACATCTTCCAGGAATTCTTGCCCCAAACGGAAACAATTCGCCCACTTTTTTACAGTGTAATACGAAGAATATGAATTACCGTAAACGCCGTCTAAACAATGTTTTATGGGATTAGGCGTACGCTCTTCTTTTATTAAAAATTTGATGATCGCGCGATACTCAATTTTCATTACTTCAGACATGCGCTAGTCAGGTTGGTTGGCTGGTTACTAAAAACTGCTATGCTTCGAACCGTCGTATTTACAGCGTAGACCTCGAGTACGTGAATGCACGCTGTGACGGGGTTTGAACACGCTTGAACCTGTATAGGCCTGTCAGACCGAAAGTCTATCGTGCCTACTTCGTAGATAGGTTGATCATTTTGCTAGCGCATAGTAGCGCCCTGGTAATGGTGCGGTAGGCGCACTATGGTCTCGAATGAACATTTTTTTTGTCAAGGCTAAATTTAAAAAAGATGTGATTTTGAACTGATTGTCATAAAATTTGGCATCATTAATGGCAAGTAGTTGAAGATTAATATGAACTCTTAAGTTGTATGAAAATATTAATGGTTTATTAAGAAAAATATACCTTGCTTATATTAAGCCTTAAGAAAGATGAAAGCATACTTATAATAATGTTATGTACACAATGTTTCAAAAAAAATTGCCATCTAGTTGTTAACGAATCTCTTATATAAATACGATATTCCGCCTTCTTGAAATACGGATGTAGATTAATTAGTATAAAGGTGATTCTACATGCCGTTTACGATCCAGATTTTTGTCTACTATTAGATTCACATTGAAGTATCACAATTTACGGTTTTTTTTTAATTAGGATACCGATATTTATATATATACATATAATTTATTTTCGGTCATTACAACGCGGTTAGTTAAAATAAACGCGCTAGAAGTAGCTTAACAAACGAATTCATCTTTAATAGTAATAATTAACGATGCCTTCGCATCGGCCCAACAGCTTTAATCAATTATAGGGGGCATCGGTTGGCCATGAGTTATTATTACGCTTGCGACTGTAATGCGTCTTAAGATATTCGTTGTCAGCATTCGCCATGGAGTGAAAACTACAGAAAAACCTCAACCTGAGAAACAGCCCCGGGGATCGAACCCGAGACCCAGAAATTAATAATCAAGCGTGCAAGGCACTCAACTACCAGCCCCGGTTATTAATAAGCGGAGCATAATTCACTTTTCTTCATTTTTCTTGGTTCGAAAGAATTATAAACAATTTTTGGATGGGAATTTAGGTTCCCTATGTGGTGCATCTTCTTCTTCTTATAGTGCATATCCGATCCGGATATTGATGGTCATTCTGGCTATCACGACATTGTTCGCTGCTGCACGGAATAGTCCTGTTGTTGTTACTGAAAACCACGTCGCGAGATTCTTGAGCCATGGGTTAGTTCGTTGGCCTGGACCACGTTTCCCAGAAATTTCCCCTTGTAGTATGTTCTATAGTAAACCGTATCTTCTTTCGTTCCTCATTATATGACCGACATACTCAAGCTTGCGAGCTTTTATCGTAGTTACTAATTTCTTCCTCGATTCTACGACAGAGTTCTTCATTAGAAACGTGTTCTGTCCATAAAATTCTTAAGATTCTACGATAAATGTAGTGCATGAGCACATTTAAACACTGTGCTCGCATTTATTATGGTTTGCAGTTGAGATTAAGTTTGGAGAAATTTGCAGCGGGTTAGCTCTAACTATATATACGGAACATGGAGTTCTTGAGACCCAAGGTGTCGCAGTGCTTCTACGTATCGAATGCGTTTTTTAATCATTGAAATCGTTTCAGTTTTAAAATAGTTTTAGATTTTGGTTTGCATTTAGACTTGTTTCGCGGCAATAACCAACACTGGTAATCTAATATTTCATAAAGACTCACAGACATTATGTGTCTTCTGGAAATAGTTGATGCTGAATACTTAAAGAAAAACTATATTCCACCAACTTAGTTTCACTTAGAACTACTCTGCTCCATGGTTACGAATCGCGCCTCCTTCTCTCTTATATTTAATTTCCTGCAATATCTTCTAAGACAGTACTAAATTTCAAAAGGTAATGCCTACATAGTAATAAATAAGCAACGTTAATACATTCGCATAGTTGGTAATTGCACATAGCTCGGGCAATTTAATATACCTCCGTGAATACGCTGAAGTTCGAGCTAATAGCTCCACATTAGTGTTCTATTGTCTGCAGCAACTTAACCTTACCGATTGCGAGAGCGCCAAATTCTTAATAGCGAAGTTTAAGTTCAATAACCGGTTTAATTTCTAAGGGATCAGGTACAATTGTTTAGCGGATCATGTTCGTATTTGGCTCATGATGCTTTTCTCATTTATTTTTGATCTACCTTACTAACACAACAACGAAAACCATTTGTAATTTATGAGTTTAAAGTGCATGGAAAACAGAATAGCGCTGCAGTATAGAACTATATACTGGGTATCGTCTCAGATATCTTTTTCAATTCGTTTTGTTCACTGCGTGATGGAGAATGGGGATATGCCAATCGCTAGCTCCGTCCTTGGGAATTTAGTCGCTGTGGACGAAACAGGGATATTTAAAAATTAAAGTGGCAATTAAATGACGACTGCAAGGACTGTGTGGATGTACAATTCACAGGTATAGCAGTAAACTCCACTGACACAAATTAATTAATTATGCGGAACGCAGCGTTTCGAGAGCACGTGGGCTACCATTGTCGGTAATACGGTTGACAATGGGAGCCCACGTGCTCTCGAAACGCTGCGTTCCGCATAATTAATTAATTTGTGTGAGTGGGGTTTACTGCTATACCTGTGGAAAGTGACAATTATTCATGGCAAATAGTACTCATACTGTTAAAATATTGAAGAGTGAAGACAAACGATTAGTTTTAATTTCTATTATACTTAAATTATTTTTAGTAATATATTCTTTTAGTGTCGCTTAAGTAAAATGTGGAGTTAAAGGTAACTTTTTCTTTACGATCAAACTTCGAGTCTAAAAAATGTAGTCATTTTAAAATATAAATTTGTGGAACGATCAAATAATAACGTATTACTTTTTATAAATAAATTATCTGAACATTTCTCAACATTTTGGTCGTAATAGAAGGCCGAAAATTGTGTTAAATTGCCCAAATAATTTCGAAATGTGGGGCACTTTTGTATGGTAGTAATTAAAACTGGATACTGTTCAACATGAACTGCGTGATTGCATTATTTTTTCATTCTATTTCAATTGATAAAAATCTGTAAGTAGAACTCAGAATTGTTGGCTTTTCGTTCCAATTTTATGTGTATTTTATTATAAGCAGTAGTTGATATTTTAACTTCTCACTCGAAAACTTAGTGAGTAGAATTAAACAATCTTATTTTTCCAAAAATATAAATATCAAAATTAAGGGACATACGCCGTCACATTGTTTATTCTTTAATTAACACAACAAGAATAAATCAAAAATTTTTAGCATTTATAGTAATATTTAGGAATGTCTAATGCAGTGTATGTAGGTATACTCAAATGCAATGAATTATTTTGCAAAAGCCAAAAGCAAATCCAAAATAAATATAACTATAACCTAAATTATTTACTATTGCTGTTTGTCAATAATTATAAGCGAATTTGCAACGCCGAGCAAGCAAATGTTATAATTTCGCCATGAATTTTTGATAACACGCAACAGAACTTATGAAATATCTACTATATACGCTATACTTTACATATTCTAAAGCTATAAGCTATTGGGTATCCATAGTAATAATAATCATTTATTTCAATAACAAACACACACATATATAAAACAATTTGAATGCACATGCCTGAAATAAGTCAAAGAAAAGTCAAACAATAACTACAATAAACGAAACTTAATATTATGCAAACCAAATGTCATTTAGATTATAAGCAGAAATACTTAATAAATGTTGCTTAAGCAATCTTTTACATAAATTAAAATTTGGGGCATTCTTCACGATAGCAGGAAGATGATTATAAAGTTTGCAGGCCATAAAGTACGGACTTTTTTCAAAAATTGCTCTCCTGTGAGGAGGAGGTAGAAGATAATTATTTACAGGGTCGCATAGTGATGTGAGTAATTGTAAATTGAAAACTCCTCTTTGTGTTTAAAAACACAGCACAACGTTCCGTAGATATATAAATCATAAAAAGTAAACAATGCGTTTTCCTTTAAAAGTACTTCTACACGAGTCAATGTAGTTCATATTAAAAATAATTCTAATTGCTCGCTTTTGCATAAGAAAAACTCTGCTTGAATCAGGACGCATTTCCCATTGTATAATACCATAACGCATATACGTTACGAAGTTTGAAAGATAAAATATTTTAAGCGCCTCAAGTTACAAGTACGCCTGAGCTGTTTGTATGATTTCGATATGATATGATTTTAAGCTTTGGGAATATATACTATGCGCAAGTTCCTACTTACTAAATCATATCCTATTTACTAAATCAGAGTAACAAGTACAGAGTTATAGTCGTAACGGTTGCCGGGTTCCGCCGTGTCACTAGGTTTTTTGTCCCTAACATTTCGCGAACAACTGTGGCTCGCATTTTCCAAGGTATTAGATGAAGAGGAAATTTAGTATCTCTTCGACCCTCGTTCAAAAGCCAGTACCTTTGAAAGTGCGAAACGTCAGCGACAAAACACCTATTGACACGGCGGAACCCGACAACCGTCACCACTATGACAAACGGCCGTGAAAGTCTGAGACACTATTTAAGTACAGAATTTCACTACAGATATGATTTTGTGTGATCTTCAGGAAAGGATTGTGTGAACCCTTTCCCCTTTCCTCCAACCCCCAAATTAATCTCGCCAAATTAAAATAAAAATAGTAATAAAACTTTTATCAGAAGCTTTCCATAGACTCAAAAAGCTTGTGGAGATTTATTACATTTAAAAGTAAATAAAGCGCAAGTCAAGCATCAAAACTAATTTTGAATTTAAGCTAATTTCGTTGAAAAGAGACGCCAGAAAGAATTTAATTTCAGTAACAGCTAATACCTTTAAGCGGTTAATTTCCTTTTTTTGTCGATTATAAAATGCGAAGGGACGAGCATTTATCGGAATTTTCGAACGTCATTCCGCGAGTAACGTTCAAAAGCGGAGAAACAAGTTTCATCTTTTAATGGCGATCGCTGCATATCCACGGAAGGTGAACCACTCTAGAGGATGGGAAGCGAACTGAAATATTAATACGAATCGACTGTTGCAATTTCCGGTGAGAATCGTTTACGGTGTTCGCTTTTTGAATGTCGCCGCTCCCACTTCCTCTCGCGTTGCCAACTCTCTATTCCAGATTATTGTTGGAAGCTTTTGTTTGTTCAATCGGTTATTGCGGCTGTTCATCATTGCGTGATGTTTGGATAGAGGTAATCGATCGGTTTTTTTTTCCTTTTGCGTATCCACTTCTGTATCTGTGCGTTTCGATTGACATATATATTGGATCGCTGTTTATTGGACCGGATTTTTCTTGTATACGTGATCCCGAACTTTTGCGTAATGTATATTGACAAATGCGATATTGATGTTTTTTAATTGGCATTAACGTCACGATATTAGCAAATTAAAAATTTGCTAATATCGTGCACAACGCGAATAACAAAATTAATTTTGTCTCTGGTGGTATTAGAATGAAAGTTTTATGGACTGTCACCCAAACTTCGAAGTATTAGATTTTGTAGAATATGGATTTTCATATAGTCATCTTTTTTTGGAACTAACACATGGGCTGAAAAGTCTCGGGCCTAACACATTGATGACGCTTATTTTATTGCAGTCACCTTTCTCTCAGTTAGTACTAACCTTCAAAAGACAACTGTTAAAATTTTATGATATTCTATTCATTAGTTTGTGAGTTACTGTGCTAAGAGTCACGCTACTTTTGTTATTTTGAAAACAATGGATCAAAAACAATTTCGTGTTTTAATTTTACACTGCTCCTTGATGGGAAAAAATAAAACGTTGGTTTGCTAACTTCAAACGTGGTCGTAGAGACACCGATGATGCAGAACGCAGTGGACGTCCAAATGAGACGGTAACACCAGAAAACATCAAAGAAATCCACAAAATCATTTTGAATTATCGAAAAGTGAAGTTGTGTGAGTTAGCTGACATCGTAAAGATATAAAAAGAACGTATTGGTTTTATATTGCATGGGCATTTGACTATGAGAAAGCTCTGTTCAAAGTGGGTGCCGCGTTTCCTCACTGTTGACCAAAAACAAGAACGTGTTGATGATTCTGAGCAGTGTTTGGCCATGTTTAAACGTAACAAACCGGAATTTTTGCGTCGATATGTGACAATGGATGAAACATAGATCCATCACTACACTCCGGAATCAAAACGATCGTCATCTGAGTGGACAGCAACTGGTGAACCTCGTCCAAAGCGCCCGGAAGCACAACAATCGGCTGGAAAGGCTATGACCTCGGTATTTTGGGATGTGCGTGGTGTAATATTCATCGACTATCTTGAGAAAGGAAATACCATCAACAGTGAATATCATATAGCGTTATTGGAGCGTTTGAAGACCGAAATTGCAAAGAAACGACCGCATATGGCAAAGAAAAAAAATTGTTTCATCAAAACAACGCACCGTGTCACAAGTCAATCAAAACAATGGCAAAACTACATGAATTGAACTTCGAATTGCTCCCACATCCACCGTATTCGCCAGATTTGGCTCCCAGCGACTACTGGCTGTTCGCAGTCCTCAAAAAAATGCTCGCCGGTAAGAAATTTCGCACGAATGAAGAGGTTATCGCTGAAACTGAGGCCTATTTTGAGGCAAAAGATAATTCGTTCTACAAAAGTGGTATTGAAATGTTAGAGCGGCGCTGGAATGATTGCGTTGCTCTTGGTGGAGATTACGTTAATGAATAAAGGTAATTTTGAACCAAAAACGAGTGTTCTTTGTTAGGCCCGGGACTTTTCAGCCCATGTGTTAGGAACGTTGCCAAATTATTTGGCGTGCTTTATAATTAGGGTAATATATTTGTTTTCTTTATCGTTTTTGCAACCTGTAAAATTTTGGATTATGAATCACCTATAAAAACTTTTATTTTTTATTTTTCTTCTAATCAACAGAATAGAATTGTTTCAGATTATGTATCAATAAAATTTTGTTTATTTTTTAATTTATATTTCTCTTGCATACATTTCATTTAAACGTAATTTATACCAAATCAGTTCATTATAAACATCAATAGCCGACGTGGAAACTTTCTCTAATAAAATTTATCAAAATGGCGTAATATCGATAGTATCAACCTATTATGTACTTGAAATAACTCCTTTATTCGAAATCTGGTAACACTCTATCCACAATATCTCCATAAGAACAATACTTCGGAGCCTATCTATAGTACAAAGTGTCTCAAGATTATGTCATTCTTTGATTAAGGGATATTCACCGAGAAACATCTATAATGCCGATGAGACAGGCCTGTATTTTAGGGCTCTACCCGACAAAACGCTCACATTAAAGAGGGAAAGATATGTTGGGGGTAAGTATCTCAAAGAGGGGTTTGCAATGTTGCATTGTGCAAATATGGCGGGCGAAAAAGAAAAACTCCTAATCATTGGTAGGGCAGCTAAACCTAGAGCTTTTAAAAACATTAATATAAATAACAAGATTGCTTCCGCAAAGAAGGATTTAATCATGTAAATATGCAAAGTGAAGACCAGTTAACAGAGGCTGACACATCAGACCTAGCCGATGATTTGCCTCTTAGTGTACTTTCAGATATCCTCAAAAATAAGAATTTATTGAAATTGACGGATAATGAAAACCTTAATGATTTTTTGAACGTAGATGAAGATTTGTATGTTGAAGATCCAGATTCAGAACAAGAAATTTCAAATCTAGTTGAAATAGAAGAACTTTCGGAAGATTCTGATGTCGATGAGGTTCCAGTACCAACAGAAGCTATCCCAAATTATGGTAAAGCTATTACCCTGACCAAGCAGCTCAAAAGTTTTGTCGAAAATCACGGAGATACAGTCTTTGGAGCTTCTTTCTAAATTAGAAATACGATTTCAAGACGCCATTTTAAAGAAAAAGAGAAGACAACCAACAATATATGAATTTTTGCGTCCTTAAAGCGACTGTTCATTTCATTGTTTTGTATTACATACTACATCTATGTATCTATGTACATATATTATACTTTGTATATATATATATATATATATACAAAAATGAATATATTAAAGAAATTGGGACATTTAAATCGTATATGTATATAAATGTTTTTAAAATAAATAAGAAAATTTAAACTTAAGAAAAGAAAGTTTATTTCCCTTAGATATATATATATATATATATATATATATTCATTTTTCGTTAAAACACCATTTTTGTTGTATCTACTACATATTTCTTTTATGCGGACACCCCTCCTGAACGGACATCTTCAGTTTGTTCCCGTTGGTGTCCGTTCAAGGAAGATTTCACTGTATATCGTTTTTCGTAAATATATTTTTGTCTATAATTATAATTTCTTCCAAATTTATTTCTAGAAGATATATAATATACTGTACTCAAACATTTTTATCATATTATTAAAATATGCATCGTCCCGAAATAAAATACACTATCTTGAAAATTTCTCGTACGTCGGAGCATATCTTAATAATCTCATTTAAAAGGTTTACCTATATCTTAAGGAAATTCAAACATTATTTGTAACATATACTCCAAGAAGCAACATATCAGCTTCACAACTGTATGCTTTGTGATTTAAAGGAAACGAGTATTGGATATTGGAACTTCTCCAATGGATTGGATGGAAGTCTAATAATCGCTAAATGTTGTATGAGAAGAGGAATATTGTGTAGCTACGAATACCAACGTTTTTACAAAATTATACTCGATTCAAGCAGAAAGAGCATAAGTTTTATATGTAAATAAAACCGGGATCTTCCAACGTTAATTTGTAAACCGCATTTGGCAATGCGAAAGCAAGAAATCTCTGAAACATAGTGATGGTGATGAAGACGTTACGTGATCACATTTATGGTAAGGCTGGATTCATAAAAGATGGGGCCTTAATCTTTGCATTCAATTCAAGTAGTGGAGATTGCCACGGTTCCAACAGTTGTGAACTTTTGCTAAAGTGTCTAAGAGAAAACCATCAAATTTAAATACTTTTTCCGCTATCGTAATCAACAATGCTTCATATTCTTCTATATCTACAACTTCACAACCTGTAGCTCCACGGAAGAAACTAGTTAAGAGAACAAAATGGTACTTTTATCGAAGATTTATTGAGGTAAATAGGCAGCAAGGGAACATGCAAAAGTGTGTTGACCGCAATGATGAATTATAATGGAACAGTAAGAACGAGAAAAGTATTAAAGCAATATGAGTACTATGCCCTTTTAAATTAATGATTGCAATCATTAACTCTTTAAAGAGTGGTAAATGCCAGTGAAGCAAAACTAACGATCTGTAGTGTCCGTTATTACATATTGTAAATTTGCTTGGTATGTGACATTGATAAAATATATATTACATTGCAAACGAAGAATATGTAAATGCAAAAGTAACGCACTAAAACCTCATAATGTCTGAATTTCTTTAACAAATACTTAAGCAACCGGTTTCGTGTAACGCGTTTGCATATCTTCAGGCCGAGATATTTTATAAAAGGCCTGTTATTTTTTTATCGTAGGAAGCCAGACATTCATCTCCAGACAATTTTATTTTTGTGTTGTTAATCTCTTTGCCGAGGATTTTTGCTCTATGGTCTTCATCCCAAGCTGTTCTTGGCTATGACAACTTATGTGTTTCCCCTATCATCAACAATTTTACTTCAGTTATATCATGTCATGACACAACTACGCTAATGGCGTGTTGGATATAATCATTCGTATAGTTTTCAAAATCTTGATTTTATGTAAAAGAATTAATGCAAAAATAATGTGCAAATATTATTTAGGAGAGTAACGTATTCTGCTCAAAATTATTAAAAACTTCTAGTGTTCCAATTCTCCAATGTTGTTGGAGCTGAAATGTTAAAAGTACAATTAATGGATGAGTTGCATTTTTTTACAATACCAGAGTTATTTTAATTAATCCCAATCCTCACAGTTTATTAAAGTATATTCAAAATGGAGAAAACATCGTTTTTGTAGTTTGCTCGCACTTTTTAATAAAGAAAATACCAATCAATAAATGTTAGAATAAAGTTCTTAATTACGATACGGAATTCTTTACTGAATTCAAAACTAAGAAATTCTATCAACAAAAATCTTATTTGACAGATATTTAATTTCTAAAATTGCAATTTAGGCTTTAAACAATATGACTTCAAATTAACATTATTGCTTATTTAGTAATAGGAAAGCTTTAATCAAGTGTTACCAACACAATGCCCATTTGCCGTTTTAGCAAAGGGGAGGTCTACAATATATCGATGTCATTAAGCCAGCACGTGCCGATTAACGCTAAATCCTTTTTGTCATTTCGACCGTTCCCGCTGCTTCCACGAGGATAGTTACACAAATACGCCTTAAGGAGGATTAATTGAGGCCTAAGAAGTTACATGTTACCGTAATTTGTTTTCATTTATCACTACTGTAAGTTCTTACCTAACCGCTTAGGCAACTGGTATCTAACACCGCCGGCTAAGTCGATATTTAGAGGCCTACTGCGTTTAGGATCAACCTGTATTTGGTTCGGTATCGTTCGGTATCTAATTGTTTGCAAGAACTACCGCAAACAATAGATGGCATGAGTAGCTTCCGCAATTAACTGAGATATATCAACAGTCTAACGTTATATGTTACGTAGCACCGATAGCTTTGACCTTTCACACCTCACAAAAGCAGCAACTCAAGCATAATACTGGGAAATGCTACTATTTAGACAACTGGACGCTTGTTTAGCGTCAAATCGTTACGTCTAATTGCCTTTCTCTATGAAGCATCTAGCATTTACGAGAAAAGAATATCTGATAGGTTAAGTAGCTATATCTTTCGAATTATTTCGAATTGCTCTATTTCTAGCTTATAAGGAAAAGTTTCCGGATGCCAGATTCAGATCTTAATGAAGCAAATATAAATTTGTTGTTTGTACTGAAATTTACTCTGAGGAGATGAACACCCCTTCGAAACTTCACAGATTTTTAGTTTTCTTGATTTAATTCTTGAACGGAAAAATATAAAACAAAAATTATATGCAAATATTGTAGCTTATCGAAAGGTCTTTCAGGTCACGTGAATGTGGTATATACAGGGTGTTGCATTCAAGCGCTATCATCTTGTGCTAGAGCTGATTATAGTAATGTAGAAAAATGTTGATCTTTAACATCCTTTATTGATTTTAAAGCATTTTCTGTTATACAGGGTGTTGTGGACTGTATGAATTGGTTAATTGTAACTAAGAAAATGCACAGTAAAACGAAAACGAATTGTATATTGATACAACAACGACTTCTTAACTACTACAATAGCTGTCTATGTACATAATATCTTATATGTGTAACGCACGTGCAGAACTCCAAGAGTACAGTTGAGGGAAGATTCTTAGCGGTCCACTTCAGGTATAATGCGTTCAGCCGCAATCCCTAACACAGGGTGTTCCAAGGGTGATATTAACATAAGAATTTATATCTCATGCAACGCACGTACTACATATAGATATATATAGACCGAAAAAAGGAAACAGTTACTCTATATAATCCCATTTAAAACAGTTTAGGTAGTTCAATTTGCTTCGCATTAATGAAATTAAATTAATTACTTAAATTTTATTGGAGTATATAACTGCAATTGCCAAACGGTATGGGATCAGATGCAGGTGCTGTTAGTCTAACTGGGTATAAGTAAAACCCAACAAACTACATTGCCATGCGTGGTTGTTTGTTATCCTAAATATTCAAAAATATCGCATTTATTTAAAACTACATATTTACAAACCACATTCTATTATTATCTTTTAGTGCCAGTTTTAAGAATATACATATTATGGTGGAAAATCTCGTGCTCGTTAAAATTTTTAACTGGGTTCTTTGAATTAAAATTTTGTACTTATTTGTTATGAATTAAGTGAACATGTTTTCTAAATTAAAATACCAAATGTAAAATTAAAAAAACAAATATATTGACAAATAAAAAAAATATATCTATATACACCGCGTTTTTACAAAAGAAAATGTTTTTACAGAAAACCTAATTCAATCCCTAAACTTGAAATATCCTAATTAATTTACGAAACTAAATATGAGATCGAAAGAAAATATTAAGAAGATTCGACGTCTATAACCTTTGAAATCGTACTCACTGGTTCGGCTTTAGGATGAACTGGCCTTCGGCTTCCAACATAAGTGTCCGTAACTTCCAAATTTTGTATGTAGTATCAGCTGATACACTTTATTATTGAATATAATACGAAGATATTTATAATTTTACGGAGTTATATGAGAAAAATAACGACTTTACTCTTTCTTAGGAGAAAACATGCCAACATCTCTCACTTTTGTTCCCCATCTTCATCTGTCTGTTCTTCTTTTGTTTTATATCAATGGCAACGCATTGATTCGCCTGTATGGTAGGCCACTCAGTATACACCCACATACTCGATATGTGTGACATTATAAAGGAAATTGCTGCCAGTCGTGCCATCCTTTCGTCGTACGAGATATTTCGAAGATTATGAGTACAATTTCGGAATAATGCATATTCATACAATGTAATTGAAATGTGTGAGTACTGTCTATTAAACGTCTTTTAAAGAAGTTTAATTTTGAAACATTTATTTTCATAAGAAATATGTTTACGAAAAGCGAAATATAAGATGAACGACAGTGAAGTTTACGTCTCTTCTGCAAGTGTTGTTGAAGGGATTCCTTTTTTTTTAAAAAACAAGAAAAAATGTGAATAATTAGTTATTAAAGGATACCCAAAGTAGATATCTGTAAAACTGTTAAAAGAAACCTGTACAGATTAAATATCTGTGTAAAGAGGGAGTACTGACGATACTTCGCCTGCAACTTCTAACATCAACCAAAATAAAAATTAACGACGTTAACCAGGAAATATTATACATATGTGTATACGGAATAATATTATATATATACATATATATATATATACATATATATATATGTTGCTTATCGTATTTTCTAGTACTCTTCTACAGTTTTATATCTGTGACTTTTGGTTGTATAAATGTTTAATTTACTGCTCATGTACCGGTAATACATTGAAACAACGCTCACTACAAACTACTTAGATTTATATATTTCTACTTTCTTGATATACTACCGTGTTGTTTATTTCCTCCGGTTCGGTATCCCCTAATGCGATAAGGCGCCCTTTCAACCCATCGTCCAATATATCTGGCCAGAATAACCTTTTACGAAATCGCGTTTATTAATATTAATGAATCCCCTATTACCATGAATTTAATATACCTGCGTTATATACGTCTTGTGTTAGGTAATTGAAACAGACTCACGCACATATAAATTTACAAGCTCTACACCATTAAGGATATTCGTATGCGTACAATTTGTACCGTGCACCGTGTGCAAAAAATAAAGAATACATTAAATATATAGGTGTGTGTAAAATTTCGAGAAACGGGTCGGTTCTTGTATTTATTTCTACTGCTTTCGATATAGCATCTCAATATACAGATTAATTCGTTCATGTATGATTACGTCATCGATGCCTTTCTTTCAATTCTCAAAATAATAATCTACTTCCTACAGGTATCTGCTTACCCAGTTATAGGAAACAGTAAGTTAACATTGCATGAGAGTAAAATACAAAAAGAAAAAAGAAATATATATATTTTAATGACATAAATTGTTGTCCTTTATTTACCAATGAATTTCTTCTATAATTTTACTAGTTCACCTATTGCAGATATATTTTTCGTCACCGTTTGGTGCACGCCGTTAATTTTTATTTTGGTTGATGTTTGAAGTTGAAGGCGAAGTACCGTCAGTACTCCCTCTTTATAAAATTTTAAACACAGATATTCAATATGTACAGGTTTCTTTTAAAAGTTTTGCAGATATCTACTTTGGGTATCCTTTAATAACTAATTATTCAGAATTTGCCTTGTTGTACTTACTTACACTTACACTTTACTATTGTTTACCGTATATAGCGCTTTTCGTAAACATATTTCTTATGTAAATAAATGTTTCAAAATTAAACTTCTTTAAAATACGTTTAATAGACAGTACTCACACATTTCAATTACATTGTATGAATATGCATTATTCCGAAATTGTACTCATAATCTTCGAAATATCTCGTACGACGAAACGATGGCACGGCTGGCAGCAATTTGCTTTATAATATCACACATGTCGAGGATGTGGATGTATACTAAATGGCCTGCCATACCGGCATACAGGCGAACCAATGCGGTGCCATGGATATAAAACAAAAGAAGAACAGGCAGATGAAGATCGGGAACCAAAGTGAGAGATGTTGGCATGTTTTCTGAAAAAATAAAGTCGTTATTTTTCTCATATAACTCCGTAAAATTATAAATATCTTCGTATTGTATTCAATAATAAAGTGTATCAGCTGATACTACATACAAAACTTGAAAGTTACGGACACTTATGTTGGAAGCCGAAGGCCAGTTCATCCTAAAGCCGAGCCAGTGAGTACGATTTCAAAGGTTATAGACGTCGAATATTCGTAATATCTTCAAAATTAATTCTATCTTTCGATCTCATATTTAGTTTCATAAATCAATTAGAGTATTTCAAGTTTAGATAGTCAGGGATTTCCTTAGGTTTCCTGTAAAAACATTTTCTTTTGTACAAAAGCGGTATATATAAATATTTTTTTATTTGTCAGTATATTTGTTTTTTTTTAACTTTACATTTGGTATTTTAATTTAGAAAACATTTTCACTTAATTCAAAACAAACAAGTCAACATTTTAATTCAAAGAACCCAGTTAAAAATTTTAACGAGCCTGAGATTTTCCATCCCAACATATATTTATATATGTATACAAAGTAATTGCGAAGGTATAGATATTCAATGCTTTCCAAATACAAAATATTACTGCTACCACACAGTATAAAAGGATATAAAAAGAACATTGGCAACAATGGCTGATGAAAAATTGACAATTGTTAGGAGGAAGAGACCAGGCGATGAAAGATTGGATCTTTAAATGGGTCAGCGTTAATGTCACAAAGATCACATATTCTGTTAAAGTTAGAGCACATAAGGTATACTGCGGACATTACAAGGACATTTGTTCGAATGCGACCGCAATAGAAGGTAAATGACGACTTGGAGCTTATTCTGGGAATAAGAAAATTACACTTATTTAAGACCCAAGAACAATCAATTTTGTTATGTACTAAATAAAATAAAATAAAAATTTTTACAAAGAAATTGTTTTCCTAGTATAAAGAGAAACAAAATTAAATTACTGCAGCAATACACTATGTTCATAGTCTCTATATGAATAAGATCCCTCCGACGGAAAATGGAGGAACTTCAGGAATCTTCTCTACATCGCCTCAATAAAGTTTTGTGTGTGTTTCATAAATAGAAAAGTAGGCCAACGCAGCATACTCCAATCGGGATGGAATGAAAAATAAAGCTTATATATTACGAAAGTCTCTGCAATTGCGATAAACAAATCCATATATTTTATAGCATCACGATACCAACTGTGTTATGTGATGAGAAAAAGACAGAGTGGTATCAAGAAGCACCCCTAAATCTTTGACTGATGTTGACACCTGCAGTGGTGCTCCTTCAACGTTATAATGGTAGATAATAGCTTGCTGCCGCTTAGTAAATGTCATAGTAGTGCATTTAGATATATTTAAGGACATTTAAAAGGACTATTTATTTAGTTAGTAGATAGATAATGTCTCTCAGGTAATACAAAAGGAAATTGGAGAAAGAGCAAAAATGCTTGCAAAAAGATCGGTGGGAGCAGTCACATATTTACTTATTGACAGCAGGTGAGAAACAGAAGGATTACTGCCTAATCTAGGCAGTAATCCTTCTAGTTATTGTTAGTGAAATTTGAATGTATTACGTCTTTTCAAATACAAACTTAAGCAATAAATACACATTTGAGCACTGGCACTTGTAACCTTTAAATATTTTTAACTTTTTCACCAGGTTCCTCTTGTATTAACGTAGAGTCGAAATTTGAACGTCCTCTTTCCTCCTTTTTTTAGGTTTTATCAATTTTTGGTTCTTTGTACCTTCACGGACTGGGGTTGGAACTTTAATAGTGCTATCGAAGCGAATCGAGATGGAATAAAGTATTCTTACTGCTAATACGTCATATAATACAATACATAGTCTATGCCTTCCGTATCTTACAATAAATAGACTCTTCCTTCCGAATCGATTAAAAGGTACATAGTCTTTTAGGGTTACCGATCTAAACTGTTGTGTTCTAGGTTTTTGTAATGTTCTGAAAATTGGAACAGCGAAGTTGGTTGAAAATTGAAAGTGTTCGCGTTCTTACAGCAAGGCAATGCCATGAGGGCCTTACTGAAGCGTGTGGGGAAATAGCGTTATCATACCGAACAGTTGCGGTAAGGGTTAAAATTTTCAATGAGGGACGAGGGAGTGTGACAGATCTCGGTCAATCAGGTCGTCCTAGTATCAAGAGCAAGTGCAAGCTGTTGTCGCAGTGTTGGATGCGGATCGACGTTAGACGATTCGTGAATGAAGCCATAAGATAGAATTATCGCATACGATTGCGCTGCATATTCTCAAGAATCGCCTGGGAATGAGGAAAATTGCATCGCGATGGGTTCCCCACAATTTGACGGAAACTTAGCAAAGGATACGATGCTACTCAAATTTACTTGGAGCGTTGACTTAAGCGTTCGGACATTCATTCTGAACTGTTTCCGAGATTATGCAAGCAATAGATCACTCCATCAAGACCAACAACTGAATAGGCACTGCTAAAGTATACTAAGACTTTCACATAGCTGGCAAAGAGTTATTGACAATGCCGGTGCCTATATTGAAGGACCGTAGTAATTTCACACAAGTAACGTTTTTGTGTTATTAATAAATAAATAATTGCCACTATTAAAGTTCCAGCCCTCGTATATACAATATATCCAAGCTCATTTTACGGATTTGATTATTAATATTCGATATACAATTCTAGTGTATGACATGTTTTGCAGGTTCTAGCTGAAGATAGCGTTAATTATTAATTTAATAAGAGTGAAATATACAGAATATTTAATCTTATTTTACTACTTCAGTAAGTTGAATATTTACTCTAATCATTTACAATTCACTTTATCGTTCCAACCGCCTCACGTTGTTTGTAACAGTTCGTTTACATTCAATAATACATCACGGAACGTACACAATCACAACTTTAATACCCAAGGCATTCCGTCTCGCTAGGTTCTGAAGATTATTACATCCAGAAACCTCATTTCCCACTTAACCTCTACTTACAGACTTGGATACATTAATATTTCCTTCATCTTTTGCCTACAGGCAGATTAGTATTGTAACAAGCGGATGTAAAGTCTTTTGTAACAGATATTACCTGCAGAGTTTCGAAAATCAACTGTTTACCTGTTGTTTGCAATAAACGTAATAAACTAAATAAAAATCGGACTGTTTAAGATAAAAATGAACCTATGTTAGCTTCAAAGCCTTTTATAACATTCTTATATTGAATTTAATTTTATTTAATTGCTTTTTCATTAGATAAATTTCCATTGGTAAGGAAACCTATTTACAGTTTAGCTTTTGTTCCACCTTTAGTTTAAATATTTGAAAGATTTTAATCAAAAAGAATGACGTTCTTAACTTGCTCAACAAAAACTCGTCTGACATATATTTGAAACAAAGCTGATGCAATAACTTCAGGATTATGTGCAGTGCAACATGTGTAGCAAAATGTTTTACTATTGATATCTGAAAAGGATATTTCCTTTTGGTGTTTCCTCATCATAACTTATTCGCCTCAGAGAAGAAGGAAAAACAAGTAGAAATATAGAATAAAATCATTAAATTGAAAGTTAGATAAATTTCCAAAGCTTCTATGTTAATAAAAATTATACCTTGTCATTATTTTGTTATATTTTTATTATTTTGGAACACCTTCCACAATAAAACTTGTTTAATCAGCTTTTCTAAATTATTTCAAACGGTCCTAATTTAAATAGTCAACGGCTGTATATGGTTTTGATATTTACATTGGTATACCAATACTTCCTGTGTATTAAATTATCATTTCGCAAATATTAGTTCAATTTCCAGTTGTAAATGGAGATTAAATTCATTTACCCTGCCTACGAATTTGCAAATAACGATCGACATATATACATACGTAGTTTATTTGCTCTAAATTTAGATCGCAAAAATTATTTCCTATACAATTTTAAAAATGTCATAGCGCCGCGGTTTGGCGGTAATTATTATGTACGTTATATTCCCCATACCAGATTGGATTTATTGAAATAAGCATACGTAATTATACTCCCAAAATACGTATCTATGGAAGTACGTTAGTGTGTAGTTATAAAATTGCATGTTTATTTCTGCTAACGGGAATTATCGATATTTTAGATTCGTTTGCTGGATAGTTATTTACAATTCCAATCGAGTCGACTTTTTTTTAACTTGCATAGGGAATAATAGGGATTTATTGTTGATTAATAATTATATGCCTTAAATTATTTGGAAGTCCAGCAGGGATACAGCTCGTGTCCTGTTGAATAAATAAACAGTCCGGCGCTATTCCCTGAAGTATTTGATTAAACGGACGAATTTTATCCTGAGCATTAATAAAGCGAAGAATTAAATATGGTAACAGATTAAACTAACTCAAAGTATATGTTAGATCAACATTACACAAATGTCCTATAAGGGAGCGTTTCCTACCAGAAACTTCCGAAAAAATACTGAAACTATGTGGGAAAGTATACCCTAGGATATGCTCAAAATTATCCTTTTAGTGCATAAAAACATATTACGGTGGTGAAATCCGCCCCGTTACAACGAATGAAAATAAATACAATTTTAATGTTATTCACCAACAATCATAAGTTTGATCGCAATACATAAGAAATATTAGCGAGAAATTTATTAAAAAAAATAAATCAGCTTAAAATGCTTAATTGGCAAAATAATACACTCTAATCAAATACATAATGTTTCTACAAAGTAACCCCTTTTTTGCTTTAATAATTGCCTGCCAGATGCGCGGCATCTTTAGAACTAATCGCTTCAAATACGATTCATCTGTAGCATTCCACACTTCCTACAAAGCATTCCAAAATGTTGGTTTACCAATCAGAGACTTTCTCCGTACCTCGCGATCCAAGTGATTACGCAAGGGGCCAATAGGGTTGCAATCTGGACTCTGTAGCAACCTATCAATTAAGGATATAGCTCCTTCAGAAGATCTAACTTGAAAATAAGCTTTAATCACCTTTGCGGTGTATTTTGCGTCGTGATCTTGTTCATAAAGGAACCCCATCCCAATTAATTCGCATACTCTTGGTACCGCATTGTTTTCTAGGATTCCCAAATACACATCTCTTGTCATCCTCTCATCTATTTTAACTAATTTTCCAATCCTTCCGTCTTCAAAGCAACCTCACACCATGATGTTTCCTGCTCCATGTTTCATAGCACATTTTTCCTATCATTTACACTCTAGTTTGCGTAAACCTTTGCTCAATTTAGTCTTTTCCGTTTGTGTACCGTGGTTTTTTGTACTCCTGTACGACTCCTCCGACCGGCTTTTGTTAGTCTCTGTTTTGCTGTCATCACACTTACTAGCCGCCGGGGTTGTAAATTTAACTCAATCGTAATTTGCGCTGCGGTAACGCTGTGATTTCTTAGGAGAATCTCTGGAATGTGCTGGTCCACTTCGCTATCTGCTCTGAAGCCTACCGTTCCCTTCCTTTCTTTCAATTGTCCTACGCACACAATACTCAAAAATATTTAATCGTTGAGAAATTCCCTATTTAAAACATTTGTTTCGTCTAAAACGTATATTCTGGCAGGCGTTTCAGTATCCAATTCACTTATTTTTGGCATATCTTAGGTTAAATAAACTAACAATATGAAATAGCGCCTTCTCAACACAGTCACATACGTCTCGAGTATCTCGCAATATACTGGATGCACACTGAATGTACAGTTCTTTTTGTAAGACAGGTGGATGATTCAGCATCCCTTCCAAATTCTACTTCATAAAGCATTCATCCCCAAACTTCTACTATTACTACGCCTTATTGCCATTATAAAATTCAATATAAGAGTACATTGTTTTCGTGTTTGAATGGATTTTGTTAAAAAGTCTTATTGTTACGAATATATACTATCAACATTAGATTGTAAGTGCCATTCTAAGAGGACTAGGATGAATTTCTCTAAATATTCTAAAATAGTTCTAAGTGTAACCCAGTATATTAAGTGTGATCAAACTTATGAATGGTAGTGTATATCAAAGTGTTTTTCATGCCCTATGACATATGTAAAAGTTGTATACATTGTAAAAATTGAAAACTTGTTCCCATTCCGGCGCAATACAATTTTTTTTTTTACTTGTAGATAACATTTAGGGATCAGTTGCTCCACAAGATTTAAAATATACATTTTACATGTTACATGTAACAGATTGCCACTCTTTTCGTTAAGAAATAGGCCTGAGGACAGCATGTTAGCGGCACCGTTACTCACAAACATTAAAAGTTGGGTTGTTGAGGCTTGAAGTTTGTTCAATGCCCTCAACACCACTTCTGAAATTTCATCGCTAGTACATTTTGCAAATGTTTTGGAAGCAAGTAAGGTAAGACATGATGGTTCAAACTCTTCCGTCGTACGTACACTTTCACCACAGAATATTTTTCCCGATCGGTTATTTCACCAACAGATAACCACAATTTTGTATCACTGAAACCTGCCCCTCTTTGCCGAGACTAATTATGAGTGGTGGTGTACGAGTGCAAACTTTTGGAAAAGGGTAAAATAAATTTAAAATAACTGCAACAATCGTTAGAATTTAAATTTTTAAAGGCCAAGTGGAGGATCTACAAAATATTTCATTTCTATATATTTTGATTCATACAAGGTGAAATTTAGGACAATATAGAAGCAACATAGAACAACATGAGAATTTCGGTTATCGTAAAAAGAAGGAACAAATTTCCTACTAACCGTGTCTTTATTAATTGCCGAAATATGAAAAGGTAGCAGGACTTTGTATTCAGAGTGTTGAAATTCCAACTAAGCTACGGATTTATAAACCATATTCTTTGTTCCTCTTCCTGTTTCCATGAAGTCTGCTATTAAATATTGTGAATTGGGAAAATCGCCAAAAACAAAGTTCGCCGAGTCGGGGTTCTTTTAGACACCGATCGATGCGGATTTTGATGAAAAAAAGCAGAATTTAAAGAGTTCATTTCAATGTGGCCGATCTTGAGCTCAAACTTATTACATTTTCAAATATTGAAATTCTAAGATGGACTTGCGTTCATTTTGTTTATTTACATTAATACGCTGCTGTGGTAATTGTTTTTGTGGTTCCCATTATTTCAAAGACAATGTGACATAAGTCACATCAAACTAGAATGTGGGAAGCTTGCAAAAATGTTCTCATATCTCATTTGTTTTGGGAATGCCAATATTATCTAATTAAAAGAAATTCAATTGAATGGATATGAATAGAATTTTGTTCTTGAGCAAAACTGTATGGAAACTATTACAATTACCCCAAGAGCGTATAGCATATGAAATCGAAATAGCAACTAGAATATTTATTTTGTAACTAGCTACGGAATCGACGATACCACGAGGAAACGACGTCTTTTTCTATAGTACCAACGGCACAAATCGCCATCAAAGAACCATTAGGAAAATGAAAAAGCATTTAGAAAATTGTACGAACACGACAATATGTTCGTGGGCGGCCGTCGGCGGCTGGAAATACCGTCGCCAACAATGTTAGTGAAATTATGTGCCTACTACAGGACTGGTGCCTTTTATAGAAAGCGAACAATTACTTCACCAATTGATTCGCAGTAGAAATGATGAATTTGTTGACGGGGCGTCGGTGGAAGATAAATTAACTGTCTAGTTTGTTTTATCCGGAGAAATGTAATGTAAAAGTTCGACGTATCGATTTGCAAAACGATTACGTTAGACAACCTATTACGTGATAGGAAGGTTTCAGTTTACAGCTAGTTTCAGTGATGCAATATTGTTACCAATAAATTTTAGCTGTTGTTTTTGTCTAAACTTTCCCTGTATCAATAATATCAAGCCATAAGCTTCAAACATTATTTGACTTACAAATAAATAGTTAACAGTAGAATTGCTTAAAGGCACAGTTCTATTTCTTTTTGGTATACAAGGTGAGCGAAAAATCTGGAGGTGATGCTATAGCGTCCAAGAAACCCAATAATTTTATGAGAGGAAACTGAAAAATTCAGTAACTACCTGTGACAATATTGAAATTCGCGTAGTGATTAAATACCTGTGGAAAAAATATTTGTTCCCTAAAGAAATTCATGCTGGTATGACGATTGCAAGGACTGTGTGGATGTACAATTCACAGGTATAGCAGTAAACTCCACTCACACAAATTAATTAATTATGCGGAACGCAGCGTTTCGAGAGCACGTGGGCTCCCATTGTCAACCGTGTTACCGACTGCGTTCCGCATAATTAATTAATTTGTGTGAGTGGAGTTTACAGCTATACCTGTGAATCACGCTGGTATGGTAAATGTGTTCGGCGAGGATGTTCCTTCTTATAAGACTGTTTGCAAATGGGTGAATGAGTTTAAAAAAGGGTCGTACTAGCGTAAATGACGATCCCCGTTCTGGATGCCCAAAAACAGCCACATCTGCAGAAAGTGTGCAAAAAGTTTTGAAATTTGTGGAAGCTGGTCGCCAATCAACATTGAAGGATATTGTTAAGGTTACAGGCATCTCTAGAGAACGGGTGTCGTACATTTTAAATGTCTAAGCGATGTGCAAGATGGGTGCCGCATTTGCCTACACCAACGCAAAAGTTCAAACGCGTGGGAAGTTCTACAGCCATTTCGAAGCGGTTTCGGCAAAATCCAACAGATTGTTTTGCCCCAATTTGTGTTTTGGGTCGTTGTCATGCATGAATGTAAAGTTACGGCCTATTATACGCAATCCTGATGGCACTGCATGATTTTAGAGTTTTGCAGAATAATTTTCATTCCACATTACACTCTGCATAAATCTTCCGTCCCAGCAAAGACGAAACATCCCCACATTAACACAGAACTACAACTTTGCTTCACTGTTGGCACAATGCAGTCCGTAATCATTCTTTCGGTTTTAGATCTTCGGACATAAAACCGATGATTTCAAACTTTGACTCGTCATTCCAATACATGTGCTTTCAATCATCTAACGGCCAATCTAGATGAGAACGGGCCCACTGTAGCCGTCGTAATAAGGCTTTACGAATGGCAATGCATCCGTGAAGGTCTGCTTGTTGAAGTCAACGTTTTACTGTACTCACTGAAACTTGTTCTTCACGTCTGCGATTAACCACGGCTACGATTGTCCTCAGCTGCGATTGACCACGAATGCTTTTTGTGGCGCTATTAATTTTCTATTGCGTTTGCTTAATAATACAATTCTCAAATCTTCAGCTCCTGTTGTTTTCCTAGATGACCCAGGACGAACACAATTTTCTATAGTTCCACTTGTTCGATATCGCTTTATGATGTTAATTACTGTTGAGGTTCTTATATTTATTCTTTCAGCAATTTGTCGCGCCGAATATCCTTCTTCAAACAGCGTAATAATGCGTGAACATTTTTCTATACTGGTAAGTTTGCCACGTGCTATTTTCCAAATTTTCTTAAAACTTTCGCGCGAACGCGACACATGTACACCAGTACACGTTTAATAGTAATATGCAGCAAATTTATATTTTTACACCTGTGATAAATAAACAAGAGTGATACTGCGGTATATTTTGTAAATGTATTGTTCGTTAATAATCCCCGAACAACCCTTTTTAAAAGATAATCGGCACTTTCGAAAAATCTTTGGAATGATAATAAAAGAGACTTCATTGTGGTTGTCGCAATATTTCTACTTTACATAATAATTTATGGCTTTAATCCTCCTAGAAAAGAGTGTATGCTTAGTATTTTTTTTTTAATTTTTTGGATTAACAATTGTATGATCGAACTTCACTCATGCTTACATTTTTATGAAATCCAATACACCTCAAAATTACCGTTACCCTTTTCCTACAGTAGTGTTGTATTAACAGTAGATGGCGTTAAAACTAATGAACAACGTTACTTACAGTAGCTGCCCATTTACTCAGCTTGTCTATGATTACACTGTATATATCACCGTAAATTGATGGCTTAGAACTTGTACAGAGGCATAAACCTTCCGGAATTACAGTCGTTTAATTAAAGGAGTGTACTAGTTGGCTTTGTTCGCGTGATCATTGTTCGTCCGCTGAAAAACTTGTTGCTTCTCCCGTTTTCCGTCTTACAAATGGAACATTTTCTACATCAGAGGAGCACATACATACACGTAGAATATATACACGTATTTTGCCTATTGCGCGAACTGAAAATTATCACTCTGGTGCACACGCGCGGCATTTGAGCAAGAACGCGAAGAGAGAAATCGTATGAACTGATGTTTCTTTGTCATGTACAAGTTCCGTCTGTACGAAAATTTAATTAGACGAAGTCATCTCGGGGTGTAATTGCTCTGAATAATTTACCACTATAGCGATCCCTTGAATATACCTATCCTTTTCTAAATTAGATTTATGGACGATAGAAGCTTTTATGTAGAGCTGTGGTTACACATAATGGTTTGCAGTAATTAGGTTATATTGCTCGTTTGTGAGTGTGTGATGGTTATACATAATTTGCAAGAAATTTCGTATTGCTATTAAAAGGGAAAGATACCAGATAGAAATTTGTATAGATTAACTGTAATTGAATTGATTAAACTTACTGCTACGCAAATTAGTACACTATTGCTCATTTGTTTAAGACTCTTGCTCATTTGTTTATCGAAAAATAGCAGAATGTTGAAAAGTTAATACCACAGCAACGTAATTATTATTATTATTGTGTAACGTGCTGAAACACTTACTTTTTTAAGAAGTTTCTACGAAATCACAAAGTGGTTGGCATCTATTAAATATTACAATCATTAAATACGTTTCCACACTTGTTTCAGTCAAATGAGTACGGCGTATTCGCAAATTTAAAGTAATCCTTGTGACAACTTGAGGGATCTTTACCAATGTGTCTTAGAATGAAAAAATCTGAATCCTTGTCAATAACAGTTTCAAATTTTCGTATTACACTTTCATTTCTTTCGCCTTCCGCAGTACATAGGTGTGGGTCAACATCATCCACAATTTGAGCAGAATCCACAAACGACATCGAATCATTTTGTAATTTTTCAATTCCCTCCGCTAGTTCATACTGCGAATACTTCCTAAATCACATTCTACCTGATTGTCGTGAAACATTTTCTGGCTTTTCTTGATAGCTTTGGCGTGTCTCGGATCGAATTGTAAAACTACAGTCTTTACATCATCAAAATGTACCCAGTAGTAAAACATAGTCTTTAACCATGTTCCCCAGCGCATAGCAATCGGCTGTGGCGGTTCAGTCGCGTTGGGACACAGTTCGTGAACTCTTCTTGTACGTTTTGGGGATTTTAGAAATACTGCCTTCGTATCAGCTATTAAAGCATTTACTCGTGGATAACATTTAGAGACCAGTTACGTCACAAGGCTTAACGCATGGATTTTGCATGTTACATGTAACAGATTGCTACTCTCTTCCTGCAGAGGTCGGCCGAAGGAAAGTATGTTAGCGGCACAGCCACTCACACATTAAAAGGTGGGTTGTTGAAACTTGAAATTTGTTCAATATCCTAAGTATCATTTTTAAAATTTCATCGCTAGTATATTTTGCAACTCTTTTGGAAGCAAGTAAGACAGGGAATGACCGTTGAAACTCGTCCATTGTACGTACCATCACATCCACCACTGAATGTTTTTGCCGATCGGTTGCTTGGTCCACATATAACCACAATTTTTTATCTTCCAATTCTACTTTAATTCTTCTTTCAACATAGTCACGAACAGATGGCGTACAGTTTCTTAACGACACGGACTTGGTAGTGCCGAATACTTGCTCCAGAAAGAGACAAATGCTTGTTAGTCTAGTAAAGTGTACGGTATATTACAATATAGATTAAAACAGACACCTACATCAAATATTAATTGTTCGTTGTATCGTTTGCCACGGATTGCAGAGCAGTGTTTTATACTTTTTACGCGGCGTTTACACTTCCACTTACTGGTATACGTCAAACAGTTACAGCACTTTACACATTTAATTCTGTCGCCTTCGTATTCTAAATCCGCCATACTTGCTATTACATTTCCTACTTTATTCGAAATACTCCGTTTCCGCACCGTGCCTAAATGCGATATTTTCTAAATATAACCTGACAAGCACATACAACGTAGCTTACACCACCTCTCCACGTTGTTCTCCGCACAACACTGAAACTTTCCGCTCTTTGCTGAGACTACCTGATTTTATGGGATGTCTGCCTAAGTCTGTAGAATTATAAAAATGTCGCTCATATTATACGGCAAGTACTTCGCCTACATATCTAACAGTTGTGATATTGGCAAAATAATGTCTCTGCAATTTCCTTACGTTCAGAAATGTAATTCTAGGTAATTCCCCGAGGAAATATGTAACTCATACCGTTCCTAAAGGTTTATAGGGGAAATGTAGAATTATATGGAACAATAGAAATTTCACTGAGTGAACTACAATTTTTATCAATTTAGTATGATCTAAAGAATATTGTTATTATTTCTTTCTCAATTTATACATTTAAAGACGATAAACGAAGGTTTGGAGCACAATTAGAGAACAACCAATTGTGCTAAATAGTAAACGTAATTAGTACCTCGTACCACCCGAAATTTGATCAAGCATTAAGAAGAGCCGTAAAGTTACATGTTACATCAATAACCTTTATTAAACAGTTTTAATGTCCTTCAAAATTTCATTTAACTACATACTGGCACTAGATGGTAAATAATTTTTCGTTATATATACGTTTTTGCTACTAAAATTTAATAATTTAATTATCATCTTCGTCAAGTTTGACATTTCTAACCTTTTTCTTTATTTACACATCAGTGACAGAAGTTTTACAGAAAAAGAAAACTTTACTATAATTTCAGATTTAGTAAAGTAATAAAATAGATTTATTTAATAGATGCCACAACATTATATGGTTATAAAAAATAGCGGCTCTTGCCAATTTACTTAAAATCTGCATACGCTGCTACACACCATCCCAAAAGTTATAATTTAATAAATTACATTGGTTAGCTTGCTTCCTTCCACTAGCTATTTGAGTTTAGATCTCTCTGGAGAAAGATGAGACGCGTTTCGACTGAGTACAAGCAACAACGCTAATATTACCAATGATTTGGAACGGCCGGTTCGCAGATAAATTAATTTCCATTCCAGGTCGCATTGACGACGTTGCCCCAGACCCCCAATTTTTTATCATTTTCTCTGTGGAACGTTGAAAGATAACGTATCGCTCTCTTGGCCGTTCTCCCCTATGCTCATTAATACGGGAGCAATTCTCCGAAAAAGCGAAAGGCAACCGCTACAATTTATTTCACGAGCGGAAACTACGTCGAGGAAATATGTATCTCTTGCATTATGCCAGAGTTGAAGATGGAATAAATTTTATGATAAAAGATTCAGTTACGAATGGGCGAAAAATTAAAAACGAAATGGCGAAGTTATACACGGAATATATTTACCGATACGATTCGATAACAACTAAAACTCGTTACGTTTCAAATAAACTAATAAAACTGCTAATAAACTCTAGAAAAAAATACTAAGTTTCTAAAATCAGTGTTTGTGGCACAGTTGAAAGAAGAAATTTTGGTCGTGCATACTTGAGGGGGCCTACAATAGTAATCATTACCGAAGACCAACGTACTGTGTTAATCAATAAACAACTCCGGCGACTTGTGGCATCCTGTATTTGTATGGATATTAGTAAAGGACGTCAAAATCAATATCCATGGTCAAGCGGTGGCCAAATGCAGCAGGCATGAAAGGATGCATTGCTCCTATAAAACTACTATTTTGTAAAGACAATATAGGGCAACTATTTAATTGGCCATTCTAACAGAAATTAATCCCAAAAAATCGGACAAATGTTCACTTCAAGTTTTAGGAATTTTGCCTATTACGATACTCGTCTTTTATTTGGTCTGTCTACACTTCTTCTTCTGTTCTTATATCTTCATTTCTTATTCTTTCGGATCTTGTGTAATCTTTCACTCTTCTTAAAAAATTTATCTTGTGCCTATATCCTGCTTCCATGCTTTACTGCCGTATAAGAAGGTTGGCACGCCATCGTCTTGTAACATTTTATTTCTGTATTCTTCCTTGCTTTGTTTATTAACGTTCTGCTGATTGTTCCACAGATATGTGTGAATTTATTCAGATTTTCTTCTATGTGTTTCTTTCGATCATAAGATACATCGTAGCCTAAATACTTAGAGTGTTTCACCTGCTCCAATACAATATCGCTTATGACTGTTTTTGTCCTAATTGGATGTTTACCCAGGAAAACCATGATTTTTGTTTTATCTGCCGATATTTTCATAATTTTGGTAATTTCTTTTTGTTTCTGTTAGGAGTACTAAATTGTTACCACATAAGATAGAGTTTAGGGTGATGATCTGGTCTAAACGTATTCCTTTAGGGCATATCTTTCCCCATTGCTTTATATTAGCATCAATATATATATGGTATTTCCCTAGTTAATCCTACGCCTATATTTACCATAATTCTGGTGTCAGTACATAAACTCTGTATAGCTTTTATTAAACGATGTGGATATCCCTCTTCTTTCATGGTATCCCATAATTTACATTCGTTTATACTATGAAAAGCCTTCTCGAAGTCTGTAAACCCTATGTCTGTTTCTCTGTTGTATTCCCTGTGCTTTTCTATAATTTGTTTTATAATGAGTATTCCATCTGTGGTTGATCTGCCTTTTCTAAAGCCCATTTGCCCTCTTCTATCAGTTCTTCTACTATGATTTTCAACCTGTTTTTTAATATTCTGGCGAAAATTTTCTAATTGATGGCTTATTAGACATCGATCCTATCGACATGATTTCGAGGGTTATTCTTATCACCTTTTTTGAACATCCACAGCGACTATTTCCTCTCTTTTCCAGTCAACAGGGATAATACTATTTCTCCAACAATTATTTACATACATGCAGAAGTCTTAGGTGTAGTATAAGCTTCCCGTGTTTTCAAAGCATTGTATTGATGCCATCGATACAGGTCGCTTTTCTGTTTTTAGTGGCCCCCAGGTCTTCTGTGGGTTCTGTTAGATCTATATCATCCAAACTTTTTACAGCGATTTCAAGGATAGTGTCGTTGTATAATTAACAGGTATAGCAGTAAACTCCACTCCACACAAATTAATAATTATTCGGAATACAGCATTTCGAGAGCACGTTTCGGTAACATGGTTGACAATGGGAGCCCACGTACTCTCGAAACGCTGCGTTCCGAATAATTAGTAATTTATGTGAAGTGGAGTTTACTACAGTACATATTATTCTTTTTCCCATTTTGTTTACAATTTTTTTATCTAATAGTATTATCATAAACGAACAGTTTCCGCAATTGGACCGTGTCATGATAAGGTATCAGAGAAAATGAGATGAGAGTAAAAAGGAAAACAAAGAAATAAAAAGGAAAGAAAAAGAGCAACAGAAGGAAAGAGAGAAGGGGGTCATTAAAAAAGAAAAGAGAAAGGTGGGATCTCGACGTTTCGCCTCTGTTGTAGGAGGCTTCTTCAGGAGAGAAACAGGGAAACCAAAGTGACACGGTAACTCGACGTGTAAACTCCACTAGAGTTGAAAACCTTCTGACCTGTATTTTTAATGCGGGTTTCGGTTGAACGACCTGTCTCACCTATGTATACTAAACTGCAAAAGCAGAGGATTTTATGGACACCCTTAGAGGATAGGATCTGAACTTTGATGTTGTTTTTGAAGAATTCTTCTGATAAGTTCGGTAATACCATGGGTAAAAGGAAGATATGTCGTACCTTCAGAGTTTCTGGAATCTAGGGACTTGTCTGCCTTGGATGGATCTACGTGTTTATTGATGACTTTCTGTATATTCCGATATTGGTAACCATTATTTTGGAGCGGTGTTTTTTTTTCTGTCCCACTTCTCTCTTTCCTTCTCTTACTCTTTTTCACCTTTTTCTTTTTTTCACCTCTTCGTTTTTTCTTTCCTTTTTATTTGTTTGTTTTTTCTGTTACTCTTATTTCATTTTCCTTTGTCATACCTTGTTATGAAACAGTTCGTTTATTACTGACTCTGGCCGTGGAAGCCTACGTATTTATTTTAATAGTATTATCGTTTCAGAGAATTTAACAAGGCCTGTCCTAAAATTATTCAGTTTGTTTTTACCCTCAACGAAGTAAACGGACAAGGATTGGTACGTCCAACTAAACTGTCTAAATTGATCAAGAACTATAGGCATAAATCAATACAAATTGATGCAGAATTAACAAGCCACTGCTTCTTAATTAAATTAAATCATCGAAACAATATCTCTACACCGGTAACTCAATTAGTAATCTAATTTCCAGATCGCGGAAAAAATTTATAGCCCTCGATAGCTCGATGCTATTGTCAGCAAAATTAATAAACGAACTTGACCGTATATAACGTATTCGCAAGCCGGATCCTCTATCTACATTAATGAAACGGACCTCCAAACCCCTAACAGCAACAGTTGAACCCGGCTCGCCCTACTCATGTTACCCATATTATACTGCTACGGAGGGCAAAAGTCCGCGTTTTACTAACGCGACCGGTAGAATTCCGGGCAAATTATGACAGAAACCGTTTTGATAAATCGAATTCGCGTCCGAGCCGGAATTGTACGCCGGTCGGGCGCTCTCTAATAGCGCAGCTGATTTATAGTCACCCGCAGGATCGTACGAAAATTCCGAACGCTAACAATTGCTATCGGAGATCGACGATCTCGATGCTTTCGGTCATTATTGGAGCTTGTAAGCGGTGTTATATGCGATGCCGATTGTCGAAAATGAAATGCGTCACGGGAAGGTAATAATCGCGATCATTTTGGGTGAAATCTTACTCGGTTTGAGCAGATATGTGATCTGTTATTGACATTTAGGCTGGCGGTAAAAGATGTTCCAAATGGAGATTGGTTTTTAAGGTTACCGCCATTTATATTTTTTATTTTAGAATACCAGACGTTATTTGACAAATGACAGAATATTGCGTTTAATAAAAATTGAAAGGATTGAGTTTAAATTTGATGAAGGATACTCAGAAGTCATATTCTTCAATCACCAGAAATAGATTTCGAATTGCAGCAATAACTTGTTGGGGCAAGTCTATTTAGAGTAAGTGAGTTTCTCTTTAGTGAAGAATTGCGCTATTAAACAATTATAAATTGCAATCAATGCCAGCTTATACTTTCATTTTTTGTGAGTTTCTTCACAACAGTGTGGCCAGTATCTACAATTATGCCTTATGATGGTATGTCTTAAATGGAAAGCATATTCATCAAAAAATATAGTCTAAATCGTCTTCTGAAAGCTCTTCTATATTATATACCTTCTGCACTGCCGTCCATAAATTTGGAAGCAAGGTGAAATTCCTTTAAAAAATACAATTGATAGGCATATCGTGAAATCGTTAGTCGCTATTATAATTTACATATGTGAATATAAAATTGTTACACATAGTCAGTAAAGTCCAAGCATTTAGATACAAATTTCATCCGAATACATTTTATTGCCTTTTTTCAAGAATATGACTATTGTTTGATGGAGATGGGGAAGAATACCTGTAGTACTATCTGTCAAACGCTTTAATACTACTTCGATAATCGTTTAATGCATGTAGTAAAGGTATTAATCCTTAGTGTATTATTGCTTTCTTATGTTGAATTAGTTTTTTCAGATCATTGCGCAATTGTAAAATTTGGTAAAGTACTTAGCGCAAAAATGCCAAAACCCGGACAGTTGACTGTAGAACAACGTGGTAATATTTGTACTCTTCACGACCAAGTCAAGTGGGCGACCACGGGTTACTTCTGGAGCTGAAGTTAGATTTATAATAACGACTTCGAAATTAGATCGACGTCTAACAGCACCGGATATCGCAACGCCCGTTAATACACACAGACGAACAAATGTTTCTTTTACCACCGTCATGATGGCAGCACGTTTAAGGGGTTGCACACGCCGCAAAAAATCGTTTTTAAAACGCGTACATAAAGAGAAAATTTCCAATATATTTATCACATTGTTAATACGACATGTTTCGAATATAGTGTAACAAGTATCGGCCGACTCAATGGAGACAATTAACATGGGCATGCACATTGGTCACTGGATGATTGGAACGCAGTCTTATGGACCGACGAGTCCAAGTTTCGGTTCTTTGGTACGCAACGAAGAGCTTTTGTTCATCGACGACCAGGGCAAAGAGCTAGTGAGGTCTTAGTGCCGTCCGTTAAACACAGTGGTGGTAGTGTTATGGTTTGGAGTTGTATTGCTGGAACAACTACAGGTGATTTAGTGGTACAATTTGGAAAAAAGGTATTTTGATATTTTACAAAATCATGCTACTCCGTCTGGAAGCCGCCTTGTTAGTGAGTCGTTCTAGTGTTCCAGCAAGACATTGACCCCAAACATATAACTCGAATCTGTAAAAACATTTTAGAGGAGAAAGCAACAAGAAATAAACTAAAATTAATGGTTTGGCCTCCACGAAGTCCGAATGTATACTCCATAGAGCTCTTATGGAATAAGCTTGATCGAAGGGCTAAACAATAACCTCAGAAAACCCAACACCTATAGGCAACAAATTGACGCAGACTGTCTCGAAAAATTGCTTCGAAGAAAACCCAAAATTTGTGCAGTGGTTATCAAAGCTAAAGAAGGTAATATCGACGAAAATAAACTTACGAGTTAAATAATGGATAAATATTATTATGTTTGAATTAATTTACTTTTATTTGACGACAGCCATTTATGTTGTATGAATTCATTAATAATCGCAAAAAAACTTTACTGTGTGTGACTTTTTTGTAAAAGACGTTGTTGCTTCCAAACTTTGGAATGGTAATGTATGTATTTGTGTTTTGCTAATGTTGGGCAGTTTGGATTATACCCTGGTATTCTTTACCAAATTTTCAACCTCTTTTGCAACCAAGTTAAATTATATTGTTGCATTGAGATATCTTAAGAAAAAGATGTATAAAGTCTACAGAATTTAACAATTGGACATTGGTTTAAAGATAAATTAAATCCTTGGATTTTGCCATAATATAAATAGGTTAGTGAGCTACACCTACACCTTTTACTTTCCATCTTTTTCTACTGAAAAATGGACTTCAGCTGTGGTATATGCCTGTTCCATACCAGTTTCTTAGATTACAGTTCTGTGGTAAACATGTGAAGACTTCATAAAAAATAATTTGCGAACTCGAGATTTGTTAAATGGTAGTCGCTCGACATGCAAATCCACAAATAAATACAATCTTTTGTGATCCCCACATCTAGTCATAATTAATACTTCCATACGTTCCTTTCCAGTTAAATTTGAATTCAATATGATCAGGATGTCAATTTCTATATTTTTAGAAATACTTTTCCTTGATCAAGTATGTAATGCAAAACTCCTACTGTCATTTAAAAGGATTCAATATAACAGAGGATCTCAGAGAGCATTTATTAAAACAAATATTTATTTACTTCAAAATAGTTGAATTTCTTCTCTCTTGACATATCCTATCATTGTGTTCCCTTTTCACTTTTTTATTTTTTATTAAGATTTTATTTATTTATTCGTATATGTCCATGTAAATATCTACGATCGACACTATTAAGAAGATCTTTAATTAACTCAACGAACTTAAACGACTAGTCATTATCTAAATTACCTTACCACTAATTACTAACTCAACCAAAATTGCAGCTAAATGACTATCAAGTCAAGCGCCTGTTTCACTGTGTAAACCGCAAAGCTACATAACTCAATTAACTTTTAACTCTGCAAGAGATGGCTACAGGGTATCCAGACAGTGTTATTACATGCCGCTAGGTTAAACTTCAAACAAAAGCGTCTACTTCGGAACAATACATATCTGATGTTCACTTCTCTACCACTTTACAGGTAGATGTAGTTAGCGCCGACAAGTCAACATGGAGACTTTGTACACAACTCGATTTCACGGCTTTCCCAATCTAAGTCGAGCCGCTGCCGAATCGCCCCTTACCGAAGAAAGCATGTTGTCACTGCTGATTGTCTTGGGAAGTAGTATTTCCTTGGTCGGATTGGTATTCGCTTTCATCACATACAGGTGAGTGCATTTCTCTTTTCTAACATTCACAGAATAACTAACTGCTTTAATTTAATAAATTACACGTAAATGATGGGTTAGCTATATTTTAAAAGACGACGGCATTAAGCTTGACCAAATTCTCAATATTGAGCATTTTCTATCTTAAAAATAATTTGGGAAATTGATGTAATGTTAAAAAACTATGGTATTGTTGAAAGCAAGTGTGGTTAAATAAAAACTCAATATCCCTCAGATCTGCACTGTTGCTTGGTTATGTATGTTTTATCTGAAAAGTATATAGTACTCACTTATTCACTAGTGCGAGGAAATTAGTTGCCTGACGTATTGGTATGCACCTCCGTAGAAGTTTCTGTAAATGCACAAAGTGCGGACATGTTCGCAACATATGAGAATCTAATCCTACCCTTTCATGTCTTATTTCCGAAGAAGTTTGTGCAAGACATACTGATGAGGACATATGTACATATGTAACCAGCTTTATAGGTAAAATAAATTCTTCAGAGCGTGAGCGCCTTGTGGGGACGAAAGTAGCGAAATAGCACAACAACTGCAAATAAATGCAATGCAATTCGCAACTATCCGAACATTGTCGTGATTGAACGTAATTGCTAAACTACTTGCCTGTATTGCTTCCTATGCTGCTCCCTAAAGAAACAAACTGATGTGCGCACCAATAGTGGGAGTGATCGGGTTGCTAGGAATCGCATCTTTCCGTCAGATGGAATGGTAATTTATGTCATCGAACAATTGTTCTTAATTGTGTAATAAGTGAGGAAGTTCTGGTACATAAAACATTCATACTTGCGACCACATTGTGGTAGTGAACTTGCGGACTACGTCTTCGCGAACATCTAGAACAATATTCCTGGGCGGGCCGTTCCTCCGACGAAGTTTCGGGGCGCAATCGACGAGATTGTCACACACGACGATTTTGTGGGTTGTATTCGATAATGTTATAGAATGCATGGTTATAGCATCGTGGTAAACAATTTCTGTGACTGATTCGGCGACGTTCCTTTTAATATTGGCCGCTGTTCTTTTGTGCGTCTACAAGGATGGTATGAGAAGTACCCGAAAGAGACTATCGTTCTCAGCAACTGAAAATTAGTAGATCCAATCACCAGAGACCTTCACCTCCACCCTTGCAAAGTTGAATTAACCCCGGAATCCAAATCAATAATTTACAACGGAGATTATTCAGAAATAAAGAGCGAAGTAAATAAAAGCAATGAAAGATAAGAATAATCAACAACATACAGTAACAAAGGGCGCACTAGGAATATGGAAAGGATACTATGAAGATAAATTTAACACAATAAATACGGAACAAAGGATAACCAACAACAAGAAATAACAGAAGAAGAAGTAGAAGAAGCCATACGAAAAACTCAAAATAGCGAAGGCAGACGGGGATGATGGCATATTACCAAAAATGATCAAATGGCTAGGACAGGAAGGAAAAAGATGGATATGGAAAATAATCTGATAATCCTGATTTACAAGAAAAGAGAGCATATCCAATGCGAGAACTATAGAGCTATATAATTAGTGTAACAAGCTATAAACTAAAAACACAAAAATACTGGAAAAACGAGTTTATGTGGAACAAAGACTAGAGGAAGAACAGGCAGCTTTCGCGCCAGAAAGACAAACGAACAACAATATCTATATAATGAAGAACTCAATAGAAAGAAAAATTGAAGAAGGAGAAAAGATGTTTCTAGTGTTCCTCGATCTGAAAGCAGCTTCGACACTATATATAGCGGAGAGATATAGGAAAGTTTAAAGGAAATGAAAATCCCTAAAAACCTGCTATATGACATCAAAAATACATACGAGACAGTAAGATTCAAGATACAAACTGCCGGGCAAAACTCAGGAGAATTCCAAATGAAGAAAGCTTACTACGAGAGGAGGTCCAGAAGTTCGTGGAATGAAAGGGTTTTAAATAAAATAAAACAATAAATCTATTTTTCCTTTTCAATATAATCACCCTTAAGCTCAATACATTTATTAGATCTACGAATTAAATTTTCTAAACCATCATAAAAATATTTTTTATCTTTCGCCTCAAAATGGGCCAAAATTGCCCCCTTCACCTCATTGTCGTCGGAAAATTTCCTTCCACGTAAGTCTTTTTTGAAATTGGGGAACAAATAAAAATCATTAGGTGCCAGGTGTGGACTGTAGGGTGGATGGACTATTGATTGAAAGCCATGCTTGTGCAGAGAAGCCATTGCAACTTTGCTCTTGTGAACCGGCGCATTGTCTTGCAAGAGCAACACACCCTAGGTCAATTTTCCCCGACGTTTTCCCTTGATGGCCTCGTTTAATTTTTCTAATATCGCTGCGTAATATTCTCTGGTTATGCTCCTACCTTTTTCTTTGTAATCAATCAATAATATCTCCTTACAATCCCAAAAAACAGTAGCCATCCACTTTCCAGCCGATTCTGACACTTCGATTTTCATTGGCGGTGGTGTTCCCTTTTTATGCCATTGCCTGGACTCAGGATCAAAATGATGAACTCATGTTTCATCTTCGGTAACAATCCGCTCCAAAATATGTGCAGGTTTGTCTCCACACAGCTCCAAAAAATATTTGTGGTTATATAGGATACGCAAAATGGTGGTATCTGATACTCCAACTAATGCAGATAATTGTTTTTTCTTCAAACGGGCATCTTGCAGTAGAAATTTTTGCACTTTTTCGACGATGTCTGATGTGGTGGCCTCAACTCACCGTCCTGAGCGGGAGTCGTCTTTAATCGACTCTTGACCATGTTTAAAAGGACCATGCCACTTATAAATCATTGATATTCTAGGACACTGTTCCCCATAAACGGTTTACATTTCATTCAATATTGTTTGAGCGTTCTTTCCTTGCTTTGTAAGGAACTTTATCACAGCACGGTGTTCAATTTCCTCCATAGTTTCAGTTTTCTTCCGGATTGACTTGTTTAGCAGGCAAGTATTCGTAAACGACTGACGCTATAGGGCTGCAACTTAAGTTATATACTAATGATGAGTCGCCAATCAGAATGACACCCAGCGAGCGTCTCTATCCCCACTCCATCTTCTCCATTCCACGAACTTCTGGACCTCCCCTCGTATATACAGATGATGTGGTCCTAATTGCAAACTTTATAAATAAAATGCAAAGCTAATGGGTATCTGAAGGAAATGGAAAACGTGAAACTTGAATGAAACTAAGGTAATGATAGTAAACAAAACCAAGACAATAAAGTCAGCAAAGCAATCAAGTGTAGACGTAATACATTGGAGAGGGTAACCACATATGACTATACTGACATGCATACTGACAGACGACGGAAAAATAGATAGAGAGTTAACGAACAAAGCGAAATCAACAAGAGGATACTATTCTTTAAATAAGAAAATTCAAGGAAACAGACATATTGATATGGAGACAAAAATAAAAATATATAATAATCTCAGTAATAACGTATGCACGTGAAAACAGGACATTGCGGAAAAAAGATAAATACAATGGAAATGGAACATCCAAGAAGAATGGTGGGGAAAACAAAATGGAATAGGATCAAGAATGAAGATATTAGAAAACTAACAAAACAAGAACCAAAAGAATAAGGAGGTACAATTAAATTGATACGTACATGTAGTAAGGATGAAGACTGGTAGAATCACAAGAAAAATAATGGAGACAGGACACCTAAAAAAGAAAAGAACAGAAAGACCTAGGAGGAAATGAATGGACCAGATAAAAGAAATGTGTAGAAGAAAGTCAATCAATAGAACAGAGAGGAAAAAATGGGTACAAAAAACCCGGAATGGTCATCCAACATAAGGATATGAGAAGAAGAAGGGTTAACTACATTCTCAAATTTAAATTTTATTTTAGAGATGCAAATCCGAGTTAACACAGTTAAAATTACCTTCGATAATACAAAAATACTTTTCGTATTGCAAAAAGATACGGATTCATGGAAATTACGACGAAACTTTTTCAATTGACCGTGCCCCGCTATCCGCATCAGAATAAAACGCACAAAGAGGAAACAGTTCTACATTTTCTATCGTTAAAAGCAACCGCGAAATAACCGATTTCATTTAAAATAGATTAAGTTGCGCTAATTCTCTATTCTCGTAAGTGTCGACCGTAAAATAAACAACTCCTCCATATTCGCTCGGAACGTAATATGCCGCCTCCATTCCTACGGACGCTGCGAGCACGAAATGGCGAAATTCCACAGTATTCAGTCGGATAATGCAATTAAATAGTGTAATTTGTTGGTCTGCGAAGCATCGTCCGAATTGCGCGGGAACTTTCCGGAATTTGGGTGGGAGGTCGAACGTTATTTGTGACCGAATCCAGCTTTCGCGACTCGGTGTTAAAATAGAGTCGAGAGCGATGCAATTGCCGAGTTCGCCGTTGAGGAAATGATTAGATTTAGAAGGAAAAATAGAAGGGGTAATGATAGGGTTGGTAGAATATCTGAAAATTACACGAGGGCGGTAGTGTCCTGAGATATAATTTTCTAGAATCTAACGGCTAATTGCTAATCAACGTGGTTTAATCAAACTAATGTAATTAGGGTCTTTCGTAGTAGAAATAAAGCACACCTCCCTGCTAGAGCTGAGCTAATAATGCTTCTAGTCCCATTATTTTTATGTATTCTTCATTCCAACTTAAAACAATCAACTTTTGTAATGTTATTATCTTTGCATATTTAAAAAAGAAGCTAAAACCTGACAATTTTGTTTGTTGGAAAATGCGTTTCGGTGTAAAAATTTAACCTGTTGTCATCAGCCTTATCCTCTGCTAGTACTACGTCAGAAACTTCAATGTAAAAAAGAGTTGCGTACATACGAGGTGGGCGGTGTAAATTCTCGGCCTGACAGGCTTATACTACAGGTTCAAGCGTGCTCAAACTCCGCTACGACATGCATGTACATACGTAAGGTATGCGCTATGAATACGACGGTTCGAAGGATAGTAATAGCCAGCTAACAAACGTGACTAACGCATGAAAATGTCTGAAGTAAGGAAAATTGAGTACCGCGCGGTCATTAAATGTTTAACAAAAGAAGGACATACGCCTAATTACATAAAACAACGTTTAGACGACGTTTTACGGTGATTCATCTCCTTCGTATTCCACTGTAAAAGAGTTGGCAAAATGTTTCCGTTTAAGGCAAGAACCCCTGGAAGATGCTGAATAGTCGGGTCGACCAATTGAAATGATAACGCCTCAACGAATTTCAATTATTGAAGATTTAGTGCTAGAAGATCGCCGTTTGAAAGTGAAAGAATTAGCAGTAATAACAAACATATCCGAAAGAAGAATTCGCCGAATTCTCCATGACCGTTTGGCTATGAATAAAATCAGCGCAAGATGGGTACCGCGACTTCTTCTGCTTCCCAACGTGAACGTCGAGTCGAATGTGCGCAGTCGTTTTTAAACATGTGTGGAAACGACGCAAAACCGATTTTTGAGTCCATCCTCACAGAGGGTGAAACAATGGTTCTGTTTTACAATCCTCTATAGAAAAGGGAGTCCATGGAATGGCGCTGACCTGATGAAGCTCGTCCCAGAAAGGCAAAAGTTGTTCAATCAACGTAAAAGGTGATTTCTGCTTTATTTCTGCTCTCCAACGTGAATGTCGAGCCGAATGTGCGCAGTCGTCTTTCACCTTGTGTGGAAATAACCCAAAACCGATTTTAGTGTCCATTATCACAAGAAATGAAACAATGGTTCCGCTTTACGATACTCTATCGAAGAGGGAGTCCATGGAATGGTGTCGACCTGATGAATCTCGTCCCAGAAAGGCGAAAGTCGTTCAAGCAAAAGGTGATGGTCGCAATATTCTGGTATTGTGAGGGCATTTTGTTAATTGATTTTAAAGAGGGCAATACACCTGTGAACGGCACATATTATCGCCGTCTTTATTGCATAAATTAAGGGACAGTATTCGAGCAAAACAATGTGGAAAAATGATAAAAGGTGTACGACTATTGCACGACAGTGCTCCCGTCCATATGGCCGCCGTTTCACAAGCTACCAACCGCAAATGTGGCTTTCAAGAATTGGAACATCCATTGCAGAGTCCAGATGTGGCTCCTTGTGATTTTTATCTGTTTTCTAATTAAAAAAGACCTTAGGTGACGTAGTTTTAAGGACGACAGCGAGTTACAAGCAGCTGTTATAGAAGATTTTGACGGAAGAACTTCAGATTATTTTTACAAGGGTATTGAATAATTAATTAATCGTTTTAATAAATGTATAGAAGTTAGGAAAAATTATATTGAAAAATAAATTTTTTTATATTGTTCCAAGTTTCTTTCCATCAGACAGAAAATTTATGGCGCCTACGTCGTATCTCTCTATATTCGATCAGGTAAGGAATACACAGTACAATCTCACTACGCTGAACTAATTTGGGAAAGAAAATATTGGGATTAACGATTTGCTAGAATATAACAATTTTTGAGAGGGAGTACTGACTGTATACTGACAAAATCGAAGAAAAGGAACTGCGGTTGGGCAAAATGAATTAGAACGAGCGAATAAAATCCTGTATTACTGTGCTCTTAGCTTTAAAATTTAATTTAATTTTTAATCAGAGAGGAGCAGTTGTGGGAGTACTGAAGCCGTATTAATAAGTCACAAAACATTAATCATTCAGTGCATTTAGCTGTACAAATGCATTAGAGCTATTATTTGAATTTAATAATTTTTTATTACATTATAATATTATGAAAATTATTAAAAATTTGAAATGATAAATTCTGTCAAATCTTTTTTTTTGTTTTAGGTTTCCGCGTATGTGTGTTAAAGAACTTTGAAATTTAAATCAGTTTTTTTTAAGAAAATGCTAGTATTAAACTGAAATATGGATCTTTATGCTTCAGCGATTTTATATAAACGACAACCGCTTGATATCTAATGCACTGTAGAAGTAATAATTGATAAGCTGGTATATTATTATCCGTACCCCATTCAATGCAATTGTGGAAACACTTCAAAGTTTCTTTATCCAGTACACCTTTCATATGCTTAAAGCTCTTCTTTCTATTGATGGACCCGTTTGTAACTAAAGCGTATTTGCCGTACCCGAAAAGCAATTGTGCAATTTTATTGTTGCATCCTGAAATAATCTACGTCTTAAACAAGCTAATGGAATAAAATCTTCATCCTCATAATTCAGTCCATTCACATTGGGTCGCAGTTTTTTCCATGACTGTTGAATAAGTCCCTTTAAGTATTAATGTAGGTGACAACAAATCAAAATTCATCAAAAATGTTATATCTTAGATATCCTTAACCATGATAGGCACCAGCAGAGGTTTATGATAAAGCACTATCATCTTTTCAATCACATAGGATAATCATTGCTTGAAACCTTTTGTCTTCGGTATATGGTTCCGCGAGATATCCAGAGGCATTATAAGCAATACTTTAGGAAATAAATGCGAATCCCTTGTTTTCATTTTAACTTCGGGTACAAAGAAGATCATGGAACAATTTACGAAAAGCATCCATTGCACTCATTCCTCATTTTGGTTCATAATTTTGAATGGCTCAAGTTTATTTAGCTTTCAAACAACTAACAATTTTAGCTTATTTGTGCGTGAGAATTTTGATTGGAAAAGCTCTCCAAAGCAGACTACTCTCGTCCTAATGGGATGTTACATCCATTTTTGCAAAGTTTCATTAAACATTTTTGCTGAAATGGCTTTGTAGTGGATTTATCGGCGCAAAATTTTTCACCAACAATTGATAATTATCAAATACCGGTAAGTTTTTTTTTAACTTACTTGAATATCATCTTTTCGCATTACTTCTTGATAAAACAACTTAGTTTTCCGCATAATATCTCCATTGACATGACTTGATTGAATTTCATGCTGCTTCCTTTATGGATTTTCCGAAATTGTGCGATTTAGTAATCTCTATCACATATTGTCCTCTGTCATGTTTGTTTACAATCTTACTTTTATTTTGGCGCGAAAACGTGTGAGTCCATCATAATTGACTGTGGATGCAATTAAAATATAGCACTAAATCTCACAGATATCTTAGTTTAAGAAGTTAGACCGATAATTTCGTATGTACACCACTCATCATCAGGCCTAGATATTATAGAAAAAAAACTGTATGTTAATCCAAATGTCATTGGTACACAGAATAGTAAAAATTACAACAAGCAAGAAAATTAACCGATTAAAATAATTGTATAAATTGAACAATTGAACCAAACAAACAAAATCTGTCAAATTATTTTGACGTGTTTATAGGATTTGTGTATTTTGTCCAAGTTATGGAATTTATTCAAGGTATACAATTTGTACAATTTACGCAATTTAAGTAATTTACACAATTTATAAAATTTGTGCAATTTATACAATTTACAGAACTTAATTCACACAATTTATATAGTCTACAATTTACATCTATATGATCTCTGCAATATACACAATTTATACAATTGTTTTAATCAATGACAATCCATGCCATTCTCTTCGTACAACTGCGCATTTTATTTATTATATTATTATGATAATCTGATAAACGTGATATTTATTACGTAACGTTAAAAAATACCTCTCGAAATTATACCTTTTAGTAACGACGTGGTATGGCATATTACTCAACAGTTTTCATTCACCATTTTAAAAAGTAATCAAGTTCTGATTCCTCATGAAAACATTTTTTTTGTTTAGTATTCATTTTGATGGGTATTAAAATTCAAAACAAGTATAAATAAATTTAATTTAAGACATAGAATTACGCTGCCTAGGAGTAGTTTTAACAAACATTGATACTTTCTCTCTAGAAACTTTAACACTGTGCAACCAATATATGGTGAATAACTGAATACATGTCTTCTAAAAAACCCACAACTATCTGTTTCTGGTGTTTATTTTTGTGACTCACGACCTGGGTATAAAATGTTAAATGCGAACGTTCAGCATATTTAAATTTTCCAACTTTGACGCACCCCTTTTGCGCCACTATTTTAAGCAACAGTCACGATCACGTTGCGTTTCCGTGATAAAATCGTTTACTGCCAGTTGTCATCGACTTATTGGTTATTCCTGCTATAGGTCATTCAACCTACAGCATTAAGGTCAAAACCTGAAACGACTAGACTGTTAAGTTAAAATATCTGCCACTTACCTGTGAATTCGTAAATTTAATGGAAACAGATAAACGCGAAGATACTGCTGAAAAGCATTAATTCTTAAAAAAACGATTCCGGAGCAAATGGGCATTCAAAAAGTAATCTAAACCCTTCAAACTGTGCGTGTGCACACCGCAAACAAAATAACGATTCTATGTCATGCTTGCGCAGTCTATTATAATAGCAATCCAAATAGAGACAGATATGGAAAGACAAAAGGAAGAAATTGTAATCATTGTAATAGACGTCAATAATTTACATGTCTAACTACCTGCACGAAGATCCTTTTACCGCATTAACACCGATATATCAAACTTCAAACGATTGCATTGCATGCAACCTCAGAAAATATAAATTCCATATTGCGGTAAAATTAATTATCTAGACCTTGACTTCCATCTATATTCAACACAACTACCTCCTACGTAAAAACGAGAAGGAAAAAGTTGAAAGTACACGATTTCCAAATAATTCACATCAATGATTTTATAGGTTGTAGCAATAATAAGGCTCGCGAATAGATTCCACTGAAGGAAGGAGGCGCGCAAAAAGCACATCGAGAACTTTTCGAGGGAAAATGAGGTTAATGGCTGGCTTACGTGACTTGCTTCCCTTGACCTTTTCGACGCCCAGTTAAAATTATAAATGGATATGTAATACAAGGTTAAATGACGCCGCCGAAATGCTTTTCGGTTTTGAACTTGAGGGTTGGATGTTTTATGGGAGGAGTTCGAGTGGGCGGAGAAATTCTTAGTAAAAATTAAAGAATCTCGGATTCAGGTTGCAGAAGTGTATGAAGTCTAAATATGCATAAAATTATAACGACGTTCGCTAATTGGAAATACAATATTTTAATATTTTCTTGATCTGAAACAATACACGGGGTTAGACGATTATAACTCATAATAATAAAAGGAAGATAATTATGAAATATTTCTTGGAAACGTAAAAGGTTTTATAGAACAAAGCAGGAAAATAAACATGGATGCACTTCGGTAGTTTCAGTATTTCTGGAATTTGACTGTGTCGTAGCTAAAATAGAAAAAGAAAGAAAAAGAAAAATAAAAGTAAAAGGGAAAAAGGAAATAAAAGAACAAGGATAATTTGGGATCTCCATAAAAATAAAAATAAAACAGAAAGAATAAAGGAGCAAGGAGATGCTTATTCTTTTTCATTTAATATGACATGGTCCAATCGCGAAAACAGTTCGTTCACTATTGACACTGGCTGTGAAACTCTAAGTATTCATTTACTTGTTTTTCTTTCTATTAGTCTACTTTTACGAACTAATAGTACAAAGCATTGATTAACAGCCAGGCTGACAACGTCTTGATCTATCTACAATATTCAAATGACCTTCACACAAATTCCAAAACCAGGTCTGAGAATATTTTGACCAGGAAAATACCATACTGGATTATCGATACATACGGTGACATTAAAGACTCGAATACCGTATTAGAAAAACCACTGATCGGAATAAGCACTAACAAAGACCTTAAGGTGGAGTTCACGATGAGGTACCAGCAGTTCTGGCTTCAGAAAGATATATCTGTTGCTTATCTTGCATTATGGACTATTACAAGAAAGTTCTTGACAACTTCTCCATCCCCATACCTCGTGGAAAAGGGTTTTAGCGCGGCAATCAATGCTCTTACGAATAAAGATATGCGCTGCAAATCACCAGTTATAGAGGTTTATTAAACACTTGCTATCAAAGCATGAACTGTATCCTTCCAACATTTCTTCTTTCGCACTCAACCTTCACTATCAGAATACGCATGCCCTTAAAACTAAAACTCATTAATATATTTTTACTGCTTATGAATGACATTATGATGTCATTGTTATTACTGAAAGTTGGCTTGATGACTCCGTCACAGATTCTGAATTAGTTTATACAATGTTGTGAGGTGTGATAGGAAACATTCCATTATTAATCATTCTGTTGGTGGTTTGTATTTTTATTATTTTATCCAATAAAGTCTTATACAAGGTTACTGATACGACTTCCATTTGTTCTCTTGGAGGATGTTGTAATATATGAGTGTAAACTACGTTCCGTTTCTTTTTATTGGATTGCTATGTGTATTTACCAAATATCTCACTATATTTTGAACTTTTTTGTAAATTTCACAAAGCTGTTTTCCTGAATAAACTGTCTCCTTTGATTGGCCATTTTAAATTGCCGCAATCTGCTATAAATCTAACATTCTGTTCGAAATGCACCACTTTTGACTGTTAAGTATTAATTCAATGATAGGCACTGGCACCTTCCCTATGCGATGGAAGCGAGTACGAATTAGTCCTGTTTTTAAAAAAGGGAATAAAACTTATACCAGTAGCTGTACACTAATATCGATTTCTGGCAATTTTTTTGATTTTGCATTAAATCAGCATGGTTTTGGTTGTGATAGGTCAGCAGTTACTAATCTTGTTTTTAAGCGTCAATTAATTAGATATGCAAGATCAGGTTGATGTTGATGTTGATGTGACACAAACCTCAGCCGAGCCTACGATGTAATTGGCTGTGGAATTTACTTGGCAATCTATTGACCTTTGGATTACGCCCTTCGTTGTTACAACTCCTACACTCATATTTAACTAAAAGAACATTTTAAAATGGTTACAAGTCTTTTGAGTTCATTTCCTCATCAGGTACACCACAAAGATCACAATTTGACCCACATTAGTTTTGTACTGTTTATAAATGATTTATTGATGTTGTTGTCTTGTGAAGTACTCGCGTATGCCAATTGGCGCAAATATTCTCTCACTTTAGATCTTTCAATCATTTGGTTCACCTGCAACATAATGTAGGCCATATTGTCAGCTGGTATTTTCTTTACAAACAAAAACTAAATGTCAGTAAATCTTTATTTGTTTCGTATATGAAGAAGATTAAATATGTTGCGTTAGGATACTCAATACATAATAATTACCCAAGAAGAATTGATACGGTTAGGAATCTTGGTGTTTTATGAGACTCCAGATTAAATTCTGCTGTACATATTAATGATCGATGCATCTCTGTACCTCTGCATATCTTATCACATCTACTTTCAATTGAGTATCATACTTTATCTATTGTCTATATGTGTGTACTTTAGGTTGTCTGGTCGTTGGACAATAAAAATACTATTATTATTACTAGGTTCAGATTTATTTTGTCGAAGATCCAAGTATTTACTTGCACTTTGTGTCGTTTCGATAAAGATATGAATAAAAATTGTATGTTTTATTACAATTATCAATTCTTCAAAAATCGTATTAAAGTGTTTCTGAGAAACACATTCAATGTTAAATAGATCTAGGAATGTTCAAAATTGTGCAGGTAGGTGGCCCACAGAAATAAAAATTACGCATATGGTCTACGTGGCAGAAAAGTTTGAGAATTTCTGTTTTAAAGGAAAAAAGTTGAATTTCAGGATCCAACTCTATTTTAAATGAACCCTGAGAAATGTCGTTATAATATATTACTTTATTAGGAACCCTTTCGCTTTGCTTACCCAGTTGGACCCTTTTTATCAAATTACAAAGATAAACACTCTCACACTCTTTGAAAACAAATCTATCGTTTCGATTCAGTACATGGACAATTTTTAAAGAAGAAAGGGAATCAATACTAGAACCTATTGCGGTGGATTCTATCTAGGTAAAAGAAATTTCTTTTAGGCACCCAAAAGTTCCTGCTATACCGGCTTTCGTACGCATCAAATTTAAATAGAGCTCTATGAAGCTGTCGGTTATAACGAACTATAAATTCTAAACTTTATACACTCGCGGAACGGGCAGCGGCCGCATCGAAGAAAGCAATGCATAATAAAGCATGGTCAGTTATTCTAGAATGTCAAGGGTCTGCCCGTACGTCCGGACCATATCGATTTATCCCAAAATGGGGTTAGGGTTTCACAAACGTCGACGACGTGCCCTCTTAGCCGTGTAGCTATTTAAGTTGGGATCGTAAAGAGGTTATGGTTAGGCGACATATTTACGCTAATTGGTTATATAGTGTTATCAGAAAACGTAACAGGGGCGTGCGCCTTCGCTCAGATTTAGTTTCGAATTCAATTTACCGTCGCGACCTTATTCCTGTCAACATCGCCGACGCATACAACAGATGGGCATCGTAATTAAATTCTACACCTTATAGTTAATTTTCACTAACGATAAGAACGTTTTTTTTTTACTTTTTTGCGTAAAGAACATCCTAAAATCGAAGAACTACCTTTCGAATTCGTTTTAAAATAAGGAACTACATGAGAAGATGCTAATTTCTACATTATCGTAACTGAAAATAGTCTAACGAGAATTTAGGACTATTTTAAGTGATGTGTGTTATTTTACTTGTAGTTTCTAAGATCAAAATAAATGCAAATTCCATTAAGATTTGCCTCACCTATACCTTACCGGTTTTGAAGTGTTTTGAATTTTATGAAAATGCAGTACCAATATTAATGTGCAAATTCTCAATATGTATTTCCTTTTCTTTCAGATCGAATTCACACTAGAATCTACTGATTAATGTGGTTTTAAGTTGCACTTGGGAAAAACCACAGACGAGATGTTGAGCAATTACTTGTTTAATTCAATCATCTGTCGAAACTTTCAAATTTTCAAAATGCAGGTTACTTTCATAGCTAGTCTCGGCAAAGAGGGGCAAGTTGCAATGCCGTGCGAAAAACGACGTGGAGGGGTGAACGGCACGGAGTATCGAGTACCGGTATCAAACCATACTTGTCCAATATTATTCGACTGGTCGTTGTGAATGATTCTCAGTACACACATACTTAGAAAATGTCGCATTTAGGTACATTTCGGCGTATTTGGAATAAACTAGAAAACGTAATAGCGAGTACGTCGGATTTAGAATACAAAGGCGATAGAGTTAAATGTGTAAAGTGCGACAACTATTTGATGTGTACCAGCAGGTGGAAGTGTGAACCCCATCTGTTGATGTACGTAAACATTACTGAACACACGCCTTGATAGTGCATCTCAACCCCTCTACGTTGTCCTCCGCACTGCACTATAACCTGCCGAGACAATTCATAACAGTTAATTAGTATTTTTGACAAGTTGTAACATTATATTAATATTAATATAAGCTCTCGTCGGTATTAGTATTGATAAAGTTACGACATCTTGTCATTTTACCAAAGTTTTAAATGTCTGAAGAAATATCAGTCACGGTAGGATTTCTACCAATGATCTCTCCGTTAAGGGCAGAACGTGCTGACCACTACACCACGGGACTGAATGTAGATTCAACTCACTTTTTATACCCATGTGTCGTGTTGAGCAAAAAATCGCTCGAAATCACGCTGATGACACCGGATAAGCGGTAACATGCCGTGTGACGTAGCACGTTAACGAGACCCCATGTCGTCCGTGCTAAGGGAAGCTAATAAATTAGTTAGAGCATCATCACTTCCGGATGATGTCAAGAAACAGGTCATCGTAACAGAAGCGCTACCGCCGAGACTATATGGCTTTCCCAAAATCCACAAACGAGATGTACCACTTAGGCCGATAGTGAGTGCCATAGGCGCACCGACGTACCTACTAGCTAAACATCTTACTACACTACTGCAAGCCAACATAGGTGGAGTTATATTCGCGATTCGGCGAACTTCATAGAAAAGTTCCGGAAAAAAAGATTCAACCCGGGCGATATCCTAGTGGGTTTTGACGTAGTGTCGCTGTTTACCAAAGTACCGCTAGTAGACACACTGCGGTCCGCTGCCGATCTACTTCGACCGGATATAACGAACATTTTTAAGCAATGCCTCAGGACCAGTTACTTTGAATGGGATGGCAGCTTTTACGAACAGACAGATGGAGTAGCGATGGGTAGCCCATTATGTCCCGTGGTAGCCAACCTCTTCATGGAGCAGTTTGAGAGTCTAGCTATCGAAACAGCGGTAGACAAATCTACGGTTTGCTGGAGATAAGTGGATGATACGTTTGTCGTTTGGTCACACGGAAGAGATAAATTGGACCGATTTCTTGAATATTTGAACTGAGTACACCCTGACATTCAATTCACGATAGAGCTAGAACATAACGATGAATTACCTTTTCTGGACGCTCGTGTCAACAGGAACCAAGCACGGGCAACAACCAGTGTGTTCAGGAAACCTACGCATACCGACCGTTATCTACAGAGCCAGTCTAACCACCACCCGCACCAGAAGAATACGGTGGTGCGCAAGCTGGTAGAACGAGCACGCAGAGTATGTAGTGAGGAACAGCTGAAAGAGGAATTGGACCACCTGAGACAAGCGCTGCGGTGTAACGGTTATCCTGAGGATGTGATCAACCGTGCCATCGCGAGTAAACCTTGATCCGGGGACAATAATGATAGAGAAATAGAAACGTTGGGTACACCATACCTACCGTATATTAACAGCACTACAGACAGGATAGGACGACTGCTTAAGCGTTTCAACATCCGGACGGCTTTCACTCCAACAAGGAAAGTGTCTAGTTTATTACGACATTTCAAGGAAAAAAGGGACCCCTGGTACCCCCCACTGTACACCCGGCGTGTACAGCATACCGTGCTCATGCGAGAAAGTGTACATCGCCACAACAGGACGTTCGATCAACACTAGAAGGAAGGAACACGAGAGGAATGTGCGGTTGAAAGAAGTAGACAAATCAGCTATTGCCGAACATATCCACTCGGACCCGAATCCTAAGATTAGATTCGAAGATACCAGAGTTTTAATATCAACTAAGAACTACTATAGCCGATTAAACAGGGAAGCCATTGAAATTTACAAAATCCCAATAACATTAACAGAGACGACGGGCTGAAACTGAACCGAAAATGGACAACGGCACTGCGCGCATCCAGTCACGCTATTGGCGCTCGCCGCGCATGCGTGCAACCATCCAATGGAGCTGAGGAGCATACTTAAAGCAGCAACAACGTGCACGAAGCCAGTACCTCTGAAAATGCGAACTGCAGTGCGAAACGTCAGGACAAAAGCCTAACACGGCGAAACCCAACAATCGTTACAACTATGTCCGTGTGTTAGCGTTCTTTGTCATTATAATGTTTCTCGTGAATGATTTCACCAATACCATGAGTAACTGTACTTAGCAACATTATTATGTTAGGTACTGTTCCCTGTGTTTACAATTCTCCACTATCAGTTTAAGATATACATAGATTCTTGTTTCTCTTTGATGTTGTTAGTGAGATTCTTTAATGAATTTTATTATTATTCTCAGCAGTAATAGTAATATTGTAATTTATTTGAATTTTACAATTTATTACATCGGATTTATTATTTGAAACGGCGCCAATTTAATGGAGAACGATTGCATATCGCAGTTATTGCATCATTTTAATCCCTCAAATAATATACATTAGCGCAGAATTCTACAGTTATAGCTACAAAAGAGAGATGTGAAACGCGTATACGTTTTTTCACGCGCAATATTGGTTATTTTTAGTTTCGACGTTCCATATGAATTTTTCAACGATATGAATAACGAATGCGTTTTCCCCTTTCGAGCCTTCGCGCCGGCTTGGTCTGTCATAAATATGCAGCCGAATTTTGTACCAAACTGCGACGTAGATGCATGCGAGTTAGTATGTCATTTTCTATGTTCATTTCGCCCCTGGTACATCATGAGCTATTGAATTATACATAGGGACATGCTTAAAATGCTCCGTTTGATGTTTGAAAAGGCCTATGCGGTTGCCGGTGTACCCTATCGGATTAGAAGATCTCTTTTTACGGTTTTCATGTTTTACAGTACTTGCATGTGAATGTAATTAGCGTCACGTGGTGTTTACAGGCGGTGTAAAATCCAGCAGTATTTATTCCATTTCGAATTACATTAAGTCAAATTACATAATGCCTTACCGCAAATAAAGCGGTCCAGCAAAACAAGGATTAACATTTTAATTTACTTTTAATTAGCGGGCCCCTAATTTTAATAAAATGAACGATTACTCGTGTGTCTTTAATTCTTATATGCAGGAATTCTTAACTCCATTCCGAAGAAAAGGTTTATGACTATTTAAATGTCATTGAAATTTGGCGGAAATATAACCATAATATTTTTTACGTTTTTTTCAAAAAATCTAAGTCATCTGAAATATGTCAAAATGCGTATGCAACTGAAGATTTTGATGAGTCGATTGTAGCAAAATTGTCCATCATGGTGAAATATTTAATACACTAAATTTAGAAATGGATTCAGCAATAGTCATTACACTTTCCACATGTTTTCAAATCTTTAGAAACGAATTCCGTCCCGATTAGTTCTCTTACAACAATCTCTTGTAACAATCTTTAGTGTTAAAATCGTATTCGGTATGATTGTAAATATAATTTGGTGAGCCTTGAACCAAATCTCGTTGGTATTAGTAATGGTAGAGTCACGATTTCCTTGTTCTTTTTTAAATTCTTAAAAAATACCAGTCAAGGTAGGATTTGAACCCACGAGCTCTGCGTTATCGGTGCAATGTGCTATCAACTGCACCACGAGACTGAATGTGAGTTCAAATCGCTTTTATTACCCAAATGTACATTGTCTGTAAATATATCGTAATATTTCAGCACACACAATATTCAGTCTCGTGGTAGCACGTTGCGCCGGTAACACAGAGGTCGTAAGTTCAAATCCTACCTTGACTGGTATTTTTTCAGGAATTTAAAACGTTGGTAAAATGCAAGGGAATCATAACTTTATCATAGGTAACATTAATTTTGAGAATCCGTTAAAAAAGTGTTATTGCCGGTTTTCACCTCTAAGTACTTTTTGTAACAATTGAGCAGCTTTTTCTAACCTTTCTGCATAGAAGTTGGACATTCAGCCAATTGGTAACGGCAGTCTTAATTTTATCGTCGTCTTCGAACCGTTGTCCACTAAGTCATTGTCTCAATTACAAAAAGGGTAATTCGAGGTCGGAACTGTAAGGTAGGTAATCGAAATCTTGGATTTTCTTCTTATTATGGTCACCCGTGTGGGGACACGCGTTATTGTGGAGGATAACTGCCCCGGACGACAGTTTCGATCACATTGGATGGCATGTGCCAACTTGATGAGCATTTCACAGTATACGTCAGGTGTAATTCTGGTCCAACGTTCTAGAAAATCTACCAATTTGCGATATACGAGATCTTCCGTTCAACAGACAGTTTCATAAATAACGATGCGCCAACATGAGGAAATTCTTCAACCGAAACAGTAATCGCCAATTACATAGCAGCTTTTGTGTACTTGTTGCACCGCTGTGTCAGTCTCGACACTAGACTTCATCGTGCACATTTGCGCGGCCACTTTAAAAGTCTCCATAAACTAAACACAAGTCCAGATGAATTTATCCTTTTGCGCACAAAAATCGTATTACAACACGCATTTTGCAACTGGTAAAAGGATCGATTTTCGCAGCTATTGCGTCGTGCATTCAACAACTACCAAACGACTGTCAAATTAAAACGAAGATGACATTGTTTTCATAAGCAACCAGTAGAAGTCGCTGCATGCATGAAACTTTGTTCGGAATCACCAAAATTTAAACATAAACCTACTCTCCAAAATTGCCTCGTATTAAGTTGTTTTCTAACGTCAAAAGGGTAGAAGGATATAACAATTTCAATTTTAAGCAAATTGGGGTCCCAAATTAACGCAACATCTGTGTACTTACTGGAGTAACATTTGCTGCCTTGTATTAAACAGTATAAAAGGGTGTGAAATACGAAAAGAGGGATCATTTGGTTACAAGTTTATTGCAGTATTAAAAACATAAGCAGATTTGATATTTTAGTTATAATTAAAATTTCTAAATTCATTAATAATAAACGCCCTACGCTAATGCTATAGTTTTAGAACTTATATATATATATATATATATATATATATATATATTCGTAGAAATTGGTGAAATACCTAAAAGAAAATTATCATTACCAACCTCGCATTCAACTTCCTATTGTGAGGGAAGATATCCAATATTTGTAACTATAAACTTAATTCTCGAAATCCCGTTAACAAAAACGAAAGCAAACCATATTTTTCTACCTTCTTTCTAACTTCCGTTACTTTTTCCTGTTCCTTTTTCCCTTTGCTCAATCATTTTAGTTTTATTTTACGTTTCCGTATATATTTCGCATTACTTTTATTTATTCGCTCTGCTCCTGGAACAATCGACCAATAAAACAATTACGTAGTGGTTGCGCATTGGACGAATCTCCACAACTTCCGAAATGGTCAGCTTAGAAACTTATCAAGAGCAACCAATGCCGGGCCGAGATCGGTTTATTACTTCTGCAGCGGTAAACTTTTACCTCGTAATACAAACTTTGCTCTCGAAACTCCTGCCTCACTTCTTACACGGCGCTAGAAAAAATATTTGCTCGAATGATTAAGTAATTTGAGATTTAGTCGATTGAATCTGATTTGTTATTCTATTGCTAATGAAACGCTACTTCGCTATGAACTTAATAGTCTAAATGACATACATAAACATGGAATAGAAACAAAATATTTCAGATTGTAAAATATATAACCTAACAGTGGCGGAACAATGCCGTATGTATATATGCTGTTAGGCATTGCTGAGATCTGTAATACAAGAAGAATCAGTAACTTATTTTAAATTGAACAACTTATTGAGAAATATCTGAGTACTCCAAGATAAGAAAATATTGTTAAAGTAAAAACATTATATCATTCATTAGTTAAGAGTCGTTTAGAATATGCTTCTATACCTCCAGTTGCTAATATCAGACAATTGAATGAATACAGATGTGTTTTAAATACGTCATGGTAGGCCTTCAAAATTCATTCACATGTGCAGTTCCTTTGCACTGCCCTTGTGCTGCGCCCTCTCGGGAGAGCAACGCACGAATTGCACGAGAGAAGGGTGGGAAACTGTACTCTCTTCTTTTCGCTGTGTCTGACTTTACGGATAAATGTTTCTTTTTTTGGCACTAGCTAGCGCCAGAAATACATATTCATTTGCATCGTAGAGTTAGTTATGGTGATAGAAGCAGCGAGAGAATTACATGTGTTAGCATAAAACTGTTCGAAACCACGCTGATGACGCCGGGAAGGCAGAAACATGTCTGTGCGTTAGCGTTTTATGCCTCACATGTCGTGAATTGATTTCACTAATACCATGAGAAAGCTGTATTTACAGCGTTTTCTTATCTTGGTGTTATTTTATAGGCATTCTTTTAGATCCGACTCAGACTCCTTTCTGCTACAGTATTATATTTACATATTATTTCTTCCTTCACATAAAATCTTATAAAAAATTGATAAATGCAATAATATATAGGCTTCACTCCTGTTATAACGAGAAGCATCACTGTTAAAAGATCTCAGTTGAATTATTGATAATTCTATACCAAATCTTGAGATACTTCAACTCCAAAATTTTCGATATCGATAGCTGAGATTCTCGATAAGATATTCTGCAAAAATCTTATGTAAAGTCTGACACAGTCGGATAACATATAAATATACTAGTCTGTATCTAGTAAACGTATGTTTCCACTACTGAGAGTACTAAAAGAACCTAGTGGCAAGTTTAGGCCCCAAGTACAACACACCCTGTTTCTACCTGCAAACGTTCTTGTTCAAGCCTCATGTTCAGGTAAATTAACCACTGATTTATTTAACAATTGCTTTCTTAATATTTACTCATCAAGCATTGGATCAAAAAGTCTTATACTTTTAGAGTGATAGACAAGTCACTGTCCAGAGTCTTTCAAGAAAATACCAAGGAAAACAACAAGTGTGATTCAACCACTGGACGTCTATACATTTCAAATATGGAAGGAAACGACGATTTTTATCTCAAATTATGATATTAATCTCCGTCTACGAAATAATGCCATGAAATTGTAATAATTAATACACAATCAATTGTCGTCTTCTAAATATATCAATTTGTTTGCGTATGCCTGGTACTAGTCCTGTTATATGGAGAATCACCCGGGGCCATCCGAACATCCCATGAATTTTGCCTTTTCCAAACAAGACCTTCCGTTTCCTCCGCGTTGTTTTCAATGTGCGCGGGGTGGGCGGTATTCTGTTGTCAATGATGGTTTATTTCAAAAGTTAGCGTTAAATTTGTGAAAACAGATGATTCACAATATGAATTCACAGGTATAGCAGTAAACTCCAATCACACAAATTAATTAATTATGCGGAACGCAGCGTTTCGGGAGCACGTGGGCTCCCATTGTCAACCGTGTTACAGTCGGTAACACGGTTGACGCGTTCCGCATAATTAATTAATTTGTGTGAGTGGAGTTTACTGCTATACCTGTGAATTGTACATCCACACAGTCCTTGCAATCGTCATTTCACAATATGAATGTTTAATGATATATTTCAAATTTCAAAAACTGTTTTGCACGAGGTTGTCACAAATCTTCACTATCAGCGTCTCTCTATCAAGACCATATCGAAAAAATAGTTTTCCAATGGTGACAAGTACATAGAAAAGTAGGGTAAGAGTTCTCTTCCATGCAGAAATAAATTTTGTTTTTCTTTCTAAAACGATACTCACCCTTCGAACAAGCCTTGTACATCCAGCAGTTGTTCTAAGTTATTCACATCTTTCCAGACCGTCAAACAACATTTTTATTTGGAGACATAAAACAACAAAAAATGAGATCGATTAAAGTATATATTTGAAATTCTCGAAACATCCTCGCAACAGCGATTTTCGATAATCGCGTCCTCAGCTCAGTTATGAAGAAACCTTTATAACGCGGTAAAAAGAAAAGGACAGAATTTATTATTTGCTGCACGAGGTAACATATGGTGATTACTTTTCGAATTGATTCTCAAGAACGTTCAATCATGAACTTAATAGTGATTTCCGTTAATCATGTCCACATTTTGACCACGCAGACTATACTAAATTATAAAATATGTTGAAGTTGAAGTTGGAATAATAAGAATCTTAATATCGCAAATTATTTCTTTCGTTTTGAGTCACATTTTCCTTCAAATCATTTTCGTAATTTTGGTGAGTATTGTTGACGTATAATCACCTGAAGCCTACAGCTTCTTATTAGCGTGCTTATTTGTTTTACAAGTTTTTCGATTAACTTAACACTTTCGGACAAAGAAAGATTACATACCATGCTTAATCTATTCACGTATTTAGCAATCACAGCTTTGGCAATCACTGTATCCCTTATTCTACATCATTAATCCTTCAGTAGCGTGCAAATGGAGTATTCTATCAATCAAGTGTAAACCCCCTTCATTATTATTGAAAGACGTGCGTTGCCTAAACTAAAATGTAAATTCCGGATGCTAGTGCTATTCATCTTAATGCATGCGCAACTATAATTTCGGACACTGAGTGTAAATAAGTTTCCTGTCACTTCCATTAAGTTATGATTGCTTTGTAAACAGGTTTACAATTGCATATGATTTAGAGTATTGTAAGAAAGATAGGCGAAAAATATATCGTTGTTTTGTGCTTAAGCTTAGTTTTACATAATTAGAAACATAGCAGAAGTGTTATATGGTGCAGTATTTAAACAAAAACTCTGTTTAGTCAGTAACTGAAGTTTTCAAATTGCGAAAATATGTAAAGAAATTAACAATTACTACCAAACTTTGTTCCAGAAAGTATGGTCTTCAAAAAGCTTTATCACACTTGATGTGGTCATTCGAAATCAAATAATTTAAACGTAAGTTGTTATAATCTGCAATCTTGTGGACTAAGATGGCTAAGCTTGGTTAATAGAAGCATCTGAGATACCTTTAGCATATGGTGTAGGAGATAGGTTTCGTTGAAATACGTAATAATAAAAAGCTTTATTACCTAACAAATTTACACTAAATTAAAGGACAATCACATAAGTAAAAAAAAACCAAGACAAGTAAGGAAGAATATTTTGTTGGTTACAATAATGATTAAATTTTGGAACAGTATTCGTTCAAAAGGGTAACAAGAATTTGTAAAACGATGATAAAAGCAATATTTCTTAATATCGTACTACAGCTCCTGTAGGAGTCTCAGAAGGAAGGGTTATGGCTTCTATTTAGGTCTAGGGTTTTATTTATCAGGATAAGATAATATAAAATAATCTCATAAAAGCATAACAAAAAAGTTTTCAATATTAGCACTGTTAGATAAAAAAATGATAATGAATGTTAATTTTCGGATTAAAAGCTAGTAACAGTTAAATTGAATGTTGAAAAGATTAAAATTATTTTTTTTTTTTATTTTTTGTGTAGTATATAATAAACCGGAACTTTACATTGAGAACATATATATGGAGTTCGTTTCTCGTCTGGCTTAGTGCAACAGGTTCTACATCTCCTGTAACACTCCTATTCGGAAAAGTGGTAGTCAACATCTAAGAAGCGAACTTCGTCAGGAAGTTTCCTCTTACTCCATAAAAACTGGGCAGGTTTTCGTCTTTTTTGCGGCTGCCATATTCCTTAAGAAAGCTGCCGAGTCAAAGTTAATCCATATCGCTCGGCTTCTGATCGTCGAATGGTTCGATATACAATAAAGTTGTTGATAGTTACTAAACGATACCTGAAGACAAAAATGCCTTGACCAAATTAGAATAAAACAGATTTCTACCATTTTCCAATCTTCTTACGAGAACCATCAAACAAAGAGATTAATTTTGAATTCTGCAGTATCACTTTATAATGTAAAATTGCTGCGTCAAACTATTTTTTACAAACAAATGTCAAAACTTCGACTGAATAATTTTTTTTTTAGTTTCATAAGAATAACAAATGAATTAGATCTATACGTACACTCTAATTGCACATTTTAGGTGGCTAAATATTGAGAGAAAATTAATTTAAAATCTTTATTTTGACACGCAATTTTAGGCTTACGTAAAAATCAACACATGACAACGAAATTTAGGTGAAACCCTGTATATTATGATGGAAAATGTAAGGCTCTTAATATGCCGAATGAGTTCTTTTATTTAAATTTTTGTTTGTTTTAAATTCAAATGTACGAGGGGAGGTCCAGAAATTCGTGGAATGAAAGGGTTTTAAATAAAATAAAACAATAAATCTATTTTTCCTTTTCAATATAATCACCCTTAAGCACAATACATTTATTAGATCTATGAATTAATTTTTCTAACCCATCATAAAAATATTTTCTATCTTTCGCTTCAAAATGGACCAAAATTGCCTCCTTTACCTCATTGTCGTCGGAAAACTTTCTTCCACGTAAGTCTTTCTTTAAATTTGGGAACAAATAAAAATTACTAGGTGCCAGGTCTGGACTGTAGGGTGGATTGACTATTGATTGAAAGCCATGCTTGTGCAGAGCAGCCATTGCAACTTTGCTCTTGTGAACCGGTGCATTGTCTTACAAGAGCAACACACCCTTGGTGAATTTTCCTCGACGTTTTTCCTTGATGGCCTCCTTTAATTGTTCTAATATCGCTGCGTAATATTCTCCAGTTATCCTCCTACCTTTTTCTTTGTCATCAATCAATAATATCCCCGCACAATCCCAAAAAACAGTAGCCATCAACTTTCCAGTCGATTCTGATACTTTCGATTTCTTTGGCAGTGGTGTCCCCTTTTTATGCCATTGCATGAAGTCCTGTTTGGACTCAGGCTCAAAGCGATGAACCCATGTTTTGTCCCCGGTAACAATCCGCTCCAAAATCTGTGCAGGTTTGTCTCCACACAGCTCCAAAAATTGTTTGGACGCACAGACGCGCTGCTGTGTCTGCAGCAGCGTGAGCATTCTCGGTACCCATCTTGCACTGACTTTTGTCATACCCACGTGGTCATGTAGGATACGCAAAATGGTGGTATCTGATACTCCAACTAATGCAGATAATTCTATTTTCTTCAAACGGGCATCTTGCAGTAGAAATTTTTGCACTTTTTCGACGATGTCTGATGTGATGGCCTCAACTGGCCGTCCTGAGCGCGAGTCGTCTTCAATCGACTGCCAACCATGTTTAAAAAGACCATGCCACTTATAAATCATTGATTTACTAGGGCACTGTTCCCCATAAATGGTTTCCATTTCATTCAATATGGTTTGAGCGTTCTTTCCTTGCTTTGTAAGGAACTTTATCACAGCACGGTGTTCAATTTCCTCCATAGTTTCAGTTTTCTTCCGGATTGACTTGTTTAGCAGGCAACTATTCGTAAACGAGTGATACAGTCCCATGACCGTATGAATGTGCTCACGTAAAGCTTGCTCGTCGAAATTATCGAAACACATTTTCGATGCCATTGTTAACTGGGTTTTCTCAATATAATACTATATAGCACTTCTGGTACTTTGCAGTGATGCTCTCACGTCATATATACTACTGATGAGTCGCCAATCAGAATGACACCTAGCGAGCGCCCCTATCCCCACTCCATTCTCTCCATTCCATGAACTTCTGGACCTCCCCTCGTAAATAATATTAAATAATTGAAATAGCCAACAAATTAACAAACGAAAATATATCGCTTTTTAACAAATATCTAAAACAACTCATGTCTAGCTAAATTAAACACTTTTAACTTTTTTTCCTTCTTTTTTAGCACTTTAAAGAAAAAGAAAAAAAAAGAGAACTTCGACATCTGTGACACAGTCATTATTTTATATTAGTTTGTTTGCGGGGATACAGTCACTATACTCAGCTTGTTTACCTATACAATAGCCCACAAAGTAAACACAATCTTGATGGAATGAAATTATTTACAAGTAAAAGTTGCCAGGTATGCCATTCATTCAACATATGAGAAATTTTGAAGATAGTGTGTTTTTTTCGTGTTTTAGAAATAAATTTTGGAAAAATTATAATTAATCACAAAAGTATGTTTCCGAAAAACGATATTATATAGTTAACGATAGTGGAGTTTTCGTCTCCATTACAGATGTTGCGTAAGGGACTCTTCTTTTTAACTTTAAAACTGTAAGTTCATGTCAGTAATGAACAACTAAAGTAGATATCTGCAATATCTAATACACAGAAAGAAGGTTGTACGGAATAAATATTATAAGTAAATTAAAGAAGAGGGAATCCTAACGGTACTTTGCATCCAACAATAACAAAACAAGGGGGTGGACCTTGCACTAACGAGAAAATATCAAATATAGAAGGATAAGGACAATTTAGAAAAGGTAATTGATATTTTCGATGATTTAAATGTTAATATTACATATCGTTACAATATATTTCGGAAAGTGGCACTATTTTGATTGTCAGCATCTTTTTAAAGAATCAGTTATTCCCATACAATCAATAGCTCATCAAATCTCATATCACCTTGTATATTTCCCAAATAAGCACAAACTATAATCTCAACAAAAATAGGACAAAATGGAAATATGAATCTACGATGCACTTTATGGGAAGACAAAAGAAATTATTTTAAAAACGAAAGGAGTTATAAAGATATAGTTAAAATTGGGGTGGATGACAGTCTTTGCTATCTGTTTATACGGTTAATAGATTTGGATGTTTAAAGTGTACTCTTTAAAAAACATCATAATGGAGCTGAAAAGTCGTTAAGTATCGACAGAATTATAAAAACTGTTTTAAAATCCAAAGCACTTTACGTTCTCTACTTCATTCTGCATTATACAGCGGCAACTTTCCAAATTATTATTAATGGTTCCGCGCTACGGCTAAAAGCTTTCCTTTCTACTTCAATTAAATTGGTTTTATTTTCAATTTGAGCCGTCCGATGCGCACGCAACGAAAATAATATCTCGTAAAAGCGTTATATACGTACGATGCAATAAAAGCATTGCATGTACGTGCAAGATGTAGTGCGCGAGATTTTACGGCAATCCAACGATATACTACCCGTCAGCTTTAGGACGTTCGGGAAAGGAGTGTCTATTTTACGGCTTTTACACAATGTAGTCTATCTTTAATTGCTCGGTTGAAAGGATTTCGCGGAACTTATACGACTGCCTCTGCACATTTGCCCAACGCATTAGATTAAGTGCAAGACTACCTCCGGCACTGAAATAGAATTAGAGCTGCTGTACGTATATTCGCGTCGACATGGCTATGGCTTAATTCCTCCGTTTACGGCTCGGTTCCGGTCGTAAACGGAAAAACTCGCACCTATTCGCGGGAATCCTAACCGACGAAATGACGTTATATTTCAGTTAGCGTCGTACAGTTTTGCAGTCGTCTATTAAGTCGCCAGGTTTCTTATCGATTACGTGGTTTAGTTGATCGCTTTTATAATCGCATTCGTTTCTAAAAGCTTTCAACTGCTTGCTAATTGGTTCTAGGCTAATCGAGGAGGTGTCAATTTATGGCGGCGATATTAACATTTCTTCCGATTAGCTATTAATCTGAGTTGGAGCTTAAATTTACTACTGCGATTAGTTCGTTGGAAAAATGTAATGAAACTAATTTTCGCAAGAGAAATGTTATTGATAGTTGCTAACATTAATCGGGGATAATATTCTAACCTACACACAATATTGCGATAAAATGAAGTGAAAGAGAAATGTAGTAATGTAAAAATAATACCGTACAACAAAAATTAATTCTAAAAAAATCAGATGTTTTCTAAAATTCATGCTGCACATCTGGGCACCAAATATCTTCCTAATCGAAGTCAACTTTAAATTTCCAGTAAACCTAAAGGTGCCCCGCGAAAATTTGTAAATATTTGCAGGCTCTTTATATAAGACTGCAAATAAGGTTAAAAAGACGGATACTAAGAAACATAATTCTTTATTGTATTACTTAATGCATACATTACATATAGTCATGACATACTGAAATTACATCGTCATTATCAATAATTATTGCAGTTGTTTGGTTTTCATTGTTACAACTATAATTATTTATAGTGGACGTTTCAGAGTTAAATCTCTAACATATTACTAATGCATTGAAAATCATTACAACAAATGTTATTAATGTGAAAATGATATTTTATCATCATTGTAGAATCTAGTGATGTAAAAAGTGTCTTTGTATTCATTCTTTTTATTAGTTCTTGTTAGGATATTTGAACGTATCATTGTACGATGTTTCGTTTAGATGTTTGTGTGCGCTGCTGTACAAACAAATAGTGCTGACTCTGCGATATATTGAATGTGTGCGCGCTTTAGTGCCCGACTACTTGTCTTTAGTTTTACTTTCAAGTATCCTTATGTCATATGTAGAGACCGGATTATATGCAAAGCCCAAAATTTTAATTTTATTTATTTATTATATTTTACGTCTATATGTCGATGTATTACACTGATAAAAGTTAATCAGCGTTAAATAACTTTAGTCGGTGCAACACATCTACAAATAGACGTAAAATATAATAAATAAATTAAATTAAAGTTTTGCACTTTGCATATAATCCGGTCTCTAGGACTAATAACACATGGGCTGAAAAGTCCCGGGCCTAACAAAGAAAACACGTTTTTTTTGGTTCAAAATTTGCTTTATTCATCAACGTAATCTCCATCAAGAGCAACGCAATCATTCCATCGCCGCTCTAACATTTCAATACCACTTTTGTAGAACGATTTATCTTTTGCCTCAAAATAGGCCTCAGTTTCAGCGATAACCTCTTCATTCGTGCGAAATTTCTTACCGGCGAGCATTTCTTTTGAGGTCTGCGAACAGCCAGTAGTCGCTGGGAGCCAAATCTGGCGAATACGGTGGATGTGGGAGCAATTCGAAGTTCAACTCATGTAGTTTTGCCATTGTTTTGATTGACTTGTGACACGGTGCGTTGTCTTGATGAAACAACATTTTTTTTTCTTTGCCATATGCGGTCGTTTCTTTGCAATTTCGGCCTTCAAACGCTCCAATAACGCTATATAATATTCACTGTTGATGGTATTTCCTTTCTCAAGATAGTCGACGAATATTACACCACGCACATCCCAAAATACCGAGGCCACAACCTTTCCAGCCGATTGTTGTGCTTTCGGGCGCTTTGGACTTTTCAGCCCACGTGTTATATCCATTTTGTCAAGTTACCAGTTAGTTCAATAAATATATGTAACAGTTCTAATAAGTTTTTAATAAATTCCAAGCAATTGCATTTTAGTACATAGGTACACATATTTCTTCCTTCAACAAGCTCGATCTATTAATTTTCATGCCAAATTCATATCCGAAACCACACTCATTAATTGCTAAATGATTTCGATTGAATATTTTGGCATTAGGCAATTTCTCTAAGTTGTGTTCAAAGTGGTTTGCTATTGCTACGCTTTAATGCTTGCCTTGAAAGTTATCACATTAGCGTATGTATATTTTCAGACGCTTTGTAACAGTGCACAAACTGTTTTTTAAAATATAAATTAAGATGATACAGCAATACTTACCAGTGACTTTCTTTATCCACATCGATGTAGAAAAATGTTTCAAGTTCCAAATAGTGGTATAAAATTGTGTCAACAGAAAATTTACGAATCACCATCGATATTTATTAAATCATTAATTGTCTTATATCTGCTAACTCTAATAATACAGCTTTTAAACCAGTTATAGGTTTCTTTTAATCAAAAAAAAATCTTTTATTTCCAAATACTCTAGAAGTGTTAATGCAAGTATGTACATATTATAGCAAATAGATTTAACTAACAAGCAGACTTAATTTTTTCTATTACATTTTTCTTTTAATAGTGTATATCATTATCTATATTATATATTATTTAAATTTAAACTTAATCCTGCGTCGTATTTAAAAAAGACAGAAATTGTGTTACGAAATTTTTTTAGGATAATACTTTATCTTGAAACCAAGCAGCATTTCTATAGAGACATCTGTTGATTCATGTATATAATAATGGATACTACCGATTCATTTCTCTTATCATTAAGAATCTGTTAAATGATTTACACTTCTAATGTTGTTATAACTGTAATTATAGTAACTGGTCTTATTCAAGATGGAAACACCTAGACGCTAAAATTAAAAACATTTACTTAAGACAAGAAATAACACAAATCACCTATCAAATTTGTGGTCTGTTTTCTATCTATCTCAACTTGTTGTTACCCTTAAGTTACTTCTAGTGTACTTGTTACTAGCTACTGAAAAATCCCTTGTAATTGAAATAGTCGCTCCACTGTTAATTATTTACCTCAATGCAGCCACAACGGTGTGGAAAAATCATTCGCAACTTCTAACCATTCCTCTAGAAATTCATGCACCTGAAAATAAACAATAATACAACTATTATGTAGCTGTTGTTTTTCTGAAAAAATTAGAGGCTGGTATCGTATTTACAAACGCAGACAACGGGCATCTAGTAATGTGAAAATACAAGATACATTTAACGTATATGATGAATATGACGTGGGTAACCTACAGAATTTGAAAAGAAAAACAATTTGTTCTAAATTACACCAAACTTGAGCTAAGTGGTATTCTCTTCTGAGCAGAGCACTTGAGATACATATATACACCTGATGCAATTACATCCTTTGCTATACCTATACCTATACCTATACCCACCGGGACCCTGCAGTGAGTCTACACCCTGTACTACAGCACTTTAAACAGATAATCCATTGTCCGCAGTAGACAATTATGGAGATGACGTAGTTTCGCACAAGGATTAATGTATTTATATTGTAAGATGTATTGTATGAGTTTGTTTGTGTTTAAATAAATAAAAGTTTAAAACAGTATACTTCGTTAGATTTTGTCTTTTAAACAGTGTATGAGAGCATTGCATACTTTTAGGACAGTAATCGACATACGCTGCTTACTTTGAATAAATAGTTTAAACAGTAGAAATTTCCACTTGCTAAGAATCTTAGCGTAACCGCTAATTTTTCTCTTACCGCGATTGCTTCCGAAGCGTCTTTGTTTTATGGCATTTTTTTGACTTTTTTTTGATTATCAGAAATTTAGAATAATTACTTGCCATCCTCGCAAAGTTTTTGAAACTACCATCATATCGAATTTCTCTTGTTACTAGATCAATGGGATGGATCACTTATAGGATCCGTTAAAAGAGGTGTACTACCACGATGGTCGTATCCAAAATCTTCGTTTACACGTAACGCGTCTATATAGCAAACTGCAGCTGCAGTAGTTGCATCCTCTAGACTTGAAGCCATTATAAATAGTGAGGGCATTTTCCTGTTATATTCAATATTCCACAGATATCGCAGAAAACTCAACATCACACAAATTAATAATTCATTCGAAACACAGCGTTTCGAGAGAACATGTCAACCGAGTTCGAACAAATTATTAATTTGTGTAATGTGGAGTTTACTGCGATGCCTGTGAATTATAGTCCTTGCAATCGTTGTGATATTCAATATTGTCATATAGTATGGATAGTCCGTTAAAAAAGTCAGAGTTATATAACAAGTCACACAACAAAGTTGTTAGCTTCGCTATATAACGTGTTTTGTTACATAACACATGGGCTGCAAAGTCCGGGGCCTAACAAAGAAAACACGTTTTATTTTGGTTCATTCATCAACGTAATCTCCATCAAGAGCAACGCAATCATTCCAGCGCCGCTCTAACATTTCAATACCACTTTTGTAGAACGATTTATCTTTTGCCTCAAGATAGGCCTCAGTTTCAGCGATAACCTCTTCATTCGTGCGAAATTTCTTACCGGCGAGCATTTTTTTGAGGTCTGCGAACAGCCAGTAGGCGCTGGGAGTCAAATCTGGCGAATACGGTGGATGTGGGAGCAATTCGAAGTTCAATTCATATAGTTTTGTCATTGTTTTGATTGACTTGTGACACGGTGCGTTGTCTTGATGAAACAAAATTTTTTTCTTTGCCATATGCGGTCGTTTCTTTGCAATTTCGGCCTTCAAACGCTCCAATAACGCTATATAACATTCACTGTTGATGGTATTTCGTTTCTCAAGATAGTCGATGAATATTACACCACGCACATCCCAAAATACCGAGGCCATAACTTTTCCAGCCGATTGTTGTGCTTTCGGGCGCTTCGGACGAGGTTCACCAGTTGCTGTCCACTCAGATGACGATCGTTTTGATTCCGGAGTGAAGTGATGGATCCATGTTTCATCCATTGTCACATATCGACGCAAAAATTCCGATTTGTTACGTTTAAACATGGCCAAACACTGCTCAGAATCATCAACACGTCCTTGTTTTTGGTCAACAGTGAGCAAACGCGGCACCCACTTTGAACAGAACTTTCTCATAGTCAAATGATCATGCAATATAAAGCCAATACGTTCTTTTGATATCTTTACGATGTTAGCTAACTCACGCAACTTCACTTTTCGATCATTCAAAACGATTTTATGGATTCTTTTGATGTTTTCTGGTGTTACAGCCTCATTTGGACGTCCACTGCGTTCTGCATCATCGGTGTCTCTACGACCACGTTTGAAGTCAGCAAACCAACGTTTTATTGTTGTTTCTGATGGAATGGAGTCCCTTTTCCGTTTTCAAGCCATTGCTTCGCTTGAACGGTATTTTTTTCCATCACGAAGCAGTGTAAAATTAAAACACGAAATTGTTTTTGATCCATTGTTTTGAAAATAACAAAAGTAGCGTGACTCTTAACACGGTAACTCACGAACTAATGAATAGAATATCATGAAATTTTAACAGCTGTCTTTTGAAGGTTAGTACTAACTGAGAGAAAGGTGACTGCAATAAAACTAGCGTCATCTATGTATTAGGCCCGGGACTTTTCAGCCCATATGTTAGTGTAACCGTGCCTTTACAGGTTTTCATAATTTACTAAGTGCCTTTAACATTTATTATTTTCTTTGAAAAGCAATCTGAGAACTGCAAATCCCAGTTATCAGATAATGGATTCTGATCCGAAATTTCGGATAAAAATTCAAAATTCAAGATTTCAAGCAGCTGATCTAGATCCAAGATTCCTGATAGTAAATTATTTGGGTTAAAAATTATTCAGATCTGGATAATAAAAAAACTAACTTCAGAAAAGGCTAGTTCGGAATTCGAGGTATCTTGTGTTGTACTACATTTGTATATGTTTGTTTCAGTTGACATTTAATAAAACATCTAATCCATTTCCCACAAAATATATTCAACGGCCAATTTCGCGTCAATCACGCATTTTGATTCGATTTTAATTAATTTAAACTTATGATTCGGATATGTTTGTCGTCAGATTGCGTGACGAACTCTCATCGAAAATGAAGTGTTCATTATATTTCGTTAATCAACACCGTTGTCAGCCACCAATTCGTCACCGCCGCATTGCAAGCGCAATGAAATCCTTTGCGCGTCATCGCTCACAAAGACGTACCGGAAGTTAATTATTGTTGTTTATCCAACCTGAATACGTCCGACATTGGTACGATTAATTCGGAAGCGGTCGGATCAAAAAAAACACATATACCAGCAGAACATTCCGATATGAATAGAAGGATAGAAAACCAGAAACTTCAATTAACTTTTAATTGATGGCCGGAGGGGACCACGAAATCGATTACGTGATATTTTTTTCCCGTTTATTGGAACGTTGACAATGTACCTGACATGCCAGAACGGAAGCTTGGGTCGTTTATAGTATGCGTGGCAGTTCAATTGGGTGGATTTATCAGCGAAAGAGATATTGGTTTGTATTGTATACGGTACAAAGATATTGTTTGTACGCGGTGTATTGTTTATGGGAGAAATAAAGTTTAGTCTAGTCAGCTATTTTTGTCAGCTATTTTTCTGATATTTTAAACTCTATTTAAAAAAAAATGCATGTGTCTATTTTATCATAACATAGAAATGGAACACTTGAATAAATGCTAGAATATAAATATCTTATTTTTTGTTGTTATAGAATATTTTTTATTTTTGAGAAAAAGTACTGATTGTATAGCGGCAGGATCGAAGGCAAAATAATCGTGGATATAAAGGATTATAAAGAAAAGATGCGAGTATTACCATAAGATTCTACGTAATGCAAATTTGTCAAAGATGCGACACCAGCTCTAAAAAGAAAAATATGCAAGGACTGAATCTGAGTAAATAGTGAAGAACTGTCTATCACAGGAGACATAGTTCCACGGAATAGGTATCAAAAAACTAGTTGTACGTTACGATAACCGTTTAAAATCAGCAAGAAAATTATGTAGAAAAATAGACGGGAAAAATTTTACTTATTTTATTTTCATCGCATGAATGGACACTAATTAAAAAATAACCCTTGTACGTTTGTGTTAAACAATAAACAAATAATGAAAACAGAGGAGTAAGCTCGACAGCTCTATTACAAGACGAAGGTAACAAGAATGTAAATATCAATTAGCAAAAGGACTTAGATAAATATTTAGCATGGTTTAAACAGAAATTATGTGGACGCTTCGAGTAACTTGAGCCTCAACGGGTTAATTATGGATTAAAAGAGGAGAAATGTCAAAGGAGAGATAATTTGATCAAAACAAGTAATTATCGTCTTCGAGGAGATGTAAAATAATTATAAAAGTAATTTAAATGGTAGATCCTTATCCTTAGTATATCCTTGCCTACCTAAAAACAGTAAGTTCCAAAGAAAAATCATATTATTACTCTTTTGTGGTAACAAGTCAGTGGGAGGTAGGATGAATTGTCTAGCTACAGCTATGAACAAAAACCAAAACTGCGTTGAAATAAATTTTCAGCTAGAAAGAATTTAAAATGAAATACCAAAAACGATGTAATTCACAAAAAAACTGAAGTTATGGACTATATAAAAATAATAGTTCGATGAGGTTGATAAAAAAAGAGTACTATAGTTGCCTGCATCGTGCTAAATGATCATAAAAATCAAATAGCAGGTTGATTTTTATGATCTTTTAGCAGATTATACAGGGAATCAGCAAAAGATGACATACGAAAGTTGAAGTGAATTCGGTAAGGGCAGCATTTCTCCAAAGTTTCAGACGTCTACTATCAATAGTTGTTGTTTAAGAGTGCGTTTTGTGTAACAAGGTGGGCGGTTTCACAAAAATGGATAAAATCGAATTTCATGGAGTGATAAAGAAATTTCTGGATCACTGGGAAAACAGCCACGGATGACCTCTATCATTTTCGACCATCAGCTTCTGGGTGAGCGGGTTCAAATCTGGCCACAAGTAGCGAACCACCCAGCGGATGCCCAAAACCGCATACCAACGATGAAACGGTCGACAAGATTCATGATGTCGTATTAGCCGATCGCCGATTGAAGCTGAAAAAGGTAGCAGAAACAACAGGCATCCCAGAAAAACGCGTTGGTCATACTCTACACGAAATTGCGTTTGCTCACACCGGAGCAAAAACGAAATCGGGTGACCGTTTCGGAGGAGTGTGTGGCCATGATTCAACGCAATCCAAGGGATTTCTTCATGGGTCTCGTAACTGTAGATGAGACTTGGATCCTCCACTATATATCGGAGACCAAGGAACAGCCTAAGCATTGGACTTTCCGGGCGAATCGGCTCCGAAGAGAGCAAAGACCGTTCCATCGGCCGAAAAGGTGAAGGCAACCATTTTTGGGATACCCAAGGTGGCATCCTCATCGACTATCTACAGAAAAGAAGGACGATCACGGGCAATTCTACAGCGATTTATTGACTCGATTCGATGCAGTAGTGAAGGAGAAACAGCCTCGTTTCCAGCGGAAAAAAGTGCTTTTCCGCCACGACAATGCTCCGGAGCTCATTCATCCCGCATTGTCTTGTCCAAATAGAATGAGTTGCGCTACGAGTTAGTCTCCCATCCCCATGTTTACCGGACCTAGTCCCCAGCGACTTTTTCCTAATTCCCAAACTTGAAAAAGTAGCTGGGAGGAAGGAGATTTGCCTCAAATGAGGCGGTTATCACCGCTACAGATGGCTATTTTGCAGACCTCGAAACATCCTACTTTTCCAACGGCTTGAAGAGACTGGAGCAGTGTTTGAAAAAGTACATCGATCTTCGAAGAGACCACATCGAAAAGTAAAAATAAAAAAACCACCCAATACCGCCTTTTCCTTGTCGATCCCGAAAACATTTCAGGTCGCCCTCGTATATAATAACAGTAACATAAAGTATTAAATACTTACCCATAGATTCGAAGAAGGACTATCACTGTCAGCACAAATTTTGTTAATCCAATTAATTTTTTTTTTATTTTTAAGACTTAAACTTTTCCCGTGAAAAGATACTTTTTTGTTGCTTAAGATGTTCAACTGTTTGTGTACACCGTCGGCTGGTTGCAGCCACTCCACTAATGACAATTAAAGGTTTTATAGTTTTCCTTTCGCTACAACTATGTAATTGTTATGAATAATTCGCAAACGTTTAAAGAGTTGACTATTTTAAATTTTATCAATAGCTGCAATTTCTTTAGGAGTAGATTGCATCCTTAAAGTCTTTATTTGTTTGAAATATTTAAAATAAATGATATAATAATTGAACCGTTTACAAAAAAAAAATTCTATATTGGAGAGAATTGTATCGCATTTAGACCAGGATTTCTAATTAAGAACGAAACAAGCCACCATAATGACTTGTTCGAAGCATCAAACTGGTCAGGTGTTCGGTTCCTTCCGACAACAAATAAGGAAACCTCCTATAATCGGAACAGACAAAACAGAACTGTGCATATTGCAGAAAATTATTACCAAAACTAAAATATACACAACCTACGGAAGAAAACGTAGAAAATCAGTATTCTAAACTACCGCTACTACTTTTCAAATACACACAAAACGACATCAAAATTTGCCAAACTCAGATTGCATCTTTCTAACGTGCCAATCGCCATTTATTCTCAGTACTACCTCCATTTCGTGATTGTCCGACCAACCCGAAGCGTATCGGTTGCTCTTCAGGGAATTACACATAAGTTTGTCCTAGAATAAAAGTTAAAAGTGTAAAAACTTAGTTTAGATAATTTACGGCGAGACGATAACAGCTTCAGAAGTTTACCAGCATCGCATTGGCGTGGCGTTTCAGTTTTGTAAGCATTTTAATGCAAATTTATTGTGCAACTTTGCCGACTGCGTTATATCTCTTTAGCAAAATTTTACCCGAAAGGTTAGAAAGTTTATCATGCGCGAAAATGATTAATCAAGCGTAATTTTCTGTTGCGAAAGTATCGATTTTAGGGATGTATGCATACAGTATTAACAAAATGAAGTGCAACGATTTCACATTTTGGTTAAATTTTTAGTATACACTTTTTTTTATAAAATTTAAATCATTTCCACAAATACAAGATAATTCGATGCAAATACACAGTGAGAGTGGATAATAGTACACGTGTTAAGGACTTAACATTGTTTTTTGTGTTTTGTAAGTTTTTTACTACTATGTATTTTATCTTCTTTGCAACCGTATGGGTTACCATTATTATTTTCATTTAGAATATTATTTTATTTTCCTTTTTATATTTATTTATTTTCATTCTTATATTTATTTTGCTCTCTTATATCCAATTTTATTTTAATATGTATGTACATTACGTATTGTATATGTATGCAAGTCAGCCATTCGCATTACGCTAGCTAAAACTGCCTAATTAGAAATCATTCACTGCAACGTCGTCGGAGATGTAATGGGAGTTTTCTTGAAATTTAAGGTACACAAGCATAGGCAGTCGTCTCCCGCGCGACAGTCGAGGTATTAGCGATCGTGCACTCTCGGTCACCTTTCGTGCCTCGTCATAACGTGTACAGTAACGTCGTCGTAAGATTATTAGAGATTTCTAAGTTTTTCTAGTTTTGGCGGGAATCGTCGAGGACGTTGTCTATACATTTATTTCTGGCGGGAGTCATTTGGTAACGTCGTCGGACCACATGTATAGATTTTTTTAATAAGTATAAATTCCCGAGTTTCTATCATCGTACGTCGAGGCTACTGTGTCCATTGTCGTCTATACATATTTTTAGTCTTCAGTTAAGTTTGTGTCGGAAATTATTTTGGTGAGATTGTCGGCGCGCATGTATAGACCTCCTCTACAAGTACGATCACTCCGCTTCTTGCTGACGGTCGTTGCGGCCGCAGCGCCCGTTGTCTTTTGTACGTTTGTTCGGTCCTTTGTCGTATCGGGACTTAGAAATCTTTTCATTTAGTTGCTCGTCGTAGCGGACGAGTGTCACGGGCCAGTTTTCTTATGTAATGTCGGCATCATCGCTCCGTTTTACTTGTCGGTGCGCAGTTCGCACATTTGCTGGTTACTGGATTTTTCCCTTCTTTGGGGCGCAGTAGTATAGAGCTAAAGATTGCACATAGCGTAATATTTCAAACGAGAACGCCTGGGTAGCTGTGACATTACTTTTGTATTGAGATCGGCTATTATCGCTACTGTCGCCCTCGACCAGGCGTTCAAGCTCTAAGAGATAGGGTGGGTTCCCCTATAAATGTGAATATAACAAACGTATTTGGTCAAGTACAAATACATGCCAATAATACAGGGCCAAGTCCCTTAGGCAAATTTAAAACAAGGAAAGTATATTAGGCTCCCGGAAAGGGACATATAAATAAGCATAGCACCGAGGTGCGCTTATAAATTTAAGAAATAAATAGGGTTGGCTCCTATAAAAGGTAGTGGTGCATGCAAACAGATAGAGGCATTAGTACATGCCTCTAACAAAGCTTCAGCGGAAGCATATAAGAGTTTAACCTTTTAAACAGAATTAAGACATAGCGTTGCAACGTACATGCTGAGGCATTACTTTATGTTGCTACCAATGAAAATACATATACAAATGCTAATGTACATTACATGTATAAGAGAGCTCGAATAACTGCAATTATTGCAAATATATATATCTTACGTACATCGTACATGTACATAGGCAAGAGTGGAAACCGTGTAACCATTTCATTTTTAAATATATTTTTTTGCGCATGCGCATTGAGTTTCACTGTACAACCTTTCCTCTAGTAAATAAGCGAACATACTCTATAAGTAAGTATTGGTCAAGTAATTTAGGAAATTACGAGCAGGCTACAGCGGCGTTGTTCTTCAAACCAGGAGAACGTAACAACACGGGAACAACTGAAATGCTCTTGGAACATAATTAGGAATCTATCATTTCTATTTTAGTTAGTACTCATGTTTATATAAAATATAATTTCGGATTAAATAAAAACTTCATTTAAAATTTGAAATGTAGTTCATTTAGTTGCGCCTTCGTTGCGTCCTAATTCAATTGTGTTCAGTCCATACTCTGTGAACGGTTTGTATTAATTGTTACTCTGTTATGGTTTATTTCTGGCAACTGCTTTAGAAATAATGTACCAGTAGTTTTCAATGTGGTTCTTGGGACTGTTTCGAAGCTAGGACAAGGGTATAATGCTTCTCTCTTCTAAATAATCCTTTACTTACAATTATAGATCAAGTATTAGTAACATGAAGGACTGTAATTGAGTGCACACCAATTAGTCATTGTAGAATAACAATTGCACTATTGTTCAATTTTAGTTCTGACAAGGTGTAAAATTGCAGTAAAAGATTATTTCAAATTTCGTTGTGAAACAATTCAATTTTGATATTTACGAGAAATCATTTGTGTCTCATTTTGTTTTTATCAACATGCCCTTTTTACGTAGTTGTAAATAGACCCTTACAATTAAAATGCTTATAGTTACACACGTTGCCTCCTTTAGGTCTCTAGCTAATCCTGTCAAAGTTAGGGTATCATTTTTCAGACGCAACAGTTCTAAAACCCACCGCATTCTGTTCTTTTCTTTCGCTGACCATCGTGCCTTTTATTTGCGACATTGGCCTTTTGATTGATTTCTTGAAGGACCGAGTAATTGTAGGAGAATACATTTAATACGTTTACTGATAACCCGACTCGACAAAGGCAAGAACGACCTCTTTTTGATCCACTTTTAACATATCTTTTTTCATCATATTTAACGCGGTGTGGTTACAATCGCTACCTAACTGCAACAAAATGATTTGAACATTTAGATTAGATTTACATTTTAATATTTGGATACCGTTGTTACTGCTAGAACATAACGAAGTATGACCTTTTCTGGACGTTCTTATCAACAGGGATCAAGCATCGGGAACAACTAGTATGTTTAGGTAACCTACACAAACCGATCGTTATCTACACAAAAATTCTAACCACCACCCTCGTCAGAAAACGGTGTACGGACGCTAGTCGAACGAGCACGCAGAATATACAGTGAGAAACAGCTGCAGAAGCAATTGGATTACCTGAGACAAGCGCTGCGGTGTAACGGTTATCCTGAGAATACAATCAATCGCGCGATCACGAGTAAACCTCGTCCCACGGACAAGAATGATCGGGAAATAAAAACGTTAGGCACAGCATGCCTATCGTACATAAACAATACTACAGACACGATAGGACGACTGCTTAAGCGTTTCAACATCCGGACGGTTTTGACTCCAACAAGAAAAGTGTCTAGCTTACTACAACACCCGGCGTGTACAGCATACCGTGCTCATGCGACAAAGTGTACATCGGCACAACAGGACGTTTGATCAACATCAGAAGGAAGGAACACGAGAGGAATGTGCGGTTAAATCAAATGGACAAATCGCCGAACATATCTACTCGAACCCAAATTATAGGATTAGATTCGAAGATACAAAAGTTCTAAGATCAACCAAGAACTACTATAGTTGATTAAACAAGGAAGCCATTGAAATATATAAAAACCCTAACAACATCAACAGAGATGACGGGCTAAAACTGAACAGAATATGAACAACGACACTGCGCGCATCCGATCACGCTATTGACGCTCGCCGCACCGGCTCAGCGACACGGAGCGAAGAAGCTTACTTAAGGCAGTACAACGTACACGAAGCCAGTAGCTTTGAAAATGCGAACCGTATTTGTTCGTGAAACGTCAGGGACAAAAAGCCCAGTGACACGGCGGAACCCGATAACCGATACGACTATATATACTTTATAATTCATAACTATGGTATATGTACTTAACAGTACTAACAAAATCTATAGCTCATCTTATTATCTGCATAAGCTGCTATTAACAGACTTTAAACTTGTAAGAAATTGTGTTTCCTATTTTACGACACCACCTAACAAAAATATAAAAAAATTCTATTTCAAATATGTGTAATATTTTTAAAATGTCTACTATACAGCGTGTTCGATTAGGAATAAGATATAAACTTATTATAAGTGTCCGTTGGGGGCACATATTCCGTGGTACGAACTGGTCCGTGATCTGTTCGTGTATTTCAGTCTGTTATCGAACACGATATAAGATTCAAAATTTTAACGTTGTGTGGTATGGCGATATCATTAATCTCGTAGTTGTAATATACAATAGTGTGAGTAATATTGTAGGGAACCACGGTACACTTGATGTTCAGAGAAGGATAATTTGTCTTGTAAATCTTTGCAATTGTAAAAGCTGTTAATAAAACGTAAAAATATTTTTACGTTATCTGCGTATGCTAAGACGTGCCAGGTAAATAGGGAGAGCAAATCATTTAAACACAAACTGAAGAGAAGCGGTCCAAGATTTGAACCTTGAGGAACGCCCAATGTTGGAGAAGGTGGCCTACAAGAATGACCGATGTAATAAACATAACGCTCTTTTTCAGCGAAAGAAAGACCCAATTAACGACACAAAAATATACCGAAACCAAACTTTTCAATTTTTTTTTGTGGGGCATAGTATCAAATCAAATCTGTTATCAAGTGGTTTTGTAAAACATCGGCTAACGTTAGCATCCATTACCGATCGACGACAGGCATTGAAGAAGTTACATATATGTATATATCTTTGTAAAACAAAGATTCAAGCACTTTAGCGAAATTGGACAGTATACTTATAAGTTTATAGTTACTAACGTTGGATAGGTCTCCTTTCTTAAATAGGGGAGTAATTCTATTAATCATCCAAACCTATGTTTGGCTTAATTCTTTTAATATTGTTCCTCACAGCCGATTCAGAGAAGGCATGTACATAAAAATTATTATATAATAATAATTTCTTAAATACTTGCCACATAAGGAGTATGCAATTGGTCAAAGGCTTGAAACGAAGGAACGAAACACACGATATGAAAGAATACAGACTTGGTGTAACATGTCACTACGTATAAACAATTTTAGGATAACAATTAACAATAAAATAAACAGAACAAATAGAAAGAAAACTGTAAACCTTACAAGGAGCTGCTGGTTGCACAAGATCAAACCATTCTGCTACTACAAAGAACGGCTTCTTTATAAAAAGTTGTCTCACAAGCAACCTGGTGTTATAAAAAAATTGTTTTTAACATCTGAAGACTTTGGTTAAACCATACCAACACCTTAATAGAACTGGCACTAGAACTAATTCCGACTGGTGATCTAAAAGTTACATACGTATAATTAGAAACGTCTTGTAAGAAACTTCGTAACGTATTTCAAGAGCAAACGATATGTTCGTATTTCCAATCCTCGAGATGTTTTCAAATTGCTATTACTGACATGAATGAATTCTGTCTAGGAGCAAAACTTAAATTCGAATTTCCCGGATGTACGATGATTAATGCCAGTTTCTGCTTTAGACGTAAAAATTATACGTATTCGTGAAATAAGCGAGTAAATTACGTTTCTCGGTGAATGAGCGAAATGCAAGCAATTTGTTCTTCACGGGAAAGAAGTCTAAGGCAGTCGTCATTTACTGGCGCTAATAAAGGCTAATCTAATGCAATCTAATTTAGGATAGAATTTGTAGCAGATGAAATTCAGCGTATACATAAACCGCCTTAATAATATTTCATAACATCTTAAAAGGGTTTTGATAAAAGTTTAGGGAAACGCGTGCTGCTCTTGTAATTTATTTCTGCATTAAAACGTAACACAAAAGAATTTTCTAGAAAAGAGAATAGGATTAATCAAGGAAACTGGAACACTGAAATATGTTAACAACGTATTTCAATTAAACCTAGTTTATCGTCGTCATGAACTACAAAAACTAAATCATCTTAAGTTGTATCATTTTCAAAACAATCAGGAGCTAATTGCAAATAATGCAGGAAAAGGAATTATTTTTGCGAAATCATTCTAAAAAACAAGCGTGCGTATGTTATATATTCACACTGGATTTTTGCATTACCTTTTGAATATTGAATAAGACAAATATTAACCTGTAATTCACATAATTATTTTCCCTCCAGATTTATAAATTGGAATGACTACCGCTATCTTAAGATTAGAGGGAGTATCTCCACCTCTTAGCGATAAATTTATGACGAATACTAGTATTAGTTGTAATATAAACATATACACCTCCAGAAAATTCCCAAGTGCTATATTATAAGGTCTTCTTTCAAATCCGTAATTATATTATTAATGGTGATATCTACAATGTACAGAGTGATTATAAAGTAACGCATAAAATTTATAATTCCTTTATTTGTAGTTATATTGAAAATCGTAGAAACCTCTAACTTAGAGTTTTAAAAAATACTTACTTTTGGCATCATAAGAACAATCATATGAAAGCAAGCTAAAAACATTGGTATCTAAAGCTTAGAAAATAGCAATACTGCGAACTTTAATTCGACCAATCGACAAGTCCGCTCTTGTAAACTAGCGCATTGGTTTGATGAAAAAAAGTTTTTTGCTTTCTTCCGGGTTTTTTTTTCGACGATAGCTACCTTCAAATGATCCAAATGTTTGGAATAATGTTGTCCACTAATCGTTTGCGCCTTCGAAAGGTAATCGATAAGGAAGATTCCCTTCGCATCACGGAAAACGGAAGCCATTACCTTTCCTGCCGATAGAATGACTTTGGCCTTCTTTGGAGCCGGTTCACCACATTTAATCCACTGGTTTGATTGCTGTTTGCTTTCCGGTATGTCGTATTGGATCCATGTTTCATCACAAGTCACAAATTGGCGCAAAAAATGTGTTGGATTTTCCCGAAACCGCTCTGAAATGGCCGTAGGACATTCCACGCGAGTTTCTGCGGTGGTGTGAGCAAACGCGGCACTCATCTTGCATACCGCTTGGACATATCTAATTTAACATTTAAAATGTACGTTATCCGTTCTCTAGAGATACCTGTAGCCTTAGCAATATCTTGCAATGCTGATGGGAGAGGTTCCACAAATTTCAAAACTTTTTGCACACTTTCTTCAGCAGTGGCAGTTTTTGGGCGTGTAGAACGGGGATCGTCATTAAATTCTTTCACCCATTTCTAAACAGTCTTAAAAGAAGGAGTATATTAGCCTAACACATTTACCATATCAGCACGAATTTCTTTGGACGAGAAACACTTTTACCCATGATAATTTGGCCAATTACTCCTGTCCTAACATCGATCTTTTCTGGACGTTGTGAATGGGTGTTCTGGGTCCAGTGAGGATTGCGTCTCGACCAATAGCGACAATTGTATCGATTTACAGTTCTATCTACGTGAAATAGTTTGATAACATTTATTGACCCCACAATCATCAGACTGGTCTATGAACGATTTTTCTCGTGGGGACAGCTCAAAATCAAAGTGTGCTCCACTCACCCAATGACAATGGCTAAATTGGAAACAACGATTCGAGAAGAAATTACTGCAACAACCATGGAAGTGCTATACAAAATCTCAGCATTTGCTTCCATGAATACATACGTTCAAGAGGCTATTAATTAATTAATAATAATAATTAGTTATTATATTTAAAAACGTTTTTTTTAGAACACTCCACTGCATACAATTTACTTTTTTTCTATAATAATAAAGCGTGTTAATTCATTGGTTTTACTTCAGAGAAGGTTCATTCTAAATTTTCCGTCTCTCTATGCTACAGTTGTTTTTGATAGGTTCAGTCAAATCTTTTACAATCGTTATAAGGATGTTTAAACCCGTTTATGTAGTAAGATTTTATAGTTGTATTGATTTTTCGCATATTTTATTAAAATAATCCGCTGGGTTGCGTAACCCTGTAGAAACTATACAAAAAATAATTTTGTTTCTAAGCTTTAAGGGTAAGCCTTATTAAGTTATTGACTTAAAGTATAATATCCTTTAAATAAATCTAAACAGATATTTATATGAAGAAAGAACAGTTTTGATTTTAACGAGCTATTGAAACAAAGTACGAGGGCAATCCCAAAAAAAGGTCTCCTATTTTTTGGGGACGTGGAGAAAGTTTTAATACCGTTATTGGCAACACTGTTGTGAGTGGTGCCTTCTCCGCTACCACATAAGCACGCAGGCGCTTCGCTCTGATGCTCAGTCTTGGCTTGGTAGCCATTCGAAATGGAGCTCCCGACAAACGTTACCGCCAAGTGCGAAGTGCGCACAGTTATTCGATTTTTGAACGCAAAAGGGGTTAAACCGGTTGAAATTCACTGCCTATTGACGAAAGTGTATGGACAGTCGTGCATGGATGTCAAAAATGTTCGCAAGTGGTGTAGAGAGTTTACAGCCGGCCGTACTGAAATTCATAACGAAGAAAGGAACGGGAGGCCGTCAATTGCCGACGAGACAATCGCGACAGTTGAGGAACTCATGCGTAAAGATCGGAGGATCACTCTGGATGCTCTCTGCATTTTGGTTCCTGAGGTTTCCAGAAGCACCATCCATAGGATTTTAATGGAAAAGTTGCAATATCGGAAGGTGTGTGCAAGATGGGCGCCGCGTATGCTGACAGAAGACTACAAACGGCAACGGGTTGATTCTTCCCGCAAATTTCTTCTCCGTTATGGAGACGAAAAGGACAACTTCTTGGACTCGATTGTCACGGGTGACGAAACCTGGGCATTCCACTTTACACCTGAGACAAAACAACAGTCACGCGAGTGGCGGCATCCCTCTTCGCACAAGCCACGAAAATTCAAGCATACACAATCTGCCGGTAAAGTCATGGCAACTGTGTTTTGGGACAGGAAGGGGGTACTGTTGATCGACTTTCTGCCTGCTGGGCAACAGTTAACGCTGACAGGTACTGTGAAACACCGAAGAAACTTAGAAGGGCAATTCAGAACCGCAGATGAGGGATGTTGAGCAAGGGTGTAAGCATTCTCCACGACAACGTCCGTCCTCACGTCGCCCATCAAACCGTCGATCTCCTGCAAAATTTTGGTTGGAACGTCATCACACACCCACCCTACAGTCCGGACTTGGCACCCAGCGATTTTCACCTGTTCCCTAATTTGAAGGAACATCTGTCTGGACGGTGGTTCTGCTCCGATGATGAGGTGAAAGATGAGGTTCAACGCTTCCTGAAGGGCATGGCGGCAAGCTGGTATGACATGGGCATTGTAAAACTGCCACAGCGTCTACAAAAATGCATCGACCGAAATGGCGATTATGTTGAAAAATAAAGCATTTTTCAATCTTTAAAGTGATGTAGCAATTATGGAAAATAAACGGTTCTTTGTATATCTAAAAATATAGGAGACCTTTTTTTTGGGATTGCCCTCGTAATTGATTTGAATTACTACTAAAAGAAGAAAAACATTGCGAATATTAAAATAGGACAATAGAACCATCACAATTCAACTCTTCGTTTACATAAATTTCGTATGCACCAATTCTGCGTATGCACAGCATAATTATTCAAAAATAATAATCGTAATGCAAACATAATTCCGCCACAAGGAACATTAATGCCATTGGTTATGATAAGGCTTTTATTTACTTTATGTATTATTAACGCTCTATCTCTACGCATAACATTGAAATTGAATAATACCTATTACGCGTTCAATACGACTCGAACGCATTGTTTAATTAATGCTTTAATCCATTTTCAATTAGATTTACCTAGCAATATGTAGACCAGATATATCTTCGTATTAACAGTCATCATTACGTAATCATGCGCATACGTCCTCAATCAACCATTATTGATATAAATGTATGTACAGCTGCTCCAAATTCGGGGGCCACGGGTGGGTGTTCTTTTTGATGAAATGTGGAGTATAAATTGAAATATACAAAATGGAATAAGCACAGAAATAAATTGTGTTACATTTTTTTTTTTGGATACTGCTATCGTAATGTTGTTGACGTATTTCAAATTTAAAACGTGTAGATGTTCCATTAATCGCTAAATGCTGAAACAGAATCTTCAAAAAAAAAGATGATTACTTGTTTAATACGTAATTTTTTGCCCGCTTGCCAAAATTCTCCTCTGACACTTCGACCCTGCTCCTGGCGTTTTTCTTCCCTGGAGTGTAATTACCGAAAAGGTAGACGAGCCTCTCGGATGAAATATTGTAATTTTCCTAATTGAATTTGTGAGTTTCAGATTTTTTTGGTTGGCAGCGAAATTACGTTCCATCTAAAGATAAAAAACGTTTTAATTCGAAAATAATAAAAAAACATATTTGGGAAACGTATTTTGACTTCCCAGTAGATAATATAACACGCTGACGTAAACACTTTTAATATGTAATTCTTTCGCTTCCTATACTTTATTTTTTAGTTCGAAGGAGTAAAATGAAAAGACGTGTTTATACAATGGAAGTTTTCAAAGCTAGTTTTTAGTGGCAGTTTTAAAAATAGCTAGGATTTTGTATAAGTTGTAGCTGCGTAATTATTACTACAACGCAAATTTAGGGTGAAAAATTAAATACAAATGCACTCAGAAAAGTGTACGATCTAAACATCAATCAGTTGTTGTAACAATATAGCGGCCGGCAATATATCAAATATCAAATTTTTGGCGAAAACTGACTAACAGCTAGCCTAATTCTTGGCGCTTCAATTTAAAAACACTCTTCCGCATTAAAGTTTAACGTATTTTAACTTATGTATATGAATAGAATAGAACGCACGGCCTCGTGTTGCCAAACCTGTTAAAACCTACCTGGAAACGCTCAAATCGAAAGTCCGACCTTACCCGCCATATTATCCAGATATTGCGCCGTCCGGTTATCACTTGTTCCGTTCGATGGCACATGGCCTGCTGATCAGCAGTTCCATTCATATGAAGACATCGAAAAATTGCTTAATTCGTGGATAACCCCAAAAAATGAACACTTTTACCGTAACGGTATTCAAGCTCAGCCAGAAAGATGGGAAGAAGTTGTAGCTAGTGATGACCAATGCTTTGAATAATTCATTTGCAACCATTTTTTTTCACAATAAAGTTGCATTTTCATAAAAAAAACAGCGGGAACTATGTACATATGTATATACATAATTGTGTGGTTGTTGCATTGTTCACACAATATAGTCTGAATAATTATTTGACTACAGTCCTGTAAGCGATTTTGTTGTTGGACTAATTTATTATTATTATTATCTAATGTCTTCATATGACGATTGCAAGGACTGTGTGGATGTACAATTCACAGGTATAGCAGTAAACTCCACTCACACAAATTAATTAATTATGCGGAACGCAGCGTTTCGGGAGCACGTGGGCTCCCATTGTCAACCGTGTTACCGACTGAAAGTAAAAACTGTATCACACATGCAAATTATTTTCTACGCAGGCTCTAAAATTTCTAACCATATGACTATTTACAATCTACTAGGTGGCCTCATATCTTTTACGGGGAAGGATGGACCGAAAGCGAACCGTATCATTTAACAGGGTCTATGGTAATAAATCCATCAAACTCACAACAACAATTGCACACTCGAGTTTGATGGATTTATTACCATAGGCCCTGTTAAAGATACGGTTCGCTTTCGGTCCATCCTTTCCCGTAAAAGGCATGAGGCCACCTAGTAGATTGTAAATAGTCATATGGTTAGAAATTTTAGAGCCTGCGTAGAAAATAATTTGCATGTGTGATACAGTTTTTACTTTCAGTCGGTAACACGGTTGACAATGGGAGCCCACGTGCTTCCGAAACGCTGCGTTCCGCATAATTAATTAATTTGTGTGAGTGGAGTTTACTGCTATACCTGTGAATTGTAATGTCTTCATGTAGCCAGTTTAAAGTGAACAAAATCTGGTGCGAAGACTTTTATTCTTGGATTACGTTAGAAGTTAAAGATTGGAGTTATATTCAGTACCAATTAAACTTATAGTTACTTTATGAGGCTGTTCTAAGCCTCTTTCTAGTAAGATAACGTCAAAATTTAAAAAATTTTCTAATATGTCCGCTGAACCAGTTATTTTAATGATAGATTGCCAAACACAAAAAGAAGTATGAAATAATTTTAATTCACTGATCGTTTAAATAATTTCATCTAACATCAGTACCTCAGTAAAACGTAACAGTCAACTGCTTAAAAAAAAAGATACCAAAGCTTTAAACCCTGACGAGAAATTGCTTATTCCAGTCACAGACCAACGCCGTACACTTGCTGCATGTAGAAGCATACAAATTACGATGTTGTACGTTAGCAATAATTTCCATTTCCCCACGGGAATTACATTACAATGTCAATATGCACGTGTTGTCTACCTTATTATCTAAGGCAGGGTTGTTGTTGTTACGCAAGAAATCCGGCAAGCAATACCAAATGCGAAGTAAATTACTTTATTAAGATATCCCTGTCTATATTTACAAAGCAATATAATTTAATACAAAAGACACTTAGAGTGGTAAGAAATATTCTATATGTTATAAAGATAGTGGATGAGTCTAAAGTAATTAGCACTTTTCTAATTGCTTGTCTTTAACTTCAAGAAAGCATCTTTAAAATTTAATAACGATTCTCTTTGCACCTCCTTATATGAAGGATCTTGCTCACAATATTTAGCAATAAATTCATTCCGATTATTAAATAGAAAATCTGTACTAGCATCAGGATTATCAAAAAAATTCTTCAGAATGGTTGGAGTAACCTTCATTAAATGAAAATAACTAAAACACTGGGCCATCCCAAATAACTCATAATATTCACAACCACTTTGAAAGTCATTTTTCGGTATAATTTTGGCGATGTCCACTTTGTAACTGCTTAATGTTGAAGATAAATGTTCGTAATACAAATCCAAGCACTCTGTCTTGTATTTACTTCTAAATTTTCTATCCGTGGCCAGATAAAGGAAAAGCATTACGTCCTGGGCTGGTGGAGTGTATCTGTGCAGTTGGAAATCTATTAGAATACATTTTGCGGGCTTACAATTTTCTTCTTTATACATCATGTTCGTCGACCAAGTGTCCCCGTGGCATATAACATTTCTGAACTTCTTGGATGGTTTTACGAACTCCTTTACGTTTTTCCATGTATCCGTTACAAAATTCTTGAAGCTTTCTTTATCCATATCTTCGTATAATTCTGGGAATAGTTCAATCTGCAGGGTAATACTTTTAATAATAGATTCAACAAACTGACGACTGGGTAATTCGTCACAGTAAAATGTTTCTTTCACTTCATTATGGAAATGATCAATAATTCTATACTTCTCTCCATACTTCACGGACATATTCTCCTCAAATACCAAGGAACACGCGTGGAATTTAGCCAAAGTCACTAGACCAACCTTTACAGCCTCATAGGACAAAGATTCCAAGCTGGAGTAGACCTTGTATCCCAAGATTGACAGGTCTTCAAATATTAAAAACTGCGACTTCTTAACCATGTGGCATTGCACTGCTACCTCCTCAATAAGATCTAAACCTGCTTGTTTCATAGCTGGTACGACTTTTTGGTAAAAGTCTTCTTCTTTGGAAGCAATGTCAATGTGTTTGACGTAGAAGACCATCGATTCCATTTGCGGAGGACTTTTAACAAAGAATCTGATTTTCTGACCATTCTTCGTGTTAATTTTCAGAATCCAGTGCTCACCAATAATTCCATATCTTCCTTCGGCCAGAGGTGTTACTTGGTAATCTAGTAATCCGTCATCTTCATTTTTCAGTCGGCGTTTAATTAGAATTTCACATTCTTCCACTGTTAAACCTAACACGTCATTCATTTTCACAGCGTATTGAAATATAAACTACTTCGAAAATGTGCGAAATATGAAATAAACGAAATATATGCACAATAAGCAAATTATATATCTTATATATATATATATATATATATTAATAGATTATGTATCCGCGAGTATGCTTCTATCTAGTATTTATACACGATACTTAAACTCTTGGTAAATATCGCGTGCCTAACAAAGAGTATAATTTAGCTGTAGAAATAATGTTATCTCGCGTCCAAAAGTATGATAAAAAAATATTTACTGTGGCAATAGAATTTTAGTGTCATTCTTGTATAACTACAAAATAAAGCGGTACTTTAACAATAAGTGCTACGTCGAAAAATGTTTAGTAATGCTACGTGGTAGACGTGCTATTAAGCAATTAAAGGAAGACGATTTACAGCATGTAATTTACTTCACATCTTGTTAGACGTTAGATAAACAGTCACTGTATGTCTAATGCAGAAAATAATAAAACTATTATAATAGTTAAACAGCAATATTTTCAAAGGTGTTTATTTATTCAAATTTAGAACACAATAGTAGTTACACATATAACAGAGAAAAAGTCTCCTGGTGTCGGATTTCAGTGAATCTTGATAAAGATGTAGAGTGTACACGGGAATTTGTTGATGGAATTTAAAGGGTAAAGTGAAATTATAGGTGTAAACATATTTAAGGGATTTCTAGAATCCTGACGTATATGGCGGAAGTCACCTTCAAGCCTAACCCAAAATTAAAGACGTGTTGCAACCTCTCAATACTATTAGATTAGCTTTAGATTTTCAAAATTTTCCATACAAAATGTTTGCTTCAACCAAAACATTATTAATAGTCCGTTAAAGAGAGTTCTGACCTTTTTGTTATAAGAAACTAACAAAATATGAGCTGTCTTTTTATTAACCTTTATCTAAACGTCAAATTGCATTTTACTTTCGCATTGCATTTTATTTATGATATAGTCTTTAAAAGTGTAGTTGTGTTTTAATATAATAAAATTATTTTTTTATAAAACAAGCTTCTAACTTATTATTCTGTGGGTTATCTATTAGCACACCTATTACTTTGTCCAGTTGGCTGCTAATATTTATGCTTACGTAAATTTGAAGTTTTTGCGATTTATGCAATACCCTTATCTTTATTTAATCAAATATTTGCCAACATAGAAATATTAAGTACAAATTACAAGACTATTCTTGTAATTAATGCCAATTATCTAATACTATAGGGCAAGTAACATTTCTTTTGATAATAAGAAACTAAGCACCATTAAATGTGAAATCTGAAATAATGAGGTTCTGTTTATGCAGTCGGCATTCTTATTGGTTCTTATAAAAATAACAAGTGTTCCGTCATGATTTATGATTAGAAGGGAATAGGTAAGAATATTTATAACTAAACCTGCAGAAAAGGAGTCGGAATTCGTACGTATATGGTTAGTACGTACATATATGAATACCAGATTAGATTGAACATGGTGAATCGGCGGCATTCTTTATAATGTTCGATGAGTGTTAATAGATTCTTAAGCAATTTCCGACATTAGAATCATTAGAATACACTGGCACTGTTACTAAATATATTGTTTTCAATATCAACATTTTAGGATACTGTATTTGTGTGTATAAACGATATATTAATGGCAAAAACGCCGGTTAAATGCACAACGTGTTGCACCATATTATGAATTTCTGTGTGAGTTTATATGTTAGGTGTGTACATTCCACAAAATATTGTAAACAATGAAAATCTCGAAAGTTTTGGGGGAAATACTTTCAAGAATGGGAATTGTCAACAGCAGGTCAAATTATATCATTTTCATCGGGTGAAAAACGCAATTACGGATTAAATAAAGGCAGAGTTAGTAGATTAAGCATATGGCTGTCGGTGCATGAAACAGCGGATGCAAGAAAGAATTGTGTTTTAAATGTGTTAGTGTTCTTTGACGTAGCAGAATAGTACAGAACACAAACGCGAAAAGGACAATAATAACTATAGAAAATACCTTTGGGAGGTTCAATATATCGGCAACCCAACTTATAATCTCGGTTACAGATGAGGATTAGAACATGGTAAAGCTGGAAGGTTACTAAAACAATCTTATCCGCAATATTTTAATATAATCTCCATGCATGTCATCTTGTAACTGAATTTATTCCAAGCAGTTATCCAGAAGTAAATAAATTTACAGCTTCTATTAAATCTCCAAAACGTATTCGTGAATTTAGGCAGGCTTGTCCAGGAATTCCTCAGTCACTCCGGCTGTAACGGCTAGATACCAAAATCTATATACAAATACAGCAAATTTCCGAAAATTATTCAATTCTTGTGGATACTATTTCCAAATGAAAGAACACCAAATTACATGAAGTGTTAAATATAACACATGGGCTGAAAAGTCCCGGGCGTAACACATAGATGACGCTAATTTTATTGCAGTCACCTTTCTCTCAGTTAGTAGTAACCTTCAAAAGACAGCTGCTAAAATTTCATGATATTCTATTCATTAGTTTGTGAGTTATTATGCTAAGAGTCACGCTACTTTTGTTATTTTCAAAACAATGGATCAAAAACAATTTCGTGTTTTAATTTTACACTGCTTCTCGATGGGAAAAAATGCCGTTCAAGCGAAGCAATGGCTTGAAAAGTGTGATGGAGACTCCGCTCCATCAGAAACAACAATAAAACGTTGGTTTGCTGACTTCAAACGTGGTCGTAGAGACACCGATGATGCAGAACGCAGTGGACGTCCAAATGAGGCGGTAACACCAGAAAACATCAAAAAAATCCACAAAATCGTTTTGAATGATCGAAAATTGAAGTTGCGTGAGTTAGCTGAGATCGTAAAGATATCAAAAGAACGTATTGGCTTTATATTGCATGAGCATTTGACTATGAAAAAGCTCTGTTCAAAGTGGGTGCCGCGTTTGCTCACTGTTGACCAAAAACAAGAACGTGTTGATGATTTTGAGCAGTGTTTGGCCATGTTTAAACGTAACAAACCGGAATTTTTGCGTCGATATGTGACAATGGATGAAACATGGATCCATCACTTCACTCCGGAATCAAAACGATCGTCATCTGAGTGGACAGCAACTGGTGAACCTCGTCCAAAGCGCCCGAAAGCACAACAATTGGCTGGAAAGGTTATGGCTTCGGTATTTTCGGATGTGCGTGGTGTAATATTCATCGACTATCTTGAGAAAGGAAATACCATCAACAGTGAATATTATAAAGCGTTATTGGAGCGTTTGAAGGCCGAAATTGCAAAGAAACGACCGCATATGGCAAAGAAAAAATGTTGTTTCATCAAGACAACGCACCGTGTCACAAGTCAATCAAAACAATGGCAAAACTACATGAATTGAACTTCGAATTGCTCCCACATCCACCGTATTCGCCAGATTTGGCTCCCAGCGACTACTGGCTGTTCGCAGACCTCAAAAAAATGCTCGCCGGTAAGAAATTTCGCACGAATGAAGAGGTTATTGCTGAAACTGAGGCCTATTTTGAGGCAAAAGATAAATCGTTCTACAAAAGTGATATTGAAATGCTACAGCGGTGCTGGAATGATTGCGTTGCTCTTGATGGAGATTACGTTGATGAATAAAGCTAATTTTGAACCAAAAAAAACGTGTTTTTTTGTTAGGCCCGGGACTTTTCAGCCCATGTGTTATAGTAGATTACCCACAAAGCCTCGTTAGGAAGTCTAAGAAATAGTACAGGAAAATTAACAACCGATAAATTGTGTGGGGTTATAAATAAGAATTCCTATTTTCAAACTATAGTGCGTACAGACAAGAATTTAATTGAAAACCAAGAGAGCGAATATGATCCAAAGACCACATCATTAGATTCATTAAACGCAGAACATATTTTCACCTAGCCCTAGGAGTATGACTGAATCAGCACTGGAAAGCATGCGAATGATACAATACTACAGCTAATTTTAGCGTCACTCTATATCAAACTAAAATAGTAAGTAATTACATTAATTATTTTTAATATTGATAGTAACAGAGCCGTACGCTACTGCAGAAGCACTTTTGTAATAATGTGCGCTTGTGTCGATATCTATTACTTTAATATCAATGTAACTTTATAAATATGTAGAAAAGTTTTTAATTGGAATCCATTTTTTTATTTAATGATGGATCTGATTTCCTTTAAACATATTAATTTAATCTAAAAATTTTGTATATTATTATCGTTTACAAGCTTCGTTTACGATAGTATGTAGTTTTAAAAAGGTAATAGATAAATGGCACCGATGAAGTACTGATGTAATCCGTTCAGAGAATATTCCAATAATTAAATCCTGTTTATACTCTCCATCATCGCTAAAATGCAAATTATCCGTTAAACGAACCAATTCCGGCAATTAATTCAATTGTTACGGAAGAAAGAAGCTTTTAACTAATTGAAAATGTACGGAACAGCGTTCGGTGGTGTTTTAGTCATTCAGCTATTCTCGTATATACAAAGTACGGACGCTGGAAGCATAACTAGTTTAATATAAATCTTGACCCTTGTTAAGTTCGCGATAACCAAACACCCACGGATATGTCCATAAAGTTCGCCTAAATTAAACGACGGGAGATCCCAAATTCCACCGGGAGCAATTAAATTTTGGTCAATAAATTCGGTCCGTCTGTTGCTATTCTCAGTAACATCCCAAGGTATAAAAAAATTGTGCAAATTGTCCGCAAAATACGAGAGTAAGTCGTTAGGAATAAGAAATTGCTTAAAGAGGAGCTTTGACTAGCGCAAGGTAAATATGCTTTGAACATTTTTGTAAGTTTTCCATTTCTCAGTATATAATCAACGCTTTCCAAGATTAGCACTACACTGGCTATAATTGAATACCCTTCTTAAAGTATTTGAATAACAATAAAACCTCATGCATAAAGTTATATTACTACAAACCTCAACTGTAGTTTCGAGAAATTCAATAGAAATAATAATATCGGATTTTTCCTAGGCTCGCAAATACTTATAGCCAAGGCTGTACGTACTGCCACCACAGAATGAGACTCCGGCCCTGAAAGTCTCATATTATTTATTAATTTTACTTCACCTTGTTTAACTTTTGTTCTTCTAGCCTTTAACATGTACACTGTACTTATTGTTCTGTTATAATAGGAAAAGAAAGAGAAGCATATTTACTACGACGACATTGTACAGTTTATCCCAAGAGGAGAGAGACAAAATTCTGAACAGCCCCCAGACCAAATTACAACAATTGAATTTGTGAAATCAATTTTACGCGGCAAACTTAAATTTGAAGATCTGTTTGAAATATAAAATCCGCACCAAATAAAATTGTGTATGAATTTTTCAGAGATAATTCTACAATTAAGACAACGGAATGGTAAATGTAGTAGTTACAACATATCGACAACATGTACAGAATTGTAATTTCAGTACAACTAATCTATACCGCAAAATAACTAAGATAACATAAAAATTATGAAACTGCCGAAACAAAAATGTGATATAAACAATGTTAGGGATATTGAAATCTTTGGCAATTTACACCATAAAGGGAGTATTGTACGGTGTGATATCACCTTCCTATGAATTTTTGGAATATATTATAGATATACCGGATTAGTATATCTGTTACAGAAATTAACAAAACAGTGTGTAGGAAAACAAAATTTATTCCTTCCTTTTTACACACCGAATTTGTCCGCTATTGTTTTATCTTCACGTTATGTAACTGACAAGTTTTCGCTACACACAAGGCACACGCACAAATCGAATTGAAACTACGAAACGGGAATACGAAAATATAAAAGTCTGTATTTATATGAAAATGCTGAATGTATAAATTTTCACAAAAAGAAAATCGTGTTACTGTAGCAACGCTGTGAATTGATCCCTACGCGATTTAATATGGGGAAGGGTGACGTTTACAGAAATTTCATATACATATTCACGATCATTGTAAAATATTGTCGAATGTCCTACTTACGGCAAATTTTCCAAAAGTACTTTTCAGGAAAATATTTCAATATTACGATAGTTATATACAGCACACGACTTGAGGTGTACAAAAGAAAGTCTATCTATACCATTTTGTAATAGTAGAGTTTAGTGGTAGCTGCATTGATTTTTGTTCTATTGTTCGTATTGAAAGTGCAGAAAGAATTACTATGAAATACTAAACCAATACCTTAAATTTAGAAAAAGACATTGACCTAGTTAAGAACACAACGCAACATTTCCTTTTCTACATTCAGGACAATTTCTATAGTTCCATATAATTTTGTAGTTTCCCTATAAACATTTATTAACAGTAAAAGTTGGAAGCGAAATTTCTATAGTTTTGCAGAGTTAGATAAGACATTATCGGAAGTCAGGCATTTCATTCCTGTACCATAACTTTATTAACGCTTTTATTTTGAACTTTTCTTTATTTAACGTTGATGTTTTGATATTGTTGGCGGCAAATCAACTACCTAAACTACTATGTTTAAACCTAAAACGTATACAAAAGTAACATCCATATTAATATTAATATTAATATGAATATCAATACTAAACTACCGTTGGCATTAGTAATGTAATGTAATAGTAATTTATCATATACAAAAGTAATAAATGAAATTACCCAGCAGATTCGTATTACTGGATAACAGCAAATGATAGTGTGGATATGTTAGGGAGAAGCGTAGTTGACGCTATTGTCGGCGTGCAGACGTCTCGACAGAGCTTCGCTTAATAGTATGTAAAATACTTAAATATGTAAACGGAAACGCTTCTGACCAGTGTTGATAATATTCCTATAAGTTATACTTCTGAACGAAAAATTATTATTATCCCAAGTGATGTAACAGCTTACATATCAGAAGCAGATAGGTTATTCTAAATGATTATTCCCAACGTGTTACGAGTTGCGTGTACAGTGGGGTTCTTAATTAATGTCTGCCCCTATGACAAAGTAGATATCAAAACTACTTTCCCTGTGATCCCGTAGACAGTGCGGTTTCTATCGATTATTGCAGATATAAATCTTATTTAGGAGGCATACAAAAAGCATTCAAATAAATTTTACCTATAGTACTTCATTCCAATAAAAACTTTCGTTGCAAGTTGTATTATTTTCAATTGCATTAGTTGTTAATTTCACAGAGTATTCATCCAGATACATAGTTGACAGGAAATTGTTAAAATTATTTCAGTAACAAGTTAAGACATAATTATAATTTCAAAGGCTACTTTGAGGTAAAATTTATTTGAACGCATGTTATAAAATGTTATTATTGTTTACATACACTACCGGTCAAAATTGTTTGCCCACCCTAAGAAATAATCCATAAATAAAAAAAGTGGTACCTAAAAACGAAAGTATAGTGTTGTATTTAATCAAATACTGTTAAAACGTGTCTGATCCCCAGAAAGGGCCATTTTCTATATCTCGATGCCAGTCAACTTATTACGTGTACACGGAACATTACAGAGGAATTATAAACTATCTCCTACGTACAGTTTAATAATATGTATGTAAACGATAATAACCTTTGATAACATGCGTTCACATAGATTTTACCTCAAAGTAGCCTTTGAAATTATGATTATGTCTTAATTTGTTACTGAAATAATTTTAACAATTTCCTGTCAACTATGTATCTGGACGAATACTCTGTGAAATTAACAACTAATGCAATTGAAAACAATACAACTTGTAACGAAAGTTTTTATGTATATATAGGGATAAAAATAGTTTCTTTGGATAATCTCTAATTAAGCATGTGTATATACACTTATGGCCAATAGTGTATGTACAACATACATTGCAAATAAACAGCTAATAGCGTATAACTAGCACACGAAAGGAAATAATAGTTTTACACTAATACAACCAATACGAATCTGTTTATCGATATCTCGAACTAGCTTTTAGAATTCCTAATCCGCCTTCTACACATGCGACCACTATGTCCGTTAGGAAACAACGACCATTACGTATAAACAACGCGGAATTAACGAAATTACCTCCGGCGTTCTGCACCAATTGTTACAGGATTGAATTACACCCGGAGAGAAGTTAAGAGATGTATACGGCGGATTGCAAACAGACAAGTTTTAACAAGTTTCTCCGAGTGCGAGAACTCGCTACACCCAATTCATTGGTATTATCGAAATTCGAAGTGGGATCACCATAACGACGATAGCTTATTAAACGAAGATTAAACTATATCGATGACTTATTGAACTAGCACTGCCGTAAATTACTGCATTCAAATCCAGCTCTATTATTTCGATGGGGATAACCAGCTGCAAGTTATAATCCTAGATCAAGGAATAGTTTAGTTGTACCAAAGTTATAAACGAATATGTTTGACTTAATAAGATGACTGACTCTTCCTCACTTGACAATATGTGTCATACGTATTAGTGTAAAAGATATGTTACTTATGGGTGTAAATGAAATCCGAAGCTGCTGTAACTACTTGTTCTTTCAACAACCAGCCTCGTACACTGGAAGGAAATGGTGTAATTTTTTTAATTTCTTGATGTTAATCAAGATATTGTTATTTCACGTACCATTATAATATACTCATGCAGTTTAGGTAATTCGTCATATTGATTTGTAAAAAGTTATTGCGTCCTAAGTTGGATGTCGTTAAGTACATATGTGGATTGGACTAAAATTAGGGCACAAACTTTGGAAGATAGATACCTCGCAAGAAAGTTATATACAGAATATGAAAAAGAAAATTGTCCATCACATGTGATAGTTTTGAAAAATTGTCGCAAAATTTCAGAGAACTGGTATTGTAAAGCATAAAAAAGTAAAATATACCATCGTAGTGGTCGTTTTGAAGAATATATTGCACCAGTAAGCGCTAATGTAATTAAGCATTCAAACATATCGATTAATTATAGATACATTTTAAAATTCCTTATAATTTCCAATGTTAAGATTCCATCAAAAATTATTCATGGTTTCCGATAGGATTCGAACCCACACTTCCTGTTCTCTAGACAAGCACTTTCCCATTTACGCAACGAAGATCAGTACGAGTACCTTGTGTAGAGGTATCAGTATGTTTCTTTTTATTAATAAAAAGGCAATACGAAGAAATATAAAATGAATAACACCTTGATGCTATATATAACACATGGGCTGAAAAGTCCCGGGTCTAACAAAGGAAACACGGTTTTTTTGGTTCAAAATTAGCTTTATTCATCAACGTAATCTCCATCAAGAGCAACGCAACCATTCCAGCGCCGCTCTAACATTTCAATACCACTTTTGTAGAACGATTTATCTCTTGCCTCAAAATAGACCTCAGCTTCAGCGATAACCTCTTCATTCGTGCGAAATTTCTTACCGGCGAGCATTTTTTGAGGTCTGCGAACAGCCAGTAGTCACTGGGAGCCAAATCTGGCGAATACGGTGGATGTGGGAGCAATTCGAAGTTCAATTCATGTAGTTTTGCCATTGTTTTGATTGACTTGTGACACGGTGCGTTGTTTTGATGAAACAACATTTTTTTTCTTTGCCATACGCAGTCGTTTCTTTGCAATTTCGGCCTTCAAACGCTCCAATAACGCTATATAATATTCACTGCTGATGGTATTTCCTTTCTCAAGATAGTCGATGAATATTACACCACGCACATTCCAAAATACCGAGGCCATAACCTTTCCAGCCGATTGTTGTGCTTTCGGGCGCTTTTGGTCGAGGTTCACCAGTTGCTGTCTACTCAGATGACGATCGTTTTGATTCCGGAGTGAAGTGATGGATCCATGTTTCATCCATTGTCACATATCGACGCAAAAATTCCGATTTGTTACGTTTAAACATGGCCAAACACTGCTCAGAATCATCAACACTTTCTTGTTTTTGGTCAACAGTGCGCAAACGCGGCACTCACTTTGAACAGAGCTTTCTCATAGTCAAATGCTCATGCAATATAAAGCCAATACGTTCTTTTGATATCTTTACGATGTCAGGTAACTCACGCAACTTCACTTTTCGATCATTCAAAACGATTTTGTGGATTTTTTTGATGTTTTCTGGTGTTACTGCCTCATTTGGACGTCCACTGCGTTCTCTACCACCACGTTTGAAGTTAGCAAACCAACGTTTTATTTTTTCCCATCAAGAAGCAGTGTAAAATTAAAACACGAAATTGTTTTTGATCCATTGTTTTGAAAATAAGAAAAGTAGCGTGACTCTTAGCACAATAACTCACAAACTAATGAATAGAATATCATGAAATTTTAACAGCTGTCTTTTGAAGGTTAGTACTAACTGAGAGAAAGCTGACTGCAATAAAACTAGCGTCATCTATGTGTTAGGCCCGGGACTTTTCAGCCCATGTGTTAATCACGTTCCTACAACGGGATTAGGATAAATTTACGAGGTCTCTCAAAAAACTTTCCCCTAAAAATTCTAAAGTTTCCAAAAGTAAAACTCTTCAATATACATACCATGCCTTCTATGTAATTTTTATTTGGAGTAGCTTTTTTATTTAAATTTGGAAAGTCAAGCTTTGATAACTATTATAGTAAAATCAATTGGAAACTTGTCTTATCAGATGATATTTGTCGAAGTTTGATTTTCGAAAAATATTGGTGTCCCAGAGTGTTGCCAAATTTAAATAAAAAGCATAAGTTATTCGAAATGAAAATTTAATTGAAGGCATGAGTTGACTGAAGTGGAGCCACATCACAAACTACACTTTTGAGAATTAACGACATTATCGGAGAACAGACTAATTTGGTGAACAAAACAACATTTTGTGTTAATGGTTCTGTTAGCAGGCATCTTTATTGCAACTAATCAACTGAAGCCCCTCATTAGATGAGGACAGTCTGCACACAGCATTCTTCAAAAATTAATACGTAGACTAGTCTGGTTAAAAACAATATAATAGGACCACTTTTCAACAGAAAATCTAGATAGTGACAGATGTTAAAATTTAATGAAGAACGAGGTTGTCCCATCAGTTTCCAGCCCTCGTTTCAAATTTAAAAAGAGCCAATCGTCCAAACGAAAACATGTATGTGGTTCCTATAAGATGGAGCTCCAACATATGATATTAGTTTCTGTGCAGGCGGAGTGGTATTTCTAATGGAGATGGCGATGCTGTTTCCGTTATTGGAATTCTATATCGGAACATAAACACAAACTTTTTGTTTAACGAATTGTAATCGTGCCTAATCTCATACAGCTGCAGAAACAGTAGAACGATTTAGTCACAGAATAATTGCTTGAACGGAAACATCAATGATCATCATCAGATTCTGGGTTTTCTCGTTTGGGGTTATTTAAAGCAGAATGTTTACTCTAACAACCTAGAAACGCTTAAGGATCATAAAAAAAATCCAAATTGTTATTAGGAATTTTGGTAAAAGAATAGGAGCCTACCTTGCAGCAACAGGAGATCACTTACAAAATATTATTTGTCATTACTAAACCGCTGCTTTTATACCGGCATTTCATATAAAAATATTTGTTACATTTTATATAATAATTGGAGCGTTTTATTATACGGTGTGATAATAACTTAAATTTTACAGTCCTTGTACGAAAATTCTTAAACCAAATTTAAAGAACCTTCGTGTTATAAAAATCCAATTAATCGAGCTTTTTGGCAAAGCTAATAAGCTCCACTCTTCTTTTTGCACCATGTTTAACCTCCTTCAGACAAATCTACATAAGCGCGTCGTTTCCTTTCCACCGATCAATTACGACATAATTAATGGATAACGTCGATGTCTCAGACTAAAGACGCGCCCCGTTAAAATCTGAGCGGATTATCTATCCTCCCGCCCTTTTTTATCAAAGCAACTCCCGTTATCCGCTGAAGGATGAGATTATTGAAATTTAGAGCAAAACTTTGCCATTATCGTCAATGCGCATCCAAACAGCAAGCGAGTCTCGGAAACGGCAAATGAAACAAAACGAATACGTGATTCAACACAAACAATATAAGTTCGGGTCGCAGAATTAATTGTTGAATGTTCCTGTACTAGTGCCTGCAGATGGAAAAGGATAAGGGCAGATTTGCGACCTCACGCCAAGTTGTCCGCCCTGTTTACACCAACGCGAATTTTAACCAAAGCTTCATCATGCGCTCAATGCAATCTCTTTCGAGAACGAATGTTAGTAAAACTTTCAAGTTTGAATATTTCTAGATTAAAAACATATGGGACTCTTAAAAACTACGCATTCTTACTTTCTTTTCTTTCCTACAATTTATAGACTGCTAAATTATGTTATCGTATTTAGTTAATAGACGTTTATTTAGATTCATTTAATCTTTCTCGTGGCATTATAGTGCTCTCGCAAAAAAATGGCTAACAGATTTTATATCGAATAGGGAAATATTTAATTCCGGTTATTTAGTATACCGTAAAGGCATAACTACTTCAAGGGTTCGATCATCCAGTGGTGAGAGGACCAGCATTTGAATTTAGCAACTCCAATATCGTGCATTCAAAACCAACATCCTTCAAGTACAATGACGGCGTATTTTTAGGAGGGTTCGGTATGCTCCTGAGTCACCATTCGCCGTTGGGAAAATAATTAACGGCGCTTCACCCTCTACGATTGGGGGGAGGGGGGAGGGAGGGTGTTGTAAGAAGGCCATAGAATAGTTTACACACACTTTCCTACACCTTAAGGCTCCTGTAGTTATGACAAGCTTTAAATAACTTATAACCCCATTGAGCAGCTCAGCACAAATCTAAACCAGCGTGGTGGAGGACTTCTTATTCTTGTACCCGAAGGCACACCATATTCCGTAATTAAGGTACCATCCAGCTCCTACGAAGAACTATTTCTGTCTCTTTTGATACAAACCAAGGAATATATTTTTGAATCTCTTTGTTTACCTCCGGGTGCTGGACTCTTCTACTGGTGGTTCCTATCCGTTTCGAATGTTGGCTACCATTCATGCTATTTTAACTGTGATTGCTGCTGCTCCGGATAATTCAATCGAATTTATAACGAACCAGGTTCTGAAACTTTAAAACTAAGAAATTCGTTTTCTACCAATACCGTTCTTTTCCTTGTAGAATATTCTGCAATAGATGAAATTTGTTCTCATTCCACGTTATGTCTCCTAAGTATTGTAGTTTCCGAATTTTCACGGTATTAATCACCTCCTTTTCTTATCCGATCCTTCTCATAACTTCGATGTTTGTTATGTGCTCCGTGCGCGGTTCTTTTAGTACCCTGCGATATAACCACATCTCAAATGCTTCCAATCTCTTTGTTGTAACTTCAGTAAGTGTTCATGCTTCTATGCTCGTAGAACAAAACGGAGAACAGATAACAGCGCACTGGTCTTATCTTGGTGTCATTTTATTATAAGTACACCTTGCCTTTTCGATTCTCCTACGTATTTCTTGTGAGTGGTCCCTATTTTCGAATGTGTATATTCTGTTGAGCACGGATGTCATCTTACGCTATCATCTAAGCTGCTAGACTAGATGTCTATTATCAATACATATCGCACATATCGAGTCTTGATTTCGTAGTAATCCGTTATCCGAACGCCAGGTTTTGTATTGCAAGTGATTACAATACGTCAGGGTTGTCTTGACATACTTTTGACGGTGAATTGCTTCAGACTAGCAATAGGAAAGCCACATGGGAATCCCAGGTTTTTGCCCCGTCACCTTATTCAGTTTTACTACAATTTAACAACGTACCAAGTTCGAGTGATATTATACTGGAGTTGGTTTTCGCTTCCTTGGACGAATTATGTGCTAATAATAAATGTGGTGTTAACTTGTATGTCTTCTTACAGAGGTTTCGCCAAATGTTGCCATAGATTGTATTATTAACAATTCTACAAACTATAATTTTAAGTAACCTCCATTTCAGCTCAAAAAGGACTGCTGTTCTGCATTTAATTGGTTTGAACTCCGTGGAACCTATGATACACACACCTTAGTATGTAGACTAATCTTATTGAAGTTTATACAAGGTCTATGAGATATTTGTACCTAAATGTTATGTAAGTGGTTATTTGGTTTTCTAAGAAAACTAAGCGGACCGGTGCTAAAGGGGCTGGTGGCTCGGTACCTTGCGCGATTAGTTATCAGTCTCGGGGTTCGAATCTCGTAGGTGTTTTATAAGGTTGGCGAATGCTGTAAACGAATATCCTAAGACGCACCACAGGCGCAGGCGTAATAATAACTCATAGACTGTTGATGCCCCCTGTAATTGATGGAACCTGTTAAAATGATCTTCCGTATAATGAATTATAAATACATTATAACACGTAATACGATGTACGACAGGTGCATGCACGGGAGAGAAACGAATACAGACTACTTCAACGAACTCGGTCAATTTTTTTTCGTATCGGTCGCCCGACCTCCTACAAGCGAGTCCGGTCCTGGCACGCAGAAGATTTGGTCAACCCTAGCAATATGTATGGTACCAAATCTTTAACACACCATTAAAAAATAATGAAAACTGAGAAGATGTGAACATATATAAATGAAAATTACATTAAAATTAAATTATTTTAATGTTATATATGGATTATACGTATTTATTTTTATATTTAACAAAGAAAATTCGTATTGTAGCACCGACCTGATTAATTGGCGAATTTTATAATCTAATGCAGGAGTTCTTAAACCATATCAGTACGCGGCTCACTTTACTACTACACTGCGCCGCACACTTAAAGAGCCGCTGATCTAATACATTGGTTGTTCAAGTGGAAATTTAAAAGTAACAAGAAAGAAACCTCCGAAATAATTCAATTATCAGTGATTTCAATGAAAACTTCTTATAAACTTTTCATCTGTGATGCATTTTTATAACTAAAAAAGAAGAGTTAAACATTTTAAGTGACATCCTTTGTTATTAGAAATGAAGGTAACTAACCTGAAACGCCTCATCATGAAATGAAGCGCCACTACCGCTAAAACTGATTTACACTGAAATAAACAGAGCTTAACAATTTCATTAAAACTTTATAAACACTCTAACTGGCTTGGAAAGTAACTAGTGAAATTATTAAAAAGTTTTAACGGGAATTTTAAGGTAAATAACGCTTCCTACTCTTCACTCTGCCTTCGTTTCGCCTCCCTTTGACATAACGCCGCTTTTTTTCCGCAGCGGCCGCTCATATTGTGCAGAGGTCGCTTAACACCTCAGCTCGGTTATTTGTTTGGCAAAAAAAAGGGACAATTTCAGAAGTTTGCTAGTTAGATTCGGACTACGTTCTGCATAGTGATACGAGAAAAGATTTAAACAAAAAAGGAAGTTTGTAACTTCCACAATTCGTACTTAGGAATGGTGAAGAGTTTTGAAAGCAGGATGAAGGTACATATTTTGTTACGTAAGTTGTTACAATTGCACTTTAGTATTCGGATATGAAGATCTGAGACTTATTATGTTTGTATTTAGGACTTAAAATGGAAAATCGTGATTTCATCAAAGGCATCAACTTCGTCAAGAATGTTTATGTTCTTATAGAGTATCTTCCTATCAACTTATATTGAGGACTCAATTATTTTGCATTTATGGCATTTTCTTCAAATTATCATATCATTACAATCATATAAGGAAAATACACATGTTTAAAACTTTAAAACGTGCTCAGAGGAATTAGCCAATTTACACATCATAATGTGCCAGAGGCACATTTGCGACGTAACTAACTTGCATGAAAATTACTACGATTTGTCCAGTTTTTAAGAATGTTTCCAATTGTATTTATTTTCAATGATTATTCAACTAATTCAATTTACCAAACGCAATCACTTCCAGTGTTGCCAAGGTATGCAAGTCTGTTCTTTATAGGGTCTTATCTTATAAATGTTGTTCAGATAAAGTTTGATGGTTAGAAAGTTGGTAAAGTAGGGCAATATAATCAGGAGTCGGTAAGACAGCAAACTGCAACCGTGCGTCCAGTGTGTCCAGCAAAATAATACAAAATGTTATACACAAGGATTGTATGAATGCTAGTCCAATATTTTAATCAATAAAACAACACAAAGGAACAAAAATACAGTTCATTATATCGTAACAAATGTTACATCTTCTTGTTAACATGGTTTTACTGTTGGTAATTCGATAACTTCCAACTTATGTACTATATCTCAAGAAATATATGAGACATTGAATGCGGGTAGACAATTCGGTGTGGTATACACAGACTTCTGTCGGAGCTTCGATATCGTAGATGATTTGGAATTGTTATAGAAGTTATCGCGATTCGACTTTGGCCTATCTTTCTTAGCGTTTATGAATTTGTATCTAAGGGATACAGAAAACTATGTGTATTATAATGGATACAGAAAATTATATGCATTATAATGGATACAAATGAAAACCTATTTTTCAACTTCTTTGTTACTCAAGGTTCCAATCTCGGTCCATTATTGCTAAATTTATTCATAAATGATGTAATCACTTCTCTCTACTGTCCTACCTAACCTACGCGGATTGTTTCAAAATGCACCAGAAGATAAATAACTTAACTGAGTAAATAGTTTCTCAGACTTTCGCGGCCATCAGAAACGTTAGGGACAGAAAATATAGTGACATGGCGGAACTAGTCAACAACGTTACAACTATGATTTAACTGCTTGTCTTGACCTTCAAGCCAACATACACCTAACTTACAGATAACAGGTTACGTTTGAATATTGAGAAATACTGTTTTGTAAGCTGCACTAGAAGAATAAGCTCAAAAAGCTTCTCCTATTAGGTCAGCTGGAAATTACTAGCTTATAGAAGAGCACTTAAAGCTTTGGGTACAATTTTTGATTTCAAATTCAGTTTCACAGAACAAACTTTGAGCGTAAATCGAGTTGTTATCAAATCAATTGGATTCGTAGTTAAAATATGTAAGAATTTTAATGACGTCTCTGTCATTAAGTCAGTATATTTCGCGTATTTAGAAAGCTAGAGTAGGAATTTTCCACATGGTATCCTATATATTCGGTACATGTCATATATTAATTTAATTGAGCATTCGACGAAAATTCTTAGAATACCTGTGTTTGAAACTGGAAACTGGTACTTGTCCAGATTCTAACGTGGAATGTAAACATCTTTTAAGCACACACGATTTTGACGTCTAGTATACGAGAAGAGTACGAACTAGTGCTCTGTTTATGAGAAACGCCCTTAATAACAAGTTTGACTCTCATCTTGGAAAGATGGTTTTTCTGGTTCCCCGCCTAGTATTAAGAACTGTACAATCGTTCGCCTTAACCACAGGTAGGGCGAATTTTTTTATCAAGATGATACATGTATCAAGGAATGCTAACAAATGGTTTAGTGATATTTTGGAAATTAATTTAAATACTGGCTTGTTATAGAATTTATATTTGATTTGTATTTATTCATATATAGTGTCTAGTATGTATTTGGTTATTAATATTGTCCTATATGAATTAATATAAAAGTTTTCGTTGGTATTAGTGATGATAAGACGTTTTTAAATTTCTCAAAAAATATCTGTCTCGGTAAGATTTGAACCTACGACCTCTCCAGTACCGGTGGAAAGTCATACTAACTAGACTACAGGGCTCCTATTATTACTATTATTATAACTTTACCGAAGCTTCGACAGGAGTGGCATCGCACAATACCTGGTTCATGCCGTCTGCGCTTCTGTCAAAACTGTAGAGGAATAATACAGAAGACGCACAGTGTACTACGATACATCAAGAACGTTTGATAAAGCACTATGTGTCCTTGCACAAATTTAAGAGGAAGCGATAAATAGATTCCAGGTAGCTAAACCGCCTACACCTGCTCCAAGTATTTCTAACCTTAAGGGAAAGAAATTGATACGTATACATGCACATATGTAGATATATATAAAAATTACTGTATTGCATATTTAGTAAAATATGTTAATTATTTCGACAAGTCATATATACTAGCAATATTCAGTATTATGGATACTCAAAAATTTATTGATACTTAAAGGATGTTTATTTTCTTACCTTCACGTTATTTTTGTTTTTTTTTGCACTAGTTTTTCTAATTCTTTGTTGTTGAAGACGAAGTATGTATAGTGGAAAATCTCACTTCTATTGTGAAAATTTTTTGTTTAAAAAAATGGAGATGTATAAATTTTGATCTATGATGTACAATAATAATTCTCTCGAATCATTTCTCCACCCAAGCAAAACATATTAAAAATTTACACGCATTATTGTTTGTACTTTACCTTGTTTACAAAATAATGCCTCGTTTAAAGTTACGGACGGGGAAAAATTATAAATCTGATTCGCGAAAATTACAAAACTTTTACTCCTGAAACGGTCGGAGATAAAATTTTACGTTTTCCCGTTTTTCTGACATTGTGAAAAAATTGTCGTTTAAAAGTTTACGGAATCGCTACGAGATAATATTTGCTTCGTATTGTACTAATTTCGTAACCTAGGGCTTTACGTTGCAAATATACAAGGTTATTCAAAAATAAGTTAGCAGTTTGAACAGGCTCTATGCTTTGTACATATTATCAGCTTGGTAGATATTAATTAATAATCTTTGTTGCTACGTTTACTTTTTTTTTAATTGTAAAATAGGTGTCAGAGAGAGGTTTTGGGCACTGACAGTGATTTAATACGTGCTAAAATAATTTTGCCTCTACGGTTTCTTATTGGCCTTCTTATCCAACAGACAGTAGTGATGTAAAACATTGAGGTGCGAAATAGGCCTTGTTCAGTAGAATCATTTTTCAAAAAATTGAGAAAACTACTACAGTTAGCGTAGAGAAAAGTTAGCAAAAATCAGGACAGCTCTAGTTTTAGAAGAAGTTCAGGACGTTCGTGCTAATAAAGTTGTAAAATGATATACAATGAGTTGTTCAACAGTGTGAAAAATTCTGAGAAGGTAGTTCTTATAAAATAGCAATGGTTTTGTACTTTAAGAACAAGACAAGTAAATAGGTGTCTCTTTCACTTCATAAATGTTTGCGGAATGAATGGCTAGACAATAGTTTTGGGCAGGTGAGACACATTTTGAATTAAATCTGGATGTTAACTCACAGAACTGCAGGATATGGGCTGGAAATAATACAATTACATGATGCCAAAGTTACTATTTGAAACGCAGCTTTTCGAGTACACATGGACTCTCATTGTCAACGAAGCCACCGACTGAATAGTAAAAATACATCAGCATGCAATATTTCCTGCGTGAACTTGACGAGTTTTTATTTACTAACTTTAAAGAAACCTATTAAAAATATATTGGCATGCAGTAACGAGTTATAATTACCAACTTTTGTAACCTATTAGGAATTTCGAGTACACCCTATATTTTTGGAAAGGAAGAAACAGAAAGAATTGTATGTTTAACAAGACGTTATGGCAATAAATCTAGCAGATTCGAGAATGTATGGTTGTTGTTTTTTCCCATGAACATCGTTTCGTCTAATTTTATAGAAGAATTTACATTTTAAGCAGCTTAAGGTTTTTTAGTTCAATATTACATCCGAATTGTACCACATGCTCTAGATAATTCTAATTTATGGAAACCATAATGTTAATATATGTTCTTTAAACCTTGTTATTTCTATGAAGAAATGGAACATTAACAAACGAAAACAGTAACAATAAGCGGGTAGCGATATTTTCAAATGTTTCAACGCTTTAGACTACCAAAATTACAGAATCGTGATATTGGCAATATTGTTTTTATGCGAAATGGCCCACATACACAATAATTTAAAACATTACGATGCTTTCTAGGTCACCAGATCTGAAATCGGCTAGTTACTGGTTACGCGGTCACCTCAAAAAATGGGTATTTCTCAGTAGATCTACTATACATGAGAAACCGAGTCGATCGTCACTGAGAATATCCCTAGTATGCTCTTAACAATTTTTTTTGAATCCTGCGTCCTTTGTATCTTGCGTTCTCGGACTACCTCTTACTAATGTCGTTCATAATTTATAAGAGTGACTATTTATAACTGAACCTTGCGATGGCGGTCACATTGTTTGCATACCAAAGAAATTTTTGAGTAATACGCGTAGTTCAACCTAATGTACCTCTTTCAACAAGCATTGCCACTCCATTTTGTCACAATACAAAAGAGATCTGTCATATATAAGAGCATTAGGTGACAGAAGATTAATATTTAATCGAATAGGCTTTGATACTGCAGACGTCACTCAAAAATATGCAACAAAACCATACAGATTATACTTAAATCAATTCAATAATTCATTAAAGACCTTGTACTCAGATCACCTCAAATTTTGCTATTCTTTTTTACACTCCTTACATTTTTATATAGGTCAATAGATTCTTGAAGATTAAACGATGCAGAAACTTACACGCAAAGAACCCTATCGAGATCGAAGGGAAGTCGAGGCCACGGAACCTATCGGATGTGATTCTGTAATCTAATATATTTTTAGCGGTTGCCCGAAGCCTACCTTTTGTTTTTTAATCTTACAGCGGAAAACCAGACGGGAATTTTTGAGTATTGGATCGCAAAGCTCCCAAATATGAACCCTTTGAACCTTTCTATAGCGAAAGATTCTATGAACTATAAGAAACCCTACTCATTGCAGCTAATTACCTTTAAGAAATAAAGTAGTATTTGCGTTGAAAATGTTCATACGAAGAGAATGCTCTTAAATACATTGTTTTCTGTATAGTAAAATATTCCAAGTCCGTCGAGAATACCAACATCGGGAAGGGAAACATAAAAGAAACTACGGAGTAAAATATTCAAACGATTTTTCTAAAACATGCTTTCCTCTTACATGAACTAAAATAACAAATGATAGGACAGCGTAGTAACCCTGTAAATATTCTATTTTCGGAAATTTGATTTACAACAATTTCATATGTTTTGTACAATAACAGCTTTAAAATAGATTCTTTACTGAGAATCATTTAAAAAATGTAGCTTACATATATATTTATTTTGTTTTGTTTTTACTATTGATTTCTTCACTTTTCCTTAAGTAAAGAATAAATTTAACCGTGACTCCTACATGTATTTCAACTAGGATTTATAAAATATTTTTATTTCGCCAATTGACCAAATAATTTGTGTATTCAAACATTGGCTGTTATTTACAAGATCGCCTTATCCTATCAAGAAGAAGTCTTTGATATTTGACATATTTTGACGAATACAATTTGCTGTAATAATTAATATTTATCGTCTTAGATAATTATTAAATATCACTCTAGTTAAAGGAAAAAAAAACGAGACATTGTTCAGTCTCGTTCATTAAAGAGATGTCATTAACGTTTAAACATTATCTTGTTTGCACAAATTACTTGCATGCACAATGATAATTCGCATATCTATGAGAAGAATGACTTTTTTTCGTCTACGACAAAACTGGGAACATGCTATATGTTCACGAAAACCCAACCAAATTCCTTCTACATTTTACCTATGTGTTTTACTTAAATCTTGGAAATTTCCTAGTAGATTACATTATTTTCTTAAGTCCACCTATTTATTTACACTAGGAATGTAAATGAATGCAACGATAAGGAGCAAAAATTTACGCCTCGAACGTGATTCTAAAACAGCAAAAGCGTATTTCAATAAAACGGGTAAATTGTCGATTTGTACACAGCTAGGGCAAAGTTACATCCATTTCACCATCAGTATCCCTCAGTGTTGTCCCGCAATTGGACTTCATTACTTTCATTGTAGAAAATGCAGATTTGCAGGGATAGGAAGTCACAGAATGAAGGTAAAACATCCAAGACCTTGTTTGTAATAGCTTCTTAAATCTCGCGTTATCCTATCCATTTCAATGAATATCAACTTTAGAGATGGATTAGATATTGATTAATTCTTGGTCCGTGGTAGTTTAAAGATGAAGTTCTAAAACCTGTCTAAAAGAAGATGTTACCTACTGGGCTTCAGGTAGGATGGCAAGCATTTTGTTAATTTCTCTTTTTCAAGTGGTCTTCAGCCATTTTCCTTAGTTGGTTTTCTTGCGTTGGTATCAAGTTAAGCAGAATTTTCGAGATAGATCCAAACTAATAAAACCCCCACATTCTATTGTTAGTTTTTTTAAAAAATCATTGACATCATTAGCTAAAATTATAGTTTTGTTGAGGTCTTGCTAAAATCGTGCTAGAATTCGAAAAATGTCAGCAGGAAAATTCAGGATTTTCGGTTTCGAAAAATAAATTGATCGAAAAAATATTTTTCAGTATTTCTTCTAGTGAATTGTCGTCATAAATGCTTTTCACAATGAACCCTACAGTACAATATGCTGAAAAAATTATTTGGATATGCATTGACTATGAGGAGACCTGAATTAAACCGTGGGCCAATACCTTTAATAGAACAAAGCCGATCGAAAGCCATTATAAAACATGTAACCATTCATATCTGCGAAGCAGGGTCACAATAAAGATACGAGAAATGGTGACAAACGAAATAGTTAAATTGACAAATAATATAGAATGATCGATAAATTCAAATGCTTTAGCTAAATCCATATATCCACTTGCGTGCGCTCATCCAAGACATTGCCAATCATTTATTGTATTATTTCGCTATTATACTCGGTGACGGTTGACCTCACCGAAAAAAATGCGCGTTAAAGACTTAATATGTGTATTTATATGTTTCGAAAATTAGATAAATTACTAATAGCTCTATAATTGTTTACGTTATTATAACGCCCCTTATACTAGCTCCCTTTTTCTGCAATTTTCTATGAAAAAATCCAAAGTTACAAAGACAAAACAACTACCTATTGTCAAGTCGCCACGATGATACGCAATAAAATCAAAAACGTTCCGATATAGCAACAACCATGCAGTACTAAAGTGTAAAATGATTTAAGTCGTCCTGTATACGTTTTCGCTGTACAATAGCCTCGTAAAATGTCGCACAGCAAAGCACGACTACAATCTCCAAACTAGATCAATGAAGGATGCTCCTAGTGGTTGCTGCATGAACTGCGAAATGGAACCATTGTCTAAGCGTTCTGTGCATCCCGTTGTACATACGAGAGGGTCCCGCCCGAGTATGCACGATAGCACTTCTCATCTTCGCTCGTTGTTATCCAAATCAATTCAACCATTTTATCGTGTCTGGCAAAGGTAGTGATCAAGCGATCCTTTTGTTTGGCTTGAAAGATTTTAAAAGAAAGAAAATCTTTTATCCTGGGAGTGTATAAAATAAAATGTAAGAGGATGCTTTTAAAGCACAGTAAAGGTTGCTTTCTCGTGTGAAATTTTCAACAATATACATATATATATATATACACTAGGGTGACAGAATAAAATAGACACCAGGTAAAGCGGTATAAACATGTAAACAGCTAAATTCTAAGAACGAATTAAGAACTTTCTCTTGTCATTAGGGTAGGGGTAGATGTATCCGAATGAATTCGTCATAGTTTAGTATCGTTGCAACTATGCCTCGCTTACAAGGTTCGAGTGATATTAGCGACTTCACCCGGGGCTGCATCGTTGGCCAGAGTGAACGCGGCGCTTCGCAACGTGTAAGTAAATTTTTAAATATTCCGTTGTCCACAGTTAACCGTGTGATTACACAATTTAAACGCAAGGAGAAAAACAACAGTGGAGCCGAGACCAGATCGTGTCGGACCTTCTGAAAGAAGTAAAAGGGTGCTTGTGCGCGAAGTGTTAAGAGAACCGCGAAAAAGTACAGCTGCGCTTGCGGCAACTTCACTGAAAAGTCAGCGCACCGTTCTGCGATACCTCCACAGTGGGGGGATGTATAAAAGGGTGGCAAAGAAAAAATCTCTCCAAACGGCGTTTCAAGAAGCCCGAAGAGTTTTGGCGGTCTGTCATGTTTTCAGACGAAAGCAGATACAGCCAATTCAGTGATAGTGGTCGTACGTGGGTATGGAGACGTTCGTCACAGCAACTGGACAACAAATTTTTGCATCAGACGATGAAATACGGCGGTGTGAACATCATGATGTGGGGCGCGATATGGTATGGTGGAAGATCGCAATTAGTAATCTGCGACGAAAATATAAATGTGGCAAAATATATCCAAATATTAACAGAAGGACTACTACCGATATTCGACAACGCCATTTTATCTAAAGAAGACGCCACTTTTATGGAGGATGAAGCACCGTGGCACAAAGCAAGAACAACAACCACATGGAAAGAGGAACAGGGGATTCGGATTTTACCATGGCCAGGCCAATCACCAGACATGAATCCGATAGTGAATGTTTGGCACATAATCCAGACAAATATGGCGAAACGACCCCGAAAACCCGGCAATAATTGTATACTCGTGGCAGCTGTTACAGAAGAGTGGTTAAATATTCCAGAAGACACCATTAATCATTTAATAAATTCTATGCCACAACAACTCGCAGCACTTCACGCAAGTAAAGGTGGATCAACAAAATATTAGTCTAATTTAAAAATTTTAAAATATTTTGTATATATAACGAGAATAGAATCTTTTTTTAATTAGTAGATGTCTATTTTATTCTGTCACCCTAGTGTATATCCGAAAATTTAACAAATCACCCCTACTACCAAGATATGCAATAAAAGCTTGCACCTATTATTTTTGTAGGTTTTCAGTACAGCATTTTATACTTTTTGCTATTAACCGTATTTTTACTTGAAGCAAATAGCTGTCACTTATGATGTAAATAGGAACGCACCAAAATTACGAAAGCTTCAACTTTAACACAATACACATATACCGACGTTTTGAGTTAAGCTTCTAATTCGTAATTATGCACATGCAAGTTCCGTGCATATTATGGAAAATGTTCCATGTACCATAAAACACCGTAGGTGTAATTTACAACTTACGAAAACTTTCCTGTACCTTTGTAAGTCATACGTAACGGGTCTTATTTCAATGGTACAGCACTACAAGATGTTTGAAAAGCGCTCGTTCTAATGAGAATATCCCGAAAGTTAGCCGAGTAACACTTCTTCCTGTTAGGCTACGCGGACGAGGAACGACGAAGTTTGGTTAAAGTTTGTAATAAGTTCCGGATATATCTATTTACAGTTGTACGACTGTGTGCAATACAGGCAGTAGGTGTATATGTTTTACTTAACGTAATTTAAATTGTTTGAATTGATAAACTTTTAAGAAAAGTAGTTTACGAAATGATTTATCGAACTTATACGTTATCCTATTGGTTTCATACTAAATGTTTTCCAATGCAACGCGTTTACGTCTATCCACTTACATGCAATACTCATTAAATTTCTTAAGGTTTGATAGGTTCTAATAACGTTTTTCAGAGACAAAGATATAAGTTATCATGCTTTTGAGGGTATGATTGAGTGTGAAGCCTTTATCTACATAAGATCTTTCCAAAATATTTGTAACAAAAATTGTATAAGCTTTTTATGTGCTATAAGGCTACTAATTTCATTACGGCAGAAAAATATTGGAGATTCCAAGTAATCATTTGAAAATGATATGCCACTAAGTGAAATTTTCTGGATTTCCAGCACGGAGTTTATGTTAGCTGTTCTTTGAAGTTAAATTATTACTACAGAACACGTTTTTATTCATCCTATGCAAAATACTGCGCTACTAAACTTTCGATAATACAAATACCACAATCTATTGTGTATGGTTTTAAGGTTAAGTATTAAGCGCCGAATGTCATTTTTAAAATTGACTCCAAGCAGATAAAATATCTTCTTTTTTCTTTCGAGCATGGCAAATAAACTCGTCAGGATCTTGCGCTTTTTGAGAAATAAGTACCATTTAAAGCACAGAACAACTTAGAGCAATTAGAACATATAAAATAGTGAATAACTTTTCACAGAAACTTTGAAATCTCTCTTACGTCGCTTTATAAAAATCTAATGTCGTATTGATTTAAAGCTAGATTTGAGGAAGGACAAAATGTATATTTTCGCCAAATTTTGTTTTAGACACTACCTCTATCTGTTGCTAGAATACGAATTAATAATAACAGAACGATTCAAAAAGGTGAACACGAATTTAATTGATTACATATCCTAAACTATACGTTGTACTTAATTTCTATAAATTACATATGATTATACATACATTAAAGGCTTTAGACGTTTAATGTGCCCTCTCTTCGGCTGCATGGATGACATCTAAATGGTAGCTGAATTTATCCAACATTTTATGGAGGAGGAGGGGCGGGGGGGCTCAGCTGTGATACGGTTTCTTGAAACATTCAAATTTGTGGGAAGATGTGGCACATAAACTACACCTTTCGCGAGTCCCCATAGAAGGAAATCACAGGGTGCCCGATCAGCGCACCTCGATGGCTAAAACTATAGTACCAGATCTTTTGCCATTCGACCTCTTCACTATCGTTCAACATTCAGATGCCAATGAAATGGAGCTCCATCTTGCTGGAAAGTGTAATCTTCATTTATTTAAGCTGGTTTTGCAAAATTCTAAGATACGTCACTCTAGCGTTTTCATCAAAAAGAAAACGTCCGTGCACCTCTCTTAGCGATGTGGCACAACTTTCGGACTCTTTCATTTATGTTTTAGTGTTACACGAGGATTTCCCAGCCTCCGTTTATATGGATATGTGACTATTCTATCTTTTTTCTTTCTCATTTAGGTGAAATTTATTTTTAAAAATTACATGAAACAATTCATCATCCATGTTTTAGAGGATACGGGCACAAGATTCTACACGTTTTACCGCGTGAAAGGCCTGTAGTAGACGTAGGTGATGTAATTTATACATTAACCGTCACCTCAACACACGTCAGACAGTTGTTTGCGGTAATCCTAGTTCTCTACACGTTCTACGAGTTGACTGCATTAGGCTACGCTACGTTCAAAATTCACCCGAATGCGCTTCACGTTCTCCTACGGTAAACACGATCGGTCCGGGCCTTTACACTTACACAGAGAGTTTCATCGAATTGTTTACTGCAACGATAAATACTCTTTCTCGTTGAAGACAAACATGTTGTGTTGCGTAGTAGCCACCTTGCTAACAAGTGACTGTAGCGATAATATTTGAAACTTTCCCATATTCTCTTTCAAATGTAATCCAGGAATGCGAAATACGACGTATAATGTAAGAAATATAGCCAAATGAATCTGTACATTTTTCGAATTATAATTAAGACATTCTCCTAAAAAAGTGATTTTTCTTGTAATTAACTGTATTTTTTTTAATATATATTTACTTCTTGGCAATAACTTAAACAATGATAAAATTCATTTCGCACATTTTCTTAAATATTACATAAAATAAGTGTCCAGTCACGTGGTATTCGTTGTTTCTGCTCTTACTCACTTTCTGGGTTCATCAAATAAATTTGACGGCAAAAGAAAGAAACACAAAAAACAATAAAGTGAGATGAAATATATATATTCTTAACTCTTCTTCCTTTGCATCTGCCAAAAAAAATTAGATCCAAACGAGCATGAATTGGACTAGCAAAATACAAAGATGTGCTATTTTGTTGAAACCAACAATTTATATTTGCTGGTACATCTAAGTCTAGTACAGTATTTGGGAACAGCACTGAAAAAATCTGTGTAAGTTCTTATTACAAGTCTCCCAAATATATTTTTTCCACCTAAATTATTATCTAAAAGTACTGCATCATTGACAATTCCTGTTCAAATATTTACTTTCTATCAGCCATTGGGAGTGACCCTTTCTAGCCCAATGTAGATTCTGAGTGGCCCAGTGCCAATACCAATACTCTATTTACATTTCCATATAAATTTTGACTCCCCAGAAAAAAAGAATGTTATAGTGATTAGTCTTAAGGTGTTTAATTGAATGTATCTGCAATATATAATCCCTTTCATACTATGCTGCTTTGGAATGCACACAGAGTCTCCAGCGAGTTTTCTATTCCAGGTAACAACCCTGAAAGTCTTGTTCTGTTTAGAATCTCCGCTGTGACTCTTTGGATGTTGTTTATTGTTTCTTAATGAAAACCTTTTTTTCTCCTGAAACGTTGGAAAAAGAATATAACCATATGGAGCCATGTCTATACTGAAGAGCCGATGTGGGAGTACTCGAATTTTTTTCTCTGCCAAAAATTCTCTAACCGATAATGAACTGTAAGTAGAGGCATTACCGTGATGCAAGATTCACAAGCCGACAATATCAGATGGCATGCACAATATTCTTTTCGGCAAATATTGAAGGACCTCGCGATAAAAGGTTCACTTCCTCACCTTGTGACACGTATTCTTTGTGGACAATTCCTGAGAATCAAAAAAGATGATAAACATGGACTTGCTTCAGGATTTGCTCATGGTATCTTCGGCCGATGCAGGTGTGTGCCACTAAGTCCTACAATCCAGACATGACTCCAAGTGATTATTTTCTTTTTTGCAACACTTAAGCGGAAATTTAAATGGTTCCCAACAGTCTAACGGAACAAGATTTCTAGAATTGTTACTAGAAATGGAAAACTCGCTGGAGACGCTGTGTGTATTCCAATATTTTGAAAGGGACAATATTAAAGTGTAGATACATTTAATTAAACACCTTAAAACAAATCAATCTCGTTAATTCTGAGACATACTTGGTATAGTATCTGATAAACTCAACTCGTGCGAATAAGAATAAAATATATCTTTTACAATCCATAACAATACGTTTTATATTAAGAAACCGAACACTAGCGTATAATAAACTTAAAAAATAATTGCATGTATTATCTCCCTTATTGTTGAATATCACGTGGAAAACTTTTGTAATCCTATTTCAAATGAAATGTTCGTTCCACTCGTTGAGACCTCTAACCGAAACATTTTGCTTTTTGGAGAACTATATTGAACGCATTGCCTGATTTCAAATCGAATGGAAGAGTAAATATAACCCCGCTAATATTCCGATGCTCTAGAGAATATTTGTTACAGCATTGGTTATTACGAGATTGTCAATGTTACGCGCTATTACGAACGGTAGGTCGTGAGATTGAAGGGAAAAGAATAAAATGAAAAATAAGCACGTTTCACATTGGATGAACGTCGCGCGAATACGAACCGACACGCCGAGACGACCTCGCTAGATTTTCGAACCCTCTAAGATAGCGGTTAGAAAGCGAGATAAGGGGCGGTAAAAAATGAAGGAATCGATGGAGCACATTTCTGAAGTAGATTATATAGAAAATTGCCGATAATAAGGAAATTTCATTCCACCCTCGTTAATGGCGTAGAGAATTCGGTTATTATGGGACGCCTCAAGCGCATCGTTCGACTACACTGTTAGCAGTTCCTTCATCGAAAACATTAAATTGACCTATGTATTATGTTATAATTTTTCATACGAATACTCGCACTTTATTGCCTTAGGGAGATACTCTGTTATCTAAAGGATTCATCACAAATGTACAAAATACTACTAAGAAGGAATGGGATATTCCTTCTTGACAGCATTTTGTAATTCTTGAAATGTTCTTGATGGCATAAAATATCCTAAACGTTTATCATTGGTATCGAGTGAGTCGGCCGATACTTGTTGGATATCCATATTGAACAATGATCGGAGAAGAAAACTCAATTTTACAAAATTTGCAATATATTTATCACAATATTATAATGACATGTTTCGCTATCACTGTGCCCCTGATAAAGCTACAGTGATACCGAGCATAGGCATAGGCATCCTTCTTCTCTTAAACGCGCTGGCCATATTCTACACGAAATTTTGGTTATGAAAAAGCTTTCGCCGTGATGGGTACCGCGTTTGTTCACAACGGAGGAAAAACGATATCGGGTGACCCTCTCGAAGGAGTGTCAGGGTCCAACGCAATCCAAGGGATTTCTTCATGCGTTTCGTTACCGTGGATGAGACTTAGATCCACTACTACATACCAAGGACCAAGAAACCGTCGAAGCAGTGGACCTTTCCATCGGCCAAAACGGTAGTGACGACCATTTTTTGGGATTCCCAAGATGTGATCTGCATCGACTATCTGCAGAAGGGAAGGACGATCAGGAGACCATACTGCAGTGATTTATTGATTCATTTTGACCACGGTAATACACAGGCTCGTTCATCCCGCATCATCGTGTCCAAATTGAATGAGTTGCACTACGAATTAGTCTCTCATCCTCCATATTCACCAGACCTAGCCCCCAGCGATTTTTTCCTATTTCCAAACCTGAAAAAATCACTGGGGAGGAAAGAGATTTGCCTCAAATGAGGAAGTCACCGCAGCTACAGATGGCTATTTTTCCGACGGCTTCGAAAGACTACATCGAAAAATAAAAATGAAAATCTCAAATCGTGTATTTCTTGTCAATCCCGGACACATTTCAGGTCGTCCTCGTATTCACGCATATGATGTTGAAATGTACATAGCTCCTTTGCGTGACGAGTATTTTATACAAACTTTACTACATTAAATTATTAACGTATACATAGCATTGAAGGAAATAAAACGATAAAGCATTTTCTATTATTTGTTATGAAGACCATTAAGAAGCATACCATTCTATATAACTGATAATCCTAACTAACACTATAACCCTTGCCCTTGTCTAAATTAGATTAAGACGTTAAACCGCACTAAATTACAGTAACGTTCACATAAATAAAGGTCCGCAATTGATTTGATTGCCACAGAATACCCCAACCGTTCCCCAGCGACCATTCATTTAAGATGTAGGTACCCACTTCGGGAAACGAATAAAACACAGGTGACTCTTTCCGTAAAGAAGTTTAATTTCCTCCGGGAGAAAAAAGGAAACTACTCCACGCTTGAAAAGATTTTAATTCTCTGCCGAAAGATTCCGAACTCCCTGACGGAAGTAATTAACTAACACACTCTGTATCGTATTAAATAAATCCTTCGCAATAAAAACTTTGAGTTAGGGTTTTGGTCTTAAACGTAATTGAAACAGCCACAGAACTGAGAGAGCTGTTAAAGGTAATTGTGTGAAGGAGAAGTAGCTCTAGGAAATTCGTTATTTAGGAATCAAATAGAGGTGAATATAACACAAAGAAACGAATCGTGTGCGTATACTAATATATTTTTAACTTCGAGGTTTCTATTTGGGAAATTTAGGTCGTTGTATTAAAGGAAGCGATAAATATTCCTTTCTTATTTTGTTTTTAGTTACAACGTTTTCTTGGTCTAATTTTACTTTCAAAAGGTACTACTTTTAATGTAGTATCTTTTGGTTATGAAATTAGAAGAACAAAAGAAACACAGACATGCTTGATATAGCATCAAAGAATTGTCGCAATCAAAGACAAATAAAAAAGGAAATTTATCGTTTTCTTTAATATAACGACCTAAATTCTCCAAATAAGAAGACCGAACTTAAAAGTAAAATTAGAAAGTCAAAGTAAAAAAAAACTTGAGTAATATAGTAATATATAAATAAATTTATAACTGGTATAGCGTAACAATTATCTATCTTCTATACACTTTCAACCGGAAATTGTTATAATTGTAAACGATAGTGGCTATCTTGTAAGTATACAAATTGAGTTATTTTTGTGAAGCGTTATATAGACATTCATAACGATTATCTGTTAGACGTATCTCTTAAAGTAACTACTATAGCTGAGATAAATTACAGTGACCGGTTTCGTATAGCTATTCTGCATATCTTCAGGCCACTATATTACAGAAAAGGTCTATGAAATAGAACAGATGTCCTTAGTATTTGCAAAAGGCATTACGGCAGTAAAAACAATAAAAATAAATTAAAAACAACACGCGAAAATAATTGCAAAAGTAGACAAAACATGCCGATCAACAGTTGAAAACCTCAGATCTTACTGACTTGTCTAAGTTTGAGTGCATCAGACTGCCGCGATGTTACTTACAAATACTATAGACATCTGTTTTGTTGTGTGGTCAGTTTCCGTAATATCTGAACTTGAAGATGTGTAGAATAGCTGCACGAAACTGGCCCGTGTAATGTTAAATAAATTCAGATGTTCTCCTAATCGAACCATAAATTTGAAATTTTAAAATATCATGCCTTGATTCCATGACATGAGGAAACGGATATAAACTTTCTTACTACTGTAGAATATTCTATATAGGATTTATAGATTTCTAGAAACTTTAGAGACGTTCAACGATATAGCATATCATAGGTATAAAATACATCTTTGAGAAAATATTTTTTTTAAGAAAATTTTGATAGGTACACGGTTCGCTTTAAACAATTGTATCATTTATTGAATGCCAGCCATCTAAATGATTTTTGAGAAATTTATTAGCAATGTGAGGGCCTACTTTTTGCCATAAATGCAATTAAAATATTTTTTATACTGAATGTTCCGAAAATCCAGTCTAATCACCGATGTATTTAACAACAAGAATTTCAATTTTATAAGCAGCATACAGCTTACTACATATCCTATTAGAAACAGCACCTAAATTCATTAATCTTTCATTTGATTAAAAAAACGTCTAGAATGGCCAACAGGTGCAAGGTTTTCTTTGCTAAACACAGTAAGAGGGGGGTCGAAAATTGTGAGATATATCAAAAGGTAGCCATGTTTTCATAACGAAAAATAAATTATATTATTAAATGATGATTGCAAGGACTGTGTGGATGTACAATTCACAGGTAAAGCAGTAAACTCCACTCACACAAATTAATTAATTATGCGGAACGCAGCGTTTCGAGAGCACGTGGGCTCCCATTATCAACCGTGTTACCGACTGAAAGTAAAAACTGTATCACAAATGCAAATTATTTTCTACGCAGGCTCTAAAATTTCTAAACCATATGACTATATACAATCTACTAGGTGGCCTCATGCCTTTTACGGGAAAGGATGGACCGAAAGCGAACCGTATCTTTAACATGGCCTATGGTAATAAATCCATCAAATTCGAGTGTGCAATTGGGGGTGGTTCTCTGTTCAATAAGTTTCCGTTCTCTTTCATATATACCGTTTCGTACGCGTCTAATTCTCTATACGAGTTCACGTTTTTAAGTAGTGTCAGATTTTTTAAATCAATCTTATGTCCGGATTTTACCATATGCTCTGCTACGCTTGATAGTTCAGGTTTGTCGAAACGATAGTGTCTAATATGTTCTTTGAACCTCGTTTCAATACTCCTTTTTGTTTGTCCAATATAAACTTTCTCACAATCATTGCATGCGATTTGGTATATTCCAGACCTTTTTATCATCTCCGGTTTATCTTTGGGATTCCCTAAGAGATTCTTTAAGTTGTTTTTTGACACAAAAGACACGTTCATATTTAGTTGTCGGAAAATTTTACTTAACCCTTTTATTGTTGGGTGAAAAGGAAGAGTTATAAATTTCTTATTACCGGTGTTTGTTGATGTCAAAGTCGTGGAATTTCTGATGTGTTGTTTGTATTGGACCTTCCTTAAAATACGGTCGACATCCATAGAAGAGAAACCATTGTACCTCGCTACATCTTTGATATACTTTAATTCTTTGTCATACCTGCTCTTGTTTAGCGGAAATCTGACGACTCTATTGACCAGAAAACTAATCGCGGACATTTTTTGTTGTTCGCAATGGTGCGAATCAAACGTGATGAATCTGTTGGAATTAGTTTCTTTTCTGTAGATGTCTATTTCTAATTCTAAAATAGACACCCCGACAGATTCCATGGTTTTTAAATCTTGATGAAATTCCTCGACTTGTTCATCGCTTACAGTACCTAAATTTTCAGGAAATCTATCAAGATGACTATGACGGAAATGAAGCTTTATGCTCATGCTACAACTTTGCCGGTGAAATTTTTAAGAATTGATTTCATTAGATCTTTGTAACTGGAGGCATTTTTCAAAATCCAGGATTATTTATCAGCTTCATTAACAGTCTTGATGAAATTTGGATCTGTCAAAGTCCATCCAATACGCCAGCCTTAATTTTCTCATAAGTTGGAAGGTTTTGACATATGAAGCTACCATGACAGTGAGAGTCATCTGTTCTTTCAATGTTTAGATTACAGTTCACTTTTGAACATCTTTCATGATATTTTCTCGTATACCATAATTACCATTTATAGTTTGTTTAATTCCTTCTGTTGTGAATACTGTTTCTTTGGTCTAATAATTTGTTACTTACAGGTTGTATTACGTTTTCCCCTTTACAAATCGTTGTTAATTAAGTAATAAACACCAAAGTAAATGATATTAAATTAAAAATACTATTTGGAAATACGCCCCAATCGATGATATTAATCACCAAAATTTATTTTAGAGAACACGCGTAAATTACTTTGCACTTTAAGCGGGAAAGTCGCAATCTTGCGCAATAGCCACTAGTATTCACTTCTTGCAGATCTTCTACAAAAGAGCCGTACAAGGGATCAATAGCGTAGGTGGCAAACATTCATCAAAATGAACGATACCATAAAAGTTATACTCAAACTATCGACAATAACGAACAGAATCAAATTCAATCCCAGAAATAAGTTTCTAAAAATAAAACCCTACAAGTCCGGAAAACTTCGAAAAAGCTATAATCTCAAGATTCTTCTCTTCAATACAAAAGAATACTGTCCGTATCCCTATCCTATTTCTCCCAAAGAGACTTTCAACGCTCTCCTTTTTTCTCCTCTTTTTCGCAATACCTTTATTTGATTTCCGTAATTTATTATTCCGGACGCTTTCCTGCTGTGAAAAGTCACGAAAACTCGCCGAAGCTATTGCTGTTTGGGCTCGGCGAAAACGTTTAGTTGTTCAAACACATTCGCCGGCCTTTTTCACGCAAAGTAAACTTTCCGCCCCTATTTTGCATGCTAGCTTCGATCGCCGGCCAATGATTTAAAGGGGAAACGTCTCCGTCTGCGCGCGTGACCTCGTAAATCGCAATCGTCGCGAGAAGAGCCGTGAAAAGAACCGGGGTCGTCTTTTAAAAGCGGCGCTCGTCGATAGTATTATGTTCCCCTTTGAGCAATTACAAATGTAAATGGCGCGCACTTACCTGCTAAAGCGAAGTGGATATCTCAGAGATTTGTAGAACGACTCGTTAAGTGCTGATGTATTTATGTCTTTTTTTTGCGAGATTAAGGGATACTAGAAGTACGAACTCGTAATCAAATGAATTGTAAATCCACTGAAGTGATCTTTAAGAACACTTTTAGATAGTGCAGTTCTTATTATCGGTATTGTGTGATTGATTCAATGTACGTTGATGAGAACACCACCGCGCGATATGCCATCGCTCTTTATCCTATTTCTTCATTTCAAAGATTTTATTTTGGTAACGTATCCATACTTAACGATTAGCTCAGTGAAACGAAAAGGCCACTTATCTGGAAAATATGTTTGGCCTACACATTTCTGATATTCTTTTTACAGGAATGTTACTTTAAGTTCGTAAGTAACTATACTTCATTCACGTTAAGAATGCAGTAGGTAGCACTACGATCGGCGGCTGTATTACACTGGTGAAATGGTTATTAAAATCTTGTATAATAAATAGCAAAGTTTTTCATATTTTATGTGCAATACATTATATGGTTTTGTGAACTGGTAAAATAATACCGCAATAATAAAATAGAAGTAAGATCAATTGCAATATAAATGTATCCTTTCATTATTTCGTTTACCGAAATAGTTGGAGCTTGCTTAATTATCTTGGAAAGTAAATGAGATTGCATGTGGGGTTAATCGAAGAGAACATAAATACCCTATGACAAGCTTTAAAACAACAATATTGCCATGGATAAACTTGAGTCGAAAATATAACGTCGACATGAATGGTTATATACACAATGTTATACCAAGTCATTTGTCATGAAGTAAATCTCACCGTTGGTAATCTCTCATCAATTTCAATGGTATGGTTGAAAGTAAGCAATTCAATATATACAAGAGAAAGCCAAACAAGGAACAATGTTGCTGATTATGAACAATACATAATGGGCTCAACGGTACTGTATCCAAATCCATTGAATCGCTTCAGAGTGCATGGCAACACACACTATCCTTAAATCTTGCATAGAATTTGGCTATTATTACCGTAGATTATAGTGTTCTGCCGATATATTTTACATTTCATTCCCAAAATTCCCTTATCCAAAAAAATCTTTTTTTTTTGGAAAAAAGTCCCTTAAACAATAGGAAAAGAGGAGCATGCAATAATCTATTAAAAGTTTATATCACAAAATTCATTCTAATTAATGTAAAATTGTATACAAAGACACAGAGCATTCGCTAAGCTTGTGCACTGTTATTTTTCGCTTTAATTTACTTTATTTTCCTTATTTCATTAATTCAAGTCATCTAAATGCGTTATATTAAAAGCAAAATTCCTAATCAAAGTATTCACTACGCTATGCCACATTATGTGCCCTGAGATATGTATTATAACGTACTGGATTCTTTAATGAAGGATTTTTCTTTCAATACAAGGAATTTAGATGACTCGAATTAATGAAATAAGGAAAATAGACTAAATTAGGTTAAATTTATATACACTACCGTTCAAAAGTGTTTAGGCACCCCTGTTTTCATGGATTATTCATATAGTATTATGTTTACCAAAAAAACATTATAAACGTATTTAAAATGTAGTTCAGTAAAATAAACACCCATTATATCGCATAAGGTTTATTATCATTTACCTGCGCTTGGTCGGATTACCATAAACCGTTTATTGCGGTGCAATTACAATAACAATCCCTCTGAATTTACTGGGTAAATTTAGTCATCTGTTAGATTGTAGGTAATAATGTTTAAATTATTTTCCTAGAAGATTATAGTGAAATCTGTAACCTATGGTCAGTTGCAGTTTGGTATTTATTCTATACACGTCGTGAGCGAAATATCGTGTGACAATTTTTTAAAATGCCTCCGCGAAGAGAAATTAGTACGGAAACACGTGCGCTTATAATAGCTTACCATAAAAGTGGCATAAGTAATCGACAAATTGCCAAAAAAATGAAAATACACCACGCTACGGTTGACTATAACGTAAAAGAATATCGGGAAACTGGCAGTTTTCTTAATAAAAGACGGAGTGGAAGGCCAAAAGCGACAACATTTGCAGATGATCGCAGAATAGTGGTTACCAGCAAGTTAAATAGACGTAAAACAACCCCGGAAATCACCGCAGAATTAAATGTTGGTCGCCAAAAGCTAGTCAGTGTTTCTACAGTCAAACTTCGCCTACAGAAAGCCGGGCTCCATGGACGTATTGCGATGAAAAAGCCATTACTACGCAAACAAAATACGCAAAAGCGACTTAAATGGGCTCGTGAACACCAACACTGGACCATGGAAGAGTGGAACAACGTCCTATGGACAGAAGAGTCCAATTTTGAGCTGCTTGGAACCCGAAGACGCATATTCGTAAGAAGATCTGTGGGTGAACGTGCCAGAGAAGAGTGTATTGCTGCTACCGTGAAGCATGGTGGAGGTTCTATCATCATTTGGGGCCGTTTTGCTGGCACTAGTGTAGGGAACATTGTGAAAATTGACGGTATATTAAAAAAAGAAGGCTACCGCGAAATTTTGAAGAACCACGCAATACCTTCCGAAATTCGACTTTTTGGTCAAAATTTTATCTTCCAGCAAGATAATGACCCAAAACATTCCTCTAAATTATGTAAAGACTATTTACGCCATTTAGAAGAAGAAGGAACTCTCAAAATTATGGAATGGCCTCCCCAGAGCTCCGACTTGAATCCAATTGAGTTACTGCGGGAAGAACTAGATCGGGAAGTACGGAAATCGCCTCCGACATCAGCTACTGACGTGTGGAACAAATTGCAATCGAGTTGGACCTCAATAACACAAGAAACTCTGGCAAAATCTATTGCAAGAATGCCTTGACTGACATAGATGAAAGCAAAATTTAAATTAAACGTTTTAATTTTCTGTACATTAAAAATAAATATTATTAACATTTTTGCTGTCAGTGAGAGTGCCTAAACACTTTTGAGCGGTAGTGTATATATATAGATATATAACTTGTCGTTTAGCAGAGCCATCGTGTTTTATACTAGAAACTATATAGGGTGTCTGAAATAAAATAAAAAAGTACAGAAAAAAAAAACATGTAATTACAGAGAACATAAATCCAAAAAATTTGGAGTAAATTACGACGCGAACGTCAGAATTAAATAACAACCCTCGGAATATGTAATGTGTGCCGCCTGTCCACGCAGAATGTGTATACATAATACATCCACCTAACCAAACTTATATACATACACACAGACTGCATACATTGCAATAACATAGCTGTTGATGTTATCAAAACTATAAGATAACACTGCCTACCTTTCAAATGGAATGCTAATAGTGCAATAGCATGCTCGAATACTTGGGCTGTCAATAGTAAAGAAATGTTTGCTCTAAATAGCCTTTTCTTTCTGGCATCTGCGAAGAAATTTTCGCAAAATAGTTTGGATGTAAGTGTAATAAAATTAGATCTCTCAATTGTTCATACTTTTTCATTTTATTTTATGGGCGCCTTATGTAAGTAAATGTATATAAATAATATCTTCTTAATAAGAATGTAACTTCTTCATTTATATGCCTTCTAGAGCCTCCCTTCGAAATTTATTTCTCAATAGAATTGTATAATTTTCTGCTTTTGTTTGAACTTGTTTACGAGACCTACGGCAAGAACACATTTGCTTAACTGTTCTAACCTAACTATTTATTAGACATAAAATAAATTTAATGTATGTATATTACTGCCGTAAAACCTATACTTTTAAAGAATTTAGGCTCCGGACTTCTGGTAGCAGCCCAAAAGAAGCTCCATGCAGCTAACAGTGATACGTCGGCAGTCTCATGCAATTGTAACACGGCTTGAACCCGGAAACCAAAATTCTTTAAAAGAAAATTGTACTTCTGCGACATACATATATATATATATATATATATACCGGACATTTTAAAATTTTCAATAGGTGTCCGTTTTACCGTATTCCATAAACATATTTTGTTTCCTGCTCTTACCTAAAACGTCTTTAATCTAGACGCTAAAACCGTTTTCGTCGAATAACATTAATTTAATTTCGATTCGTGACGTCAAACAGACTCACTTAGCATTCCATAGCCTCCAGGAATCGCAGACAAAGTGAATATTCCGTTTATCTCTCGTTTGATAGCGAGAACATCAATTAATATCTAACTACAAGTGTTGCAAACGTCGCTGACGACTCCCAACTACACGAACAGAAATCGTAATTAAAATTAATAATCCTCTGTTTACCGGCGTATTACTAAATGCCTTCATTAATCACCAAATCCACGATCGACAGTAATTAAGTAGAAAATAACAATCATTAATCGACTTCAGGTTCACCTAGAGATACGCCTCATTCCCTTTCCTTTTTATCAAACTTTACGCCCATCCTCCTCCTGATTTTGTCACTCACCCCTCCGTCCAAATTTATCGGATTAATTTCACTCCGTATTAAAACAAAGCCGTACAAGAAGCGAGGCTGAACCGCGATAAATTAGAAGGGTGCGAAAGAAACGGGCGCCGGGCGGAAGCCGATAAAGAGAAGAACGCAACGCGGTTAATATAAGAAATCCGCCGATTTATAGACGGCCTGCGTCGGCCTCTGCTTGCAATTATAATCTCGGCAGAATTTAATTGCGTCGCTTACCTTTTCCGTTGCTAACTTTACAACGACGGTAGCAGCAACTGCGAATAATGGAAACCGACGCTAGCAATTCCGCATGCAACGGCTTCCTTGGACTCTTATTCCTCGGGAAATTTATATTAAATATTTTAAGTAGCGAGCTACGTGCCTGATGTACCAGATGCGGATGGAAAAGAGGAAAACGATTTCAAGGAAAGTGGATTCTATTTAATTCTCTTGAAAGAAAAGTAGGTAGTTTTAGATGCAACGGTAAGTTTTAAAAGCGACCCACTCAGTTAGTTGTGAGCAGACTAGCTGTGAGAGCAAATGCAGTGTCGTTCCCGAATTAATTCTCTTTTAAGAGGTGTAATTAGCGTACATATTTCTACTATACGAAGGCGACCTGATATGTTTTCGATCTGTAGCCGAAAATGATGGAGCACATTCCCCATGAACTTCGTTCCCAATTATCCAGAAGTGTTTTATCACTGCACGAAATTCAATTTTATCCATTTTTGCGAAACCGCCTGACTTGCTACACAAAACATACTCTTAAGCAACAACTATTGACAGTAGACGTTTGAAAGTTTGACAGTTGCCATAAAAAAAGGTAGCCCTTTCCGACCTATGAATCCACTTCAACCTTTCTGCGCCATCGCTTGCTGATTCCGAACCCATTTCAGGTCGCCCTCGAATATAGTGTTGGATTTTGGCTAGACGTTTTATAATTGCTTATCTACCTATATTATAAAATAACATATTACAATTCAAGTTACTAAAGAATTTTCCTGGGAACTTGAAATATTTACTTCCCGAAGTATATGTACAATGAAATGTGGCAAGAGGGCAGCGAGCTGATTTTTTAAAAGAAGTCGTTATTTGTGCTATTCTTAAACTAAAGAAACTTGCTAATGTAGCTGATTTATACCTTCCCGTTGCTATCATGATTAAAGAGGGACTAGAAGGATGAATTCTTCTTCTTCTAGTCCGAGCATCCTAGCTTGACGACCTTGTTAACTGCTGCTCTAAACACTTCTGTGGTCGTTTTTGAATATCATGTCCTTAGGTTCTTGAACTACGATAGCCTTCTTCTTCCGGGTCTACTCTCTTCAAACACCTTTCCTTGAAGGATGGATTTTAAAAGTTTGGTTTATTTATATATATATATATATAAGCGCGAGACAACCCAGTTTCCCTTTCTTTTGATCGTATATACGAGAGCGGATCCTCATGCCGCAGCCCTCACCTACTTCTAATTAGTTGTTTGATTAATGTTCTTGTCGTTTAGTTAACTGACATTTGTGGATCATATCGGCGAAATATCAAGTTTGTGTCTCAAAATGTTGTTGTGCTGCGGCTAATTCTTGAATGGTGTGTCGTGATTGTTCATAATGAATCCTGTAGAACAAAGAGCCGTAACAAAATATCTCAGGAAAAAATTCAGGACGCCAGCATACAAATCCACCCTCGTATTATCTCTTTTTTCCTTCCTCATTCTGACCACTGTTTCATTGGTCACTCTATCCACCCACGATATTTTAAGGATCCTTGTCTAGAGCCACGTCTCGAAGGCCACTACTTTCTTTTATATTGATTCATTTTATGGAATCTTGAGGATTCAATTCCATAGTGTAATATCGGGAACACAGCAGTGCAGGAGTCTTACTTTGATATCAAGTGTGAGCTAGTGGCTTTTGAAGAATTTTGACATTTTGATGAAGGCGTCCCTTGCTCTTTCTATCCTGCATTTGCTTTCTTGTGAGTGGTCCCACTGCTCGTTTACTAATGTTCCCAGGTAGATATATCTAAATAATCGTTCCCTTGGTATGTTTTCAAGAAGTAGTTGGCATTTTTCTCTATTCTCTTTACTTATAACCATAAATTTCGTTTTGTTGACGTTCATTTCTAACCCATGTCGTTCACTTGTTTCACTCACTTTATCCAATACCTGTTGCAGTCCCCCGATACTGTCCGGAAATATGACGGTATCATCCGCATAACGGACGTTATTTAGGCGTTCATCGTTTAAAATAATTCCATTCTCATTCTTTTCCAAAGTTTTTCTAAATATCTCTTCTGAATACAGATTGAATATCAGAGGAGAGATGATATATTCTTGTCATCCGCCCTGCAGAATTGCCTCTATTGCATCATCTCCAAAATTGATTTTCATGGCCTCTGTCTGGTTCCAGATAGATTACTGATGTGCGTTAAAAGCTAATCTGATGTCAACAGAACATCTAAATACTTTAGGGTAGAGCAACGATACAAACCAACACCGTCACATCGGCAATGGTAAATAAGCGGAGAAAACTTTCATAGCTTACAACATTGCATTTTTATACATTCATCCTAGAATTATATCTACTGATATTCTGGAACATTAAACGGCAATCCGAAATGATACTTATCCTGACACAAAGTTTGGGATCACCAACAAACAATAATTTATTGGAATTGGACCCATACCTCCCTATGCGACTAAATGGGAACGAGAAAATCTATCAAATGTATGACTAAGGTATGTGAGGCACTGTGCTCTTCCCAACAAGTATATTCGAAATAATGACACAGGTCTGGATGAAAAATAACACGCAAGTTTTAATAGTTTAATAATCAACTCGGCCAAAGACTTTCGCAAAATCTGCATAGAATACGTCAGCTTGTATATTGTCATCCAGTGATTCAGCTATGAATTGTGCAATCGTAGTAAGGTTAGTGGCAGTGGATCGCATACGCACAAAGCTATATTGGTCCTCAGACACAAAATTTTTGGTGTACACTACTATATAGAACGAATTCATATATTTGGCGAAGTTATTAATTAAAGCAATAGGTCTGTAGCTGCTGATTAAAGTGGCATCGTTTTCTTTTTGGTTTATTACCGTTAGAACAATTAGATACTCGTTAACAGTATTCATCACAGATATAAAATTCGCATCAACGCAAATAAGTGCGCATTGTGTATTTCTGCGTTTGGAACAAAACCTCTGTGGAAATTTTAATAAAAAAAATGGACCGAGATATCTGACGCATGGATTGTTACAAAGATCATATACACCTATAATTTGCACGGGATTTTTAAGGTTTCGATTAATATAATTTAATGTGCTCACGATATTTGTTCATATACTATAGATATACTATAATAGAGATCTCGAAGCGCTTGTTGAAAATGTGTATGCAGCTGTTAGTCACTTGATAACATGGCTACACCAGAATACTTTCGAAATCTCAGCATTTAAAGCAAACGTCTCCCACAAGAAAAATATTCTTACAAACGAAATAACTACATTTCGATAATTAAAGTTATAACAAAATCCTATAATCACGACACGCAACTATTCCGAAAATAAACGCCCCCGCCGTCTCAAAAGGTTTCAGTCTCTTTATTTACATTTTATATGTATAATATACTTCTTCCAGATATAGAAACATATCACCAAACTTTATATACGTGGAAAAGCAGAAGAGCAAGAATATTTATTGGTTTGTTTTTCTGCTCGGATACGACATTGAAAAAGCAGACCGTCTGGAAACATCCTGCGTGTCGCATAACACGCAGAGAGTGTAGGCATACGCGTTCTTGACAACATAAAATCGATCGTATATACATATATGTATATTCTTTAAAAAACGCTTTTGATGTTACCAAGAAAAAAATGTAGAGTGGAGTATTTGTAGGCGTTATAAAATTTCTCAGTAAAAACTACTGTATCATTGGTAATTGGTAGTAGACCCAAACTTCTGTGTTGGAAAAATGTGTTGTGTAAGTTTGATATAAGGATAAAGAAAAACGTATGTATTTCATATACACTATCGTCCATAAATATTTGGACACCTATGCTTTGTCTTAATTTTTCGTTATGAACTATCTACTACAAATAACGAAAGTATATACAAACAACCCTCAAATGTACACACATTATCAGTAAGTTTTATAAGTAGTGAGTTCTTAGAAATAAAAATTAATTTAAGCTATACCTACAATATTAGGCTACCTACACTATTAATGAGATTTTCTTTGAATTTTGATGAAATACAGATAGTTACTTTATTGCATTTCTTGAATTGAAGTCTTTTTCTACCATATCATTGTGATTTATAATGGTTCGAAATTTACTGTTGTTAAGAACATACACACAAGTGAATTGTTACTTGTTATGGCGAAACTAAGGTGTTGTCCGCCGAGAATCGTGCTTATTAGTTACCATAGAACGGGTTAGAGCAATCGATAAATTGAATGCGAATTGAACATTAGTAGGCAAATATTATAGGAACCAAGAGTCTTTTTTTAGTGATAATAGGTAACAACAGTCAAGGAAAGCAATCATGAGCATCAAAGCTCTCAGTAAGTCGTAATGCCCTAGACAACTTATAAATTCATGGAACAACTGATTTACATCAAATGCTTCTATACTTATTTTTTAAATGTGTAATGTTTATTTATGACACTAAAAATGCATGCAAATTATTGAATAAAATGCACCTCTCATAATGAAGACTGCTTTGATATAGACTAATATTTTGCTGTAGAAGTAGTAAGAGTGTTTGAAATCTAGTATTAAAATCAGACCCTACACGAAGTGGTGTGTATTACTTCTAGATGTCGCAACTGGCTCCCAAAAAAAAGATGAGAGGAGGACTAATTCTGTACGTCCAATATTTATTCCTATGTAAAAGGTTTAAAACAGTTGTTACACTAATATTACATTCGCGAGCAATTTGTCTAGATGTCATACCAGCATTTAATTCTGCTAATGCACAAACTTGTATTTCAATATCAGTGGCATTTTTCACAAGCATATTTTTATTTTTCCTATTTATTAATGTAAACGTTATTTCAAAACGTCGTGCTAGGAAGTGATCTTTCGGGATAATTTACTGCAAATATATCGCTAACCTCTGCCGAATTACCATCGTAATATTGTTTTAGTTTTTCTTCTGGAGTATAATACTCCATTCTTTATAAAATTACTGACAGCGATCAAAACTTATTAACCGTTATACAACTAGAGAATCACACCCAAATATCTGGCGTCACCCTATTAAGCAATGAACTAAATGAATCGAACACCGGCTTAACTGGTAATGAATTACATACCTATGTCTAGCGGTTTATCCCCCTCCCTTCTAGTAATACGGAATGAGGACTTCATTGAATCGATTCTATTTGAATAGATCGATGTGAGGATAGGATTTTTTAGTAGTAGTTAAACAAGGGTATAGAATATCGTTAAACAGAGGTAGCATATAGACACACAATTACCCTGCAGAATAACATGCTTATTTCTCGACTTTGTTAACTAATAGAAATCTTATTTCATCCTCCTGATGCTCGCTATTACGCTCATTGACACGTCGAAAGTGCGCTCCTGGTATAGAAGAGATTTAGACAGAGTGACTATGTATGCGCAACGGTAATCAGCATAAATAGTTATACCTTAATTCTGAAAATTAAGAATAAAATGGACTCTAACTGCCTACATACAGGCTACTTCTATAAGAAAACATACCTAAACTGTAATCTATTTACAAGAATAAAATAGAAGTCATCTCAAGGAAGCTTATTCCAAAAATCAATCTCGCTTTCATTCAGGGCCTACCGAAATAAACGTAACTACTTCGTTTGGACGTTATTGGCGCTACTATTAGTAATATGACCCGCTTCGCTCTCGTAAAAGTTATGGGCGGCTTTATATTTGCCGGCCGGAGGCCACATGACACAGCCACAGCGGTCCGTCTCGTCTGGCGTTTAATCGCATAACATTATTGTTCATAAAGCAAAGAGCAGGAAGAAACATGAAATATTGGCGAATTAATAAATAAGTTTTAGAATTGTTTTGTTTTTGTAGTACATTTATATAAATGCGAACTTCGAATATTGTTCATTCAAGATGAAAAAGACATTACGTCAAAATCTTCAGTGATGTACTACTCCTCAAAGCTGGTTAAATAAACTAATTGCAACATTATCAAACTACGTATATACGTAGGTATATATAGGTTATGTATTATTTGTTGCCTTTCCCTGGTTTCAAAAAGAAATATCTGCAGCCTGCTCACAAAGTTCTCTCGTGAATTTTGGGACCGATACCTGGTTGTGTTTTTCTTGTAAAATATTTGCTTGCACCGTAGGTTTCGTAATGAAACATAGTGGGCATGCGCAAATAATGTATTTTAAAAAATATAATTAGGGTGTCCATTCTTACGTGTATGTGTACAGATACAATGAATAATATGAGTATAATGTGTATATAGGTGCAACAATTGTAGTAATTCGAGCTCTCTTACACATGTATGCATGCAGTGCGCACGATGCGAATACACAGGCACTCCCTTTTCTATAGGCCACCCAATCCCTATTCATTTGTTTGTATTTATGTAGGGGTGCCAAACTCTATTTCGCTGTGAGAAGCAGCGGCCCAGAAGAGAACGAAACGTCGGCAGACTCATGCAATTACAACCCAAAAACCTAGATTCTTTCAAAGGAAACAACTACCGCGGAAGTCTACAAGAACTTATATATAAACATGCTTGAACAAGTTTGCCACCACACCAACGGAATGTTGCAGTGTAAAACAAAGCAAATGAGAAAAGTGTCACCGTTTTTCTTCTTTCTTTCTACACACACCTAACAACCTAAATTTCTTAAACAGAAAACTCGAGGTTGGGTTGTTAATAAGGAGGTATGAGAAATATATTATATATCATATAAATTTACCGCCTAGCAAGCCATAAAATTTTTGAAAGTAAAGGAGCTTACTTTGAATATTTAACGTAACCACTCTTTATTATTATTATTTCTTTTTATTTTTCCTACTGAAATGTTTGTGTATAGTTGTTTGTCAAAACGTCAAAGCCTAATCTGGCAACCGCATGTCAATGGGGTTACATAAACTTCACTATATACACTTAAGCACTGTCACTACACCGTAAAATAAGAAAATTTACACGTGTTTAAAGTGATTCTGCCAACTTAAATTTAAAAAAGGAAAATGCCATGGCTTGCTACAGGGTAAATTTAATCGATCATATGTAGTAACAAGAACGTATCACTCTCCAAAAACGCGAAATAAAAGCAAAACAAAACTTTTACGTTGAAATATGCGATATTATAAAGAGAATAACAGATCTGATGAATTTTTTAGTCAAAATCCAATATTTTTACTAAAGCAAAAAACGTTTATACTTACGCTTAAATGGAAAAGACAAATTACGCTAGCAAAGTACACTGACGTAAACAAGGATAAAAAAAGTCAAATTACGTTTATTTCTCCACATGTTTCTATATGCCTGTTTATACGTTCCCAAAAATTAATTATACGAGACCATTTTTTGTGATTGATCAAAAGAAACGCACATATCATGCTATATAACGTTGGTATAGCAACAAGGATTTATGTATGTATGTATTGCAATCATATGTATTATTAACATTTAAATCATTTAAAATAACAATGATTTTTGTAAATTTTCTTATACTTCTATATTTGATATAAAGATAGTGTATGGTTCATTCCCTTATTTTGTTATTGTTGTTATTGACATGTAATTTACAATTTTAAATTACTGAAAACAAAAGAGTCCCTTAAACAGCAAATGCAGTGGAAACGCAAACTCCACTATCATTAATCATATATATCGTTTTTCTTAAACATACTTTTGTGGTTAACTATTTCTTCCAAATTATTTCTAAAAGACGTATAATACACTGTACTCACACATTTTTTATCAAATTATTAAAATAAGAATCGTCCCAAAATAAAACACACTATGTTCAAAATTTCTCGTACCTCGGATGGATGACACGTTTAGGAGCTTTTACTTGTAAATAATTTCATTCCAACAAGAGTGTGTTTACTGTGTGGCCTATCATATACGAGGGAAGGTCCAGAAGTTCGTGGAATGGAGGGGACGGAGTGGGATAGGAGCGCTCACTCGGTGTCATTCTGATTGGCGACTCATCATTAGTATATAACTTAAGTTGCAGTCCTATAGCGTCAATCGTTTACGAATAGTTGCGTGCTAAACATGTCAATCCGGAAGAAAACTGAAACTATGGAAGAAATTGAACACCGTGCTGTGATAAAGTTCTTTACAAGGCAATGAAAGATCGCTCAAACCATATTGAATGAAATGGAAACCGTTTATGGGGAACAGTGCCCTAGCAAATCAATGATTTATAAGTCGCATGGTCTTTTTAAACATGGTCGGGAATCAATTGAAGACAACCCCCGCTCAGGACGGCCAGTTGAGGCCACCACATCAGACATCGTCGAAAAAGTGCAAACATTTCTAGTGCAAGATGCCCGTTTGAAGAAAAAACAATTATCTGCATTAGTTGGAGTATCAGATACTACTATTTTGCGTATCCTTCATGACCAACTGAGTATGACAAAAGTCAGTGCAAGCTGGGTACCGGGAATGCTCACGCCGCTGCAGAAACAGCAGCGCGTCTGTGCGTCCAAACAATTTTCGGAGCTGTGTTGAGACAAACCTGCACAGATTATGGAGCGGATTGTTACCGGATATGAAACATGGGTTCATCACTTTGAGCCTGAGTCCAAACAGGAGTCCATGCAATGGCATAAAAAGGGGACACCACCGCCAAAGAAATTCAAAGTGCCAGAATCGGCTGGAAAGTTGATGGCTACTGTTTTTTGGGATTGTGAGGGGATATTAGTGACTGATTACAAAGAAAAAGGTAGGAGCATAACCGGAGAATATTACGAAGCGATATTAGAAAAATTCAAAATCAAGGAAAAACGTCGAGGAAAATTGACCAAGGGTGTGTTGCTCTTGCAAGACAATGCGCCGGTTTACAAGAGCAAAGTTACAATGGCTGCTCTGCAAAAGCATGGCTTTCAATCAATAGTCAATCCACCCTACAGTCTAGACCAGCCACTTAGTGATTTTTATTTGTTCCCCAATTTAAAAAAAGACTTACGCGGAAGAAAGTTTTACGACGACAATGAGGTAAAGGAGGAAATTTTGGCCCATTTTGAGGCGAAAAATAAAAAATATTTATATGATGGTTTAGAAAAATTAATTTATGGATCTAATAAATGTATTGTGCTTAAGGGTGATTATATTGAAAAGGAAAAATAGAATTATTGTTTTATTTTATTTAAAACCCTTTCATTCCACGAACTTCTGGACCTCCCCTCGTAGGTGAACAAGATGAGTATAATGAGTGTATCCCCGGAAACGACCTATTATTAAATAACGAGTGCCAAAGTCACAGATGTCGAAGTTGTCTGTCCAGAGAAAAATTCCTTAGTTTTCAATTTAAATATGGTTATTAAAATTCTTCAAAGTTATTTGGAATAAAAAAGTGAAGGAATTGGAAAAGAAATGCTCTAAAGTAATACGTTTGGACCAGAACATCACCCTAAACGCCATCTTATATGCTGACAACTTAGTACTCCTAACAAAAACAGAGAATGATGAAGTGCTTGAGATTTTCCACCACAAAAATTGGCGCCTCAACTTTTTGGGCACTTAAATTTTTGAAAACCCTAATTTCAATTTATTATTCGATTTTGTGCTAATGGTCAATACACGTAAGACAACAATGCCCGAAATACATTCACACGAATCCAAGATTGACGATACTTTGTCCTCCAACATCTCCGAGCTTAAAAAGTTAATCAATAGTATAGGCGAAAGATTAATGGCCTTATGTATGAACGCTATGCTAATTTAGTAACTTTAGAAAAACGAATTGATTTAATTGACGATTATGCAAAATTTAACATTCTAAGCATTCATGAACGTATTTCGGACATAGAACGTTCAAAAAAACAGAGAATCCCGTAGATTATATAATTTCCGTAGAAAAGGTTCTTTTTCCATTTATGCAGGATCTCGAGTGTATTTTTTCATGTATTAGATCTTCTTTAGAATTGAAGGCAGCTACTTAGTTTTCTATTATCCAAGATACTTGCCATGGTTTTGATGAATTTAGGAGTATTCTTCTACAAAAATTTTGGGGTGAGGTTGTGTAAAGTAAAGTTAAAACAAACCTTACAATAGGAAAATATGATCCTTCGAAAGTGTCCAGGAGAGAGGCGTATGTGATATCAAAGTTTTCAATTGCGCAACATTTATCTTCGCTCTTACCAGAAAAAGAAATAATTAAATTTTTATCTATTCTTTTCCACTATTATGGGAATTACCCCCGTGTCGTAAAAATAAATTTTCACCAATACAATGTATCACGAACACATCTTCGAGATTGATTTCTATTACGTTTCCCCATGTTTCCTCTTGGTTCCTCCCTGCTTTCTTTCTTCAATATCGCACCTCGAACAAACGTATTTATCGTCGACGAACAAGCGCAACATTGGATATGATACGGTAAGCGTAAAATGATAATAAAAGGAATAGAGATGGCGTGAAACCAACCCAGAAGGAAAGAGCCGAAGGACTATTCTTTAGGTTTGGAATGCGAGAGACAAGCGACGATGCCACAATGGAAAACGAGATGTTCGGTAAATTCATTTCCTTTAATAAATGATGACGCTTCTCTCTGAACGACGGCTACGACGTAGACGACACCACTTTACTTCGCTCGTTCAACCCTATTTCAAAAGAATTTCCATTCAATTCCGATAGTTGTAAATGGGCCGGGGAATTCTCGGTCGCGTGTGACGAATAACAGCCTTCCATTACAGCTGGCGCAACTTTCGATAGGACAATAACTACGCTCGATGGAAGCATAATGCGTTGGTAATACAAATTTGATGTGTTCGCGCTGCATTTTCTACGAGAATGAGGTATATATTCAGTTGGAAAACTTCAGTTGCAACAATGAAAGAGAAAAGCTTATTTTTAAAAATTGCTAAGTATGTATGTACAAGATTGGACAAAAGTTGTTTACACCGTTGTTATGTCTAATTACAATAACTAGCGTGAAGTTTGATTGATAAATTGTCAAAGTGCCCTGTTTTTTCTTTCAAGACAATCAGCAAGTCTGTACCAATAAATTCTGGCTTCATTCTATCATGTATAATACGTATGCGGTTTTTTGGTTCATCCAAGCTTTACTAAACTTTACTTCTCAAGTAAGCTAAAAGAAAATAATCGTTTGGAGACAAATCCTCGGTTGATTCTCTGGTATAGCCCCAAACATCTAATTCAGCATCTTTGAAAAACGTTATTCAATAAACTCTTGACAGCATCAGTAAAATGTGGTGGAGCCCCATCTATTTAATATCAAAGTTCACTAGCATTCAGCATGTCAATTAATGGAATGGTGCAGTGTCGCAACAGAGCCAGAAATTTTTTTGTAATAAGGTTTGTCGATGAGCAGCAGGCCGATAGGTGTGTTGGTTATTACTCCACTTCAGACATTGATTTCTTGAGGGTTAGATTTTAAGCATGAGGATTTCTATTGGACCAATCCATATAATAATACATATCGATTGATAGAAAGAATTGTACAATAAATAAATGTGGCATACAAACCAGAAGCTCTTACGAGGGGAGGTCCAGAAGTTCGTGGAATGGAGGGGATGGAGTGGAGATAGGGCCGCTCGCTAGGTGTCATTCTGATTGGCGACTCATCATTAGTACATAAGTTAAGTTACAGCCCTATAGCATCAGTCGTTTACGAATGGTTGCCTGCTAAACAAGTCAATCCGGAAGAAAACTGAAACTATGGAGGAAATTGAACACCGTGCTGCGATAAAGTTCCTTACAAAGCAAGGAAAGAACGCTCAAACCATATTGAATGAAATAGAAATCGTTTATGGGGAACAGTGCCCTAGTAACTCATTGATTTATAAGGGGCATGGTCTTTTTAAACATGGTCGGGAGTCGATTGAAGACGACCCCTGCTCAGGACGGCAAGTTGAGACCACCACATCAGACATCGTCGAAAAAGCGCAAAAATTTCTACTGCAAGATACCCGTTTGAAGAAAAAACAATTATCTGCATTAGTTAGAGTATCAGATACTACTGTTTTGCGTATCCTACATGACCAACTGGGTATGACAGAAGTCAGTGCAAGCTGGGTACCGAGAATGCTCCCGCCGCTGCAGAAACAGCAGCGTGTCTGTGCGTCCAAACAATTTTTAGAGCTGTGTGTAGACAAACCTGCACAGATTTTGGAGCGGATTGTTACCGGAAATGAAACATGGGTTCATCACTTTGAGCCTGAACCCAAACAGGAGTCCATGCAATGGCATAAAAAGGGGACACCACCGCCAAAGAAATTGAAAGTGTCAGAATTGACTGAAAAGTTGATGGCTACTGTTTTTTGGGATTGTGCGGGGATATTATTGATTGATTACAAAGAAAAAGGTAGGAGCATAACCGAAGAATATTACGCAGCGATATTAGAAAAATTAAAGGAGGCCATCAAAGAAAAACGCCGAGGAAAATTGACCAAGAGTGTGTTGCTCTTACAAGACAATGCGCCGGTTCACAAGAGTAAGGTTGCAATGGCTGCTCTGCACAAGCATGGCTTTCAATCAATAGCCCATCCACCCTACAGTCCAGACCTGGCACCTAGTGATTTTTATTTGTTCCCCAATTTAGAAAAAGACTTACGGGGAAGAAAGCTTTCCCACGACAATGAGGTAAAGGAGGCAATTTTGGCCCATTTTGAGGCGAAAGATAAAAAATATTTTTATGATGGTTTAGAAAAATTAATTCATAGATGTAATAAATGTATTGTGCTTAAGGATGATTACATATATTGAAAAGGAAAAATAGATTTATTGCTTTATTTTATTTAAAACTCTTTCATTCCACGAACTTCTGGACCACTCCTCGCAGAGTTGATCTCACAATTTATGATAAATGTACATTTGTCAGTAAAAAGTACTTTATCCAAAATGTCTACGTTTTCATTTAATAAATTAAATACTGCCCCGCAAAAATCTGTTCTTGCTGCTTTATCTTCTTCTATGTAAAACTTCTTGACGGTTTTATATTTTACATGGCTCATAATAGAATCCTTTCAGGGTTTTATACTTCAAACCATACGCTATTTCAGAACAACTGACTGCATCCAAAAGCGATCTTACAAACTGTTCTTCTATGTAACATAGGATATTTAGTTTTCTACTTACGTTTTGTTAGAATGTCATTGGATTTATTTCTTTTTTTTTGTGTGTGTGATCCTAGAATACAACCGTCTGCTTTGAATTTGTTAAAAATATTATGTAGTTTTCGCGTTTCAGGTAACAGGCTTTTCAAGTTAATTGATTGAAGACATGTCCTTTTTTAAACCTTCTGGTGCCACGTTATCGTTGTCACCTTTTTATGTTTGTTGCACCTGTTCACGATTTAAATAGATTATTATTAATTATAGGCTTATAGAGATAACATTAGCGGTACCAGACTTCTAGTGCAAGAGTTATTTCAAATAATAGTATAGATGATTGCTAATTAGGAAATGATGAAGTTGTTAGAACACACATGTGCAACAAAACACAAGCCTAAACTTTATTTCTTTATTATCCGGAATGTTTTTTATGTTTTGCTGCTGTGTTTTATACCTAAAAATGTATTTATTTCCATTTATCGTTTATGATGGAGGAATGCAGCAGTTGCATTAAAATGGTTACGTACAACATAAACTTTTCTCGTGCGAAATTGAACTGTCAAGACAGCAAATAATCACAAGAGCCGATGTCAAACTTAGTTTCTATATAGAATCATGCATGGAAGTAAAATGTCGTACTTAAAAATGTACATAAAATATATGTATTTTCATGTACATTTTCTGCACGTCGCGGTACATAAAATTGTGTATATAAAAAGTATGAAGAAGATACAGAATCATGCAGCATGTCAAACGGTCCTTATTCATTGTCCAAAATTTGACAGGTGACAGAATCGATAAACAAAACAAATGTATTACCGTAGATACAAAGCACGCTAAATATTCCTAGTTCCAAAAGAAATGTAGTTACGTCTAAATCCACATAAAGTGGTAAAAGACCTAATAGTTCGAAGCCTTGATGACAGCGTTTCTATATTTGTTCGCTTAGTCGCTGGGCTACACAACAAACACTCTTGATGAAGTGAGATAATGTGAATAAAACTGTCATTTCTACAATAATTGAGAATATAATGCATATTTCCAAGTAAATAATATATTTCGAATAATAAATTGCTCTGTTATATGCGTGTGAATAAGTATGCCTTTCATCTTGAAATAATTTGAAAAATCTTTAAGAAACAGTATATATACGATAGTAGTGCTTACGTCTCCACTGTGCATATAATTGATGGGACTTTTTCTTAAACAAAAATAATTATTTATCGTGAATGCCTGTAAATGTTAAATGAATACATGTAGATAGCTAGATATGAATCGTATAGAAAAGAAATCTACAAAATCGTAAAAATGAATATTTTAAATAAAATTGGAGGGAGTCCCAACGCGTTACTTTTACCTGAAATAACAAAACGTAAACAAATGTTAGTTAAACAAAAGCTCAAATACAAACAAGGAATATCATTACAGTTCAATCGGTTGCCTACAATAAAAAAAGTATTTCTCTAGACGGACAAAAGATATCATCGATTTAGAAGAACTTCTAATGTACTGCCGCTCAGCCCTTTGCGCAACCAACCAGTTTCTCGTCCCAATTACCATTACTTTTTTCCCTTCGCTTTCTGACGCAATTGAAAATCGTTTTACTACCGCATCCGAACTGGAAACAAAAGAGAACAATAAAAATCAGGAGATCTTTATCTGTGAACGAAACGGACCGAGTAAGCCTCCCAATCGTTCCCCATCCTACGCGTCGTCTTTCAATAGACAGCGCCCTCTTCCACGGCCTCCTCGATTATCGAAGTTGTGGAATGGAGTGAGGGATGCCGGGAATACCAATATGCCCCGCATAATTTTAGGCTTCATTAAATTGCGTCTAAAATACGCTTTCTAGAAGCAAGTAACAGCTTGTAGTATCGATGGGATAGGGGAAAACGAACGTCTGCTTTATCGGACCGATACGTTTGTAAGTAGTAGGAGGAGGGTGAAGAGTTCGTACCGAGACAGCCAACGGTCCGCCTCTCAAGGCTAACTCGTTACTGTTCGCTCCAAAGTACGTTACGTACTGCTCTATAATGAAATTATAGAAGCGTCTGCTCCTGCAAAAAGGCAATGAGCACATCAACGCTAAGAAGTAGATTGTTTCTCGTGAAAGGAGATAATTTGATTTATTAACGAAGTAAACCGTTTTTTATGTTGTTTACGCCAAATAAAAATTCCCGTTGCGTATAGACTAATGAAAAAATTTACTTTCGATGCAATAAAGGTCAGAGCCAAAGCTTCTAAAATAAAATGCAGCAAGTAATAGATCGGAAAGCAACAACGCAAGAAATAGGAGCCTGATATGAAATTCTATATCATCCAACCCAGAAATTTTCCAAATTATGATAGAAATTTTCCTAACTAAACTAAAACTAAAATTGTGCCGACTATAAACCTGAACAAAAATTGCAAAACGGTAGATATCTTTGCAGTAATCGATTTAATTAATAAACTCGGAGCCATTAAGCATTCTGCCGTCTGTAAAACACAGACCTTATCGCCCGTTGATATTGTAAAAACGTGCAAATGAATATGGTATGAAAATAAAAATGCAAATATACTACAATTAATATAATAATAATAATTTATTACCCAACAGCATACAATTTATTACAGGATCATTGTATAATAACTAGTATGAAACAAGAGTAATTGTGTAACATCAAAAAAAAAGAAAGCAAATGAAAATGAAAAAATTTCTTAAGCAACAAGAAAACTGCTCTAACAAAAGTTGCAACAAAGCATTGATAGAAATGTTAAACAAATCAAATCTAGATGCATATAATTAACACTGTTACATATTGACATAAGTGGTGACTGAGAATGGTGGCGCGTGTTAGCCACGGGAAGATAAAAAGTTAAACTATTCCTACTGTTAAGTCTCGGTATATAAAAATTCAAAAGGTACAGCAAATCCGGAACTTGTAAATCACCGTTTACAATTCTACGTGCAAAAATTATTTGTGACACAACACGACGATCCGCCAAAGAAATAAATGCAAATTCTTTTAGAAGATTAGTATATAGATAGCCATGTTGCAAAAAAAAAGTGGTGTTTACGGAAATATAAGGTTTCCAAAAATTTACACTTTACCATCTCAACTAAATTGATATATTCATGATATCCCGGATTCCACACAATAGAACCATATTCTAATGTTGCTCGAACAAATGCATTATATGCAGCAAATGTTTAGTATTACGAACCAGAAAGCTTAACGTTTTAAGAGACTGTTGACATATACTTACAATATGCTTGTTAAATGTTAGCTTAGTATCAAAAATACTGTGATAATAACTTTAAAGTGCATGATCTCAAAAGAATATAATAAATAAAGCAGAATTCTAATACTGTGTTGTATGTAAAAAGAGAAAATCTCAAATCTGAAAAGATTCCAAGTGCCATAGCAATTTCCTTAATAATTACATCAATATATGATCCATTAAATGATTCCATTGGGTGACAACGAAGTTGTGTCTTAAGTGAAAGTACCCAATCTTGAAGCAATGTAACGTGTTAGACACGAATATCACTTTGAGAAAATTTGACTGGCTCTCGCAATGATATTAACGTTTTATTGACTATTCTCATGATATGGGTTTGGTGGATCAGTTTCTTGCACATTTGGCTATCAGTCTGACGGGTCTGGCTTCGAACCCTGAGATTGTTTCCCACTGTTGAGGTTTTCTGTCGTTCTCCTCACTCCTTGGCGAATACTGAGAACGAATATCTTAAGACACACTACAGACGCAGGCGTAGTAACAACTCATGGCTGGCTCATCCCCCCTGTAATTGGCGAAAGTTGGAGGATGTGTTGGAGGTTGTGTTAGAGGATGCGAAGGCATGAATTATTAGAATAATAATAATTATTATTATATAATGGAATCTAGTAAGGTAAATACATGGTGAGTAGTAGTTTCTAGTAGCCAGTCAACCAACGTGACTACCGGATGAAAATGTCTGAAGTAACGAAAATTCAGATTATGTTTAGAAGGGTACCGAATTATTAATAAACCATTGTAATAAATGTAGAGGTTAGGGAAGATTACATTGAAAAATAAAGTTTCTTATATTGTTCCAAGTTTCTTTTTTCTATATCAGGGCAAAGATTTATGGCACCTACTTCGTAATTGATGGGACTTTTTTTTAACAAAAATAAATTTATCGTGAATGTAGATATATGTAGATAGCTGTAATATGAATCGCACAGAAAAGAAATCTACTAAATCGTAGAAACAAATATTTTAAATGAAATTAGGGGGGTCCTAACGCGTACTTTTTCCTGAAATAGTAACAAAACGTAAACAAATGTTAGTTAAACAAAAGCTCAATAAAAAAGTATTAAAAAATTTGTACAAACAAGGAAGATCATTACAGTCCACTGACAACAGTTGGTTTTTTGGAATAACTTTTTCTGCAATAATTTACTTCTCCAGACGGAAGATATCGATATAAAACTATGATACAAAATTCTCTATTATAGTGCATCATTTCTTTATGTAAAGAATTTTTATTCTTAAGTTTCTATGCAGTAAAACTTATTGAGCAACGTCAAGCAATAGTTTATATATAGACGTGAAACATCTCAGCTCGAGTAATCTTTCATTTTGTTTACAGCGTCTAACACACACAAGTAACTGTTGCAGTATAAAGTTAACGAAAAGAATGCTTCATGGCTGCTGCAGCAGTGGTAATAACCTATAATCCTATATTTGCGGAGAAGTGACATTTACTGCACAGACTCTCTGTCTTTTATTAAATTTTGACACGTTTGCCTCCCTTTTTTGCTAATTTATTTAAAGTTTCTACATTAATTTTGATCTGCTCAGAATGAAAGCATTCCCATAAATACTTTACTCAACTTCGACGTCGTTGTTATGCTTTTTTATCTAGCCGGTCCCATAGTTTCCGTACAGGATTGAGATCCTGTGATTGATTACTGTATGCAGATTATATTTTTGACGCCCTCTTTTTCTTTGGGTCATAAAAGGTTCTTGCAGATCTTGAAAGTATTTGGAACCGTTATCGTGTTGAAAATAAACTGATCCTCAACCAACGATACAACAGATGGTATCCATATACTGTTTTAAAATTCCTACCAAATTTGCAAAAAAATAGAGCAGAAAAACATCCCCACATTATCACTGAACCCCTTCCCTGTTTTACAGACCGCATAACATCTTGTAATAACATTTTTAGTTTACACATCCTTCGAAAAAAGTTTCCATTTATTACCAAATAATTTGAATTCGTCGCTGGAAATAACGTAAAATGAAAACGTCTATTTCATTAAAATATCTGAGAGCAAAACGCTAACACGCAAACATGTATCCGCCTTTCCGGCGTCATCAGCGTTGTTTCGAGCGATTTTTAACACATTACAAATCCATCTCATCTACTATCACCCAATCCAAACTAACAGCTTAAGTGAGCGTTCTAGGCACTACTCTTCCCACGAGCAGCTCATGGACAGCCGCGCGCCAACAGTGCAAAAGAATTGCATCTGTGAATGATGCCTCGGCGCCAAAAATGCTCACTTAAGCTGTTAGTTTAGTTGCGATGGTAGTAGTCCAGAGGTAATTACAATGTGTTCAGTAAAAAAATCATTCGAAACCATGCTGATGACGTCGGCTAGGCAGAAACGTGTCCGTTTCTTAGCGTTTTTATCTCCTCGCATTGTCTTTCCCGTGCAGGATTCGATCAATACCATGAGTAGCTGTAATTAGCAGTATCATTATGTTAAGTATTATTTTCTAGGTATTTTTGATCTGTATCTTAGAACATGTTTGTTAAAACTACAGTTATGTATAGGCCGTTCGCATCTTAAAATTCAGCATTGAGTCTTACGGAATATTACCCTCTCTTTCTATTGACCGAGAGTTTATGTATGTACATATCTTTTCAACCTAGGGAGAGTGGCGCGATTTTGTACTAGTGACTTTTTGTGACAGCTGCATTGCCCATAATTCCCATGTTTATTTTTCACTTTCGGTTAATTTAATCCTAAAAGAAGAAGAAATGTCACATTCGTAAATTGTATTTTAATAAAAGCCGTTTCGTATAATTTGGAAAATATAGAAATAACTTGTACTATTTATATTAAATGCTATCATGTAGCGTAGTACTAAACATATATGAGAAATATTGGTTATATTCCATTTGTAATTTCTTCATATAGCCAACTGTAAAGTTTAAAACAGCCTGAGAATATAATTTTGACACAATGTGGCAATTACGTTCGCCTTTGCCGTAAGAGCCATACAGAATTTTAAGATGCGAACGAACTATGTAACATATGACATTTTGTTACTTTTCGATAGATGGTCTCAAACTTCTAATTTACATTCACTTTTATCAGAAATGGAAGAAAGCATTTCTTGCGCTAATATTTGTTCCTGCATATTATCAAAATAATCTATATACCCGGCTACGTTCTTTTTTCTACGATAAAGCAATATATTTCCTTTATTAAAAACCATTTTCTAAAGATATGCCTACGCAAACCCTATTTTTAACGTCACCACGCCGCGACTTTAATATTGTATATTACACCTTTTGATCTTTGCGCGAGTAATACAGAGCACCACATGCTGGTCGCTCGCCTGGTGGAAACCCTATAAATTCTCATCGGTGACGTCATAAACCATATCTCGCTGTATCCAAATGAAATTCGATTCGGAAAAGGTTATACGTATAACGTAAATATGTAAAAAGCAAGCACCAAAAATACACCAACGATATCTTTCCCCCTACAAACACATCTGCAATAATAAAGCAAATGCATAATAAAAAAGAACTAGTGTAGATATTTTACCACTTCTTGAAAACGTTATGCTGATAAACAGGATATACAGAACCCCCAGCATTTTTCTATTTTGCATGAGAATAAAGAAGTAGACAATAATGCAACGCCTACCTAAAGACTATTTTCAGTTAGTTAAAGTTTTGTGATTATGCGATGGTTGTAACTTGTATCTGAGGAAGATACGGACCGTACTTTAAAGAACTGGAGAAAAATTATGTTTTTATATAAATACTATGTTGTACACAGGTTAATTTTGTAAATGTGTAAATTGTATACAGCCTCTGCAATGTATTTTTTAATTGGTTGTATATATTAAAAATTTTGTTTGAAGGCTAAAACCTTCTCAGAAGTCTCTAACGTGATTAACGCGTCAAGTTACCGTGACCTTCTTCCAAAGTGGTTTCGCCTCTAACGTGGTTTACACGTCGGGTTACCTTGCCACTTTGGTTATCCTTGCTTTTCCCCTGGAGAAGCTTTCTAAGACCGAGGCGAAACGTCGAGAATCCGCCTTCTTTTCTTTTTTCTCTTCTTTGTTTCTGTCTCCTTTCTCTGTTTTCTCCTTTCTTTTACTCTCACTTTTTTATTTTTTCTTTGTTTACCTCTTATTTTATTTCATTTTTCTCCTCTTATATCTTATCATGACACGGTCCAATTCCGAAAATAGTTCGTTTATTACTGACTCTGGTCGTGGAAACCTACGTATTTGTTTCAAGATATTTTAATGTCACAAGCATTATTGTTTTATTAAGAATACGATCACGCATATTTGTAAAGTTCATCCTTTTGAGGCGTACAAGCCAGTGACAAGGCTTCAATCTATACCTACAAAAATCTCAAGAAGGCGTTTGGGCTTCTATTTCACATTCGACAGAGAATTATTGGATACAATTTACGCCTAAGACATTGCAACTATATTCTTAGATTTTGTAACGAACTTAAATTCTTGTGTATTACTATGACACTACGTCTTGGACGTTCTTGACAAAAAGCAATATTTTTAATAAAGCGGTGTAGCTATTATGATTAGTAATTTATCTTTCATAGCAGTGTTAATAACAAATCATCAGTAGATTTATGTTAATAGAAAAACAATTCTCAGAACAATATGGTACTTCAAATAACTAGTAACATATCTAAAGGAATACCTAGAAAATAACACCAAAGATAAAAATGCTGTTAAAACACAGCTTCTATGTATATTCTCATTGTCTTTCTCGTTACTAATTTCAGCAATACCATGAGAGAAGCTATATTTTAACAGCGTTTTTATCTTTGGAGCTACCAACATGATTAAAAATCAAATCGTACCTAATGCAGTTGTAGCACATACCCGTGTGCATCCGCGTATCGTTAACACTTCGCATAAACAATATGCTTTTTTTCAAACCGAGTCTACCGTTGATTGTAGCCGTCGTTTGGTTGCTATCCGCGCTTCTATAATTACAGATAATGAAAATCAACCTGGCATAAATTACTACGGAAGCGAACGACAGCGTTAAATTAAAAATTGCGCTGTTAAAATTTACGTTTTGGGAAACATAGCGCTGGGGACTTCATTACTGTCGCCGGTGGCTATAATGAAGATGAAAATTCGTTTTCGCAGCTCTTTTTAATCTTCGCTACTATTTGTATTGGCGTATGTTCCGGAAGCAAGACCATGTTGTGTTATTTTTGGTGATGTTCGCTACTGCAGAGTATATGTAAATTTTCTCGTATGTGAATTTCTGCTACCGGCGCATCCGCCAAAATTAATATGAATATGTATAATATGCATATAGTGGGACTAGTTTTAAATACTTCCGTGCTTGTTATTTGAGTGGTGTAGGCTTAATAAATAGTAGAAATTTTGCATTTTTATTATAATTAAATTAAACAACGCATTTGCTTTAAAATCCCTTTTACTCAGTTCTTCATTCCTGTTCAAATGAAATTGTGTACATTTCGAAATTCATCTTTCCTTTGTTTTTATCCGAGTATCGCAGCACTAATCCATGAAACCGATCCGAATTACTCAAAGGATTTTAGATAAAGAAATCCCCTTGAAGATAAAAATTACTTTCATCGAAACAGATATTTTGTTAATAAAATTCGTTGCAGATCTTATATAAGAAGGAAGTAAGCAAACATTGGAATAGTATTTTACAATTATTATAAATGAAGTGGTTCCGCAAAAAAAAGTATTAACAAAGAATGTAAAATTTTCGTACTAATATTCAGTTATTTAACATGGAAATGCTTTTACTCTGTGAAAAGAATCAACTACCAAAACTTTACTCCCAATCCTGGAACATAAACTAAAATTTCCATATTTATCAAAATCTTGCTTACATACATAAGAAAAAGAAAAGTTGTAATCTACAGTACTACCAGGAGGATTTTAACGCCCTCGCAGTATTTCACTTCATCATTTGAGAAAATAGACTGTAAGTTCTGGGAAATCAAGACATCGAAATGGTCACACCGCTCTTGCTGTTGAAAATGTCCACTGCCGTTCCGGATGAAACGTTCGGTAGCAGCTTCAATAGAGCACGGAACAACAGTTTTATTCATCAAATATTAAATTTTTTGAATGGTATCGTTATACTATTACTTACCACCGAATCTAGAACTATTATATTCACGGCATATGTACCTAATGATTTAAATTGCTACTATTACAAAAAAAATGTCCAATAAAAGGATTACGATGGTAATAAGAAAAAACTAATAAAGTATTTATAAAAAGATGGGAATTACACAAAGCAAGATATAATCTTTGAAGGTTAACGTTATGGATCGAAATTGATGTCGACAGAAGAATGGTGTAAATACAACGTACGTAACGTAAAATGTATCACAATGGATTTCCAAAAAAGACACAATCGAAGCACAAATTTTTGGCGACACGTTTCAACATAATCAATACTGTGGTCCATCAGATACGTCGGATATAAATTTTCCATTATTTATTTTTTATATTTGGGTTGACAACCCTAATATTTGATATTTCACGCCTGCAGTCATTGAAATTACTAAAAATCAATCGCTATACAAAAGAGCAACGTATTATTCTTGTTAGAGCGTATTACAAATTTGGCGGCAAGTTTTTCGGTGACTGTTCGAAAAGTTCGTTGAATTGTCGGTATTCATATTTCACAGAGTCCACCGCTCGAAGTTTAATTAAATTTGAGAATACTTGTTTTGTGATGAACAAACAAACTCTATTGCGTCCTCGTTCTAGGTGATCGGCAGAAAACCTTGCAATAGTCTTTGAGAATATCGATGAAGATCCAGGAACATCAACACGTCATTGTGCTTGCTAATGCTTGTTCTGCTGATGCATAACCAATTTATAACGAATTCTTCACCTCTACCCATCCAAAATTCGATTAACCCAAAATCTCAAGCCATATAGCCGTTTGCAACGGAGACGATTCGCTAGTTGTGTGGTGGAAAAGTAAACAATGAACAATATTTAAAAAAATATATCTCTAGCGATGAAGTTCAGCTTCGTTTAGATTGTTTTGTAAATAAACAGAATTGTTGGATTTGAGGTAATGAAACTCCTCGTTCTATCCTTGAAAAGTCAATACTCCCACACAGAACTACTGCAGATTATGGACTGGAGGCGTAACCCTACCATTATTTCTGGTGAATGTGTTTGATTAAGCTTTAACTGTAAATTAAATACGATGTCATGACATGATATTGTACTTTTTGCGGGATTAATTGCACGACATGGATCTCAAAGGACCATTCAAAAGGATGGTGCCACATGCCATACTGTAACGACAGAAACCACCAATTTATTAAGACAATGTTTCCCTGGTCGTGTAATTTCCGGAAATGCTTACCTTAAATGACCAGCCGGATCTTGCTCCTTAACGCAATGCGATCGTTTCCTTTGGGGATTTGTATAACAAAAAGTCTACGCTAACAAACCACAAACAATCCCTGAAATGAAAACAAATATCTAACGCATTATTGTTAAAATTCAGCCAATAGAAAAGACTTCGAAAATGTTATCAAAGAGATCAGCCTATACTAGCATTTGGATGGCATCATATTCCATAATTTATCTCTTTATAAATCAACAAAATTACCGAACTTAATAGCAATCTATTTCATTTTACTTAATAGGCCACCCTTTATTAAGGACCTAGAAGAATAGTTAAAGAATTTGTTAAGGAGGATTGAACTGGTTACCATCAATGGAGGAGATTTTAAAAAATAACAGTTTTGCACACACATACACACTCATCAAACGGAGATTTTAGGAAATACCTTTCCTGTGCATAGAATCATTACCATAAAATCTTTACTAATGTACATTAAAAACTAAATCCGCGATTTTATAACGATTTTCGTTTGTTATGTATCGCCATCGATTAGCCTAACTTTATCGCATACGTTTATAAATTTTAATAGCGTCCTCTCCGTATTTTCATTGTTCCAAAAACATAGTGGGGTTAAATAAGCTTGTTTATTAAGCCTGCAGATATTTTTCCAATAATTAACACAGCCATTGTATTTCCTCTACAAAAGACAAAAAAATAACAATGAATATTTGCGACAAAAACGGCGCATGTTTCCTTAATTAAGGGGATATAGCCGGTTCTTGCAGTAGACTTCCATTGAACAGAACAATAACGGATGCAGGGCAAAAAGGCCGCCGATTGTTACCGATTCAAAACACATTCCATTCTGCTTTTTTCGGGACGTTCTTTCAGAGCGTCCGCACAACCGTAGTTGCCTCACACATAACGAGCCATGTTTTTGTCTGTTCACAGCTTATTCTCCGACCTACGGAATTTATCCGGGACGACCTTAATGAACCTGTTGGCGGCTCTCTTCATGACGCAGTTGCTCTACGTTATAGGAGTTGGTGGCGTACCGGTAAGTGCTACATTTATACTATGAAAGGATAAATATTAGCATAGTTTTTTTTTATCCTATATCATTTATACCTTGCGGTGTCGGACTATTTATTTTCTTATTTTTATCTTCCACAGGTTCCTGTTCTGAGCCAGTTGTTTGGCTTCAATCCATCCCATACTTCTCTTTTCCAATGTTCTATACATCTGCTCCTTCCAGGTGTTTCGGGGTCTACCTATTCTGTTTTTGCTCTCTGTTTTGGCTTCAAATATCCTCTTTGTGATTCGATCTTCTTCCATTCTGTGTAGATGTCCAAGCCATCCCAGTTGTCTCTCTTCTATGATTATTTCTATTGACTTGATATTTAGACTATTAGCATAGTTTTAGGTGTTGAACGTCGTCTGAACAACTATAGAATCTATCATACCGCAACATAAGCATCATTTATAGTCACCAACAGGTGTATTCCTTTTAACTTGTGCCATAAAGCGGAGCTATTTGAATATCCGACGAAATCACTCCGATATTATTATGGAAAAGTATGCTCTATATTGACAACTAGTAGCAGCCATATCTGGTTTATAAGTTTGAAAAATATCAATTGAGTCAGCCGATACTTGTTGGAAATCCGTATTGAACAATGGTCGGAGAAGTAAATCTCAAATTTTACAAAATTTCCAATATATTTATCAGAATATTATTATGACATGTTTCGCTATCACAGTAGCTTCATCAGATAGTAGGAGTAGAATATCTGATGAAGCTACAGTGATAGCGAAACATGTCATAATAGCATTGTGATAAATATATTGGGAATTTTGTAAAATTTGAGTTTTACTTCTCCGACCGTTGTTGAAAAATATCATCACTGAATTCAACATACGTTTCTTCTAGGACGTACGCAAAGTGTCTTTTATTTGGAGCACTTTAAACATTACCGTTATTTCATATTAAAATGCATTGAAAACGTGACGCGTGTACATTTTATCTCGCTATAGCAAGCATATGTTAGCAGAGGCAATTTCTATTGATAATATGCTTTTATCGAAATCATTTCTAACTATAAAAATTAAGATTTTTTATGATTAAACATGAATTGAAACACAATTGGCTGACAATGTATTTAAAGCGAATGAGTTTCTAAGACATAACTGAAACATATATATGTACATGAATGATAATTTTCAAAGCTAGGTACATTATTTTTATGGAATGATGCCTTTATCTTATTCACAATCTCTTCGTCATCTGAGTTTCCCAAACGAGGGGAGTTATAGTAACGATTACGAGGGGAGTTATAGTAACGATTTCTGCTTGCTCCGTTACATGGGCCACAAATCCAGTAGCTACCTTTTACACATTTCATGCAACCTTACCACTATAATTTCTCTGTGGTGAATGTAATGGTAAGTACAATAAAAGAGCTCGAACTGTCATTCACTATTTTACTCGCTTCCAAGAGAGTTGCAAAATGCACTAGTGATGTAATTTTAAAAGTGGTGTTGAGGGCAATGAACAAACTGCAAGTTTTAACAACCCAACTTTAAATGTTTGTGAGTGACGATGCCGCTAACATGTTTTCCTTAGAGCAATCTCTTAAAGAAGAAAGTGGCAATCTCTGACATGTAACATGTAAGATCCATGCTTTAAACCTTGTGGCGTAATTGATCCTTAAATGTTATCCACGAGCAAATGCTTTAATAGTTCATACGAAGGCAGTATTTCTAAAGTCTTTGAAACGTAAAAAGATTTCATGAACTTTGTGCCAAAGTACCTGAACCACCACAGCCGATTACTATGCGATGAGGAACATGGTTAAAGGCTGCGTTTTACCACTGCGAGCATTTCGATTATGTAAAGAAAGCAGTTTTACAATTCTTCAAAAAATTCTTCAAGATAGTCAGGTAATATACGAAATATCAGAAAGTGTTCGCTAGGAACTACTATGGACTAGCGGAGGGAATTGAAAAATTACAAAGTGATTCGATGTCGTTTGTGGATTCCATTTAAATTGTGGATGTTCATCCACACCTATGCACGGCGGAAGGTGAAAGAAGTGAAAGTGTAATACGCGAATTTGAAAGTGTTATTGACAAGTATTCAGATTTTCTCATACTAAGACAAATTTGCGAAGGTACGTCGAAAGATCCATTAAGTTGTCACAAGGATTACTTTAAATATGCAATCATTCGGCGTGGAACAGTCGTTTTCTTTATTAAAAAATAATTATTCCGCACGCCGTACTCATTTGACTGAAACAAATGTGAAAACATATTTAATAGGTGCCACCCAGTTTGTGATTGACTGAAAACTTCTTAAAACAGTTGAGCACGTTATACAATATACTTTTATCACTATTTTATATGTAAACATTCCTGCGTCCGCATCGCCTACGCTCATTTATGAAGTCATGAAGGTCACAATCATAAATGATGCGAGTACGTACTGGGCGCTAGCTTTGATAGAGTCGCTCGCCGCCTCCACGTTATTTTTCGCACTGCACTGTAACTTGCTCCTCTCTGCGATGTGTTTTTAATGTTTGCGGTGGTTGCAAACTTGGTAATGGAGAAGCTAGAATAAAAAATCTTAAACATTCATATATATTTTTCTAATCGTTGCTTATTGCATCCTTACTGTTCAAAAGAAAAAACAAATAGAACATTCATGAAAAATTTAACATGTCAATAATCCACTACTGAGATTGAGAAACAAAACCATAAATTTCCTATATAACACATGAGCTAAAAAGTCCCGGACCTAACAAAGAAAACACGGTTTCTTTTGTTCAAAATTAGCTTTATTCATCAACGTAATCTCCATCAAGAGCAACGCAATCATTCCAGCGCCGCTCTAACATTTCAATACCACTTTTGTAGAACGATTTATCTTTTGCCTCAAAATAGGCCTCAGTTTCAGCGATAACCTCTTCATTCGTGCGATATTTCTTACCGGCGAGCATTTTTTTGAGGTCTGCGAACAGCCAGTAGTCGCTGGGAGCCAAATCTGGCGAATACGGTGGATGTGGGAGCAATTCGAAGTTCAATTCATGTAGTATTGCCATTGTTTTGATTGACTTGTGACACGGTACGTTGTCTTGATGAAACAATTTTTTTTCTTTGCCATATGCGGTCGTTTCTTTGCAATTTCGGCCTTCAAACGCTCCAATAACGCTACATAATATTCACTGTTGATGGTATTTCCTTTCTCAAGATAGTCGATGAATATTACACCACGCACATCCTAAAATACCGAGGCCATAACCTTTTCAGCCGATTGTTGTGCTTTCGGGCGCTTTGGACGAGGTTCACCAGTTGCTGTCTACTCAGATGACGGTCGTTTTGATTCCGGAGTGAAGTGATGGATCCATGTTTCATCCATTGTCATATATCGACGCAAAAATTCCGGTTTGTTACGTTTAAACATGGCCAAACACTACTCAGAATCATCAACACATTCTTGTTTTTGGTCAACAGTGAGCAAACGCGGCACCCACTTTGAACATAGCTTTCTCATAGTCAAATGCTCATGCAATATAAAGCCAATACGTTCTTTTGATATCTTTACGATGTCAGCTAACTCACGCAACTTCACTTTTCGATCATTCAAAACGATTTTGTGGATTTTTTTGATGTTTTCTGGTGTTACCGCCTCATTTGGACGTCCATTGCGTTCTGCATCATCGGTGTCTCTACAACCACGTTTGAAGTCAGCAAGCCAACGTTTTATTGTTGTTTCTGATGGAGCGGAGTCCCCGTACCACTTTTCAAGCCATTACTTCGCTTGAACGGTATTTTTTCCCATCAAGAAGCAGTGTAAAATTAAAACACGAAATTGTTTTTGATCCATTGATTTGAAAATAACAAAAGTAGCGTGACTCTTAGCACAATAACTCACAAACTAATGAATAGAGTATCATGAAATTTTAACAGCTGTCTTTTGAAGGTTAGTACTAACTGAGAGAAAGGTGACTGCAATAAAACTAGCGTCATCTATGTGTTAGGCCCGGGACTTTTCAGTCCGTGTGTTATATATCAGTAAAATTCCAAGATAGCAAAATATATCTAAATATATTATTTTACCTGACTGAAAGTTCCCGATGCAAAAAAGAAAAAATACTAAATTTCTTATATCTTTAATACCTTCCTTTAAAAGCTGTCAGTAGATTAGATACAAAAAGATTTTATCTTATTCAAAGAAGAAATTCAATTCCCTATTCGCTATTCATGCCTTTCTCTTTCGATCCCCGTCTTCTTGTTTGGAGAAAAATACAGAGCGTAATAAAAAGAAAATATCCTTTATAAAAATACATTTCAATAGGAGTAAAGCTTTTGCTTCCCGTGAAAGAAACGTCCCATTGTTTACGCAAAGGGTTTAGACGAGACGCGCTTTCGTCGAGATTTAAAATTTCCGGATTAAACTTCCATGTTTATGTATTTTTCTATCGCCCTTTCAGGTAATGTCCTTTTCGGATCGCGCGCGTGAGGAAAAAAAAAATGAAAAAGGAAAATCAAAAAGAAACGTTTTAAGCGAAAGAAAAAACATATATAACGCTAAGACCACGTCATCCCTGGAAGCAAACAGAATAAAAATTGTTTCTCGTTTCCTATCCGCACTTCGGTCGTCCGAATTCTACGTGGATAGAATCGCGAACAAAGGTTTTAGGATTTGGTGTTCGTTTTTTCTTCACCGTCGCTTTTTCCGTTAAATCCTTTGCCGGTGTAAGATTTCACGGAATACAATTTCTTTTTGAGAAAACGAAGTCGCACCTACATATCCGGACGATGGAGTTTAGTTGTCTATATGCAAGCGCTCGACGGGAGCTTGAAAGGTTTTTTTAGCTTTCCTTTCATTTTCCGTTTCTTCTTCGTCCGCCTTACACTATTATAGGAACATCCGCACGGTCACCGGAGAAACGCTACGGTCAGAATCACGGTCACGCTAATCCGTTTCAGTTTTCTCGACATTCCGTTTTTGTCGACGCGTGTTTGTGTTTGACCGACCCTCCCTCGACCGCGTCCTTCATTAGTCCCTCTCTATGTTTATGTTCTAAGATTACACAAGCGACCGCAAACTAATATTAGGTGCTGCGCAAAACGACGCAGAATGCGTTAAAAATTTATTTTCGAAAAGTAAACAACGGACGACGTAGTATTTAAATTTGCTTCTAATACGGGTTTCAATGCTGGTCGTCTAACTAATTTCCTTTCGAATAGATGTCCTCTCTATTTTTCAATCCCATATCTACTTGTTAGGAAAAGGAAATAAGCAAAATCATGTAATGGCAATAAGCGAAACATTTCCAAACATAGTAGACACGCGATATTTCTTTGATGCGGTAACATGTAATGAATATTGAAAATCCTTATTTTATAATTAGAGCTGTCAAATCATGTCAGCCAACTAGCGTTTCTGAAATATTCGTTACATAATAGCAATTGCGTCAATGCTAGGTTTGCTAGAAAACGTCGGTTTGCTGAGGATGTCTACACGTTTACGAAATAAAGAAATATTCCAACTTAATACACTACAGGACATAAATAATATTTTCAATATATGGTAAACCTTTGTTTTGCCTGGAGAAATTTGTCTGTAAATACATTACATCTGTGTTAATTTCGAGATTAAATAAAACATTCCAGTATATTTCAAAGCAATTTTAGGAGATTAATTTAATTTAATCCTTAAATAAAAGGAAAGCTTTTGCTAAATATTTTGAAAACCAAGTTTTATTTTGCATCAAAATCATAATAGGATATAAGTCTTGGGGTACCTAGGTTTGAACTGGGGGTGTTTCTGGGTTTAGATTTTCCGTGGCTTCAAGACTTTCAAGGTTATGGTATATTGGCACAGGCATGATAATAACTCATGGTCCACCGATGCCCACTGTAATTGGCGAAAGCCTTTGGGGGATGCAAAAGCGTGGGTCATTATTATTATCACAAAAATATTAATGGCTAACTAATGTTATTTTAACATTTTTGAGATGAAATTTCGACTATAATGCAATTCACAGGTATCGCAGTAATAATAATAACAGACATCGTCAGAAACTAAATACAGTTTTAATCACAGCATCAACATTCGCAGGAAGGATCTTATCGATATACCTAAGCACCATACCCGGCAGTTTGAGAAAAGCTTTAGCTACGCTTCTGCACGATTATACAACTCGCTTCCCCTGGATATCAAAGAGTTACCATTTTATTCCTTTAGGCGTGTTATATAGAATGAGCAGTTCTCTGGCAGATAAGGATTTGTAGTATTGTAGTATATTAAATAATTTGGCTGTGTAACGAAATATGTTCTCATTTTACCTTTGTTCTTGGGTCACCGTTAACAACAGGAAACCTTTTTGGTTTACTGATGGTGATCCAATTGCCAAAAATGGCTGTATTTTTTTTCTCTCTTTTGTTTCTATGTTCACCATTTACTTGCCAATAAATTATTATTATTATTATTAGTATTATTATTATTAATAATAATAATAAATAATAACGATAATTCAAATCTAACCAATCTACGCATTCATATTATTCGGAAATTCATTTAAATTATAATATGGTCCGCATAAAATACTCTTTGAAAGATTTTTTAAAAGAGTAGTACGGTTTTTCTCTTATTTCAGGGGGGATATAATTGTACACTCTAATACTCATGCATGTTAAACTATTTGTTGTTAAGGTAAGCCTGTGATTATGGAGGTGAATATCTATGTTTCTTATGTCATAGTGATAATCCGCGTTGTTCTGAGCTCTTAGGGTATGCTTACTTTTATTAACATGCAATGCGATCTCTACTATAGAGACTGCTATAAACTCCACTCCATACAAATTAATAAATTTATTCGGAATACAGCCTTTCTAGAGCACGTAGATTCTCACTGTCAACTAAATTACTGGTCGGTATCTTGGTTACACCACACGATTACAACAACCACACAATCCTTGCAATTGTTATAACGCATTGTAAAAGATTCCACTAATCGTATGAAGTGAATATAAAATACAATTTTTATATCTTTAGTAACTCTAAAGCAAAAAAAGTGTATTAAATTCAGATTCAGTTTGCTATAACTTTCACATTTTGATTACTTTTTGTTTTTTATTTAAAAATCTAATTAAGTAAAGTAATGTTGCATTTTTGGAATAATTTGCAATCATTTCCTAGGCCCAAAGTTCCGTTCAAAGGACAAAAATTTTGAGGATATCATATTCGTAAACACCTATTTTACTTAAGAAGATGTCAACTACTATGCAAACATCGCTGAGAAAGTGTATAGACTTATAAGGAGACCATGTTAGCAAATACAATTGAATGTGACAATAAAAAAAACTTACTACATTTAAGACCATTCGTATTTTTAAATTGAAAAGCAACATGTAGAAACAATATAGTATACCTACGATATCAAGCTCCAGTAAGAAACACTATAATGAATTATTAGCACATTAGGGGAGCCCTATGCATTACAACTGCGAGAATAAGAAAATAAAAGTGCATTGTTCTAAGTGCTAAAGATATATAGGACCATAAGAAAGTAAAGAATGTTTTTTTCTAATCAATTTTTTATTAGACATAATTAAACAAAACTGTATTTTACATAAAATTAGATACCAAAGCTACTTTTCTACGTAGTCACCGTTCAAATTTAGACACTGCATACTCAGTTGCCGCCAAATTGTTGAACCACTGATTAACGGCTTCTTCAAGCTCACCATCACATCCGTAGCGTTGTCCACTCAAAAAATCTTTCAACATAGGGAATAGGTGAAAATCACTTGGGACTAAATCGGAACTATATGGCGGATATTGAAAAATTTCCCATCAAAACTGCTGAAGCAAGTCCTGTATCACTTCCGCTGCATGCGGACATGTATTATTGTGAAAAAGGATAACTCCATTGCTTAGCATTATGCGCCGCTTGTTCCGAATAGTGCGGCGAAATCGTTGAAGCATCTGACAGAAAGCTGCTGTATTTAAAGTCTCACTTCTAGGCTTGTAGTCGATGAGCAGGTCACACTTACGATCCCAAAACATCGTAGCCATAATCTTTCTGATGCTCAAAATTTATTTTTCTTTTTCGGTTTCGTTGGGGATTGCGGATAATGCCATTGCATTGTTTGGCGCCTTGCCTCTGGTGTGAAATGCGAAATCCAAGTTGTAGTATGTATAGATAAAGGGCGCTGCCTAACGAGAGACATCTATGTTACCGACAGTACTAGGTTAGATAGAGTACGTTGTAGAACACAGCACCGAGTACACGATAATATTAGATTAAGTCATATTTGTATATGTATTACTAATATAATAAATAAAGCATATAACACAAGTCTCATCACCAGTGACACTGTGATTATAAGCTTCATCACCATCCTTGTCATAGCAAATGAGAAATTTCAATGCGGCTGCCATTCGTTTAATTTTCTGTTTGTCTGACAAAACTCAGCGAATCCACCCGGCAACACTTCATTATAGCCCAGATGTGCACTAACAATTCCGTACAACGCAGCTCTTGAGATTTCTGGAAATAATGAGTGCAGTAATTGTGAGACGTCTACTTTGTTTGGTTTTTGATTCAAGCCTAGCTTTCAGTCCGTCAGTCACCGCTTAGGGCCGGCCCGAGCTACCTTCATTGTGAACATTCTTCAGTCCGATGGGTCAGACTTTTTGCGCGCTTAAAAAGCAGATAATACTGTGGACCTCACACTTGAGGAGATCATCAATTTTGTCACATATTTTAAAGTTAAGTTATAGCTAAGCAGTAATCAATCGTATCGGATCGTAACCTCCGCCAAACTGAAGCGGATAAGTACCAAGGTCAGTGGTAGGTCGGCGGTGGTCCCGAACACAATTGAATTTGAAGTTTAAAAATACTCTTAAAAGAAAAGTCGGTAACAAAGAGAGTGGAGAATATTTTTCCCAGAACAACTTTATTAATACTATTATTCACGGTAGAAAGTTTAAAGAGTGCAATGACGCTATGCTACGATAAATTTCCAAACAATTGTGGTAACTGCGCAGAAAAATAGTTTAAGGTGTGCTTAATAATGTAATATTTTTTTCAAAATGTATTCGAGGTTTATTGTCGCACATTACCTTCTGGAGGTATTGTCGTGGAAAATCTCAGGCTCGTTAAAATTTTTTGAACTGGGTTCTCTTAACTAAAATTTTGATTTATTTGTTTTGAATCAAGTGAAAATGTTTTCTAAATTAAAATACCAAATGTAAAGTTGAAAAAACAAATATATTGGCAAATAAAAATAAATCTATATATACCGCTTTTTTACAAAAGAAAATGTTTTTACAGAAAACCTAAGGCAATCCCTGACTAGCTAAACTCGAAATATTCTAATTAATTTACGAAACTAAATATGAGATCGAAAAATAGAATTAATTTTGAAGAACTTAAGAAGATTCGACGTCTATAACCTTTGAAATCGCACTCACTGGCTCGGCTTTGGTATGGACTGGCTTTAGGCTTCCAACGTAAATGTCCGGACCTTTCAAATTTTGTATGTAGTATTAGGTGATACACTTTATTATTGGATATAATACGAAGATATTTATAAATTTACGGAGTTATATGAGAAAAATAACAACTTATTCCTTCTCAAGAGAAAAGAGGCCAACATGTCCCACTTTGGACCCGATCTTCATCTGTCGGTTCTTCTTTTGTTTTATATCCATGGCAACGCATTTGTTCGCCTGTATGGTAGGCCACTCAGTACACATACACATACTCGATATGTGTGACATTATAAAGAAAATTGCTGCCAGTCGTGCCATCCTTTCGTCGGACGAGATATTTCGAAGATTATGAGTACAACTTCGGAATAATGCATATTCATACAATGTAATTGAAATGTGTGAGTACTGTATATTAAACGTCTTTTAAAGATGAAATTTTGAAATATTTATTTATATAAGAAATATGTTTACGAAAAGCGATATATCTGATAAACGATAGTAAAGTTTACGTCTCCTCTGCAAGTGTTGTTGAAGGGACCCTTTTTTTTAAACAAGAGAAATTGTGAATAATTAGTTATTAAAGGATACCCAAAGTAGATATCTGTAAAACTTTTAAAAGAAACCTGTACACATTGAATATCTGTGTTTAAAATTTCATAAAGAGGGAGTATTGACGGTACTTCGCCTCCAACTTCAAACATCAACCAAAATAAAAATTAACGGCGTGCACCAAACGGTGACGAAAAATATATCTGCAATAGGCGAACTAGTAAAATTATAGGAGAAATTCATTGGTAAGTAAAGGACAACAATTTATATCATTACAATATGTACCTTGTTCTCTAATGATCCAGCTGTCTTCGAAAATGTAATCATTTCAGTGTTTTCTCTCCCTGAATAATAACGATCATGTAGCTTAGTTAATTCATCTAAACACAGAATAGCATTCATTCCACCTACACAGAAATCGAGATCCGGCGTAATAACGTAACGTAGATTCCCATTTCTTACCGAAAACTTCACTTTTGACAACCAGACATTAAGCCACCACTAACCCTGACACGAGTAAACAAAACAAGTAAAACGCATAGGAGCAAGGCTAAAAATAGAGTGGAATTACACCACTTAATGTCTGTTCGTACGTCCATTACCACTAATCGATGACCTTCTTTTATTGCCCACCGGAAGTACTTCAGAAAGTATATTTATCACAGCTCGAAAGCCCATACGTCCATAAGGACATGGTATTTTTATAGGCACCGATTTACAGGCGATATAAATAGTGTTCATATCCTCCATTATTCATTGGCTGTTTTATTGTAGAAGAATCGACATTTTATCGTATAGTACTAATTAATGTTCCTAAATATAATCGGTAAAGACATCTTCGTAAATTTTTTATACATTTTAAAGGGTAAACTCAGTTGCCATTTCCTCTTTTCACTTCAATCTAATCTTCGCAAATGGTCTTAAAACGTCTTTTCAATATTACTTTTAAATACTTCCACTGACGTCGAATTTCCAATTAAAGGAGAGCTAAGTTAATATCTTCTTCACTTCCATGGTCTTAAACGAACACGGGAAAAAAGGAAGAGCTTGTGGAAAAACTTTTCCCTTGCTCCTCTATTGAAGACTTCATCTGAGGTATTAATTATATAACTTCGACAATTATTCAACCTTAAACGTTTGCGTTCGTCGGCGTTAAAAACGCTAGAATCTGATCGGATTTAATTAAAAAGTTGTCGGCTCCGATCATGGTTTACCGAAGCGTAACATCGGTTAATGCGCGCTGATTTTTCATCGTGTTCGCAGTAAATTTTCATTAATTTTATATCCTGGCGTGTTGTAAGCCCTTCCATCGATACAGGACGTGTAGAAAAGTTGATGTTTGAACACGATAAACAATTGGAAACGCAAGGTGATGAATAATTGAACGTGTTATGGATTTCGATCTTATAACTGGAGAAAGTAAAAGTGTCTCGGATTTTTGATAAGAACCTTTATTTAAAAAAAAAGAAGAAACCTGAAAAGCTAACGCGGCCAAGTCGTTAACCCTTAGGTACTATCGATGTTTTCATACACGTGAGGTATTTTAATATTAATAATAATAATAATAAGACTCGCTAGATCTCATTCTGATTGGCGACTCATAATTAGTATATAAGTTGAGTTGCAGCCCTATAACGTCAGTCGTTTACGAATAGTTGCCTGCTAAACAAGTCAATTCGGAAGAAAACTGAAACTATGGAGAAAATTGAACACCGTGCTGTGATAAAGTTCCTTACAAAGCAAGAAAAGAACGCTCAAACAAGACAAGTGATCACGAGATAATCTTGCCTTCGCACATTCACATCTGATTTCAAGCAATTGCTAGCGTTTACTTCTATCTTTACCAACGCTACTCTTTTAGATTGGATGAAATAAAAACAATTACATGGCTCTCAAGTTGTATTTCTCCAAACTTCGTAAATACTAAATAAATAAAAATGCGTAGTTGGACAATTCGACGGTTATTGAACATGCATTTCCCCAAACTTTTTATGAGAAAACACTATATTCTTAAACTCAACTTATTAGGACTATTTCAAGTGTTTCAGGTCAATTATTTCTGCAGTTAGGATTCTTTCTATTGTTTCATATCTTAATTCACCCAAATTGAATACACTCCTCATTTTTTTTTATTTCATGGAGTAATAAGCACCTTACTAAATCATACGTAATTATTCAACACCTACAGTTTGTGCTCATGTATAGCTTTACCACTAAGCAAATAGATTCACATGTTGTCAGTGTTCTTCGTTTTGTGTTGACCCAAAAAGAAATTTCTCAATAGGCAAATCTTTTGAAGTAGATATTAGTTAAAATCTAAAAAATCAGCTAACAAAGTACCAAAGAGTGCTCTGTTCTGTATTTGTTCTCTAATTTGTCGTATTTTTCTTTTTTACCGCATTTTGTTTTCATCTGCCGTATATATCACAGTTTCAGCGCGTATATTGGAAAAAAACGCCCGTAATAAAGCCGCAAAATTGACGTGAAAAAAATCTAACTAACGCGCCAGATAGCTGAGTTAGATGGCTCCTTCTCTCTTTATATATTTAGATGTGTTTTCACGTCGTACGCGCCAGACCCAGTTAGTGTCACATGCAACGTATGATACGGAGTCAGCTTTTTTCTTTTCCGCTGTAGCAGGGTGGAAAAATTTCGTCACGTAATAGAGACTCGGTGCGACACTCGCTATAGCGCGACAACGCCGATGAAATCGAAATGACCTAGTTCTTTCCTCGGTTGTAACCGAGGAACAACACTTGACACTGAATAGTGTGTTTGGCGAATGCATACGTTACACTGGCTTTCTAGGATGTTAGCACAGTTTGGCGTCACACGGATTTACATTGCAAAATCGCTTATCTCAAAATTTGAATCTCGTTATGTATATCGAGGTTGTAGCAGCTGATTTCAACACGTATCGTTATAATATTTATTAAAAATTTATTGTCTGCTGGTAGACTGATATTAAATTTGAAATTATACCAACGAGATAGGAATTTGTTTTGTGTACAATAACATTGGCTTATTTATTTGAGTAGTAAAAATGTGAAATTCAAATTCATCATGAATGCTATCAGAAAGTAGTATTGATATAATATATTGTAATGGAATTTTTTGAGGCCCCTGTTCTCCTCAAGAACATGCCCATTTTTTAATTGTATTTACGAGACTTACCTTTCATTGACCTCATTTGACGTAATTGTAGTTTCCTTTAATTTAATGGTATTGTTCGGGAGACTCCCTCTAAAATCGGATAACACTTTAATATAATAATTAATTACTAAATATCTTAACGTATTCGCGAATTACAGTTTTCTTGCTATGTATTTTGCATTTATTTACAATTTCTCAAAATTCCCTTTCCTCTTTATTATGTAAAAAATTCCCTTTCTCTTAAAAAAAAAGAGTGCCTTAAACAACAGGAGATGAGAATAATGAAATTATCCTATCAAAAGTTTATACCACAAAAGTTGCTATAATTAATGTAAAATTTTATACAAATATATTTAACACCTAATAATAAAATTATACATTAATTATATTGACTTTTGTGATATAAATCGTTGAAAATTTCGCTATTCTCGTCTCCTGTCATTTAAGAGATGCAAAATACATGGCAGGAAAACTGTAATTTGCGAATACATTAAGATATTTAGTACTTAAATATTACATTAAAGTGCTATTCGATCTTGTGAGTTCAACCATGCATTTTTCCTAATAACTAAAGAAAACTACAATTGCGTCAAATGAGCTTAATGAAAGGTAAGTCTAACAAATACAATTAAAAGTGGGCATGCTCTTGAGGAGAACACGGGTCTTAAAAAATCCCATTAAAATATATAGAAACTTGATCCCAAAACAAGTGAAAAAAGACATTATTGTTTTTCGAAATATTCTCCACGAAGACTAATGCACTTCTGCATGCACTTGAATTGATTCTGGAATCAGTTATTCCACTCGTTTGTTGGTTCAGTTGAAATTAAGCGTTTGAAGATATCGACTGCCGCATGTTTATCGTAATGTGAAAAAAGTACACTATACTCAATGGATAAACGATCTGGTTTAGTTTGTATGTAGCAATTTTTATACCATGAATATATAAATAAATTACGATATTTTGAGGAGGAAAATTGATTGTCAACTAAGGATTGCAATTTTATTATCTTCTTCTATTGGTGTAAGCCAATATCCTTGTTACCGAGTAAAACTTGATCTGAAAATATTTGGCAGGGCAGTGGATATTCCAAGCGTCGAATAGCAATGGTGTCTGCATCCTACTTGTTATTAGATGCAAAAACCTATATATCGACCATTTCCTAAATATTTTGGCTGTTAATTTCCCTAGCGTAGAAATCTCAATCTTGTGAAGAATATCAGTACCAATGCGGAGTTCATTTTTGCGAACTTGTTGGCTATATGTGCCACCAGTCTCTTTGAGTACTACAAGCAAGGATGACATATGAAAGTGTTCCTGACGCCTACATAGTAGACACTGAAGTATAACCATGTACAAGGGCAAATTCTCATGTCCCACTCCTCACCTACTTCTAATTGGTTGTTTGATTAAAATTTCATATCTACATAATATCAAGTTTGTATCTCAAAGTGTTGTTATGCTGTGACTAATTCTTGAATTGTTCATCGTGAAATTCATAGAGACATTATGGCAACTATTGGTAAGTCTGTAGTTTCTTATGATATTGTCAAACGCTGGTATCTAGATTTTAAATACGGAAGAACATCCTGTGGAAACCAACATGCCGGTGGTCCTCCCATAATGGTAACAACGGACAAAAACATTAAAAAGGTACAGGATATCGTACTGCACGACCGACGAGTATGCATCTGGAACATTGTGGAAGATACTGGCTCATCATATCATGTGTAAAAGATGAGTGCAAAATGGGTGTCCCGAATATTAACCATTGATCAAAAAGGAAATCGGGTGTTGATTTGTAAGCGTCTTTTGAAAAAATACCCAGCAAACAAAGGGAACTTTCTTGGTCGGTGTGTGACCAAGGATGCGTCATGGATACACCACTGCCCCGGTGCCAAAGTTCAAAATAGAGAGTGGAAACATCAAGGTCTCCTCCACGTAAATTTAAGGTCGTGCCGTCTGCTGGAGAGGTTTTGCTATCTGTGTTCTAGAATGCTCAAGGAATCATCCCGGCTAACAATTTGCAAAAGGGAGAGAGCATCACAGGGGCCTACTACGCATAATTGATTTCTAAATTACGAAACGCTATTAGAGAGAAGTTAAGATTAATGCCAAGGCAAGTTAAGGCATGGCGTGCTGGTCCATCAGGATAATGCTCCCAGTGATACATCTGGTATTGCTATACACCAAGCAAGCTTTGAACTAGTGGAGCTCCTGCCATATTCGGCCGATCTAGCCCCTAGTGATTACAAGCTGTTCCCCAAATTAAGAGACAACATTTTCCAGAAATTATGAAGTGATGTAAGCTGTAGAGAGGTGGTTTGCAGAGGTCGGACAAAAATTTTCCAGGAGGCTATTGAGACATTAGAGTATCGATGGACCAAGTGCATTAATGTAGAGGGTGACTATATTGAGAAATAAAAAATATAATGCCACTGTAGTATTACTATAAGGGGTCAAGGGTACAGCATAGAAGTCCACCCTCGTATATGTTATAGATGTTACAGATTGTACACATTCAACTGTTGCGATCAGCGTGCAGCTCCAAATTAAACCCGCTTCTGTCTACGTTATAAACATTTTTTGCGTCGCACATTTCGAAACTTTTCCGAAATAACTTTAGCATCTTCTTGTAATCGGGATCTATATTACCATCTGCCGATGTACATACTTCTTCATAGTTTTCCTCAACATTGTCTAAATCAGAATATGAATAAGACTCACTGCCACCTAGGTAGCATGAAGATGGAACATATCTTCAAGTTCTAATTCATTGTCGGTTTCAAACATAATGGAAATTTCCTAACTGCTCGTGTTAATTATACTTTTCATATCACCAAATAACTCAATTTTACTTGAATCACCTCTAGTTGTATTGTCTTTCATGCAACTATTAGCGTGTAACTGTTAGCAAACGCATAATGTTATCTTAATACTTCATACACTTAACCTGTATTTGTAGTTGTCTTAATTACGACGTAATTGACGTTATTGGGATATAGTGTGACAGCCTCAGAAATAAAAATTTACAAAGCATATGGTTTTTAAAAAATTATGCCCGAAAGTATATTGCTTTCGGAGAGAAACTCTCAGACAACTAGTGTCAAACATGTAAATTATTTCCATTAATTTTGAAACAGCATCATATTGTGATTGGTACAATTATAACGACCCATTTCCGGAATATATTTTACACAGTATGCACTTAAAGTAAGCTAATCCCGTCATGCAAATATAAACCGTAATCGTATTAGTATACTGCACTGCAATGCGAGACAATCTCGAAACATCATTAAGATAAAGCTTTCCATTCCGACTGATTACATCAGCTCCGGAACCAAAGTATGCAAATGAAAGCGCCATAAAAGCATCACGTAAAATGCCGGGGAAATTTCATATTTTTAACTATTTCATCTGTTCCATCGTAAAATTTTATGTTAGTATGTTGTACAATCTTCTCTACATCCACATCTATATGCAGAATGGCAAAGTAGCAGCGAACAGCGCTAATAAATTGCCACATGTGAATTTTTCTGGAAAATTTTAGAAATAAATGATATTGAAAAGAATAAATGATCTATAAAAAGACCAAAATGAGGCGTGAGTTTAAAAAAACGAGTAGATCTGAATAGGCGATGAGCTTGTAGAAAAAATGATAGTATAGCACTTGCTCTGATTAAGACTTAGTTTACTTGCTTCGCACCAGTGCTCTAGCAAGAGGAAGGTCAGTTGCTAGAGTAGAATGTCGTTACTGGACGAACGGATAATGGACGATTGGTGCGTACGAACTACCACAAATCCGTTTCCTTAAGTTCTCCATCTGAATGGAATTCGCTCGAGAATCCAGCTACTCAATCCAACTTCGGCTCGAGTGAGTCTGCATCTTCAACGAAGTGCGAGGCTTCCATTTCTGCGTGGTGATTAGCAGGCTGAGTGCTGTCAGTCCTGGTGGTCCACGACGAGTGACCGTGGTCGAGGGCATCTCTAAGGGAACCTTAGGGTCGTAGTTCTGAGACGCCGACACGAGGGGGTTCCAAGATATCGTCACCGCTATTCATTGCAATATATATATACCAATAGTAGGCTAATAGGCCCATAACTTGTTCACGAAGATACTGAACTAATAGGAGTACATAAACTTTAACAAAATACGCGAGGATCCAACGCCATTTAGTTTTCGAAGTAAAATATGAACTGAATCGCGAAGCTTTAGAAAAATCTGTGTAAATTACATCCACTTGAACCTTCTTATCCGTTATTTCGCAAATATATTGAGATATAACTAGATTGGTAATTATAGAAATTTAAAATTCATAATAAAATCACATTGTCAGATCTACAGTTTGCCAAAAAAAAGTATCGCATAGATTATGAAAAGGCGTTAATGGACTGAGATATTTTGTATACGTCCACCATATGTTTGCCATATATTCGTCGACTACAAGTATGCAAAGAAAATCATAGAACTAGCTTTTGAATAAGTTCTTTTTTGTTATTACAAAAACATTTTACAAAAGTCTATATACACATGGTTTATTTAGTTGCTTCTTGAAACTGTTCCTATACGGACAAGTTTTAAAGTGCCTAGAGTACTTTACTAACGTTACTAGAAGAAAAATGAATAATTTAACTCCAGAGCAGGTCACTGGAATACTTGCTTTAATCGAAAGTGGGGGATCTCCAACATGTGATGAATATTAATCAGTTAAATGTTTCTATGGCAGTAGCTAAATATAGAGAAACAGGAGGTTACATACGAAGACCGGTACCAAATCGTTCAAGCTGTACTACTCCCCAAGATGACCGGTTTTTAAAACTACAAACATTACGTCGGAGGTATATAACTGCTAACCAATTACAGATCGACTTGGCTACAGTCAGAAGGATTCGAATACGTACCCAAACTGTTACTAGTGACTTGAATTAGAGTGGCATAAGACCCAGAGTAGCCTTTATAACTCCTCGTCTTGCTATGGAATTACTGAGTGACCCGCTTAAGGTTTGTCAGGGAACATGTCAATTGGGAAATGAATGACTGGGCCAACATTATCTTCACAGATGATTCAAGATTAATTGTTACAACTGAGATAGACGTATACCAGTCTACAGACGAGTCGGTGAGTGCTATTCCCAGTGCAACATCATATCTAGGCCTAATTTTGGTGGTGGCTCTATCATGGTTTAGGGAGGCATCTCTTTAGCAGTCCGTACAGAATTAGCATCAGTAAACGGAACTGCCCACAGGTATATAACAGACATTTTATAAGATCACGTAGTACCATACGCACCAGTAGTAGGCAACGAATTAATCGTCCGAGAATACCTTAATGTGGTTGGTACTATAGTTTTAGATTGGCCTGCGGTGAGTCCTGACATGAATCCTATCGATAATGTGTGAGACTATCTTCACAGAATGGTACGGACTCTACATTAGCCCCAGTAGAGCTATAGGTATTGGAAGATGCCCTCCGCGAGTGAAAGAATTTAGACCAAGTTTATATATCGAGGTTAATTGAATCCATGCCAAATCTAATGCGAACCGTCATAAGAACCGAGGGTGGCAATATTAATCGAGTATTAAGCTACCACTGTAATTTTTTTCCGAAAATATAATTTCTTTTAGGATATCTACTTAATAAAAGTTTCAAATGTGTTTATGTACTCATTTGGTCGCTATTTTATTTAAGTAATAATAATAATAACAATTATTTCGTGCAGTATATTAGGATATATTTATAATGTCCTTTAGTCATAAAATCTTTCTTGTGCTACAAACATTAATTATGCGATACTTTTTTGAAGAATGTATATCAACATTTAAATAAAAATTAAACACATTTTTAATGATGAAAACATATAAATCATAATATTAACAATAATACACACACACACACAAGTGGCAGTTTCAAAGTTAACAGCAATGCGGCGATAACTCTGTGCAGCCTATACATACGAAGAAGTAGTACCTCTATTCTATCTTAAGAGGAAATTCTCGAGGAAACTGATCTCTTAGAAGTAGAAACCTGAAAAGTACGTATAGCCACGAAAAATGCACTCGAAAAATGCAACTCGAGTCTCGACGTTTCCAATTTGGGGTCTAAAGATTCGCAAAGGCCTGCTTTAGAGGGAAGTAATGCGAATTTATCGTCGACTTCGACCTACAGCCTGTACGCGATCGTTTACCGTGAAGAATAAAGATTAATTTCTCGGACGGATAAATATTCCGAGTACCGCGTATCTCGGTTAGATTATCTATCTATCTGAAGGAGGTCAGAGCCGCTCGTATTCGTATCGATTCTACGTCTAGGACCTTGTCGGGAATTATTATGCATATTTGAAACTAGCTTCTCCACTCAAGTACGATTTACCAAAGCGGAAGAAAATGCGAGATGGAGGAAATAAAACTAAAGATGACAGCGCCCTTATGAAAAAGATAGAAAGATATTGAAAAGGAATGACGTGCCTGCATACATTAAGTTTTTTGTTATATTCGCGTTTGTTCTATACAAGATATATTTTTTGCTGCTGAAATATTTATACGTCAATAACCATTATCCCTCTTTTTTGGTATGAGGTCTAACAGCCGTAATATATCTTCGCTAAGTATTTTTCCAAAGCAGCCAAAAGAAAAAGTTGACATTGTGACTTTGGCTTAATTTTTATTTTATTGGGTATCGATGAGTTTATCAATACTCTTCATAATTGACGGCTCGGTGGTCCAATGGTAATAGGGCCACTTAAATTTGAAAAATCACGTGTCGAGCTCTTTCGGGTGGCCTAGTTATGCTACTGAGTTACTATTCGCCGTTGGAAAAATAATTAACGGCGCTTCACCTTTTATGGCGAAAGGGTGTCATAACAAGGCCTTGGAACACCACATATACTTTCCTACACCTTAAGGCTCCTGCGGTTATGACAAGCTAAAATAGCTTATAGCCCCGTTGGACCATTTACTACTGAGAAGAAATTAGTTTCTTGAAATTATATATATTTTTAATTCGGAATGTGTATACCACGCGGTCAGTCGTTGGTGCAAGGAAAAAAGAATATATATATTTAAATTAATATAAAACTGCCATTGACGATTTCGTAATGATAATTTCTTTGTAATTACAAAGGTTTTTTATTTCTTTTTTTTCTGAAAAAGTCCTTCCTTGCCGGGGGAATATCTTACTGCTAGACCACAGGACACTCCCACGGCAAGAGAGAAGAAATGGGTTCAAATCCTACCGGGACTGATTTTTTCAGAATATATATATATATATATATGCATATATACATATATATATATAACAAACTAATTTTAATGAAAAATAAAAAATAAACAAGAACTTCTTAAGCATTCCGTTCATCAAAGAAACTCCCTTTTGGACAAAGAACAGCTTTCACAACCCTCCTGCCCAATTCATCGCATAACAGCTAGATCGGGGCTATGCGGCGGCCATGTCATTACTTGTAAAGTGGCATTACCTTGTTCTTCATTTAAGAAATTTTTACATGTCATTGCTACGTGTTTGGGGTCGTTGTCCTGCAAGAATATAAAATTTTCACCGATTAGACGGTGCCCTGATGGTATTGCATTTTCTTACAGAATTTCTAAATAGCCCTCTTTTCGCTAAATACCTACGATTCGCTTCAAGTCTCCGGCATAGAAAAAACAACCCCAAACAAGCGCAGAATTTCTTTCTTGCTTGACAGTTGGTACTACACAATTCTGCAACATTCTTCGGCCTTTCGCTCTTCACCTGAACACCTCCAATTTTGATTCATCAGTTCATAGCACTCTTTTCCAATCATCCACTGTCCAATTTTCGTGTGTTTCTGCCCACTCCAGCCGTTTTTGCCTGTTTCCCCTTCGATTGAATCTATAAAATCACCAAGTACATTTCATATCACTATAGCGATAATTTTACAAACCGTGTAAGGTTAAGCTTTCTATGAAGTCAGAATTTCTGCAGCTATACTAACAAGAACTATCCTAAATTATATGTGGTATTATCATTGATTAACACACAGTTCCCTTCTAACCTGCAGCAGTAGTAATACATAGAAAGCCATACTAAACCACTAGATAAACTTTCCCTAACATTTTCCATTATATTACAATTATATGACCCTGCAAAACATTTATTAATCACCTTGTACGTACTTAATAATATTCACGACAACGATTAAAATGACAAACTTTATAATAGCAAATCCTAACGTAGGTCGGATTTAAGGAAGATGATGAGTACCATAAAATCTCATTTATAATTCCAACGTGTTCTGATGGACGGCTTCCGTGTATGTACGTTGGTAAACGAATTAAAAACTCGACGTGTTATTCTAAACTTTTGATTGAAATTAAACTAGCCATGAAATAACCACCGTCTTTTTTTGTGAGTAAAACCGTTAGACATAATTCGATTGAAAAAACAATTATGCATACATGGAAAATGAGAAAAGTTATATATATATATATATATACAATAAGTTTGACAAGAATACTAGAAAAAAGATTCCGAGAGAAACTGGAAACAACACTAGAAGATACTCAACATGGATTCAGAAAAGGAAGAAGCACCCACGAGTTAATATTTGTAATCAGACAATTAGAAGAAAAACTAATAGGGAAAGGAAAGGAAATACATATATGTTTTATAGATCTTAAAAAAACTTTTGATTGGGTAAGAAGAGAAGATATATGGCAGAGCCTGGAAAGGAGAGGTTTAGAGAATAGAATGATAGTGATGATTAAGATGATTGTATAAAAGCAATAAGAATAAGGTGATGCAATGCAGAATCAGCTGAATTCGAATCGCAAATTGGATTGAAACAGGGGTGCGTATTGAGCCCATTGTTATTCTCTATATTAATAGACGACGCTGTTAAAAAAGCTAAACAAAAAGGAAAAAATATGAAAGTAGGAAACTGTAAAATGAATGCAATTAACGTACAGGAACTAATGTTTGCAGATGATATGGTACTGATAGCACACTCGGAAGTGACATTACAGCAAAACTTGAAGATATACCAAGAAGAACTAACAAAGATAAACATGGAGACAAACACGAGGAAAACAAACACGAACATGAATAACCACGAATAGAATCAAAAGCAGAGTTACGGCCATGGAAATGAGACTCCTAAGAAGAATTGAAGGAGTAACTAGAAGAGACAGAATCAGAAACACGACAATCACTAGTAGTCTAAATATCAAGCCAATAGAAATAATCATAGAAGAGAGACAACTGGGATGGCTTGGACATCTATACAGAATGGAAGAAGATCGAATCATAAAGAGGATATATGAAGCCAAAACAGAGGGCAAAAACAGAATAGGTATACCCCGAAACACCTGGAAGGAGTAGGTGTATAGAACATTGGAAAAGAGAAGTATGGGATGGATTGAAGCCAAACAACGGGCTCAGAACAGGAACCCGTGGAAGATAAAAATAAGAAAATAAATAGTCCGACACCGCAATGCATAAAGGACATGGGATTAAAAAAAAAACAATAAGTTTTTGGATATTACCATTTCGCACAAAGATACTCTAAACATTGCGAAAAATATTTGCATTTATCAAGTGCAAGGACAAAATATAAAATCGATGCTTTATATTTTCAAAAAAGTAATAAAATTAATCAAAATATTGATGAAGAAATAAAGACCATCAACTGCAACTAATCCTTTCTCCTATTGTAAAATAAATATATTCAGACAAGATGTCTAGTAACAAAGGAACATTAAAAACAAACACGTTGTTTTACCACAAACACACCACCTATTTGAAGAACTAAATTATTCAGTTAAATTATTTTTGACACAAACAAAAAAACAAATAGAATTTAACAAACGTATTCGAAATTATTGTCAAGATTACAATGAACTGTACTATTGCGACCACAAGCACTCAATCGAAAGACAATAAAATGATGCGAACATGATCCCTTTCCATAAATGTATAATAACATCATCGCTAGAGACCATATTATATGCAAATTACACTAATTAAAGTTAATTATCGTTAATTAACTTTAATCAATACAAGACATCTACAAATAGACGTAAAATATAATGAATAAATAAAATCAAATATATGCACTTTGCATATAATCCGGTCTCTAATCATCATCATTCTCTCAGCTCAGTTAGATAGAGATCGACAGGTAAAACCGCAATCGCACAGCGATACAATGCAAATATTTGCAAGGCGATCTTCTAAAAGAGTACATCAGTTAATCTCAACAATACATTGAAAGAAAAATTATTCACATAGAAACACACAACCGTAATTCTACAACCGCAGCTAACCATCAAATATTCAATAACCACATCTCAAAATCATTTAAAAGATAACGTATAGAGATTTTAAATATTTATTTGCTATTTGTAATAGCATGGGCTTTATTCATAAAACTTCTTTACAAATGTAAATAACATAAAATTGACAGCACATTTTTCCTGCACACTATACCAAAACTTCGCTTATACTTCAACAATTTAAGATGTGAGCTTTTTACACTCCAATAAAATGAATCTAAAAGGAGGGAAAACATGAAGATTTGATATTTTTGCAAATGTCAGGGTCTACGTCACAAGCCTTCCCATTAACCGCTAGATTTACAATTTTGTACTTTTCAATACATTATAGAAATGAACAACTGAGGAATACTGAAATAAAAATTCTAATCTTGCAAAATAAAGACCATCCGAATCTATATTTGTTGTAAATTCTATCACTAAATACACCACGAACACTGGCAGAAATTATATTATAAAAAGTATGCGCACAGTTAAATAGTGGTTTCGTTAAAAAAAGAACAACCTCTGCGATATTTGGCATTCTTTTTATTTAGTCTGTTAGTTTTTGTATTAATGTTTCATTCATTCAGAATGAATGCATTCCCATTGGTCCAGATCATATTTTTGATTCTCCATCTCCTTCTTTTTGTTGTAAAAAGTCTTTGGACAGCTTTGCACAGTAAATAGTAAGCTGACTTCTCACAAATAACAAACCAGAAGGAATTACATACTGCTCTAGAATATCTTGATACTTTCCGTGTCTCAGTATTTCTTCAATTCTTTTCAACTTCCTCATTTCACAATGTAATCTCTCCCCATGTTACATAGATAATACGACAGTTTTTTTTTAAACAGTTTTCGTAATAAGATTCGCCATTTATTAGAAAAAACTTCGAGTTTGGATCTATCGCCCTAAAGACCACTTCCCCAACTTTTTCTGTCTAATTTTTCGCTTAAACCGTTTTCTTTTATTGTCTTTACGAAGTAGTGGTTTTGACTGTGGCTACTGATATAGCTTCTATTAGGGCTAGTGGTTCAGTGCCTAACATGCTTGGGTATCAACCTTAGGTTCGCTGGTTCCAACACGTGCGCTGTTGGTTTTCTGAAATTAGGTGTAGATTTCATCACTCCATGGGGAATGCTGAAAGAAAATATCTTAAGACGTATCACGGGCGCATGCGTAATAATAACTCATGGCTTGCCGAAATAAATACATATTTTATGGGAAAGAAGTGAAAACCAATACTATAAAATACTTATTCTGTTTTTCAACTCCATAAAATGTATTTTATTGTGTATGTATTCATATTTCTACAAACAATTCCATGGTGTTCAAAATTCATTAATAAGTTATATCAGAAAATATCTTTTTACATTTTTTCAAAATTTTTGAAACAGGAAACATCCGAATCGTAAAACTAGAAGATAAAACATCATTTAAGCCGACACCCTTAAAGAAAAAGGAATAAGGAAGTATTGGAATGAATGAAAATTAACTCGTATTAACTTGACCTGGTATCGTCGTATCCGTTTTCCAAGTCCCTCATACAAGCAGCTTCGCTTGTATACAACATCGATATGCTAATAAATACCGAACAAAGCGCTGCCGCATACGGGAAGACCGTTAAAGTTTTATGAGGCTTGAAAACAGAATGCGGAGGCATCCGCGGTAAGCGGCAAATATCTGGAAATAATGGATAATTCCTTTTTTATGACCTGCCAACCGGGTAAACATGTACGGCTAAACCATCGTGTTGAGTTTGAGATTAAGAATTGAATTATTTAAGGTATTCATGAAAAGCTCTAGAACAAGGGTAATTTGTACAGAAAATCCAACCAAATTTAACTTAATTATCTATCTGCTTCAGTTTTAATAACAACAATAGAAAACTTATTAGCAAAAGAAGAAATATACAAGCTCACATAGATATGTATGAGGGCGACCTGAAATGTTTCCGGAATCGATAAGAAAAGCACGGTATTGGTGTGATTTTCTACTTTCATTTTTCAATATAGTCTCCTCGTCATATGGTTTAGAAATTTTAGAGCCTGCGTAGAAAATAATTTGCATGTGTGATACAGTTTTTACTTTCAGTCGGTAACACGGTTGACAATGGGAGCCCACGTGCTCTCGTAACGCTGCGTTCCGCATAATTAATTAATTTGTGTGAGTGGAGTTTACTGATATACCTGTGAATTGTACATCCACACAGTCCTTGCAATCGTCACTTCGATAAGAACTGCATAATAACAGTAATATTAGATACTGTAGCATTTGATCGCAAAACCATGCTGATGCTCGAATAAGAAAAGTCTGAATGAGGAGTAAATGCTGTTATACAAGCAGATCTCGAAGACAGACTCAAAGTCGTTAATAATTGAGATAGGCCAATTTTTTTATTTATAGACCCAAAGATTTACAACTACATAAGTGGAACATTCCATGTAATCATGGGAACGATAAATACTTTGAATGTAGTACAATTCGTCGAGATACCTTTTTGAACTTAATATTTTTTCCTCTTTTGTTTTGAGGTTTATCTGTTTCTTTAATCAATTATAGATACACACTTCAAATTCATCAAATAATTGATAAATTATTATTATTTTTACAATTATTATTACTATGACAAGCGTCTTATCGTGAAGCAAATATCAAATAAATACGAAATATTTTTTATTTATGTTCTATTTTCATACGGAGGAATTTGCTTACCTATTCTGATTAAGAATGTCGTAACCTACCGAAAAAACAGTAAGCATAACAACAAATATTTACTTACTCAATATAGCTTCATACATGTATTTCCACTCGTGTAATCGTGATTAGGTCAGCAGACTTTATACACACTTAATTGCAGTATCAAATTAACACGCGCCCTAATTAGTCCAGCGGCAAGTTTAATCGAACATATAACAGCTTTTAATTAATATAAGTGGGAGAGGCTCGCAATAATAATGTCCATAGCTAATGTAAAAGCTGCAGCTAATTGACGTGAATTAAACGGATAGAAGTAGATAGCGGTATTACGCGTAAATTGGAGCCATTAGTGGTGTAACTGTAATTGTCAAACTAACTGAAAAAAGATTTTTAAAAGCTTTTCTATGTATTTTAAATTTTCAGAATCGCGCTTTAGTTGAATAATAGATATTGTGGATTCGAGTAAATTATTTTATCAATGGTCTAAAAGTGAATAATTTGATTCACACATCAACCAATTTGTTTTTCAGGATGCATAAGCACATCCAATAACATTTTTTACCTTTTTTATTTACACCTTTACTTATCTATTCCAGTAACAATCTGAAGTTATATAATATAATATAATTATGTATAATATATATAATATAATATAATATAATATAATATAATATAATATAATATAATATATATATATATAATTGTTTCATAGCTGTTAACACAATCAAACAAACTAAGATCCAAGTCATTTTTCTATGCAACTGAAAATTCTAATGTTAAATCCAACAACAAGCAGGGAATAACATTGCCTATTCTCTTCTTTTCTAACAGGACCAATAACACTGACCAACACACACTTTGGTGCCTCGGCAATTTTAATACTTAAGCAATTTTGGGGCGCTTGATTCAAACATGTCAGATTTGTTTTATCAGATCTAGTTTTCTCAATTCACTCTTTCTACCCTATTTAGAAAGAATTCGCCAAAATTAAATATAACGTTTTGTTATGTACGTAACTTTTTAAATATTACTATTTGAAAAACTGAAACACAAAGAAAAACGGGTAGGAGGTATTTATTTAACAGAAAAATATGCACAACTTTTAATCATCAGTTAAAAATTTCCTTTTATAAGATTTCCTTGCGTGAGGTCTACCGCAACAGTCTTGCTGAAGATTCCAGCAGTAATCGGCCATCATATAGGAACCCAATTTGCCTTGGTATCCTTCTTCTGAAATGCTGATGTTGCGAAATCTTTCCCCCTGTTCCTCACTAGCATCACCTAAGTTTTCTGGAAGACGATCTAAGTGGCTGTGAAGGTAATGGATCTTGATTTATTACCTACGAGTAATAAATTTCACTGTGGTGTATCTCAAAAACTAGGGCAGCTAGGGAGAAATCCCAATTACTTTTGGAACCAGCACATCAGAAATTCAGTTAGTATTTTACAAGCAGCACAACAAAAAATATATTTTGTTGGGCGGTGTAATTTCTTTAAAGATCTGCAATGTTTACATACAGAATTTTTATTTCCCAAATTGGACTAGCATATCCTTACTTTGGCCTTCTAGAAAACGGGAAACATTTTATTTAAGAAATTAAGAACTCTAAACTTAGTAACAATAAAATTACGGGTAGAATTTAACACAGCAAGTAGTCTATATAAGTCCTCAAGTTGATGGCAGTTACAAACTTTAAATGTTTCTTTTTTTGTATTTATATTTCTATATTCATGTATCAGTTCAATATTTTTTAATGTTATTTGTTATTTTTTAATGTTTTTATATTACACATCTATGTATATAGTGTCTTGTGAATTGACTTCGACCTGTATGTGCATATACTAACAAAAATACAAAGGTATTATAAAATAATATACTATATTAGCGCACTGTTGCAGCAGAAATTAGCTCAGCGCTTTACGTTCACGTCGCGAGAATCGCAACACTGCGACTGCCGGTCTGTCGCGGCTCACTCATCGACTCCGCCGAACTCAGCGCACGCTTGGGCTCGGAATGCACCGCACGTATCAGACGGCCAATATATAGTCATCCTTTTAGCACGATTGGTGGTTTAAGGTTTTCTCCCTATAGTATAGAGAGTGTGCCAAAGAAACAAACAAAGTTTTTGTTCGTCTATAAATTATAAAAATTAAAAAATAAATAGAATAGATACATATTAATAATAAATACATTTTTCAATTCTTTCTTCGCTTCTAGAACGACTTTTATTTTTATTGATATTTCTTTTCGCATTCTGGATATTTTATTTTCTTCTTTCAATATTTTACTTTCTTCTTCCAATATTTTGTTTTCTTGATCTTATTTTAGTTTCAGTATTTCACTTAGATGTTGCTTATTGTGTTCACTTATATGTTTTTTATCGTATCTTTGCATGCACACGTAGTATTGTTCGAAGTTTGCGGTACCACTACTACTTGGATTTGCTACAAGAGAATCGTCTGTAAAGAAGTGTATTTTAAAATATTATCAGTATGTGGATTATTATCATATTCAATTTCATAAAAACAATTAGAAACTGTATTAAAATCCTTCAATACGTGATCAAACAAATGTGGCTGTCTTAAAGATATTCTTTAATAACTATCAGCAGTGTTGTCCGCGTATTGTCTACAGCAATGTAAGGTCAACAGACACCATGGGTAAAAATGGCGGAGGGGATTAGACAATGAAATTAGTTCGGGTGAAAAGCGCATGTGGCGCCACCTTAGCAAATGCGCTACTAGTGCGCATGTGTTTGCCAAAAACGAAAATAAAAGCATGTTCTGGAAAAGACTGACTTCATACATAACTCTACAGTTGAATAAGTCCCACGTTCAAGTGATAGAACGAGTTTGAATCAGCGCTGCTATCTAATTTTCACTCTAACTGAAAGAAAGACGAGAGATATTTAAACGACTACCTTAGAATGCTTGACATAACATATTTGGAATGAAACCATTTACTTTGCAGTTTTTGTAGCAGTTGCTAACAAAATACTGCAAAGTAAAAATCTCGTTAAGTTAATAGGACAATCAATCATCATATAAACAAAACAATCGTGTACAACAGCAAACAGCCTTAGATATATAATCTTTTGTTGACGTATTGGGGTTGGTATTTATGTATAATACCAACCCTCATGGTAACATACTACTACAAGGCAGGAAGAACTTCCTTATTTAGTGCTGGTAATAATATATGAGGAACCCATTTTTAACATGCAGTAAACTCGTTTTTAATCAATTTAAGATAGAGATGTTCTTATGCTTTATTAAAGTTTTAACTATCAAAACAGTACAAGCTTCAATTGAGTTCGCCGGCACGGTTTGTATGTATTCAGCATATTCAACACAACATAATGCGAGGGTAATGAGTATCTAATTTTATGTAAAATACAGTTTCGTTTAATTATATCTAATAAACATTCCTATAGAGCAAAAGGCATTATTTACTTTTCGAATGGCCCTCGTATATCAAACACCTTTTTTTTGTCATTTTCTCATCTATCTTAACTAATTATCCGCATCGTTCCACCTCCAAAGCAACTCCACACCTTGATTCGTCCGTCCATAACACATTTTTTTAATCATTTACACTCCAATTTGCGTGAGTTTTTACCCAATCTAGGCTTTTCCGTTTGTGTATAAAACTTAACCGTGGTTTTCTTACTGCTATATGATCCTTCGGACCATTTTTTATTAGTTTCCGTTCTACTGTTGACACACTTACTGGCTGACGGCTGTGTAAATTCAACTCTCTTTTTGAGTGTAATCAAATAAATATCCGGTAATTTAAAACAAATCCATATACTGCTTTCATTAATATAACAAGGCACGTGATTAGTCCCTGACAATTCTAGCGATATCTCCGGTATTCGTAAAATATCAGCATTGTTCCTAGTTCGACTGAATATTAAATTAAATCAATCTTACCGAGACACCTGCTACAAAAATTTCATACATAATATAACCATACGCATCAATATTATTCAAAGTTCCTCGAAACTCCTGCGAAGTCGTTTTATCTCCATTTCGCGTTCGATCGGGACGAAGTTTCCCCTGAAATATCGAATCGTTCAGTTTTTGAACGGACCCATGTCGTCGATGTGACGAAACTTTTCAGTCGAGATGCGAGACAAAGACGCTTTATTATATCTAACGAATTTGGAGTTTTGTTGGGAATTTGTAGGACTTTAGAAGTATTTCAATATTTCCTTTCTTTCCGTACCGAACGAAATTCTCCATGTCATTACGGAGCCTGGCACTTCACTGTGTCGGCAGATGACGATTTTAAATTGTGATATACTTCAGAATTGTAGAAAAATGTATATTGATTGATCATTTGAAGCTATAAGTGGAAGATGATGGACTGGTTCACTAGTAATTTAGTTTTTGCGTTTACTGGAAAGCCCATAAAGTTTATCTACTCAGCGAACTGTATTTATGATGTCTAAAATATATGGAATTATCCATTTAAAATATGGCACAATTTGCGCCCAATCCAAATAAAAAAAATTAAATTGGGTCAGGTGAAGGTGTGGTGTTTCAAGATATCACATTTTAGTGTCAATACGAACTCTGCGGCATCAGGGAACCAACTTGTGTATGAGCTTCTTGATAACAATAGCCAACAAATTTCAACTTTTAATTTTGCCATTAAATAACGTATACCAATTTTAATCGAAAACGGAAACACTCTAATTTCTTAATTTCTTATTTCTTCTTCTTCTCCTTTTCTTAATTAAAATTAACTTAACTTCTCTAATTAAAATTTTTGAGAGAAAATGAGACGAATTGTCCCTTATGAACAGCTCCTCTTCTTACAGTAATCTGCTAACATAACAGGTTTCCGTTTGCCCCGGTATCGCTTTTTCATTTCCAAAAGATTTTAGTGGAAACATATACCGCACTCCATTACTAACATTGTCCACATTTTCTGGAGAAAGGTTTAATCAAAAATGAAAAAGGTAAATTTTAAAGTACTTATTGCAGCCAGTGAAATTCTTGAATCATATCCACTAACATCTTGTAAATTTCTGTGAAACGCCTTTTCCCACCCTATTAACTTATCTCCAAATGTTCTATCATTTACTATTTCTCGTACTGAAGTCTAACAAAAACACCTTCTTTTATTTCTGTTTTTGTTATATTTGGAAACTTTCCTCGAAAGTATTGAAATTACTCATCTTCGTGACCCAATAACTTAACAAAGTTTTTCCATGAACCCTAGTGTTACACGTCAAGCTACTATTATGACATGTTCCTTTTCCACAACAAAATCTGATGTATATTGTCTTTTCTTTCGTAGCGCCCATCTCTGCTTAAGCAAATGGCTTTTCCTGGAAACACTATCTCAACATATAAAAAGCAACAGTATCTGGTGCAATCCGATTACATGTCAAAAATGAGTGCGGTAACTTTAAAATCTGTTCAAATATTTCAAGATTAGTCTTCGTACTTTATCTTCAAACACATGTTCAGGTTTCCTAAAGCGTCTTTCATAGGAACAACATAACCTATTGGAATATAAAGGTAAAGATTTCCATTGTGTAGGCTGCTCTTCGATGTATCCATGATTAATCCCACGGACTGAGCTTATGATGTATTCTGAGAGATTCAAAAAGTTTATTAAGATTAATGCAGTAGACTAAAATGGTATCTACGCTACAGAAATCAACAAGATTCTAGCTTCTGTTGTGGAAAATACAAGTTCCTGTTTCTCTCGGTAAGAGATTCCATAGGTTCCAATCCCATACCAAGCCATTTAATTCAAACTAATTAATTAATGGTAACTTGCGTCACATAAATGGAATAATATCAGGATCTGTTGAGTGTTCAACACCTTCAAATTAATATTATTATTATTATTTTTAGTTTGACTTTCCTCGCTTTCTTGGAAACTGGATGACATTCGCCATATGGTGAAGGTTTTTGAGCTGACAGTGTCTTCACCCAAATACATTCTCTTAATTATAGCTGCTGAGTCCTGCAGTCTTATAAAAGCAAAAATAACAACCAATTCCTCAAACATCTGACGCATGTAAGTGTTTAATTGAATGTATCTACAATTTAATATTGTGCCCTTCAAAGTATGCTCCTTTGGAATGTATACAGCGTCTCCAGCGAGTTTTCTATCCCTGGTAACAATTCTGGAAGTTTTGTTCCGTTAGACTGTTTAGGAACTGCATTGTGACTGTTTGGATGTTCTTTACTGTTCCGTAATAGGAACCTTTCAATTTCCGCTTAAGCGTTGTAAAAAGAAAACAACGACATGGAACCATGTCTAGACTGCAGAGCGGGTGTAAGAATACCGGAATGTTTTTCTCTCACAAGCCGTCAATTTTTGAGTCCGTAGTGGTGATGGGATGTCATAGAAGGTGGCAACAACTGGCGGAACATCGCAGCATTACGCTGCGATGGGTTCCAAGCCACTCAGGGATCAAAGGAAACGAAATAGCTGATTTACTAGCAAGAGACGCCAGTGAACGACCAGTCTCAGATCCTGAACCGGCGTGTGGGAGTACCTATGGCAGTATTAAGAGCCAATCATTTGTGCTACTGTAACAATACAGAGGGTTTGAGACACTGCAAATCTCTCTGGATCTATCCAGGTGAGGGAAGAGGTAAGGCAGTCCTTATGGGCAGGACCAAACTGAGAGCACTTACAGCGATCTCAACCGGATACTGCGCAATGAATAAACACATGCATCGAAAGGCTCTAGTAAATTCTTCCTCATGTAGAAAGTGTGGGAAAGCAGAGGAAGCTCATATGCCCCTCCTTATCGACTGCGCTGCTGTCTGCAGGGAAAGACAGGTTCACTTTGGGGATGCTCAGCTTGACGAGCCCAAGTTAGGACGAGCTATTGTCCGAGTTGCTCCTCGGGGTTAAAATCCCCGCCCATGGAACGAAAAAAAAATGTCAGATCGCACACGCAAAACTCTCTTCCCTGCTGTGTGAGATTTTCATTACGGAACAACAAACAACATCGAAAGAATCACGTCCCAGGTTCTAAACAATGCAACGGAACAAAACTTCCAGAATTATTACCAAAAATAGAAAAGTCGCGGGAGTCGCTGTATGCATTCCGAAGGAGCAAACTTTGAAGAGGGCAATAATAAATTGTAGATACATACAATAAAACACTTTAAAACTAGTCATTCTCATCAATTCTGAGATATACCTCGTACATATGGCATGTAGAACTCACAGCTTGTCTTGATTTTTGACTGTGATACCAAAGTAAAGTTTATAGGGCTGCCATGTTCTCAGAGTTATTGATATTAAAAAGTGTAAAAAGCAGCGATGTTAATTGGTAAATTAAAAATCAGTACAAAGCATTCCTAAAAGAATATCTGTTATTAAATCAAAATAAGGCTATATTAGATAGTACACAATCTAGAAGTATGTACCTTTATTTTAATAATTATTAATAAAGTAATGCAGGAAACACGGTGTCTGCTTGTTTTACGCCCAACATTACCATAATTTCCTAATGATCCTAATATAATATCCAAGGACTGGATGGTATATCTAATAGAATTATTCTTAAATACATACTTTCTTTCAATGTATCCAAAATGAACCACAATTAATTTGACTGAATGAATTGTACCACCAAAAAACTATGTCCTCTAGAGAAACGTTAAAATAGTGTGACATTGACAATTAATTAAAAAGAAATCTTAGATTAATCCCTGTTACCGATATCAAACAATTCGACATGGTTTGTAGCCGACGTGGAAGTACTAACAAGAAACGTTATTAGAAATGACATGCTCGAATTGATGCGAACGAGAATAGTTATTGCACCAACTACGTTCGCTCGACAAAACTGCGCTGTCATGTGCACTTAGATTGATGAACACTACAAAATCGCTAAATCTCAAAATTGTAGACTCGCTAAAATTACTGTAATTGTACGTAACGATCGAACAGAATCATAATAGATGTTAAAACAGTTTCCAACACGTACTGTCGGAGATTACGAACATTGAAGTTATTACAATCAGTTCGCCGTGTACAAGTTCTGTTCAGAAAATGTTAAATTATAAACAAATTTAATTAATGTAGACTTGATTGACAAGGAAACAGATGTTAAATTCAGATTTCAATGAAACTTGGTGGAAATCTAGAGCATACTAAAGTATGAACATATATAACATTTTTTATCTGCTGAATCATACTATAAGAAGGAGGAGGGGACTAAGAAAGACAGAAAAAATGTACGAGGGTGAATGAAATATGAACCGGACTTTGCTTTTAAAACATTTATTGGTACAGTAAAAAAATTTGAATACGACCCATTTTTCTATATAATCTCCTCTTCTATTCACACATTTTTTTCCACCGTATCGTAATGTGGTCGCGTTTGTAACTAATTGCGCACAAACCTTTCCACACCTTCCTCGTCGTCAAAGTGGTGACCTTTCAGTTCTTCTTTGAATGGCCCAAACATGCGGTAGTCACACAGTGACAGATCAAGACTGTATGGTGGATACTCCAGTGTTTACCAATGAATTTTGTTCAACTTATTTTGACTCAATGTAATTGTGTGTGGCCGAGCATTGTCGCGGAGCAGAATCGCGCTTCTAATAGGCATGTCCCGCCTTTTTCGTAGATAGGCCAAGTTCACTTCATCAAGCAGTTCGCAGTAAAACGCAGTATTAACTTCAATCAGCTCACAGATCGCACGAATATTCATCTCACTGGTTTTGCACTGACTCCCGGCTATCGGAAAATTTCTTGTGCAAGTCGTAGACTTGAGTTTCTTCAGCGAACTGTGCAGTCAGTCGACGCAAAATTTCGACAGGTTTTACGCCCTCCCGCGCCAATATATGTTATATGTTGATTTTTTACAATACAAAAAACGTTTTACATAAAATTTTTGTCATTTAATTTTCTTCACAATCTGTACAGTACGTTCTTAAAGAAAATAACTTCGTCCATTGTTTAAGGTATAATAATTTCTATAAAAAAAAGCCGAGTATCCTACTTTTTAATAACAACATCTACCGTTGCATTTGCAGTGGTCCCGGATGTGATGAAAACTTTCTTATCTTAAATTCCACACGTGTATGTTGTTACATTTTTTTTACAAACAATGGAAAATGAAAAACATAAAAATATGCAGCAATACCTGTTTTGGTAATGTGATCCTATTTTTATACGAAGTTGACTACAAAGAAAATTCCAAACTATCTCCTGTAAGGTCAGATTCACGCAAAAGCTCCTTACTAAATAATCCAATCAAAACAATTTTCAGTTTCTTGATATTATTCAAATATCATTATTCAGAAGTGTAAATTCTTGTTTTTACTGTACTTTATGTCTTTGTTTTTCACATTCCTTCCACCACTTATTACTGTTTTATTGATCATTATTATTTATTTACTAACAACAAAAAAATTATAAAAAATCAAAATTAGTCACATACAAAATTAAATTCAAGAAAGTAAATAAATAATCAACGAAATAAAAACAGAAAGGAAAATGAAAACGAAAAGCAAACAAATGAAAGAATAGGACGGTTGCTATTTATGTACCCGGAATTGTCAACAATGTTGTAGCTAGACACCATCTGACATATACATCGTAAAGTTTGTCATTATTTGGCTATATACGGACTCAGAACATTTTGTCATACGGATGCTATTTGTGTTGTTTAGTGACTTGAACATTTCATCTCAGGCGAGAAATTGAATTAACTCCTGAGAATTTTCATGCGTTACTACGACTTTCAACGTGGATTATCTCAATAACAGTGCATCGATCAACTCACTTCAGCTTTTGGCGATGAAGTTCCATCTAAAATGACTGTATATCACTGATTTAATAAATTCAATCGTGGCCGTTGTTCACTCAAGGACGAATTTAAAATGATAAAGCAAGATCGTCACGTGACGTACCGTGGCTCCTGCCGATTGGTGCAAGGAAATCCTCAAACAATACAATTGTGGTGCGTCAAAAGCCATGTATAACATTTACACAGGCGATGAATCTTAGATCTATGCGTATGAGCCCGAAAGTAAATAGCAATCGACTGTATGGGTCTTCCAAGGTGAGCCAAACCCAATACCTCGAAGCAGTCGCTTGTTTTGTTTTTAGGATAAATGGCTACAGTGCCACTAGAGAATCGTAGAAATATCAATTCTGAATGGTACGCAACCAGAAGTCTAAGAGAAAATAGATAGAGGAAAGAAAAAACAACCAGCGACGTAGGATCATTCTTCACCATGACAACCCGAGCTCTCACAAATCGACCCAAACAACTGAATATTTAACCGGTCAAAATATCGAATTGATGAGTCATGCGCCATGATGTCCTGGTTTAGCACCCAATGATTTTTTTTATTTGCGTCCGTAAAGAATAAACCACGTGGTCAACGATTATCGACGCCAGAAGAAGCGGTTGATACCTTCAAAAGGCATGTTATGTAGATACCTCAATCGGAATAGAAAAAGTGCTATGAAAATTGCTTCAAACGTATGCAAAGGTGTATCGATCATCGCGGAGAATATTTTAAAAAATAGTAAAACCATTGTCAATTACAAATATTTATTTTTATTTATTATTCCGGATACATAAATAGAAACTCTCGTAGTAGTTATACATATTTTGTCGCTTATTATAGTTTATTAATCACTACATAACCTCTTCACATACTATTGTAAAGAATGTGTGCATAAGATGTCTTGTTTGAACATTTTTATAGTCAGCTACAGAAATTCTAACGTCCTTTATAAATCCATTGAATGTAGATGTTACCTTGAAAAATAGAGCACCTTGCAATATCTGTCACTCACAGTAATCCAAGCCTAGTTTAGACAAAAATATTAATTGAAACTACATGATAGGAAGGTATAAAATCAGAAAAATTATGAAGACAGGTTCTAAGAACGTTCTCATAAAGCTACGAAAAATCAAAGGTGATAAACTCCTTCACATATCACTGGACAAAGTGCAAACACCCCGTTTGAGACTGGGAACATGTGTTCTCTATTTAAGCGTTCCGTACAACAAAAACACGGCCCTTCATTAAAGCTATACTGTATTATACAAACATGCTTAAATTAAGCATCATAGAACAGGACCAAGATGATCCTGGAAATTAACTCTAAAGTATTGAATATTGGGATAAGACTCTCCCAAGCGACACGATTTAAGCACAGCTTGTGATTTACTTGCAAAATTCTAACCGGAAAATTTATGGATCGCCGTTCCAGTGGATATAAATATGACGGTGAATCGATTGGTATCGTATTTTCAGCAGTGCGGTAAAACATCCGTTTTTAAATTCCAAGTTCCGTGAAAATCCCTCTACGAAAGTAAACACATGTACTATACATATACATACATATATGTATACGGAACTAGAAAGGTACATCGAACGATAGGACCCAGAACAAACACGAAAGGAACATTGAGAGATACTAAAGCTTATACAGCACGAATGAATATTTGAATTCCTCGTTTTAGCTGAAAGGACGTTGTTTGTGCATGCCCATCGTATTTGTACGCATATGTGACAATACCTTATGCTCCATATACATAAGCAATTGAATTAAATCGATTGGTTATGAAAACAAATGCAAACAAATGTTGTGTTGGAATACATGTATAAGTAATATCATGAAACAACCTGGATAGTTACAAAAATACGTATGAGAAAATTTTAAAGAAGCGCTAAGATTGAATTGATGAAAAAAAAATTAATTAAGGTATTAAGTTTTCTTTTATTTTTCAACATACTCCCTTCAATTTCAATATACTCCGTTATTGCAACAAGTTCTTCATCCGAATAAAACTTCGACTGAAACTTTGACCGAAACTTCGACTGAAAAGTTTGAGATTGGAGAATAGACGAAGGTTGCCTAAGGAATATTGGCTTTCTCGCGTTTTGGGAGTGTATCTACAGCCCCGAGAAGGGTTTACAAAAATAATCAAGTTACTGTTTTATTTGAAAGTGGGTTACTGTTAATATAGAAACTTTGAAAATAGCCTACTACGCTAAATTCTAACTCCTACTTTTGCATGGACTTTTCTTGTCGATTTCCGGTCCACCAGCTATAGCCGTATCAGAGGTACCAACCAAGTATCTTCAAGTAGAAACTATTTTGTCGTTGTTGACCTTTGTTTATGCCTATTTGAAATGCTTTGCACCACTAAAAATCCCACCGTTTGTCAAATACGCAGTGTAGTTCGTTTTTTTAATACAAAAGCCGTGAAAACGTAAGTCATCTATAAGGTTCGCAAAGCCGGTGCCAAACCACGGGCGTGTAGAAAGGCAGGCAATATTCTGGTAATACGATGCATCGTATGAAACTTAACAGTCACCTAACTCTATTACTGTGACATACGTCACTAAAACCCTTACGGATCACCGTGTACACCCGTCTCTCCAAGCCCGTTGGTCTGGTACCGGCTTTGCGAACCTTAGCTATCCATCAAATATGCCGTTGTACCTACAAACTGTAAGAGATCATACAATGTCTCAGACCATCGAAAATTCCGCCGATTGTGAAATAGGCGTTGTCATTCCTTGTTTAAATGGAAGAGATGTGAAAGCAGCCCAAATCCTAATCAAATTAGTGCAGAATTAGTGAAGTATATGGAAAAAGCACTATAATCTCTGGAATGATAAGAAAATGTGTTAAAGGTGATAACAATGTGAAACAAAGTTAGCGACCGTTCGCTATTAATGACAATCTGGTGCAATCTAGTGAAAAAATTAGATAACACAGACATTACTATCTACAGCGATCACGACAACGTTGAAACAGCTTTGCTGGAGTGATTAGCATATCACGCAGCAGATTTTTACGAGGATGACATTCAGAAATTAATGTACAAGGGTAGTTTGAAAGGTTTCCAATCTAATACACAAAGAGTATTTTGTAAATTTCATTTTTATTTCTCAACAACTGTAGGTCTGTACACTTTTATCCGTGTTGCTTCCACCTCTTTAATCCACCCAAACAGTGTCTAGAATCTTGTTTGGCAAAATATAATACAAATGTAATGGTCTTCTCATTACAAGAAAATCTCTGCCCTCTTAGAGAAATTTTGATTCTAGGAACAGAAAAAAGCCACTAGGCACCATATCTAGTGAATACAGTGGGTAGTCAACCAATTCGAATCCCAATCGGTGCAACAAAAGGTTCTTTTTCTTCAAATGTGCCATTTTTCGGTAACGTCTGCCTTTAGTTTGTCAAATAATAATAGGTAATATGCCTCCGTTATTGTTTTGTGCCTTTTCAAGATACACAACTCCATGATTATCCCGTCGCCATCACTTGCCCGGCCAATAGAACAGTCTTCGCTTTTTTTCGAAGCCGATTTACTCTTCGCAGTGCATTGTTTCCACTGTACCTTTCCTTTTAGAGTACGCCGATGTATCCACGATACATTTGGTGTTATTATTCGAGGTCAAAACTTCCGATTTGTTTCGCTTCATCCGGTCTTTGAAAATACTCATCGGAATGTGTTTTTGGTCCTAAATAAGCAAACGCAGCACCCAACGTGCGATTAGCTTTTTATGTCCAAATCTTCAACAAATATATTACAAAGACATTCTTTCGAGGTTTCCACAACCTTTGCTATCTATCTAACCTTAATTCAGCGGTTGTTTAGTACCGTCTGATGAACTTTTCCAACGTTATGGGCAATGATTGCAGTTTTTGGCCGCCCCGAACATTCATCGTCAACCACGTTGATACGTTTAAATTCATCTGCCCAAAATTCCACTGTCGCAAATGATGGTGCAAAGTCCCCGTACACAGCGTCCATCTAGGCTTTAATTTGTGTAGATTTATTGCGCTTCAAACGCAAGAATTTAATAGTGGGACAATATTGGATTTTTCCATTTTTACAGAAACACTAACATCGCCTCACACAAACGACTGTTAAACAACAACAAAGCATGCAACATGACTGAAACATTACCAGAATATTGTTAACGAGTAACGCCGTCCACATATTAAGGCTTCAAACTTTTCAAAATACCCTCATAAGTAAAAATTATATTGAAAAAGTGGATTACAATTCAGGATTTCATATGAAAATGAAGATGTTAAAAACTGTAGTTGTTATTTTTTACATCGAAAGATACAGTTTTATCTATAGTAAAGGCAAATTATTATACGCATAAAAATAAAACGAATTTTGTAATTGAGAATCAAAATTCGCATAATTATAACATAAAAGATTATAAAATATACCCTTATGAGCATACTTCGTCGTGTTTAGGTATCTCTTGCGTTAAAATGTGTAACTATCTTTCTCGACAATGTGAAAAATTTAGCTTTAATAAGTTTAGATTTGCTTTGAAATTTTGGCTGCTATCTCAATCATTATATTCTTTTCTTTTCGTTTGCTTTTCTTTATTTATTTTCTCTTTTGTCAAATTTTATACTAATCGATCTTCAAAATAAACGTATATTGCTATTATATTACTACTATTTGAAAGCAAGTAGATTACCTGCGAGATACACCACATTACATGCTGAATACTTTTGCATTCCCCTACGAATTAATATTTTTTCCATTAGAGCTTTGGATACCGCTTAATCCCCGGATCAGATCCTCATCCATCAAGCGAAGGACGTGCGTAAAAACTTTTTAAATTAGGTATTGAATTCTGTAGGTAAAAAAGTCGCTGGATTACTTCATAAAGCTCTAAATAGTACAGCATTTGACTTAACAAACATCTTTTTTTACGTATTAAAATTCATAGCAATACTTGTTGTGAAGCTTTTACTAGCATTTAGACTCGAACATTTCTGTTGAAAATTAAAATCTCTGTCACTAAATGTAGACAAATCAATAGAAAGAAATCGCAATTTTATAAATAAACGTGCTTGAATAAAACTATATCTAAAGAATAGTATTATTATATTTAATTAGCACCGACCTAAAAGATTGCCATAATGTAGAATATTGCGATTTGTTGATCGACAACACTTCATTTCGATGAGTGTGTAAATATTCGAAGCTATCAGGAAATTAAAAAATAAACATACCATGGGGGACAACAATTTACCTAGTTTTTTTGTAAGAAATTGCGCTAGTGCGTTTGCCACGTCTCTGTGTTCTTTATTCAATTTATCCCTATCAATTTCTACTTTTCCGAAGTGTTGGAAAACAGCAAAATTGTTTCCAGTTTACAAAAAATTAAAGTCTTTATGTGTCACAAATGACGCTAAAGATAATAAAACACTGCCAGTTATGTTCCCCAATGCGTAAAAATTGGCTGTGGTGATTGAAGGATGTTGGAACACAATCTTTGAAATTCTCAAGCTAGTTTAAGAGACATAGGATACACGACTTTTGTATAAGCAGTTAATTCATTTACTTCTGAATAGCACTTTTTAATAGTTTCTGCAAGTAAAATGTAAAACAAGCAATTTACACGTAATGTGCATTAAGCTACTGCACTTAAGAAAACGACCCGTACAAACACATTTATAGACTGCGATATATTTTATACGTCCAGAATATGTTCACCATATGTGGGTTCACTACAAGTACACAGAGAAAACAATACAACTCGCTTTTGAAAAGCTCTTTTTTGTTATTATAGAAGCATTTTAGAAATGTGCACATATACATGATTTATTTAGTTTTTCATTGAAGGTGTTCCTATATAGACAAATTTTGAACGCTATTAGAGTACCTTACTAATGTTATTGGAAGCAAATTGAGTAATTTAACTCAAGAATAAGTGGCTGGAATAGTTGCTTTAATCGAAGATAGGCGATCTCAAACATACGTAACTAATAAAAGTAGAATAAGTATCCAAACCGCCCGTAATGGGTTGAGTCACACTGAAAACCATAACAGCCAACACAGCTCCTCCTCTCACTAAGAATCACCGAATGGCCAGCTTAGGGCTTGCTAGGAAACATGTCAATTGGGAAATGAATGACTGGACCAAGATACTCTTCACATATGGGACAAAGTTTAGTTTTTACATCTCAGATAGACGTATACCAGTGTACAGACAAGACAGTAAACACTATTCTCAGTGTAACATCAGATCTAGGCCTAATTTTGGTGGTGACTCTATCATGGTTTCGGAAGGCGTCTCTTTAGCAGGCCGTACAGAGTTAATATCAACAAACAGAGGTACAATTACTGCCCACGGGTACATAACAGGCATTTTACAAGATCATGTAGTACCTTACGCACCAGTAATAGGCAACGAATTCTTGTTAATGCACGATAATACACGACCCCATGTAGCAATAATTGTCCGGGAATACCTTGATGAGGTTGGGATTCCAATTTTAGATTGAGCTGCAATGAGTCCAGACATGAATCTTGCCAAGAATGTGGGGGAGTATCTTCACAGAATGGTACGGACCCAACATGTTGCCCCAGTAGAGCTACGGCAACCAGGAGATACCTGAAGAGTGGCAGAATTTACGCTAAGCTTATATACGGAGGTTAATTGAATACCTATGAAATCGAATTCGAACGGTCATAAGAATCAGGGGTGACAATATCGAGTATTAACCTACTATTCTTTTTTTCCAAAAATATCATTTCTTTTACCATATCTGCTTAATGAAAATTTCAAATATGAGTTTCTGTTTTCATTTGGTCCCTATATTATTTAATCATAACAGTTGTTTCTTGTAATATGTTAGGATATATTTAAAAGTTCATTTAGTCATAAAATCATTCTTGTGTTACAAAAATATGCATAGTGCGTTTTTCTAATCTATTATCAACTAATAACAATGAAAATGATGGCTGAAATATTCCTTTTAGAGTTCCGGCATAAACAAAACCTTTTACTGTCTGAACGGAATTTAATATTGTTACCAATTCTATCACATACGGAAGTTATAATAATAATAATAATAATAATAATAATAATAATAATAATAATAATAATAATAATAATAATAATAATAATAATAATAATAATAATAATAATAATAATAATAATAATAATAATAATAATAATAATAATAATAATAATAATAATAATAATAATAATAATAATAATAATAATAATAATAATAATAATAATAATAATAATAATAATAATAATAATAATAATAATAATAATAATAATAATAATAATAATAATAATAATAATAATAATAATAATCTTTATTACCCAACAGAAAATAATTCCATTTACAGGATAATGTGACAATAACATAAAATAGTATAATACAGCATAATGTAGTAATGATATAATATATACAGTGCAGTAATAAACTTAAATTACAAAAATGATACAACTGAATCATGAACATAAAAATAGCTCAGTGACACCAGAATGCAAGAACAAAGTAGGACGACATTGTAAATCCATGTAGACACTTCAACAAAAAGGATCATCGAGTAATTCATTGACATTCCTAATCATATGCGTAATGGGTGCTTTAATAATAATAATAATAATAATATCTTTATTGCCCAACAGAAAATAATTCCATTTACAGGACAATGCGAGAATAATGTAACCTAGCATATATATGTAGTAACAATATACAGCGCAGTAATAAATTAAAATTAGTCGAAAAAGATACAACTGAATCATAAATATAATAATGGCTCGGTGACATCAGAATGCAAGAACAAAATAGGACGACAATGTAAATCCATGTAGACTCTTCAACAAAAAGGATCGTGAAGTAATTCATTGGCATTTCTAATCATATGCGTAAAGGGTGCTTTAAGCAGAACATTAGTTTTGCATGACGGGACCTTAAAATTAGGAAGGACCTGGTATCGTGCTGAGGTACCACAAAATTAATTTTGGAGAGAAGGGATGGAGCGTCAATAGCGTGATTAATTAGTTTAAGTAGAAATTGACTGCTAAATTCCTTCCTTCGATCCGATAACGATACAAAGCCGTGTCTCCTCAGCAGACCAGCATAATCAACATCGCGTCCAGGGTAAGTGCCATCAATTTTGAAGGACAGGTATTTAAAAAATCGTTTTTGCACTCTTTCAAGTAGTACTTGCAGATGGAGATAGTGAGGATACCAAATTATGGAGGCATACTCCAACCCAGTGCGGACAAGCGAATAGTATAATGCTTTTAGCGAGGCAGGATTATTGAATGATCTGCAGGATCGTATGAGAAATCCTAAGGATTTCATCGCAGAATTTCGTATGGATAATATGTGGTCTGCAAACGACAAATTTGCATCAAACTGCACGCCCAGGTCCATCACAGACGAGTGCCTAGGAACAATAGCCTGACTTACAACATAGTGAAAATTGTATAGTCTATGACATCTGGAGTATTTCAGATTCAAATGAATTCCATTCTGTGTACACCATCTAACAATTGTATCCAGACTGTTCTGGAGAAACAGACAATCTGCCGGGGAGGTTATGGTATTGTAGATCTTAAGATCGTCCGCGTAAGCCAGTACATTGCAGTCCAGCCCCTGTAGGAGATCATCCAAATAAATATTAAACAAAAGGGGACCCAAATTGGATCCCTGGCACACATATATGATTTTGTAAAGTTGATCGAGATCATAATTTCTATTTGGTGCTGTATATATCTCTTGGTATCCTGCCAAAGTAGTCCGAGACTAAATAGCCTCGACAAAGTGGTCTATTCTAAAATAGGCCAAGGCTAAATAACCCAGACAAAATCACCCCAAAGGGTACTTTTCTCCCATCTTACATTTTAAAAACTGAGAATATTTATTGAATAACGCAATTTAAAAACTATAGACAATGCTTCTACGCTTCAACTCACATTGCACATATTTTGTGTGTTGACATCTTGGTTGCGAATACCTGCAGCAAAGTGGATTAAGCGGATTTCCACCACATCTTGCTATTTTGTTTTGGGCTACTTTAGAATATGCTATTTTGTCGAAACCATTTAGTTTTGGGCTCTTTAACGGCTTACAGCAGTATTGATGAAATTGCTTCTTAGCAATGAAAATCAATCATAAATTACTAAATTGGTTAGCATTAAAATTAAGTCAAAGATAATCATTATAAGATTTTTTGCTATTTCTTATGTCTATGTTGTACATTTTCGATATTTTCTACAGTCAAATTCGTCCTAGTATAGCAAATATTTATCGCATACATAACATAAAATTCAACGTCAAGACCCTCAAACGTAGCATAGGTAGAAAGACGACGTGCGAAATCAAAATTGATTACGTAGCGATAGGCAAACGGAATATTAAAAAGAATTCAAAGAAATGAAGTAAAAATATTAAGTACCTACATAAGTAAATATTGTCGTAACAGATCGTCGACTCCTTTTTTCTTCCGCGTAGATAGGCATCAGATTCCCGACAATCTCTGGAACTATATTGACCCATTCATTATGTGGTACGGTTCGTCGAAGGCTCTTAATAAAAAAAATTCCGCAAATTTTTCGAGAGATTTGGTGAGTCGTTCGCTGCTCGCTAGCACAAAGAAAAGGGTCGCGGAAAGACTTCCGGGTCACGATCGCTCATTCAGCGTCGACATTCCGCCGCTTCCTTAATGGTACTTCGCGCCCGTAAAACGTTATTAAAGGAAAATCGTTAGTAATTGCTGAGTACGCTAATTGAGACGCGCAGAGGTATGCATTTTTTTTCTTTTCGACTACCGTGTGCATGTACCTATGGGATTTGGTAATGGTGGAATATTTGCGTTAGAAAAATTAGGATTTGCATAGACGAAATAGTATTGATTTGTTCCTTGTTTTTAAGAAAATATGCAGAAAAATATTTTCTCTCCTCCATTTCGAATTGTTGTATTAAAATATACGTTTTCTTTTAACTGCCTGAAGGCCGAGGACTACAATATTCATGTATTTTCAGAAACGATGTTGAGGATATAGTCATGTTAGTATTCAAAATTACATACTCTTCCTGTTTAAAGGTGGTGGCAGTTTTAATTCAATAACCTTGATGATGTAATTGCAAACAATTTATTACATTCCATGCACCCAAATACTACGAGTTATTGATACCCAACGCCATTGCCGTGTAGCCTACTCGTAAACTCTGCCGTAAATTTCCTGACCAATACTTACTTGTAGAAAACGCTAGCTTATTTGGTTTTGCAATGAAACTCAATAAGCATGCGTAAAAAAATATATTCAAAAACAAAATGTATTCGCGGTTTCCACTCTGGCCCATGTACAGCCACTATGTACGTAAGATATGTAAAATGCGCAATAATTGCAATTATTCCAGCTCTCTTACACATATATGTATATACATTAGCATGCGTATATGTAGCACATGGGCTGAAAAGTTCTGGGCCTAACAAAGAAAACACGGTTTTTTTGGTTCAAAATTAGCTTTATTCATCAACGTAATCTCCATCAAGAGCAACGCAATCATTCCAGCGCCGCTCTAACATTTCAATACCAGTTTTGTAGAACGATTTATCTTTTGCCTCAAAATAGACCTCAGTTTCAGCGATAATCTCTTCATTCGTGCGAAATTTCTTACCGGCGAGAATTTTTTTGAGGTCTGCGAGCAGCCAGTAGTCGCTGGGAGCCAAATCTGGCGAATACGGTGGATGTGGGAGCAATTCGAAGTTCAATTCATGTAGTTTTGCCATTGTTTTGATTGACTTGTGACACGGTGCGTTGTCTTGATGAAACAAATTTTTTTTCTTTGCCATAAGCGGTCGTTTCTTTGCAATTTCAGCCTTCAAACGCTCCAATAACGCTATATAACATTCACTGTTGATGGTATTTCCTTTCTCAAGATAGTCGATGAATATTACATCACGCACATCCCAAAATACCGAGGCCGTAACCTTTCCAGCCGATTGTTGTGCTTTCGGGCGCTTTGGACGACGTTCACCAGTTTCTGTCCACTCAGATGACGATCGTTTTAATTCCGGAGTGAAGTGATGGATCCATGTTTCATCCATTGTCACATATCGACGCAAAAATTCCGGTTTGTTACGTTTAAACATGGCCAAACACTGCTCAGAATCATCAACACGTTCTTGTTTTTGATCAACAGTGAGCAAACGCGGCACTCACTTTGAACAGAGCTTTCTCATAGTCAAATGCTCATGCAATATAAAGCAAATACGTTCTTTTGATATCTTTACGATGTCAGCTAACTCACGCAACTTCACTTTTCGATCATTCAAAACGATTTTGTGGATTTTTTTATGGTTTTTTCTGGTGTTACCGCCTCATTTGGACGTCCACTGCGTTCTGCATCATCGGCGTCTCTACGACCACGTTTGAAGTCAGCAAACCAACGTTTTATTGTTGTTTCTGATGGAGCGGAGTCCCCATAACACTTTTCAAGCCATTGCTTCGCTTGAACGGTATTTTAAAAAAAATTAAAACACGAAATTGTTTTTGATCCATTGTTTTAAAAATAACAAAAGTAGCGTGACTCTTAGCACAATAACTCACAAACTAATGAATAGAATATCATGAAATTTTAACAGCTGTCTTTTGAAGGTTAGTACTAACTGAGAGAAAGGTGACTGCAATAAAACTAGCATCATCTATGTGTTAGGCCCGGGACTTTTCAGCCCATGTGTTATACTTCACCTTTACTTTTTGATATAAGAGATACCGCCGCAGTGTGTACATAGCCAATGGTGTATTCGAAGTCTCATAAAGTCAGGACGCATAGGAGAATAAACGATCGCTATTACCTCGCCCGTCAAACGGTAGCCAACTGTCCCTACTTGAAAACATTGAACATTGAGAATTGCCGATATTCATACGACGAAGTTATATTTAATAGGTTTAGTTTTAGGCACTTGCAGTTTGAGTATTGTGAATAGCTGAATCCATACATATATACACACATATATTACGCGCAATGTACATACATGCTCTAAAATAAAATCATGATTATGCAGAGAGAAAATGTAAATGACAGAGATGAAAATAAAATAACATTAATGCTAACACATAAACTTAAAGAAATCTGAAATACGTAAATTAGTGAGAACGCATAAAATAAGGTAAATTTCCTCGCAAAAGTAAAATTCTTGCAGAAAAATAAACAATGTTAAAACCTCAGCACCCTGTAAGATTGATAAAAATATTTACAAGTACTTATTTGATATAAAAGGAAAATTACGAAATACGTTTATATTTTACTATGTTGGGTATAATTATGAAAACAGATAACATAACATAATACAATAACTTTTAAACTGAAAGAATAAATTAAACTAATTTTAAGTATTCATTAACCAGAATCATCGTTTATATCAAATTACTGCAATGATTAGTTCGAGTGCCGTTCATACCAAATTCTAATGTTTTACTTTGTCCAAAGTCCTTCCGAGTATTGAACCAATGATTTGCTGCAGATAATGATAACTTTTTCATCTCCATATCCATTCCTACCCATATGCTTGTCCTAGTGTCCTTTAGCGTCAGTGTTCATTAACCCCATAACTTTTACCTGGATTGTGTCACTTGTTGTGTATCGTCAATTGCATTTTTATCCTTTAAATATTAAAACATATTTATTACTTCGCCCAAGATAAGTAAGTATTTTTTCTAAAAGCATGGAGTGATACGAACATTGTCATCAAAGATGAATTCTCTAAATTTGGGGCCAATCTCTCGGATCTCCATTTTAAAAGCATTTTACCATTATCTTTATGTAATTTAGAAGTAAATACTAACGAAATATTTGGCACAAAACCGAAGGTTGGTGCTGCATAAGGTACTATAATCCTTTTTTCTTCGTTACTTCGTTGAGATTTATGCGCACTTTGCAGTCTTACCAAGATTTTCCAAGATAATCTTTCATGATTATCCATGTCTCGTCAAGAAATACTATGTTTCGGAAAGAAGATTTTAAATTTTCTCTGTACCCTAAGCGGAAATGGAAGATTTCTTTATATCTGCGATTATATTTAGTTGCACATTGTCACTACGAGATGTATCCAATAGGAAACGTATGAATTAATACACCGTATTTTTCTCGAGCCTTAGCGTAGAACTCTCGAGAACTTTGACAGATAGAAAAACAGTTGAATGAGGGAAGAACAAACTTGATTCAAAATTTAACAGAAAAATTAAAAGTTAAAAAAAACCGCAATTCTCTCATTTCGTTAACACGGTTAAATTTAGAAAAAAGGTATAGAGAGAAAATTTTTGTGATAATAAACGAAATGTTTCCGGAATTGGACCGTATCATGATAAAGTATATAACAAAAAATATAAATATTGATAGTATGAGAAAACAAAGGAAATAGAAAGTAAATGAAGAGAACAGAAAACGAGAAAAAAGAGAAATAAATAAATAAGAAGGGAAAAAACTGTGAAAAGAAATGAAAGAAAAAGAGAAGGAGAACAGAAACAACGTTTCCGTTTTAGGAGGCTTTTTTAAGAGAAAGAAACATGAGCTCCAAAATAGCATAGCAATTCGACGTGTGAACTTTGTTTCTATTTCCCTTCTCTTTTCTTTATTTTTCTTTCATTTCCTTTCACCGTTTCTTCTCCCTCCTCCCTTTTTATTTATTTCTCTTTTTTCGCCTTTCCTGTCCTCTTCATCTCTTTTCTATTTCCTTTGTTTTCTCTTATTATTACCCCTTTATCTACTTCATCATGACACGGTCCAATTCCAGAAACAGTTCCTTTATTACTGACACTGGCCGTGTAAGCCTACATATACATTTAAAAATGGCTAATTGTGTATATGATAAATGATCCTTAAATAGACTCTTACTTAGCTTATACCTTTCTAATTACTCATTAACGTTACGTCTTTTCAATAGAGTACCCTATGAATTCATAATAAAGATTTGTTTTCTAATTACATTCGCTGAACTTTTCTTTTGATTTTTCATAGTAATTTATATTAGAAGTAAAATAGTTTCAGTTGATTCATTAATTTTATTGCATAATTATTAACGAACTAACTGTTTCTCTAAGTAGTAAGCTACATTATGAGATCATAACCAACTACAATTCCATGCACCATGCTATTCTGATAATATTAGATGATTCGTGGTTATGTGTTCTTAGAGAGTTTTCCCACGTTAAATAAAATATAAATCGGTTAATATATTTCCATGTGTATGGCAGATACCGTATATTCAAAGACAAGACCTGCTGGATTCAAATTATTAGAAAACCAGCAGCTGTTCAACTATTACGTTATCGAATATTCCATCAATTTTAAAGGCGCTCAGCACTCCACATATCACAACCGATACCCGTTTTCCGCTATACCCGGCGCGCTTATCCACCTACAGATGTTTTTGATTTGAATTATACGCCGTAGGCAAATCCTATATGACAGGAGACAGAGAATTCTTACGCAATTTTTCGGCGATGAATAATGGAAGATAACGATATCGGATGGGGAAATATTTCATCGTACCTGGTCGTATTCGACGCAGTATCTCCTTTTCAAAGGACATCATCTGCCGGATATAGATCCCGCATGAACCGATAGAGGCGCGCGTACATAATACCTTCGTACGTCGTGCCAGGCTATAACGTATTTGTAAATTTAAAATGAATCGCGGAGAATACTATAATATTGAATTCGTGGTAGTTCAAAAATGAAACTAATACATATACAGTGAAATCTCGCTTGAACGGACACCAACGGGACCAACTGAAGATGTCCGTTCAGGAGGGGTGTCCGCATAAAAGAAATATGTAGTAGATACAACAAAAATGGTGTTTTAACGAAAAATGAATATATTAAAGAAACTGGGACATTTAAATCGTATATGTATATAAATGTTTTTAAAATAAATAAGAAACTTTAAACTTAAGAAAAAAAGTTTATTTCCTTTAGATATATACATACATATGTACATAGATACATAGATGTAGTATGTAATACAAAACAATGAAATGAATAGTCACTTTAAGGACGCACAAATTCATATATTGTTATTTGTCTTCTCCTTTTCTTTAAAATGGCGTCTTGAAATCGTATTTCTAATTTAGAAAGAAGCTCCAAAGACTCTGTATCTCCGTGATTTTCGACAAAACTTCTGAGCTGCTGGATCAGGGTAATAGCTTTACCATAATTTGGGATAACTTCTGTTGGCACTGGAACCTCATCGATATCAGAATCTTCCGAAAGTTCTTGTATTTCAACTGGATTTGCAATTTCTTGTTCTGAATCTGGATCTTCAACATACAAATTTTCATCTACGTTCAAAAATCGTTAAGGTTTTCATTATCCGTCATTCATTTCAATAAATTCTTATTTTTGAGGATATCTGAAAGTACACTAAGAGGCAAATTGTCTTCTAGGTCAGATGTATCAGCCTCAGTTAACTGGTCTCCACTTTGCATATTTACATGATTAAATCCTGCTTTGCGGAAGTAATTTTGAACTGTCTTTTTGGTTACTTGGTCCCAAGCGGTTTCTGCCAAATAAACTGCATCGAGTGGTGTAATTTTCTTTATTAACTCAAAACCTGTACCAGCAGTTTCAATGTTTACTAGTAGATGTTTGAGTATTAGACTTCGGTAATAAGTTTTAAAATTCTTTATAATTCCCCTGGTCAAGTGGTTGACAAGCTGATGTACAATTAGGAGGTAAAAATAATATTTTTATATTATTTAAGCGAACGTCTTTCGGGTGAGATCCCGCATTGTATAAAAATAACAAAATGATCCTTTTTTCTTTAGCCATTTTCCAATCTAGGTCTTGCAACCACTCTGTCATAATTTATTCTGTTATCCAAGCTTTCTTATTGTATTGTAAGTTACAGGCAGGTTATTTATATTATAGTTTTTAAAAGCTCTGGGTTTAGCTGCCCTACCAATGACTATAAGTTTTCCTTTTTCACCCGCTATATTTGCACAATGCAAAATTGTAAACCTCTCTTTGGGATACTTAGCCCCAACACATTTTTCCTTCTTTAATGTGAGCGTTTTGTCGGGTACAGCCCTAAAATACAGGCCTGTCTCATCGGCATTATAGATGTCCCTAGGTGAATATCCCTTAATCGAAGGACATTTTTTTAAAAACGATGAAACATCTTCAGCATTAACCGACGCTCCTTCTGCCGAAATCGCTTTAAAACTTATATTGTGGCTGATTCTAAATTTATTGAGCCAACTAGATGAAGCACTGAATGTAGAATGTCCCAAAGAAGCGGCTATTTCTCTTGCTTTACATCGTATTAGCGGACCTAAAAAAATTAGTTTTTTGCGTTTTTGTCGCGACAAACCTATTGGTAATCTCACTTTTTTTATCTATTTTAGAACTTAATATAAAAAGAAAATCAACGCATTAATACAAGAAAACCTTATCTAAAGAAATCATATGCATACCTGTTAAAGGAATCCCCTTATGCCGAGCTGCTGTAAACCAGTAATAATACAATTTGTCAATTTTAGTACCATTACCCGTCAAAAGCCTCTTTTTCATTCAAATTGCTGTTCGACGTCCATTTGTTTAGAAGGATTTTTTTGTTTAATTATATCTGGCAGCTTGTGTTTTTCCAATATTAAAACGCTTGGATAAGTTCCTTACTCTTAATTTCTCTTTATTGTAAACTTCAACAATCTCAAATTTTTGTTTAAGCGTGAGAATTTTTCTGTTTGGAGCCATTTCTACAATGAAAGTGTCGCCCACGGTGTCTTTTCCGCATAGACATCAGACTAATATTGAAAGCAGATTCAATCGAAAGCGTAAACCCAAAGATTAAGAACGGTAAATCCCCGACCAACTTGGGGAAGCCCCTAATTCAGGCCAGGCAGAAATGCAGGACATAGACTGCGTTTCTACTGAAAGATTAAAGTCGGTCAATTTCCGGTTTACTCGGGGAAGTCCCAGCGAAATTGGCGCGCGGCGCGATTGAGAAATGCAATAGCAATACTGTCGATATAAAAATAAGATAAGGCGTTCCTTTTTATTTTATTTTTTGTCCGGTTAGGAGAACATTTTCTCGTGTTCGCATCCGTTCAAGAGAATGGCCGTCCAAGAAAGAGTTAATACAATGGAAATTATATGAGAGCCGGTCGGGACCATGAGAAACTGGCCGTTTAAGGGAGGTGTCCGCGTAAGAGAGGTGTCCGCGAAAGGGAATTTCACTGTGTATAGGTACTTGAAACGGAGAAAATGTATTTGAATATCTTTTGTAATCGTACGAACGTATACGAAGTGAAAAGAACGAAGCTTAGCGTTCATGGAAACGGGTTATGTATGAGTCGTTTTTGTTACAACATTCAGAATGCTGTAATAAGCAAACTATTTCCAGAATTGTACCGTATCGTGATGAAATACAAAAACTAAATAAGAGTAAGAGAAAAAAAAGGAAATAAAAAGAAACGAAAAAAAGTGAGAAAAGTGGGGTGAAAAGAGAAAGAAAAAGGTGAAATCAAGAGGAACAAAAACGAAAGAGAGAAGGGAAACAGAAAAAGAAAGAGAAAAGAGATAGGTCTCTTTTTCTGTCTCCCTTTTTTTTTCCTTTTCCTACTCTTTATTTATACAAGTATATTTATGCTTAAGTTAGACCCTGGATTTCAAATGACCAATACGGCAGCTCAACAATTTACAGTAACTCATCTTGTTACAATTAGCTCAATATCTATCTGATAGTGTGGATGCTGGAAGGCAGGTAGATGTTGTGTATACTGACATAACAAAAGATCTTGATCGAATCGACCACACCCTGCTTCTTAATAAATTGGACAATATTAGATTTTCGTCTTCGAAAGGAGTAATTCGGTTAGTGATATGAAACACACGACACGAACTCGTAGAGGTAATTCAGAACACAACATAACGGCAGTTCGCGAAAGTGTTGCCGAAAGTCCAGAGACGTCGATACGTCATCGTGCATAAGAATTAGACATTACAATAGCCACTCCACACGCCTACAAAGTTCAATTGACTCAACAATCTCTGCCAACAGACCATGCGCAGCAAAGAGAGTTCACCAATCGGATTCTTGGGCAAATAAAATCATTTTCAGTGATGAGGCCCGTTTTCACCTCGATGGCTTCGTTAATCGGCAAAACTGCCATGTTTGAGGCTCTGAACATCCACGAATGATTCACCAAAAAGCAATGCATCCAAAACGTATCACTGTCTTGTATACATTGTGGTCTGGAGGAATAACTGGAACGTATTTCTTTGGAGATCAGAAAGGTAATGCAGTAACGGTGAATGGTGAATGTTATCGTGCTATGATAACTCAGTATTTTGTGCCTCGATTGGAAAATATTGCTCTTGACGCCATGTGGTTTCAGCAGGACGGTGCCACATGTCATATCGGCCACATTGACTATTTTGGGCGAGTTTGTTCCTGGTTGTGTCATTTTCCACCAAAATTACCCACCACGTTCATGCGATTTAAGACCTTTGGACTTCTGGTTGTGGGGTTATCTGAAGTGCCCACAAGCCCACAACCACCGAAGCATTGAAGGCCGAAATTAGACGGTCTATCAATGAAATATCACCACATGTATACAATAGTGCTATTTCAAATTTTGTCAGTAGAGCACGCATGTGCCAACAAAACCATGACGGTCATTTACAAGATATTTTGTTTAATACATAATGCCCAAATGTGTACATTATAAATCAATAAAAATTTCAATACATTTTTGTAGAAAACCATGTTTTATTGACCCTTAAAATCTTGCCCTCCGTATAAAACAATAAAAAGTTATTATTGTTATATATAATTTGTGTGTTCTATTATACATCAAAAAGCAACCTCAAATTGGAATACATTTTATATAGCGTTGTTATTTTTAATTTAACAACAATATCAACTATCTTGTATACCGCCGGTACAATAATAAATATTTCGTTTAACTGAACTCTTTTGATTGCCAAAACTACACAGATTCTGTTATTCGCTTTAAAAAGCTGAGCTATAGATTGTACTGCATAAAAATTTTGTCCTTACGGTAAACCCAACGTACAGATCCGTATGCCACCGAAAAGGTTTTCCTCTTCTTGTGCAACGACCGTTCTCTTTTTGCGGCAGTTATTTCGCTGCACAGAACGTTTTCAGCTCATTCTACTTTTTCATTTTTATTTTGTAGGATCCGGAATTGTGCATAGCACTCGCCTTCTCCCTCCAATACATCCGGCTATGCGTCCTCTGCTGGATGCTGGTGATGGCGCATCACATGTACTCGCAATTCCGGACGAATTTGCATCTGGTCCCCATCACGGACAACGCGATCGGAAAGCATTTTCTAAGGTAAGAAGATTTCCTTAGTCACGTTATTTCAGTTCACAGACGGAGCAAGTGCTTCCGGTTGTAGATATCTTACAAATATGGTAAAAGCGAAAAGGTTGATGAAAAATATTTTCTTTGGAGGGTCACGTGTATTCTTCTAGTGGTTTTTAAGTAAATCTCGTTATAAATAATTAAAATAAATAATGGATAGTTGGTTTGTTCTACTATTCTGCATTCTAAAAGAAACAAAAGAATTTGATTGCATGAGGAACAGTACCAATAAAAGTAGTAAAATACTGGACAACGAATCCATTTCTAAAAGAATATAATACAATATAACAGAAATATAGCGCGCTCTAGTCCTTGGCAAATGAAAGGACACAGCCGTTTTATTACACTTCCGTTCTCGTAAACTGAATTTGCCTTTTTATGCAACTTCCGTAATAAAAAGCCCCATCAGAGGAAATGTTGTAAACTAACAATAAAAGCTAGCTCTGTGTTAATCTCCTTGAAAAACGGCGAAGTGGTTAAAGAATACTTTTATTTTCCCAGCTATTCAATCTTCGAGAGTTTTCCACAAATAAAGTTGAGAATAAATTATTGTTAATAAAGTAAAGTTTAAGCAGCAATATATATTTTTCTCTTACTTTTACAAACTGCTAGCTTTGATTTAAGATCTTACTACTCCATTCAAAATTGATGTCGTGTTAGCCGATCGCCGATTGAAGCTGAAGAAGATAGTAGAGACAGTAGGTATCTCAGAAGAATGCGTTGGCCATATCCAACACGAAATTTTAGGCACGGAAGAGCTTTCGGCGCGATGGGTACCGCGTTTGCTTACAGCAAAACCGATATCGGATGACCGTTTCGAAGGAGTACTTGGCCAGGATTTAACGCAATCCAAGGGATTTCTTCATGCGTTCCATAACCGCGTACAAGACTTGGATTCACCAAGAACGACTGTTCCTTGCAGTGGATTTTTCCGGGCGAATCGGCTCCGAAGAAAGCAAAGACTGTTCCATCAGTCGGAAAGGTCAGGGCAACCATTTTTTTGGGATTTCCAAGGTGTGATCCTTATAGACTATTTGCAGAAGGGAAGGACGACCACGGGGCAATACTACAGCGATTTGTAAAGTGCCTTTCCACCACGACAATGCACCGGCTCATTCATCCCACATCGTCGTGTCCAAATCGAATGAGTTGCGCTACGAATTAGTCTCTCATCCTCCATATTCACCGGACCTAGCCCCCAGCGACTTTTTCCTATTCCCAACCCTGTAAAAATCACTGGGAGAAAATAGATTTACCTTAAATGAGGAGGTCATCGCCGCTACAGATGACTATTTTGCAGACCCCGAAACTTCCTACGTTTGCGACGGCTTGAAGAAACTGGAGTACCGTTTGAAAAAGTGTATTGATCTTCAAGGAGACTGCGTTGAAAAATAAAAATACAATACCACACCAATACCGTGTTTTTTCTTGTCAATTCCGGAAACATTTCAGGTCGCCCTCGTATTTTTCATTTTCTGTACATGAGATTTTAATTCGTCAATTTACTAATTAATGTCATCTGTCAACACGGTTTAAGTCAAGATCGAATTTCGTGACAATGCTTTTCTGTGTATGCATTGTACCATCTCTTTGTGCCAATATTATTTTGTATATACACAGTAGTGTTCTCAGATATAATCCTCGAAATTAGTATTACAACTACCTAACGTAAGCCGACGCTATGACATGCTTTCCTGCTTTGTAGGGCTTAGGAGATTTCGAGAACGCTCTGTTTACGGACGTGTAACATGCAAACGTAATCATCCCGGATTCGAATTACGTTGACGCAATAACAACTAATACACGTGAGTATTGCCATCGGCACACAAATTAATCTCCCTTTCGATATGTGCCAACTCCAACGTCACTACCTATTCCCCATGTTTGTTTAGTAATTAATTTCGTTATAAGTACAGTTCTTTTCGACGTTGCGCTTCCGATATTTTTCTATATCCGCTTCACGTTAGTAAATTAGTTTCCGAACTACGTTCTTCAACGTGTTATTCCCGTAGCTTGACAGAATTATAAAGATTAAAAGAGAAGGCTAGCAATGAAACGAATTTCTTCAAAGGAAACATAAAAGTTCAAAGGACATAGAGCCAACGTATTACAATTCAGTTCTCGTAAACTTGATCTACCTTTTGTGGAATTTCCGTAATAAACTAACAATGAAAGCTAGCTATGTATACATCTCTTTGGGAAACGAGGAAATAGTTTCATTTCTCTGAGAATTTTTCAAACACTTCATTCCTTAAAAGCCTTTCTTTGTTAACGTTAAGAATAGTTTGTAATTAATACCAAGATTGAGGCAACAAGAGAGTAACACTTTTTAACGCAATATATATATATATATATATATATATATATACACCATTTAAACATTCTTAATCGCTAGTTCCGCCAATACCAAAAGTAATACTTCTTTCGTTTTTGTACACAAAACAACTTAGCTTTTGCCAGACACTAACATTATTTAAATACAATTTACTTAGTACATAAAGACGATTAGAAGGCAACAAACATGTAGCGGTACAGAGATTCTCGCAAGTCGCTATCGTCACCAAGGTTCGCGAAGCCGGTGCCAGGTCACGGGCGTGTAGAGAAACAGATCATATTTCAATAATACCGTAAATTATGCGAATAAAAACATTTACCACGCACATACATCAACAATCGCATAAAAAAATATCAATCTGCAACTTCAAACTCGACGACTATCATATGAGGTGTGGATTTAGTGATTTCAAATCGACCACAATGCGAAAAACATGTCAATAGCTCAAACGACAAATGAAAAAGAAGCAGTCAAAAACCCTATGCTGATTTTGTAATTTATTTAATATTTCTGAAAAGTATTTGTAAGATTCTATTCAATAATATTCAAAAGGAGCAGTTACATAAATTTTTCAAAATTGTCAAGCGAATCGACATTGTGAAATTATTTACCACGTCGGACACATCCTGTTCCTTTTCTCTTGTTGTGTGCTATCAAATTTATATTGAATGTAATCTTTTCTGTAATACTTTGTCAGAAGAATCAATTGCAGCATTCTGGTGTAATCATTCGGAATACGATACCACTCTTGTTGCAATATGTTTCACAAGTCATTTGCCCTTTCAATCTTTTTACGGTAAAGATAATCACAAATATGTTTGATAATATTTAAGTCCGAGCTTTGTGGTGGCCAGATCATAGTGCGAACTACTGCGTCCTCTTGAAGCTGACTTAAATAGTTCCTATCCAATCGAGAATTGTGTTTGGGATCATTATCTTGATGCAGGAGGAAATTAAATTAATACCAATTAGACGATGCCCAGAAGGTATGGCAAGTTGCTTCAATTTTCGATATTTCTCCGCTATAAGCTTCCCTTCAATTTCAATAATGTCGCCAAGTCTTCGCGATGAAATGTAGCCCCAAACCTGCATATTTAGTAGCTTGTAAACGTGATTCTGCAAGAGCCTTTTCCACAAGTGGTCGAACATACTGACACCTGATCGATCCAAGTAATCGACATTTAGACTCGTCGGTCCACCCATGAGCTGTCCAACTTTATTGCCCTTTCACAGATTTGAGCCTTTTTACTTTATTGCCTCGTTCCAAAAGTGGTTTCCTGGCAGCCACACACTCACGAAATCCAGATTTCTTGCCTGTGGCGTCTTCTAACTCCCGCGCCAGTTTTGCACTCGCTTTTTTTTCTATTTCTTAAAGCTGTTGCTTTCAACAAGTGTGCGTCTACTCTGGTAAGGTTTTTCGGTCGTCCAGGCTCTTGCCTCTCAATACAAATACCGAAAATTATCCTACCTGCGGCATACCTGCTTATCTGTTTATTTATTGCATTCTTAAATACTACAGAAGAATTACGATTTCCAAATATTCTTTTCTATTTACGTGTTGGTATTTACCATATTCAAATAAATCATAAACATCATTACAATTAAAAATATATTAAAAAATATTTCCGGAGCCCCGACTATTATATACTGTTAAAAATATACCTATTTGCCTCTTTCTTTTGCACAATAGTGTATATCTGAGGGTACACGTCTGTAACGCACTAGAGAAGAAATACAAATAAAAGTGTATACATTGGATTTAAGAAAGAATTAACAATAATAGGTTACCTCTACTGTAGAAGTTAACGGGAATAACAAACTTTTGTGCTCTGCTTCAAACAAGGTGATTGGCGAAACGAATAATTGTTTCGAATGGTAGTTCAAAGGTTTCGGCATGATTTAGTTGTAAAACCAACTACCTGTTAACAAAGGTAGACGTAAGGAATAGAAAGGAGACGAAAGCCGTAATACTTTTTGACAACACGAAGTACTAGCAAATGAGAATTTTTAACAAGAGTTGGCATCAACATAATATCTTTGCTAGACTGTAAAAACTACTTGCACTGCTTAGATGTTTTTCAGTTACGATCAGTGCTACGTGTGCCGATATCTCTCGTGGCAGTTATACCACCCCCAGTTTTTGCTGTGATTGATATATGTATATGTATATGAGATTACAAAATTTATGGATATTTATTTTTGTAGTTGCTAGAAGTGACTAATGCAACGGAAAACTTCTAATACATATAAATACGATCCCTTTTCCCATCAGTAAACACAGAATAGCACCTGACTCAGCCCCTTTTATTGCTTTATTCTCTCTGGAATAAAGGTTTCTGTCAATAAGGATTCAACAGTGGCAAACGCTTTACCTTTTTCTACGTCTGGAGAGGCCACAATAAGCAAACCATTAGCAAAATACACAAACAAACACAAGGCATTTTAAACGATCGACAAGATAAATATTTCCACCGTTCGAGTTGCAATTTGCGTCCACCCTGAAGGATGAATCGGTTTCGATCGGTATCGAAACAACTAGGATTAGATATTGACATACAATTATAGACAGTTACTGGCAGATATTATGTTTACTTGCGTCCTTGTTTAACTTTCTCTTGTACTGCAAATATTGATCTTCCCGTCTGTTTTCATCGGTATTTGTTTAATGGAATTATATGCAACGGGATAATTGGAATATAGTTTGTAATGTGGTCCTCCAACGATGTCTGTCTACCACTATAACTCAAACAATTCCTCTAAATCAATTCGTCTACGTATATCCAGTCTCGTCAAACAAATTCCTTTAATAATTTTTAGTTTTCAACAAAAAAAGCAACTTGAGAACAAAGTAAAATTAAGTTTGTCTAACTTTTCTCGCCGTGTTATCTTAAAATATAGATATACACTTCTAGAGTAGCTATCTATTAAGACTGAACGTCAGAAATTACATTTCCTCTTCTCGTTCCATTAATTTTATAATTTTACTCGCTAATGAACTCAACGGAACCAGAACTACTACGTTAACAAGATAAAAGGATGGAATCCTTCAAAGCATTAGTACACTCAATTAACTAGATCTCCGTACTTCCTCATTAAAACGTCAGCACTTCCATTTTTACAAGGTTTTAATTAGTAAGAGAAAATTACTACGACGTTCTTATTACTAACTGGTTAAGATGTACAATGTAACACCATTCTAGATATGCGAAAGCTAAAATAGAATAACAAACCTCCAACTGTCTGGAATCGCACAACCGTTATTAAATATTGTTGAATATGAAATGCAATATGAATGTAGCTATAAATACAAATACGTTATTTGGATGATTTCCAAGAATGCGAGAAAATATTACAAATAATCTACGCAATTTTATTACAAAAAGCAGCTAAAGCTCTGAAAATATCCGTGTTAAAAAATGGTTAGGAGTCTGAACATCGTCAAAATTTCGATGTAAAGATTTTCCTCTAATTTAAAATTTGAATTAAAACACCTTTTAAAGGAGTTGAGCTATTAGTCAAACTGTTTACCTTGCAACATCACCAGTTGCCTTGACAAGTTATATTTTACGGCTTCATAACTGTCTAATTCTAACTTACTAGCAAACCACTTTATGCGTGAGTAAGCTTTGGAGGCAAAATTTTACAAAATAAAACCTCAAAATCCTCTTCAATACTCAATGATACGTTAAATGTATTATGAGTTGAAGAAAATCTTTTTCTGAAAATTCGGCTTTCAGCTAATAACAGCCATTGCCACCTCTTTAAGCATATTTTCAAGATGGTTGCTTTGCCGGTTGTACCGGACTTCGCCATCAGGTTGCTTATTTTAAATGGAACTGTGCCATTTTTATTGTATATTCCATTTTTACATTTTAGGTAGAATGTCTTCAAACATTCCCACACCTATCGTTTACCTTATTTCAGTTATTTTAAAAATGTTAACAAAGAACTTCCTAAATACTCTAGAGCAGCCATTTTAAAATAGAAGCAGATTTTCGCCAAGAATGGCCTACACCAACTAATCCCGCTCAATTGTTTTTAATTGTAGGAGGTTTTGAAGAAGGTGTCAATCTAATTCTGAAAACATCGAAGATAACATAGCTCTCATTTTCCCAGTTCTTCAACATTCAAATAGAGAATAACGTACATTCGTTAATGAAAGGAGAAATCTTATACTCAGTGTTACAATTTACTACACGCGTAGGAGGAAACAATGAAGAAAGTAATACGAACTACGCTAGGTAACTAAAGTATCTCGCGTACAACTTTCCCCCTTAAAATTAACTTGCGTTACTTTGTCTTTACGCCAACGGATTAAATTATTAACCTAAATTATTTAAGCTACTTAATGCAATCTCGTTTATCTACGAACTTCCACTTCTTCGTCAATCTAAATTTTCTTCGCCGCCGAAACAAATTCACTTACTCTTACTATCTGAAAGTCGTTAAAGGCCTACACGCTAAACCTTTACGAACTTCTCTCGTAAATAGACCGTATCGTTGCGTGAATAACGTACTAATACTAGAATTTCCGCGTTGAGGTAACGCTTTTACGCCGAACCGAATTTTCCGACGGATGCGATTTCAGGCTTTAGACGTCGGATCATAACTTCGACTTCGATTCGAGCAAAACTATCTCCTACTAAGTACTTAATTTGGTTAATCTTATTTGTAAGGATTGTAGTTAATAACCTCGACGCGGTTGTGGGGAAGATGATTTAAGGAAGACTTTGCGAATGAATATAACGTAACTTCTGTTTAATGAATAAATAAGGGACTTAGAAGTTTACGTATTTGTTAAATATTGAGTAAGAGCTGTAGCGAAATATTCTTATAGTAAAGGATGAGTTTTGAAATATTATATATCGTATTGCAACTGTAGTTGATTGTGTTACCGAGAACTAAATTTTTGTTCAAGAAATTTTATGTCGTTTTAATCAACTGTTTAATTCTGGAATTTGATAATTTATGAAACATTCTGTTGTACCAAGTTGCCACGTTACGTTCTCGTACCACACTCCCAAATTCTGACTTTTGTTCCTTACGTGATGTATACTCAAGGATGTACGAGGTATGTCTCCAAATTAATGGGAATGATTAGTTTTAAAATGCCTATCCGCAATTTAATATTATCCTATTCAAAGTATGCTCTTTTGGAATGCACCAACTCTTTGGATGTCGTATATTAATCTGTAATGGGAGAATTTCAATTTCCACTTAAGCGTTGAAAAACGAAAATGGTCGCATAAAGCTATATCTGACTTGACCTGCAACAACAAACCGAAATACAAGACGTGGGAAAATAGATGAGGAAAAGAAGAAAATGCTAGAACAAACACGTAAGCAGAATGGACATTGATAGACTGGTAAAAGGTGCTAAAATAAATAACCCTCTTGGAAAAAGAAACCCGGACAGGCCATCAAAACGCCGGAAAGAATGCTGGACATCTACATTCAAAGAGGCATAGGAAGAAAACGTAGCCTACCTACCACGTGTAGAAATAAAGAAGAACTGTTAATCACACTGCAGTTTACCTTGAAATATCGGAGTATGCCTTTGCAAGTTATATTCTAATTCAAAATTTTGCAGTATAGCGGGGACTAAGGGTTACTCTGTGTGTGAGTATACTTTGCAGCCAATATTTGCAAAATAAAACCTCAAAATTCTCACTAACACTCAGTGATACACTTTAAAATAAATAAAGCCATTCGTTAAAAGTATTATGTGCTGAAGAAATTTTTTTCTGAAAATCTGGATTTCAGCTAATTAAGGCACGGCCAACTCGATGAAAATATCTTCAAGATGGTTGCTTTTCCGATTATACCAGACGTTTTATTGTATGTTCCAAATTCTCAATTTCTGGTAGAATTTCTTCAGGTGTCGCTACACCTATGTTGTACATAATTCCGGTTATTTTCTCGGTTTTGTCATGCGTTCTTGCAGGCATTTCTCAGACTTAGGTGTAATTAAACGTTTATATTATGCCTACGTTCGTTCTAAGCTTGAATGCGCCTCCATTGTTTGGTATCCCCGTTATTTACACCAAGAGCTTATAATCGAACGCGTTCAAAAGAAATTTCTAAAATATCTCTCCTTTCGAATGGACAACGTGTATCCTGCAAGAGGTATCGAGTATTATAGCTTACTTGTTGAGCATGGTTTTCTATCTCTTGCTGACCGCCGCGAGCGTAACAGTGTGGAGTTTCTTTGCAGGATCCTGAAAAATACTGTCGACTCGCCAGCCCTTCTAGCGCAAATAAACTTTACTGTACCTACTCATCATACTCGCTACTATAATATATTTCAAGTACCTAGAGCTAATACCAATATTTTGCTTAAGGCACCTCTCAGTCACATGGTGAGGAACGCAAACAAACGGGATCTGGAGCCATTTTTGTGAGTCTTTCTTTTTTTTTTGTTTCATTATTATATACATTTTCAGCATGTTATTATTGTAGGCAACACGATTTGAATTATTTTATTTTAAATAAGAATTGTATTGTAATTTGTCCTGTAATTGGCCCTTGGGCTGTTGGGCAATAAAGGATTATTATTATTATTATTAAAAATTTTCAAATCTTTTTCAACCAGGACAATTTTCGAAATTATCTATACCAATCATTTTAAAATATAAGTATCGATGTTTACGTTATTTTTAAAGCAGTTCGAAAGTATTGCAACGTTGTATTCACTGCAGTTCAATTATGTACAGGATGGTTTAAAACTGCAATTTAGCGCAAATTGCATCTAAAATTGTGGACTGTAGTGTTCGTGTAGGAGTACTGGAATATTTTTCTCTGCCGTAATGCAAGGTTCACAAGCTGGCAATGTCAGATCGCACATGCAAAGCTCTATTCTACAAACGTTCAGGGACCTTCCGATAAAGGGCTTGATTAATTGTCTGGCCTCGTGATATGAATTCTTTGTGGACAATTCCACGAGAATCAAAATAAATGATAGACATGGACTTGATTCGGGATCTGCTCAAGCGAGCTTTTTTCTGCCGCGATAATGAAGGTGTGTGCCACTCCGCACTTTATCGCTTTGTTCAGGGATCGTATTAGAGTAGCCATGATTCTGTGCATGAGGTTTGGTTCGGTTGTAAAGGGATCCAGCAGTTGTTGACTAGAGGGTAAGTTGGCAAGTTCTTGGGCACCAGCTCTGCATAAATTTTTCACATCCCAAATTCCTTTGTCACTATTCGATAACTCACTTACTCATGCTGACCTTATGTGCAATTATCTTCAGTACCAACCGTCTGTCCCCTAATATAGAACGCACTCAAGCCAGAGTTACAGCAGTTTTCGATGTGGACAGCCGTCCGGAACGACGGCCATCATCAATCGTTTCGCTGCTACCTTTGAAAACTTCGCATTGTCTGAAAACTTGCTGATGACAACGCAGCATTTCCATATGCCGTTGCTACCATTTGTAGTACATCTGAAGCAGTTCTTTCCAGTTTAACGCAAAATTTAATTGCATATCGCTGCTCGATATTTGTTTGCATTTTGCATGTGACATGGTAATGGAATTTAATAGTAAACACCTCGCGCTCACGCCACTAATACTAATTGAGTAGCCTGCGCCATTTCTAATCGCATACTTAGCCCCTTCACTCACATGTAGTCGACTTGAGCCTGCTGCGATGTTGTCATAGTGAACGTATACAATTCATTCTCATTAATTCTAAGACATACCTCGTATATTTTATAATTACTTGCATTTAAGAGATCTAAAGGAAATAGAAATAAATCACAATACCAGAATAATTATAACACAGTTTATGTTACACCCATAAATTTCCCAACAAAAGCTTTTAAATGTTATATCTTAAATCTGATCTAACACAAACAACTTTAACAACATACTATAGAACATACCCGAAATTATATTTTATACAACTAAATACATCGGTAAACAAATTTAACATACCATATGCTATAAACGAAATTAAATTATCACTAATGATTAATGAAAATATGTACAATACCACAACTTGATCAAATTTACAACGCCGTAAAGTTCCAAAGCGGAGCAAGCAGAAACAATTATACGTAAACAGACATCCGAAAAGCTTACAGCATTACTAAACAAAAGGACGAAAGGAAGATCCACGATGGGAATAATCGCATAACAAGAGGAGTATTTCTCGTAATAAATTCCTTTGTTTTGTTTTGGAAATCCTACAGATTCGGATCTCCAACAAATGTGTTTTATACTATTCTAATTGCGAGGAGGAAAGGAAGAGGACAAGGATAAAATTATATTACATTTCATCGTACTGACGAATATAAGCAGTCAAAAGAAATACTATCCTTAAGAAGGTATTCATAATGTTTTAGTTTTTCCGAGTTAATTTAGAATTTTGAACTTTACGGAGGTCGCGTTTACATTCGCGAAATAACACGGTCTTTCCTTTAGGGCAGTACAAATAGGGACGTATGTGTATTAAGATAAGTTTTAAAAGTGGCAGTTATTCAAACAATCCGCGAGATTCTACGGGATATAACGATTCCATCTACATTATAGCCGTTCGCAACGTAATTAAACTCTAAGGGATCTTTATAGGGAATATTATATACATATCTACTAGATTAAACATTTGCCGGTTAATGAGTAATGCACGAGACGCTAAAATACACCGAGTCCGGCACGTATTATCAACGAGAACTTAATTAATGCTTTCCCTTTTCTTTCATCTAATCCTTTTATTATCTTTTGCGTAACGCTGAATGTCATAGAGTTCATTTTACAAGAGTTCTCCATTAAAAGATTCAGAAACAAAAGAGCTCATCAAAGACGAATAGAACATTTTAATTGTTCATTTATATCAGTATTTATTTCAACCCTATCTATCTAGACTATTGTCTCTTATTAAATTAGTCTCTGTAAACAGAATCTTCACATCCTAGCACGTGTAATATTGTTTAATACTTTCACATCTTGAATTTCTGCAATATTGTACAAATGGTGACGATATGGAGTCACTAATGGTCGTAATCAATCATTTTCCATTCTAATAATTCCATTATTTGAAGATTCAACCAATATTTTTATTGAATCGACCATTATTTGATGTCAATCGACTAAATTTTATAGGTAAAGTTGCTAATTTTGTCGGCGTACCAGAGGAATAACAATCGCGGTCTCGCAATAATTAGCACCTAACACGTGGGCTGAAAAGTCCCGGGCCTAACAAAGAAAACACGGTTTCTTTGGTTCAAAATTAGCTTTATTCATCAACGTAATCTCCATCAAGAGCAACGCAATCATTCCAGCGCCACTCTAACATTTCAATAGCACTTTTGTAGAACGATTTACCTTTTGCCTCAAAATAGGCCTCAGTTTCAGAAATTTCTTACCGGCGAGCATTTTTTTGAGGTCTGCGAACAGCCAGTGGTCGCTGGGAGCCAAATCTGGCGAATACGGTGAATGTGGGAGCAATTCGAAGTTCAATTCATGTAGTTTCGCCATTGTTTTGATTGACTTGTGACACGGTGCATTGTCTTGATGAAACAAAATTTTTTCTTTGCCATATGCGGTCGTTTCTTTGCAATTTCGGCCTTCAAACGTTCCAATAACGCTATATAATATTCACTGTTAATGGTATTTCCTTTCTCAAGATAGTCGATGAATATTACACCACGCACATCCCAAAATACCGAGGCCATAACCTTTCCAGCCGATTGTTGTGCTTTCGGGGACTTTGGACGAGGTTCACCAATTGCTGTCCACTCAGATGACGATCGTTTTGATTCCGGAGTGATGTGATGGATCCATGTTTCATCCATTGTCACATATCGACGCAAAAACTCCGGTTTGTTACGTTTAAACATGGCTAAACACTGCTCAGAATCATCAACACGTTCTTGTTTTTGGTCAACAGTGAGCAAACGCGGCACCCACTTTGAACAGAGCTTTCTCATAGTCAAATACACATGCAATATAAAGCCAATACGTTCTTTTGATATCTTTACGATGTCAGCTAACCCACGCAACTTCACTTTTCGATCATTCAAAACGATTTTGTGGATTCTTTTGATGTTTTATGGTGTTACCGCCTCATTTGGACGTCCACTGCATTCTGCATCATCGGTGTCTCTACGACCACGTTTGAAGTCAGCAAACCAACGTTTTATTGTTGTTTCTGATGGAGCGGAGTCCCCATAACACTTTTCAAGCCATTGCTTCGCTTGAACGGTATTTTTTTCCCATCAAGAAGCAGTGTAAAATTAAAACACGAAATTGTTTTTGATCCATTGTTTTGAAAATAACAAAAATAGCGTGACTCTTAGCACAATAACTCACAAACTAATGAATAGAATATCATGAAATTTTAACAGCTGTCTTTTGAAGGTTAGTACTAACTGAGAGAAAGGTGACTGCAATAAAACTAGCGTCATCTATGTGTTAGGCCCGAGACTTTTCAGCCCATGTGTTACCTATACGTTATACTTCATGAAATGCAATAAAACATTTACCTTCTTTACTTTGTACATCAGAAGAAGTTGACATTTTAGATATGAATATATATAACGATATAAAGAAGACGCTATTAGTTATTGGCAGAATTGGGGAAAAAGCACAATGTCGATGAGAGGGAATTCTAGAAGAATCCGGAACGCAGAGAGAGAAATCAACAGGAATATCTCAATACGTGATAGAAAAATGGAAGAAATGAATAGACTGAATATCATGACACACGATGTAAATATACGAAAATAGACAGTAGAAGCTAACGAAGATATTAAACTAGAAAACCTCAAAGCTTCAAAGAAGTGGTTACTGGATTTTAAAACAACATGTAGAATTCGCCCAGTCGCCCATATGGATCAGATACTCTGCAATTAGAAAAAATTGCTACTGATTTCATTAATGAAGTTAAACTAGTAAACCCGAGTTATGGTGCCGAACATGTATATAATGCAGATGCAAGCGATTTCAACTTGGAGATACATTCTGGAGGTTTACTAGCATTCCTAGGTACGAAGAAAGTTGAAGCTGCTATTCAGTCTATCCAAGCAACAAGCCACAGTTATACTTTTCTTCTAATAATATCTGCATCTGGTAGTATTATTTCTCCACTACTGATGACTGATAGTACTAAAAGAACCAGGTGACAAATACAATAAACCCTATTTCGACCTGCAAACGTTGTTATTCAAGCCTCATCTTCAGATAAATTAACCACTGATTTATTTAACAATTGGTTTCTTAATATTTACTTATCAAGCACTGGGCCAAAGAGTTTAGGACGTACTAACTGATGCAATTTTGCTAATTGATGATGGTCTTTCTTAATAGAAGATGCCATATATAGATGGTTTTGCTTTAAGTAGAATAAGGTAGAACTTGTTCTACACGGTCAACATAGGATGTTAAAGATGAACAACTTGCGTTAATTTCTTTTCTACTACTATAATCTAGATAAGAGAGTGGCGCTAAAATGCAACACCATGTATATACCAGATTCGCGTGTCCTGAAAGACCTTTCGATAAAGTACAACATTTGCATTTAAATTTTTATTCTATCGATTTCCGTTCAAGAATCAAATCAAGAAAATTGAAAATCCGTGAATTTTCGAAAGGGTGTTTCACCCTATCAGAGTGAATTTCAGCACAAACAAAAAATCTCAGCATACTGTACTTGTCTACCAAGTTTCATTGAAATCTCAGTTTCAATTTCCTTGTTAGTCCAATTGCAAAAACAAAATCCTTAACACTATTATTGCTTTTATGATTTCTATTATATGGCGGTGCTCCTGTAGTAAAAGGATCTGCTTTTAACTGCGGTTGGGTCAGGAGTCGTGGATTCAAATCTTGCCGTGATATAATAGCGGGTTTATATTTTTGGAGCACCATTTGCTGTCAGTAAATAGTTAATACGGCGTTTAATCTCTGCTAAAAATTTCGGTAATAATTAATAAAGCCTATAAGCAACATTTCTATTTGGTAGTGAGCGGCGTAACGAAGTTATGAGCTATTTTAACATGTCATAACCACAGAAGCCTTAAAGTTTCATAGCTTTGTTACAACACAGCGTCGCCATAAGAGTGAAGCGCCGTTAATTAAGAACTATAACTTTTTCTATTATTAACGAAGCAATACACCCATAATTGAAGGTGCGAATCGAAATATTTCACGAATACAAATTTATTGTATTACATATGAATCAAGCGATATGAAATTTATTAACGACAACAAGAATTTCCAATTACAAAATATATTCTACATCCAATGCAACAAAACCATCATCGGTTAAAACCGCAATTATTTACGCCACAACAATAAATTCGAACTAAGCTTTCGGTATATATCACCTTTACCAGAAGCAATTTGTAACGGTTTACATCAACACCCGATACGGACCTAATGCGCCGTCACCGCAACTGGACCCACGGTAGTTGGCGACATTGATTAAGTGCAGAGGGTAAATTCCCGATAATCACCAATGAGCAGCGTTGCATATCAGTCGCTCTAACGACAAACCCTCTTCATTACAGCGTCAAATAAGCTGAAACCCTATTGCGCCGCCTGCGAGTTACACGACACGTGGATTAACTACAACAGACCCTAAGAGAACAATCTACACACTGCGTGTATACGGTTTAAAAAGATGTTTGGAAATGCATAAAAGTTTTTAGAAGTATTAGAAGAAGTAATGATGTTAGATCGAAAGATCTGAACCGGTGTATCTCAATCGACCTTCATGTGGTTTAACATTTTCATAGCTTGTAAGACTGTAATTCAAATAATAAAACAGGTCTAGGGCAAATTGAAATTGTACCTAGAAATCAGAAGACTAAATTTTAACTATACAATGTGTCTATTGATGCAGTTAACATTAGGCATGGCGGAGAAAACATGATTTAGAATTTACTACTTGAGAAACAAATCCTGTTTGGTCTGAAACTTATTTTCAAAATCATGCTGAGCGCGCCTTTACAATTGAGAAAAAACTATTTTTATTTCAGGTAAAGCATCCTTCCGTTCACAGTTTGCCAAAGTTTTGCTAAGAGAAGTTGTCCGCAATAAAAAGTGATTGCGCTATGAAAGTTTTCTGAATTATCTGCTTATTCTGACAATATTCACTATTTGTCAATTTTATTTCAGATAAAATGTGTTTCCGCTCACAGTACGCCAATATGGTAACTAACGAGGAAGGCGCCCAATCCGAAGATGTTATTTTTTAGTGTGGAAAAGAATATTGAGAAAATCCTTCATTCGAACGATTTCGGTTCTTAACGTATCCATACACAGTATGTCGGAGAAATAACGGAACTTTTCAAATAAATAAGAAACAGCTTCGACAAAATCACTGTAGATACAGCTTTTCTCATAGTATTGGCCTCTCGTGGTAGCAATCCATGTATTGCTCGAGAGAAGCGGGTACAGTTTCCCAGTACCCGCTTCTTTTCGCTGTCTGACTTTGCAGACAAGAGTTTCTTTCTTTTGGCACTAGTTAGCGTCAGGAATATTCATCTGTATTGTAAGGTTAGATATGGCGATAGAAGCAGAGAGGGAATTATATGTGTTGAGCATAAAACTGCCCGAAACCATGCTGATGACGCCGGGTTGGCAGAAACATGTCCGTATGTTAACGTTTTATGTCTCTTCACATGTCTTTCTCGTGAATGATTTGACCAATACCAAGATTTATGTATTTACAGCGATTTTGTCATTGGTGTTATTTTCTAGGCATTCCTTTAGATGTGTTTAAGAAACAGCTTGTTATTTTGCCAAAATTATTTATTTTTATTGAAAATACATCCCTTCTGCGTCAATACAGCTCTGAGCACATTCAACTAAAGATAGCATAGATTTTTTAAGTCAATTCCCCAAAATCGTCTAATAGATCCTCGTGACAGCTTCTTGGACTTGTCCAATATTTTTGTAAAACGGTCCCTTCATAGCTAGTTTCAGCTTCGGGAAGAGAAAATATTCACGTGGTAATGTTTGGTGAATACGGGGGGCGTTGTAACACTTGTTTTCTTCGCCTAAAATTCGCGAACAGCGACAGTCTAGATCTTACAGCAAGACAACGACCCAAGGTTTGCACCGAGTGGAAAGAGTAGTCTGGCAACGTCACACTTTTTCATTGGCCATCACAGTCGCAAATCCCATTAAAAATGTTTGGGCATACCCCAAGCACAAGTTTTGAGGAAAAGAGTGCGCATTTTAAAGCAGCTGATGTGACAAATTCGCTTCATTTGGAGGTCTTTACTGTACGAATACGCAGTCAACTTGGTGGAAAGTATGCCTCGGAGTTGCCAGGCAATTATCAATGCTAATGTTGGTGATACTGAACTTCTTATTAATGGTATAGCATTTTTCTTCTCATGGAGTTCAACAAATCCATGTACTTAAAAATCATTAAACATAAATTTTTCTATACATTAGCCCGTCTACGTTCTTACTTTACAGGCTGTACATGGAATAAATGTGAAAAAGTGGATTTTGATTAGAAAATTTGTATTGTATTCAGGCTTTATTTTAGATAATGAATGCATTTGCTTTATAAAAGAATTGTATAGAATAATAAATAATAGCATTTCAAATAATGCTGGTACTTTTTCTTAACTTTCTGATGCCATATTATCTGATCTACATCGTAAAATTAATAATAATATTTGTCTCCCAATCAATCGTTTTAGAAGCGTGCATAATTCCATAAAAAAGGTACCTCAACGAAATTGAGAAATAATCGTTTTTTCAAAGCAGGTCAATTATTCAGCAAATTTGCATATAACGTTATGATCACATGCAAATTTCCTCACCAACCTTTCTTAGCAACACTTACTGTGAACAGAAAAAATACTTGCAACGAAAATAGTTCTTACTCAAGTATAAAGATCAACTTGATTTTGGGAAGCCGAAAACAAACCAAAAACAAGTTTCAGATCAAATATTAAATTTCATCTCATAAATTTTTTATCGGTCATACTTATTATCAACTCTATTAGTTCACCTACTCTATATACATACATATCTATTGCATAAATATAAGGATGTATTAATTTCCAACAAATTTCAACTCCCAATTTCATGTCAGCTACCATCGCACCACAAAAGTTTTTAATTTACTAATAGATTTTAATTTTGTTTATTACGAATTTCCTTAATGGATTTTATAACCACCAAGTTTGGAAATGCTTCAGAGTATAGCTCGCGTATTCTTTATCCCTTGTTACTCATAAATTTGCAACATATTTCAATATAGGTAGTCAAACAAAGACAGTATTTAAATTTAAGCATACATAATCCCAAAAACTTGAAACACCCAAGTCTGCTATTGCGTCATCTTTTTATACTTGCTTCCTTTCGTCTACAACCCCGAACCGCTTCATTACTAAAGCGCGTTCTAGAGCGCTACGGTGAGAGCAGGAAAATTGATGGCCAGAGGACCCAATCATATCCTATCCCAATTCCATCGGCGGATATCGCATTCGATATCCATCACGTTCGTGTCAATATTGACAATCTGAAGCCTTCGATCGGGTGTAGGGGGATCGAGTGGAACGTGAAGAGGTGGAAGGGGACGTTATAGAGGTACACGTGTGAATGGATTAATTGAAATCCATCGGGAATGAATTTGGAAGCCCGAGTGACGGACCGTCGCTGTTACTTCATAAATCCAATATAAATCGACATCGGATCTGTTCCTTTTTTTTTGTTGTCGAAGTGACGTATTTGACTTCTGCCAATTTAAATAACCAGGATTTTTTTTATAAAGAGAAGAAGCTGTAACTGCCATTCGACCATATCACTGTGTTATTTGCTTTTATTCTAAGTTATTAGAACTAAAACAAACATTCAAGTTTAAGTCGCTTCATGGGTAATAAAAGCTTAACTTGTCTACATAGCATCGTTGGAGATATAGTTTAAGCGATACATATGGGCGAATACGTAAAAATTTATGTACTGAACATACAAAAATAGGAATGTCATCAAATAAACTACACCAAGTTTAAGGAGACCAAAATACAGAAGGCATGGTTACAAGGGTAATCAGAAGAAGTGGACAAATTAAATTGAGTAATTACAGGAAATTCAAAAAATGTTATAGCTTTTATTTATAATTTTGCTTGAGGCACAAAATTCTTGCGTCATCAAAGTTAAAAGAGTGGTTGAAGCAGTAATAGTGGTCTACTCTCAGCAACAATATGTATGAAATCTTTTCTGTTGTCTAATTGTTGCTGTATTGTCTGAATAATGCTGCTAGTTTTTAAAGTAATGAAATCATTAAACAACCAGGAAAATGATAAAATACAAATAAACAACATAGACGAGAAGAATTGGGTAGAACTTTATGAACAGCTCTGGTACAAGGAAAATATTGACGAAAAAACGATACAAGAAATAGACGTAAAAGGTTTGGATGATATAGATTTAACAGAACTAGCAGAAGCCTTTAAGGCTACTAAAAACAAAAAAGCGACCAGTATGGATAGTATCAACACAGATCTTTGGAAATACGGAGGGCTTATCCTACACGTAAAACTTCTGCATGTATTTAATAAATGTTAATAAGAAATTGAGATATAAGAACTAAACATGTTCAACATAAATGCCAGAATAAAGGAAAACAAAAATAAGTGGAAGGAATACGTAGAATGGATGCAAGTGACGAGGTTGCCAGCCAGAGCGAGATTTTATAGATGTTTAGGAAGAAGAAGTGTATGTAGATTAAATAAAAGATGGTTATCGTAACAGGCAAACTACTTAACACTTGAAATGAAGAAGAAAAGGACTGCTGCTGTGAGACTTAACAAACATACATTGACAAAGGAACATCAAAATCCGAAAATTCAGATTTCGATGAAACTCGAAGGATTAAAACAATATCTTTTGCAATAAAAAATCTCGATTTTATTTAAAAATTAAGTTCCTTGGTTTAAAATTTTGAAGTTACTAATTTTCTTTTAATGAAAAATTAAAGACTTTACAAGGTATATTGCTAAAATATATCGCTCTAAGTTTCATCGAAATCTGAGTATTCGGATTGCCAGTAGTCCCTTGTGAACACATAAGATGCCAGGTAGATAGGAATGCAGCACGTATCAGTAGATAAATTATTAGTTTATCAAAGATATACATACTGTCCATTATATAAAATAGATCTCTGCAGGTCGATATATTTATAACTTCTAGTATTTTTTGTATCTTACGTTTGGGTATCTCTTTCATCGTAAAATTATTGCAATACAGATATAATTAATCGAAGGTTAATAAAATGTGGTTTGAAATTCAATATTTTTATAATAACGTTTTCATATTTATGGCGGGTACTGTATATATGGTACGCCAAATATATTAGAATATAGTGCGTCACGAAAGCGTTTCAAATTCAAATAACGATCCATGCCTTTCACGATTAAATTTAATTAGGAACGTAATAGAAAGCGAAACCTTCGACTTAATTAAAAGAAACACTTCACATGATCATTTAGGTCCGATATTCAAGCATTGGAACAAATTCGTCCGAATTAGAACACTGATTTAACTCCGAACATTAACTTAAATAATTGCGTAGCCCGCTCGAGTTAAATTGGGTTTTTGTAGTGGCCCGGCGAAGTGGCAAACCGTGTTTATGAATGTGAATAACGTCGGAAGGGATCCGAGTACCGCACGAGCCCTCCTAACTAATGTCGATATGTCGCCGTTCTCGCCCATCATGCTGAGTTGCCTCGCCCTCGCAATCATCACTCCTGTACGATCATGTTTCGTGTCAGCGCCGGAGGAAAATTAACTTGCAGGATGGAGTTCTCTTATTTATTTGCTTGCTTTCGTGGAATTAACTATGCACACTCACAAGAAGCGTACGTGAGATGTATCATGATAAGTATTTTGATTGCGTGAAGATGTGTTAAACAAACTATGCACATGAATTTAACACGTAGATATAGTCATTGGCCATTAAATTGGATCCACTGGGAAAATACGATAATTCCGTGAATAAGACAAAGAACAATTGATTTTTCTGTGTTACTCTATTAATTGAGATTTCCCAGACTGTTCGAGAAAGATCGGATTTTATTGGGCTCATTCATTTTGTAAATACTGTGGTGGAAAATCTCAGGCTCGTCAAATTTTTAAACGGGTTCTTTGATTTAAAATTTTGATCAAATTGTTTTCAAATTAAGAGATGATGTTTTCTAATTAAAAACCCGAAGTTAAAAAGATAAATATATTGACAAATTAATAAATATATACCGCTTTTTTTATAAAAAAAATGTTTTTTACAGAACACCTAAGGCAACCCCTATCTAGCTAAACTTTAAATATTCTAGATTATTTTACGAAACAGAAATGAGATCGAAAGATACAAATAATTTTGAAGAACTTAAAAAAAATTCGACGTCTTTAATCTTTGAAATCGTACCCACTCGTACATGATTTCTCGTGTTATTATAATCTCAATACCCTTTATGGATGCAGTGTCTTAGGCAAAAACTTCGTGATCTTCTTTGCAATAGCCTCGTCCTATCCCACTTCAATTATTGTAACACTCCACATAGTTTTTCCATTGACGCTTTGAATATTCAGATAATACAGCGCGTGCAGAATTCGTATCTTAGGCTGATGTTTGGGATCAGGAAATATAGCAGAGTTACTTACATACTGAAAAAGATTAAATGGCTTAACATGCATTACGCAAGAACTTCACGTATCAAATTATGACTTTGAAGCAGCCGATCTATTTGTACAACAAAATAGAATTCAGAACAGACGTTCACAATTTAAATTTATGGTTTTTTCACCATGTCTTCATCATTTTGAACTTTTTAAACGTTCCTTCACAATCCAAATATTTTCTCTATACAATTGTCTGCCGGAATATACTATTTTTTAAACTGCTAAACTCGAATGTCTCTAAATGATATGGATCATTTTCCCCTAACAAGACCACACGCCACATCTACCTATCATCTAGGAATTGGTGGTATCGTGCTTTTGCGCGCTTGGCTATCAATTTTGGGATACCGAGTTCGAACCCCGAGGCTGTTTCTCAGGGTTGTGGCTTTCCCCTGTGGTCTTCCTCACTTCGTGGTAAATGTTAAAAATGGATATAAGACGCAAAAAGCGCAGGCGTAATAATAACTCATAGACGGCCGATGCTGACTGTAATTGGTAAAAACTGTTTGGTAATGCGAAGGCCATGGATTATTATTATTACCTTATGATTAAGCTAGACAATATGGAAATAAACAACGTTTAATTAAAATATCTTCAATCAAGGTGGTTCGTTAAAATTAATATTTTTTTAATACTTCTCTGTAAGTGTAATTTCACTAATAAAAAATCTGCAATATCAATTCATTATGCGATGCTCTCCTGACTAAAGTTAATTGTTTTCTAATTATTTTTCTGCGTTTAAAAAGAACCGATTTGCTGCATAAATTAATATTAATATAGACATTAAATGAAACTTCATAGGAAGCCTTAAAATCAATACGCGAACTCGAAGCTTTCGGGTAAATATTGACTTGGATAATGAATTAATTTGTATAAACAGGGAAACATTCTGTTTAAATTTAAAATTAAAATAATCCCTTTGTAAATATAGGCGGCCAACAGCTACAGCTAGAGAGTATAAGTATAAATTAAGATACAGCTTCCCCTTAGCTTTTCGTCGTTCGACGTTAAGGGGAAGAATTAATTTCGATATTCGGAATCTCTCAACGGCGAAATATCGAAAAACAGTAAATTCCGTACGTACGGCAAATTAACGCCGATGCCTTCCTAAAATTGCATCTCTTTTCCAACCAGAGACCATCATCCGCTGTACCAGCACTCGGAAGCGTATCGCTTCCAACGTTATCCCTAGCATCGCCCTCATCGAAGCAATTAAGTCGCGGTACCAACACCTAATGAATTTTTAATTCTTTCCCTTTCTCTACGTTTCAGATACTCGATCTTCGCTTGGGGTCTGCCCGCTTTACTTTTAGGGGCCAGTATCATCATCCAGTACAGGGAGAAAGGAGGGAAGATACTAGATACGAGCAGTTTGAAGGAACAAAATTGCTGGTAAGTAAATCAAAATCGATATTTTAATTAAAGGCATCGTCCAAAGATTCGTTGATAACACATCGCTGTCGACTAATAAAAAATGTTGCCGTCAAGTGAAGATAGTGTGCATATGTTGTGATGGAATAAAAATACAATAACTGTAGTTCCCAACAAGTTCTTTTATCACAGTTTTTACATTTTCGTGTACAGTATGTACAACACAATTATTTAATTTTTTACACTGTATATTAAAAGTTAATCAGGTTATTATCTCAGATACGCTTTTGTAAATTGGCAGTGCGCCGTTTTAATAATTTCAAAGTGTAAATTAGAGCTATTGTTCGGGCATTAGCCGAATATTTAGTTTTAAGTTATATTTTATTTAATTTGTTCTCTTTTACATTTATATACATATTTTTAATTTTATTTACATAATTAATTGACATAGTGGTTAATAGCATTGCAACTGTCTAATTTTACTACTAATTAGTTTCGTAACATCATACATTCCCCAATACTCATTATTACGCATTAAATCAGAAATCTGTTTATCCAAGGTTTATACTTTTATCATTACCGTTTCATAATATTAAATATTGTAGACGGAACGTTCTGTAATTGTCTAGATGTAATTAGGGACATATATAATCAATTAACAAATTCAAATATAAATACACAATACCTGATACAGTTAAAGAGCAGTCAGCAGCAGTCAGTAGTCCAGCAGTAAGTAACTGTTAATTCAAGAAACATTCATTATATTTTTAATTTAAATAGCTAGTTTCAGTCTTTCACCTCTGTATTGTGTACGCGGGTTTAAGTGTTTCATGTTATTAATAAAATAAGTGAAGACACACCTCGTTTTCATTACAAACTCTCACCAACCAATTTAAAAATAAAGCTTATACGGAAGTTACGACCCGTGAGCGGTGAAACAACCCCAACAGCTATCTTGTAACGAACATCAAGGTGCGATCATTTCATTTTCGAAATATACCTTCAAAAAGTATACACGTGGAACTGTACCCTAATGGCTACTATCATCTTTTTAGAACTAATTTTCCAGAGTACAGTTGAGCAGCCGTCTGTTATACAAGGTGTTCCAAAAGTCCTTTTCAAAATCAAAATAATATAATAAATTAATGGCTAGGTTTAATAAATAAACGTTTATTTTTTTTATTAAAATACAGACTTTGGGAGTTTATTTCTTGAAAATTATATCTTGTAAAGGTGTTACTTTGGCACTCTTCTAAGCGTGAGGCAAAATGTTCGAGAACTGTCCAACACAAATTCTCTGTGATAGCCGCCATTTCTCTTCAAATATTCTCTTTTGCCAGATGTATGCATAAGTTTTTTCCTGTTTAACTAAGAAATGGCGCCAGAAAAAAAGTACACAGCGTATTAATTTGACACGCACCTCAATTTGTTCGTCAGACATTTAAGCTACTAACATACACAAGTTGAGTCCGCCAAAAACTAGCACCTTTGCTCTATCGTTTAGTGATCATGTCGAGTTTTGTGCCTGAAAAAGAACATTTGCATTACTTTTCTTATTTAATCAAACGGAAAAGGCTGTTGAAAATCTTTGTTTGCTGATTAAGACACATGGTGAACACGCTGCATCGATTAGAACATATGAGACATGGTTTCGACAGTTTAAAAGTGGTGATTTCAATGTGAAAGACAGTGAGCTCTTTGGTAGACCACAAAAATGCGAAGACGAACAATTGCTCAACTCAAACTCAACGGCAATTAGCAGAGGCATTATGTGTGTCACAAGAAACAATAAGCAGATGTTTGCGAGCAATGGAGATTATTAAACACGGTAAATGGGTCTCACGCGATTTGAATTAACGTCAAACAGAAAATCGCAAAGTCACCTGTGAAATGCTGCTTCAACGCCACAAAAGAAAATTATATTTGTATGGAATTGTGACGAAAAATGGATTTATTTTGAAAACCCGAAGCGAAAAAAAATCGTGGCTCTCACCTGGCGAAACTGGTCCTTCAACACCAAGGCCGAATCGCTTAGGCAAGAAGGTCTGGTGGGATCAGAGCGGTATTATGTATTATGTATTATGAACTCTTGAAACCCGGCGAAACCGTCAATCCGCAAGCCTATCCCCAACAAACGATTAATTTAAACCACGCATTAATCGAAAGAAGGCCGAAATGGATCAGAAGACATGGCAAAGTGATTTTGTTATACGACAATACGCCGTCTCACACAGCAAAGTCAGTAAAAGGCAGCATGAAATCGTTTATCATCTGACTATCACGTTTTCGAATCAACGAGGCACGAGCTCGCAGAGCAGCACTTTAGCAATTTCTAGGAAGTTGGAAAATCGCTCGACGAATGGTTTGCCGCAAAACCCAAGCAGTTTTTCTGGCATGGTATCCATAAATTATCTGAAAGATGGATAAAATGTGTGGAAGCCGATGGCCAATATTTTGAATAAAAAGAATTAATTTCCCTTGAAAATTACGTGTTTCTTTTTTGCAAAAGAATGGAAAAACTTATGCATACACCTGGTAAATCATTCAGAAAATGAGGAGTGTTGCTGTGTACCTGGCAACTTCGCCTATTTAGATGGTCATTAGGGTAAAAGTGCGTCTCATCTGAGAACAAATTTCTTTTGAACAAGCGAAACCGTTGAATCATTTAGTTAGCATAGTTGAGCCTCCCAGGAGCGTCAACTAGCTTTAATTCTTGCACTAACTGCAACGTGTAAGGGTAAAGACCCAAATCTTTACGCAATATACGATGTATGGCACTCTTAAGAACATTTAAGGTACTTGTCCTTTTGTGAACGCAAAGACCGCTAAACTCTTTAATATTCTTACCTTGCCCTTCTTTATGTTATGAGAAATTACTTCTACATATACATTAAACGATATCTGAAATTGCTCCCAGTTCTCTGATGGATTACATTCAAATTTAGCAGCGGAGATGGGATAAAGTTCGCCATACACTTCCTTAAACTTCAACTGTTCATATTGGCTTTAAAAAAATACATACTAATAAACAAAATAACGATCCTAATAATTGGTAAAAATAAAACAAATAAGCAAATAAAAAGAAATCTAGAGTATTATACTTTCAAGAGGATAACATAAAGAAAAAGGAAGCCCAAAAAGAAGAACTGTAGCTGGTACACCTACTAATTCTACACTTAACGCACCTCTCATTATATTTTGGAATTTGCAACCACAGATGAGAAGGCTGATCAGCTGGACGAAGAACCAGCAAGCGTACCTTTCAACCAAAGCCCTATTGTGGCATACAAGAAAGCCACCTAAAACACAAATTCAAAGAAATTGGAGGAACATAAAGAGGTCTCTCATTGAGAAGGCATCTCTGAACATGACTGAAGGCATTCACTTCGTTCTTGCTAGGTACAGCAAAGACTTTCCTACCATACCGCCAAGCACATGTAGTTTTGAAATATTATTTATGCAAATTCGAATTCGAACTGAAGACCAGTTATCTCAGGAACATCTATAAATGGCAGAACATACATGGATTGCCATCACCTACAATGCATTTTTTTAGAAAAAAAGGGTATTTAACAATTTCTGGGCTAAGCAGTGATCCTAAACTATTGCGAAACCGTATATGTGACTAGAAATGGCTATAATGTAATAAAATGACAATAAATAAATGTTACACTCTTTTAGGGTATCCTAAAGCTATTACTTTCAGTGAAACTCGACATAAGAAGACTCCTTAAACAATCAAATCCGCTTTAAGATTATTTTTCCAGCCCCACTGGTAAATACGAGTAGTACACCATGCGACAGTCACACTTATCCGGAGCCTTGTCAGAGACCTACCGATTCCATCCGAAACACTTAACTGCCACTAAGATGTATTTATAGCAGACGTAATTTGCCACTGTGGCTGACAGTTCGCGCTTCGCGCTTAGGGAGAGAGTCGGCGATAAAAACTCACTTCACGTCGTCACAACGGAGCTTGACTCTTTCTCTCTAGGCACCGCGCTTTTCAGCTTTCCGCGTATTCTTCTTAGTGTTCAGCTTAAAGCATCTACATAAAATGGTTATTAATGTCAGAGTTTTTGCGGTTACTTAGCAATATTTATACGTTTTTAACTAATTATTATTTCGTGAAAACGTTTCCGTTTAACGTATGCTAGAATTAAAACGTAGCTTTCTCGTCGCTTTTGTTTTCCTGGAATTAAACCGCTAAAAATATAAAGATAAAATACGCTCCCATTATTTAAAAGCTTTAACCTTTAAAAGGTGCTGTATATGTATATTAAAACGAATGTACAATAAAAAAATAAAACTCTTTGAAAGGATTTATGATAAAAATCCCTTGAAAGGTCAATCAACCATTGCTTCCTGTTTGTTGGTGTAAGCTTATGATTGTACTATTTACTTTGATTAACATATAAATGGATCTCTGATGTAAATTTAATTTTGTGACGTAATACTGCATCGTAAATGTAAATTTAGCAATTACCTCAAATGAATTTCTTTGAAAATGGCAAATTCTACATTAAATATAACAGTATGTTTACAATATCGCTACAATGTTACAAAATATTCACTGATTAATATAGAATTACTTTAAAAACAAGATATTATTACTCCATACTGCGTGTAACTTTCTAGTGACTTTACAGCTCAGTCCTGCCAAAATATCTCCGACTTTAAATATGGCTCCCTAGTATCTGATGAAGATCTATTAGGTATCAAATATAAATAAAGTTACACCGGAACCTTTCCTAATCTAATCATGAACATGTATTGTCTTTAACGTGAAATAAAAGCTATTGGTATTATTATTGTTATAAAAATACTGCAATAAAAGATTTCTAAAGTTGGCCGTTCATATTTTGGAAAAATAGTTGCATTCACCGTTTTGGTCAATCCCAACTTTTTCAAAGAAATCGGTAATAATAATAATAATAATAATTAATAGATATTTGCCCAATAGTTAGCCAAATACAAGACAAAGTATAGTACAGTAAAGAAACAAACTGTTTCCGGAAATGGACCGTGTCATGACACACTGACTCTGGCCGTGGAAGCCTCCGTATTCATTTTAAAGTATAATGCATAAATGTACGTAATATACAAATATATAAATTCATAAACTATAAATTTTGAAGTATATTAAGACTAATCCAGTACAGAACTATCAAATGTATCCCACACAGCTTCCTGATGCCATAGTAAATGTAACTTACATTGTTAAAGAAGCTCAATCGGAAATCGAAGTATCTTCCAAGATCCTTAATACTCTCAACTTTCGTCAAAACCTCACTTCCTGTGGTGTATGATAGATTGTACATTGCTAATTTTAAGATTGTATGAAATGTAGCACTTGTACATGATAAATTACATTTTTTTAATAAACGTTAAAACAAGTCACTGATGTACAAGATTACAAAATCCTGGAGAAATTTCGCCGTTCAAATTAAATAAATGATTACTAAGCACTTCTCCTCTCGTATAGTATCACGGAGCTGATTAAAGCAAGATAAGGGAATTTTTTATCAATGTCTTTGTGCACTCAAAGTACCGCTAAAAAATTACACCCAAGTCTTCTTCTACTTACAGCGTATCAAACACCAACTTTCTGAAGATGCAGAGGAGCTTCAACATCAATATGTTTTGTCTAGGAATCCAATATTAAAATTATTTGAGATCCTTTTAAAGAGTTTAGGTTTTCGAGTTCAAACCGAGTTATAAAAAAGTGTTCTTTCCATGCAGTTACCACGCGGTTTCAACCCGAAAACCGAAATTCTGCACAATTTTATCAGATCCTGACATTTATTGAAAGACAACATTTAAAATTTAATACAAATCATAGACTTAAATTGGTACACACGATTTTTTTTCTCCATGATCTACGCAACCATGGACTTTTTTGAACATCTAATGTACACTAGGGTGACAGAATAAAATAGACACCAGGTAAAGCGGTATAAATATGTAAACAGCTAAATTCTAAGAACGAATTAAGAACTTTCTCTTGTCATTACGGTAGGGGTAGATGTATCGGAAGGAATTCGTCATAGTTTAGTATCGTTACAACTACGCCTTGCTTACAAGGTTCGAGTTATATTAGCGACTTCACCCGGGGTCACATCGTTGGCCAGAGTGAACGTGAAATAAGTAAATTTTTAAATATTCCGTTGTCCACAGTTAACCGTGTGATTACACAATTTAAACGCAAGGAAAAAACAACAGTGGAGCCGAGACCAGGTCGTGCCGGACCTTCTGAAAGAAGTAAAAGGGTGCTTGTGCGCGAAGTGTTAAGAGAACCGCGAAAAAGTACAGCTGAGCTTGCGGCAACTTCACAGAAAAGTCAGCGCACTGTTCTTCGATACCTCCACAGTGTGGGGATGTATAAAAGGGTGGCAAAGAAAAAACCTCTCCTTACGGCGTTTCAAAAACGGCGCCGAATGACGGGCAATCGAAATGCGAACGAAGCCCGAAGAGTTTTGGCGGTCTGTCATTTTTTCAGACGAAAGCAGATACTGCCAATTCAGTGATAGTGGTCGTACGTGGGTATGGAGACATTCGTCACAGCAACTGGACGACAAACTTTTACATCAGATGGTGAAATACGGCGGTGTGAACATCATGGTGTGGGGCGCGATATGGTATGGTGGAAGGTCGCAATTAGTAATCTGCGACGGAAATATAAATGCGGCAAAATATATCCAAATATTAACAGAAGGACTACTACCGATATTCGACAACGCCACTTTATCTAAAGAAGACGCCACTTTTATGGAGGATGGAGCACCCTGCCACAAAGCAAGAACAACAACCACATGGACAGAGGAACAGGAGATTCGGATTTTACCATGGCCAGGCCAATCACCAGACATGAATCCGATAGAGAATGTTTGGCACATAATCCAGACAAATATGGCGAAACGACCCCGAAAACTCAGCAATAAGGAAGAACTCGTGGCAGCTGTTACAGAAGAGTGGTTAAATATTCCAGAAGACACCATTAATCATTTAATAGATTCTATGCCACGACGACTCGCAGCACTTCACGCAAGTAAAGGTGGATCGACAAAATATTAGTCTAATTTAAAAATTTTAAAATATTTTGTATATATAACGAGAATAGAATCTTTTTCTTAATTAGTAGGTGTCTATTTTATTCTGTCACCCTAGTGTAGTTTAAGTAAGCATGGTGCTGATAAGATATTTTACACGTTTCCAGACAAAATTCATACGTAAACCATACGATTAGATATATAACGTTTAATTAGATTTGATCGAAAAGTGATTTTCTTTCTGGAATTATCATAATTTCCTAATGGTTTTTATTTAATTGCCAACGACTACACTATATAAGTCTTTCAAGAGAGACAAATACTAAAACATGGATTAAAAACAGCTTTACTTATATAAGCTCCTCATTCAATTCATGAAAACAGTCCCCTGCGATTTTACTTTATATATCAAATACCATTACCAACCTATTGTCCATAAGAACCAACGCAGAATCGACCCGGGAAGCTCGATATTAAATATTTAATCGACGACTTCGAATTCCTTTTGTTGGGGTAAAGATCTCGACATGAATGGAGGAACATGACAAGGTTAACTTCTGCATGATTAATTCTCTTCGGAATAAAAGGAAAATTGAAGAGCCGCTTCGTATAGCTTCTGCGTTAATTCACTCTTTCGCCGGCGTATCGATCTGATTTAATATGAATTTCTTATTAATACATGACCTCAAACCATTTTGATTTACAAACTCGCTTTGTAGATAACAAAAATTTCCAATTATGTACTTCGAAGCCCACAATCATTAGTTTAAATGGAAATTGAAATTTATACCTAAAGCGCTAGGGAGTTCATATATAAGCAAATTTCTATATTTAGGTATTTCAAAATAAATTCAAAATACGGAAGGCTTTTAATAAAATCTGAAAAAACTTATAGTTTCAAATTACATTCAAATCTGTATCTTTATGTTACTACACCTCAAAATTGTAAAGATGTACTTGCAGTAAATTGGAAAGTTAAAGTAAAATCTAAAGAAATATATATCTTCGAACAAGATGTGATCCAGTCAATTTTGTTACTTAATTGGCTAATTGTGTAACAATATCTACACTAAAAAAATTAACTAGAGTGCATTTGAAGCAACGGCATTCAAGAATCAGCAATTATTGGAATGATAGCACATTGACACGCTTATATTAAAGTGGACGAAAATAGTTTCTATGTGGAAACAACGCAAACATGCTGTCATGTGCATTTACATATTTAATGGACACAAACAAAATTAGGTACCGAAATTACAAAACCGCAGCTTAGCATGTTTATTATATACATATGTATTTGCTGATTCTACACCCACATGCATTTTTGCCCCAAAAAATATCGAAAAATAGTACGCAAATAACAAAAGAAAACATAAAAATTTGTTTATGCCAGCACGTGCATGTTTTATTTAAACATGAAATCCACTACGATCAAAAGTAAATTTGCATACAGTCTGATTGCCAGATATAGAATAATTATGGAAATAATCATAATTACTTCACCATTTTTTTAATGGACACTTCGACGTTTTTCTTTAACTTTTGATAGATCTTCATATTACTTAAACTATTCGTGCCTTACATAACATTCTCTTCAAGAAAATTACATATTTACTTTAAAGGAATGAAATCAAATTCTTGTCTATAGTAGTCTTAGAATAATAAAAAGAATCAAAAGAAATTCAGATTCTGAAACCGTGATAAATGAAATTAACAAATATTTCGCAACATTGGAAACGAACTAAATGAGAAAAACGATGAAAATCAATAAGAAAAAATACCTAAAGTCAAATCTAGTACAAAACAATATAATACACACAAGGCAATATGCTTTTCCAAAATATTCTGTGACTATCTCTACCACAATTCATCTCATTAATAACATAGAACATAAACATAAACTGATATTCATAGATATAAATAAATCATTTGAGACAATACATAAAACAAACTGAAGTTAGAAAGCTGAACAGCATGGGAATAAAAGTGAAGAAAACATTTACATATTTTGTAAAACATAAGTAGCAATCGTAAACAGTTGCTATAATAACGAAGAATCTGGAATACTGCAAGGTCGAAACCAACCTCCGATTGTGTTTATTATTTGCACAAGTATCTCAATTAAATATAACAAGCTTAATGATTTGGGGTAAAACTAAAAATGTTATCAAAAAAAAATATTAACAGAAATCCAGCTATAATAGAAGGCAGAATACACCATGTATCTTCCAAACATATATGAAACAAATAAAAGGAATAAAGTATCTTGCATTAAAAATACGTAGTGATTTGAAATAGGAAGGTCAGATTAATGTTTTAGCCAATGGCTAGTGACTGGACCGGTTACACCTGCCGCCTTACCAGATTTATAATAAGTAAGTGCCACTATCCACAATGTATCAACTATAACTATATTTCCCTTAGTCTCCTTCTGCTCTAGACGTGAGGTAGTTGATTGTCTTCTTTAGTACTTTTTAGATATTTTTTTCAATCTGTTACCTCGTCAACTCATAATCCCAGCTGTTTCTCTTCTACTTCAGCTTTGATCCTCTTTTCTATATCTTCACGTACAGATGGTAGATAGTTATCTAACCATGTCCGAGATAGTAGCCATTTGATCCATTTGATATTGTAGGAGGCAAGCCGCAAACAAGCACACCACTATATTTATTTGCGTGTGTTATACTATCTACGTGCTTTCTACAATTGCTTTTATCCTAGCATATCAACAGTTTATCGCAAACTTTGCAGATAATTTTACTACCATTATAAAATTATAAAATCAAATCGGGAAATTAACCAATATACTGTTGCGCTGTGTTATGTAATAGCCATTTTCTACCCTTTCCTGCGTTCGATACAATACGTAAGACGATCAACTACCTCACATCAAGAACAGGAAGGAACTAATGCAAGTAGTCATGCGTCGACAATCATCATAAATATTTCTTCCGTCCATCCCACTTTCTGTATTGCGGGTAACGGTACGCACTTGCTACGAACCTGGCAAGCTGAGGTAAGCAGCGCCTACTCCATCACGTGAACATCGAGACCTCTCGAAAACTCAAGAGAATTAGGCCTTTTACGTTAGTGAACTATTAAGGTAATGTAAAGCAGAGCAGTGCCGCTTTTTATTACTGTATCTTTAGAACAAAATTGCTCATTAACCATATAACTAATCATTGATTGTTATATTAGTAAAATGCTTTTTGTAAGTATTTTCTCTTAAAAGAATATCTCTAGGAAATTCTTATACGCGAAGGTGAGATACGCATTTAATAAATGCAAGTTGGAGCAATGCGCGACTACTGTTTCTTTTGCTGTTTTAATAAACGCAGACCGTTGCTATGCGGAGTTGTTATTTCCCCTTTGCATTTTTAATAAACGCCGGTTGTAGCGGCGTTTACGTTTTTGTATTTCTCTACGGCCATTTAAACTGGTCACGTAATTCGCCGGTCCGTTTTATTAAAATATTGTTAAGCTTCCCGACGTGCCTTACTTTGTTTTATCTAAACATGAATTTTGAACAATTGCTTACATATATGTATATTTTGAAGCCAGCTAGAGAATATTTTAATGAAATGGTGATAAGATGATATGTTGAATAAAAATATAAGATGTTAAAAGAGGGAAAAAATCTTGTTTATCAAACGCTTATTTGTTTTTTGGTCAACCTCAACAACTTACACATATAAGGCGTTATTCGTTGAATAATATATTATCCAGAGGTACTTCAACCACCCAATTACTATTTTTTCCAGGTTAAAGAAGACGATAATTTTGATAACGAGAACATCATCATTGTATATTTCACTTTAATGTGCAGTGATACATTTAAATGCTTGTAGCTATTTTATTTTCAGGATTAATTATGTGTGAAACATTTTTTGTTCGAAAATTTTCCTTTTCTCAAAATATCAAAAAATATCTAACAGGGGTTCCATTAAGAAAACGTATTAGGCATATGCAAAAGTAAGTTCCGTTTTTCTAATAGATGGTGTAAGTGTTCTTATATGTATTGCGTGTATCTGATAATACATGTTTTTGAAAAGTCCCTCCAAAACGTAAGTAGCGTATGAAATTTTATTAAAGTATAAACAACATAAATTTTTATTCGATTTAAGATGAATAGGTTTGTGCCAAATAATCGTTATTTGCGGAAAGTTTTGTTATATTTCTAAAATTAAAAGAAAAGAACTGCTGAAAGTCATAATTTACTCGTAGAAGCTTATGGTGAATATGCTTTCCCTGATAGTATGTGTAAAAAGTGGTTCAGATAATTTTAAAAAGGTTTATGCGATGCTGAAGACGTAGAACGTGAAGGTAAACCGAAAAAAATGGATGAAGACAACACACAAACGCAACAAGAATTGGCAGAAGCATTGAATGTTGATCAATGCGTACTCAGTAGACGTCTATATGGAATGGGAATGGTTCAAATATTTGAAAATTGGGTACCATATGAATTAACAGAGGATAGAATGTCGAAAAATCGCTTCTCCAAATACAACAAAGAAAAGGTTTTCTGCATCAACTTGTGGCTCGAGATAGAAAAATTGATTTACCACGAGAATTCTAAAAAAGCTTGGGTGCAGCCTCGTGCAACTGTACCATCACAGCCAAAGCAAAATATTTATTCTGATAAGGTTATACTCTGTATTTGGTGGGATATTATGAGCTACTGAAGCCTTTTGAAGCTGTTATTGGCGAAGTGTACCGATGACAACTAACACGTTTGAAACGAGGCTCTTCAAGAAAACAGACCAAAATGAGAGAATAGATGCAATAAACTGATTTTGCAACATAACAACGTAAAATTACATCCGTCATTGTTAAAAACTATTTAGAAAAGCAGAACTGGGAGGTTAATAATAATAACAATATCTTTATTGTCCAACAGACGAGTCTAATTGCAGAACAATCATAAACTCAAAATATAATTAAAAAAAACATAAACTAAAAGTTAATTTGAACTAAACTTAAAATTATAGATTGATTAATTTTACCAAAGGGGAAAAATGAATATCAAGATCAGCATCAGCTTCATAAACGGTGCTACATATTCTGTATATCGGTGCCTTATTAAGATGTTTGTATTGGCATTGGGATACTAGAAGACTCGCGACAGGCGAGTACTGTGCGATGGCACAACATAGCGAACTCGTTCAAGTAGTAAGGGGGTGTCTATTCTATTGCTCAGCAGATTGTAAAAAAATCTCACATCGCCTTGACGATGGCGCGATTGTAAGGACTGCATGTGAAAGCTGTTCAGCAGAATATTATGATAAGGAACTTTGTCTGTACATTTTCAAGAAGAGATACAGATGATGCATATAAAGGCGATCAGACTATGGATGCATAGTCAAGTTTAAACCGCACAAACGCGAACTATAGTGCCATTATTGCATCAAGAGAACTAAACTGCCTCGATACTCTTAATATCAATCCAAGAGCCCTCAGTGCAGATGATAAGACACTACTGATGTGGTCGTTAAAAGTTAATTTGGTGTCAAATAAAACACCTAGGTCCTTTAAGGAGGAACAACGATGTAAAAGAACACTGTTATATCGATAATGATATATAAGTGGACATAACTTTACGTGAGTAAGTTAAAACATTACACTTTTCGATGTTCATCCTAAGATTATTATTGACACACCAGGATTCTACTTTACTCAGATTCTGCTGCATCAAATGGCAATCCGAAATGGTACTTATCCTGGTATAGAACTTGAAGTCATCGGCAAACAATACCTTCTCACAATCCAACTGACTGCATAAATCGTTAACAAATACCAGAAAATGTGCAACTCCAGAGGAAGGAGAAAACCTATCAGCAAGATATGCAACGTACTGCGTTTTCCCTAGTAAATATGTTAGAAATAGTAACACAAATTTGGGTGCAAAGCCGTTCTGCGCAAGTTTCAATAAAAGTAGGTCGTGATTAGCTCGGTCAAAGGCTTCTGCAAAGTCTGTATAAATTACATCAACTTGAATATTGTCATCTAGTGATTCAGCTATGAATTGTCTAGTCCTAGTAAGGTTAGTGACAGTGGATCGCCCACGCACAAAGCCATGTTGGTCTTCAGATAAAATTGCACGAAACTGTTGATGTATGCGGCTGTGTAGAACCATTTTGTATACTTTGGCAAAGTTATTTATTAGAGCAATAGGTCTGTAATTGCAAATTAGAGTGACATCGACCTTTTTGTACACTGGAGATAATTTTGCCGTCTTCTAACAGTTCGGAAAGGTAGATGTTGATAGGGATAAATTGGATAAATAACACAAAGGCGTGGCAAACACACTAGCGCAATCTTTTGCAAAAAAAACTAGGTAAATTGTCGTCCTCCATGGTATGTTTATTTTTTAATTTTCTGATAGCTTCGAATACTTCACGTTCATCAAACGAAGTAATGTCGATCAACAAATCACTCTTAGTAATAATTGACATAGACGACGTAGTCGATGGAATGGAGTAGACAAATTGGAAATATTTCTGGAAACCGTTCGCTATAGTTGCGGGCGTGCACAGCATATCACCGTCATCATTCCTCATGTTATTGGCGACTCCAAGGTTGCGTCTCCTTGACGATACAAATGATCAGAATGACCGTGGGTTATTTTGATTTGATTTTAAACATGAGACATGTATTAATTATACAAGGCTGCACCATCGATTTTCACAAGCTTTCTCATGTCATTGTAACGATGGAGGTCCTCCATACGTTTGAATCCTCTATATTTCAGACGATATCTATGCTTTAGTTTGATATTTGCTATATGATCATTAATGAACCATGAAGGACACTTGGACAAGCGAATAGGTTTAAAAGTTAATAGATTTTATGGTAAAAACTTATGAAAGTATCAAAAATTGGCTTGGCAGATGGATCGCTTCAAAAGACGACGACTTCTTCAGATACAGAATCCGTAATTTGCCTGAAATATGGGGAAAGGTTGCAGCTTCTGATTAAAAATACATTGAACAACGTACCAATTTTATCTACCTTTTAAATAAGTATGTACTTTTAAACCTACTTTTGCATATACCGAAGAATTTCAACAACTACTTTTAACATTCCATCGTTAACAATAGGGAAGACGCTATTACTTTCTCAATTTAACCAACTTTGTAATTTCAATCATAACAAAGTTTTAGCGTAGATTTTACTTTGAACACAGTATATTCCTTATTAATTACAAGACAGCATCGGGAACTTTTGCTCCACCCTTTACCTTACAAAAAAAGGACCCTACCACACAAACAAGGTAAAGAAAATTTTCGATATAAACTTTGTGTTTTCATTTCAATGGAAGTTGACTATCATAAGTTAGCTACATATCAAAAAGCTTCATTTATTAATTAATTTTCTTCTCTACATCAATACCACATTTATTTACGCATTTAATATTTGTGGTACAGGGCTTGATCTCAGTTGCATTTTTATCGGTACAATCACAAAGATTGAAGCAAAAACCGATCTTTTTTTTGGGATACAAATTGTACAATGGTCGAAGAAGTAAAACTCAAATATTTTACAAAAATTTCCAATATATTTATCACAATGTTATTATAACGTGTTCCGCTATCACTGTAGCTTCATCAGATATCTACAAATTGTATTGCAGACGATAATTGCCTAGATTCAACTCCAACTATCAAATTCCTAACGTCGCGACGTAATTCCGAATCCACCGCTATATTAAATTTTGTTGTGTCTGGTGTATCAGAGACTGCACTAATCCGATCGAAGGAAAATTTCCATTGTAGCGTCGACGAACGTCGAATATCGCTGACGTAGTAGACGCGAAACGCGACATCCCAGCTCATATTTGTGGAAATATGTAGTTACATATGTATCGATGGGTATCGAATATTGAATTTTCCCTATACGTATCCTATATGCGGATGTCAGATAAGCTCCAATCTTGGCCTCATATATAATATACGTATATCCATTTTCACCTCGACTATCTTGGGATAATGCTGTTTGAAATATATGATCTATTTTCGACGGAATTATTCCAGTAATATAATGTACATAGCTGTTAGCTGTGTTCCTTTCTATATAGCTTACTGATAAAAAAATATAACGAACTCATCCGTGAAATTAAAAAAATGTAAAGCCATTAATAAAATTAAAGATTTAGTAGTGATATTTAATTTAGCCAACAGCAACGGCGAGTTAATCTTGTTTCATCAATGGCAGGTTAAAACTTAAATCTCAGGCAATTATTGAATGACCTCTGATTGGTCGAACTCGCGAAAGTGTGTACTCCAGACGTACCTTATTTTCGTATTTTCTTTCAAATCGTTTTCATATGTGCACAGCTACAATTACTTTGCATTTATGCTTTGAAATAGATAGCAATCAGTGCCAAAAAAATTACGGAACAAAAATACACTAGGTTAAGATGTCAAGCTTTCTCATCATTCGTTCAACTTATCCCTTCTTCTAATAGTCCCCATCCGTTTCGGATGTTGGCTAGCATGCATGCTATTTTAACTTTGGTTCATGCTGCTCGGAATAATTCAATCGTATTTAAACGGGATCAGCTTCCGAGATTTTTCGACCAAGAAATTCGTCGTCTACCAATACCCCTCTTTCCCATCACTTTTACATGTAGAATATTCTGCAATAGATGAAACCTATGCAGCTTATCTGAAAGCAAAGATATTTTTCGGGAGTGTTAGAATATTTCTCAACTAGCACTCATCCACAAGAAGGGAGATATATTGTTACTAGGAAGCTAAGGACCAACAACCTTATTAAATAATTTTACGAGTGAATATGAAATGCATATTTATTTTCATTTCAAAGAGACACCTTCTGACGACCAATATGGCTTTATATATCAACGCTCTATATTCGTAATAAAATACGTTTGTGAGACTTATTTTGATTTTCTGTCGCTTTTAGTTCTATAATCCAGCTGCGTTTCGTTTGTTTACCATTCCTTTTATTTCCTCTCCTTCCGGGGCTCAGTATGTATTGTCTCGATTCAAGGCGGCACGATCGGCCCCATGTCGTGAAGTGCGTATCTTTGTGTTATTCCTTTCGTGTCGATTCTTTTTTTGACATTTGTAATTTACATTTTTTTACGTGACTAAATGATTATTTCTCAAGGCAAAAAAAAACATCAAAACAAAAGAGGAAAAAATATAAAGTTCAAAAAGGTATCTCGACGCACTGTACTACATTCAAAGTATTTATCGTTCCCATGATTACATGGAATGTTCCACTTATGTAGTTGTAAATCTTTGGGTCTATATCTTAAAAATCGGCCTATCTCAATTAGGAAAAGAATTAGAATTTGTTACGTAGCTAAATGACTATTTACCAAAGCGAAACAAAAAATCAACGGTCTATAGTAACTAATCTTACCATTATTACTCAATCTATTGTTGGAAGCTTGGATAGGAATGAACAGATGAACGTTGGTTATATCAATTGTTCTAAAGCAATCGACATGCTAGATCATTGCTTGCTCCCATTAAAACTAGATGCTGTCATTACTTCCGAATTGACATCTTTCTTTCCATCGGACCTAGCAAATAGAAGGCAATATGTTGTATATAGAAATTATCAATCCCGATGTTTCTCGACTGATTCAGGCGTTCCACAAGGGGTAATGTTGTTCCCTTGCTCTTTCTGATGTTTACTAGTAATTTATGCAATTAACTTCGTTGTAATAAACTGCTTTCTGCTGATTATCTAAAACTGTATACCAAAGTAAATACTGAAGCTGATTGAAAACACATTCAAAGAAATGCCTAGAAAACAATGCTTAACATAATGCTGCTAAACACAGTTGCTCATGGTATTGGTTTGGTGGTATGTTTCTTAAGATAGAGGCACGAGCAGAAGGAGAAGAAAACGTTTTCAAGCGGTGATGACTTGTCTACACGAAGTACGCATCGTGAGATATAACGCAATGTCGTTCCGATTAGATTAGATGCTCATTAAACAATTCTCTAAACGCTTATCAGTAGACTACCTTATGTTCTGATTTAAGTGCACTGCCTATGTTCGTCTTTCTGAAAACGTATTTATCAAGATGAAAGCGTAGTCTAGAATGTCGTCGAATCTTAATTGTCACCTAATGCAGAGTTTTCCTAAAAGCGCTAGGTTGAATTACCTCGCAAATGTTTATAAAAGCAACGAGAACACTTTGTAAGTTCAAACAAATAGGATAAACAATGTAAAAGCGCAAAAAACACCATAATTTTGTTTTCTAATCAATTTGTTCGTAAGTAAATTCAAAACATTTTAGTATATTTCTGTTGTCATCTTGTACTATGAAAATTAGTTTTCTATATGAATTTTAGGGATTGTGATTGCCACTTAATAGTGCTGAAAATTAAGTTTTAAATTTATGTTTGTTACATGTAATCTTCGGTTAAAATTCCAAAGGGATTTTATATCATATCTACAGGATTGGAAACGAGCGTCAAGGACACAAGTTTGTTAAAGATATGTAGCAAATAAATGAAGAGAAAATAAATAAATTATATAACAAATAAAAACTAAAAAAGGTATTCAATTATAATCCTCATTAAAATTGAAAGAAACAATTTAGATAAACTAACTGATATGTCAGTGATTTCTAAGGGACAATAGGTCTCATGCAGGTTGTTATCTTTGTAGATTATTGAGGACCACTAACTATATCTCGCGCGCCTCTTTGCCTTTTAAATAAAAGTTTCGATTACAAGCCGTAGAACTGTGAACAAAGCTTACTTTACAGTGAAAACCTTTATTTGACATTAGACTTAATATCTGGATTATCTGCTTGTTGAAGGAACACTATCTTTAGCAATTTACTTAAAAATATTGGAAGAGCGGAACTACTTCTGAACTCCTTGTACCGAGGCAAATAGCAGTAATACTCTTAAAACATTTTCTATATCAAGAAAATTTATAGAAGACATAACTTAATGGACGAAGGATTCCTTTTACATCGGAAAAAGGAAAAACCCAGAAGCAATTCGTGAGTTAAAATTTAAGTTGGAGCTTTCTGAAATGTTGACGTTATGTTGAATTTGTTGATACCAATAGTATTTTTTCCCTTTTCAAATCCAAGTGACGACCTACCGTGAGATTGTCCTGAATAAAATATTTTGACACATTTAAATAAAATAGACTTCAAGATAATAATCCCGTTTCTATTTTTTTTAAAAGAACGGGTTTTGACTTGTTGAAAACTATTTTAATTTACATTCTTCTTTCGTTAAGATAAATATTGATAGTAAAACGAAGAAACTGTCAGTATTACACGTGAAAATAATTAACAGGTTTATTAAGATATAAAGAAATATTTTAATTTATCGAATTATATTGTAATATAAAATATAAAATTCCCAATGTTAAAAACAATGATATTCAACTTTTGCCATATTTCTTACGCCTACATACTTAAAATTTACAACGTACTGTTAGCTTATTCTGAAGCTTTCTAAAGACTGGTTCCGATGTGGATAAATCCAGGAACACCTGAAAGATATGTCAGTTTCAAAAGCTGACAATTAATCAACTATAGAATGGTAATAATTTGGTAATAAGCCATTAGTTACATAATACAAAGAAACTTCTTACGCATTTATTCTACTTTGAACATTTTCTATAATAATTTAATCGTTGCTTTATAAAAATTCTTGCGACTCACGCGTTGAAAGTCACTAGTTTAATGGAATAAGAACGTTAGTCGCTATTGCTCAGAATAACCGTGCCTTGTCCTTATCAATGGTAATATGATACTAAGATTAGCTATTATTATATATATATTATAATAGCTAATATATTTCCTATAGAGGCTAGTTCGGATTTAGGAAGGTTGGATTTAGGAACCTTTGCTTACTGTAGGATTTTGGTCCCAATTAATCATGATAAAACCAACTATATTAATTCATTCCATTCACCACCATGGTATTGAGCTACAGCGGAAACTAAATATTTTACAAAGATGATCCAAATCAAGTGGGAAATTCAAAAATTAATATACTGTAAAAAGTTCTATGCTTTTTATAACCTTATTACTCAATATAATAATTATATTTTACATATACATATTTTCTATACAATACGATACAATGCATTTATAATTATGTACGTAAATCTAAACCGCAGTAAACGCGTCAGAAACGTAAATTCTGGACCTATAACATAATTAACTTGAATTTAAACGAAAGATCTAAAAAGATCATTTACTAGAACCTTACAAAACTCTCCATTTTAAAAATGCTTTTACTTCGCCGATTCCGATCGGTACATTTTTACATTCCATCGCCTCTAGATGTCACCCCGAATCATTCTTTACGTTCTTCATCCACTTTCTTTTTTTTGCAGGTTTTTGGACGAGAACGCTTTCATCTACGGCCTTCTCATACCCTCGTCTCTGCTGACAATCATCACGCTGTTCTATCTTATCCAGTCGGCCCTTGTCTCGCATTACGTCATCAGCATGCAAGTGGACAGGAAGGTGCGTGAAAAAATGCGAAGGAAGCGGACTCTTCAAATAGTCCTTTTCACGAAGGTAAGTAGAAAAGTCGTGCCATCGACGTTAATAGCGTCTCGTCTTATTCTCATCAAATAGGACTATACAAGTACATATTTTCAGTAGATTTCTGTTTTGCGAATTATATAGTATTAAAATATTCTGTCATGAGAAGCTTAATGAAAAGTCACTTTCATTACAAAACATTGACTCTGACCTACATATAAGTGCATCAAAGGCTGGTTCACAAAGAAATAGTAGAAATGTAAAAATTTGAAAACTTTGCGACTTTATAAACAAAGCTATACGGGGCATATTCAACAAAAACAAACAACCACAGCGAAAAGAAACAAATCTGTTCACTTACACTTATTTCATTGTTCTATATACACTGCCGCTCATAATTTTAATACCACCTTGGGAATCCTGTTAGCGTAACATAAAGAATACCTAAGTTATTATATACATACATTTCCTTTTATATAACAATAGACGGGGCTTTTAACCCCGAAGAGCAACTCGGCCAGTACCTCGCCTATTGTGACTTTCGTTCACTCGACCGGGTTGTACCTGAGCAACAAAGTCCATAATCCGCTCGACTGGTAATTTTCCTAACTTGTGTCCGTCAAACTGAACATCCCCAAGGTGAACCTGTCTTTCCCTACAGACTGCCAGGCAATCGACAAGAAGGTGCACAGGAGTTTCATCTGCTCTCCCACACTTTCTACATGAGGGAGAGCTTACTAGACCCGTGCGATGCATGTGTTTATTCAGTGCGCAGTGTATAGTTAAGAACGCTGTGAGTGCTCTGACTGGTCCGGCGCATAAGGAATGTCTTACGCAGTCTTTCTTCGCCTGGATAAATCTCGAGAGATTTGCAGTGTCTCAAACTGTCTACACCGTTCCAGTAGGAATTGGCGGCGAGCTCGGATTTAACTTAGATCTTAATAATGCCATAGGTACTCCCACACGTAGGCTCAAGATCTGAGAATGGGCGTCCACTGACATCTCTTGCTAGCAAGTCAGTTATTTCATTCCCTTTGATCTCCGAGTGCCTTGGCACCTATTTCTGCGTAACGCTGCAATATTCGGCCAATTGTTGCAACCTTCTATTGCACCCCAACACCACTTCGGAGTCAAACCTGACAGCTTGTAGTGCTCTAAGAACGGCATGATTATCCGATACGATTTCCACTGATTCCAGGTCATGTGCGCAGTCCATAGAGTTCTCCGCACATATCTGGATGGCAATTACTTCTGCTTGAGGGATGGAGCAGGGGGCCCCTAGACTGATGGCCTCGCCATCCGGTTCTTTCCAAATTCCAATACTTGTGCCATTCGAAGTTTTCGAGGCGTCCGCAAACAAGCGGGAAATGCCCAGTCGCGATTTGCGTACACGTGCCTTTATTGCTTCGTCGCTGGGAATTATTGCAAAGCTATTCACGGGCCGAATTTTGTCCGTCTTGATTTACAACGGTACTGTCTGTTCGATGTAATTGAAGATGCTGAACTTGAGAGAGAATACCTTGCGTACACTACATTTGTCTCTGTAGCTCCCTAGGGTTGCTTCGGACCTCAGTACCAGCTGCAGTGGCGGAAGCCCAGTGAACCATTGCTGGTTTTAGGCCCCACGTTCTACCAGACATTCCTCTGCAGGCCCAAAAGGCCCTTGTGGCTTTGTTTGTAACATGTTCCAGGTGTGATTTGTAAGTCAATTTGGTGTCCAAAATCACACCCAGATATTTAGCGTTTGTTGATAGCAATACTTTGGAGCCGAAAATGGACGAACAACGGAATTTGGGAAGTTTCCTCCTCCAGGTGAACGGTACCGTAGTCATTTTACTAGAGTTATTTAGCCCTTCTTTTCGGCACCATGTTTCTACGAGCCTGAGTACGACTTGTATCCTTTCGGATACCACGCTCTCAAACCTCCTGCTGATCATGATTGTAATATCATCGACGTAGCCATGCGCGTAAAAACCCACCCTCCGAGGATCAGACAGCAGATCATCCACCAGCAGGCATCAGAGCATCGTCCTAGATGTCAGGTTGAAAGTGACTTGAACTCAGTGGTCAGTAGTACAGTACGCTGGAAACGTAAGGATTGTGGGTTCGAGTCCCTCCGAGACTGATAATTTTTCAGTAATTTAATTTCTTTATATAAGGAAATCCAAGGAAATTGTAATTTTATCATTACTGGTACCAACGGTGGTTTAGTATTAATATTCATATTAGTTTAACTGTTACGCACTTGCCGTATTAATAATATAGTGTCTGTGAGGTATTATGATGTATCTACTAACATCGTGACATCTAGGGGAATTGGAAGCAACTTGAACTCAGTGGTCTCCTAGTGTAATGGTAGCACAGTACGCCAGAAATGTAAGGATTGTGGGTTCGAGTCTCTCCGAAACTGATATTTTTTTAGTAATTTAATTACGTTGGATAATTGCAAGGAAATTGTAATTTTATCATTACTAATGCCAACGGTGATTTAATATTAATATTAACATTAGCATTAATATTAATATTAGTATTAATATTGATATTAGTTCAAGAATGCTTATATTAGAGTTCAAACCACAATCGGTAATATGTGCATCAGTTTAAAGCTAGGACCGCGTATCTATAATTGTATGTCCTCTAGTAGTTCCAATTATTTGCTTGTACCACAATAATTATACTTAACATCGACACAATTATCCCTGTTCATTATATTCCGGGTCAAAATTTACTAATGCACACATCGATGTACGGAGCACTATTCAACCAAAATACATGACATTCGATTTAAATCGAGCGATGTGGATTCGACATAAAGAAACGTTATTATTCGCGTTACGTTGCGTTGTTTGCATAATTGCTGCAGCATGGAGACGGCTCTTATTATGTAGCTGAATAATTACAACGCGCCGTAGTAACCGCGATAGAATCCCACTACCTGGAAACGACTTACGTAATCCACATTCGCCGCGAGTGCTGAAACTAATGACACGTCAAACTGTGTGGCGCGCAATGAGTTAGATAACAAAATCTAGCAACTGAAAGATGTATAATTTTCGTCTAATTGAATATTTTAGAACAAGCTAATTGCCAGTTCTTGCATATGGTCATTAGGATTACTGTTATGAAAAAATATAAGAAACGCAGAGGTAAATACGAAGAATATTTAAAATAAGAGAATCCATTTGCTCGCAAAGTATTCAATAAGTAATCCTAATAAATTCAGTCACCTGATTTAACATTTGCAGAATACGTTTCCTTCTTTTGAGGAACTTCAAGTTTCTTTACTTGGAAGAAGCTAGGTTTCCGAGTTGAAGCCGCGTCGTAGTTGCATAAGTCTGCCGACGTTTCACTCTTAGTTGCACGAAGCTCCTTCTGGGCTGCTGCATATTGTAACGCTACTGTGAAAATTTTGCATCTCCTCTTCCCGAAATTTTATCCTGAGCTAAACGTTTTGTATCAATCCATTAGATTCCTCGGTTTTCAGCTTCTTGTCGCATTCAATCACCCCACCGTAGATCTTATTTGTTAGTACTTCTTCCCTTCTTCTTATCCTATGTATATAGTCTAGCCAACTCAATTGTCCTTCACTAATGACAACCTCTACTGATTCTATATTTAATTCTGTTGTTACTGACACATTTCTTATTTCAGCTTTTTTTGTAATTTCTCTTTTTCATTCTTCGTTTAGATTCTTCTAAATCTCATTTTAACAGCTACGAGTTTGCTATTATTCTTCTGTTAAAGACCAAGACTCGCTGCCATATACGGTAACTAGTCTAACAACATTCTCGTTTACTTGTTTTTTATTTCTTTTGATTTCTCTTCCTTTCACAAACATGTATTTCTTAGGAATTTATGCAACCTTCCAGCTTCTCCATTTTTTGATTTAACCCCTTATCTATTTTACCAGGATTTTCTTCTATGATTATGTCTAGGCAGTTGAGGGTTGATACCTATCCTAGTGCTTGTATATACAGGGTGGCGCAGGGGAACTGGAAATTTTGAACATTACAGTTGTCAGCACTGTAGAGCCGGCAGTTGTTCGTAACGTCGCACAATTGTTGTGAACGCATTGCCATTTAGTAATCATGGATCGTTGGACTGGTGCGGAACGTGCAGTAGCTGTGAGAGCGTTTTATAAAAATGGTGATAGTGCGACTGCCGCGCAGAGAATATTTCGACAGCATTACCAGCTTGGACGTGTCCCATCTGCGCATGCGATTACAACGTGGATGCGTAATTTTGAAGAAACAGGATCTGTCTCAAAAAAGAAAGCTCCAGGTGGCATTCAAACGGTACGTACCCCACAGAACATTGAGGCTGTTAAAGCTGCAATCGAGAGAAGTCCTCGCCGCTCCGTTCGACAGCATGCATCTACGCTAGGGATTAAGCAACGAAGCTTACAAACAATACTGCACGAATTACATTTCCATCCCTATAAGTTGCAGATTGTGCAACAATTACATGAACGAGACCCAGCGTCACGTATGGAGTTTAGTAGGCAGATATTGGCTAAAATTAACGAGGACGCGAATTTCGTTGGTAACATATGGATATTAGACGAAGCCCATTTCCACCTGAACGGTTTCGTAAACAAACAGAATTTTCGTTATTGGGCCCAGGACAATCCTTGTGGGTTACACCAGTGACCACCACATAGCGACAAGGTCACAATATGGTGTGCTGTAACATGTCATAGTGTTATTGGCCCTTAGTTTTTTGCACATGAGGATGGTAGTGCAGCAACAGTAACATCCGCTCGATATGTTGGAATGCTTCAAACATTCTTTACACCGAGACTGTACGAGCTTAATCTTAACATGGAAAACATATGGTTTCAGCAGGACGCAGCCACGACACACACTGCTCGACATTCGATGGCAGCAGTTCGTCAATTGTTTGGAAGACGCATTACTACACGTAACGGTGACATTGAATGGCCTGCGAGATCCCCTGATCTTAGTGTGTGCGACTTCTTCCTGTGGGGGTATCTTAAAGGCAAGGTGTAGCGTACACGACCTGCAACAATCCATGAACTGATGGAGAACATTCAACGAGAAATCACTGCCATTCCCCAAGATTTGCTATACCGCGCATTCCAGAGTTTTCATAACAGGCTGTTAGAGTGTGAACGCCGAATGGGAGGACATCTTTCCGATGTCATCTTTAAAAAGTAAAGAGACACTTTTGGACATTTTGATTGTAAAAACATAAATGGCATGCTGCATACATGCACTTTCATTAATAAATTACTAGTTTTATGAATTTACGCTAGATAGTTCTGGTTTATCGAAACGATAGTACCTAATATATCTTTAAACCTCGTTTCGATATTCGTTTTTGTTTGTCCACTGTAAACTTTATCACAATCATTGCATGCGATTTGGTAAATTCGAGACCTTTCTATCATCTCCGGTTTATCTTTCGGATTGTCCACGAGGTTCTTTAGGCTGTTTTTGATACAAAAGAAATAATGAATTAAACAATCTTAAGCTATATAAAAATGTAAATTCGTGTAGAGACGCATACGAAACGATATTTATGAAAAAGAACAAAAACTTGCTACACCTAATTGCACATTCGGGTCTGCTTAATTTATAACCAAAATGCCCTGTTAATGATACGGTTCGTTTTCGATTTTTCTTTTCCGGAAAAGATACAAGATAACATTGTGTTACCGACTAGTCGAATAACAGTCCACGTGATCTTGAAACGCTATATTCCAAATAAATTATTAATGTGTGTTGGGTGAAATTTACCACGATACCTGTAAATCCTATTTCCGAATTGTTTGGTTCAATGTAGCTCCACGGAATTTTATTTGAATTCCTCCAAATCCTTAGTATTATTTATATTAAATTAAATATAATTAGCTAGTCCTCCGACTAACAGAAGACAAATTCCTAAGACAATCTCTATTGTCTTAGGAATTTGTTTTCTTTTAATCCTTTCCATTCCAGAAATATTTAAAATTAAGGCTTAGAATTTCACGATTTACCAAAATTTGATAACGGCAGCGTTTTTCGATTCGTGTGTACTGCATTATATCGTGAAGATTTTTTTCCCTTTCTCGAAATATTCCAAATGGCGAGGACAGATTTTTCGCATTTACCGTATGTATTTCAAGAAACGTTTATGTTACGCATGTGGCTAACGTATTAAGTAATTCAGTAATCGTGTATGTTCTTAAATTATTTCTTGCGTAATCATCTCATTCACTAACATCCATTGAGATATTCGTGCATTGTAAAGAAAGGCCTAGTTTAGCTCTAATATTTAGTTCCAGGAGATTCACAAATAATTTTAATTGATAGAACAGAAGTTATTGGTGTGTGCATTATACGAGAGTGATGTGAAGGTAAAAAGCTTGTGGATTTATCTGGCTGATTTGGGCAAACTCTTGGCGGTAGAATTGGAAGACATGTCTGAAGTCAGTAGTATACTCAATCTGTTAATTTTTTGTAAAAATACAGTAGAACTAGATTAACTAGATAATTTTGTACTGTGACCTATTGACCTATTGTGTCCCCGTGTAAGCTGGGCTAAGGGTCTGCCCGCACTTATAGCTCTCCATCCAGTTTAAGAGCTTTAATTAACTGCAGTAGCCGTGATGGTTTCAGAGAAGGTATCTCCCTCTCGTTTGTAACGCCTTTGCTGAGATGGTTGGCACGAGTCTCTACGACAGCAATGTAGTTAGATGTTAGGTGTTCCGGATGTTCAGCCTCCACCCCACAAAACCTGCAGTCGCTATTCTGTTTCAGACCTATCCTTGTCATGTCAAGAAAATCTGTGAGGAAGCATAGCCTATTTCTACTTAGTTCTAGCATGGTCTTTGTTCTTTGCTTATTGAAGTTTCCAATACCTTGGAATGTCTCGGATCAGGGAGAGTCTTCCAGAGAAATGCTCTGAGCTTCTCTTCCCACACTAGAACTAAGTATTGTAGTTAATCAAATAAAACTTTTATACTGTGTAAGTATAGATTTGCACTATGACGACTTTTGAAAGCATGGTCTTATTAACGAAAACTAATTTTTCTGTAGGAGACCTAAAACATTTCATATTTCTTCTTTTGCCCGGCAACTACAAAATTTAAATTACTATTTATCCCGAAGTTAATTAAACTCCTCAAACAATAAGTCTAAAAATACAGTTTCGCGAGAACCTCGCAAAACATCGCCATATTATTTCTAAGCGTGAGATCGAATATTACTGCGCGCCCTCTATTTAAACGTCGGCGTCTCCTTCTCTTGCAACCGCTTCCTTTCGCAAATGTAAGAATATAGAAGATCGTTCCTCCCACAGGTTACTTTAATTTTGTGCGATTCTCGCAGGTAAAAGTTCAAATATAAAACTTGATGAAAGGTATGGCACGTCTTATCTCCTAGAGATTGTTCCGTAAATTGCGTTCCGAGTTCATGCGAAATGTACATTTCTTGCCGCGCAGTTGAGATTAAAATTTTTGCACATCCTCCTCGCTCTATAAAGGAAGGGTATTGAACTCATCTTTACATTGGTAGAATAGCTGAGATGAATGGGGGTGTTATAAAGGTTCTTTAAATTCCTTAAATGCTGTGAGTGGGTAGCTGGAGATATTTTAATAAAGTAGACGTGGAATTCTAGAAATACAATAAAATCGAGTGATAGAAGGCAAACGCGTTGATTTATTTTAAAATAATTTCGACTATATTTTAAAATTCTTCTGATATGTTCCCTGTAGAGTCAAGATGTATCTGCTGCAGCAAGTCCATGTCAGACCCAAAAATCACCTTTTAGAAAAAAGTTATCGAAAAAATTAGAGAAATCGTACGATGTAACGAAATTAGTAATTGATAAAATACAATATCCACTACGTAATTGGTGTGTCTGCAACGATTTCGAGGTAATTGATTCACTATTATGGAGTTTAGTTTCGCAATGGTTACATTTAATGCTGCAGAATGCGCCGAGATGCATCTATGTTCTGGTGAAAATCGTCTAAATTCACATTGAGCTATACGAATTTATCGGCAAAGATCGCATTTGAAATGTGATCCATCTCATCCAACGTCTCGAGAAATTGATAATACAGAAATACCCCACAGAATAGTTGAAGACACTGAAATCAGACAGTGGTAGACATCATAGAATCCGTATGCAAAGCTGTTTAACAAGTTGTAGATGATAATCTTCACGTTAACGCCAGGTAAACAAATTTTAGTCGTAAATTATTTGTTTGGGAAACTCTTAAAGAACAATTATTTCGATCCTGTCAACTATAGAAGGTTCATCATCTGCGGATTAAAGACAAATTAAACAGAGAAATACCCCGCGACTGACAGGCAAGCCCGCAAGACACTGAACCACCAGTGCCCTACTGGGGTTTTCCATTGTTGATGATTGTTTTTAGGACCATTTCATTTGCTGAATCGGTTAAATGATGAAAAGCCCTTTAGTTTTTACCCGAAAATTTAAACGAGATACTGAAGGATGTGCCATTAGATATTATTAGGTGCAAAACCTCATGGCCACCAAGATCCCAAGATTTCATCTCTCTTATTTTTTTCTATTTGACCATACTTGAAAGATCTTTTTCACGCTAGTTAATTAACTTTATCAAAGAATTCTAAACGCTTTCCAACAACTAATAAATGTATAAACATTTACAATTAAGTTCTGGAATCGACAACAGCAAGAGAACAATTCGCAAATCTGGTGTGATAACATTGATTTTATAGCTGCATATTTAAACTTATTTTGTCAAATGATATGAACAATTCAGCATCGAACATAAGTATACATTTTTCTTGTTTTCATTTCAACTATCAGACAGCAGAGCCTGTAAAGTTTTTTTCTGAACGCCCCCTGTAAAAATAATAGATAAAATGGTACAGGATTTTTAGATCTGGTTCCGTGAATAAGCCATGCAAATTGAAAAAAAAGATATAGTTTTTTTTGCAAAACGTAAAATATATAGCAATACGTCCTTCTACCTTTACAAAATTGCTAGGGTATCGTAACGAGCACTCCCAAGAAACATATCGAAAATACCTAGAAAACAAAACCCAACACAATAATGCTACAGAATACAGCTACTGATGGTATTGGTGGGAATCATTCACGGCAAATACGATGTAAGGAAACAAAAATGCAAACACACGGGGACATGTCTCTGCGTACCCGCCGTCACCAGCATGGTTTTCGAGCGATTTTTTGCTCAAGACATTGTAATTCCCCCTCGACTACTATTACCATACCTAAACCTACGACTCAAGTGAGCATTTTTGGCGCTATCTAGTACCACAAATATAAAACACTCGTCTGCTGGTTCAAACATAGCGAAACAAACAAATACAGTTTCTTAAATTGTCTCTAAAGCAGTTCATGGACTGCTAATTCCGAGAGGGTGCACACAAACAGTGCATAGGGTAACTGGACTGCCGAAAATGATCCTTTTTGCGAATTAAGCACGTTCAGGTAGACCAATCAAATAAAGAGCAGTTTTTCGGAAATGTTTATCACGGCCGTCACAAAATGTGAAAATAGACAACAAGGGCATTTTAATATAATGAAAAATTTAATTTGCATTCAGTTTTCATATTGCAATCAGTAAATAGTGAAGAATTCATGCAAAGTTCTTTAAAACAGCGAGTAAAGTGAAAGTAAGGTCGACAAGAAAACAATTATCTACGAAAACGCGTGCTCAAATAGTGGCACATCAAAACATCGGTAAAAGTAACCGAGAAAATGGTAAATTACTGACACTGAACCACAGAATGGTGGAATATACTATTAAAAAGTATCCAGGAAGTGGCAGTTTGTCCAATAAACACTGATTGAGACCGCCAAAAATGAGAAGTGAATATTTCGCAGCCAAAACCTGCTAGCGTCACCACAGTAAAAAGACCTTTACACCAAGCTAGTTTATAAACAACAATTGCTATACGAAAACCGTTACTACATAAAGCAAACAAAGGTAAACGGTTAGCATGGACGAGAAACACAAGACCTGGGCGTTAGAAGATTGGAAGAAAGTGCTCTAGACCAACAAACCTAAATATTTCACCTTTGTCTGCATATCGATAGGGGAAAAAGCACTTGAATCCTGTATTACACCTACAATAAACATGCAAGAGGATCAGTCACGATTTGGAGTTATTTCGGCGGTACCTCTGTGGGTAATTTCGTCAAAATAGATGGTATCCTTAGAAAAGAAAGCTCGGGAGATTTTGGACAGGAATGGCATCTCATTTAGAACATGATTAATTAGTGAAAACTTTGTGTTCCAGCACCATAATGATCCAAAACGTACTGCAAAGACATGCTGAGCATATTTGGAACAATTGGAGCACAGATAAAAAAATTGTTGTGGTGGCCGCCTCCAAGTCCAGATCTTAACCTGATAGAGCTTTTGTTCGAGGAACTCGACCGACAGGGTCGAAAATCTGCTCTAAATTCGACAACAGTACTTTGAACGCACCTACAAGATACGTGGGGGAAAGTAGACCTGTTAACACTGGCGAACCTGCTATAGAGAATGCCAAGATTTTTATAAGCACATTCTTTTTGTAACTGTTATAGTTTCTTGTATAAGAACTGAATAAAGGTTTATTCTACAATTTAACTAGTTTTTGTAATATTTTAAGCGTAGGTAAACAATTATAGCCTGTAGTGTATGCACATGTGTTAACACCCAAAAGCTTCTATCGCAATACCACTTCAACGAGTCCCGAAGAGCTTTCGCGACTAGATATATTTTAAATTTTCAGTAACTATAAATAAAAAAAGGCGTTTTAGTTACTGAAAAGATGAAATTAAATTGCCGCACGTCTAATTTAAGTCCCCCGGCTTTAACCAAAAATATATTGCCCTTTTCGAATTTACATTTATATTGAAGCTCGTATCATATTATATTCTAAGCAGCGTCATATTTATTATCAAAAATAAATTCCATAACGAATGAACGCGTTCAAATTTCGCTCGCGTTGGTATTACCACTTTCATAGTGGCGATAAAAAAGGAATTAGCCTTAAAAAGCGCTTCTCCGTGAGAGAGAGACTTTATTCGTAATAAGGTAGTTAAAGAAAATGGGAACTTGAAAAATATTCATAGTAGAATAGCAAGAAGATCTTAAAATCAACTATTTTTCCGGGATGAGTAGGTTATTTTAAAGAGTACGCATATTTTTGATGGATTCAATGTAAGTTCCAGTTATATTTTTAGAAGCGCTTCTATTCTCGAGGTATTGTAATTCGTGTAAGAATGTTCATTTAAAGTCAATAATCTGGAGAATAACTCCCAATGTAATTAAGTCAGTGGAATTCTCCATAATAAGACTTTAACGTTTACCAAAACAAGTATTCTCTTCTAAGAACATGGATGAAAATTGAAATTTTTTATTAGACTGGAAAAAAATTATTCAACACTTAAAAATAACTCAAAATGTTGTACGAAGCTTTCTCTATCGCTTTCAGGGACAAAGAATCCTGATTATATAGTGTAAGGGGCACGAAATCTTCTTCTTCTTCTTCGTTCCCTTTTCTTAAAACTTAGTTTTGTTTCTTCTACTCTTCTTAATGTTGTTCAGTCTTCTGGGAAGCAGATGTCCGCAACTCTCGCACCATCTCTGGGAAGGTCGGCCAGAAGGTCTCCTAGAATTCGGTTTTTCATCCTTTGCCCATTTCGTCCTTCTATTGACGTGGTCCCACTAAAATTGTGGTCTCGCCTTCGTAAACCGTACTTTGTCTTGAATTTCTAAATCTTCTCTTATCACTTTCCCTCTTATCTGGTCCCTCAGACTTACTCCCTTAATAGTCCTCAGTGTCTTCACCTCCGCTGCCCTCATCACGTTGTTCGCTTTTATTGTATCTGCTCGAGTTTCTGCTACATACGTGAGTACAGGTCTTACAGCTGTTTTATATATGCGAATTTTACTTTCAGCGGACATATATTTATTCTTCCATATGAGATCCCTCAAATTGCCAGATATTCTTGAGGCTTTATTAATTTGGGCTCTAACTTCCTGCTGTAATTGGAGCTTGTTATCTCAACTTATAAGTACGTGCATTGCATGCACTGACGAATGGGTTTATCGTTCACAACCACTTTACATCTCTCTTGCTATGACCATTAATTCTGTCTTCTCCATAGATATCAGCATATTAAAGCTTTCTGCCTTTGTTTGAAACCGATATAGCAGTATCTGCTATCAAGATTGCATCGTCAACATAGCATAGTATCTTTACCGATTCTTACCGTATCATATATTCTCCAGCAACTTCCTTTATACTATTAATTACTTTATCCATAATGAGATTGCACAAAACTAACTGGGCTTATATTATCGCCCTGATGAATTCCTGTTGATACTGGTAGTCATTACTATTGGTCCATAAGCCAATCACAACTCTCGATAAATGAGCCGGTGTAGATCGTTTTACATATGAAAATAGAATTACAGCGGGCACCTCGCAACTGGCGAGAGCAACGACTTTCGCAGCCATTGCATTTTGCATTCATCAACTGTCAAAGGACTTCTGTATTGTTTGTGGAACGATAAACTAAATAAGATGGTAAAAGAGAAAAAACTAATTGGAAAAAATGCATACAAATAAAAACAAAAAAAAGATAAAGAAGATTACAGTAGGAAAAGAAACTTAGTAAGGAAGATTATAAATGAAAAGAATAAGAAATCATGGAAGATAACAGAAACGTATATAATGGACAACAGAAAATTTTGGACACCAATAAAGAGATTAAGAGGAATCAAAAGGAAGAAAATAAAAGAAGTAAAAGATAAGAATAATCGACTCCATACGGGTACAAAAGAGATACTAGGAATATGGAAAGAATAATATGAAGACAAATTTAACGCAATAAATACAGAACAAAGGATAAGCAAACAAGAATTGAACCAACAACAAGAAATAAGTGGGGAGAAGAAGTGGGAGAAGCCATACAAAAGATCAAGATAAAGAAAGCAGACAGAGATGATGGCATTTTACCAGAAATGATCAACTAGCTGGGACAACAAGAAGAAAATGGATATAGGAGATGTTAAAAGCAATATGGAAGGAACGGAAAATACCAAGGGAATGGGAGAATAATCTCATATCCCGACTTACGAGAAAGGAGAGCAGACCCAATGCGTGAATTATAGAGCTGTTTAGCACAAACAAGCTACAACCTATACAGAAGAATACTGGAAAAACGTCTAAGAGCTTATGTGGAACAAGGATTAAAGGAGGAACAGGCAGCCTTCAGGCCAGAGAGACAAACGAACAACAATATCTACATAATGAAGAATTTAATAGAAAGAAAAGCTGAAGAACGAGGAGAAATATTTCTAGTGATCATCGAGCTGAAAGCAGCCTTTGATAAGATAAATAGAAGAGAGATATTGAGAAGTTTAAAGAAAATGAAAATCTCTAAAATCCTGCTAGATGCCGTCACAAGTACGTACGAGACAGTAAGATTCAGGATACAAATTGCAGGACAAAAATCAGAAGAATTGCAAATGAAAAAAGGAATAAAATGAGGTGACAGTCTGCATCCTTATCTCGTATTCGTACTAATTATGGACGGAGTAGTCAAACGAATACACGCACAAACCGAACAGAACAGCACAATAATAAGGTGCAGAAATCTAGAACCTGTAAGAGTGAGTAGCTCACTATATGCAGATGATGTGGTCCTGATTGCAAACTCTAAAAATAAAATGCAAAAGCTAATAAGTATCTGGACGAAGGAAATAGAAAACGTAAAGATGGAAGTAAACTTGAATAAAACTAAGGTAATGACCGTCATCAAAAACCGAGACAATAGAGTCAACAAAGAGTACAGGAAATACATATGATTATTTCGGAATCATACTAACAGATGATGGAAAATAGATAGAGGGTTAACGAACAGAGCGAATAAATCAACAAGAATATACTACTCTTTAAATAAGATAAATTCTCAGAAACAGAGATGTTGATATAGAGACAAAAATAAAAATATATAACACTATAACAATCCCAGTAATAACATGCATGTGAAAACTGAACATTGCGGAAGAAAGATGAAGTAAAGATAAATGCAATGGACATGAAACATCTAAGGGTAACGAGGAAAACAAAATGGGATAGGATCAAGAATGAAGATATTAGAAAAATAACAAAGCAACAACCAATAATAGAAAAATAAGGAGGAAGCAATTAAATTGGTACTGACGTATGGTAAGGATGAAGATAGATAGAATTACAAGAAGAATAAAGGAGACAGGACACAAGCAACAAAGGGAAGACGTAGGAGGAAACGAATGGGCCAAATAAGAGAAATGGGTAGAAGAAAGAGAAAAAGTTAAAGGGACTGAAAGCAATGTCAAGGAATAGAAAAGAGTGGAAATATGGGTACAAAAATAAACCATAATCGCCCTATAACACCTGAAAAGGTATAAGGATATGAGAAGAAGAAAAAAAGAAGAGGAAGAAGACTTTCCAAGCTCGGCTCGTATTACCAAATGTTAAGGGATAACGAACCTAAATAACTGTGAATTGGTCTCCCTTAACGAAATTTTAAATTAACATTAGCCTTGTATTTCACTGTGAAATTAAACATCCTCTAATGGAATTCTTGTGACTTAAATACCGTACCGAAGAATTTTCTTCCCCATCGACGAATTCGTAAGAAAAATTCCTTTTCCCGTCATCCGTACGAAGGAATCTATCCTGAACATATTTGTACAGACACGACGAGCTTTACTTATTGTACGCAACCAACGTATGTGCTTTCAGGAATGGGCGACGTGGCGGGGCAGTAAACGGTCGTAAAATCCGACCCAGCACCTAAACATCGCTCACAACCGTTCTCAGACTCAACAAAACTGTTATAGGAAATATTCTGAATAACTTAAAGGCGAACCTTTCAAACCGTCATCAAATATAACACGTCTGAATCGAAGTCATCGTTCGCTAGCTCTTATGCATGTATGTATATGTGCCGAAAGCTTTTAACTGTAGGGAAAAGGCGTCACCCCCTCGGGAAGATGCCGACGGTTCGAAATTAGGACGAAGAGGCGTCGGAAATATGTGCAGATGAATAAGCCGGCGTAGCTTCCGGCGACGGCAAGATGTTTTCATTATAATCCTCTTAAAAATTTCGTCTCAAGAGGAACAGGGATCGTGATAAGTAGTACGGTTGGAATACGATAAGGAAATTAGGTGTTATTTTAGAAGAGGAATACATGTCACATCAATTTAGATTAGGAACATAGATTTGTTAGTAACCCTTTTATGCAAAAGGAAAAATCAATCAAATAAACCGTACTATATGTACTTACTTTAGTAAGACAGTACTTTCTTTTAGACAATGTCCTTATGTCCTTACACATCTTTAAAGGTACATATAATTGCACTTGTTTTAAAAAACAAGTTCGAAGTTCTTAGTTTCTAATATTTTCTGTTCTTATTCGCTGTTCTTTCTCGGAGCTTCACTGTACTGTGTAGACGCACACACTTCTAACTTTTGCTTGATTGTATAACGTATTGGGAATATATAACAACCTATACTGGCTGTAATTAGTTTTGATTTAAATAATACGCTATTTAGACTAAAATAGATGAGCGTTTGCTGGATCTGAATTATAGTTTAGAATAAACCGATGATTTTGAAGACGAATTGTTTTATTTGAAACATCTTCGGCCGGAGTACGTATAACTTTATGTTTTAAGCAGTATACTTAGCAATATTTGTTCCAATTTCTAGTGTTTATTCTTGTATATAAACTAAGTACTCTACAATAAAAGGCTATCCGCTTATATAATTCAAATTAAGTACAGGTCCGCATATTGTTTACTGCAAAATTTGCAAAAGTGAAGCAGATATTTTAAATAGTGATCGATATAATATGAAAGTCCATTTAGACAAGCACATCAGTAATAAGTAACAAGTTGCATACTCACAAATAAGCTCCGAAGATATGATAACACACAAAGCTTTGGAAATGCTGGTGACTTATTCTAAGACTTCTACATGAATTTAATAAATGTTGAAAAAACAGTATTATACCTGATGATTGGAATAGAACAAAAGTAGCCTCGTTGTTCAAAAACGGCGATAAGAATAACTCTCAAAATTACTGAGGAACCAGCATATTTATACACCGCTTGTAAAATTTACGCCGGAATATTTAACAACAAGTTGAAAACCATAGCAGAAGACCTAATGGAAGAGGAACAAATGAGCTTTAAAAAAAGTATATCAACCACAGATGGAATATTCACTCTACAACAACTTATAGAAAAACACAGGGAATACAACAGAGAAACACACATAGAGTTTATAGACTTCGAGAAGGCTTTCGATAATGTAAACAGATGTAAGTTATGGGATACTATGAAAGAACAGAGATATCCACATCATTTAATAAAAGCTACACAGGGTTTACACGTAACAGACAAAGTACCTAAAACCTGAAGTGAAGAAGAAGAACAAGATATGATAATTGCTGCTAACTATTAAATCATACCATTAAACATTGGCAGAGTTTTAGGTCATTATATTGTACATCTAAGTTGACCCCCGATTTATCTGAAACAAAATCTAATTCTCTTCGCACCAAAAACACTTACAAAAGAATCACAGTCACAGTTGAAAGTGGTTCTGCAAACTTTATAAATATCATTATTGACTCATCAAATCGTGTTTCCATAAAACTTGTGCCGCTATTAATGAGATATCATAAAATATGCCCAAAAGTGTAACAAATTTATCAAAAATCAACGCCCACAGTTGGACGCAAACAATAACGTAGACACAAAATATCACAACACGTAACCAATAACCATATTGAAAAAATAATTTCTCGGTTGCGCATAGAAAAACTGATACCACGAAATTTGAAATCTTCTTCATACTGTTATACTGTATTACAAACGTTGATATAACGCTAAATACTTCTAATTAATTGGTTGATATGTTTTGGGTGCTAATACTATTTCGTTTCCACTCATGAAACTAATCTCCGATCACATTAATGTTTGTATTATATTTCGGACTTACTAAATAGTATAACTGTTCAGTAAATTAAATGGAATTAATTATAGTAAAAGAAATTACACCAAAATGTCGGAAAAGATGGTGTTGCGATCGGGAAAATAATTATATTACTGGATAATACCAGCCATTGTTTCATGCAATTCTGACAGTTTTGACAGCCTCCCAAAGTGAATAGTGAAAACATTTTTGCAATAATGAAAAAAGTGACTCTTTTGCCGCAATTAGATATTACTTTTTTCGTTGGAAAGCCATCACACAAACCAAAGAGAATTTGAAAATGACCACCGAGAGAATCATCAATAAATTCCATCATGTTGCCCGACCATAAATCTAAGGTTAGAGATACTGTTGAGATGGTAAACATCCCAGACGAACGCATCTAGAATATCCTCCTACACGGACATTTACGCAGGAGAAAGCTTTCCGACCGTTGAGTACTGCGCTTGCTCACTGAAACAAGAGCACAACCTAGTGGCCTCTTCACATCGATGTTTTGGACATGTGTCACGGCAATCCAAAATACTTTCTACGGCGATATGTGATTGATGATAATGTATTCAGTGTTACTCGCTAAAATCGAAAGAAAAGGCAAAGTACTTGGTTTTAGGTGGCATATGTGCCACACAGGAGACAAAGGTGATAGATACCATGAACAGCGAAAGTTACGTATTGTTTTTGTCGACTATTTGGAAAAGGAAAAAAGGAACTATCGACTATTTAAAAAAGGAAAGAGTTGGTGTTTCATCCATCTCATTCTACAGGTTTTCTGCGACTTCTTTTTCTTTTCGAATAAAAAAAAATTGTTAGCTAAGAAGAAATTTTCACCACATGAGAAATCTTACTGTTTGGAGAGCTTAAAAATGTTCGAATATCGTTGAGCGAAGTATATCGAGCTAGAATAGGATGATGTTGAGAAATAAATGTAAATGGGAAATTTATGAATTTCTTTTTTGCCCAAACAGTGGCTGAACTTTCATTCCAACCTCGCACGTATTACAGTGAAATTTCCCAGGGCTTCCTAAAGAAGTTTATTTTCTCTGTAGCGGATTCTTTGATTTTGAAGTTTGTTTTTTTTTTTATTAATAAAGTAGTATGAAATTCAAAGCAAAAGAATAGTATATTAGTGTAAAAGAAGTGTTCAGTTCACAATCGGAGCGAGTTCCACAGGAATTTATCACAATCCTTATTCTGGCTAATTTTGAAAATTTTATAAACAAATCTTATTTAACAAAGTTCTTCTTTTTATTCCCAATCTCTGTGAATTTGTAGATCCGGCACTCTTCAAATTGTAAAGGTGTGCCGACGAAAGCCCCTAAACTATATTTCAATGTTATTCGTCTGGATCAACGGTGGCCTCTTCTGTTTCAAGTTATTTTATTGAACAAATAGTATACACAATGAATTTTGCACAATTTCGAGGGACATCGTCCCTATTTTACTTAAAAACTTACGAAATTAAGGAGTTGACAAACTATGATATACTCTCTATCAGCTAGCCATTCTTTTGTTCTCCCTTCCGCTCTGGAACAAAATTACTACTACTAAATCCTCATTTCCCAAATACTTCCAGAGATGGATATGGAGGATTTTGAAAATAATTCTGCTGATTGTCCAATGTGTATGTGTGTCCTGTCACATATTTTTATAAAAAATTTTACATTGACTGTTAAATTTGATGTATTATAAACTATACGTTGCAGAACTTTATTGCTCCTATTTTTCTGTTGGTTATGGGATTAGGAAACGCAAAGAAACACCAAGTGAGAAGTAAGCAAATCTACAAAAAAAATGATAAGTAGGAAAATGAAATAAAACCGGAGATGTTTTTGAAAAGAGCAGAGATCCTACTAAGAATCCCATTACAATATCTATATGAATCAGTTCGGGTATTTGCAATTTACAGTAAACATTTGCACAACAGCTTTGTTACGCCTTGTATATTTTGTTCCGTTCTCTAACATAATGGAAACGAGGAATATTGGCTTGGTTAAGCGTTATTTATATATTCCGCTGACATCGGCAGCGTGATACCGACACAACGTACGACCAATTATTTCTGTTAGCGCGAACTACGAGTAAACAAAGCGAACGAAATCCAACTAACCGACAAACAATGCGACCGCGACGGGCCTTACCTATTTCATCTAGCAATAATGCCTCTCCGGAGTATGGTACTTTAAAACTTTAGCAATACCCGTAATTTGTAAACTGTAATAAATTCCCTAAATTAACGAGGCCCTACGTGTTCTAGCGTTATACGGAATACACATAGGTGGGAGCATAAAATCTGAAATAACACTTTAAGGGATGTAGATTTTAATTCATTAAACTAGAAAGCTTCGTTAAACGTTCAAAATGCTCCAGTTTAATGGAAATGTGAGTATTTATGTGAGTAATGAGCAAAAGCAATGAAACAAAAGAATTCTTGACGATCAAACGACTTTAACAATATCGCATTTCTGTTTCTAAATTATACAGGCGTAAATTAAATACGTCTCGTCTCGCAAATTCATGAATCAAGTGCGATTCTTCGCAGATAAAATGCAGTGGGTATCATAATATAATTATAAGATTATTTAATAAATTCAAGGAAATTAAAACATCAGACTATTTGTGTAGATCTTCTTATAGTTTGCGTATAATGGTTTCGTCACCGTTTAGAGTAATGTCTACCAAGCTGTGTGTCGCAAAACAATTATGCTTTGCGAGAAATTCCATCTGTGCCACCTACAATATTGTATAACATCCGTGGTACGTCGATTAGGCCAAACGTCAATAACACGTGCTAGGCTCGTGGTACATCAATCGGGCCAAATTTATACAAGACGTGGCAGGCTTGCGGTGCATCGATCAGGCCAAATGTAAACAACATGTGTCAGACTCATAATATGGACGAAAGTAAACAAGCCCAGATTGTCGGAAGGATGTTCCAACGTTCGCCGGTCTAATCTTTCTAATTTTTGTCTCGTAACATCTGCTAAATGAGACCTCGCGTTGCCGTGGAGAAAAATATCATTTCTGACGGATTGTCTTTCTTTTACTATAAACCGAAAATTTTTGCGGCATTCAGAAGATCGCGGTAAAATTGTGCATTAATCGCATATCGATCGTGGAAGAAAGTTCCTCCCCGATCAAAAAAGAAAACAGTCGCCTGACCTTTCCGACTGATAATCAAGTCTTCGTCTTCACCAACGCCCTCTCATCGCATTTTCTCCACTCCACATTCACCCGTTTTGACTCGGAAGAGTAATGGTGGATTCGAGTTCCTTCACAGATAATGATTCGATTCAAGAACTATTCACTCTCTTGCTGAAATCGACTCTAGAGACAATGGGAAACCTCCAATCGGTGTCGCTTCTTTTCGTCCGACAACAGATGCAGAACCCATCTGGCAGACACTTTCTGAAGTCTCAAATCTACTATCACCATATGTTGTGCCCTTCCGTAACCAACGTTGAGGTACCTGGCGATCATCCAGAGGGTCATGTCCCTCCACGCCTTTGTCCTCCTTACTCGCAGTTTTTTATATTTAGGGGGATCTGAAGAAATCCGAGTCGTGTCTACCCGCTCGCTAACTATATAGGCCACGCGAAAATCACTTCCGTTTATATTTGACACACCCTCGTATTTGGTTAACATAATACTGATATAGTTTCAGTCAAACTTCTCAATCAATAGCTCAGTACTTACACTAAATCATTTTCAAACTGCACTACTGATATAAACTTAGTGATGTCTTATATGCATACTAGGAACTATAATTACAGCGTTTTTTGGGCGAATTATTCAAGTTAAAAAGGACTACGTTATAATAAAATACACTTAACACACGAAATTAAAACTTCGAAAACTAAAGTATACATCACTTTCTAAAAGTTTCGAATATAAATGCAAGTGCCTTCACAGACAATCACACGGTTTTCACTTTAGCACCTTAAATAAAAAGGCAAATGTCGAACCGCAACACCACGATGTCCTTCATGGAAGCTCTTTGAATGGCACCTAAGCTGTCATCCCACTTTTACTACCTCATAACAACTCACATAGTGCGGCGAATGTAAAACCCAGAGCAGACTTTTATTCCTTGCAATTTCCTGAAAACTCACATAGGGATTCAGTATACCCTGAAATAACGTACCGTTGCTTACCACATGTTTTCTGTTGACGAATCTACATAAAAGAAGAGGTTTTATCAAAGGGTGTTATACGACGAGCTAATAAGATATTAATGATATAATTACCAGAACAATTGTTTCAGTATTCTCGTTCTTGGGTCAAACAAATATTAGCTATAAAATTTCAAGTTATTTATTTAGTTCAATGAAGGCTTATTTGAGTGAAAGCACAGTTTTTTAAGAGCACATTGAATTTGTTTGGTTCTACAATCGCTTTTATTTGGCATAATTTGTTACTCGGATTCGTATCTATCTGCATATTCTTAATTTATATGAAAATTATAATGCAATAATTTACGTGACAGAGATACTTTTATAGGACTGACACTGCTCAATTAAAAAGCAATACTCTTCATTTCGTTTACATGAGTAAAAGCACTGCGTTATTATAAAATGGAGATTAGTTTTTGACATTCTCACTACCCAACACACTTGTTTTTTTTTACTAATTTGGGTATGCTGAATCTGGAAATCATATTAGTTTTAGTTTTATTTAGTTTTTATGTATTAGGTCAAAATTTAACTCTATCTCATACTATACTCTTTGAAGAATCACTAATGCGGATAAATTGTTACTTAAGAACTGATAAGATATAAACAAAGTATGAAATTTTAATAATTCATTTATTTATTTAAATACAATATTAGTCACGAGTATAGTAGATCATCGCTTTCGGGACCTAAATTTTTGGGAAACCTAACAAGCTAACTGTTTGAACTTTACACTGTTATAGTTACACAATTGTTCTGTCCGTGACTATATTAATGATTATACAAAATTTTCAGACACAACTGTACTTGTACCGAACTTGTGAGTAACACAATATACAGTCCACTTAAACTTGTAGTACGTATTTATTTATTGTAAACACAACACTAACTATGAAGGAAATGAAGCTTTATGCTCGTGTTACAACCTAGGCGGTGAAATTTTTGAAACATTGATTTCACTAGATCTTTGTAATTACAGGCTTTTTTGTTTTCAAGAAAATTGTTCGCGACCATAGTGAATGAAAACAAGGCTTCTCAGCTTCATTCATATGGTTGATAAAATTTGGATCTGTTATTAAAGTTCTAATTTGAGGTCCATCAAATACCTCGGCTCCAATTTTTTCGTAACCTAATCGTGGAAACAAGAAATGTCCCAGAAAAAAAAAATGTGACGCGATAGGGAAAAATGGGTTTCATATTTGACATTAGCGTACCTATATCAATTAAAAACAAGTGTCAGATGTTACCAGAAAAAAGATTTATATGTTGACCTGTGTTATATTTACCTATTATATGCTTTTATTAGTTTTTCCAGAAATGACAATAAAATTATTTTGCAGAAGATGGTATATTTTTAATACATATATTCATAAATGGTTACTTTCTTCATCTCATAATTAATCAACATTGCCAATATATTGTTCTTTCTTATTGTTATTTTATTGATGAATTGGGATGAAAAAATCACTAAGAAAACGAAGACAGCACCAAAAATACAACGTACGAGACAAAAAGAAGAAAACGTCTATCTTAGTAACCATTCGAGTTGAATAATAATGCGAACAAAACATTATATAAACTACCAATAAAGTATTGCATATATACCTTAAACCATAGAAATATTTTGTTAAACCAATACATACAGCGAGTTTGGACTCAAACAAACGGTACATATTTGCTTCAAACTCGCCATACTCTTTGAAACAAAGAACTATATTGTTAAATCAAACATATTACGTATATTAAATCAAATAAATGTATTTTAAAATTGAATTGAATCAAATAAATTATATCAAAAAATTATATCTAAACTAAAGAAGTATATCTTTGCCGCCATTTAAAATTATGATTTGATTGATTCAGTGCATATTTGTTTGACTCAAGAACTTGTTTTCTCTATGTATGCATCGTAATGATTACAAAAAAAAAAGGAATGGTGCTTAAATGTATCCAGTGGGAAATTTCGGAATATCGACAAAAGAAAAATATGAAGAAATTTTAGAGCAATGATGGGTTCATCTGGTTTGTTTTTGATCAAAAGTTAGCAATAGTGCGATAGCAACGCCAAGTAGTCTTGAAAGCTTTGCAAAAACTTTTTATAACAGAAACGAGAACAGGGGACATCAAAATTATGGTATGGCCACCACTCTCTCGTATAAAAAAAATGCGAGGCAGAAAAATGTGTCAACAGTATCTTGTTCTGCAAAGCATTTATCAGAATGCCTTAATGCTGAGTGGACACTTGACCCAGAAGATGATTTTAGAACAACGACCCGAAACATTCTTCGTGTGTGATCCAGGAATGGTTTTTATATAACTGCCACAGCATCTGACATAAACATTATCGAAAATTTGTGGTTTATTATTGAAACAAAAGTACATAGCCATCGAATATCCAATAGGAATGACCTAAAAAATATCTTGTTAAAAGAATGGAATAATATTTCGCCAGATTATACGCATAAGTTAGTAGAATCTGTTCGAAATAAATTACAATTAATTACAAAATCTAAAGAAAACCAAACTAAATATTAACAGTCTTATTCATAGTCAGAAACTTTGTAGGGTGTTATAACGCTATTAGTTAGTAGCCACTAAGACCCTACCAAGACGGCACTTAATATGTTAACAGGTAAAACGACGTGGCAATATGGAAAGGCACATGCGTAGCATATAGAAATGTTTAAATTCAAACGGATTAGGTTAGAATTATCTTTGGCGCCCTTTTTTTAAGAAGGAATATGTTGTTACGTTCTCCTGGTTTGAAGAACAACGCCGCTGTAGCCTGCTCGTAATTTCCTAAATTACTTGACCAATACTTACTTGTAGAGTATGTTCGCTTATTTACTAGAGGAAAGGTTGTACAGTGAAACTCAATGCGCATGCGCAAAAAAATATATTTAAAAATGAAATGGTTACACGGTTTCCACTCTTGCCTATGTACATGTACGATGTACGTAAGATATATATATTTGCAATAATTGCAGTTATTCGTGCTCTCTTATACATGTAATGTACATTAGCATTTGTATATGTATTTTCATTGGTAGCAACATAAAGTAATGCCTCAGCATGTACGTTGCAACGCTATGTCTTAATTCTGTTTAAAAGGTTAAACTCTTATATGCTTCCGCTGAAGCTTTGTCAGAGGCATGTACTAATGCCTCTATCTGTTTGCATGCACCACTACCTTTTATAGGAGCCAACCCTATTTATTTCTTAAATTTATAAGCGCACCTCGGTGCTGTGCTTATTTATATGTCCCTTTCCGGGAGCCTAATATACTTTCCTTGTTTTAAATTTGCCTAAGGGACTTGGCCCTGTATTATTGGCATGTATTTGTACTTGACCAAATACGTTTGTTATATTCACATTTATAGGGGAACCCACCCTATCTCTTAGAGCTTGAACGCCTGGTCGAGGGCGACAGTAGCGATAATAGCCGATCTCAATACAAAAGTAATGTCACAGCTACCCAGGCGTTCTCGTTTGAAATATTACGCTATGTGCAATCTTTAGCTCTATACTACTGCGCCCCAAAGAAGGGAAAAATCCAGTAACCAGCAAATGTGCGAACTGCGCACCGACAAGTAAAACGGAGCGATGATGCCGACATTACATAAGAAAACTAGTCCGTGACACTCGTCCGCCATGACGAGCAACTAAATGAAAAATTTCTAAGTCCCGATACGACAAGGACCGAACAAACGTACAAAAGGCAACGGGCGCTGCGGCCGCAACGACCGTCAGCAAGAAGCGGAGTGATCGTACTTGTAGAGGAGGTCTATACATGCGCGCCGACAATCTCACCAAAATAATTTCCGACACAAACTTAACTGAAGACTAAAAATATGTATAGACGACAATGGACACAGTAGCCTCGACGTACGATGATAGAAAATCGAGAATTTATACTTATTAAAAATCTATACATGTGGTCCGACGACGTTACCAAATGACTCCCGCCAGAAATAAATGTATAGACAACGTCCTCGACGATTCCCGCCAAAACTAGAAAAACTTAGAAATCTCTAATAATCTTACGACGACGTTACTGTACACGTTACGACGAGGCACGAAAGGTGACCGAGAGTGCACGATCGCTAACACCTCGACTGTCGCGCGGGAGACGACTGCCTATGCTTGTGTACCTTAAATTTCAAGAAAACTCCCATTACATATCCGACGACGTTGCAGTGAATGATTTCTAATTAGGCAGTTTTAGCTAGCGTAATGCGAATGGCTGACTTGCATACATATACAATGCGTAATGTACATACATATTAAAATAAAATTGGATATAAGAGAGCAAAATAAATAAATATAAGAATGAAAATAAATAAATATAAAAATGAAAATAAAATAATATTCTAAATGAAAATAATAATGCAAAGAAGATAAAATACATAATAGTAAAAAACTTACAAAACACAAAAAACAATGTTAAGTCCTTAACATATGTTATAGGTATAAAATGAAAACGTCTTTCGACAACAGTAATTTATAAGAAAAAGATATGTTAATTAAGATAATTTTAATGTTATAAATTATCAGTTAAACAGTAACCTGTGCTTTCGCATCCTTGAGTAGCTTCCAATAAAGATAGGTTGCATCAACGTGAGATTCATAAATGAAACCTACGACAAAAGGTTCAGCACAATTTGGACCTGTTGTATTGCATTGCATAGCTAAGAATACTCATTTGCTATTTATATATAATTTAATATTTGCACTAACTTATATGTTTAGCTTCATACTTTTTCGCAATTTTTGGTGCAGGCTGTATCACATCCAATTGTGATTTGGTCCGAAATATGAATATAAAACTAAAGGGAATTGTTTTAATTCACGTTTTACTGTGTACTGCATTGCTATCCAAGCTAGAAGTATCCTCGACAAATTCTTGTAAGGTCAAATTCCTTATTAATAAATCAATATCTGAAGATTCATATGTTGCTGGGCCTCGACCAGCTTCGTCTTCAATCTTCATTCGCTGCCATTCTCAGGTTCGGGTGTCTTTAAACAAGCATAAGTCAGTACAAAATTAAAGTGTTGTATTTGTAATTTCTGGTAGGAAAAACCACGATATGTACAATCTGTTTAATAAAATTAAAAACTAATTTTACAAAAACCAATCACCATTTTTTATGCATTTTAAGTCAGTACCAGAATACTTTGTTATTGATGTACTACAACATAAATGTTTGAAGAATATTAATATCAGATAGACAACATTTTGTATACATTGTACCTCGTATCATGTTCTTACAAATGTGCTCCCATGCTGTAATTTTACCTTTATTTAATACAGTAATCTTCTTTTTATTTTCAATTACCCGGATTCTAAACAATCTCTAATTAACGTGCCCTTCTCTAAATCATCCGTTTTGAGAGCGTGGTCTTTTCGTCTAAAAATGGTTTATAGGTTAATATTTCCATCTTTAAACTTTTTAAAAGATATCTTTTGAAAGACAATCTCCGCATTCTAATTTTGCGCGATTAGTATTTTGTAAGTTAGCTTTAAATGGCTTTTAAACATACCCTACAGAGCTACTAAGATTTTAGTAGCCAACTAAAGTCAATAGGGTCTTAGTAGCTACTAAATTCCGCTATGAATACGAATTTTCTTAGTAGCATCTTGGTAGAATCTTAGTAGCCACTAAGTGTGACTATGAATAAGGCTGTAATTGTTTCTTTTTTAACTTTCAAAAATAATTAATCGATTACTATTGTAGGTGCATCATTTTCAGTGTGATGTTGAATGCGTAACCCGCTGTAATGTTATCTGATTAGAATTCATAATACCTGTTCGAATTAGTTTTGTTTTACTTTCGTAATGTATTTTAAGAATAGTAGATATAATATGTTTAATTTACATTTCCCAAATAATTATTTTGCCTAACATTTTCAACTTCTTACCAAATTGTATACCACTGCATCATTTTCACTGTATCACTGTACATGTAACTAAAATCAAAATCATTCGTGGATGTTTTGATAAAATAAACCTAATTCTATTATGTATGCAAAATAAAATATTAAGAAAATAAATTAATAAATTCTGGCAACCTATTACACCCCATACAAATTTTTAAATGAGACCGTTTATAATTAACATTAATTACAAGGTACTAACTTGTGCCGAAGTTGAAAAAAGGCACGTTGCCTATTTAATCCACTAAAAACATTAATTTCAACACATTATTGATTCTTCTTCTTTCTTCTGTTACAGATTACATTTCTTTTAATCATCGTCATAATCCTGGGTGCCCTCACCAAACTGATAAAATCCGATCCGCTCTGGATAACGTACCACGTAGGACAAGGCTTACAGGGGATCTTCATAGCGATGCTGGTGACGTGCAACTGTCAGGTGCTGAAGCTCTACACGCGTAGCTTAAAGTCGCGAGCCAGCAGCGCGAGTAGCATCGGCGGCAGCTCTAGGCATCCGATCTCGTATGGGAACATCGTGCCGGGAGCGCGATCGTTGCTCAGCAAGGGAACTTCGATATCGAAATCGACGAGCCTGCAGTTGCTTACTTGGGATCCTACGCCGGATCCCGTCTAAATACGCGCCGCCGCGAGTTATCGGGCCGCAAGGACCGCAATCCTTTCCCATCACCGCATTAAAGACAGCGGCATTCGCCGGCGAAACTTGTCCCCATTTCTCTGTATGTGCGTATGGATATGCGCGTATGTCTGTAAAGATCATGTTTGTTTTGTATCCCACTCGAGCGAAACAGATTTCGGAAAGTTTAAGCTGATAATCGGAGAGATGTAATTTGGAGTTTGTTGATTTGATCAAAACATGTTGTGGGTATCACAAATACAGTTTAACCGGAAAAAGTATTGGCCGAGGTGCCTGAAAACTTTTGTATTTATCAATATAATGGAATAGCTTTTTTCCTTATTAAAAAATGTGCAAATATTTCTCTTATCACTTTTTATAGAAAGGTTTCACAAGAATGATGATTTGAAATACAAAAGTTCTATGTCAAAATCATAACACTAAAATTTCGACTCATCGCAGCTTCAGTGTCCTTGTGCAAATTATCTAATCTGAACCCATCAGGATCGCCTAAATTAAATTTCTTGTCAAAAGATATAACGTATTTCCATTTATTACATTCCTTTCTTTTACTTGGTAAATACTTGCCATGTTCTCCATTCTTTTCGTCTCAAAAATTTCCTATATTTTACCTGTTACGTTCTCCTGTTTTGAAGAGCAGTGTAGCCTGCTCGTAAATTCCTCAATTTCCTGACCAATACTTATTTGTACAAAATACTCGCTTATTTGGTGGGTTGAAGGTTTTACAGATATATACAGTTATGTACGTAAGATATATAATATGCATAGTAATTGCAGTTATTCGACTTTTCTTATACATGTAGTGTACACTATGTTAATTTTTAAATGCGAATCGAAGTGACGTTGGGATAGGCAGCCAATTTAACAGGCAGTCTATAGTAGTGTTACGTAATCATGAATTTCTTTTCACTGTTTTTCAATTTTTATCCCACGATGCAGATTTATGTTTCTGTTTTCTTTTACTTAAAATGAATTCCATGTAATTATAGCGTTGAACATAATTACAAGAAAAATTTGCGTATAGATTTCAGAAAATAATAAATGCCGACAATCACTTGAAAGAGAGGAGGAATACATCTTCCATACTACTCATAATATGTATTCTCTGGGAAGGGTTCATTTATAGTAACCGATTGTGTACCCTTGAGCTCTGTGCAGTAAACTAATACGTCCGAAATTAGGTAGTCGAGGAAATGGGATCCTTATTGATGAAGAATCGGATTGTCGCGCTCGTAGCGCACTATTGTACATAGCAAACAGAAATGCAGAAAGTATTCGCTACTTATTTCACACAATTTACTACCTTTCTAAACTGCCTTTAAAATGCCAAAGTTTATTTAAAACTACATACACATCTATAGTGCATAAATTAATACGTCAATGATATATATGTATTTACACATACATATGTATATATCATCTTTTATTCTACATATTTATGTATATGCATATATATGTATAGAAATACACCAATAGGTATATAAACATATGTATATTATGCCACATCTCTACAATTATCGAAAAGACGTCGACAATGTAGTAATAATTATTAACAAATAAATAATCACAGAAATAAGGTAATAAAAGTGAGCAATAGAGTCGTCGATTTTGAGCAAAGAAACTTGGCTTCCCTTCCTTCATTCAACGAAAGTCACTTTAATGTAGTTCTTATGGAAAATGATGTGTTTTTAACAAACACAAGAGGATTCTGGATAAAAGAGGCACAAGAACTAATCATGATTATAGAAATAATTGCGAAAACAGCAGAGGTCGCACAATACTATAACAGTAGAGTAAAATTAAAAACAACAAATGTCAAAAATTCACAGTAATGTTTTTGATCGAAATCATATTAGACTACTACCTTATTATTCGACAATGTTGCCAAATGTGCTTTAAAAACAAACTCTAAAATCAAAAAGGAAAAAATAGTATGTACGGAAAATTCTTTTTTATTCTAAACTTGAACTATCTCTATCAGCACTAAAAGTCCTAAATTCGAGAACCTCTTGAGCATGGGACAATATTTTGATGTGATTCTCGATTAATGCGCACCCTGTATTAGTAAAACATTTACGTTTTTGCGATAACACGATCCTAAATAAACACATATCAAACCAAAAAAAATTTTACAAGTCACACAGTTTTTTGAACAGACGAAATTAGAGCATTTTTTGATCAAATCTTCAACGTAGTGTAAGAGAGCAAAATTATATATTTTCAATGTATTTTTATTACGCAAACACCTATAGGTATAAAACTATACAAATAACGCATATAAAAGACAAAACTTGCAAAATTTACAGCGCAAGTATTGCATATATTTCCTTGAGTGTACAAATAAATATGTTCAAGCATATGTAATAATGTAAACGTACGCTTAAAATATGTTATAACCCACATATTCGTCCTACATTTTGCGTACCTTACGAAATAAAAGTGATTAGAATAGAACTTGTATATATAACTTTTATACATACATATCTAATTGTAAATACACCCGTAGTTGTAGGTGAATATGTTAATATATTACTGGCATGTGTAAAAGGAATACGAAATAAATGTTCAATCAATTTTATAGTATTTTTCTATTAAGAAACTGTAACATTTAATTTGAAACTAGCATGAAATAAGGTAGTTCCTAGTTCTTTTAAAGTTATCAAGCATTAATTAACAGATATCTACGTTTGATTGAAAATTATATGTACAGCGCAACAATGGAAAGAGTCCGTTACCTAGAGGTTTCCGTTAAGCAAAATTTTAGTACTAGCTTTTAATAAAGAATGATCCTTGCATAAAAGATGAATCAAAAATGATATCTAATTCGTCTAAGATATTAAATTAACATTTTCAAATTACAATTCTTAAGTACTAATTAAGAATATGTATATTGATTTTAAATAACGAAATTACGAAGGAGTTAAGCAACGAATTTATGTAAATTACACATTTATGTACACAAATATTTATTATAAATGATCAACAATTTTGTATTGCTTAAGAACAATTCCTTTATTTAATCTTATCGTTTCAACTTCTGCCGTTACTTCAAAAGAATCTACGTATTTTTTCGTTACAATTTATAATTCTAATGTCGGAAAATTTTACTTAACCCTTTTACTGTTGGGTGAAAAGGAAGAGTTATAAATTTCTTATTACCGGTGTAAAATCCGGACATAAGATTGATTTAAAACGAGGTTCAAAGAACATATTAGACACTATCGTTTCGACAAACCAGAACTATCAAGCGTAGCAGAGCATATGGTAAAATCCGGACATAAGATTGATTTAAAACGAGGTTCAAAGAACATATTAGACACTATCGTTTCGACAAACCAGAACTATCAAGCGTAGCAGAGCATATGGTAAAATCCGGACATAAGATTGATTTAAAACGAGGTTCAAAGAACATATTAGACACTATCGTATCGACAAACCAGAACTATCAAGCGTAGCAGAGTATATAGTAAAATCCGGACATAAGATTGATTTAAAACGAGGTTCAAGGAACATATTATAATTCTAATGTATGTAATTTTTGTAAGCTGCGCCCCTTTCTCGTATTCTTTATTACTTTCTACGTTGACTGAAAATATTTCAGTATCGTCTTCTATTAACAAGACATCACCAAATCTAAAGTAAGTATATAGTATAAGTAGCGTATCATCTTCTTCTTCCACCCCCTATACTCGTTTGAAAAAATCTGATCATAAAATAGAGCTTCTAATTGTTTTTGTAACCACTCTATTCCACGCTGAACAAGATTAATACATTAACGAGAGAAATATGTTCTGTTAACTACGTCTTTGATTCACAATCGTTCATGATAACAACCTTTTTACCAAAATATTACGGTAATAACGCTTAAAAATTTTGATAACACCTTGATCTGGCAGTTGTAATTCGCTAATGCTACAGCCTGGGTCAGCTAGGCTTCGAAGTGTTAGGTCTTATGCAATATAAACCTAGTGTGAAAAAGCATTTTTTAAAAACCAATCAACTCTTCCGATTTTGGGTTGCTATTTTCCTGTCAAATTCCTAAACCCATTCATTCATCACCGGTCCAGTTATCCACGCTTTTCTGTGGAAGCTTTTTAATATTGGTACTCTCAGAACATCGCAGATTTTTGTGTTTTCCGATTACTAGTGGTAGGTTTTTATCATTCTCTCTGTTTGTACATAACAACTTCTGAAGAAAAGAGCTTCTTCACTGATATAAAGAGGCTTTTTTTCTTGACAACGCTCTAAAAAGCAAGCCGTTTTCATTTAAATTATAAATATTTCTTAGACTATAATTTGCCAATATATCGCCGTGTATATTTCTGAATGTAATATTATGTCTTCTAAGAAATTTCTCAAGTCAGCGATGTGATGTTTTCAATCCCTCAATGTTCAATAAGGTCACCGCCTTTAAGCCTTTTCTGTTATAATAGGTTCGCTTATGGAATGCCTAATGTGATACAAATTAAAAAAAAAACAAAAATTCTTAAAATATATTACCATACTAGTTCACTGTACATAGTATCGATATCGAATAAAAAAATGTAATTTAATTAGATCATAGAAAGTATCGATACTGTACACATACGAGGATAAGTTGAAAAACTCGGTAACTAAACCACAGCAAATAACAATAAAATGTGTTTTATTTTTCGATATAATCTTCCTCAAAATCTATACATTTATTTAGTCGATACTCAGGCTTCTTTATACCTTCACAATACTCATTGTGTTCGAGCTCCTCAAAATAGTGGTCCAGGGCACCTATCAGCTCCTCATCTGAAGCAAATTTCATACAGCGGAGATGTTTCTTAAGCTTGAGGAAGAGGTGATAGTCCAACGGAGCTAAATCCGGTGAATAATGGGGATGCGCTTCTAACTTTAATTTGGCCAATTTTGCTCCGACAATTCCGTTCCTGTGAACTGGCGCATTGTCTTGATTGAAAGGACTTTTTTGCTTTCTTCCGGATCTTTTTTCGACAATAGCTACCTTCAATCGATCCAAAAGTTTAGAATCGCATTGTCCAGTAACCGTCTCTTCCGTTTGAAAGGTAGTCAATATGCGAGATTCTCTTCGCATCCCAGAAAATGGAAGCCATCATTTTTCCTGCCGATAGAATGACTTTGGCCTTCTTTGGAAGCGGTTCACCACGTTTAGTCCACTGTTTCGATTGCTGTTTACTTTCCGGTGTGTAGTGGCGGATCCACGTTCCATCTCAAGTCACAAATTGGCACAAAAAATTGAATTTTGCCAAAACCACTCTAAAATGGCTGTAGAACATCCCATGCGTTTGGGCTTTTGCGGGGGCGTGAGCAAACGCGGTACCCACGTTGCACACCGTTTAGACATGTCTAATTTAACATTTAAAATGTACGCCATCCGTTCTCTGGAGATGCCTGCAGCCTTAGCAATATCTTTCAATGTTGATCGGCAATCAGATTCCACAAATTTCAAAACTTTTTGCACACTTTCTTCAGCAGTTGCTACTTTTGGGCGCCTAGAACGTGGATCGTCATTTACGCTCGTTCGACCTTTTTTAAATTCATTCACCCATTTCCGAACAGTCTTAAAAAAGGAGCATCTTTGCCTAACACATTTACCATATCAGCATAAATTTCTTTGTGCGGAAAATACTTTTCCTGTATTTAATCACTGCGTGAATTTCAATATTGACTACTTTTAAAAAGCGCCAAAAATGGTCTGCTTTGAACGGGTGTACACAACAAACTACTTGACAAATTGCCATGAAGTTTAACACGTATGTCATTGAAACGTCAAGCTATACAATAGCATCAAAGATTGCTTTCACACAGCGCCTCTCATAGTTAGATACCGAATTTTTCACGTTACCCTCGTACGTACGTTTTAGACGACGTTTGTTTTAGACGTTAGCGCCAATAACAACTTCATTAATAGATTCATTCTTCATATTTTATTCCATACTTTAAAATTATCAACGTCCTCAAATACTTTTAATGAATCTTCTTTGCTTTTCAATAAATCTGCAATCTGAGATTTGCCAACCCCAAATTTACCATTTGATAATCCATCGAATAGTATCTTTATAATTTCTGTTTCCTCTTCGTTAATTAAACGTTTATAACATTATTTTCATCTAAAAGCACTAAGCTAAATTTGTACGTAAGTTACTACAACCAAAAAAAAAACCTCTGTGACAAACTGAATTGTTTCTTTGCGATAGGTTTCTTAGGAACTTTCTTCTGTGACGTGGTGAAAATTCATAAGTAAATAAATAGGACAGTATAAACATAATTAAGGATTATTTATTTTTCACAAAAAAGACAAAAATTAATATTTCTTTGTGGGGAAACGCCGCTAATGCTGGTTCAAATAAACTATGTTTTTATAATTTTTAATATTAAAGAATGCAACTAATACTATGCGATACGAGTCTAAACTACGAACTGTACACGACTTGAACTGTAATAGAACTACTGTAAAATTGTAGAACTGACTATAAATAGTCTTTATTTGCGTTATTAAACAAAACTAAAACTACATGATTATTCACGTAAATGAAGGTTATAGGTACAGGTCCGACGGCAATAGATGAAGGTTGTAGGTACATGTTTGATGACAATATACGAAATTCTAGGTACATGTCTAACGACAGTAGCAAACAATATATGTCCTAAAATACATCTGCACAAATGAAAGAAAGGTAAGAGTAATTCTAAGGTAAGATTAACTGATGTATGTTATATGATGATGTACATATTTTCTATATATGGATTGTCCACGTTATGTAGAGGGTCCACGTTATATAGATTGTCGACTAAAAGAAGATATAATATACACTAATATAAGATTAATATGACACATTCTGAAAATTCATGTGTCCACCAAATGGAGATGTCTGTTAAGAAGGGGTCTCTTAAAGAAGGTTACAATAAATATATACCTTCTCATAAAATCCGCAGTAACCTACTTTTAAACAACCAACCGGAAAGAAAGAATTCGATAGTCATAGATCCCTCGAATAAGACATTGTTAAGGGACAAGGCACCATACGGAGAAGTTTATTACGCAATAAAATAAATCTTCCTAACATGTTTACAACGAGAATGACCATGGGTATACGGAAAGAAATTAGATGTCGTCCGCACGTCTTGCTAGATCTTCTATTAGATTCGATCGTATTGCGTATAAGAGAAAAAGAAAACGGTTAGCTGCTCGTCAACGCCGTAGACAACGACAAATAACGTCATTACATGCCTATCTTCTTGCAGCTTTCCTCAGGGAATACTACTTTGATTAGAGCTGTCCCGCTGACCTCGAATTACTTCATTTATATCTTCCTGAATGGATTGAGGCGAATTCAATTTCGTTTTTGTTTTGGTGAAGTGTTGTAATAAAATTCGGTAGTTTTATTCCCTTGTAATAGCGTCCTGATCAAGGCTACACCGAAGAAAACATTATAACATCAAAACTTATGTTCTCTAAGTAATATTTTACTACTACCGAGAGAGCAAAAAGTGTGCCATGGAATTTGAAAATGTATGTCGTAGCTTATTTCATTTTTTTATATAATTCCCAAGTGTCACACTGTCATATTTGTCATATGTTTTCCCTTTGGAATTTTAAGTAATTTTTCAATTATGGTTTTCACCACAGCGCACTAAACTTGCATGATTGAAGGTTATTTTAGAACAGGCGTGGTACTTCATGGAATTTGACAATACATTGAGCGTTTATGTTTCGACAATTTTCGTGCGCATTTCCCAGATTTCGATGTAGTAGAACAGGATTTTTATATGTGCCTTCGCGAAACTTAATCTATAATTCATAAGAAAGATGCTGGTTGACCAACTGTTCGTACAGAAGAATTGATTATTGATGTTCGTAATCATATAGAATAGGACCCCACAAAACCTTTGAGACGCCTAGTACAAGAAATTGAAATTTCCTATGGAAACCTGAACATGTATCCATATAACATGCAATCATATCAAGTCCTCTCTCCAACAGACCACCCCAGACGTCCTGCATACTGCCAATGGTTTGTCAATAATTTAATTAATAATGACCTGCTAACTTAACATTTTCTTGCCAATATGCAGAACTGATAAGTCGCATTTTTTTTAATCTCCATTACATACTTTGAAAATTGGTGTTTAGATTGCAGTTTCTCGTAAAGAATATTATAATAAACTGGGCCAATTTTTCTCAATTTAATCATCAATGAAGAGGGTACAAAGAGAGGTACAGAAATAACATGAACTTCAAAATGGTTATTTCCAACAAGACAGCACATACGACACAAAAAACTATATCCTTTTTCCGTGAATTTCTTGATTATCGGCCAGTAAGATTACGCAGGCAAGTTGAGTTTCTTACAAGATCACCAAGTATGAGTATTATGGACTATTTTCTATTCTCTTGCCTGAAAAATAGGATTTACAAAATTAGCAAGAACTGCAACAAGGGATAATTCAAGAATGTGCAAACATAGCCCCACAAATGCTACAAAATGCTTTTGATAGCACAATAAGGCAAGTAAACTTGTGCTCCGTGATTGTCCTTCTCTTCTGAAGATAGTCGATGAGTATCACACCTTGGGAATGCCAAGAAATGGTCGCCATAACCTTTTCGGCCAATGGAACGGTCTTTGCTTTCTTCGGAGACGATTCCCCCGGAAATGTCTACTGCTTTGACTGTTGCAAGTCTCATCCATTGTTAAACGCATGAAGAACTCCTCCGAAACAGTCACCCGATTTCCTTTTTTCACATTTGAACTCGCTCACACAGAAGCTGGTGATCGAAAATGATGGACTACATCCGCCATGAACCTCTAGCAAAATATTTCGAATTTCCGTGGTCGTTTTCCCAGCCATCTAGCAATGGTTTATCACTATACGAAATTCGATTTTATCCATTTTTGCGAAACCGTCTGGCTTACTACACAAAACACACTCTTAAACAACAACTATAGACAGTAGACGTCCGAAATTATGACAGTTGCCACAGAAAGGATTGCCCGTCAACATTCGTGCGCCATCTCTTGCCGATTCCGGACACATTTCATGTTGCCCTCCGTATGTTTAGTATCAGAGTCAATAAAAAGTTGCTAAAAAATTTAAATTACAACAGCCACGTAAAAATGACAGTACACGTGCTTTTAGTTAACATATTGTTCATTAGAAAACAAACTACTTAAATTTTTATATCCAGTTAATCTCTGAATACATTAAACGCGATGTTAAAAGAAGGAAGAATTTGTGGCCAAAAAAAAAAATGTTATATGGAGATAAATAACGACCTTTCCCTCCATCCTTTTGTATCAAGATTACATTTTAAACACCAATAAACATACTGCGTTATAAATTAATAAGGCGTCCCTTTTTTCCAGTCGCTTTTTTCCATGCCGACCCATGTCATGTTTTCTAATTTACAGCTTTCCGCAAAGGGGTATTCTGAAGAAATCAAGTTACTTACGCCACATTCACCCACCGTACCGAGGGTCTTCGATTAATTATGTAACGCTTTCGGTCCGGCCATCATCAGTTTCGCCTCGCTTAAAAGGCGAATTAGCAAACAGTGCGCCGCCGCACTAAATATTTGAGCAATTTTGCATGCTGAGCAAACCGAAAACGTCCTGGATGATGAACCGTGTACTGGCGCGCCATCTGCAGTATTCATAAAGTTCCGCCGGCGGCGCCTTTAAGGTGTATGCGTGTGTTATGCGTGCAAAAGATATATTAGATACATTAGGCGAAGTTGCGTATAATTAATGTAAGCGATGGGTATAAAATTAACGCTCGTGTGCTTGTTTGATATCGGCAGCATAAATATAACAATAAAGTAAACAGGGTAAACGAGGAAAATTGCTTATAATGGTGGAAATTTCAGAACCAACACACATCAAACGTCTATTAAATTATTACGAAACGTTTCCCAACCATAAATCAATTTGAAATTTCACTGTAAATTTGCAACTCATACCATACGATTATATCTGTTTATTTATACGACACAAGTTCAACTCCATTAAGCTCAACATTTCACGAAATCGATCTGCAAGAAGTGTATACATCCCAAAAAGTAGGAGTGGCTAAAAGCAGAACAAAATTTGAACGTTAACTAATATCAATATTACCACGTTTTTTTGTTTGTTTTTTTATTAAAAAGAAATACGTAATTTTCAAGGGAAATTATTTTTTTTGTTCAAAATATTGCCCATTGGCTTCTACACATTTCACCAATCTTTCAGGTAATTTATGGATATCATGGCAGAAAAATTGCTTGCCTTTTGTGGCAAACCATTCGTCGAGCCATTTTCCAACTTTCTCGAAAATGCTGAAAAGAATCCGTGTTGTCAATATTTGTAATGTTTTGCGAACTGTCTTCGATTCCTTTTATCAACGAAATTATTTATGTAGATAATACTCCATTACAACATATCGAATATCGAAGCCCTAATGAATATTTACCAATTGAAGATGTTAAGGACTTAACATTGTTTGTTGTGTTTTATCAATTTTTTACTACTATGTATTTCATATGATTTTATTTTCTTTGCAGCCGTATGGGTTAGCATTATTACCTTATTTTCATTTTAATATTTATTTATGTTGCTCTCTTAGAATATATCCAATTTTATTTTAATATGTATGTACATTAAGCATTGTATATGCAAGCCAGCCATTCGCATTACGCTAGCTAAAACTGCCTAATTAGAAATCATTCAGTGCAACGTCGAATAAGTAATGGGAGTTTTCTTAAAATTTAATGTACACAAGCATAGGCAGTCGTCTCCCGCGCGACGGTCGAGGTATTAGCGATCGTGTACTCTCGGTCACCTTTCATACCTCGTCGTAACGTGTACAGTAACGTCGTCGTATGATTATTAGAGATTTCTAAGATTTTCTAGTTTTGGCGGGAATCGTCGAGGACGTTGTCTATACATTTATTTCTGGCGGGAGTCATTTGGTAACGTCGTCGAATCGCATGTATAGATTTCTTTAATAAGTACAAATTCTCGATTTTCTATCATCGTACGTCGAGGCTACTGTGTCCGTTGTCGTCTATACATATTTTTAGTCTTCGGTTAAGTTTGTGTCGGAAATTATTTTGGTGAGATTGTCGGCGAGCATGTATAGACATCTTCTACAAGTACGATCACTCGGCTTCCTGCTGACGGTCGTTGCGGCCGCAGCGCCCGTTGTCTTTTGAACGTTTGTTCGGTCTTTGTCGTATCGGGACTTAGAATTTTTTTCAGTTAGTTGCTCGTCGTAGCGGACGAGTTTCACGGACCAGTTTTCTTATGTAGTGTCGGCATCATCGCTCCGTTTTACTTGTCGGTGCGCAGTTCGCACATTTGCTGGTTACTGGCTTTTTCTCTTCTTTGGGGCGCAGTAGCAGAGAGCTAAAGATTGCACATAACGTATTATTTCAAACGAGAACGCCTGGGTAGCTGTGACACTATTTTTGTTTTGAGATCGGCTATTATCGCTACTGTCGCCCTCGACCAAGCGTTCAAGCTCTAAGAGATAGGGTGGGTTCCCCTATAAATGTGAAAATAACGAACGTATTTGGTTCAAGTACAAATACATGCCAATAATACAGAGCCAAGTCCCTTAGGCAAATTTAAAACAAGGAAAGTATATTAGGCTCCCGGAAAGGGACATATAAATAAGCATAGCACCGAGGTGCGCTTATAAATTTAAGAAATAAATAGGGTTGGCTCCTATAAAAGGTAATGGTGCATGCAAACAGATAGAGGCATTAGTACATGCCTCTGACAAAGCTTCAGCGGAAGCATATAAGAGTTTAACCTTTTAAACAGAATTAAGACATAGCTTTGCAACGTACATGCTCAGGCATTACTTTATGTTGCTACCAATGAAAATACATATACACATGCTAATGTACATTACATGTATAAGAGAGCTCGAATAACTGCAATTATTGCAAATATACATATCTTACGTACATCGTACATGTACATAGGCAAGAGTGGAAACCGTGTACACATTTTATTTTTAAATATATTTTTTTGCGCATGCGCATTGAGTTTCACTGTACAAGCTTTCCTTTAGTAAATAACCGAACATACTCTATAAGTAAGTATTGGTCAAGTAATTCAGGAATTTACGGGCAGGCTACAGCGGCGCTGTTTTTCAAACCAGGAGAACGTAACAGAAGATATATATTTAAATGCACAAGTTCAATCAATTTTTGAAAAAACTGTCACTGAGCATCAGTTACACGTATTCAAGTTAAAATGCCTAGATTTTTATGTTTTACCTTGTACACAAATAAAAAGGGATTCACTTTAACAAATCGTGTTATCGGAAAATTTTTCTTACACCTAAAAATAATAAAGCTTGAAAGATTAATTCAATATCTTCAGTGGTCAATCTATTTCCTAATTTAATAGGCTATTCAAATCTACAAAAAAAATAGTTGACGAATGACGTTTGCTACGTAATACTAACGAAATTCAATAATTTTTAGATGACGTAAAGGAATTTTGGAGACAAGTTTCCAAAATTTAATTAGCCACAGAGACACCATTTTTTAATACACTGATACTATTCGCTTTTCATACGCTTTGCCTTCCACATTCCTCTGCGAATGTAGAAAGCATTTTTTCGCAAGTAAACCTCATGAAAGCAAAGCAAAGGTATTCATTAAACAACGAAACAATTTCTGGTTTATTCTACACAAGAAACTACTTCCACGATGCTAATTGTTCGATTTTGCGATTGAAAAAGAATCGCTGTCAAAAATGACAAGTACAAACCTTTATGGGCAAGATTTACAAGATATATAATGATGTATAATGTTTTTGTTCAACAATACAATATATCTACTGTTTTATCACAAAATTGTTTTATTTTTCCGAACTCCGCCGAAAAAAATACACTATATCGCTGATTCTTCTCGCAGTAATGATACGAGAGGAACGCAGAAGAAACGCCATGCATCTCAGAACGAAACGTCGGTAGACTCATGCAACTACAACGTAGTTTCAACCCGGAAACCTAAATTCTTTAGAAATAAATTTAGTCCATTTTATGGCACTGCAATAAAATTAATAGGATATATTCTAATGTAATTTTTTAATGTTTAGATAAGGTCAGGTAGAAACGCAATATTACTTACTAAATCTTAGTATCTCATGTCTTCTTGGATGTATGAAAGATTGTTTAGAAATAGAGCCTATGGTATATATTTTTTTGACAATTTTACTCATTTAGTGAAAAATGGCAACCTCACATATTTCTTCATAATAAAATTACCACTAAAAATATTATTACCTTGCAGAATACCAATAAGTTCAAAAATCTTCTAAGAAAAAACTTCTTCATTTAACGCACTTATACATCCCATATCTATCTTTATTAGAGTAAGCTGAAGACTTTGGTAATTTAATTAAATTATCCTAATTGAATTTTCAGTCTAGACAAACAACGCGTAGTTAATTAACGTGAGCTTATATTAAAACAGCATAAAATACAATTTAGGTTTGTTCCCTAGATAATAGCCTAAGTAAGATGAATGGTTTAGTAGATTTCATATTATCCATACTATAAATTACACCGGTAAGCTCTAAAAGCAACAAGCAAAATTTGTTATGGCGTGTATGTATATGGAATTAAGTTTATTTCCAGAAAATTGCTTGTCTTTATACGCATTAAGACACCCTAGCACACCTATGTAATCTCGTAAATACGTATATGCAATTTTCCCTTATGTACCCAGCGTTAGCTTATTTTCATTAATATCGTTGACAAATATTTTGTTTTCCTCCCGGCTTTCCATTATTATACTAATGGCATCCCTGTTCACAAACACACGCTCTTGGCTATATATTAAAGTATAAGCAAATATTTAGACTGCAAATGTGGCGAGTTGTAATGGAAGCTTTAATTACGTAAATATAATAAATAATGGATTCCAAGTACTTTGGCCTTTCTAATAATTTTTAATAAAGTCAGGTAATTCCCCTAAAAACAAAATCTAATAAATGTCTTTAAATGTGGTGTTACTTACTGTTATAAGTGCATTTATTTAATTCTAAGATTAGAAAGTTAATTGTCAGTAACATTAAGAAAACATAGGTATACCGACTAACCGGTAACACGGTTGACAATGAGAGTCCACGTGCTCTCGAAACGCTGCGTTGCGAATAATTGATTAATTTCTGTGGAGTTGAGTTTACTGCTATACATGTGAATTATACAACCACACAGTCCTTGTTATCGTTATTAACAAAACAATAATTGCGACGATGTTGCCACACATATTGCCCACCTAAGTTCCTAATTATATTGCAAATAGATCTTCCAAATTGATATCATTTTAAAGAACAAATTAAAAGATTTATTAAGTGTCTGTATTTAAATCCAAAGAATAAATTAGACAATTTTAAAATGATTAATTATGCACTTTTGTATGATGTGCTATATCGAGCTGAACAAATATATCGTATCCTACTTGATTTACATAAACCCATATACGAAGCATTAAATTAAAAAAACAAATACAAGCTGAAATACATGTAAATAAACTGCTAACTTAAATAAGTATAAGGAACCACGTTGTACTATTAAGCGTGGCCATCTACAGCTATATCATTATTTAACCAATGCTCAGAAAGAAATTAAAGCAGAAAAATAGTTTTGGTCATTTATATCTTCTAAATGAAATTGTTCTGGTATCCGAAAGGAGGAGTGAATAGCATTTGCTCCACCATCAACAATAGTAAACGAATTTCGTAGATTTTTCCTTTTTCTTTTCAACTCGAGTGTTGTCACTAAACGTACTTATAGTTACTTTGTCCTTATTCCTTGAAGCGGTTGTCAATCAGTGTCTGAAGAAATTACCGAATAAAAATGCTATGGGTTAAGATAATATACCGAGTTTTCTAATATATGACTGTGCTCCAATTTCTACCGCCCCATTGTACTATCTCTTCAACTTTTTCCTAAGCAAAGGTATGCCTACGCAGTGTGGGAAACCTTCTCAACTATCACCCATCTATAAGAAGGAATATACGTGCTTAATAAAGAACTACAGACCAATAGCCTTGTTGAATAGTTTTGCAAAGGTATTTTAAATATGTTTACATACTGTATGGCTTTGTATTATTACTCAATTTCTTACTGAAAGCTTGGATTAGAATCAACAGATGGACGTTATCGATACGTCGATTTTTCTAAGGTATTCGACAAGCATGGACTGCTCCTGTCGAAACTAGAAGCTGCTGATTTACATCTACCTTCACATCGTACATAACAAATAAAAGGTAGTACGTTGTATATACGGATCACTAATCCGAATACTTCTCTCCTAACTCAGTTGTTTCACAAGGGAGTAATATTGGTCCCTTACTCTTTCCGATCTTAATTAATAATTTATTACTATACTTATAAACCCAGCGCATCAATAATAGCTTAATTATTAATAATATAATCCGATTATCTTCGATTACTTCTGCACTACAACTCTATCCGCACTTTTGATTATGAGCTAACATTTACTAAGCACATAGAACCCATTACATTTTCCACACTTAAAGCTCTTCGTTTTATAAGTGTAAGCGTTAATCATTTCTCACAAATCGATACAATCAGTAAGGCTGATATACTATTCTTTAATGCGGTCAAAACTAGTAGAGATAGAAAGCGCTGGGTGCGGACTGTAAGATGGATGGTTTAAAACTTTGAAGTCTGCCTTGTACAGGGAAACCTCTGTATTGTTCCATTTAACTTTTTTCTTAAGCTAACATAATTTTGTAAGGCTTATATTGTTTTACAAAGAATCTGTCAAAGTAAAACTTAAGATATTTAACATAGGAATGCAAAAAATCTACAGGGATCACAGAGCATACGTTAGCAAGGACAAATTTTAAATAAAAATTGAAAAATTATTGTCTTTTCATAAACGAGAAACTAATAAAAATTTGAATAAAACTAGTGATTTTCTTTTTACCAACGTTTTAAATTTCTGAAAAATATCAGTTACGGTAGGATTTGAACCCATGACTTATATACCTACGGAACGTGCTGACCACTACACCACGTAACTGACTATGAGTTCAAATCACTTTCAACGTCTAGATGTTATAATGTCTGTAGATATATCGCAATATTTCACCAGGGACATTATTAAAGGCAAATTTTTATTAATTAAAGTAATATTAATCTAATTTATCATTACTAACATCAACGAGAATTTCATATTGATAATAACAAGTTTCACTTGTAAATGATGCCAGTTTATAATTACAACGCTTACAAAGCCTACTAATATATCAAATAAGCCCAATACAATTTTTAATTTTACGTAATATAAGTAGTACTTATAATTTCCTTAAGCGTATTCTACAAGATATATAAATGATTATAAGCTTTTGACTGTGCTCTCTGAAAAAAAAATTAAAACTGCGAAAACCCATAGGAGCTGAACTGTCGGTGACATCACAGGAACCGTAGTTTTGATAGTTTCTCCAACATACGTGAAGACATTAAGTACGACCACCACTGTATATACCTAATGTATTTATACCAATTTATACAGGTAATGTACAAAGCGGTATTAATAAGTATTAGTACAGGCAAGTAAAAATAATAAACTATAAAAATAAAATTGTCTTTGACATTTTTAACACAAATAATAATAAAATGGACATATATTTCCTTTAGATTCCTGATTTTTCCTCGCTTGGGGTCTGGGTCGACGAAAAAAGATGTGGAGGTTCACGAGATATAAATGATCAACATTCCAGCGTTCCCTAAATAGCATAATAGACCTAATGCAGATTATGTATACATAACAGAAAAACAGCTTATGTATCAATGTAGAATTTTTATGTATGTTGTTCGTTCGTATTAATATCAATCCTAATGTTTTCTTAAAGGGACCGAATATATCCTAAAGTGGCTAAGCATTCGCTTTGGTCAGAAGAGCTCTAAACATCATATTGATTTACATTTTAATGTCTAATATTAAACTCTTGTTTGAAATAAAATTATCTTTTGTGTTTTTAAAGGTCTTTTAATCCATGTGTGCACACCTCATTTATACAAAAAGACCGTTATATTCGCTAATACAAACACTCTTTTGCGAAATTAGTTCGAATCAAGGAGATGTAATTTAATTCACAGAAATTCATTATGGCTAATTGCATGTGTTGTATATTCTTAGCACAATATTTGAAATAATATTTTACTCCCAAATTAATGAGAAAATGCGTTAAATTTGCTGAATCTATTCAGCATTCTACAATTACAATACTGTTTTAGAAATAACGAATACAACACGTATTTTCTAATTTTTCAATTAATAAAAATAAACTGTACAGAATCAAATAACAAGCGTGAATGATTTGTCTTCCAAAATATGAAAAGAATACAGCATTCTCCCCTAGTCCACCATTCATTGACAAAAACTAACAAGAGAATTCCAATTGTTTCCAAATTCTTTTTTATTTGTTACGCAACAATGTTTCAAAGGTAAGTATTGTTAAAGACCTCCAATCTACAAGGACCCACAAAACGACAAATATTTGGTATAATTCGCATTGACACACATAAATAATTTCCACCTGCGACCTGTTGCGAATCCAGACTTACAAACAAACCGCTGACTGTTGATAAAACTGACCTAATAATACTTTACGCAAACCATCAACATTTACGCGTAAATAAAAAAGCTTACCGCTCGCATTTTTCTCAATTTCCGGCACGTAACGTCGTCCGTCAAAGTTCGGTCGCGTCTCGTCCGAAGATGTTCAATTAACCACTTACATGATATTAAGACCGCAGTTCTTAAAGTTTGCATTCGTTTAAAAGTGTGCTATTATTTAAAATTAATCAAAGCAATTGCATCAAAAATGAATGTCGTTCATATCGTTTGGATCTGCTTAATTTTCTGTGGCTGTTATCAAAGCGCAATCATCGAAAGACAAGAAGACGACAGGGCAAAAAGGTAAGTAATGTATTTTGTTTATATTAATTACAACTACATTTTATTTTAATGCACGTCTATAATGCACAACTATAATGTTATAGAAATCAAATGAAAGATACGTTCATTTGATTTCTGACTGAACACCAGTTTTTTTATGTTAGAAATATAATTTAAAAAGCAGTAGTTTGAGTACACATTAAATACAGAAGTCAAAATACTTCCCAATTCCCCTGATGCTAAGGGTTAATAGATATAACCCTTTGATACTTCCTAAGTCAGATGTTAAAAGGTTTCAATGCAATTAGAGCTACTTCTGTAATATTTAAGGAATATTTAGGAATATGAAAATTCTCCTTTGATCTGGCGCCATATGCATGAACTTCGCTGCATTGGAATTTATGTCCGCTTCTGTATACATAGGAGTTCATACACAGTATCTCGGAAAAATAACGGAAGTTTTTAAATTTACAGAAGGTTACTAACGCCACCCGTTGAAACAATGTACAACCTGATAGCTCTATATCCCCTCTACAAAACGAGATCGCGAGCATTAAAATCGATCAAGTGGTAGTTACGTTATAGTACTTAAAGTGACATTACTTTTTTATAGGTTGTTTTACAAACATATGATGGAATAACGAGTTAATATTAAATTTTGTTTCAAGCTCGGTAAAAAGTTTTACAAAAACATTTGAATTAATGAAAAAAAGTTTATGGTGATGACTGTTTAAACCGGACGCGTATGTTCGAATAGTATAAGCGATTTCAGGATGCTGTCGTGATGCTTTGGAAGACCACCCAAAGCCAGGCCGCCCAAGAAACAAAAATCGCGAGGAGGTGGTCAAAAAATACATGAAATTATCGCATACGATGCGAATTCGACTGTGAGAAGGATAGCGGAGGAATTAAACACGACCAAAAACATGATTCACGAAATTTTGACGAAAGATTAGAACAAACGGAAAGTTTGTGCTCGATTCGTTCCTCATACCTTAACTGAGGATCCAGAAATTACTCGCGTCGAGCAATGCAAGGATCTTATCAAAACAGCCAGACGAAACCGCACGTTATTAGAAACGATTATAACTGGTGGCGAAACTTGGTGCTTCAAGTACTGTTACGTTCTCCTGTTTTGAAGAACAGTGTCGCTGTAACTTGCTCGTAAACTCTTGAATTTCTTGGCCAATACTTACTTGTAGAAAATGCTCTCTTATTTGGTAGCTTGAAGAACTCAATGCGCATGCGCAAAAAGTATAATAAAATCACGGTTTCCACTCTAGCCTATGTACAGTTATTATGTATGTAAGATATATAATATGCACAATAATTGCAATTACTCTCTTATACATGTAATGTACATTAGCAAGTGTGTAGGGTATGCTTTCACCTTTAGTTTTTGGTATATAAAGTTCCGCCGCAGCGAGTACGTTCCCCATGCTATGTTTATTGTCTTATAAGCTTCCGTAGAAGCTGTGTTAAAGGCATGTAATAATGCCTATATATGTATGCATGCACCACTACTTTTGTATAGGGAGACCAACCCTATTTAATTGTTATTTTCATAAGCGCACCTCAGTGCTGTGTCCCTTTGCGGGAGCCAAATACTTTTTCTTTACCTTAAATTTGTCTAAGGGACTTGACCCTGTTTCATTGGTTTGTGTTTGGTAGGGAACCAAACACTTTGGTTATTTGTACTTTTATAGGGGAACCCGACCCCTTAGAACCTAAACACCTGGTTGAGGGCGACAGCAGCGATAATAGCCGATCTCAAAACAAAAGTATGTAATGTCATAGCTACCCAGGTGTTTTCTCGTAATACAAATAATACGCTATGTAATCTCTAACTCTTTACTACTGCGCCCTTATAGAAGGGAAAAAGCCAGTAACTAATAAATGTGCGAAGTGTGCACCGATAAGAAAAATGGCAGGGTTGAAGTCGACATGATATATAGAAATTTCTAGCTTCCCTAATAACGGAAGACCTAACAAACATACAAATGACAACGGACGCCGCAGCCTCGACGACCGTCAACTAGAAGCGGAGAAATTGTACTTGTTAAGGATGTCTATACCCGCGCTCCGAGGAGGTTTCAAAAATGATTGCCGCCACAATCTCAACAGAAGACCAAATGTATGTATAAACGACAACGGACACCGAAGCCTCGACGATCGATAGTAGATTGCCGAGAAATCATACTTGGTAAGCATGTTGCTATAAATAAGTTCCGACGAAGCTACATTAAAGGTTGCCACTATAGGAAAACCGAAATTGTCTGCTCGTACTTGAAAATACTGAATAGTGAAAACTGTCGATATTCGTACGATGAGGTTACAATAAAGGTTGCCGACGAGATACGAAAGGCGACCAAGAATGAAGATCTCTATTACCTCGACCGTCACACGGGAGCCGACTGCCTGTACTTGAAAACATTGAATATTGAAAACTGCCGATATTCGTTCGACGACGTTCCACTTAAATATTAATTTAATTAAAAAATATTAGGTACTTGTAGTACGAGTATTGTGAGTGGCTGAATGCATACATATATAATGCGCAATGTACATATATATTATAAAATAAAATTCTATATATTTTGCAGAGATAAATGATAAAAATGAAAATAAAATAATATAAATGCTAACATATACGGTTGCAAGAAACATGAAGGCATATAAAATATATAAATTAGTACAAGTGCATTAAATGAAATACATTTCCCCGGAAAATTAAAATTCTTATAGAAAAACACATCAACACTGTTAAATCCTTAACAATTAACAGAAAAACATATCTCCAGGAAATTTAACTTCCAGCATCTTCTCTAATAAACGAAATCTTAAAATTTGGATCGTCCTTTAATTACCATAAATTCCTATAATGTTTGCTAAATTCAATTGTCCCATGAATTCCGAAAATTTAAATATTTCGCCCCTATGCCACGCGACGCCAATAACAATGCACATACGTTGGCGATTCAGGTCGCTTATCTCATGTCCGCACGGCCTCTTAAAGATTGTTTTCCCAGCAGTAAACATTGACAATAAATTCCGATAAATAGCGAATCTATGCAAACAGCTCCAGATACAAACACGCTAAATATACATTGCGCTATGCGGCATGTTTATATTTACATATCGTTAAGCTCGCCTGGTTCGAGCAGCATGTGTTTGAACTTGGTGAAGTATAAAAGATAATAGGTCTATCGAAAACAATGTCGCTATATCGTATTGATGTGATGATCCACGTTGACCGTATGAATTGGGTTAAAGGGCTAGTACCGAATTTATAAAATTTTGTTCAATCCTCCGAAATAGAAAGACATCACGACCTGTGAAAAGTTAGAAGCTTATACAGACTTTGCAATCGTTTTCTTTTGCAAAGTGAAAATATTCTACGAAGACGAAGACAAAGTCAGATAACATCAAGCACGTCAAATGACTTTCGACACCAGTCACAACTGCCGTGTATAAATCGCATTCTTCAGTTAAGGTGTGATCAACAAAAGACCAGATCGTTCTAACAAAAACTTTGTGGGAATAGATATAACTAGGGATCGGCACTCAGGCGTATATGACGTCATCCTAGGGACGGATCGGTTTATGAAACATATCAGATACTGTACACTTTTTATATCCTTATTTTTAGCCTTTAAGTCCACCTTACCTTACAATCAGGTAGATTTTACACATGTTAAGGACACGACTTCACTTGTTGATATTGTCGGAGCTGTATTTAGTTTATGCCATCATAAGTTTGCTGTTTATGTGGTTTATGTGCCACCAGATATTTCGCTTCTCGATTTTGAGAATTTTCTGAGTAGTTTAGACACAATAAATATAAGTTCTACAAAAACTATCATTCTCGGCGACTTTAACATTACCCACTACAACAGACCTGACATAAATGATGGTAAAAGTAGAATAATGAATGAATTCTTACATTTTATTGATTTGTCACAACTTAATTCAGTAACAAATGCTAGAGGTAAAATATTAGATTTAGTTGTAACCAATGTTCACACTGTTGCTATTGATAGAGAGATGTTTCCTCTGGTTGCCGACCCACCTTCTATAGTGAGCGCCTTGCGGGAGTTTTTCCAATCGGTGTACCTTCCTTCGTTTGCTCCAACGCCTATTGCTCCAATTGCTTCGTGCGCTACTATGGTTGACCTAGGTTCTGTAACTGAGATGGATGTGGTGTGTGCTATGAAATCCTTAAAGAATAATTGCACGGCGGGTAGTGATGACATTCCGGCCTTTTTTGTTGGGGATTGTGCAAATATATTTGCTTCTCCTCTTTGCTGCTCGTTCAGTCTTGCTCTCAAAACATCCACCTTCCCATCTGTGTGGAAGATTGCCAAATTGGTGCCTGTTTTTAAAAATGGTGAGAAGTGTGTTATTTCCAACTATCGTCCCATAGCGTTATTAAATAATTTTGCTAAAGTTTTTTAGAAATGTTTGTACAAGTATATTTATGCTTAAGTTAGACCCTAGATTTCAAATGACCAACACGGTTTCGTTGCTCAACGATCCGCGGTAACTAATCTTGTTACAATTACTCAATACCTATCTGATAGTATTGATGCTGGGAGACAGGTAGATGTTGTATATACTGACCTAACAAAAGCTTTTGATCGAATCGACCACACCGTGCTTATTAATAAATTGGACAATATTGGATTTTCGTCTTCTCTTTTGTCTTTATTCCAATCGTATCTTCTTGATAGAAAGCAATTTGTGACATACATGGGATTTGAGTCTGATTACTTCGCGCCGAGCTCTGGAGTTCCTCAGGGAGTAACTTGGGTCCACTTCTGTTCCTCATATATATAAATGATTTGTGCTATCAACTGAACTGTCCAAAGTTGTTATACGCAGATGACTTGAAGTTGTACTCAACAATTAATAATTCTCAGGATTGCAATCATTTGCAAAGCCAACTCGATATATTCCACACGTGGTGTGTCAACAACAGACTAACAGTTAATGTAAACAAATGCAAAATTGTCACCTACACTCGTAAGACGACTCCAATTATATATACCTACCACTTGGCTGGATCTTCTTTACCTAGGGAGACCTCTATGAGAGACTTGGGCGTCGTCTTTGACTCAAGACTGACCTTTATGGAGCACATATCCAGTATTTGTACATCAGCGTTGAGTATGTTAGGATTCATTATACGTGTTACACGACCATTTGCTTCTATAACAGCAATTCTTCCTCTTTATTTCGCTTTTGTTCGGTCTCGACTGGAGTATGCGTCCTTGGTCTGGTCACATATGTACATCTGTCAGATACATCTTCTAGAGCAGATTCAGAGAAGATGTTTGAAGTTCTTGTACTTTAAAAAATTTAATACTTACCCGATACAAGGATTTAGCCACAGTGCTCTGCTAGAGGCATTTAATATTGATTCATTAGAACTACGTCGAAAACAGGCTGAGTGTAAATTCCTATTTACTTTACTTCATAATGGTCTTGATGTCCCTGAGTTGTTGAGTAAAATCAACTTCATTGTACCACGTTCAGGATCTAGGCAAACAAATACTTTTTACTGTTTCGCACCTAGAACAAACATCGCCATCAGGTCCCCAATACACAGATTGTGTAGCAATTTCAACTCTATAGAGTTTGCCTAGTTGGATATACATACCTGCACTTTACCGTCCCTTTTGACGGTATGTAGACCCATAGTGCGTTACACTTAGTTGAATACTTTTTCCGTTCTCTCTTTTGCTAACCACTGGTAAACTACTTTTTTTTAATTTAAATTAAAGCAACTAGTTACTAAGTTTTCTAATTTGACATACTTTAATTTTATGTTATTTATATTTCCATGTGTACATTATTTAACATTGCCTTGTAATTGGATATTTGTATCTGTTGGGCATTAAATATTATTATTATTATTATTATTATTATTATTATTATTATTATTATTATATCAATTTAAAATTTTCTGGATTTCCGGTGTTTCCTTGTCAGCCGACATGATTAATATAAAATATTATTATTCAACATCGGCGAATTGCTTCCACATTTATCTTACTTTAACACAATGAAACTGCGAGTTCTATTTCTTCTCGTGCAAAAGCAAAAGCGCCAAACTGTCGATAACCCAATGGATTATTGACACTTTTCTTGTGTATACAATTTGCTCAAAGAGTACTACAATAGAAACGTGAATACCAACACTATCTGTGTATCCAATTTATGGGCCGCAATCAATTTCCGAAACGTAATTTCAAACGCCGCCACACATACAAAACAAATTCGAATCGAGTCGAGTGATTCAGCTTTAGACCGCCCGCATTACCCCGGTGTAAACGCAGAGGTGGGATAGTTCGCCAAAGAGATCGACATCGCTTTATCGCCAACCGAAGTTAATACGGGAGTCACAATAGAATAAATTTCGCAATTACTAGACATGCAAACAGATTCGGACGTGAATATGTGATTGTCTGCGTTCCTTTGATAACATCTTTCGTATTATAAGCATAAAGAGAGAAATTACTGATCGCAAGAAATAATTATTATATCTCCAACATATTTGTATAAACTCCTGTTCAGAATTTAGGCCATCACTTTAATTATTACAGAAAATATTGGCGTAAGTAAATACGTCAAGTAGATATTCTTGTTAGTTTTAATACTGTCATTGAAGATTTAGGTAAGAGAGAAAACTATTTCATTGTTTACGTCATTTTTCAATTTGGCGAACTCGTTCGTTTTGAGCATCCTTGTCAGCAGCCGTCTTTTGTCTATAAATAGAGAGATCCAGTCCAAGAATTCATTCATACCTTATTGGAAATGATATTCATGTAATTATATATACATTAAAGTTTTTAGCAAACATTCAGCTCGTTTAATATCTCCAAATGTTGTCTCTAAACCCCAAGAAAATGAAGATGCTGATTCTCAAAGACTGAAGCTCAGTCCTGCAGGTGCGAGAAACTCTTTTGTCAGTGAACGAAACTCCATTTTAGAGAAGCAAGACGTTTCCAAGAATATCTTCGTTTCTAATTCAGAAAAAAATCAAACGAATAAGAATTTTACAGGACAAGTATCTCGTTTGGCTATTAGATTCTTACTATGTGATATTGGTAGTTTGCTAGTAGCTGCTAGGTAGCTGCTTGCTAGTTATAAGGTTTTCAGTGATAATTAGGATGTACCTTTTAGAGGTAATCAAGCACTATGAGAAAGCCTTGCTTCATATTTTCAACCTCAAACACCACCGCCAATGTTTTATTGATACAGTAAAACTAACTTATAACGTACTCGCCAGAACCATACAAAACAGTGCGTTAAAAAAGAGGTATGTTATAAATAAATATAACCAAAGATTAGGTATATAATATTAAAATATATTTTTATTTATAAAATAATAGCGATAATAAAAATAAATAATAGATAATATGCAAATACATATAAAAATTAAATTAGTAAAAAATTCGGTTTTTGAAACAAATATATTCTAAAAAATGTTCAATACCTAATGCATTATTTAAGCGCATCTTCATAACTCGGTTCTACAATTTCAGCTGCCCCTTCTTCTTATCTTTGCTGTTATTTTCTTGATATAAAACTTCCTCAACAAAATCTGTATCACCGGAAATACACGAAGTAATGAGATTATTATCCACTAGCACAAATTCATCTATTGTTCCTAGATTCACGATACCAGGATCCTGCAAATTATTCTGTAACCATACGCCTAAAGGTAAATTATCGTTATCGATGTTATCATTATATTTGACAAGCCATTGAGACAACAGTAAATCGTCGTCTTCATCAAAATCAATTGTGCTGGGAATAATTTTTTAAGGTTTCTTGCGAAATTTGTTGCCAAGCTTTGGTTAACATTTCCATCGCTTCTAGCAAATTTACTTCATTAGAAGTTCCAGTGTCCAACTTCGTAATGAGCTTCATTACTAACAGGTGTCGATAATAGGATTTTAAGGTATGAATAATTCCTTGGTGAACTGGCTGCATCTCGGAGGTGGAATTCGGTGGTAAAAACTCCAGACGAATATTTTTAAGATCACTTATACGGGGATGAGTTGGACAGTTGTCGACCAATAATAAAATTTGTCTTTTCTGTTTTGTTGGGTCTTAATCCTAAGTTCTTATTTCGTCCTCAAAAATTTTAGATGACATCCATCCCCGACGATTAGCAGCATAAGTACAAAGTAGCTTTTCAATGTGTTTGAAACGTCTTGGGTTTTTGAATTTTCCAACTACAAAAAATTTACGTTTCTCATTATCTGCCATATTAGCACACACCAATACAGTTAATCTCTATTTCGATTGTTTGCCCCCAACGCATTTTAGCAGCTTAAATTTTTTGTGTACAATTAGATGTAAGTTTGTAGATCAAGCACGTTTCATTAACATTAAAGATACCATTTATATGACAGTCTTTCATAAAACGGCGGGAATTTTATCTTCATTATGGTAGAAACTGTTATTTTTTAAGAGATTTAGCACGACAAATATCGGATTATTTTTTACCACTTTCAATTTCTTTAATTATACATATTTATTTTCTCTTCAACTGATAATGCTTTACGCCGCCGGTTAGTAGAAGTAGTCATTTTTAATACGTAAAGTTGCACTTAATAAGCTATCGAAGCAAGTGTCTCTAACTTTAACGAACAATAACTGCGACTGCTGCGAAGAAAAATAAGAAAATCCCTTTTGTACGCCCCACCTAACAGCGATTATAGTGTGTAAGCTTCTACTATTCCGTCGAGAAAGGAAATTCCCTGGTATTTAACACGTACTGCATCCGACTTTATACAGATTTATATAATAAGTACGTTACTAAAAAAATCAAATACATTATAAAAAAAACATAATTCTTTCTTGGACAAGATTTTTGTAAGTAATAACAGAAGTACGTAAAAAATATGTACATAGACTTTGCCTGGACCTAGGAAAGTGTACGCTGTATCCGAAAGTACGTTATATACGAGTCCCTCATAAGCGAGATCTACTGTACTTTCCTTGAATTACCTCTGTATTAAGACCTGAAAGCCCATTGAAGTACTGCGAAATTGACAAGATAGATATAGATTTTCTAGCATTCCATGGCATAAATCATCTACAAGCTAGCAGCATACGTTCACTTAATTATGTACTTGGGAGTTTTTCAAAGATTAATAAAAATTGTTAGACGTTAAACCATACTTTTGTTTTAAATATGTAGCATAATGTAATGCTTTCAGCACAATAAGGAACAATACATTAACTATATAGGAGTCAGGTAGCATTCTACAAACCAATACCTTTAAATTGGACCTCGTACACATTTGCGCATAAAACCTAAGACTATTGGAACATCAAAATCACATCGCAATGTGGTAGATCCTAAACCACTAAGGAATCGAGGAAATAAGAAAGCTGATAAGCTAACCAAAGAAATAGCCATCGCCATTCCGTTAGAACCCTGTTGTGGTCTACATAAGATATCACCTAAAACACGCCTCTGACCCATTTATAAACCAAAACAATTATTTATTTTGACGTCGCATTGTAACCTGCTATGCATAGACTAACGCTACAAACTTAAACTTAAAGTCCGATCCTCTTAAAACATGCGTACAATATACGCCCCAGGTCACTCACACATCAGTATCAAAATGGCTCCTGTCGAGCAATGAGCGCTAATCAAATACTTGCGTTTAAAAAGGACGACTCAAACTCATCAACATTTGATATTACGAGAATCTGCAGTATCATATGACATAGTTAAAAGGTGGTGCCGAGAGTTTAAATGTGGTAGACAATCGTATACAAACAAGCATGCAGGTGAAGCACCCGCAACCGTCACTACCCTGCAAATTGTTAAAAGCGCCCTTGATCTCATGCTGCAAGATCGACGTGTGACTATAAGGCAACTAGTTGAAGATACTGGTCTCTCATACCATGTAGTATATGATATAATTACCAAGATTTCTACTACTAGTGTTAACAAGATTTGTGACAATGGATGAGTTCTGGATCACCACCGCCTAAAAAATTTAAGATGCAACCTTCATCAGGGAAGATTATGCTATTCGTATTTTGAAAATCTGAAGGGGAGACTTTAGTAGATTTCCTCCAAAGAGGGAGCACAATTACAGGTACTTATTATGCAAACTTAATTCCCAAATTACGTGGCTTCATAAAAGAAAAACGTCGGAGGAAGTTGCACACAGGTATCCTTTGGAATCAGGATAACGCACCCAGTCACAAGTCCGCCATTGCAATTACTGAAATAATTCAAGCAGGCTTCGAATTAGTTGAGCATCCGCCATTACCCACTCGTTCCAATACTTAAAGAACATTTGCATGGTAAACGATTTTCATCAAATAATGGTGTGATAACACATGGGCTGAAAAGTCCCGGGCCTAACACATAGATGACGCTAGTTTTATTGCAGCCACCTTTCTCTCAGTTAGTACTAACCTTCAAAAGACAGCTGTTAAAATTTCATGATATTCTGTTCATTAGTTTGTGAGTTATTGTGCTAAGAGTCACGCTACTTTTCTTATTTTCAAAACAATGGATCAAAAACAATTTCGTGTTTTAATTTTACACTGCTTCTTGATGGGAAAAATACCGTTCAAGCAAAGCAATGGCTTGAAAAGTGTTATGGGGAGTCCGCTCCATCAGAAACAACAATAAAACGTTGGATTGCTGATTTCAAACGTGGTCGTAGAGACACCGATGACGCAGAACGCAGTGGACGTCCAAATGAAGCGGTAACACCAGAAAACATCAAAAAAATCCACAAAATCGTTTTGAATGATCGAAAAGTGAAGTTGCGTGAGTTAGCTGACATCGTAAAGATATCAAAAGAACGTATTGGCTTTATATTGCATGAGCATTTGACTATGAGAAAGCTCTGTTCAAAGTGGGTGCCGCGTTTGCTTACTGTTGACCAAAAACAAGAACGTGTTGATGATTCTGAGCAGTGTTTGGCCATGTTTAATGTTTAATTGCGTCGATATGTGACAATGGATAAAACATGGATCCATCACTTCACTCCGGAATCAAAACGATCGTCATCTGAGTGGACAGCAACTGGTGAACCTCGTCCAAAGAGCCAAAAAGCACAACAATCGGCTGGAAAGGTTATGGCCTCGGTATTTTGGGATGTGCGTGGTGTAATATTCATCGACTATCTTGAGAAAGGAAATACCATCAACAGTGAATATTATATAGCGTTATTGGAGCGTTTGAAGGCCGAAATTGCAAAGAAACGACCGCATATGGTAAAGAAAAAATGCTGTTTCATCAAGACAACGCACCGTGTCACATGTCAATCAAAACAATGGCAAAACTACATGAATTGAACTTCAAATTGCTCCCACATCCACCATATTCGCCAGATTTGGCTCCCAGCGACTACTGGCTGTTCGCAGACCTCAAAAAAATGCTCGCCGGTAAGAAATTTCGCACGAATGAAGAGGTTATGGCTGAAACTGAGGCCTATTTTGAGGCAAAAGATAAATCGTTCTACAAAAGTGGTATTGAAATGTTAGAGCGGCGCTGGAATGATTGCGTTGCTCTTGATGGAGATTACGTTGATGAATAAAGCTAATTTTGAACCAAAAAAACCGCGGTTTCTTTGTTAGGCCCTGGACTTTTCGGCCCATGTGTTATGTGCGGTAAATCAGTGGATTGCAAAGGTTCTTTCGGGAGGCATTAGAAATGCTAGAATATCGATGGGAAAAATATATTAATCTTAGTGAAGACTATGTTGAAAAATAAAAGTAAAATATTTGCAAATTTTTTATTGTGAGTGAGTCAAGGGTGAAGCAAAGTGATTCACCCTAGTATAGGTAACTGAAATTATATCCATCATTTCCAATTACCTACCATCATCTAACCATATTAAAGGCATTGTTACAATAGATCTTCACAAAAATGTCTTTTGGATATTCATATAAGATCTATTTACCTCAAATTTAATTCAAATCGATAAGATTAGGGTGGAAATATTTCCTTCTTAAAAGTATATCCTAATTAATACATGCTTTAAACCCCGATATGCCCTTAATCATCTAATAAAAAGCGAAGTAATAGATTTATGGCATCAGTAACACCCCTTACAATCCACGGATTTAAAATGGTATCTAACTAGAAGTTTTCACTTGCAGAAAGGCATCACTTCTAACAACCGATGCCGCTGATAACGTAGGCTACCACGACCGTAATGGCCAGTCGGATCCGAGGTATTTGGACGTTATCTCTAAGGACCACAGCAAACAACTTGACAATTTAGAGGATGTGCAGGACGGAACGCTAGAACAAACCGTAAAAGAGAAACGATGTAAAACGTAAGTCACGTATTAAATTTAGCCTGCAGTTAATTAGAAAAATGAATTGTACGACTATGTTTATTAAACAATCTACATTTAAAGTATTAACGAAACAGGCCCTAAGTTTTATTGTTTAACATATCATTTTAACCTCGTAAACAGATGAAAGATTTTTCAATTCAATTTTTTTGGGGACGTTTCTTTAGTATAAAGTGAGCGCTGTTTTGAAAATGATTTATTGCGCATTTCAAATTCATTGACGCACTTTATTAATTCAAAGAAATGCCACTTTAATCTAAAAGCTCAATCGTCTATATCAGGGGCGTTCAAACATTCGATCGCGACAGCTTTCCGAGTCGATCTCGGGATATATAGGCCGATATCGGTCGATACACAGTTTTTGTTTGGCGACAACATGATTCACATTTAAATTGATTCACAGTTAAGCCAGAATAACCCTCTTATTACTTTTCTATATCGAAACAAACCCCTGCTAGCGGGAAAGCCGGCTTTATCAAAGGAACGCGCGGTGTTTGTCAACTAAAAACTGTAGCCTGACGTCTTTGCTTCCCACTGATTCTCCTAGAAACTTCAGGCGGCATGCTTGGCGGTACGCTAACAAACCATGACGAAACTATCTATCGGGAATATTCTGGACTTCGTCCATGCCGGGATAAATACTGCGCCTACGGGAGTCGGAGTCTTAAAACTAAGACCAACGCGTATCAGCCCCGACGACATCGACGCCGCGGTAAAATAATTCGAAGAGGACATAACATTGGCACTGGACTCAGCTACAACTACAAAACTTAGAACACCAAGGGAAAGAATATCTAATTACATAAAAACAAAAATACATCAGAAGAAAATGCTTTACAAATAGTGTAATTCCCAAGGTGTGATCCTCATCGACTATCTGCATAAGAGAAGGACTATCACGGGGCAATGCTACAGCAATTTATTGACCCGATTAGATGCAGTATTGACGGAGAAACGGCCTCGTTTGCAGCGGAAAAAAGTTCTTTTCCACCACGACAATGCACCGGCTAATTCATTCCGCATCGTCGTGTCCAAACTAAATGAGTTGCGCTACGAATTAATCTCTCATCCTTCATATTCACCAGACCCAGCTCCCAGCGACTTTCTCCTATTCCCAAACCTGAAAGAATCACTCGAAGGAAAGTGATTTACCTCAAATGAGAAGGTCATCGTCGCTACAGAAGACTATTTCGTAGACCGCGAAACATTCTACTTTTCCGACAGCTTGAAGAGACTGGAGCACCGTTTGAAAAAGTGTGTTGATCTTCGAGGAGACTACATCGAAAAATAAAATATAAAAAGCCACATTAATACCGTGTGTTTCTTGTCTATTCCAGAAACATTTCAAATTGCCCTCGTAGAGCTGAAACCGTAAGTCGTCGCTCGTCTGTTCTATGAAAATCATAGATCATATCCCGCACTACTTGTATCTGATACAAAAATAATTGTAAACCACTGATACGTATACTCTAACTGGTACTTCAGTAAGTAGGCATATGCAATTTTAAAAACAACTATGGCGCATGTTTACAGTATATATATATTACAAAAATCATATAATTTATCTTTTCAGAGAAGGCATCGTTGGCGTACCATCTACACTTTCATTAGGCCGCAGAGATACGACCTTCGCTTTGCTGAAGAGGAGCTGTGAGAATTGCTGGAATTCACTAATGTGTAAGACGAAAGGAAAATGCGAAAGCTGCAAAAAGATTTGCGATAAAGTAGAGGCTGTATACGAAGAAATGCAAGTATACGAACCAATCGACCAAAATTCCAACCAAACTGAGATACTTGGTGTATCGAATAAAATGAGCGAGTCTGTTCAAGAGGAAGGGGGTTTATACTACGGTGAAAACCGCTACTACACGCTCGGTTCTTTCCAACCAGGTCCGATCTATTCGCTCCTAGCCAAACTCTTAAACATCAACAATATGGAGCACGTAGAACAATTATTAATATTAGCTAAAACTAAATCCAAAAAACCTATAAAGACCGAACGGCCTGTGGTTATTGATACGGCTCACGTTTTTACTTTAAATCAAGGTAGACCTTCAAAAGTAGATGTTGAAGTTCATGAAGTTAACGGAGGTGACAGTAATATCGATTCCTTTGCTTTGGAATTAGATAAGGAAATCGAAAAGGCTATGAAAATGAAGAAGAAAAAATCCGGAGCTTCGCATTTAGCACCCAGCGAAATTGATAACATCATCTGGAAAGCAATTGGTCGAGTAAGTTTTGTAGTAATTTCTATGTAAGACCGGTTAGATAAGTGATGGGTAGAAAGAGAGAAATATACAATCTAATGAAGTGTAAAAAATCTTAATCAATAGCACATTCTAACATATCCTTTCTTTTTGGGCTTGATATCAAGGTAACACTATACTAACAAATTTATTTCATAAACACTTACGAGGGCAGATCCTCATGTCCCACTCCTCACCTACTTCTAATTGGTTGTTTAATTAATGTTTCTGAAATTCATAAATCATATCTCAATAATATCTATATATATATATATAATGTGTCTCAAAGTATTGTTGTGCTGTGGCTAATTCTTGAATTGTGTGTCGTGATAAAAATAGATCCTGTAGAACAAAGAGCGGTAATAAAATATCTCCAGAAAAAGAGTATGAAGCCAAATCAAATTCATAAAGATTTTATGACAACTACTGGTGAGTCTGTAGTTTCTTATGATACAGTTAAAGACTGCTGTCAAGATTTTAAATACGGAAGAACATCCTGTGAAAATAAACATGCCAGTAATCCTCCTATAAAGGTAATAACAGGTGAAAAAACATATTGTTCTATCCACAGATATTGCAGTAAACTCCACTCCACCCAAATTAATAATTATTCGGAACGCAGCGTTTCGAGAGGAGATGGACTCCCATTATCAATCGTGTTACTGACTGAATGCAAAATTGTCTCGCACATGTAGTAGTTGCTACGCAAGCCCTAAAAGTTCTTAAGATAAATAACTTTTTTAGAACCTATTAGGTGGTCTCGGATATCTATATCTTTTCGGAAAATAAATCAAGCAGACACGACTGGGGTCATTTTTCTGTTCAGTAAGTTTACTGCTGGAGTTTACTACGATACGTGTGAATTGAATTATACAACCACATAGCCCTTGCGATCGTTGTGATATCGTTCCATAACATCTAGAGGAGACTGCCTTAGATTGCAAAGTGACATAAGAGTAGTTACTGATTGGTGCACAAGAAACCACCTATTTCTGAATGTTGATAAGTGTAAAGTGGTTTCATACACTCACAGAAATAACTTCTTTCAGTTCACTTACACGATGAATAGTGTGAAAGGTCTACGTGTTATCTTTGATAATAGACTTACTTACACCGATCACATAAATTCCACTGTGGCAAGTGCATATAAAATTTGGAAGTGTCATGATTTCCGAAATATCAAATGCTTGAGCCTATTGTATTTGACCTTTCGTAAGGTCCAAGGTAGAGCATGCATACTTAGTCTAGCAGCCAACCTATCAGATACATATAAATAGTATCGAGAGCATTCAAAAACGCTTTTTAAAGTTTCTAATCTTGAAGACTGATGGTATTTACCTAAATAGAGGATCAAATTACAATAGCATGCTATCAGTATTTAGCTTTGTATCATTGCATAAGAGACGGAATGTGTTAAGCATCAAATTTCTTTACGAATTGGTAACTAACAACATCGACTCCTCTTACTTAATTAAGCAAAATTAACTTAAATGTTCCTAGACCAGAATCTCGTTTCCAATTATTGTTTTGCTGTGATAAAAACAAAACCAATATAATGGTTAAGTCACCCACCTCAACTATGTGTACAAACTATAACCGCGTCTCCCACTTGTGTGATATCCACTACGATGCATTCGAACATTTCTTGTTAATAAGTATATACCTAACATTATTTGAGCTGTGTATTCGCATAGTTTTAGTTTAGTTATTTAATATATCCCTGTACTTCGGTTTGTAACTTTTATATCAATGAAACACATCGTTCTTCTTACGTTTATTCATTCTTTCTTTGTATTCAGAATTTTTTATGTAATATGTCGTGTTAATAAAAAATGTAAATTTTTTAGTAGTACAATAAAAAAATCATGTCTTAAGTAAATAATCACTTTTATTTAAGTCATGACTTAAATTGTGCTTTTATTCAAATGGCTTAAATCGTCTCTGTCCTGGTTAGAACTTCAACAAATATCCGTAGTACTATCGAGCAATTGTTACAATTAGAATACAGAGACGTACATAAACTTCCCTGTAGAACTCTCCAAAAATAATAGTAAATATTAATAACATTTCTTTCCATTGCAGGACCCCGACAAGAATGCTAGAAAACTGAGCGAACTTGAGTGGAACGACTCACCTGCACACTACAGTAAGGATAATACTGACGACGTGGGCAACCAAAATTTCGAAAAACAAAAAGTTAAGCAAAACGCGCCATCAGCGGTTGGCGATCATCAATTCCAAAGACTAACAGGGCAGACATTAGAGGAAGACGCACTTGCACAGCAAGAACCGTCATATTTGAATTCAGAAGTCGCATCACCGCCGCTGCTTTCAAATAGCCAATCTTTATTAAGTGAAGTATCTCCGGTCCCCGAACGTTCACATGCAGGACTTTCGAGGAGTTATAAGCAAGACCAACAGCTAGTGAACAAAGAATCGAGTAAAGCAAAACAAAGAGAACAAGATTATGAGGATGTAGAACAGAGTGAAACTAGTACAAAGAAGCACATGCAGTTTCCATCAGGACCCTCCAAAAATAATCCAAGAGGCCCAAAGGAACCACGACTAACAAGTGCAGCACCACGTCCTGTGCTGACGTCGAAATTTCCTCATGGACCAAAAGACCCTGGCGGAATTAGAACCACTCCTATCCCAATCGTCCAAACTACTCCTTCTATGAAACATCCGGTGGTACCACAAAGAAGCAAGGTCGATGATTCTGATGAATCATTAGAAAACGAAGGATTTACAATACCTCCCACTACACCAGAAACCGACACGGTCTCATTGCAACAATTCCACAACAAGAAACCGAATGGAAACGAGGAGTCTCAACAACCAACGAATTCCAGAAACCAGAAATATTCAAATGAGAAAACCATGGAAGAACCAGATTGGAAACATGTAGTAAGCAAAGAATCAAGTAAAGCAAAACAAAGGGAACAAGATTATGAAGAAATAGAACCGAGTGAAACAAGTACAAAGAAGCACATGCAGTTTCCTTCAGGACCCTCCAAAAATAATCCAAGAGGCCCAAAGGAACCACGACTAACAAGTGCAGCACCGCGTCCTGTGTTGACGTCGAAATTTCCTCATGGACCAAAAGACCCTGGCGGAATTAGAACCACTCCCATCCCAATCGTCCAAACTACTCCTTTTATGAAACATCCTGTGGTACCACAAAGAAGCATGGTCGATGATTCTGATGAATCATTGGAAAACGAAGGATTTTCAATACCTCCCACTACACCGGAAACCGTCATAGTCTCACTGCAACAATTTCACAACAAAATACCGAATGAAAACAAAGAATCTCAACAACCAACGAATTCCAGAAACCAGAAATATTCAAATGAAAAAACGATGGAAGGACCAGATTGGAAACATGTAGTAAGCAAAGAATCAAGTAAAGCAAAACAAAGGGAACAAGATTATGATGAAATAGAACCGAGTGAAACAAGTACAAAGAAGCACATGCAGTTTCCATCAGGACCCTCCAAAAATAATCCAAGAGGCCCAAAGGAACCACGACTAACAAGTGCAGCACCGCGTCCTGTGCTGACGTCGAAATTTCCTCATGGACCAAAAGACCCTGGCGGAATTAGAACCACTCCCATCCCAATCGTCCAAACTACTCCTTCTATGAAACATCCGGTGGTACCACAAAGAAGCAAGGTCGATGATTCTGATGAATCATTAGAAAACGAAGGATTTACAATACCTCCCACTACACCAGAAACCGACACAGTCTCACTGCAACAATTCCACAACAAGAAACCGAATGGAAACGAGGAATCTCAACAACCAACGAATTCCAGAAACCAGAAATATTCAAATGAGAAACCGATGGAAGAACCAGATTGGAAACATGTAGTAAGCAAAGAATCAAGTAAAGCAAAACAAAGGGAACAAGATTATGAAGAAATAGAACCGAGTGAAACAAGTACAAAGAAGCACATGCAGTTTCCTTCAGGACCCTCCAAAAATAATCCAAGAGGCCCAAAGGAACCACGACTAACAAGTACAGCACCGCATCCTGTGCTGACGTCGAAATTTCCTCATGGACCAAAAGATCCTGGCGGAATTAGAACCACTCCCATTCCAATCGTCCAAACTACTCCTTTTATGAAACATCCGGTGGTACCCCAGAGAAGCAAGGTCGATGATTCTGATGAATCATTGGAAAATGAAGAATTTACAATACCTCCCACTACACCAGAAACCGACACGGTCTCACTGCAACAATTTCACAACAAAAAGCCGAATGGAAACGGAGAATCTCAACAACCAACGAATCCCATAAGCCAGAAATATTCAAATGAGAAAATAATGAAAGTAGCTGATTTAGAAGATCGACACATCAATCGTGGCCAAGATTTGCCACAACGAAATGCGGATAATGATTACAAATATAAACAATTAAAACAGTGGATCATGAAACACTCGCATATATTACCTCCAGATCTTCGAGATTCATTCCCAGAATTCCAGGAAAAATCAGGAAATAAATTAGCTCAGAATGTGAATGATATAATTAGTTCAGCGTCTAAAATTAACGAAGAGATCTCGAACATTGTAGAAACCGACACGAGCAATCCGAATTTAGTTCAAATGGTGAAAAAAAACGACGAAATGTTAAGAGCTATAAGCGATGATAACGACAAATATATAATAGGTTTTCCGAATATGAACAAATTTAAAACTAGAATAGCTCCTGAAACTCAACGCAAAATCGACCAAATATTTGCGAGCGAAAGGCCGTTAGCTAGCGTACGTAAGATGAAAGACCTCTATGGATTTCATCCTCGTATGAAATCCGAATATAGAGATGGAAAGTGGGTTTATGAAAAAACAAAGCCTAACAGGCCGCCATATTCGACGAACCATCGAACGCCTACGGTCCTGAACGATCAACAAATGCTAGAAGATAATGCTTCAAATGAAAAATCAAGGGAAGCAGCAGTAACATATGTTGATCCAAAATTACTAAACATGGATTCTGTAATGAAAGGCCTGAAAAATACGCCTAAAATGTACTACGATAAGACCAATAAAGTACTTGGTGTTAAACAATATGAAACAATGGACGAACAAAATACAAATCCTATCATATCAACACAACATCAAAGTGAACAAGAAAATATGCAAGGGGATGAAGCATCAAGAATAGTGCATGAGAGTCAGGAATCGGCGATATCTCAGAAAAAACTAACACAAAATATTCCGAATAATAATCAGGACCATAAGGAAGACGAATCTAAAGAAAATTCATCGGAGAAGAAAAATAAATCTAATGAAACGGTAGCTTGCAGTAAAGAAGAGGAAGAAGAAATGCTTGAAGTGCTACACCTTCATCCCATATCATATGGCGAATACCGATCTTCAGAACGTGAAGGATCAACCGACAGGCAATCGAACAATCTAAATCACTCATGGGGAAAGGTAAAACTTCATTCAGCAACTGAAGTACCTACAGCGAAAAACGATAATATTCAAAGCCAACATCCATTAAAACACATCGCCGATGAAACTGAGAGGATAATCAATTCTTTAAGCAATAAACATAATATAGCAGATACAGATGACACCACAAACAATCAAGCAAGAAACGAAGAAGATGATGACATAAAGAACAAAAAGCAATTTATTCCATTTCAACCCGCCTACTTTTCGCCGCAACATCGTAATTTCGTCCCGATGAGAACAGTACCCGAAATGACACAAGAATCCATTAATCGCAATTTTATGAAACAACCGATGATATTTGAACCGAATACGAATAACATGGAACAGGAGCTTATTGGAATTCCAGCAATGAGCAGTAGAATGCAAAAACCGTACTTGGAAGGTTTAACACGTATGGGCAAATTTGTTCCAAGAGATGGAGAACGTCGACTTTCTTTGCACAGTCGCGATGTTTCTGAACAGGAAAAATCGAAGGATATATATTTTATTGGCGACGGAATCAAATTGCCACTTAACATGGAGGAACACAAAGACGGATCTGTCCATTTAACCGTAGATATAAAATCGTTATGTAATTGTAAACATTGCAGAGGTAAACAACTTGAAAATGGAACCATCGTATTGGAAGCAACACCATTGACAGAAAAAGAAAGACAAGAACATGAAGCAGAAACGAAAGCCAACAAACTCCCGGAAAAGAAAGACGAGAAAAACACGACCACATACGATGAATATGTATACGAAGATTATATGTTATACGTTGATACAGAAGAAAGTTTGGAGGATGAAAAAATAAATCCGATGGCTCACAACGACAAAGTTAACGTATCCAAAAGATCTGCGGGAAGTAAAAATTCTTTGCAAGATAATGAGATAGAATCAAGCATTTCGTCCACGTCTGAAGAAGATCCTGTAATTCCATTGAAACATCTATCGAGGCAGGAGATATTAGATAGACTGGCGGAAATCAAAGAAAAGGAAAAGAATTTAAAAGATGACCATAAGAAGTTAGAAACAAACAACTCTAATGACCAACACGATGATAGTGATGGAGATAAAATCAATCCCAAATTCCAACTTTTCACCAATGTATTGGATTTTGTGAAAAAAATAGCTTTAGATATTCAACCTAAGAAGTAAGTAATGTCCAAACTATATTTAAATATTCATTACTCGTCGTGAATTAAGAATATTTATTATGTATTTTTTGTATTTTTATATTATTAAGTAGGAAATAAACAATCAAAACTTGATAATGAATTTTATTTCATATCCTTGATAATGAATTGTACAAATAGAATATTGAAAAATTGCAGTGATTATAGTTAAACATGTACTGCCCCCATAATTGAATTTCAACAATGAAGTTGGTGTGGAATGACAATATTTCGAAGAAAACAGAAATCCGGATGTTACACTCTTTTGTTAATAGCTGTGTTGTGGAAGTGAAGTGTGGGCGTCGAATAAGAAGATGGAAAACAAAACAATGCCAACGGAGATGATGTACTTTAGCTGCTGTAAGAGGACATTATTAGATCATAAAAGAAATGACAAAATCAGAGAAATAATGCAAATTGACACATCATTAATACATGAAATAAATGGCAAGCAACTATTATGGTATGGTCAGATGAGGAGAATGGACCAGGAGACTACCACAAAAGGTTTAGAAATGGAAACCTGCTAACAAAAGGAAAAAAGGAAGACCAAGGAGTTAAAGAAGAAATTTAAAAAGCTAAGCCTTCAAAACGCATGGTTGTAACTTATAACACCATGTGCTAACACTTGGTTTTTTAAAAAGTAAAATTTTTTAATGCATTTAGCACTACTCTCGTAATGGCTTCGCCAGTACATATTTGTAATTGCAATTTTGTTTGATACGGGTACCAGTTCACACATCATTCAATACGCATACGCTGTCATTGCAATTGCAGCGTTTCTGAAACGTTCTGCGTATCATCGCCAATGGTCACGTACAGGATCATTATGCGTATTTTTTTTTATCAATATTTTTCATTTAAAGTAGCCGATAACATTTATTCCCATTATAGAGACAAGAGACTTTTTAATGTTAAGTGAGCCTTAAAGCTCAACTGAAGTAAAATCTGCCTTTAAATGGAACGAAAATAAAACTAAAAGATTGTTAGATCTATATACGCTATATAGGTATAAGGTGGTAACATTAAAAATTAAGTCTCAAAAAATTGTGGGAGACGATAGCAGAGAAATTAATAGAATAAAATTTCAGATTATCTTTTCACAACTTGACAACTAAAGTAGAAGGAGAGTTCATACTGCGCATGTTAGTGCAAACGGTTTCTACTCTGAATCCTGTATTGGCTCGACCATTCCACGTACTAGACGGTAAATTTACGATTTTATCAGGGAGTAGGAACAAACCTATAGGAACGTTGATCACTCGATGTGAGCTCATATCAAAATGCAGGAAAAAAGAGAAACGGAATCAATCTCTTCAGCATTTCAATTTTTATTAATGGCTACCACTTTTTGCAAATTTGCATATCATCAGGCCAAGACACTTTAAGGTAGGACTATGATGTATTGCATACGTTTTTTAGTGTAGAAATGGGTAGGAAAATAACACAAATTAGAAAACATTTTTATTTTAACGTGCTTTAAAATAAACATTATTTACAACGCATTACAAAGATAAATATGCAAAAAGATAAGATATATATAAAATCCGTTAAGGCTTATAAATATCTCGTTTCTTTAATTTCAACTTATCAGAACTTTTCTTAATTGTAAAAATATATACTGTTTGTATACTTTGCTATACTTAGCTTTTTGGAGATGGACAGTTGCCAGTGAGTGAGCCCATGCGTTAGTCTTTAAAGAAGAAAACTACAATATATTTAATAACATTTTCAAAGCATTAGAAAATAATGACCCTTGGTAAAAGTCATATTTTTACAAAATGTATTTAAAAACGATGTAATAATTCGGCTAATACATGTACCTGCACTCTCTTTTAGAATTGTTTCTTTTTCTTTTTTTGATGTAATCCCATACTATTAAATCCTTTTCTAGTTTCCGAGAGTTATTCAACTCAGGTATCATTCTAAATATAGGAAAATAAGCAATATTATTGTTTCATACCTACATATATTTCGAATACATATTAGAAACTCAAGAGTCACCAATTTGGTATTAACTTTAAAAAAGACATGTTTGGATCTTTATATCAAGTAGCAGCAGTACAACTCCTATAATTCACTATAACAACACGTTAAAAATACCCAAGAACAATATACATATTATAGGATCTTAACATTCTGATAATAATAGTCTATTATTAAATAAATTTGGTTCCGCAAAAGTTAGCTTAATATTTACAAGAAAATCTTACAATCTATACGCTGGTTTATCCGGGTTTAATCGTTACTCTTGCTTCAGTTCAGGCATGTCATCCTGGCTTATTTGTAGCGGATCGAGCTTAATGGTAGGTAGTATTACCACAGGTGCAGGCAATGGTACTGTGATCGGGGGAGGATCGTCTGGATTTAATGCCGCAACTCGTTGCAATCGCCTTATATTGCTAACGATATTTAAACCTAAAATTTGTGGGAAATACAGAAGAATGTTTAAAATGCATGGAACTAATGAAATACCGTGCACGACTCTTTTGTGTTGTGTTAATAAGTATCCCATTAAAAACGTTTCCGGACATAGTTCGCACTGGAATCTTTCTCCCGTGTGTCTGCGGACGTGCGATTTCAAATCGTTACCCTGGGCGAAGGCTGCATCGCAATATGTACAGCGATAAGGTTTTTCTCCGGTGTGAGTTCTCATGTGAACCGTTAGGTTATAAGCCCTGAGTAAAGCAAATTAAGTGTAATTGAACACATATAACATTACATTGATTAGAAATTCATTACTAAAGACTACAATAACGCTTATCTTTCTACTGCTTAAACATTTCTATTTATATTTTAGTTATTTTACATGAGTAGTACACGAATGTGTTCACATGATCACAAGATCGAGAATTTATAAAATTGCAAGCGGAAATTGTGATAAAATCTAAAACACTAAGATCGACAAGTATATCATAATACGTAAACAAAACAATACTTGTTGCTTTTTCATTTTGAAACCATTTTTCTATATTATTTATTAAAATGCGTTATATGTAGTCTCGGCAAAGTGGGGCAAGTTACAGTGCAGTGCGGAGAACAACGTGGAAAAGGCGAACGGTCGCATCAAGGCAATGAGCATAGGCGATGCGGACGCAGGAATGTTTAAACACAAAATAATGATAAAAATTATATTATATAACGTGCGGAAACACAGTTTTAAAATGTTTCGAGCAAATCACAAAATGGGCATCTATTAAATATTATAATCATTAGATATGTTTCCACGCTTATTTCAGTCAAATGAGTACGGCGTGCGGAATAAATACTTTTTAATAATGAAAACGACCGTTCCACATCGAGTGATGTTATATTTGCAAATTTAAAGTAACCTTGTGATAATTTAATGGATCTTTCGACGAGTATGAGAAAATCTTAATCGTTGTCAATACTTTCTTCAAATTTTCGTATTACACTTTTTTTCGCCTTTCGTCGTACATAGATATAAGTGAACGTCATCCACAAATTGTACGTACCATTGTTGTACGTTGTTTCGTCCACACATCACCACAATTTTTTCTTTCAATTCTGCTTTAATTCTTCTTTCAACATAGTCACGAATAGATGGCATAAAGTTTCTTAACGATGTCCCACTTGGTATTGTATAATCCAAATACTTGCTCCAGAAGGAGACAAACGCTTATTGGTCTAGTAAAGTGAACAGTACATCATATATATAATATTAATTGTTCGCTGTATCGTTTGCCACGGATAGCAGAACTGCGTTTCATACCTGTTACGTGTGGCGTGGCGTTCCCGCGTCAAATACTTGCCGCACTGTACACATTTAATTCTATCGCCTTCGTATTTTAAATCCGGCATACTCGCTATTACGTTTCCTAGTTTATTTGAAATACGCCGTTTCCGAAACGTACCTAAATACGACACTTTCTAAGTATGTGTGTCCTGACAAGCGCTCACAACGACCAGTCGAATAATACTGAACAAGCGTGCTTGGATACGACTACTCGATTCTCTATACCGCCCGCTTCGCCCCTCCAGAATGTTCACCCCACGGCACTGAAACTTACCCCCCTTTGCCGAGACTAGTTATATGCATTTATTCTATATTAGAATTTTTTTATGTATATATTGTATATAATTGTATTTACATATTATATTCATCTATATCCAATGTATATGGCAGACGAAAGCAGTAATCTATAAGAAATAGTTTTGTACATTAGTATATGCTGAAGGTACATTTCAACGTAATAATACTTCTGCGCATACAAATCAATGATGGTATTTGCACTAAAAAGACGATCAAAATCCCATGTTTTCGAAAAGCCTAGTAGCCATGACGCTCGCCTGAATAGCGAGAGGGCGTAAATCCAGATCCTACCAAGATTCGACATTTTTTTCCGAAGAAGATCAGTAATTACAAAAAAAATTACAATTCATTTCATTATAAAAGCCAACAAAAGTCTCATATCAATTTAAAACAAAATAAATTTACTTAGAAATGCCGAAGTTAAGCTACAAAATGAGAAATTCTCTGTGAAAGATACGTTAACGCTAACAATGGTAGACACCAAGATTTGCAATGTGATGACTCATACTACATCCGCAAGAAATGCTACATTTGCCAAAAAAATAATCAAAAGAAGTTAATACAACATGTACTTCGGCGCCGAATGGGGTTGATTGATAGCGAAACAAGGGTTTGTCAACAGTAATAACGGTAATATGAGTACAAGATTTTTAATGGACCCTGGATTAACAGCAGAAATAACAGGACTAAATTCTTCACGTACATATCGATTTAAAGTAATGTTGGAAACTATACACATGTATAGCAGTAAACTCCACTCACACAAATTTATTAATTATTCGGAACGCAGCGTTTCGAGAGCACGTGGACTCTCATTGTCAACCCTGTTATCGACTCAGTTGGAAACTATATCTATATTTCATTCACTTTAAGGATATAGCTTTGGGCAAAATAGAGTAATATTCACGACGTTTCCTACAGTGCGCAGAAACACATAGAAATTGGATAGTGGATGATTGGAAAAGGGTGCTACGGACTGATGAATCGAGGTTTGAGATGTTCGAACAATCAAGGCGCGTTTTTGTAAGAAGAGCGAAAGGCGAAAGAATATTGCGGGATTGTGTAGTGCCAACTGTCCAGCAAGGAAAAAGTTCTATGCTTGTTTGGGGTTGTTTTTTCTACGCTGGTACAGGAGACGTGAAGCGAATCGAAGATATTTTGCGAAAAGAGGGTTATTTAGAAATACTGCAAGAAAATACAATACCATCGGGGTAACGTCTAATCGGCGAAAATTTTGTATTCACGCAGGACAACGACCCCAAACACTCAGCAGTGATATGTAAAAATTTTTTAAATGAAGAACAAGATAATGGCACTTTACAAATAATGACATGGCCGCCGCAAAGCCTCGATCTGAACCTCATCGAGCTGATATGGGATGAATTGTACAGGAAGGTCCGAAAAATATGACCTACCTCCGTAGGCCACCTGTGGAACATTTTACAAGAGGAATGGGCTAATATGCCAAATGGTCCTAGAAAAACTAGTGGAACGGATGCTTCAGATTGTGAAAGCTGGTCTTCGCTCAAATGGGAGTTTTTTTGATGAACGGAATGTTTTTGTTTATTTTTCGTTAGAATTACTCTTTTTACTTTTATAGTTTAATTTTAATCACTATTAATGAAATGCAATAAAAATTGGAATAAAAACTTATTTCATTTTATGTAAGAATTTTATTAAGTTCTGATTTGTTTCGTATAAAATCCAAATATTAACTTCCATTTTATGTCTTTTTAATAAATTTATAAATAAAAATTGTTCCTGTTTTTTTTTTACAATTATCCGCTCTTCAAAAACCGTATTAAAGTGAGTATCTGTGATTAACAGTTTTGACATTAATAAGTTTAGGAAAACTCTGCAGGCAATTGGTCTATGGAAAGACATTCCGCAATTGGTCTACGGGTCAAAAAAAAAGTTTGGAAATCTAAGGTTTCAACAGATCAACATAAAAATTGAGTGTAATTATTGTTCTGAAGAACTATCCTAAAAAATGAACGATTGTAAATGGTAAATCATACCTTCCAAAACCTCTTCCACATATAACGCATAAATGCGTCTTTTCACCAGTATGGTACCTCTCATGGACTGTCAAATCTGTTGTACGAGGAAAACCTTTACCACAAAACTTGCATTTAAAGGGTTTCTCGCCGCGATGCCGTCTCATGTGAACCACCAAATAATCGTTTCTAATAAATCTCTGTCCGCACTCAGAACACAAAAATTTCTTCGAACTATCATCATGGAACTTCATATGCTCGGTTAAATGAGATTTCGATCTAAAAGTCTTCTCACAAGTCCTACACTGGAATGTATTCTCCCCGTAATGATCTTTCGTATGTGACTCGCGATATTTTTCGGTGGGAAAAGCTTTCGGGCATTGTTCGCGTTTATATTTCTTTCCGATCTTAAAATCTAACGGTATTTTGTCGCGAAGGTTATGCTTAAATATTTTATGCTTTAACAAGCTTTCTTCTTTACTAAATATCATCTGGCAAACATCGCACGTAAAAGAATCAGAACTGAGATGCAATCTCATATGCTTCTGCAAATGGTCCCGTCTTGAAAAACACTTTTTACAAGACGAACACGAAAACGGCTTCACCTGCCCATGAGATAATTTATGTCTTTTAAGACTATTTATTCTGCTAAATTTCTTAAAACATGTGTCGCACTCGTACAGCTTCAGACCGTGCTCTTCAACGTGCCTCTCAAATAAATTAACTTTGGTGAACAGTTGCTTACACTCCGGACATTCGAAACTGTTAGTTTCTCCGGGCGAATCATTTTTGAACTTATGTTTGAGAGGAGGACGCCCTCTAGGTCTGCCGGTAGGCTTGTATGCGACGGAGTGCTTGCGAGGTCGCCCCCTACCACGTTTAATTTTCGGTGACGGCGGTTTCGCTGGCAAATATTCGGAATGGGCACTATCATCTGCATGAATGACAAAAAGATTCGTTTAATATTAAAAATCTCAACTACAGTAAATTGTTGAACGTTAATTCAAGGTAATACCACAATCATTACTCATATAAGATCTTTATTTATGCAAAATAATAGCAATGATCTAAAAAAGAAATTAAACCGCTATGAAAAGACATTTAAGGAGCAAGCTTAACCTTAAAATTCGATCTTGCTTCGAAAATTTGCAACTATAGTATACGAGGGCGATCTGAAATGTTCCCGGAATCGGTAAGAGATGGCGCACTAAGGTTGAAGTGTATTCATTGATTGGAAAGGGCAACCCTTTTTATGTCAACTGTCAAAATTTCAGACGTCTGCTGTCAATAGGTGTTGCTTAAGAGTGCGTTTTGTGTAGCAAGTCAGGCGATCTCGCAAAAATGGACAAAATCTAATTTCGTGCAGTGATAAAACACCTCTGGATTGCTGGGAAAACGGCCACGGAAATTCGAAATATTTTGCTAGAGGTTCATGGTGATGTACTTCATCATTTTCAACCAATCAGCTTCTTTGTGAGCGAATTCAAACGTGGCCGCACAAGCACAAGTGACAAACCACGCAGTGGGCGCCCAAAAACCGCTACCAACGATGAAATGGTCGAGAAGATTCATGCTGTCGTGTTAGCCAATCGTCGATTGAAGCTGAAGGAGATAGCTGAGACAACAGATACCTCAGAAGAACTCGTTGGCCATATCCTACACGAAATTTTGGATATGGAAGAGTTTTCGGCACGATGGGTACCGCTTTTGCTCTCACCGGAGCAAAAACGAAATCGGGTGACCGTTTGGGAGGAGTGTGTAGCCAGGATCCACCGCAACCCAAGGGATTTCATTATGCGTTTCGTAACAGAGAGTAAGACTTGGATCCACTACTACATACCGGGGACCAAGGAACAGTCGAAGCAGTGGACGCATCGGCGCATGGCGATTTATTGACCCGGCTCGATGCGGAAAAAAGTGCTTCTCCACCACGACAATGCACCGGCTCATTCATCCCGCATCGTCGTCTCCAAACTGAATTAGTTGCGCTACGAATTAGTCTCTCATCCTCCATATTCGTCGGACCTAGCCTCCAGCGACTTTTTCCTATTCCCAAACCCGAAAAAATCACTGCGAGGAAAAAGATTTGCCTAAAATGAAGAGGTCATCACCGCTGCAGATGGCTATTTTGCAGGCCTCGAAACATCCTACTTTTCCAAGCACTGTTTGTGAAAGTGTATTGATCTTCGAGGAGATATCAAAAATAAAAATAAAAAACTACACCAATACCGTCTTTTTCTTGTTGATTCCAAAAACATTTCAGGTCGCCTCTGTATATACAATATGAACTATACTCACTATCAGATTCATAATCATTTCCATTATCAGCATCTAAAACTTCATCTTGCTCCACTACACTACCATTTTCATTGTTTTCTTCAAACACTTCTTCCTGTTCTGTTTTCTCAATCAGCATTTCTGTGGAATCCTCTTTTGCATACATCTCATTAGTTATATGGTCTATTTCATCTATTTTCTCTTGATCATTTTCCTCCGAAACCTCAACTTCCGGTTCCATCGTCTCCTCAGCTATATACACTTCTTCACAATCGGATTGATCAGAAAAAGCATTAGCCTTTTCATCGACCTCAATCTCCATATAATGTTCTTCTATATTATCCAAATTATCTAAAGTTGGTAAAACAGGTAATCTATGTTCATGTATGCGTCTATGGACCTCCATGCTATCTTCTCGATTAAAAGCTCGATTGCAAATATCACACACATAAACCTTTTCTCCTTTGCAAGTTCCAAGGTGCTTTTGAAGATGTCCAAACCGATTAAAGCCACGGTTGCAATTGGGGCAACCATAAGGCTTTTCTTTTAAATGTGTTATTAGGTGACGCTTCAAATGTTCAAACCTGGCAAGTGTCCTATTGCATATCTTGCAGACATGCATTTTCCGTTTACCATGAGATAATTCGTGTCTATGGAGATGATTCAATCTTGTATAGGACTTATTACATTGTTTGCATTTGAAGCTTCTATGTTCCTTTTTATGGCTTCTTAGGTCTTCCAAGGTGTAAAAGACCTTTGAACATGTTCTACATTCATAAATCATTAAGTTACTATCATCTACCTATAATGAACAAATATTCGCATTAAGATCAAGTTCGCAAATTTCTCAATTACACTTTCACATATTGCTATAATAAGATGCACTCAAATAAATTTTATCTCAAAGTAGCCTTTGAAATTATAATTATTCTTAGCTTGTTACTGAAACTCAATACAAGCTCCTGTCAAATGCGCATCTGAATGAATACGTTGTCAAATGAACAACTGAAACTAGTATAAGTTACGGCAAAAGTTTTTATTGGAATAGACTATTAAAGGTAAAATTTATTTGAACACTTTTTACAAGGGCTCTAAAGTTAAACATGACTATTTGACTTTTACCTGTACATAGTCCGTATCTTTCCCTTGAGATTCACCAGAATTGTTTTCTGGATCATCTTTGATCCCAACTATTTCGTTTTTATTGCAACTGTCATCGTCTAATGTTATGTCACGTTCATTTATTAAATTTGATGAAAATTCCAAATCGGTCACAGCATTTTCCTCCTTGATATTTGCCTTTTTTAAGTGCTTCACGTAATCTCTTAAAAATATATCCGTCTTTTCGCATTGTTCCTTGAACGAATACGCATTCTTTAATTGCACAAAACACGATCGACATATCAATTTAGGTAGCCCGTCGTCGTTATTAACCTAAAAATAACAACAGAGAAATTGATTAATTCAAATTACACTCAATACCTGCTTTCTAGAACGATAGGCTATGACGATGTTAAATTACCTGAACGGAAGCACATGCCATTAGCATCTCGTCTAAACGGGGGTTTTCTTTGCCACTTTCAGAGTCTCTATAATACAACGACTTCATTTCTGGCGACTCATTTTTGCAAGTTCTGCACACATTGTTCAGATCTATCTGTACAGACTCCATTTTTGCATAAATGAGAGTCGCAATGTTTATTAAATTTTATTTGATGTCGTCATTAAACGCCACGCCAAGCTAATCGTACCACTCCACTGGTAAAGGCGATTTCATCTGCGCAGATTCCACAGCTGATATATGGCGGGATTTTTGATATGATAAAAACAAATGCAGAATCTTTACCGAATATTTGCTTTTCCATAAAAAGGAAAAATGATATAATGAATAGAATAAATATTTAAACCAATTTTTAGCGTCTACTGGAGAATTCTAACGAATATGTAAAATTTCGCGGGTCACGAGAACTATAACAGAAGCGACAATAATCTGTTATATTACATTGCGTGGTTAAAATATACATAAATTCGTTTTTAACTAGAAATAATTCTTTTTTCATTTTCTGTTCGCAACTTCAATAAACATCGTTGATATCACTTTTACGTCACATATTTTTTTTTAATTCTTAATCAATATTCATACGAGAAAGGCACACAAATTTTAATGTAAAACCAATAATGAAATAATAATGACAATTCCTTTGCATTCATTTTATATGTGATACAAGGCTTGTTCGGAAAGTAATGCAATTTGTTTCTCCCCGCCGCTCCTCCTGGTCGCAGAACGTTGGAATCGGTTGTATTAGATGACAGGAATTATAAGTCTCACGACGCTTCTAAGCTCAGTCTGCTCCGAATTCTGGGAGTTTCAGAATTGCTGTTTTCATAAATCTCCTATTAGTGCCTGTCACGATGCGCAATGGAGAAAATTATCAAACAACCTTACGCAAACATTTAGGAAGCTTCTAGGATCTCAGCTTCCTTCTACTCTCAAGTTTCCAAGTGGTTGAAGTTGTTTAAAAATTGTTAGGATAATGACCCCTTTTCTGAGCGGCCAACAATTAGCAAAATTAACGGCAAATTGTATTCGCGATTCTTTAAATACTGATCGTCGAATGAATACTCGAATGATAGTAGACTCCCAGTATTTCGAGAATCAAGTAAACTATTGGAATGTGGGCAAAATAAACTTGATTTTTTGGACAATGGCATTACTGGCGACGAAACGTGCTCGTTCCAGTACGACTAGAAGACAAAGCACGGAAATTCTGAATAGCATGTCAGAGCTCCCTCGTCGTAGAAAAGCAAAAATGAGCAAATCGAAAGTGAAAACCATGCTCAATACTCATTACCTTATTTGATGCCAAGAGTGTGGTCCACAAAAGATTCGTATCTTAAGATCAAACACTCAACTCTATCTAGTATATGAAAATACTCGACAGATATAAAAAGAGTCGTCTGTTCTCAAAATGATATCGCTGATACCTAGTAGCTGCGTCACGACACTACCCCCAGCTACACCGATCTAAGCGTTCGAGAGTTCTTGGCAAAGCACAGTTTCGCAACGTTGTCCCAACTCCCCTACAGTCCAGACCTAGCTTGGGCAGACTTTTTTTCAAAAACAAAGAACCTAGCTAGAGCAAGGGTAATAAAAACAAGTGAATTAAAAAATCTTTATTTTTATACGCTTTGAAATAGACAGATTTCAAACTACACTTCAATTATAGCTTACCAACATTATAATAATCGATATGAATACGAATAAATTTGATTTTGCGAATGTTAGCATAATACTTGCGTACATACAGCATATTTTAAAGTTAATATCTACACTTGCATGAGTTTAGTCACGACTCTTGCTTTAATTCGAATATATCGTCTTCTTTTATTTCCAATGGGTCACCCTTAATAACAGGTGCTACGACCATAGGCTCAAGTAGTGGTGTTAGTGTCGAGGGAGACTCTTCTGGGTTTATTTTCGTAACAGGATTCAATCGCCTTCTTCTGGTGATGGTATTTAAACCTAAATTAGATGCAAAATATTAAAGAAAATGTTTAATGCCATTGGGACTACAAATTACCGTGAACAATTCTTTTATGTCGAGTTAATAAATGTTCCACTAAGAACGTTTCCGGACACAGTTTACATTTCAATCTTTCTCCTGTATGCCTACGAATATGTACCGTTAAACCATAACCTTGAGCGAAAGCTGCGTCACAGTACGTACAACGATAGGGCTTCTCCCCGGTGTGGATTCTCATGTGAAGTTTCAAATCGTAAGCTCTAAATACATGTATTAAATGTTGTGAATTTGTTATGTTGCGTATCAGTTGATTTATTTAATTAATAATTTTATATTTAATGTTAATTTGTATACATAGTTACGAGGGCGAATCAAATATGAACCTGACTTTGGTCTTAAAACATTTATTGGTACAGTAAAAAAAGAAATACACCTTATTGTTTTTATATAATCTTCTCTTTTATTCGCACATTTTTCAGTATTCTTTGGTTTAGTTAAATAACTGCATGAACAACAATACAACATTGTAATTTATAGAGTGTGGCTTCCAATGCCGATTGTTACATTGAAGAAAGGGTAACACAACCCCGAAACCTGTCGCAAGTGTAATAAAAATATGTAGAACAATCAAATTTGATTATTTTGCCTGACTGAAAATTCCCGAAAAAAAAAAGCAAAACAGTAAATTGAGGAATAATTAGGAATAAATATTACTTATTTCTGAAATAAAAGAAACGAGGCACTCCATCCAAAAAGAAAAAACTGAAATAACATTAAAAAATATAAAAGGTGAAATTACAGTCAAAATAGGTAGATTATGTTTGGGCCAAGTAAAGTAGTTATGAATCGATGGAGACACATTATATTAACTTTGTATCATTTATCGCTACTACCCACGAAATATAAATTGTATTTTTTAAGTGAAACATTTTTGCAAACTACTCTATAAATAGAGCAGTAGTATTACATAGGAACAGTATTGCGGCACTATTTTGAGTTACTCGGTAAAGTATAACCTAATAACTGGGCATGCAATTAAACAAGTTGTTATAATTACGGATTTTTAATCTATTCTATAGGACTAAATAAATGTAACATTACTTTACCTTCTCAGGCCTTTTCCACAAATCGAACAAAAATGCTTCTTTTCACGGGTATGATATTTCTCGTGCCCTGCTAAGTCCGCTGTGCAGGGAAAGTCTTTATTACAGAATTTACATTTGTACGGTTTCTCACCGCGATGTCGTCTCATATGAACTACTAAACGATCATTTCTAATAAATGCCCGTCCACACTCGGGACACACGAATTTCTTCGAAGTACCATTGTGGAACTTCATATGCTCGGTTAAATGAGATTTCCATGAAAAAGCCTTATCACACATCGTACACTTAAATTTTTTCTCGCCTAAATGCGCCTTCATATGCGAATCGCGATATGTTTTGGTTGTAAAAGTGTTTGAACAATATTCGCATTCATACTTTTTCTCGGCAAGTATTTTCTCGCGAATTTTATGCTTAAAAGATTTGTGTTTCACCAACGTCTTCTCTTTACTAAATACTTCCTGGCAAATATCACAAGTGAATGATTCGGAGCTGAGATGGAGCTTTGTGTGTTTTTGAAACTGAGCCTTCGTCGAGAAACACTTCTTACAATAGGTACAGGCAAGTGGCTTTGCTTTCCCGTGCGATGATCTATGGCTGTAAAAAGTGCTCAGGTGCCCAAACCTCTTGTGACATATCTCGCATTCATGTAACTTAAGACCATGTTGCACAGCGTGTCTTTCAAATAAATTCAGTTTAGTAAATGATAGATTACACTCGGGACATTCAAGTCTACCAGTTTTTGGGTTGAAATATGAGTTGAATTTGCGTTTGAGAAGATTTGTCGATGATGGTTCATCTGAAATAATAGTAAGAAAATTACTCGTTAAATTTGTTTTCAAATTCTCCAGAATCGATTACTTAAATAATGCTTGTTGTTTTCTATTCCAAAATACTTACATTACCGGGAATAAATATTTGCTTGCTTTTGATTGTAATAGATATTTTTAAAATATTAAGAAAGAAACACTGGTAAGTGTTACTCACTAATTTAGATTAAATTTTGTGGGTTTATAGACCAACTTGGTATAAGGTCAGTGGTAAAGCTTTTTAAGTACCCGTTCGCCCGTTTTTGGGGTGTTGAGCACCCTAAACGCAAATGAATCTCCAGCTATTTACTCTATCTCTGAAACTATAGGAAGTATTAAAAAATATGTTGGACAACCTTTTAACTGTTTTACAAGTATTAAATGATAGTCGATAGATGTCGGTATCTTCCAGCTACTACCAGTCTGCGAGGACAATTTTCTACCCTTGAATTTGTTTTCAAATGCAAAATTTATTTGTTAAAGAAAATATAGAAATTATGTTGAATTTTACACATGTATATTAAGTTTGTTATGAAGTAATCTAATTTGCGGAAAAGATATACATTAGGGTGACAGAATAAAATAGACACCTACTAATTAAGAAAAAGATTCTATTCTCGTTATATATACAAAATATTTTAAAATTTTTAAATTAGACTAATATTTTGTCGATCCACCTTTACTTGCGTGAAGTGCTGCGAGTCGTCGAGGCATAGAATCTATTAAATGATCAATGGTGTCTTCTGGAATATTTAACCACTCTTCTGTAACAGCTGCCACGAGTTCTTCCTTATTGCTGGGTTTTCGGGGTCGTTTCGCCATATTTGTCTGGATTATGTGCCAAACATTCTCAATCGGATTCATGTCTGGTGATTGGCCTGGCCATGGTAAAATCCGAATCCCCTGTTCCTCTTTCCATGTGGTTGTTGTTCTTGCTTTGTGGCAGGGTGCTCCATCCTCCATAAAAGTGGCGTCTTCTTTAGATAAAATGGCGTTGTCGAATATCGGTAGTAGTCCTTCTGTTGATATTTGGATATATTTTATTATTTATATTTCTGTCGCAGATTACTAATTGCGATCTTCCACCATACCATATCGCGCCCCATATCATGATGTTCACACCGCCGTATTTCACCGTCTGATGCCAAAATTTGTCGTTCAGTTGCTGTGACGAACGTCTCCATACCCACGTACGACCACTATCACTGAATTGGCAGTATCTGCTTTCGTCTGAAAAAATGACAGACCGCCAAAACCCTTCGGGCTTCGTTCGCATTTCGATTGCCCAAGCCATTCGGCGCCGTTTTTGAAAGGAGTGGTTTTTTCTTTGCCACCCTTTTATACATCCCCACACTGTGAAGGTATCGCAGAACGGTGGGCTGACTTTTCTGTGAAGTTGCCGCAAGCTCAGCTGTAATTTTTCGCGGTTCTCTTAACACTTTGCGCTCAAGCATCCTTTTACTTCTTTCAGAAGGTCCGGCACGACCTGGTCTCGGCTTCACTGTTGGTTTTGCCTTGCGTTTAAATTGTGTAATCACGCGGTTAACTGTGGACAACGGAATATTTAAAAATTTACTTATTTCACGTTGGCCAATGATGCGACCCCGGGTGAAGTCGCTAATATCACTCGAACCTTGTAAGCGAGGCATAGTTGTAACGATACTAAACTATGACGAATTTCTTCCGATACATCTACCCCTACTCTAATGATAAGAGAAAGTACTTAATTCGTTCTTAGAATTTAGCTGTTTACATATTTATACCGCTTTACCTGGTGTCTATTTTATTCTGTCACCCTAGTGTATATACACTAATCGTGAATGTTATCCTTCAATCTGACACATATATCGTTCTTCACGTTTTGGTTTCATGATCGTCACAACATTTATATATATATTTATATATATATATATATATATATATATATATATAAAGAACGAATATCCTTTCTAGAACAAAATTGCGATTCTTTTGTCTTAATTCATATATTGCAGAATTTGAAAAAGGCAGATATATACATTTACCATACATATTATTCTCAATTTAATATTATTCTGATTTTGACTGTTGCAAAAAATGCCATTTATACCAAAACAAATAGTAGGTCATCAGATTTGATTTGGGAGTACTTAGGCTTCAGATAAACACATTTTTTTTGAAGCGCAAACTTTATGGCGTTCATTCTGTACAGAGGATAAGAAGTTATATAACATCGAGGTATTTCACCTGGACTAAATTTACTTTTGTGACGATCATATATAAATTTTATTACTTCATTACTTTTATATACCAAAATGACGATTTGATGTTTTACACTTTGTATTGCAGATTGTACAGAATGAGTTTTGGCAATAAATACATATTATTTTTACGAGAGTGGATCCTTATGCTGTACCCTTGACCCCCTTATTGTGAAACTACAGTGGAGTTATATTTTTTATTTTTTGACATAATCTCCCTCTACACTAATGCACTTGGTCCATCGGTGCTCCAACATCTCAACAGTCTCCTGGAAAAATTTTTGTTCATACTTCATAAAACACCTCTCTACAGCTTGCATCACTTCATATCACTGGAAAATTTTGCCCTAAGTAAAATTTCTTTAATTTGGAGAATAGCCTGCAATCGCTAGAGGCCAGATCCGGCGAATATGGTGGGTGCTACACTAATTCAAAGCCTGCTTGATATATAGCAGCCATAGCAATACCAGATGTATGGCTGGGAGCTCTATCCTGATGGAACAGCACACTCTGCCTTAACTTGCCTTGGCGTTTCTCTTTAATAGCGTCTCGTAATTTAGAAATCAATTGTACTACTTTGCACATTGGTCTCAGGATCATAGTGGTGCAGCCATGCCTCATACAGGGTCACATGTCGACTAATAAAGTTCTCTTTGTTTGCTTGGTACCTTTCCAAAAAACACTTACAAATCAACACCCAATTTCTTTCTTGATCAATGGTTAACATTTGGGACACCCATCCTGCACTCATCTCTTTCATATCTAATTCTTTAGTATGTTGTGCACCAATGATATGATAAGCCAATATCTTCCACCGTGTCCTTGATACGTACTCGTCAGTCTTGTAATACGATATCGTTTGCCTTTTTAATGTTTTTGTCTGTTATCATTATGGGAGGACCACAGACATGTTGGTTTTCACAGGATGTTCCTCCGCGTTTAAAATTTCAACACCACCATTTGACTATATCATAAGAAACAGCAGACTCCCCAATAGTTGCCATAATGTCTTTATGAATTTGAGTTAACGTCATGCCCCTTTTGTAGAGGTATTTTATTACGGTTCTTTGTTCTACAGGATCCATTTTTATAAACAATCACGACACACAGTTCAAGAATTAGCCATAGCACAACAACACTTTGAGATACAAACTTGATATTATGTAGATATGATCTACAAATGCCAATTAACTAAATATCAAAAACATTAATAAAACAATCAATTAGAAGTAGATGAGGGGTGGGGCATGAGAATCCACCCTCATATATATTCAAACTGTATATGTCTTAACAAGACGTGTAACTTAAAAATATGCACTGTACTCACATTGGGATTGATTTTTTTCGTTCTGAACCTCGCTAATATTTTCAATTATTACGTTCTCAATTAATTTTTCAGCATCTAACTCATTAGCAATATAAGTCGACTGACCTACTGCCTTTTCATCGTCCTTCTCTGAGAACTTTATTATCTTTCCAGCTATGTCAACATCTAACTGGTCGGAAAACATAACATAAAAAATATCTTAAATTACCTTATTTTAATTGATCAAACACTGTTTAAAGAACTTCAACTACAATTTATCCTTTACCTGAGGAAGATCTATGTTCTCATTTACTTCATCAAAATTAGTCTCAGGCTCTATTTTAACACTAATTTCATTTCTATCGAAATTGTAATCATCTACTATTGTACCAATTCCTGTTATAAACGTTGAAGAAATTTCAAGATCATCTGTATTTTCCTTTTTCATGCTTTTATTTTTTAAATTTCTTAGATAATTCCTTAAAAATATATCAGTCTCTTTGCATAGTTCCTTGAAGAAATATGCATTGTTTAATTGTACAAAACACTGCTGGCATATCAATTTTGGTAATCCATCATCAGCACTAATCTAAAAATAACATCCAAAAAGTTACTGAGAAATTATGTACAATATTTCTTTAGTATGGTAGGGTGTACTAATCCTATTTACCTCAATAGAAACGCATGCCATTAACATTTCACTTAAACTGGCGTTTTCTTTCCCTATTTTCATATCCTTACAATATATCGACTTCATTTCTTGGGACTCCTTTCTACAAGTTCTACATATACTATTCAAATCTATACCTATAGAGTCCATTTTTACATAAATAAACACCACGTGGTTTGATATCATAAATAGGAGCATCTGATATACTGTTTTTAGTTTGATAACAAACCAATAGATGGCACCTTCCTAACGAAGAAATAGTGATAATTATGTGGCAGCTGGCAACACTGTCTTGATGTGTTCCTAATTTTGTATGCGTGTGCATTTGAACATAATTTATTTGGTCATTGTAAATAGAACTGAATTAAAGAAAATATTAAAACTGGATTAAATAGTACAATAAACTTAACTGGCCACTTCTAAAACAAATAGTTGTTGTTATTGCGTGTTTTACATTATGAATTACGTATATTCTAAAAATTAAAATAAAGACTTGAAAACTATTACGCTTTTGGGGGAAGAAGGCCCAACAGGTAGCGATGATCCAAAAAGTTTCCAGTTTGGTTGTAACTGGTGCATTTAGCATCACATCAGGAAGGTTCTAGAAATCCTTCAGAGTTTTGCTCCCTTTCACATATTAATAGAAAGGCAGGTCAGGATTGCTATTTATAGATATCAACATTGTGTGATACAATCACCACAGAATAGTCTGTGTATGAACAAGCGCCGACAAAGAACTTCTTGAGGATGATTTCTTGTCTATGCCATCAGACACGATAAGTACTGTGATATCAGCGGATATATTCTTTAATGTATGTTCTCCGTCAGGAACAGCTGGGTTAATGACTCCTTAATCAGAGCTAATATAAGGTTCTTATACTGACGGTTCCAAAATTCATATTGGAATTGGTGCAGGAATCTACTGCCATGAATCTTTAATTGAACAAATTTATAGTCTGAGTAATTTGCTACAATTTTGAAAGCAGAAATTTTTTCTATTGACAGGCGCTGGAATAGTTCCTTCTAGAAGAATAAAGCATGAGTCGAATAAAATTTTCTCTGGTATATAGTGAAGGTAATTAGAGCAGGTAAAACCTCCTTTCAGATTTATAGCTGATCATAAGAACAGTCTTAAGGCACTGAGTAGTAAAAAAGGGACATACTGGAATTGAAGAAAACAAAGCAGCCAATACTCTTCCCAGATACGGAGCTTGTCAAACTCTTTTGCAACCAGAACTTGGGATTGGCATATCTTACAATACTGCAAAGTTACACATTGCCTAGTATATAGGAATTTCTATGTACCTAGGGTGAATTTTGTAGGTCTGTGGCCAATACCTGAAGAAATCTGGCTATTTAAAGATATTAAAAAAGCGAACCTGTTGATTGTCTTCATATTTGGTATTATTTTGTTTCAAATTGGTAATGTATACTGAATTAGTTTACGTGGCTCTTCTTCATTAATGCATCAACTTAATTTGTGCAAACAATCTTAACTCTATGCTTTGTGATTACATTACGTTTAAAAAAGTTGTGCTAGGCTCAAACACAATAGCATAGAGAGAAACAGTAATTCGATTCATCTCAAATTACATTGTTCTGAAATAATTTAAGTACGTAGAAAGATAACTGTAAAACTTGTCCATTATGTAGAAATATATCAATAATCTACTACACAGAGATGTGTTTATAATACAGTTCCAGATTTTTTGGGCTGTCTGGCAAAAGAATAATAAGAATAATTGTGATTTAAATTACTCATATCAAAATGACTTGCTAACCACCAATAAGAAATAACATACTTGTGTCTGTTCAGAAATTTGTTTCTCTCTTTTTGGAATATATACATGAAAAATTAGGGAGCCCCATAGCAGGGTAAAATTTTTGGAAGTTCATCGAATTTTTATCCAGAATAGATTATTCCCGGAATATACATGAAAAACTTGTTTTTTACAATTATAATTGAAAAACTTGGAAAATTGTATATTTGTTAATTTATACATTATATAACAAAAATCCAAATGCGTGTAAAAAAATAAACAAAAGGTATCTTCTTAAACAATTCAAATTAGATTCAGTATCAACAGTATTTGTATATAAAAAAAATTGCTCTTCTCTCTTCCTTCATTGCTGTATCATTACTGTCTACTGCTTTTTTAACATTTGACTCAAATTCATGCCTTTTCTTCTTTACGTAGCAGATCGGGCTCACTAGTGTTATTTTTAATTTCTAGTTGGTCGGCACTCTGCTTTACTTTCCGGCGTTTTTTTTCTTTGCGATTGTAAAAGCTACTGACCATAGTTTTCTCGGAACCGTCTTTCTTTTTTGAAAACTTTTTCCGTAAGAAATAGGAAGAATTACCTACAAAAAATATTCACCTTGTAACTGTTACCAATTGAAACAATTACAAATCATCACATCGATGTGTTTAGATAGATATTTAGCGGTTAAACTGGGAAATTGTCACGCGTTTCTTTATTAAGAAAACGAGAAAAAATTGCATGTAATATAAAAGGTATAGTATTTTCTTTAATTGGAAACCAAAATCAGATCACTTTCTATTCAGAGAAGTAATAGACAAAAACTTAAAGCTTGAATATATTCCAAGCTGAAGTTTTTGCCAAAACAACGAATCAATCTGACAATAATCCTGTCCACAAGAAAGACAGTAAAAATTGTTTGTACAACGTCGGAGTATCCCTATTAATTTTTATTCGACAATTAGAAAGTGCATGATGAAATATAAGCATGCTAATCAATGTATAAAATTTTTATTTTCTAAGATGCTAATAAACTAGAACCTTGGCGGTTAGTTCAATTGAAATACAGATAAATTATGTAAAGATCAACTCACAAATATTACGAATTTTCGGCTTAGAGACGTCATCGTATAAACTTGGCTCTTCTTTAGATTCAAGAAGCGCATGATCTAATGATCCCAAAGAACATTTTCTTCTATGATTCCTCCAGTCTTCTAAGCAAGGAAAGTACATGAAGCATACGCCACATTCTACTCCTATTATACTACCATCAACCTTTAGGATGTAAAACATCTTTTATAGTTCTAGCTTTATATAATACGGACTTCTAGCATGGAAATTTCACCTAGTCGTGATACATGGGTTCGATTAAATTAAATGAATTGTTCTTTAGCGTTAAAAAGTCTTTTAACTTTCTTTGGATTCGTGAAGTTTCATGCACTTCATGAGTTAAGTAAAAATCTCTGATGTTTTCTTTTGCCCTCCATTTTTAACTCTTAATCAATTTTTTTATAGAAATCAAAGTAAACTAGAATAAATACGCAGACATCTACGGCCAGAGAATATGTTTCCGGAATTGGACCATTTCATAATGAATATAGATGAGATATAAAAAAACTCGCCTCTGTTGTAGGAGACCTCGGAGAATGGAATGGAAGGAAAAACCGAAATAGCACGGTAAAACGACATATCAATCATGCCAGAGGTGGAAAAAGGCCATGATAGCGTCTGGTTGAGACGAGGCGGCGGGGCTTTGTAAAAGCAACTTCTGTACCGCAGAGGGATGATACTTGTCCTCCCTGTTGATATTATCAGGATATTTATGGATCTCTATTGCCTCCCTATTTCTTTTTGTCATGGAAATTGAAATAGTTTGAAATAACAAGCTCTCACACGGAGTATGCTGTAATCCGACCACTGCAGACGATATTATATACCCAAACTTAAGACAATGCTAGTGCTTCTTAATGCGAGCTTTCGTTGAAGGACCTGTTTCAACGATTTATACTAAAGCACAAAAGCAGGAAATTTTGTAAACGCCTTTAAAGGATAGCGTTTGAATTTGGTCTCGATTTTTTGCCGATACGTCAAGTAACATCGTGGATGAATAAGAGATATGTTATACCTTCAGAGTTTTTGGAATCTTCAGGGTCGTCCACTTGGAATGGTGATGTAGGTGATGTTAATGATTTTCTGTGTATAAGGAATTTCAACTTTATAGAAACATTTTAAATAGGATTAAAATTTAGAAAGGTTGTGGTTCATTCTTTCAATATTGTGTACCAACGGAAAATAATACAGGGTCCAGCAGAATAAATTCATGAATTTCGGACGGCTGTTGTTCTTGCATAAATATAGAGGATGTAGTGTAGCTTTATAGATACGTTATCTCAAAAAGTTTCAGTACGCCATAATGGCTGGCTTGGTCAGGTGAGAAACGTGCGTTCATTGTTGAAGCATATTTTAAAATTAACGGATCATTTTGACGCAATGAGTCTTTGGATTACCTTTCAATCTTCACCTATTGGATTCAGTACGAGATCGTAATACGATTATTCGTTAGGTGTCTTTCACATAACAGGTTCAATACTAAAAGAAAAACATTCAGGTAGACCAAGAACCGTTCGAACACTAGAAAATATTGTTTAGGACAACCTGTCTCAACGATGTGCAATTAAAATTTATATATAGATTATTATAAAAAATTACAATTAAAAAATCAAATACTAAAGAACGTAGAACATATTCCTTCTGATCGGCAATATCTCCATACTAGAAATATCTGGAACAACCTCTATACATACATCGTATTTTGCCAACGGACAACACATATTTTTCTTAGCATTATTTTCAAATGTATCGCTTCTAATTTTTGCAAAATTCTTGACTTCTTTTGGCCGAACTTTATACGCACCACTCCATGTCCTCAGAGCACGACGTTTTCTTTTTCTTCTCAAAACTTGTAAAACAAATGTTAAAATCAAGGAATGAAAAATAACCTAAATACACTCCGCAAAAAAAGGTATCGCATAATTTATGTTTGTAGCACAAGAATTATTTTACGACTAAAGGAACTTTTAAATATATCTTTATATACTCCAAGAAACCCATATTTAAAATTTTTGTTAAGCAGATATGGTAAAATAAGTTTTTGGAAAAAAATTACAGGATAGTAGCTTTAACACTCAATATTCCCACCCCTGGTTCTTATGACCGCCCGCATTCAATTTGGCATGGATTCAATTAACCTCGGTATATAAGGTTGGTCCAAATTCTCCCACTCCTCACGGAGAGCATCCTTTAATCCCTATAGCTCTACCGGGGCAAGATGTTCGGTCCCACACATAGGATTCATGTCTAGACTCACTGCAGGCCAATCTAAAACTGGAATGCCAGGCCTCATCAAGGTATTCCCGGTCGAGAAGACAACAAGAATTGGTTGCCTATTACTAGTACGTATGGAAATACATGATCTTGTAAAATGTCTTACATACCTGTGGGCAATCATTGTACCTCTGTTTACTGATACTAACTCTATACGGCCTGCTAAAGAGATGCCTTTTCAAACCATGATAGAGCCACCAACAAAATTAGCCGTAAATTTGATGTCGCAATGGAAATAGCGCTCACCACCTCATCTGTACACTAGTATAGGTCTATCTGAGATGTAAAGACTAAATCTTGACTTATCCATAAAGAGTATGTTAGCCCAGTCATTCATTTCCCAATTCACATGTTCCCTAGCAAACCTTAAGCGTGTTAACTCAGTGATTCCTAGTAAGACTCGGAGCTGTAACGGCTACACTGGCTCTTATTTCACTCTGACTCAACCTATTTCGAACGGTTTGGGTACTTGTTCCAGTATTTCTGATTCTAGCCAAGTCGATCTATAATTGCCTTAAATACCGTTTATTTTTGGGAGTAGTACTGGTTCGACGACCTGGTACCTATCTTCGCATGTATACTCCTGTTTCTCTATATCTGGCTACTCCCTTAGAAACACTTGAGTGATAAATGTCATTATAAATCTAATTAGCCAGGTATGTATGTTTTCGATTAAAGCAAGTACTCCCGCCACTTGTTCTGGAGTAAAATTACTCATTTTGCTTCTAATAATGTTAGTAAAGAACTCCTATAACGCATTTTAAAATTTGTTCCTATAGGAGCACTTTCAATACACAACTAAAAAAATGTGTATATGCACTTTTCTAAAATGTTTCTGTAATAATAAGTAATAACTTATTCAAAAATCTATTACAAATACAATTGGAAGCTACTAACTTGTGGCGAAGTTAAGAAGGTAGCACGTTACCAATTTAATTCACTAAAAACATTCATTTCAACACATTATTGATTCTTCTTTATTCTGTTGCAGATTACATTCCTTTTAATCATCATAATCCTGCCCTCACCTCACCACTCATTTTGCTTCTGATAACGTTAGTGAAGTATTCTAACAGCGCACTTCAAAATTTGTCCGTATAGGTACATTTTCAATAAATAACTAAATAAACAACATGTATATACACTTTTCTAAAATGTTTTTGTAGTAACAAAAGAAAACTTATTCGAAAGCTAGTTATATGATTTTCTTGGTATACGTATAGTCGGTGCACATATGGCAAATATATTTTGGACACATAAAGAATATCTCAGTCTATAGACGCCTTTTCATAGTCTATGCGATACCTCCTTAGCGGAGTGTATATTAATCATAAATCGGATACCACCACTGCCATCTTTGGATTTCACCTTGAAACTTTTCAGTTTATTTTCAACTATTTTTTCTAATCTCTCAATCAATTTATTGTCGTCAATACCTTTTATGCACTTTTTTGTATCTAGTTTGTTTACAATTCCATTTCTTTTCCAATTCATTTCGTTTTCGGTGAAATTATGTTGGGATTTTTGATGTTTGTATAGATGATCCCATCGCAAATACAACCTATTGCATTCTTTACACTGTAAATTTTTATGTTTGTGAAGTCTATTATGGGACCTTAGATCTTCAAAAGTTTTGTATGGTTTCAAACAAATTTTACATTCATAGTAAATAGCACTGCTTTTAGTTACCTGAAGCAAGAGAAGGTTATCTGTTTTACAGGAGAAAATGAAGGAAAAGGAATTGGGTAATTCAAACATAGTTCAATAGATGTGCTTTAGATGATGAACGTTAACATTTAAAATAGTTAACGAAAATTAAATATTAACTACCACTAAAAAATTGCTTACTTGTCTGTTAACTACATTTCGGTCCTCCCCGACGTTCGAAATTTTAAATGAGTCATTTTTCATAAGTACCTTTGGTCTACCTCTGCCTTGTTTAAATTCTGTAATTTTTGAAACTTCTAGCAAGGTATCATGATTATCTTTAAGATACATTTTTTCATTTGTACTCAACCCAATTGGTTCCTGATGATAGATTTCCAAAATAATAAACTCGTACATATCAAAATGTATTACTATCAAAAATTTATTTAAAAAAGATGTTCTCTAAACATGAACCTACATGCTTACCTCACAACCGATTACGTCTTCAAAATTTTCAAGGGGCGTCATTTTTACGAGCTTCCTAGATGTTTCTTCATTTCTTGCATTCACTCCATTTGCATGTATAATATCCTTTGTTTCCTGATAGTAAAATAAAACTGTTATAACAAACAAAACTTCCCGTAAAATCTTACTTGTTCACAATTAGACTTGAATTTCTTTGATGAAATCTTTCTTTTAATCTTTCGTGGTTGTCTTCTGCTTTGTTTAGCTCTTGCTATCTTTAAAATGACTGTTGATGAATCCCCATTATTTAGTACATTCGATGAATCTGGACGTGGCACATCTTCAAATTCCTAATAATAGATTACCAAACCATTGCAGAAAGTAAAGTAAAATAAGAACTACAAGAATTCTTCAATCTCTACCTGTTTAATATTGCCATTGCCAGCACTATCTTCAATACTAAAATCAATTTTAAATATATCTTCTGTGTCACTGCAGGGCTCCTCCTTTACAATTATTGGTGATTGTTGAATAAATTCTCTTGATTGGTGCTCCATATTAATACTTCTTCAAAAAAAGTACAGATTTTCATCAAATAAAGCATAATAACCAAAGCATTATATACTATATTTTAACATTAGTATCTTCATACACCATACCCAGACCATACCTTCCACTGTTAATTTATTTTTTTGTATTAATTGAACCCCATATTCGAATATGTGAATAATATTTCCAGTTTAATTTTAAGATGAAGTTGTATATAATGTTGCGCTCAGTGGTGAGGAATAATTTTCAAATAATTCAGGACACATGGGGTTATTTATGTTAAGTTTGAAGCGAAATAACCACTATAAAGTAGCGGGACATTTGAGTTGGTGCAACTATGTCAGAAGCGCTGAAGTTAGTTTTACCCCTACCCCGACAGTCATTATTTTATCTTGTTCTATGGCGTAGCATAGCATGAACCTATGACAAGGATATATGTATTATCTTTGTTGGATACAGTGTAGCATAGCAGATACAATAATGGTACTTACTTCACACAATCAACTAACTTTTGTAAACCGCCGTAAAATGGGCATGATTTAAAGCTTCGATCTTGGATTTAACTACGAAATATAATCGTAACTGACAGAAAAGGTAACTCGAAGAAAAACGTCCTCTTCAATCATGTTTATGATCGTATCATATTACAGCAAGATGGATATATTGTGTTCTTCGTTATAAAAACAACGCAAACTCTATTTTGCACGACAGAGAAAGAGCTTTTAAAAACGATGAATAACCCAGTGAACTATTTTTAAATCTAGCGGATAATTTAAGTTGGTATTTCCCCCAATAAATAAAGACCCATTTTCACAATTTTTTTAAAGAAATCCGAGCAAATATGATCTTTACTGAAGGGATTACCAACCTAAATTGTTCGCGAAATTTAAAAATGGTTTACTGAGAATCTGAAAGAACAGCTATTTTTAACACGAATAAAAACATTAGATCAACTTAAGTCTTGATAACAAACGCTGGCGTTCAAATAAATAAACAATAAATATACACAGAAAAGAAAAATTGTTTATATTATGAAATAATTATTATTTACAATTCCATTGCATTAAACTTTGATTTTCCTTCCTGCAAATCCTCGTACCCCTAAACCAATTATCTTATATAGATAACCCCCTTCCAAAGGAGTACGTGCAGCTGAAGGTTCCACACCAGATGTTGTTACGTACAACTCATCTAAATTAGGACCTCCAAAAGCAACAGACGTCACCTATTAACAAGCATAATAAATACAGAAGTGATAGTAAATTCGGCAACTATCTATATATTTCATTTCTTTAAAAATGTTCTAATAAGATAGGTACCTGACTAACGGGCATATCTACAGTTTTAATTATCGTATTAGGAGTTCTAGGATCTATATTAATAATTTTGCCACCACCAAAATTTGCAATCCAGAGGTTGTCATTTTCGTCAATGGCTGTTCCATCTGGAATGCCACCTAAACCATTCTCACTAAATGTAAAAATTGTTTGTTTATTTGCTACAACCAAAAAGGACTTTAGGTAAGAAAAAGTCAAATAGCAATAAGCGCTTACAAATCTTTTGATTGTTGGGATCGTAATCGAATTGGTAGATTTCACCCGGTCTACTGTCAACGTAATAAAACTTGTTTTGATTTTGGTTCCAGTCTAAACCATTTGACAAGGTAATTCCGTCTAGATGTTCCTTCACGGATTTATTTCCTTGTACTGATATTAGACCACCTCCTTTATCGAAAATTCCAAAATCTCCATTTATCGGATCAAGACCTAAATATCCTACATACATCTAACTTAGAAAACTTACATAATCACCAACACTTTTAACATACCAATCCACAGTTGTCCAGAAAAGTCTACCCGAGCGTCGTTAAAATTATAGTGGGACCCTGCTCTCGGTATTTGCGCTATTGTTTCTAACTTTTCGACTTGGTCGCTCATACCGTCCCATCTAACTCTGATAAGTTCTTTACCGATGGCGACAGCGAATTCATTTTGATGACCTTCTATTGGAATGATGCTGTTAACCATGCCATTCCCTTCAACTTAAAAAGATATATATCTAAAGTTATTAGAACATTTACATTAATACGTAACTTACCTGGAACGGATGCTTTGGCATATGAATTTGTTGCTGGTGTATACTTATTGATTGTACGTTTCAGTACATCCACAAAATAAAGAGTTTGATCCTCAGCGTCCCAAAATGGACTTTCACCAAAATCAACTTTTGGTGTAACAGGTTCGATTTTCAAAGACATTTCGCACTAAAAACAAAATCAGTAAATATGGTAATTGAAATCTTTTTGTCAAGATAATCAAAAATATTATTTATCTTAATGATAAACTTGATAGAGTAATAAAAAGGTTCATTGTAGTAGTAAATCAGTCTCAACCTTAATACATTACACGAGGTATCTTTGTTTATTAACTTAATTATCATTATTTGCTTATATTGTTTTGCCTAACTATTGTAATATAAACCACCGTCCAAAAGTTTGGAAGCACCAACGGATTTTACAAAAAGTCGCAGACATACATAGTAAACTTTTATTGCGATTATTAGTGAATTTATACAGCATAAGCGATAATAAAAGTAAATTAATTGAAACATCATAATATTTATACATTATTTAGCTCGTAAGTTTATTTTCGTCGGTACGACCTTAGTTTTGATAACCGCTGCACAAATTTTAGACATTTTTCGAGACCGTCTGCGTCAATTTATTGCCATGCGTTTTGCAAATGTTCCTATAGGTATTGAGTATTCCGAGGCTATCGTTGTCTAGTCCTTCGATCGAGCTCATCCCATAAGCGCTCTATAGGAGATAAATCCGGGCTTTGAGGAAGTCAAACCATTAATTTTAGTTCAATTCTTGCTGCTTTCTCCTCTAAAAAGTTTTTACCGACTCGAGCCGTATGTTTGTGGTCATTATCTTCCTGAAACACAAACGGCTCACCGATAAGACGGCTAGCACACGGAATAGCATGATTTTGCAAAATATCAAAATACTCTTCTTTCCGCATTGTACCACTAATTTACACTAAATCACCTGTAGTTGTTCCAGCAATACTACCGCCTCCGTGTTGACGGATAGCACTAAGCACGCCTCACTAGCTCTTTCCCTTAGGACAAAAACTCTCCGTTGCGTACTAAGTAACTAAAATTTGGACTAGTTGGTCCATAAGACTGCGTTCCAATCATCCAGTGACCAGTTTGTATGCTCTTTTGGCCATGTTAATCGTTTCTCTTTATGCATGTGTTTTAAAAACGGTTTCTTTACGGCCAATGCATCCTCTTAAAGCTACTGCCAATAATCGGCTCTTGACGGTGGTAACAGAAACATTTGTTAGTCGTTGCGTATTAAGGTGCGTTGCGATATCCGGTGCAGTTAGGCGTCGATCTCGTTTCGAAGTCGTTACTATGAATCTATTTTTAGCTCCAGAAGTCACCTGTGGCCACCCACTTCGTCTTCTATCTCAAAATTTTACCCTGTCTCTCTTCTCCTTGCCAATGTGTAATGTACACCTTTCGGTGAATTCCTTAACCGTAGAGCAATTTCTTTATCGGTATATTCGTCGTCGCGAAGAGTACAAAGTACTTTACCAAATTGTTACAATTGCTTATTGATTTCAAAAAACTAATTCCGTACAGGAAAGCGACAAGACACGATTAATACCTTTTTATGTGATATTGTTGACGATGGATTACCATACTAATTAGAGTTGTTTGTACTATTTCCATCGTTTGTTGAACTTATATAGTCCGACGTTTCGGTAGTTTGAAGACGGAACTGCCGAATCATCGGACTACATAAGTTCAAGAAACGATAGAAGTAGCCCAAATAACAACTCTAATTATTAATACATTTACCACATGTACTAAACGATTACCGAAGCAGTACTAAACCGTTTGACCGAAAGTAATTACTCGACGCTTCCAACCTCCAGGATGAAATAAGATTTCTATAAGTTAACATAGTCAAGAGATACGCATGCTATTCTATAGGGCGATTGTGTGTCAGTACCCAGGCTCTCTCTAACGGTATTCTCTACACTTGTTTAACTACTACTACAAAATCCTATCCTCACATCGATCTTTTCAATTTGAATCGATTCAATAAAGTCCTCATTTCGTATTACTGCGTTATTCGTTTCAAGTGAAGCCAGTGTTCGATTCATTTTCCAGTCACCCAGAATGCAATCGATAGCTCGCAGCTTTGCGCCCGGTATATGCACTTTGCTGATAGAACAACTCTGCTTGTTTATATCATCTCTTGTGTACGCATATGTATATAGATAAATATTAATTTATGTAGGACAAAGGGCAAAAAATAGCAACTTGCTTGTTCCTAACATGTGCATACAATTCTATTTTATCTACTTATAAATTGATCTTTCTGAGAAAAACAGATAACGGTAACTTTTAAAAATAACTAAAATGACAATTACTACATGCGAAGTTAAAAACAGTTTTATTGTAACGTATCACCATCAATTAAGAAATATAAAATAATAAAGCGTACCTAGGGTACTTGGCAAAAATAACAACAAATTAATGGGAGTATCTTGAAACACCATTCTGCACTTGATCTAATCGCAATGTATTTTTTTTACAGTTGATTGAAACTTATCAGCTTAAAATTTCCTCTTGTAGATATTAATCGCCAAAGAAATATACGAGGGGAGGTCCAGAAGTTCGTAGAATGAAAGAGTTTTAAATAAAATAAAACAATAAATCTATTTTTCCTTTTCAATATAATCACCCTTAAGCACAATACATTTATTAGATCTATGAATTAATTTTTCTAAACCATCATAAAAGTATTTTTTATCTTTCGCCTCAAAATGGGCCAAAATTGCCTCCTTTACCTCTTGTCGTCGGAAAACTTTCTTCCATGTAAGTCTTTTTTTAAATTGGGGAACAAATAAAAATCACTAGGTGCCAGGTCTGGACTGTAGGGTGAATGGACTATTGATTGAAAGCCATGCTTGTGCAGAGCAGCCATTGCAACTTAGCTCTTGTGAACCGGCGCACTGTCTTGCAAGAGCAACACACCCTTGGTCAATTTTCGAATGCAACTACTACAATGGGATTGACACTGTAGAACATAGACATACAACTTCTTTGAGTGTTCAACGTGGGCTCCAGAGAGACAGCAAGCAGAAAGTATTATAGGGCATGTAACACCAACTACCATCGTAGCAAGTATGCTCGAAAATGAATGAAATTGGAAAACAGTGGAAACTATGGTGCGAAAGATCATGGAAAAGAAAGAGAGCCATGAAAGATCGAGGCACAGAGCTAACATGCAAAGCGAGGTATTGCCGTAAGCGATTCCGGAAGGAATAGAGGTCAGCCTCCCGGAGATTTTTTAGTGAGTATGCCACGTTAGAACGTCGGACAATCTCACATTGCTGCACCATAGAGCCAGGTGCGGCGTCGTCTATCAAAGATTTTTCCCCCCGGCAAAAAAATGTTTTTCAAAGAAAGGCTTTTATTGTATATGATAGGAGGCTCTCTATATTTTCGATTGCTAAAAGGACTTTCCATTTCCAGATCAGGATTGCAATGGAGATAACAAGAAACTTACCATCCGAATTTTCAAATTGTTTCCATAGTGCATTATAAGGAAAACAATTTCAGTAGATTCATGTATGTTTCAATTGGTGGCGAATTTCAGCAGAATTAGGTCCTCTTGCATTTAGAAATTTAATGAGTGTAAATGGCGGGATTTATTATTAACGCACTCACCCTGGCTTGCGAAGACAGATAACAATGAACTGACATTTCCAACAAATCAATTAAGACCAGTACGCGTACGCGAACCAATCAGTGCTGCCAAACACTTTCATACGTGAGCAGCCATAAATTTTTGATGCGCGCTTCGTATATAAGCATGATGATACTATTAAAACGCTATAACTTTCTTGTTTAGTATTTAACACTTTATCACTCTGTTTACTTTGGTAGTAGATTAATAGGATAATTAGAGATAATTAGTAATTTTTGGGACTTTTACAATAATTTGGCCTTACCCTCGTTTGATGATGATTACCTTATTTTATATAACGATCACGACACTCTCAAAATTATAATTATATCTAGTACTGTCGTCATTCACTAGGCTAATGATCGAGAATGCAGTGTAATAAATTAAATGGGTAAAATATCGATAACGTTCTTTTTTTGTAAACCCATTCGTTGGAAAAATGCAGAAGTTGTTATCTCAATGCACTTGTGATTATACATACCTTTTGTTGTTGACTGTGGTATTGCACTTAACTTGTATAAAATGGTACTTCAGTATTGCTTACCAGATTTATTTATATATTTTATATATATAAATAAGAGAAGTGGCCATCTGCTTTTATTACATTTTTGTTATCTACGAAAATACTGCAGATCATCATTGCGCAATAAATATTAGTACTTACTAATACATACATAAATACAAATATAAATCGGTGTGATTTTGTATTAAAAGATAGATTATATAAGAGAATAAAGAGAACAAACATACTCGTAAATGTAGCTGGCCACAATTTAGATTATGTTGGGAACTTAACTCTTGTCTTCAAATACTAAAGCAGCACTATCTTTTAAAAAAGTTAGAGATTGAAACTTGAGATTCATTAGCTTAATATAACGCTACTTTATTTACGTTTAAATTGTTCATGTTTCGTATTCTAAAATAATGTTCCATATATTCCTGAACTGCAAAAGAGATATTTTGAATATTTTATAGCAAATAACCTTTAGGAGGTGGTCATGAGATTTTTAAGTCAGATTTTCGCCAAAATATTTTAGATATGGAATTCATAGGCGATATATATCTATTTAACGAATTACTTTTAACTTTAATTTTATATAAATGTCTAATCAAAGCCAATTTTTTATTTTGTCCGGTTGCTAGGAAACTTAGCATAGCATACCCTACTTGGCATGCCATTAGCTAATAGTTAACTCCATATAAATTCAAAGCTGAATTGTATTTTGAATTTTCAAGTTGTAATGTGTACGTGTATGCATCCGAAATATTTTCACAATTAACTTTCGGTGTTATAACTTCAGTTTTTAGATTTATTGGATTAATGCATAAGTTCGTCTTTAATTTCTGGGATAATAATGCCTTGGAAATGAATGTTTGATAAATTATTTTAATGTCATACTATTATACAAGCACTTCCGTTACATCCCTTTGTTCGAGTTGAACAAATGAGATAAGGCATAGGAAGCCTCTACAACTATTTACACCATTTACAGAGGAAACACCATTGACGAAAGTGCACCACGAAAAATGCCAAAGAGAACCATTCTGACATGAAGGATTTCTCACGTCCAAGAAGAGCATTGGATTTTGATACAGATCCTGTGAATGCTTTAATTTGCAATCCGTTGACAAAGTTCAAAACTTAGATGTGTAGCACCTGTGTGTTTTAAGCGAAAAGAATAAAAAATATCGTGTCAATAATTGTGCCCCTTTGTTATCCAGTCACTGTTTTGCTTGGTAACATCGACTCTTTATATCCCACACTGTTGCTAGTGATGAAAAATGGTAGCAACGATGTAAACATCAAGAACAGAAAAGAATGGTGTAGCCCTAATAAAAAGCAACTTCCCGAATAAGAGCTGGCACTGATCCACATAAGCTGAAAATGTGCATCCGGTGGTACAAAAAGCTTGTCGTCTACGATGAATGTTACCACCACTGTTGAGATTTTCTGTTAACAACTTCGTCGTCTTGAGGCCGCATTTCGTTAAAAAAGATCCTTGTACTGATAATACCATAAAAGCGGCTATTCGGGAGTTCGATTAGAAGACAACGTCAGATCTCTTTCGTTCTCTTTGGAGCAACTTCTTTTATTTGTGCCATCCCCGTCACCGGAGGTTAGCTATTACCCCATCAAAGGTCTTTCGATCTGCAGTTGCTCTTTCCCTTGGATTATAAGCTGAAGTAAGTGATATTTCCTACTTCTCAAAACGTGTCCAAGGTAAGCGGTCTTCGCAGTATACTTGAAGATCCCTCCGTTGATCATAGAATTTTTGTGATAGAACAAACTAAATAAGACTTCTCTTGTACCCAACCCATTTTGACATATGAATGAGCTGATAATAGATCCGTATCTGTTATATACTTTCTTGTGTATGATCTTAAGTAAAATTTTGAGAGCATGACTCATCAGACTAAGAGGTCTGTAGTCATTACATTTCCTTTTACTATGCTTCTTAGGTAGTAGTATAAAATAGATCCGAGTCAGTCCTCGGCAATATTACCTGCCTTATATATGTTGCTAAACAGAAGTAACAGCAGATGTATATTTTCCTCATTGATAAATTTGATCATGTCTAAGTTTATCTGATCAAGGCCTTCCCCTCAAACCACTGGATTTCTTCAGGCATGGAATTGAGAAACTACCAGATCTTTGGGTGCTAATCATAAATAATAGAAATACATTCTAAATTAGTTCATATATTTCGTTTGTCAAAAAATTGATAAAGTCTGAATTCAATATATTCAACCTAATAGTGTATTTATTACACCTTGTGAAAGAAAATACCGATGCGTAGCATTTATTATACTCTTATTACATATAATAGTTATACCTTAACTGCCGAATAAAACCAATTTCATGAGAAGAATGTTGGTAAAAATATGAACTTGAATACCATACCTTTAACGCCGTAATATCCTACTTTACCCTTCATAACTCCATCGTAAGAAACACATGTCATTGTTATTAACTGCTATCTCTTAGTACCAATAGCGAATGCTTATCATTGTTACTATTCCTCATTGTTAATAAAAAAAATACAGCAGAATTCATATTATGTATTCAGATTTATATTTATTAAAAACGTATATACATTGCAAAGGCATAAAATCACAATCTAACCCTTCTAGCTGGCAGACCTTTGACACCTACACCTGTTATTTTGTACACCGATCCACCTTCCGGAGCTGGTTTGCCACCCCAAGGAATTGCCCCTGTTGTTACGTATAAATCTTCGTAGTTTGGACCACCGAATTCAACGCAAGTTACCTAAAAGCCATTTAAAACTTCAAAAGGCCTCCCCTTATTGCGTTTACGTATCCACATACCTGCGTAACCGGTAGATTGATTGTTTGAAGTATCGTATTCGGCTTGTTTGGATCAATTCTGATGACTTGCGAAATTCCAAAACAAGCGACCCATAAATAACCTTCAGAATCAATAGTCATTCCATCAGGAATGCCCTCAAGGCCAGCTTCACTAAATTTGAAGATGATTTGACGATTTGCTGAAAGAGATATACGATTTTCAAGGATTGCTTCTCAACATCAACTTCAAACTTACAAATTTTCATATCTTTGTAATCAAATTGGTAAACTTCAGCAGGCGTCGAGTCAACGTAATAAAATTTATTGATCTTCTCATTCCATGCTAATCCATTCGATAAAGTAATACCTGATGTAAGTACCCCTAATGTTTTGTCTGGTCTTAATACGAAAAGGGAAGCTGCATTTTTTTCCATATCAAATCCTTCGGTTGATTTTAACATATAGATTCCTATGGAATACAAGAAGGTAAATTTATTAATCATGCAAATTGTTCAGAAAATTTATCTAACGAGAAAATTTTACACCGACCTGCCCAAATTCGACCTGAGGGATCAGCTTTCCCGTCGTTAAAGACATTGTATTTGTCACTAGTATCTTGCAACGCTGCCAATGTTTCTAAACCATCTATTTTACTACTAACACCATCCCAAGTTAATAGAGCGAGTTCATTTCCATATCCTATTGCAAATTTGTTTTGTTGACCTTCAATTGGTATAATAAACGATACTCTTTTTTCGCCTGCGGAAGAAGTATAATTTTGCTGATATATTTTCGAATATTATTACACAACTTTTCGAAAAAACGTACCAACGACGGCCTTCACATATGTATCCGTTGATGGCGTGTAGCGATATACAGATTTTCCTAGAATGTCTACAAAAAAGACACTTTGAGAGCTTTCATCCCAAAAGGGTCCCTCTCCAAGTTGAGTTGTATCGTCGTTAATTCTTTGGATTTCGATCGGCATGTTTTCTTTTTAAATTTTCGCTACGAGGGAATTACAATAAGAGAATTACTCTATAAAATATAAGCAATTAAGTTTAGAAGCTAAAAATGGAACCATATTTTGCGAACAACAGATTATAATCTAACGTAAAAATTGGTTTGTAAAATGCACTTCGTCTCGTGTAATCGTGAAAATAACCTGGACATACTATATACATGACAAAAACAATTCATTTTTTAAAAATTGATAAGCTGTTATTTAACCGTAGTCGGTCAAAGATAGTTTATGTTGAAATTGTTTTGAAGTGTTTTAATGTAATTGATCGATAAACGAATATGTCTGAAAGGATCTGTGGGGAATGCTTATTCAAAGGTCAAACAATAACATTGCGATTTTGATAAGGGACCAAATTAATTAAAAAAAGTGACGATCATTCTAAAAAGTTTCAGACGCTACTAAAAAGAGTTTACTTGATTTCTGATAACAATAAACTTATCCAAAGTCAAATAAACTTAAAACCGGAGACTCTTTCAAAAGTGTTAGAGCTAAATGGGATCGAAAATCCTAAGTTGACACGGTTATAGCTAATTTCATGCCGAAAATTTTGCCCAAAATAACAGAAATAAAGGCCAAGACAATAATATCGAAAGAGGCAATATATTTACTACACACTGCGACAAATAAGTTCAGAAATTCGAACCATATCTTAGTAATTAGTAGCACCAACTATGTATTCAGACCGACGTTTGAAATCTGTAACATTCCTTTTTCCAACAATCCCAATAACAAAGTTATAACAATTCTTCCAAAACAAATTTCTATCGAAGTTGAAATACTAACATGGAATAAAGAGTACTTATTAAATTTCACGGAAAACTTGGCAAAAGTGCAGCAGAAACATTCCTGTTGATGCAGCAAGTGTACGGCGATAATTGTTTGAGTAAAACAAATGTTTTTCCGTTGCATAAACGGTTTTTTGGAAGGCAGAGAGAGGTTAGAAGATGATAATCGTGCGTGGTTTTATTGAAAATGATCGCAATGCTTCGCTGAAAATAATCGAAGAGGGTTTAAACATCAGCAAAGAAACTATCCTAGAATTTGGGCAAAACAAAGGTCTGTGCAAAATTTATTCCATACACTTTCACGGTTGGCTAAAAAAGGATGCGAGTCAATCATTCCACATAAGTCGTTGCAACCCCCAGAAATGATCCAAGTCTCCTGAAATCATTTGTTACGGGTGATGAAATATAGTGCTTTCAGTATGATCCACAAACCAAGCGTCTGGAAGCGAATGGAAGTTGAAAAACAATGCTCATTGTATTCTACGGTAGCAAAAGAATTGTCCACAAAAAACTCGTTCCAAATAGGCAAACAAATACTGGCAAATATTTCCTTAAAGTTTTCAAGCATCTAACGAGCACAATCTGTCGTATTTGACCCGAATATAATGATCCAGACACCTGGTGTCACAAAGAGCTCATTTTTGGCTCGAAATCAAGTCTCTGTGTTGAATCATCCGCCATATTAACCTGATTTGCCCCCCTGCGATCTCTATAATCCCTAAATTAAATTATTATTATTATTAATTACATTAATAATCAATTAAAGTTGATTAAAGTTGAAGGGATGTCTTTTTTAAGACATTTCGACTATCAAAATAGCTACAACACAAAGACTAGTAGCAATTCACAAAATGAGTTAGAACTCGCATTTGAGTCACTATTGAATCGCTGTAACAAGTATGTTGTAACTGGAGGAATATGTTTTGAATAAAAGAATTGAAAAATATTCAGATTTCCTATTTCGATGATTTTTCTTACGGCTGATCTCTAAACTTATTTCTCACACTGTGTATAATTAATATCTTCTTTGGAAATTTGGTCGAATTTACTTAATACAGCAAAAACAAAAAGAAGTTTATCTCCCAAACAGATAAACTAAACGCAGTCTCTCTAATACATTTCTCTTTTAGAGAACATCCAATGAAATTAAAAGAAACTGAAATTCTTTCAAAACTACCGGTAGAAGCATTCGTGCATTGTTGGTATTGCATTTGATTACATATAAAACTTACAACTGCCTCAATCTGCAGTTTAAGATTTACTTTACTTAATCGTATTAAGTGTTGGTGTATTTTGCAACACTGGAAATCATGCTTCATATATACCACGAAGATTTGTTGTAAAAGATAATTTTTATTGGATTATTTTATGAATTACGCTGATGCCAATTCTGATACCTATTCAGGCTACAATATATCACGACATGATACGATTTTGGATAGGATTAACTAAAATGAATCGATTTGAAAAAATAATCCAGTTAGAGTAGAGATTCTGATGTTATAAACCGGTATTAAAAAAAGTTGATAGGATATATTCTCTGCACAAATATACAGTATTAATCAGTTAATTTAATCTCCAAAATAAATTTATTGTAATAGAAGTGGTGGTATGAGAAATACTAAGTTCGAAGAGATGGTGGCTAAGCTTTTATTAAAAGAAAACGTGTCTATTGAATGAGTATCTTAAAAGGAATGTTCCAAAAAATAAGAAAGTAACATTCTTAGGTTTCTCCGAAAGAATTGCTTAGAATTATTAAAGTCAATTATTGAATTTGTAAGTGGGCTGATTACTCATCATTTTAATTTAAAACTGTCCAATAAAAAGGCAAATGCCTCAATTCTCTCACCGAAGGTTTACGCAAGAGATAGAACTCCAATGCTAGACATTAAAGTTGAGCATTTGAAGAAATTAGTTCTGTAGGTAAACGAGGATCATATACCATTTTATCAAAATTTAATACACTTGTCAAAGAAAGAAACAAAAAAAAATCTAACTGAATCTGTGCTTTTATTGGTAATTATTATTAAAAAGATATAAATCGTGATTGTAAAATGATTATTTTTTATAAGCACATTAATGTATCCAGAAATTTTCTGGATACATTAATTAATTCAAAAACATGTGCATAATTTTCTTCTAATTCTAAGAATTCAAAGAAATGGACGAGGACCACTTAAAAAATGTACGCCTCAATTACAGTACCTTCCTACTTTATATTCACAAAAGCTCTTCTTGTTTGCACAAAAGTGCAATTTTAAATCTGTTATTACGTATTACATTTATAATGTATATATATATATATATATATATATATATATATATATATATATTATAACGTAAAACCTAAAAAAACTCGGTTACTGTAACACAGAAAAACAATTCGGGAAATCTTGAACGGTTTTGATAATCGCAAATTACCAAACTTTGCAAATGTAAATTAAATAAATTTTACTTACCCAGATGCTACTATTACGTAAATATGTTATTCTTGAATATGCACGTTATATACCTGCAAACTGTTTGGAAAGGGCAGATAATCCAAAAAGATACCAAACAAAATATTGCCAAACCAGTAAAAATTAAAAGTGATCAACGCTATTTAGCTTGTAAAAACTGAACGTTATCGCTTAATACTGGACATAAAATGAATGATTATTAAACGTAATTGGTCATCCAATAACAACACATATGTACATATATCAACGGCGAATTCTTCAGCTGTGAACACTCTCAACTTAGTAATAAAAACACCACTTCAAATTTGATACACAAATTCGAACTTATGAATTTATAAATGCTTTTGCTAATCTTTCTGAGCTTGCTTACTTTAAGCGAGTTTAGACAGAGTATAAAAAAAACATAAAAGAAAGCCTAAATATATATGATTTTATGATAATCGGCTATATTGAATTCATTATTCGCCGAAAGAAAGCGGCTTGCTAATCTTTATGTCGCGCTTATTTTTGTTATAATTAATCTCTACAAATCCTTTAAATCATTAATCATTTTATTTTAATAAGATATTATGTAATTTCAAAAACATTAAAGATAAATCTTAAATATTTGCAAACTCATTTATCGACGTAATTTATAAGTGTAATCTTATGTAAATGAAGTCGATTATGTTGTGGTTTATCACTAGACACTTTGAAATATATTTCAACATGTTATCGTTTTTATATACCTACTACTGTGATACTCCTTAACGTATTATCTAAAACTACTAGAAAAAGCACTTAGTTCGTATATTTGAAATTTTATGCATATTCATGATGTTTTACCTATTACTTCACTCAGGCTCAGTCTGAATTTAGCGCAAATTCCATATTATTTTTCGCTTCACATTTGTTAAATAAAACTCCGAATAACACCAAAGATAAAAGCGCTGTATTTAACAGCGCTTTTATCTTTGGTATTATTTTAAAGGCATCTCTTAGATGTGTTTTTTTAAACTCTAAATACTTTCATATAACGATTCGTCATCTTCCGCGTTTCCTATTGTATCTCCTTCAGGGTAGTATTCTTCGTCCTTTATTATATACCATTTATATATTTAATGTTGTAAAATGTTTGAAGTGTTATAAATACCATCCTTATGCCAATGACACGTAAACTATTTTATTATTTTTTTGACACAAATGCGCGCGAGGCTATTTCTAATATAAATACTGCATTGTCAATGAACAAGGAAAATCCACTTGATCGCACTAAAATCGGTAATTCCATCAAAATTACCTTAAAATTACGGCAGTTTAACAATGTTATTGATGTTTGTGAAAGGTAACTGAACCGTGTACTATCAAATATTGACTCTTTGATTAGAGTCTCTAGAGACTTGGATTCTCTAATTCCTGATTGCCTGTTTATCACCCGGCACTTGATATATCATTGAATTTGTCCATCATGGCACCTGTAGTTAATTTCCCTTCTAACAGCAATCCATGATAAAATTTTAGAAATGCAAAATATATGAGCCCTTACAATAATAGACCTAAATACTTGCAATAGATTGGAAGTTTCTTAACGTTTTACAATTAATTGCGGTCAGTTATTCGAGAATCTGTCTCTCTATATACACATACAGGTCTATCAAGTTTTCCCCTCTGATACAGTAATCACGTGAAGCTAAAATCTTATTATTTTGAGAAATGCAAAATAACTGGCTCCATAGTCTTCCGAGATCCTTAGCTAATTCCGAAATTCATTTTGCTTTCAAAGAATATCAAACAACTGCCCAAGAAAATATAGTAACCCTTAGATTTCCTGAAAATATATTCCTTTTAGGTGTGGTATCTCACGAGTTCTATGGTATCTTACATATTCCTGGTTATATGCATTATAATAATATCATCCTAAACAATGATAACATTCTTCAAGCGTTTGTATGGTTTATCGAAACCGCAACGTCTTAGTTCCATTTGATCATTTCGCCATTAAGAATTCTATATTATTGATATTGATCTCCAAACCTCATCTCGTGTATTCTTTCCTCAATTTCCTGAACATGTAATCGTAATGTCATGTCTGTCCTCGGACAATATAACCTGATCGTCAGTGACCCCCAAACTATATATATGCTGTTCATCGAGAAGTACCCTCATCGGCGTACATTTCTTTCTCCAATCCCTCAGCACCGTATTCACATATATTTTAAATAACGTTGGTGATATGCACCATCCCTGTCGCAACCCTTTATTTACAATGAATTCATCCGAGTAATTGTTTCCGACTGTCACTTTGATTTTGTTATTTTTAAATAGTTGTTTACTCGTGTTTACATAGTTTGTTTGTACTCCGTTGTCCTTCATTGCCTACCATAACTAATTTATGGGAACACTGTCGTAAGCCCTTTTTAAGTCTATAAATTTAAAAAGTACTTCACGTCTGTGTGCTATATTTTTTTCAGTTAGTTGTTTACGAAACAACAGGCCAGAAAAACTTCTATAATTATAGTGCGTGTACTGGAACCTCTCAAACCAACTTTCCCATATGAGTAACTAGCAAAAGATTAGAAAAGTATACTGGAGAAGCAATTACGATGGGAGTGTTTCTCATACCATTCTCGTATAAAGAAAAAATGAATTTATTACCAAAAGTAAAATATTTACAATCCAAATTACGTTTCGAGTTAGTTACTCTAAAGATTTGGACATTTGTTATACCACTAGATTCTGTATTGACAGATAGTTGCCACCAGGTTATTTAAATAGATCTCCACAACATTTTGAAGCTCTTCGTTGTCGCAGAGGCGATGTTCACCCAAATCTGTTTTCAGACAATATGTATCCGGAGAGTCATTCACATCAAGAAAGAGACATTCTGGCTTCTGGAACTCTTTTCATTCATGACACCACACAACCGCATATAGCTGCGGTATGTTAACAGCTTTCCGCGCAATTACAATGGAAAATTTTCGATCACCCGGCATACAGCCCAGAGTTGCCGTCGAATGACTTTCATCTCTTATGGAGCTGAAGACAGGAGTCTTGGAGGCTCCAAATTAGTACGAAAAACAAAGATGCTAAACTGTAATCATAGTAAAATGCAGTTGTCGATTTTTTTATGAATCCACCAAGTTATTATACACATACTTATTATTATTAATATTTATTACAATATAATCCCCACCTTTTTGGTATTATAATCAATATACATTAAAAACATGTTCTATAATCAAAAATTGGTAGATTTCGCTGATCTCATGAGCGATACTGTATATAAAAAAGTTATCAAGTATTTGCTCTCTCACGAAAAGTATGAAATGCAAATGATAATTACTAAGGTACTTTTATACACATGTACGAGATATGAAAATGAGATACTGGCACGATTGTTTAAAATTTCTCGTTTAGATATCGTTTACGATTATGAAACTACTCAACATGTTTAAAAAGGTGTTATTGGTAGTACTGCGTCATTTTTGATATGCAACTCTTAGATAAAAAACAATAAATTGATTCGCGTACAAAAGTCTTTACTCATCAAATATATTTAAAACATAAAAAAGACAATAGCATACAAATCATAACTTAACCCGTGTTCCCGGGTAGCCTTTAACTCCCAGTCCTGTTATTCGGTAAATAGCACCATTTTCTGGACCATGAGGTGCGGGCATTGGACCAAATTGGATTCTTGCCGTTGCAATATATAATTCGTCCATATTTCTACCACCAAACGTTAGTGAAGATATCTATTCAAAAAAAATGAATTAAAATTTATGAAATCTATCTTCATAAACATACCTGATCTGCTGGTAGTCTGATTTGCTCCAACAAGCATTCACGTTTAGTTGGATCTACCTTGATAACCATACCACCTCCAAAGCAAGTAACCCATAAATTACCGTCGATATCTATTGTTATACCATCAGGCGCACCTGGTATATCGTGGTCATCGAATGTGAATAGCCGTGTTCGATTTGCTATTGCGAAAGTTCAATATTGAATATTTATTTTACATCTTGATTATTATAAAAAAAAATCAGGTATTTAAAGACATCCTCGTTTAAAGAGGACTGAAGAGGACTTTACTCTTCTGTTAATAATAGTTACACTAAGCGTAATCCAGCTGCCCGCATCGAAACATCAAATTAAATGGGCTTGGCTATACCATATATATTTCCAATAGCATTTCACCAAGGGCTTTTTATTGCAATGAAAAGATATTTATATACAAAGAACACGAAAGTACCATATTTAGTGAAAAAATAAAATAATCTCTGAGGATATTTAAGCGATTTGAAGAAGCACTGAATGTTGTACAAACTTTCCTTAATCCGATAAAATTTAATTTTTTCCTTAAAAATTTCCACAAGATGCTTGTTTAATCGTTAAAGGTATTCAACTACATGGTGTATATCATTCATTATTTGCAATGAATTATTTAATTATAATGAAGGATGTTTCAAATTTTCTAGCGCCTCAATGATTCCTTTCTAAATTGTTGTGAACAGTGCATAAATTTGGAATCTTGAATATCCCAAACTTTTATCTGGAGGTCTTTAATTACTTCCTTCTTTTGACATAATTACGCTGTATACAAAAATTGCTACAATAACCTAGTGCCCCAGTGTTTGGTTTCTCTCCCTTTCGTGGTAAATTGTATTTTGTTGGGCCGTTTGTTGTGTTCCAGAAATTTCAGTAATGTGTTAACTTGATGCTCGCATCTGACAAAAGAAACATTTTTCTACAAGACAAAGAACCCGAAAACCAAAGAGCAACCAGCAACAATGCCGTTGAAGCCTGCAGACCATGTTTCTGGTTGTTTGCATCGCATCTATGAATGTTTCTCTTAGCTGCGTGTTTCGATCACCTATCGGTAAATTTCAGAGAGAATAGAGCAATAGGGGTTGACAAGTTGCGACTTGGGACTCTTATTTCTTTAGTATGGAGGGTTATACTATATAAACACAATATGTTTTCTATTTACACTATCATGGGTTCCTCTTTCTGCAACACATAACGGCAAGAATAGTAATTCAACAAAAATCGACATTCATTTGTATGTGGACGCAGGTCTACACTTCCTGTTACATATGTCGAGTGCTGCTGTGGTATTCGGTGCCATGACATCAGTGTCACCGTATTCTACACGCACGTATTTTGATGATACTGGATTGCTAACATAATTTTGCAGCTCTGTTCGCATTATTCAGAACGAAGTAATGGACAAATTCATTCTGGTACGTTAAACAAAAACAAAAATTTAGAATACGGGATGATGCCCAAAAGTTTTCGAAAATTGAATAATGTACGTAAACGGATGTAGTTACAATCAAACGCTACTATGTGAAGTTGTGTAGAACCATTCCTTGTTGATGATCACCAGAACTATCACATAAACACATAGATCGGTAAAGAAATCATTCTAGACGACAATCAACTGACAGTACAGCAGAATATAAGAACGGCAGTAACATTTATTGGCAACATATAGAGGTTTTTGATGAAAAAGTAACGAAAGCGCTGTTTCTTATCCAATATGCTGATCTGACTTGACCACTTACAACATTTTCTCATTTCCAAAGATGAAAATTAAGTTGAAGGAGCGAATATTTGACGCGATAGGGGAGATTGATGCTAAATTGCAAATGGTGCTGAGCACATTAACAAGATCTCCAAAGCATATTTCTTTGGTAGAATAGGCGGTGCAATTGGTGCTTATACGTTGCAATTTTATTTGTTGCAACATTCTGGGAACATTTGAGTATCACCACATACTTACAATAATTAGATTTTAGTATACAGAGAGTTTCTAACAATGTGGACAGTAAAGAAAAAGTTGTGAGTGCTTTTTATGACATTACCATTATTCTGTTGTTCATAATAAAGAAGGCGCTTGAAGAATGCTTGTTCTAGATGTTAAATCTTTACAACATACAATAGTTTTTGTTTTAAAACAAAAGCCATTTGGGAAAACAGAGGCAAGAGTGAATTAAACTTACTAATAATCCTATTTTCGGCATCGTAATCAAATTCTTCAATCCTTCTCGTAGGACTGTCGATGAAATAAAATTTTTTGGTAACCTTATTCCAAGTCAGACCGTTTGGAATCGTTAAAGAATTAAAGTGTCGTTTAATTCTCTTATCTTCTTCCAAATTGTACAGAGTTCCAGTCTTTTCTGCAAAACCGCCACGAGCTCCAACTATCATAGCTCCTATTCAAAATATACGGATCACCGACTATTTTCCTCAAATTTCTAATAATCTACCTGCCCAAAATTTCCCTTGCGGATCAGCTTTTCCATCACACCATATGTAGGAACCATTCTCTGGATTATCAAGGGCCGTTAACGTTTCTATACCTAAAACTTTTTCACTTCTGCCATCCCAAGTTATCACAGATAATTTGTTCCCGTGCGTAATTAAAAATTTATCGCGTTGTCCTTGGACGGGGATAATTACGGTTACATTATTTAATCCTGCCGAAGTATAGACTTTAAATCTTTATATTTAATGTACATACACAAAACATACCTAAGGTAGCTTTGGCGTAGATCTTTGTCGACGGCGTATAGCGATGTATAGATCTATCGTTCGTGTCCACAAAGTAAAGATTTTGAGTGTCCTGATCCCAATGGGTAGCATCGGGTAACACCAGGCTACCGATGAGAGCTTCAATTTGCACTTCCATCTCGTTTTAAACTTTTAAAAGGTTCAACATTTATTTAAGACATGTAACTTATTGGTAGTTTAAACAAACCCGGTCACAATTGTACTTCCAAAAAATCTAATTTATGTATGAAGCTATTCGATGCTTATTATTTAAGTACGTGACGAGTAATATAAAGATATCTACTAGATTAAGTTTGTTATTGTACAAAATTTAGATGTTTAACTGATAAGATCGACTTTGTCGTAAAATTTCACATAAAACGTAAAGTAAATGAAATAATCCTAGATAATAGGTGGATTAATATTGTCTGCAAACACCATAAAAAATTTTGACATTTCTAAAAATTTGCTAAACTTTCGAATTTTTGACAGTGAAGGATTACGCTAGTGACACTAATACACTTTAGAAGAAGTGACAAGATGTTCATTCAAGTATTTAAGCTTATCGTGTATGCTAATAGTAAAAAGTTGCATCTGTGATTTGATAAGAATCAGGTCCAAATTTATTACATCTCTAATCTCCTGATACGTATGTATGTATGTACGTAATCGTTCATAATTTGGATCCAGTAACATTTGATAGATTTGTTTTTTTATCATTATAATTTATTTGTCTTTGAACAGATTTGCAGTGACGTATTCTCATTTAAATTTTCTGTTTATAATGAACTAATTTCGATACAAAGCGTGGATAGATCAAAAGTATATCAAAATGAATCTTAGGATTCAAATTTAAAAAATGTAGTTTAACGATTTTTATATCTTAGTTATAACCACCAGTTAATTTTAAAATATCAACATTTTCATGCTATAGACTTCAGCTGTCGTCTGTTCTCTTCGCTCTCGGTTGCATTGGGCTTCTTCTGGGCTGCTGCATGTCGTGCATTTCATTTTAATGAAATGTTGATTTTGTCACGTACATGTTTTTCGTTATACATAACGTATAAAATCTGGTATTAATTATTAACTTTGTTAAATAACGTTAGGCTTTCATGGCCGGAGTCTGAGTTTGTGCTAGTACCTATTTCCAGGCTTGTAGGTATGCGGTACGTGGTCTTGAGTAGGTATATGTCGACGTTTCGCCAAACACTGCAGCTGGCATCTTCATAGCAATGTTGACGGTTTACTAGTCGTTTGACTAATGATCCATTAGTCAGTCGGTAGGTAAGTCCGACAGGAAAAAAGCAAAAGAAAGACGATATAACTAAAGCTCCAACAGCAATTGATAATAATGTGAATCAAAAGGAAGCATCTAATAACAATATTCCACTAGAGACCCTTCAGTTTCGAGTAAATGTATACATCAGCAATAAAACTTCCCATAGACTAGCAGTACTGTCTTCTAAAGAAGAAACGCTGTTGGAAAATTGGACTTTAGCTAGCGGCACAAAAGGTTTTCCAGTCGGGACTGAAGACGCACAAGCTTCAGTGAAACAAGAACAAAATGTAGACCAAAAAGTAAACAATGTTGTAAAGAAGAGAAACTAAAACTTGAAAGATAAGCAAAAAAGCAATTAAAGAAAGAATTTTCAAAGAAAAACGAGATGCCAAAGGAACTGAAAAATAGCGAAAAATAAATAAATGAAACAGTAGATACGGGATTTGCTATTTATGTAACCAGAATTGGCAACAATGGTGTTGCTAATCGCCATCTGACATATACATCTCTCAGAACGTTTTATCCTACGGATGCTATTTGTTTTGTTTAGTGACATCTCAGTCAAAAAATGGAATTAACTCGTGAGAATTTTCGTACGATGATTTACTACGACTTTAGGCGTGGATTATCAAGATCGTCATGTGATGTTGGCATTAGCATGACAACGATATACAAGATTTTATATGAACATTTATTTAACCATCAAAAAAATGTGTGTTGGATTCCCCATAATTTGACAATCGCTCAAAAAATGCTCGTGACGATTGGCGCAAAGAAATGGTTAAAAAATCGAGGTGCCTCAAAAGTCGTGTATATTTACACAGGTGACGAATCTTGAATTTATGCCTATGAACCCGAAAGTAAACAGCAATCGACTGCATGGATCTTCCCAGATGAGCCAAACCAAAGAAAAGTTATTCGCGCCAGAAGCACCTCGAAGCAAATGGTCGCCTGTTCTTTTTGGGATAAACGAGCATGTAGCTACAGTGCCACTAAAGAATAGTAGAATGGTGAATTCTGAATGGTACACAATGATTTGTTTGCCAGAAGTCTTTGAAGAAATAAGAAAAAACAACCAGCAACATGGATCATTCTTCACCATGACAACACAATATTTAACCGGTCAAAACATCGAATTGATGCGTCATCCGCCATACAATCCTGATTTGGCATCCAATGATTTGTTTTTATTTGGTTGAAAATGCTTTTATTGATAAACAATAACACCATTTTCAATTACAAATATTTATTTCTATTTATCTATCCTCGTATTATCAAAGAAGAGATGGATCAAAACTACTCACCTGAATATGGCTGATGTAGCGGCAATAATCGTCAAGAAGTTCGTTCCATCGGGATAAACGGCTAATGCTGTGTCTCATTGGTGTTATGAAGCATTTCTTATTACGTATTCGTCATATACGACTACAGTATCGTGATAATGGAAGTTAGTAAGTGGTACACGATAATGCACTATCTCATTCATTGTCGCTGGTCACTAATTTCTTAATCAAAAGCGGTATTTTAATTTTCAACGATTCACCACATTCGCCTGATTTGGCTCCTTGTGACTCCTATTTGTTCTCTAAACTGCGTTTGCCTTTGAAAGGAAAGAGTTTCGACGACATTGAGGCCATGGAAAGGACATCGACCTCGATTTCGAAGGACATCCGTAAACATGGATTGAATTTGATGAGCTAGTTGGCCGTGCAAAACGCTGTATCAAAGTCGATTTTTATATTTTTATTTTGAATAAGTTCAGATTTCCACACAACAGACTGTGTACAAGAAAATAACAAAAGATCTTTTTTAAGAAGATGCTTTCATCTTATCTCATGACAATCAATTTGAACATTTGCATTAGCATTTATTTATTTCTGTTTGATTTAAGTAAATACCTTTCATTTTAATTTTTTATTCACTTTCATCCACATCGAACAATGCTGCTATCTAGAATTTCGTAACAAAAATGAGAATCTGAAGATATGTGTATTTGCAGTCGCAACATTTGAAACATTGGTTTAAGTTATAAATTTTTCGAAATTTGTAAAAATACAAATATCTCTAAAACTTTTAATTTTCGAGTAAGATCGTATTTCGATATTCTGGTTAGTCACGTGCTAGTTTATTTCTCCCCGAAGGATTATCGTTGCCTTTTGGGTCATCTCGTAAAATAAAATCAAATTATCCAAAAGTGCAAAATACTTTTTTTGATATCACTGATTAACGTTGAAGAAAAAGACAGCAAAACGATAATAAAACACATATCATGAAGTATAAACTATATTTTTTGCTACATTTCGATTATAATCCAAAAGCTACATTTGTTTACGTTCAATGGATTAATATATTTTGATTTGCTCATCTTACGTTTACTTCAAATTATCCAATTTAACTTTGTACCCGGGGAAACCTTTTGCGCCAGTGGCAGTAACCTGGAATACTGCTCCGGCTGGATCTTCTTGGGCAACACCCTTAACAACAAGTTGAGCGCTGGTTACATACAAAATATCCATATTTGGGCCTCCAAATGCTGCAGCTGTGATCTGAGAAGTTGAATAATTAAAATAACCTATAGAGTTTTAAAATATCATCATGAAAATCACCTGTTTTGCAGGAAATTTTATTGTTGAAAGCAATTTTGACGTTCTTGGATCAATATGCAATAAACAGCCACCATCAAAGACGGCTACCCAGAGATTACCATCGCTATCAATAGTCATGCCATCAGGAACACCTGGTATATTGTGCACATCCAAATCAAACACAATCTTTCTATTATCTAAAAATAGAGATGCTGAACTTATTTTTTATTAAAAATTATTTTTGATATTCACTGATAGTTCCTTTAGCCATGTCATAGTCGTATTGATCTACAGTTCTTCTAGGTGAATCTATATAGTACATCTTTTTCAAAGCGACGTTCCATGCCAATCCATTAGCGATGCTAACTTTAGACAAGTGCTTTTTAACTTCCCTTCTACCCACTAAAGTGTATAAAGAACCTTTTTCTGGTTCTAGTTTTCCTATTTCCGGTTCAGGACCCATAGTTCCTAGGTTTTAAGGCGTTAAGAAATGTTATCGAAATTAAATTAAATTTACCAGCCCACAGACGACCTGCGGGATCAGCTTTTCCATCATTAAATCTATTTCCGGCGAGATCTGCCTCGTTTTCAACTTCTAATAGCTCTTCTACTTTGGATGGTGTTGCACTGACGCCATCCCAGGTTACCACTGCGAGTTTTCTACCAATGCTAATTAAAAAACGATCTGGACTGCCTTCTACTGGCACTAACAAGGAGACAGGTCCGCCTTCTATAAACATGGATGTAAATTCGTGACATCATACTTTCGTTTTTGAACTGTGTTGTTATAACTGAGCAAATCTTTGTAATTTGCTAGTATCCTCTAGTACAAGCCGAAAACAGGATTTGCTGTGCACGTATAAGGACCCCATTTTCAAAGCATAATAATGATACTTTTGCCAAATTTAATATATAAGTTCTACTAGTTGTAAATTACAAAACAGCATAAATCGTTTTCCATGTAACATCAAGTCCATGTACATAAATAATAGGTTAGTAAATCGAGTAATATTTTTTTAATATTTGGTGCAGGATTCCATATGAAAAAATGCCACTATTGTAACTAGATTTACACCACGCTGGCTTTTTCTTGGTATCTTTGAAAAATGACAAACGTAGTAATTTCATTTCTGATTCTATTGTAGAAATGTAAAACTTCAGAAAACCAAGCATTCCGTTGCTCTATGAACTTTTTCTTAATATATCTCTAATGCGAATATAGCTTGTGGCCTATTTATTCTATTGTTCTTGGATAAAGAAATAGAATTAGCATCTTCTTATGTAGTTTATGTCTATATTATTTGTAATATAAAGCCAAACAGCGTAAAAGTTACATATATATGTGAAACAACATTCCCTGCTTCCTGACCGCGCATGTTGCCACTTATCCTCCTTTGTACGCTCTCGTTCAGCTAGTGATCGGGGATGAACTGTTCGTCAAGGTGTCAACCTGGCCCAGGTGCTCCCTGGCAACGAACAAAGACAACATTACCGGGTTCCTCATCACATATGTAAGTGAGGTTGTAAAGGAGGTTTTCGCTGTCACCCTATGTGAAATAATATTCACGGGTATCTGGCCGCGTGTGCTGTTGGTCACGAAATCATTTCGACGAGATCTCACTCATCTTTTTCTGGCGATGAACTCATCTCCGATCGCTAGTCGCACGAGAGCGTCCAGAAGAAGATTCGGACCCTACAGCATACGCGGCCAGAAACTGGGGAATATTATTTCAATAGGATTTGAATTGCCCGGCATGTTTGAGAGTTATAATGACACGTGATTATGAGGTAACAAATCGAAAGTTGGGAGTAAACATGGAGCACTGCACGATAGAACAACGCACACCACATTTTGATAATAATGTTAAACATTGGTGAAAAATTGTGAAAATTTTATTGCCACCATTCATAAAGTACGTCCAATAGTCGGTCAACAGAATGTTCCTAATTCATATACCGTGAAAAGAATAATCAAAAAATTCAAAAGTACTGGTTCGGTTAATGATGTGAAATACATGACACAAGCTCGTAGAGATCGTTCAGAACGAAACATCACGGCAGTTCATGGTCGAAAGTCCAGAGACGTCGATTCGTCATCATGCATAAGAATTAGACATTCCAACAGCCGCTCTTCAGCGTATACTAACTAAATATTTGCATATCCATACCTACAAAGTCCAATTGACACAACAACTTTCGCCAACAGACCATGCACAGCGAAGAGAGTTGACCAATTGGATCCTAGAGAAAACAGAAGCTCATGCCGATTTTGCGGACAAAATTATTTTCACTTTCACTTCGATGAACGAAGCCGTCGGCAAAACTGCCGCATTAGGGCCAAAATTCACGAATGATTCATCAGAAAGCAATGCATCCGAAACGTGTCACTGTCAGGTGTGCATTGTGATCTGGAGGAATAATTGGACCGTATTTCTTTGAAGATGAGGAAGGTAATGCAGTAACAGTGAATGACGAACGTTATCGTGCTATGATAACGCAGTTTTTCTGCACCTCAATTGCAAAATGTTGCTCTTGAGAACATGCGATTTCAGCAGGACGATGTTACAGGTCATACTGCCCGTTGATTATCTTGTACGAATACGCTCCTGGTCGTGTCATTTCCCGGTTTGGTGACGAGAATTGACCGTCAAGTTCATGCGATTTAACACTTTTGGACTTCTGGCTGAGGAGTAATCTGAAGTCACAGGTTTAACGCAAGAAGTCCGCGACCATCGAAGCGTTGAAGGCCGAAATTAGACGCTCTATCAATGAAATAAGGCCATGGCGGTCATTTACAAGATATTTTGCTTCATGCGTAATGCCTAAATGTATACATTATAAAGCAATAAATATTTCCATGCTTTGCTACAGAAAAGCTTAAAATCTTGCGCTCTTATTGAAATATCCTTTACATATACAAAACAAGAAATTCTACTTCATTTTCAACGACTAAAAGTGCTAATTAATCACCGATGTCTGTTTCACATAACTTATCTGGCCTATGTCAAACAAAATACACTAGGGTGACAGAATAAAATAGACACCAGGTAAAGCGGTAAAAATACGTAAACAGCTAAATTCTAAGACCGAATTAAGAACTTTCTCTTGTCATTAGGGTAGTGGTACATGTATCGGAAGGAATTCGTCATAGTTTAGTACCGTTACAACTATGCCTCGCTTACAATATTCGAGTGATATTAACGACTTCACCCGGGGTGGCATCGTTGGCCAGAGTGAACGCGGCGCTTCGCAACGTGAAATAAGTAAATTTTTAAATATTCCGTTGTCCACAGTTAACCGTGTGATTACACAATTTAAACGCAAGGAAAAAACAACAGAGGAGCCGAGATCAGGTCGTGCCGGACCTTCTGAAATAAGTAAAAGGGTGCTTGTGCGCGAAGTGTTAAGAGAACCGCGGAAAAGTACAGCTGAGCTTGCAGCAACTTCAGAGAAAAGTCAGCGGACCATTCTGCGATACCTCCACAGTGTGGGAATGTATAAAAGGGTGGCAAACAAAAAACCTCTCCTTACGGCGTTTCAAAAACGGCGCCGAATGGGTTGGGCAATCGAAATGCGAACGAAATCCGAAGAGTTTTGGCGGTCTGTCATTTTTTCAGACGAAAGCAGATACTGCCAATTCAGTGATAGTGGTCGTACGTGGGTATGGAGACGTTCGTCACAGCAACTGGACGACAAATTTTTGCATCAGACAATGAAATACGGCGGTGTGAACATCATGGTGTGGGGCGCGATATGGTATGGTGGAAGATCGCAATTAGTAATCTGCGACGGAAATATAAATGCGGCAAAATATATCCAAATATCAACAGAAGGATTACTACCGATATTCGACAACGCCATTTTATCTAAAGAAGACGCCACTTTTATGGAGGATGGAGCACCCTGCCACAAAGCAAGAACAACAACCGCATGGAAAGAGGAACAGGGGATTCGGATTTTACCATGGCCAGGCCAATCACCAGATATGAATCCGATTGAGAATGTTTGGCACATAATCCAGACAAATATGGCGAAACGACCCCGAAAACCCAGCAATAAGGATTATTCCAGAAGACACCATTAATCATTTAATAGATTCTATGCCACGACGACTCGCAGCACTTCACGCAAGTAAAGGTGGATCGACAAAATATTAGTCTAATTTAAAAATTTTAAAATATTTTGTATATATAACGATAATAGAATCTTTTTTAATTAGTAGGTGTCTATTATATTCTGTCACCCTAGTGTATTGTATTCGACCCTAAGTCATTTTCATCTTACATGCAGAATAGCAGGAGTGCATTTAGAATCCTTGGTCGTATGTGTTTTACATAATCCTGAAGAAATAATATGTTTCGCAATTTTTTTTCTTTTGTTACTTAAGTATATTTGATTTTCAAAATGCATTCAACAAGATCATTTGATACCACTGAATGCATGCGGTATAACATTAAATTTGGTTTACTAAACAATCTAACCAAATAAATACATAATACACATTATCATTTGACAGACAAGGCTAAAAAAATTAATTTTGATATAATAACGACAAGACAGTAAACCGCTAAGTATTTAAAACCAACGAAATTTATCCTAACAAAAACAATGGATTTAAAAGTGTTAAATAACATCAATAAAATGTGTTAGATAATAATAATGGAGATGATAATATTTCATCTAAACATACTGAATTACAAACAAATGAAATTAAATTGTATTGGCTTTATTAATGTCTTCTTTTGTAAATTTTCAAGAAATGTTTATGCTATTCAAGATTATACTTGCCTATTTTCGCTTTAGTATGTCTATTCGTAGAAGGTGTATATTTGTGAATAGCTTGGCCCAAGATATCCACATAATACAAGCTTTGAGATTCAACGTCCCAGTGAGGACCTTCACCCAACGTAACGCGTTCTGTAATAACTTCAACGATCGGTGTCATTTCCCTAAAACGTTGATTTCAAAACACAAACGAACAATAACATAAACAAATATTCTCGAAAGATCTTTCTAGCTGCATCTTTTATAGATGCTCCAATAAATATCGAAAATTTAATTAACCTATGGGTTAATTAAACTTTTTTAATTTAGTAAGACTTTTAAGACATCAACAATTTTTTATATCTATATAAATGATTGGCATTGTTAATTACAGATACGTTTTCAATCTGTTTAGTATACAACGCGAGGAATCTATACTTTACGGAAGACAATTTAATATTTTGTAATTAAAGCTTATTATCATAATTTACTACAATTCTGTTAAATTAGATAATATACACCACCACCCATAAGTTTAAGACCACAGTTAAGGACTTAACATTTTATCATCATTATTTTGATATGTTGCAATATACACTATTCCGTGTGGAAGCTGTCTTATTAGTGAGCTGTTTGTGTTCCAGTAAGATAATGACCCCAAACATACGACTCGAATGTGTAAAATCGTTTTAGCTGAGAAAGCATCAAGAAATGTTCTAAAATTAATGATTTGGCCTCCCTCAAAGTCCGGATTTATCGCACATAGAGCTGTTATCGGATGTACTTGATCAAAGGGGTAGACAGCGACAACCCTAGAACACCAAACACCCGTGAGAATATTTACAGGACGCATGGTAGCAAATTGACGCGGACTGTCTCGAAAAATTGCTTTGAGGAATGTCCAAAATGTGTGCCCAATGTAGACTCTACATCAATAACGCAATCGAATCAAAATAGTAAGTAATTACATTAATTATTTTAAATATTAATAGCAATCAAGCCGCACGCATCCCCGATAAGCACTCATTTCTTCAGCCTTACTACCTAGTCGCCAAGTCCGCCGGCACATGATAACTCGGTTTTTGATATGTAGTGATGTATCCACGTCTACGGTTGCATAACATCGCAGCAACTCGCTCTAATTGCGTTTAAACATGTCCAAAGATTGCTTTGAAATTATCACGCGATTTCGTTTTTGATCAATTATCCGAAAATACGGCGCTACCTCGCCGATAGCTTTCTTCTACTCAATTTTTCGTGAAGAATATTTTCCAGGCGTTTAATTAAAATATTTACCATATTAGCAATCTCTCAGGAAAGACGGATGTTCGGTTAGGCAGAAATTCATTAAGTCAGTTTTTGGCGAATCATCCAAGGTGCACGGTCTGTAAAACCTGCATACAACTTTTTTTTTGATTTTTGTGCACGTTTTTCCATCAAAAAGAAAATCGAATCGCTAAGCCTTATTTTTCTTTTTCTGTAATTCCACAAAAACATAACTTCCTTACTTTCAACGGTATATAATAACACTATTCGATGAATCCCTCCGAAACTTTAAAGAGATATCGACTAAAAAATGGTACTTACAGTCGGTAATGCAGATTTTGATACAAAGCATAATCTGTCCCCAAGCACGGGTACTTCTAACGACATCCTCGTAACGCCGCTGCCTTGCTGACAAGATTGAGCAGCTCTACCAATTAATGTAATCTCTAGTGTGGCTTATACGTTCTGTCACATTGCTAACTGATTAACAAAACACATAACCCACTATTCGCAGACATTTAATTTTCTATTTTTAACGAACAAAAAGTTAATCAAAAGGATAGTATAGTAGAACGTGATTACAGTTTCTCTTGAATAAAAAACAAACAACTAAATCGGAAAAAAACAATTATGTAAGAAAAAAACAAGAAATAATAAATAATATATTTTATATATCACCTATTACATAAAAAATCGCAATGCACAACTTATAATCAATATCGTCATCATCATTATAACCTATAATCCTTTTTTATAATGTATAGGTATAGTATGTACAAAGAACTCGTAATTTACAATGTTTTTAACCACGGTTCCTTTCTCAGACGTTCAAAACCAAGCATGTATCATTTGACCCCTTTTGTGTGAAAGGTACCTGTTCAAAGGTGTAGCGATCTCTTCACGAAAACAAATGTTGGGTATTGTTTATTTCTTTGCTAGAACCTCTTTGTATATTACGTAAAATTGGTTTCAAACAGTGCAAGCTGCATTCATCGACATTATTTGACTTTAAACAAACTTAAATAATAATATGATAGAAATCGTTTCTCTTAAGAAAGCAATACTGATCCATACAAAACCGTTTGCATGAACGGTATAATCTAAGATCACAATTATTTTTAACGCACATTTTCTCCTTTTTAAACACAAGAACTATTTTTGACATACAGCTTTGTTTGGTAATTTCTTAAAAATACTTTGAAATTCCTCTTTCCTTTGAAAAATGACACAATAAAAAGTTAAAGATATATAATCGTCATGCTTAAAAATGTATTTGAGGTGTATAAAAAGTATTGCATCGAGTAGGTAGAATGACGTTCGGAGCGTTTAACATTTAGATTAGGCATTTCGTGGAGTTAAATTGTCTCATAAACATGCAGCTTTATGTTTAAGTAATGCCGCCTTTTTATGTTTTTTTATTGAATAAAAAATAACATAAGACCACTGGCAAAATAACTGGATTACAGATGTATGACATTTAACATTCGCTAGAGCTTTTTTTTTGTTTTTTCGTCAGGAAACAGACGGGTAATATTTTGTTTAATGGAATTTCAAAAATATTCACTGTTTAAACTTGCAACCTTATTTTCCGCCACTTTTTATTATTTTGAAAGAAGCATCCATTTGATGTATTTTATCGTACTTCTAAAGGAAACATCCTTTAAATAATGCGGTTAAAAAATGTTAAAATGGCGGTATCCTGCAAACACTCATTACACAAAACAAATCAAATTGATTTCAAAAGCTGTATATTTATGAAACAATTTAAATGTCAAACTATCACCATGTCAAACTGAAACTCTAAATGTCAAACTGTACAGATTTCCATTTAGTACCATACTTTTGCGCACCCTGTATATTATTTTTGTTGTTTTAACAATAAACATAATATATAGATAAATATAGAGGGTGATATTTCATTTGTTTAGAATTTTTGAATTTACAATTTATACCAAAAAGCTCAAATAAATTATTAATAATGCCAATGCATTGTATTAAAATATCTACATTTAGAGTTACCACTGAAAGAAAAACAAATCCATTAAAAACTATTCAAACGCTTTTATAGCAACATTTTAGGGAATAATTTAGTTTAACAACTTTCTCGATCAATACCATTTTACACTTATACACTACCTATAGAAGTTCTGCTACATACTAAACGAATAGTTTCTAAAATTTCAAAATTATGTTTGTCGACTTGATAGCATTGTCTCTGTAAAAAACTTTATATTTGTTAAAATAATTACCAAAATATAATATCTTCTTAATATTTATACATTGTAGCTTTTTTATTCTGTACGTTTGCTATTTGATTAAATTTTAATAATAGCACCAAATTACTCGTCAAATGCCTTTCATTGTAGAATTGGAAACGTAAATCATGTACAAACTGAGGAAAAATAACAAACTTCATCACGTGATCAAAATGATATTAGTAATTGTCTAAACTTTAATTTCTGGAAGTATATATACGGAAAATTCTTCAAGAACAATTTTTAGAAATGTAATACTTTGGCAGTGAATTTCAGTAGAACATTGGTTATTTGAAGAAACTATGAGATTCAAAAGAAAACTTGATATGTCAAGAAAAAGTAAAAATAGGACAAGATGTGATATTTTAATATATGGTCAATAACTTAGCTACTAATTTAAGCAAGCTTAAGAAACGTTGGTTACACCAACCAACGCTGACAAATCGTGACTATTACTCGAAAAATGCAATTAGTAAAATTATAGAAATATTTTCTTTGGAAGTGCACTATTGAAATAATTTACTTCCAAATATAAAGAAAATGTACTTTTCGAGTAATAGTCACGATTTAAAAAAATGTACGAAATTTTGTGTCAGTAGACAGGGTATTAAAACGTGTTTGAAACCTCATGTAGCAGAGAAGTGCTCCCATTTGAAATTCAAAATGATATAAACTATTTTAAAGATAAATATAACAAAATAAGTTGAACTATCAGCCTGTCGCAAATAAATTTTGAAACATACATTAACTTGTTTTAGATTTGTCAGAAAATTAATTGCAATAAAAAAGAGCATCGTCTAACTAAATCGCAAATAAAGCATTTAATCAAGTTTGATAAAACAAAAAAAAAATATAGAAAAACCTTTTTTTTCATATTTCCTAGTAATATTTTTCGTAATATTTAACTAACTGAATTTTCACGATTATTTTTCGCATACGTAATTTAAGATACCAGAAGTATAATATATACAGAGTGTATAGAAAATATTGGACTATATGACATTTGGAATTGATATTTAGTGGTACTAAACTGTTCACAAACAAAAGTGAATTATATTGAGGTTTCCTTCAACAGATGTTTAAAGGACACCGTCATCTGAGATTTTTTAAAAATAGAAACAACGATTTAAACTTATATCATTTGAAACTTTACAGATATTGAGAAAAAACATTAAATAACTTAGAAGCTAGAATTAGGAATGTAATAACAAATATCCCTGCAGAACATCTCCCAGATTTACTAGAACACTAGGACAGTTGGTATTTTTTTTGTAAATGTGAAATTTTAAAAATGTTTCTTTTATTATTTTAAAAGTGTTATCCTACTTTCTGATATTTTTTTATTCCAAAAGAAACAATTTTTTAAATCACTTTCCTCTGTTTCCAAAGGGAATTCCTTCAAAATGGAACTCATTTTCTACCCGCTTCTTTATGACCAGTTTAACCCCACCAAATGCCAAATTCAAATATTACACACTTCCATCTGGCGCGATACTTTTTACACACCCTGTATATTGATTTATTTATTACGTGGAATTAGTTGTTGATTTGGTTATAAATAATCCATAAAAAATGGTTCCATATTCAAATTTCTTTATTCTTACTTAGCGAAAAATTCGTTTCTAGAAGAATTATACATTCGTATCAATTTACCGTTCAAATATTTATTTTCAAAGAATTGTTCTTGTTGAAGGATTATTTTCGAAGAGCCGCCTTCCTAGTTTCATGTTCAGTTTATGGAGTCTAATAAATTTAGTTGATTTAATAAAGATAGTTTTTTTATCCAGAATAAATAAGAGCATTGAAACAATGTAACGTTAAGTCCTTATGTATGCATGGATAACCGCCCACAATGCATACTTCCATCTAGTATTTCTTTTCGGAATCAAACAACCTCCTTGCTTTTCATATGGTGTATAAAATAATTGCATGCGTTTTTCTTGATTGAGTTCTTTACGCGCAATTTTCCAGTAACACACGTTAGGAGCGATCGGGGAAAATTCAGTAGTCCGAAAATAGCAACTCCTCGAGCTCACTCAGACCGGAACTGTCGTTACCGAACGAATCGTCACTATCACCTGAAACGTCAGTCCAACTATCCGAATCACTACCGTTGCCATCATCGTCGTTTTCCTCATCCCCCTCGCCGTCCCCTCCTTCAGCAGCACCTCCATTATCGTTATTTTCGTCATCGCCTCCTCCGTCGCCAGATCCAGAACGGCCGACCTCCACGATGATGGGACCTGAAAGTGGCACGAAGTAAAATTGATAGCCCAAGCAAGCAGGCTAGATCAATTTTGAAATACAATAAGTGTTAGTAGTACAATATAAATGAATAAAACTTATTAGTGAGCCTAAAAGCAAAATACCGTTTTTTATACATCGTTCTACGTTAAAGTTGTAGTGCCGAATAACATTATAGGTTTATCGTAACAAGAAATCTCTATCTAGACAAATACGTGTAGTACAGCTTTAATATGCTTGCTTATTTCACAACTGTAGATATCCTTGTCAAATTTTGTCTATTATCTTTGGCGTTAATTTTTCCTTTCATTTATACAATATCACTCATACGTTTAAGATCTATCAAAATACACTAAAATGTTTAAAAAAACAATACCAACTACCTTTTCTTTGTTTTAACATAAACATAAATTCTTAGATTTTGTGGTACACCCCCTCCAAAAATGTTTTACATTTTTATAAATATTTTGGTTACTATAACAGAAATAAAGTTATTTTTGTAACATAATTCGAAGTGTATTACATGCAAATTATTTTCGGAAAAAATTACGGGGCACTGGATGCCACATATCCTCCATATTTGTTATGTATATATGTTTTATATATCAAAAATAAAATCGGGCGAATCAGTCGCTAAAAAAATTGTATCATTCTTACACCAAAATGTACTTTTTCAGTTCCCATAGTTTCATCAAAATCTTAGTTGTCGGATTGCCGATGTTCTCTTGTAACCGTATGTCCGGTTTTTATAAATCTCCGCGTTATCTACTATTTAGAACTTTATAACGCCCTACTGAACGCATATCGTATATCTTAGAACAGGCACTCGTGATAGTGAAAGTATCCAAAAGGGTTTTATTACTCATTTTAATTTAGAAATATTTTATTTTTAATAACCATAATAATAAAATAGTTTACAAAAAAAAAGACACGTTAAATATTGCGTGTATTGTAGCCTTTTGTATAGATTTTATTTTTTTATAAACAGTATTTGCTTATTTTCTAATTTTAACTACTAGTTTCCACATTTATAGCAATTACTGTCTATGTCCTTTCACATTAAAAATATGTAGCTTTCTTTTTAATGAACTCTTAATACAAACTTCACAAAATGGTCTTAAAGTCATTAGCGATAGTGCATCTATTTTTTTCGTGAAACGGTTTTCTTAATTTGTTCTATTTAAAATATGTAAATATATCTTTTAATACTTCTAAGCGAACTGTCCAGGTATATTATCTGTTTTTTTTGTAAAATAGAATAAAATTACGCACCAACTGAAATACAAAAAAAATATATAAATTAATTTATCTTGTTGTTTGTCTGTCTTTACATGTTTTCATACGGTGACTTTATTACCTCTACTTTTAGTAGTATATTCGTTGCAGCGACATAACATAGTCTGCCATAAAATCATGTGAATCCATGCTACAATTTCTCTAATTTATTCATGATTGAATATTATTTCTTTATCACTACTACTCAATTTATACAATGTAATTACCGTTTTAAAAGTACTTTTATAAGTCGACGTAGAATGCGAAATTATTCTCCTACATTTTACTTCGCGTTGCATCATACGTCGACATTACTACGACGGCGTAATGTGTTACTTCTTACCGGGATGATTTTACAGTGTTATACCTCGAACTACAACTTTACTGCGATATAAGCATAAGAGGGAATGGAACGAAATACAATTAAAAAAATAATTCCAATATTACTAATCATTAAACCTATAGTCCGTTCACGCCTTAAAATTCAGCATGGTTCTTATGGAATGTTATCCTCTTTTTCTATTGACAGAGAGTTTATATTTGTACATCTTTTTTCAACCTGAACAGAGTTACGCGATTTTGTACTAATGACTTTTCTTGACAGCTGTATTACCAACAAATAAATTGGTATTCAAGTTTTATTTACTGGTGTCAGCTGTACTGCTTTAAACCCTAAAACCTTATATCTGTCCTTACTATCAATAGTTTTATGTCTAATATTCTTAATATGTATAGATTACTATAAGAAATAATTTAAAATATTTATACTAAATACCATCACCTAACACAATACTATAATAAACATATCAGAAATATTGGTTGTATTCCATTTGTCATTTTTTCATACAGCCAACTGTAGAGTTTAAAACATCCTAAGAATATAATTTTGACACAATGTGGCAACCGCGTTCGCATTTTCCATGGGAGCCATACTGAATTTTAAGGTGCGAACGGACTATATACAGCAATCTCTCAAGATTACTTAAACATCCTTATGTTCACTAAACCGTTTTAAACACTTATTGTTAATTTTAAGGTTTTTATTGGATGGGGAGTTGTCGCAACTTGTATATTAGTAAGCGTTGTCAAATGTCTTAAACATATACAAATACATTATAACTAGGATTGGCCATATTTTCGGCGTGGCAGCTACGTGCTCGCCCGCACGCACAACTGATACGAAAATTGGATACACAGCAGGGAAACGGAGACAGATTGGTTCAACGAACTCGGTGAGTTTTCGTATCGGTCATGCGTGTGGGCGAATGCGGACCTGGCACGCCAAAGATTTGGCCAACCCTAACTATAATTCAACTTCTTACCTTCTGTATCAGACGCGTCGTCGTCTGACTCGTCCATATCTTCTTCGTCGTCTTCCTCCTCCTGTTCATCTTCGTCATCTCTGCGTCTTCCAACATCGTACAACCTTACAACGGATTCCTGAACAGAATGATAAAGACCTTGATTTTCTACAATCGCGATTTGCGTATCAAATACGTTGACCGCTAAATCATAAATATTCCTCTTTACATCCATTGTAGCTATGCTTGAATAATCCGACGCGTCAATAGTTTTGAAGCTAGAATCGAATGTCGTGTCGTCTTCGACCTTCTGCTCCATAGCTATCGCGTAGATGGCGCTATTCATAGACGTGAATAATACTTGGCATTGATTTAAAGCCGGTACGGTTCGTAGCAAATGAAACGTTCTTATATCCCACACTTCGGTATTGGACACTATTTCTAAACCGTTCGGATGGAATACGCCGCTTTGCGTTTGGTTAAGTTTGTCCAGTTTGTGGATTTGCTTACCGGAAGCTACGTCAAACAGTACGCCATCGGATAATACGAGCTCATCTGTATGACTGAAGGTCGCTTTGTTTTTCGTGTATTGGTTGCTGATGGAGGGAATTAGTCTTTGTATTTCTCTACCCGTTGCTATGTCATATATCTGCATTAAGTAAAAAAAAGAAAACAAAGCGATATTAAATTCGAATGAAAAAAATAATCCAGATGGATTTAAAATGTATCTGATATTCGAGATTGAATTTATTAAGACTTGCCTCTCAGATTATAGAAGTTAGTTTCCAAAACATTACAGTAGATATCTCTATTTTCGAATTTTAAATTTCAGTATATTTTAAATACGTATATAATGTTAATTAAGCTATTTATATTAAAAGCCCTCCTAACTTAAAACCTAGCAGGAACAAACCCAGACAACGTAAACCTATCAACCAAAAGCTGTATATATAAAATGCCATGAGTGTGGAAAGGCGTACCTAGGAGAAATAGCACATCGCTAGGTACAAGACGAAATGCCATTACTGCACTAACGCGAGAGATTAAAAATGTCTGGCTTTCTACAATCAAAGAAAGCGTAACCCGAAAATAAGGAAAGTCACATACTCAACGTATGTATATGTAGCTCAAATATAAGGTTCAGGAGAGTAACCTATGTTCCACTGATTAGCCTAGTAGTCTAGTGTGTTGCACTAAAGAAATTGGAAATTCCAGACAAGGTTCAAGCATCGCATAGAACATTTCCGCAGAAACTATACATACATAAGGAAGACGCTTACGACGAGTTTGGGAAGAAACAGATCTTTTCAAGACTACACAGTAGATACACTGCCGAAACATCGGAATAACAAAATCCTATGAGCGATAGAAGCAGCCCAAGCAACAGCTCTAATTATTATCCATTGTCAACAATTACATCTCAAGTTATTATTATTACTTTTTTTCTGTTATCTGATACATAGTCTTTTAAAAGAAGTTTACGTAGCCTGTAACTTACTACAATCTACCAGCTGGTGATGAAAAACATTCAGTCTCACTCAATTAGATATACATGGGGTTTCAATAGCGCAAGATTTGCCCGATATATCATAATGACGTGACAGATCTAAAGTTGACAAATGAGAGTTAGTAAACATGGTTCGTAGTGGTCGTTCAGAACAAAATATCACGGCAATTTACTAATGTGGCCGAAAACCCAGAGACGTTGATTCATCATCGTGCACAAGAATAAATCCAAAACGTCACTGTCTGGTGTGCATTGTGGTCTTGAGGAATAATTGGATCGTATTTCTTTGAAGATGAGGACGGTAATGGAGTAACGGTGAATGGCAAACGTTATCTGATAACGTACTTTTTTGCGCCTCAATTGGAAAATATTGCTCTTGACAACATGCACAAATTTGCTCCTGGTCATGTCATTCACCGGTTAGTGACCAGACTTGGGCGCCATGTTCTTGCGATTTAACACCTTTGGACTTTTGGCTGTGGGGTTACCTGAAGTCACTGGTTTATGCCAACAAGACCGTGACCACCGAAGAATAGAAGGCCGAAATCAGACGCCTTATCAATGAAATACCGCCACATGTATACAACAGTGACAAAGCAAATTTTGTCAAAAAAGTACGCAAATGCCAGCAAAGCCATGGCGGTCATTTGCAAGATATTTTGTTTCATACATAATGTCCAAATGTATACATTATAAGTCAATAAATATTTCAATACTTTGCTACAAAAAACCATGCCTTATATCTATATAAAATCGTGCACTGTTATTGAAACACCCTTTATTATTATTATTACTAGCTTACCGTTGCCGATTCTCCTTTTGTACCCAGTATACGATCTTGCATCACTTTACTAAATTCAACATGGTCTTCGTCATCGAATTGTTGCCTAAAACGCAAAAATCAAATAGATATAGTTTTATACGATAAATAAAATCCATTTACACTAATCCCCATGCCATGTATTGTAAAGAAATCATATTTAACCTTAAACTTTTAAATATAAAATTTGGTGTAACGAAAGTAACTAATTTGAAAACCACGTTGAATAGTTTCTTACAACCTACAATCAGCTGGAGGTTGGTATGAAAATGTACTTTTTGAGACCAATAATCAAAAAAAAATCTAAAAGTATGAACAAATTACTTCATATCTATATCCATATTTCTAACAGCAAATAACGCCGACAAGGGTTTGCCCCACGTTGAGCTAGTCAGCAATAATTTTCCATCCAAAGATGGTTCTAAATGGACGACACAACTATCATGGGCCGAAAGGTCCGTTGACTTGCACTCCCCTGTATTTGTATTGAAGAATCGCACTTGCCCTGAATAATCTCCCACCACTATCATCTGGTCCCCAGGCTAAAATAACAACAAACAGGCAATAATTGCGTTAGTTAATTATAAGACACCTATATAACACTTTAAATTACCATAAACTTGGCACATGTAAAGAAACCGTCATTAGAAGGTAATCGTATAGTTTGTACAGGACAAAATCGAGAATGTATGAGTTTCCGGTCCATAGATTTACAATTGTAACCCATTTGCCGTCTAGCTGAACGCATTACGAAGTTATTGGCAGTTGAAATTCGAGGTTTTGGATCTGGACATTTGTGCGGCCTGAAATTATTAAAAACAAATTATATTTCACTTCAGTTCTATTTCCATGGTCATAGTTACTTACACGAAGAGATTAAATTGGGGACATGTTGCCATCGGATTTTTACAGAGTGCATGTTGATTTGTCAAATATTCGGTAATTATCGAATCTAAAGTTATTCTAGGCTCGATGGATGAGGTACTATCCTCTGCCAAAGGCATAATTACTTTCATATGTGGATCGTTTGAAATTTGTTTTTGCAATCTGGAATTTTGCGGTGTAGTACTAGGAGTTGGCACAGATTTCCTAAAAAAAAAAAGCAAATAATAAATAATAATAACCTAAGAGCATTTTGCGATGTATACTTAATTATCTTAATAGGATTTGTCTTAGAGCCTGGTGTTGGAGTAGTAGGTTCAGCTGAATGCGGTTGAGGAATTACCGGGGTAAGATTTCTTATCATTGGAGATGAAAATGACAATCTCGCCTAAAAAATTATAAAATAGTTTCTAACCCTGTACTGAGCTGTATTGTATTTCTGAAGCGAAAGAACGATTAATTTAAAATCAATTGAATTACCCGGCTCGGTGTAGTTGGCGAAACATATCTAAATTTATTAGGAGGATGGCTTGAAGGAACTATCGCATTAGATAAATGAGCCTCCTTCTGTAATAACGTCGCTGTTTCAGTTAACCCTCGGGATGCTAAGTGTTGATGTATCAATTGCAGAAGTTGTCTATCATTAAACTGTATTTTAGTTTGCGCTACTACATTTGCCTAGAAATATAAGTGCAGTAGTTATTAATGACTTAAACAATATATACTACCAAGTGAAATTGTTGTTCCGAGCTTTAGAGTCGTAGTACCTTGGAATTGTTTCCCTACGTTTCATCCACATCTGCGGTGAACATCTCCAACGATAAAGTGTAATTGATCGCAGATGTTTGCCATCTGGCGCTTTGACCGCGTTACGTGAAATTCGATAATTTCTTTAGTTATTGGTATGTTTATATATTTCGATTGTTTCTGTGTGTCGACAGGTAGACCGTGGACAGAACTTCGTCGTTTTAGAAACGAATGATATCATATCCATCTTGAGGGACATGTTTTGGAACACTAAGTGCAGGTTCGAAAAATCATCGGTAATCAAACACGCCCTTCAAAATGGGAATCACATCACCCATTTCCAAACCACGGTCTTCTGGTACCCCTCCACACCCATCTACATACAAGAGAAGTCGAGATACACAAACACACCAACAACTTCAATAGAAAAGGAGAAAACGCACGGTAAACAAAATGTAGTGTCTGGAGACATATTCGAAGTGCATGCATAGAGGTCAGAATGACAGACGACCAACATAGGAATAATACCTACCCGTCATTCGAAAAGGAATGATGGGTAGGTATCGCTCTCATCCACTAAAGATATCCTTCGAAGATATGGACGATATGAGCAGAAGCGATTCAAATAGACCACGGTTCTAGAACTTGGAATAACAACAACACTTATCAGACAGTGGCCGTGAAGGCTTATACGGGATATTTCGGGGAAGAAGTAAATATTTTACATGGTGGTACTTTGGGTTATTTTTTTTAATAAAAAAGTTCATACAAACATGAGTCTAATTCTTAATGGTTACAGAGACAGCTGTTGCGATTCACAAACATGTCTAAATAGTTGACAATCACTCAGCAGTCTAAGATGACATATGACGGTTATAACCTAATGCTGCGTTTGTATTACAAATCTTAATAATAATGTCGCCATGCACTTGAATCCTGAATATGCCGACGTGGTATTGGTTTACGGGTGTGTAATGGCAACGCTCTTGCTGCTTATAGAGAATACTGGACACGACTTCCTAACCACATAGTAAGTACCAGATTCCACAGTGTTTGCTAGTCTCTCTCTTTCTCTCTATCTGTTGTATTATTACCCGGGATGGGTCTTCGCTGACTTTACAATCTGCCTCCACTTGTTGCGGTTCATTATTAGTTCTTCTGCTCGTTCGATATTTAAGGTCCGCAAGTCCACTGCAATATTGTCTCTAAACCGCATCCTTGGTCTTCCCAGCGGCCGCTTTCCTACCGAGTTCTCTTCCCATGTCCATTTGACGGCACTATATCTGACTGATTATATAGTTCTCTCAATTTCCTGTTTGTTCTGTGTGGTGTTGTCCTTGACTCATACGTATATCCCTCTAAGAATTCTTCTTTCTGCGACTTTTAATCGGTTTTCATTTTATTTCGTCATCGTCCATGTTTCACATGAATACGTCATTATAGATCTTATAATTGAGTGAAAATGTTTATTTTCGTACGGCGGAATGAATTTTTCGATTTAATTATTTTTTGTAGCGCAAACCGGTAGCGATTTCCTCCTTGTATTCTGTTTTACATTGTTATCAGAGGTGATCATCGCCCCCAACTATTTAAACTGGCGAACTCTTTCAAAATTGTAGCGGTCCATTGTCGCTTTTTATCCTATACTATCACGTCGTTCTGTTCTAGTTGTAGCCATACATTTTGTTTTCTTCTACTTCTACTTCCTTGATTCGCAGGCCAACTTCCTTTGCTGCATTCTCCAACCCAACGAACTCTTCCTTGATCCTGATAGTAGTATTTCCTACTATATCTATGTCATCAGCGAAGGCCAGTATAGTGCGGTTACCGTGGTTCCTAAAAAGGATCGCTTATGTGTTTGTTCTTCTCATGATTCTCTCTAAAGCGATATTAAAGGGGACCGGGGACAACGCATCTCCCTGTTTGAGACCATTGTTGATTGTAGAGAAGGTCGACAGTTTTCCTTCAAGTCTTACTGCACTCGTAGATCCATCCACACAAGTTTTTGTGAAATTAATCAGCTTTTTCGATATGCCCAGTTCTGCTATGGCATTCCATAACTCTACTCTTATGATGCTGTCATATGTCTGCTAATGTTTACTAATACGTTTACTAAACTACATTAGACTGTTGTAGTACTCAGTCGTCAAATTCCTTTTGAACGTGCAAATGGAAGAAATAGAAAGCATTATTTAGTAGATAGAACGTAATTTTTCGACAAACACATGAAGAGTTTCGAGACCTTTGCACGTCATTTACAACACCTTCACGCAGGAGATGGGGCTTGATAATTAGAACTTTTGTCAGTGGCTAATTGCTAATCGCACATTCACATCTATTATGGAAAGCAGTTGTCAATAATACTTCTCTGTAAACATGTAATGTGGTATGATAGACAATCAGTTGATTTTTTCTTAGAAACGACCTTCCACTATTTATTGCAAGAGGCTTCTTTTGGTTAGAAGGACGGGTACGTTCTTCCAACAAGGCGAAGCTTCTCACGCATTTTAGCTTTCATGTGATTTATCATCCAAATCTAACATTCTGCAAAAGATGGATCGACCTAAATTATCACATTCATTGGTCACTAAGGTCTCCAGACTTTACGCCTTCAGGTTATTTTCTATGGCGATCGGTGAAAAATTACGTCTACAAAGAAAAAGTAAACACGCGAGACGAATTGCAGGTTGGCATTGGGAATAGTCACCTGCCAATGGTTATGTCAAGAAAGTTCGAAAGCGCATTGAACTTTAAACTTAATTATTCCTGTGTTTTATGTTATTTGCCTTTGGCTGACATTTTCTGTGTTTTTACATTCAAACAAGTACATCTTTGTAACTATTCAGGATTAGATACAGCTTTTTCACAAAATATTCTTAAAATATTTACTACTCGCCCTGAAACGCGCCGTATACCGTGATATACACTATCGCTCATAAATTCAAGATCACTTATGCACCACTAATAATTGAAAAATATTGGGCAAATACATATTTCTCAAGGTGGTCTTAAACTTATGAGCGGTAATGTAGTATTAAGTAGATACCACAAAATTAATGAAATGAACTCTAAGTAAATAAGATCGAAATCCAATTCATTCCTGATGGCACAGTGACCAATATAAAGCGGGAAAACCACATATAACGCAGGGCTTAAAAGCGCTAGTCCGTATAGATTAGTTACCGCCTTTAATTGTTCGCGTTCATACTCGTATCAATAATATCAAAGTTAGGCAATGCCTTGTGCATTTCAGGTGCCACCAGATACAAATCGAATTGTTTATTGCGTCGTTTATCGCATTTTTCCATAAAACTACTTCGTAATAACAAACACTACATACACGATGAATATTAATCAAAGACACGTCTAAGTCTTTCCCTGTATGCTTTGCCTTTCCCGAAAGTCTACCTAATAACTCCAATGCGTATTTCTGAAATAGAACATGTTCTTGGCGCTTTTCTTGTAATATAGGATCGCGCATTAGATCTAAAACATTAAAAAATATTACAATTGTGCAAATATAGGGAAAAAACCTGTATGTACTTTGTAAATGTCCATTTGTAAACATCGGCAATTTTGACACGATCTGTCTCACTGTTTCAGATCTTGCTAGACCGGCTAAAGCTTTGCATGCTAATGTTCTTATACAATCAGCATCCGTAATGGGCGTTTTAACGTTCATTAGTTGCAAGAAAACCTAAAAACTTGTCGATAAAATGCTATCAAAGAAGAAATTACCATTTGTATACCATTATACCACTATTAGCCCTAACGCTTTCCCATATTTTTTGAATCAATTCTTCGGAACTCTTAACTTTAGTTTTTTTACTTGGTGAGCTTGTATTTCCAACACTAAATCTAGCTACTGTTCCGCCAACCTAGATGAAAACGGAAAACAGAATGAAATTAGTTTTCCTAATTAGAATACCTTATGAACTTACTCTATTGATAGGAGCACAAACACAATTCACTAATACCCTAAGCGCCGCCTTTTGCACATCTGCATCGGCTACAATTTCTCCGTCCGCCGCCCCTAGTATAATATTAATGCCTGTAATATGAAGAACGCATGACATGAGAAAAACGTTAACAGAAAATAGAACAGGGGTCTTAATTTATTCGTAAATATACTAATACTGAGGTGTTATATTATTAATCCTTACTTGTTTGAACTCCATCTAAAAAGAAACAAAAAACCTTACTTGTTTAGTATACCCAAATTTATTTATTTTTTTTGTTTTTAATTTAAAACAAACAATTGTAACGCAACCACAAGTTTTTTTAACGGAAATGAAGCTTTCATGCTCACATGCTTACAATGATTATTTCTTTCGATAGAAGACCAAAAATGACTACAGTTAGAAATTATAATACTAGTCGAGAACAGAGAACATTTAAATGATATTTTTTTCCCATTTCACTTACCCACAGTTATTGTTTCCTCTGGTAGATCAACCCGATCGCAGAATAGAAGTTGAACCTTAGGTATTACGCAAGCTATAGCAAGCACATCTAAGGCAGAACGAACTGTTTCCGCTCTGCAAAAAAATATAATCGTAAAAAAAAATAAGAAACATCGATTGCGATTATGAAACAATATACCTTCCGCTGTAATTCCACTCATAAGCGAATGCAATAATTTTCAATAGTAACGTAATTCCTCCTAACTTCAATAATTGATCCACTGGAGGCCAATGTGCCCTGAAAGGCATGGACTGCAGTAGAGTATCGATTTGTTGTTGAATTTCTTCTGGAGACGATTTGCATGCCTAAAAAGTATGGGAAAATAGAAGATCGGACATGAAAGATTTATTCTTAATCTGGTATCGTATTTCTATACTTCGTTCACGTTAAGAATGCAGACTTGGAATAGATAGGCCTTAAAATACGGGTTTGCTATTGGTTAATGTGCGAGGCATGTTCACACAGGAGAAATTCATGCAATTTCTTTATATGAAATTTCTGTCAGTTGTCAAATTTACTTATGATTTTGTTGCCGTTGTTTCCTGTAGTTTTTCATGGTATTTTATCTTTATAAATAAGTTGTAGCAAAACTAATTCTTTTCAGCGCTCTTTTATCTCATCATTTAATAACTCAAAGTATTACACAATTAATTATACAAACAAGATAATTTTTACTCTACTATTACAAATTACAGCTTTGATTTGGTATGCCCGAGGAAGCAATAGTACATCCAGTTGTAGGACCATTGAAAAACCTTCAAGGGAAACATATTGGCAGAAGGCAGAGGCTAATGGCTTGCAATTTATATGTGCAATTGAAGCAAGAAAATTGCAAGTCAACGCCTGTTGACTGCAACATGACTTGGTTTAAATGAAAGAATGGTATGAGAACAATGCCAAAGAGATTAATACAAGATAAATTCCCAGCTTGCCCCCTAAGAAAAGCCTTTGAGAAACAATATACGATCACTTAGACGAAGCTCAAAAATCTATAATTAGAGGACATGTCCATTCATTCTTTTTAAGAAATGACTTGCCTACATGTACAAAATTATTAAATGTAAATATCATACATTTTGACCTTCGATTTAAACCAACTTATTAATTCTTTGCAGGTTATTATTTACTGCATATGACAATTTGCCCTGTTAGGATTTAAGTGGTTAAAAAGGAATCGAAGTGTGCTAATGTAACAAGACATTGTGCTATGGAGACGTCGGTATTTAACTAGCATTAGAAAATTAAGTGAATTGAAATTATTTGTTTATAAATCAAATTCATATGTTTATTTCATTTGTTATTTTATAAATAAAAGGCTAACAGTAAAGAAATCTTTTTTCCAAATTTATTGCAGATATAAAGAGAAGACAACTATATAAATTTGTAATATGTGCAGTTAAGAGATTTTATAATTAATTAATATATTTGATATTTTATTGTAGTTATTAATATACATGCATTTATTGACTGTACTGTCGTTGAAAATGTACATTGGTTTTATTGCAGTCGGGGTACAGTAGACAAATATATTTGCACTGCTGTTTTCTTTTTCACTGAACAGCTCATCTAACTTCAGCATTGACAATAACCAAATTCTATGCAAGATTTAAGGATGTTGTGTGTTGGCATATACTTTAAAGCCATTCGATGGACTTGGATACAGTCCCATTGAGCCCATTATGTATGTATAATCAGCAACATTCCTCCTTGTTTGGCTTTATCTTGTATATATTGAATTGCTTAGTTTCAATCACACCATTGAAACTTTCTCTTTTAAAATTGATGGAGATTACCAACGGAGAGATTTACTTCTTGACAAATGACTGTATAACACTATGTATATAACCACTCATGTCAAAGTTATATTTTCGCTTCAAGTTTATCCATGGCAATTTTGTCATTTTAAAGCTTGTCATATGACATTTATGTTGTTTTCGATTAACATCAAATGCATTCTCATTTACTTTTTAACATAATTAAATAAGCTCCAACTATTTGGGTAAATGAAACAACCGAAGGATACATTTATATTGCAATTGATGTTACTTTTACTTTATTGTTGTATTATTATAATGTATTCCACATAAAATATGAAAAACTTCCTTGGATGTTTACGATGTTGTCATTTGACAGTTCCATCGGTTAAATATCAACAGTGTAATACAACCGCCGATCGTAGCGCTACCTAGTGCATTCTTAAGGTGAATGAAGTATATCTTATACTACCCGGTACCATTCGATGACGTTATCGTCAAATTTATACATATATTGCGACCATTACTATTAATATTTTTTTAGATCGATTCAAAACTTGATGATAGGTATTTGTCGAATCGATAATGTACACTAACGCACGTGGCAACCATAATGTTTGGATGACGTTCATACTGTTATCGATCGATTCCAGCAACTTTTTAAATGCGTTACTGAAATTCTTGTACGTTCTTATCATAACATCATCGAATTTAGTATTACATTCAATTTAAATTAGGTGATTGAATAAAATAACACAAACGTGACAGAGCAAACACAACGTAAGAAATAAGTATTAAAACACTTACAGCCAACTATGATAAAATGTTAAACGGAAAAACCCACAACAGTAAAAAATAAAAAGCAACACTAATGTTCTATGTCTATGCTAATATTACGAAATTATAAGGTCTTTTAACAACCTGAGCTACGAGAACAGAATTCAATGCAAGAAATATTAATCTATCTTTGTTTAAATAAAACGAATTCTTTATACATAAGAATTCTTATGCAAACCACATTGGATGCAGAGATTGCCTCACCCAGGCTTCGAAGTACTGCTCTTAAGGAGACAACAGTAAACATTCCCAAATTTCTAATACAAGTATTATTTCAAATAATAAGTTCGTATTCTACATCAACAAAGCCTGCATCAACAATACAATTAAAGTAAAATAGCGAGTAATTACATTCATTGTATTGATAGTAACCGAGCTGCACGCATCTCTAAAAGCTCTCGTTTCTGGGGCCTTAATACATACATACATAATATACATGAGCGACAGTGTATGCATAATACCAAGTCCAAAGGATTTACTCCGTATTATGCTTAACGTGCCAATGGGATGGATCGAAAATCTCAAGCTATGTTTAACTAAAATCCTTAACACTATTTATACTTCTCTAACCTTATAACTCGGTTGAGTCGGAACAGTTGACGCACTTCTTTCATTAGGCCTAAGCTGTGATCGTCTGATTTGTTCCACTTTTGCGTACAAATGGGCTTCCAGATACCTTTTGTAAGCAACGCAAACGTGTCTAACGATCTGTCTTGCTGCGCATTCCGCGTCCTCATTTAAAATTGGAGGACTGTCTTCGCTGGAAAGGTTCGGCAACGTAGATATCTGGAAGAAATTATTAAGATACCTTCTTACTAAAGCATGTAATGAAAAAATACCCACCACGTTATGCAATTTACGCAAGCCATCTTGCGAATCAAATTCTTCTAAAATGATTTTAAATTGGAAAGTTAAACCAAAAAACATCGTTGCATGACATCTTCCGGAGTCATGGGAGCATTCTAAGAGCCATAAGGCATAACTAAAATTTTACATTTAAAAAAACTCCGTAAATAATTCATTCCTAAATTATACTTACTTAACTAAACGACTAACGATGTATTTTGGAAGTAAGCACACTCTTTCCATAGCTTCTTCACAATAGCCTAAATAGTAAAGGCACATAGAAACGCCAGTAGCTGCTATAGAAGGTCGCGGTACGTCCAATAAAGTCTAAAAGAAAATAACGACTTTGTAAATCTTCTGTTTAATGTAGATTACCTCATCGAACTTACTTCTAAACCTCTGCAATTTATGAATTCAATAGAAAATTTCTTATGACAAAGCAATGCTGCTAAGTACTTCAGAGCTTCAAATGCAAGTCTTGCTTCTTTGGTCTCTTTAACATTCACGTAAGATAGAACCAATTCTAAAGCTTGATTTTCAAATACGTGGCTTAAAAACTGAAATAAGAAGTTACTATGTACCTAAATATTGTAAACGAATTGTCTCAGTATTTTCAAAGCATAAAAAATATGTCAGTACAGTAAGAATGCAGGGTGATGCATAAATGATATAAGATTCTGGATATTGTATGTCTATGGATATGATTAAAATGTAATCATTTTAGTGTACCTGTCACATGTATTATACAGATATAGTCTGAGCAAAGTCAATGGTAGGGAGGCATCTACAATCCTACGTTCCCCCACTATGCCAATAACCATGATGTACGAATGACTAATAGATTGGTTGTAGGGAAATATTGCAGCGAGAAAGAAAACGGGAGACGCACATGCGTATTATAACCGTTGACTTTGCTCAGATTATATCTGTATATTAAAATTTGTATTTGTTATGCTTGACTTTCAAAGGATTTGCCAAAAATGTATTTACAAGCTTAATTCAATTACTAATACTATTAATTTGTTCATAAATACATTTGAGAACACTGCTTTGTTCCCGCTTGCCAGGTTAAAAAGAACGGAAAATGAAAAAAATATATAGAAAAATATCCAAACAACGGCAATCACATTACTGCTCAAAAGAAAAAACGTAAGTTGATTTAAGCTAGAGTCTTCTAAATTCTGCCGATAAATCGCCGAAGAAATAATATATTAGCAAGGATATCATCCATTGAATTAAAAAAAAACCTGACTGCTACCCAACAGACCTTTCCACAAGATAAAGAATATAATTTCTGCAATATGAATATATTCAACAGAACATTTAAAGTAATAAATGTAACGGTAATGAAATAACCATGTTGCAATGTTACATATTCTGTGATATTTGTTATTGTACATTTATCACTACATTTAATAGCTGGCGCCTTATTTTCATTATTTTTTATCCCTCAACAATATACTTCATAAATTAACAGCTGAAAGCGATTCATTGCATTAAGTACAGTTGTGGTGACATATTTGAAACGAGAACAGGATATCAATGAATTATTGCTTAAGTTAAATGCAATAGAAAAGGCAAATGATTTTATTTTTTAATAAGGCATCACCAGCGCTCCTTTTTACATGAAACTGCTGAAGCAAATACGTCCTGTGTCACTTCCGCTGCATGAGGACGTGCATTATCGTGAAGGAGGATGACTCCACTGCTTTGTTCATCATATTACCGTAGATCTCAGTTATCTGTCTATAAATTTCAATGAGTCGAACTCTTTGTGCGTTTAAAAAGCGGATAATACTATGCACCTCACACTTGGCGGGATCGTCAATTTTGTCACACATTTTTAAGTCGCACAGCTAAGCAGTAATCAACCATATTGGAAAAACTGAAGCGGATGAGTCAAAGGTCAGTGGTGGGTTGGCGGTAGAAATGGGGAACGCGGTGACGTGTGAAAACAAAACGTTATTTACTTTGCGAATGACCCTCATATGTACCACAGAGTTTTCTTTTTGAATCCGTTACAGTTACAGCTTTTTTTACGGAAAACTTACGTCGAATTATATTCTTTATTCTTTCAGACACACGTTATAAATAATTTCGCAACCTTGATTCACTTGGCGATTTCCAGTCGGGATTATATTTGTCCCAAAATTCACCAAATTGTTATGTTTAGACGTTACTAAATGGAATGTTACAAACACTTGTCACAAATATTAAACCCATTACAAATTCGGCATAGGATTTTTGAACGCAATTTTTCCATTTGTAGTTTGCGCTATTGACGTTTTTTGCTTCGTGATTCTTTGCAACTCGGTAAATCCCTATTTTACATCAAACTCTTCACGCGATATCCGTTGTATTTGATGTTTGAATATTTTGAAATAAAGCATTGGTCACCATATAATAATTTTTGCGAATTATTTCTTTACTCATATTTGCTAACTGAAATTATATCTGCAAATAGATATTTTATACGCGATTGCTAAGGTATGCGTATAATGATGCTATATTTGTACGGGGTATGGTACTACCGAAATAGCAGCCACCACTCTCCACGCCCGTGGTTTGGCACCGGATTTGCGAACCTTAATTATAAGGTATATACAGGAATTTGTCAACCTTGATAATTAATGGTATAAATAGGATACCTTCATGAATAATTTCAACTATTCAAAATATGGAAAGAGTAATTTATTTTGTTTCTGATTTAGCAAAGTGCTTTACTATTTTGACGTTATGCGATAATATTGACTTTATCTGACATTTTTGTATATAACCCCTAAAACAGTATGTATAAAAATTCTATAATAAAAATGTACAATATATAATACAATGGCTCTAAAGCACAAATTGGCTTTTTCCAATCTTTTTATCTACTCCAGTAAGACTCGAATCTGGAAGTCCCGTTCCGAAACAAACATGCTGACAATACCAGCAGATACATCGCAATATCGACAGATTTATTTACACTTTAAATGACGAGTGCGCATATAATCGACCAAAATTTTAGAAACGTATGAATTTATTAAAAACGTCGTTAAAAAAAAAACAAGGAAAGGGATTTTAACTGACAGTCTTACTAGGCGATTCTTCATTGAAGCGAATTCGAACGGATCTAAATACTTGAATATGTCGCAAACAATCTCTCTGTTACAACATCTTAGTAGTTTTCAACAAATTTAGTACAGGTAAGACAGCTGGCTCTGCGCATAAAACAGCTTGTACTCATACATGGAAGAACTTTGTATTTAGCGAGATCGTCCGAGTTAACAATACTAGATTCTTTGACTGAGGTCCAACAGTTACTTCTGAAATGCTAAATGTTTAAGAAAAGAACGAGATGTATTTCAATGGTTAAATAACTTGGTTATATATTTCATTAATTTTGTGTAAAAATTATTTACTTGCTTTACTGACTTCGCTTTCTTTATTACTGACATAAAAGTCAAACAATTGAATTTATACCAAAATTATCAAACTGTTATTGCCAATGTTAATGATTGGTTGTCGTTTGTCGGCGGTTGACTAGTAGATTTACGTACGGGCCACCTTGCTCGCTGTATAATAATCCAGTCTTGTCGCAAAGATGCGATTATCCAGCTCTAGTTACAGCTGATAACAGCTGTAACAAGTTATTATTTTTATATTAGGGGATATTTGCTATTAAAAAAGAATACGGAAAAAAAACGATTGTATTTTGTCCACATAAGCGACATAATTAAAGTGTATAATTTAAAAATGTCCTTGAATACACTTAGCACAAAAAAAACCATTTCAATCCTCAAAGAAAAAACTAAGACAACTTGTATACTTTAAGTTTGGTAAGGAATTTGTTGCTTACCTCCTGGTACTCGCCCATTGGTGTCAAATATCTTAATATTAAAATTTGACGTGTAGCTAAAGTTGGTGGAAATATTTGAATGCTTCCGATCATAAAACTTTCTAATTCAGCCCACGAAGAGTTGCTAGTTTCAGAAAATAGTTGACCAACTGAAACAATGTAATACAGAATAAAAGTTTATGAGATAGTCAAATTTCAAAAGCTAAATAAAAAAGCCAAATAGAAAGAGATTCATTACCTTTTCCGTTTGGACTCCGAATTGGAGATGTACTTAATTTTAACTTTTTTCTAGGTTGTTCGTCATTATTTTCCAACTACAATGTGCAAGTTTAAATTACCATCTATTTTAATGTGAAGTGCAAACGTGACTTACTGAATTTGTTTCCACCTGCTCTAATTCCATAGACTTCTCCGTACTAAGTATAGTGGATGACCTTAAAGCACTTGACACCCCATTTTCTCGCCCTAAAACTTTTAAATTAGTGCTTATACAGCACTAACATACAAATAATATACATACCCCTTCTTCCTGAGGTAGATGATGTTCTTGTTGTATCACTCCGAGGAGATTTCGCAGAAAAATGAGCAAATGGCCTTGAGGCGGATGAATTATGTATAAAATCGGAATTTGCTTGCAATCTTCTTAAACGTTGTAGTAATAATGGAACAAGTCTAGCATTTGAATCCCTATGATCAGAGGCAAGTATTTTATAAATAATTAAGATACTAAAACATTAAATAATACCTAAATCGTGTTGCTATATCAGGTATTTCCATTGCAGCTGCTAACAGCCCCGTGGCATAGCTCTGTAATGGTTCTATAGAGTTTGTGGTCCATTTAATTAACCTATGTATTAAACTATCCATATCAGGCTAAAATATACATGCAAGGTTATTAATTTTTCCAAGAACATGTAGTTAAGTTCTTACCTGAAATACTACTGACGTTTCTATTCCAGGCATTATATCCAACATTAATCTATACGCTGCTATGTTTAATTGGTTAACATCTTTGTCAGTTTGATTATTACGACTATAATACGTATCTCGTAAATAATCGCTAACAAACTAAAAATATATTGAGGTACAATTGAAATCATTATTGAAATCAATACTGTCAATGAAATTAACATACCTTATTCATAAAATTATCTTTACGAAACAACGCTTTTAAAATTTGACCAAGATTACAATTTGGATCTGTTCGAGAAGGATGTCTTTCGTCAAATGGATCTGGATCTGTTTTTAAATAATTCTCAGTCTCAACTTCAATAATCTCCGCTAACCTACAAAATTTAATTATGCTCTATTATATGCAGTTAGTACTTTGAGCAACGTTACCTTGTTAGTGTAGGTACCGGATCATAATTAGGCTGTGTATGTTCTTCTTCCCAGTTGTGAATAAGCGTAATTACTTCTGACATTACGTCTGAACTTGAATTCTCCATTTTTTTATCTTAGTAGAGTTATTCTTGTAAGAAATCAACACACATGGAGATTACCAAACATAACCTAATTTCTTCGTGCTTCTAGCACTGTTCGTAGAGTCATTACACCTTGTATTATACTGAATTTTATTATTATCGATTAAACACACAACACACTTTATGAAAAATATCTATATTGTGTTTATTAAGTAAGAACAACAAATATAATTCGTATATGAACAGCAAACTAATGTTTTTCTGTTCGTCGTCTTATGACTTGCTGCTAACTTCATTGTTGGAAAATTCCATTTCAATTCTCTAAATATTTGAAAAATCTTCGTGGGTTTTGTTAAGATCCCTAAAAGTTGAAGACTATTTAAAATACACTCAAGTTGAAAATATATGCAATTCGCAAGATTTATTTTAAATTACTATGCTATTTATTAATTTCATAACTTTTTGAAATACAAATTCGTTAATTTGGTATCGCATGTTTTTCGTTGATCTTGATCATAATTAACCTTATATTTCAAATTAAATCTATAAAAATGTTAAAAGTACCAAAAATTGTACAATTATTTATAAGAAATGCATCAACAATGAAACCTTTGAAAAAAACCAATAAAAGAATGCAAGCTTGGCAGATACATTCCTATGGAGATCTATCAGAATTACAATTGACTCCAGCGAGAATTCCAATTATACAGAATCCAAACGATGTTTTAGTGCAAGTCGAAGCGGCATCGATTAACCCTGTTGACAAAATGATAATTGGGGGATATGGAAAAGAATTATTAGGGTTCTTACGAAATTATGAACTGGAATTTCCATTAACATTAGGAAGAGATTTTGCAGGGGTTGTTATTGGTAAAGGGCAAAATGTTAGCAATGAAATTAAAGTTGGCGATTCAGTTTTTGGTATAATACCACCTCATAAACAAGGAAGTCTAGCTGAAACATTATTATGTTGTGAGGAAACTGTACAAATACAATTAACTTCAAGTTTCAATATTATTCATGATTCTTTATCTTAGGTTTGCCAAAAGCCAAATAATATTAGTTCAGTTGAAGCTGCATCTATTGCATATGCTGCAATGACTGCGTGGTCAGCACTATATTTAACAGGTGAATTACTGTTTCGATCGACTAAACATGCAGTGATTTTGGTTTTGGGTGCAGCTGGGGGTGTTGGTACAGCAGCTGTACAAATATTAAAGTCTCAAGGTGCTACAGTATGTATTTTTCATTTTCTCATAATTTAAATTTTCCCCACAATATTCAGATTTAGTAATAAATTCTCCAGGTGATAGCAGCTTGTTCGGATGATGCAGTACCTCTTGTTCGGTCCTTAGGTGCAGATCAAGTTTTTGATTATAAAGCACAAGAATATTATGAAAATGTAGCACAAGCTGGCATGTAAGTAAAAACTTAAAATACTTAAGAAATAGGCAATAAACATGAACTACCCTAGTTATGATATAATATTGGATTGTGCAAAATTTGGCTATCAAAATGTACCAAACAATTGGAGATATAAACGTTATGTTACATTAAATTCGCCGTTATTATTGAACTCGGATCACTATGGGCTCTTTGGTGGATTAATAGTTAGTGCAAAAGATGTACTTATATCAAATATTCCTAAGATTATAGAGGGAAAGACTGTAAGATGGGGATTTGTTACTCCTCGAAAAGATGGTTTAAATTGTATTGCTAATTTGATGCGAAAACAACAAGTAAGTATTATTACAAGTATGATGAAGAACATGTTTTATAAAGTGTGTTTCCTGCAGTTGAAGGCAGTTATACAGAAGGTATTTAAATTTGAAGAGATACCAGCAGCATTTGAAACCTTATCCGCTGGTCATTTAAGAGGGAAAATTGTGATTGATTTTAATTAGATTTAAGTATAGTTTGTAGCACTTGTGATTAAAGATATATTTTTGAAATATTTTATATATTTTTGTTTTTATTTTTAATAACTAAATCTACGTAAACTTAATTTCCTTTGCCTTCATTATTCCATCCATACTAAACCGAACATGGTATCTCAAGAGAGTTCTAAACTGTTAGAATTATAAAATTTACTTGTAATAGGTTTGTCCGAATCCACAAGTCCTCAGTAGTGAATAAAGATTTTCAAAACATGTGAGGTAGTTGAACTTCCATCGTTAATTAGCTTGGCGAAGAACTGCGCAATCAAGTGTCAAACATCGACAAGTCAATTGATGCAAATTCAAATCTGTTCGAACATTATTGGACTTTGCAACATCGATGCGCACTTGATGATGCAGTTCAAACTTGTTCGACAACCTAATTAACGATGCAAGTTCGAACCTGTTCGAAGTTCACATTATTTTATTCGCGGACTCGTTCGATTGCACCGTTCAAACTTGCTCGATAAGCTTATAGAAAATCAAACGTGTTCCACGTTTCCAACGACGATAAATTTCGCCGTTATTACTATTTAACCGCACCCTGTATATGCCCGTTTTGATTATTCAAACTCTGCGTGTACATTCATTATTTTGAGCGTCAGAAACCCGGGGGCTCTATTCTCGAATCCTTCGAAGGAATGGTCGTGGTGCAATCCGGACTGCGTATTTCTCGCTTCTAGCGACGCTCAAGATCGGAGGAGGAGAGTGATCACGAACCGGTGAATTCCTACTATTGTTTGCCACACACTTTATGACATATCATACACCGCTTTAACCATTACTACAATTTGAATTACAATGGTGCTTATGCGGTTTGCATATCCACGGGCGCATACTGTCCAAATTTGTACTATTTGGACTACTATTGCTATTATTACTTAGTATTTGTTACTACTACCACTATTATTGCTACTATTGCTTACTATTTGTTGTATTGCGGTTATGCGGCTTTGGATTGCCTATTACAATCAAAAACAATGGTGACGCAGATACGCACTTGCTATTCACTGAGCTCACTTCTCTTAGTCTTTTGATAACGCAAAATCATTAATCTATCCATTCCTTCAAACTTCCCAGTTTGAACTGTACTTAAAAATTAGAACCAGAAATTTCGATCACGCCTACAAGAGTCAGAACTGATAGTTATGAAATGGTCCAGAAACGTTTTCAAAATGTAGATTTGAACGAAGCACGGGGTCAAACGAATCTATTTCAAATGAAACAAGTATTTATTATAAATTAATATAAAATAATATTTCTCAGAAATAGTAATAATGGTGAAAAGGGACGAAAATGCTACAGATCATTCACATCTTAATTTAACTCCTTCGTATAATGCTCTCAGCCATATACCAACAGCGTGTGCACCGGGATCTGGATATTTTCTCGGTGACTGCTTAGTTTTTTGAGCAGTTTCTTCAGCGGCGAAAACACCATTGCCAAACGCTTCCACGTCTCGTATATCATTTGTAAGCGATTCTTCCATTACAGCTGCGCATGTACACAACGGATCGAACATAGTGTTTTCACCTTCTTTCGATTCCGCATATCTAAAAAAATTAATAAAAAAAATGCTGTTCCTTAAATACCGGATTTCTTGAAAGACTCACGTCGCCATTGCGTAAATTGCCTTCTTTAGAGCGTACAACCAAAGCCAAGCGGTGACAATTTGACTTTCAGGAAACACAAGGAATTCTGAAGCAGCGGCTTCTAACATAATGCTGTATATACAGCCTAATGTTCCTCCCATACTTTTTTCTATTATTCTGCTTAAAGATAATAAGAAAACGAATGGATACGCTAGGTTAACATTATGCCTTGCCAATTCGACATTTAAGGTGTCCATGCCTCTCCTAAGCCTACTGCCTGTATCACCATCGCCAGTTTCCCCATCCATAATATTCAATTGTTTCTCGCACGATATTAATGCGTCGCATGCAAATTGGGTTACCAAAAGCAACGTATTAACTTGTCTTTTATTAAGTCTTGGTCCGCGCATTTCAATTGCCTCCAAAAAAGGGAGATTATTTGATAACTTATCGATAGAGATAGATGGTTTTATCTGTGCACAATAGCGCGACCGGTACAACTTCGGCTGGCGGTGCTACACATAAGTCTAAACAATTTCGCTTACTTTGCTTGCTGTGTGTATTCTTTCAGTTGAGTAGGGATTTTGCGGGTTTTGGGTTGACTTGTGCCGTAAAAGTTTTATTTAGTGTTCATTCTATTCGCGAGATATTAGAGTGTGAGAAGTGAAGCCCAAGTTATCTGGTAATCTACCGCCAGCCCAGATGTAATAATAACTCATGGCCGATACTCCCTGTAATTGGCGAAAGCTGTGGGGGGATGCGAGGATATTATTATTATCCATATTTTCTTATCTTTTATAATACTCTGCCTTCGCACGTAGTAAGAGTATAAATTCTGTTAAGAAAATCCCGTATAGCATATCATTTTAACTATTTCAACTATTAGGTTTATATCGCAAGCATCATATTTTACGGAATTGTTATGATATTTTACACTTGGGTTTTCGACTACATGACATTTTCACTCATTAGTTTACAGTTACAGCAACGATACACACTTTAGAAGCGACTTGTGCGAATAAATCCAAAACTATACGATATACAAGAACGACCTGAGATGTTTCCGGAATCGGCAAGAAATGGCGCACAAAGGTTGAAGTGGATTCATTAGTTGGCAAGAACAACCTTCTTTATGAAAATTATCAAAATTTCAGACTTCCACTGTCAATAGTCGTTCTTAAGAGTGTTTTGTGAAGCAAATCAGGCGGTTTCGCAAAAATGGAAAAAAATCGAAGTTTGTGCAGTGACAAAACACTTCTGGATGGCTGAGAAAACGGCCACAAAATTTCGAAATATTTTGCTAGAGGTTCATGGCGGATGTACTCGCATCATTTTCGACCATCAGCTTCTGGGTAAGCGAATTCCAACGTGGCCACACAAGCACATGTGAGGAACCACGCAGTGAACGCCCAAAAGCTGCTACGAACGATGAAATGGTCGACAAGATTCAAGATGTCGTATTAGCCGATCGCCGATTGAAACTGAAAGACATAAGAGAGACAACAGCCATCTCAGAAGAACGCGTTGGCCATATCCTACCCGAAGTTATGGGTATGAAAAGGAATTCGGCATGATGGGTACCGCGTTTGCTCACACCGGAGCAACAACGAAATCGACTGACCGTTTCGGAGGAATGTCTCGCCAGGATCTAACGCAATCCAAGGGATTTCTTTATGCATTTCGCAACCGTGAATGAGACTTGGATCCACCACTACATACCGGAGACCAAGGAACAGTCGAAGCAGTGGACTTTTCCGGGCGAATCGGCTCCGAAGAAAGCAAAGACCGTCTCATCGGCCGGAAAGGTCATGGCGACCATTTTTGAGATTCCTAAGGTGCGATCCTAATCGACTATCTGCAGATGCAATACTACAGCGATTTATTGACCCGATTCGATGCAGTATTGAAGTAGAAACGGCGTCTTTTGCAACGGAAAAAAGTGCTATTCCAATCGTCGTGTCCAAATGGGATGAGTTGCGCTACGAATTAGTCTCTCATCCTCCATATTCACCGGACCTAGCCCCCAGCGACTTTTTCTTATTCCAAACCACATAAAATCACTGGAAGGAAGGACATTTGCCTCGAATGAGGAGGTCATCGCCACTACAGATGGCTATTTTGCAGACCCTAAAACATCCTACTTTCCGACGGCTTCAAGAGACTGGAGCACCGTTTGAAAAAGTGTATTGATCTTCGACGAGACTACATCCAAAAATAAAAATAAGAAACCACACCAATATCGTGTTTTTCTTGTCGATTCCGGAATCATTTCAGGTCGCCCTCGTAGCTATTAATAAAATTATCTCTGACGAGCTACCGTGCACCGGCAAAACGATCCATCTCTGCTTATTAGTAACTCTATAGTTTTGGTTAATTATTATATAAAATTTACCTCAACATCCTGATGTCTGCTTTTAAGAATAAAGGAGCTATCCTCTTTCGAGGTACAGTTTACCCATGGTGACGGCCAAGAAAGAGTTTCACACGGTCGATCAAGCCATTCCAAAACTTCGGGCTTTCTAATTTTCATTATGGTCACCGTAAATCCGTACATATCTAACGACGTCAAGAAACGATCACAGAACATCCTAATTACGTTAATATGAATGCGTTTGAGGTATTTGAGTAATTCTTTGATAACAATGTATTCCTCCATTTTGGATGTGCCACCCAAATTATTAATTAGCAGCACGATAGGAACATTCGGTTCTAATTCCAACCTATGTTCAATATTTTCGTTCGTCATTTGCTCAAAGATCATCTTAGAAATGTGTTCAACCGCAGCCATTGACATTTTCATAGGACCTCTTTCCCCGTGTAGTCCTGAACCTATTTCCATTTCAGTTTTAGCGAAAATTGTTTTACACGATTCGCAAACGCCCTTTTCTGTTGACGAACATGGTTTAACTGATAAGAGCACAGAAAAAATGTCATCTTTCAATTTATTACATTCGTTGTAAATGTCCTGTAAACTAACATTCTGTTCGGACATAGCGCCGGCTATCTTTTGTAAAAGAAACGCCCCACAAAGACCACGTCCTTCTTTTGGTTTAAAATTAACGCAATCATCAGACACTACAATCATTTTCACGGAAATTCCTTCATTTATCCCTCGTTCTACAGCTAAACCAAAGTTTAGGCGATCACTAGAATTATTTGGAATTATAATTAATATTCCTAAACTTTGTTCATTCGTTAGCTCGCGGATAGTACGTAGAATTTCGGAAGCAGGTGCGCAAGTGAATATATCACCTCCAAATAGAAAAAATATTTATTAGTAATGTATATTTCCGTTATTAAGTCATATAGCCGGAGAAATAAATGCCTGGAATCGTCCAGATAACAAATTCTCCAATTGTACTACTGAAGTAATATGCTTCTAAGGATTACCTTGTACAGCCGCTGTTAACATTCCTTTTCCAACAAAACCAGCAAAAGCGGGTTCGTGTCCAGAACTTCCACCAGATATAATTTTAACTTCTTGCATCTCATTATAATCACGCCTGACCACAACTTTACCAAAATCCATCAAATTCACATTAATATTGGCGGCAACGATTCCGAGTAAAGCTTCAATAGTTACTGTTGCGGGATTGTTGATAAATCTTTGCGAATGTGAAACGATGTTCGTCATTTCTAAAGTTATTTTATTTTGTTAACCTGGAGAAGATAATTTTTAATTCGGAGACTTCTCATTTAAATTTTGACTTCGAAATTCGAAAAATGGCCTTGAAGTACTTATTTTAATATTTTGAAGCGGTTGACGTTGACACTAAATATTTTGATATGATTCACATTTTCTGTTTTCGTAATTTCAAATTTTATGTGTGTAAAAATATACAATTTTGTTAAAATACTTTATGGGAAGATCCTGTATGTATGAAACGTGAAAAATCATACATGTAAATATAACCTCTAAATCTGTATGTGTATTATATCTTAAATTTTCGTTATTATTAATTTTTATTTCAACAATCTTTTTTAACCACAATAAAAAATTATACAAAATTTTCTTAAACTGGGAAAGTATATATTTATACAAACATTCATAACAATAAACAGCAAATGAATCTGTACTTAGAAGCTAAAATCCAATATATTCTATTGGAATTTAAAAATAAACCAGTGTCACAATGCGACTAGCGTCTTAAAAAATAATATGAAAACCTATTTAATTACGATAAAACATACCTATAACAAAATTATACCTGTTTGTTTAACATGGAATAATCCACTGATTGACAGATTCTGCTTTAAAGTACTCTAAAGTTGATTAAAAAGTACATAAAACTTTTGTAGTAAAAATGTATACAATTTATTATCCATAAGATACTCTACAAATATTTCTTTCTTCTTAGCTTAATTAATAGTACAAATTAAAAATATGAGCGCTCAGAAACCAACTAAAGAGTGGACATTAGATGAAATTGAATTACTAATAACTCTGGTAAAACAAAATCCGGAATTATACAATCAAACAAAACCAGGATATTTAAATGTGGTAGTATTAGATAATTGTTGGCAAACAATTGCAGACACTATACAAACTAAAAGTGGTAAGTTTTGGCTCTGCCTTCATTTAGCTATTGCTACTTCGAAGTAAACACTTGGCAGCTATATTGCTTTTAGTGCAAGCATGTAAAAACAAATGGCAGATTTTAAGAGGCTGTTATAGAACAAGAAGAAGTGGTAGTAAGGGTAGCAAGAAATGGCCCTTTTATGAATCTTTAGCTTTTCTTGATGATTATATAGGGCAAAGAAAAAGGTAAAATTATAATGTATAGTAAAAAACAAATTATTTTGAAATGTAAATTTCATTTTTAGTTTAGTAAAATTAATTCCTGAAGCTGATAGTAATTACTTTGAAACAGTGATACTTGATCCAAATTTGGATTATGAAGAATGTTCACAGGTTACAGTAGAAAGTAGCGATTCTGTACTTGGATCTACATCAGTAGGAGATAGTTCTAGTAGTGGTAGTAAAAGAAGTGTTTCACCTAATGAGATAGAAGCGTTAACAGATTATTTTAAGAGTAAAAAACCGAAATCTTCAATACACTTATTTTTGCAAAGTATGGAAGAAGATATAGCAAAATTATCACCAAAAGGATTAAGGGATTTTAAACGAGAAATGTTAGCAACTTTAGACAGATACTTAGAAGCTGAAGGGAAGGACAAAATTTAAATTAGACTGTAGGAAATCTGTTTAGTTATTGTTGACTGCCTGTTAACAAGAAAGATTGACAACTCTTTTGTTTATCACTCTCGTAATCATTGTGTTCCTGCTTTAAAGAATCAGATAATTTTAGCCGGCAATAATAACAAGTGCTGGTCGGCAAAAAGATATTTGCATTTATTTTTTTAAATTAATTATTACAGAATATAAACAATTCCATATACATTTCATGATTAACTTTCGAAAATATATCATATACAAATGAATAAATTAAAAAGATCATATATATTAAAAAATATGTTACAGATTTGTAATAATTTATGACAGTTCAAACCCAGCTTGTTGTTCAATTGCAGACAGTAATTTGTTTCGAAGTAATTCTTCTTCCCGTATAACAGGTATTTTAAGTAGATTCAGACAAGTACTTGCTGTAGGCATCCGATCTTGTGATCCTGAAGATTGTATGCAAAAAGAAGGGTTTAATTCCTGTAATTTTAATAAATGCAGTTAAATATATTTTTATGAGTATTTAAGTTTACCTTAAATCCTAACAGAGGAGGTCTTGAACAGCTAGTAACAAATTTTAATAACTGCTTCTTTTGGGTGTCTGTAAATTTCTCTACGATCTTCCAGAATAAAATAATAGTTGGATGAGCTCCATTAAACTCGCCTACAATACGAGGTTAAAAGAAAACATGTATTACTATAAATATGAAATTGTAATACCTTCATAAACTGTGTTGCTCTTCATATCTTGTATATCTATTTCTTCTGCATCACCGCATATTATAACTTGCAGTTCATTATGATTAAAGAGCTTCAACCATAGAATGGGAACGACGCTATCCAAACCTTCTCTAAAAGCAGCACACTGTCGCTTTATCTGGGCGTTTAATTTTAGATCGGCAAGTCTGTGTATATATTCCAATCTATTATCATTAGTTACTGGAATGTTACTGCCATTTGGTTTTAGTTCTACAACCTTAAAAGATAAGATAATTTAACTCGGGCTAGTTCATAAGAGATACGGGAATGGATCCAATATGAATGTGAATTGTCAGAACTCACAATGGTGGTAATGCGGTTATAGCGGGGGGTTAGTCAGCATATGGGTAATCGTGGGTCGCGTTTGCGCGGAGTCGTTCTTGCATATATTGGGCATTGCTACCAAGTGTATGCATAAGTTTTTTCCGGTTTAACCAAGAGATGGCGCCAGCAAAAAGTGCGCAACCAATAGTGATAGCCAACTTGACACATACGTACCATTTTGTACGTCCGACATTTAAACTACAAACGCGTAAGTTGAGTCCGCCAAAAACTAGCGTCTTTACTTTATTGTTCAGTGATCATGTCGAGTTTTGTGCCTGAAAAAGAACATTTGCGGCACGCATTACTTTTGTTATTTAATCTAAAGAAAAAAGCTGTTGAAAGTCGTCGTTTGCTGGTAGAAACATATGGTGAACACGCTCCATCGATTAGAACACGTGAGATATGGTTTCAACAATTTAAAAGTGGAGATTTCAATGTGAAAGATAGTGAGCGCTTTGGTAAACCACAATAATGCGAAGACGAGCAATTGCAGGAGTTATTGGATGGTGACTCAACTCAAACTCAACGGCAATTAACAGAAGCATTACATGTGCCACAAGAAACAATCAGCAGACGTTTAAGAGCAATGGGGAAGATCAGTAAACTCGGTAAATGGGTGCCACACGATTTGAGTATACATTAAATAGAAAATCACAAAGTTACCTGTGAAATGCCGCTTCAACGCCACGAAAGGAAATATTTGTGTATCGAATTTTGACGGGTGACGGAAAATGGATTTATTTTGAAAACCCGAAATCATGGCTTTCACCTTCAACACCAAAGCCAAATCGCTTCAGCAAGGAGACAATGCTCTGTGTCTGGTGGGAACAGAGCGGTATTGTGTATTATAAACTTTTAAATGCCCGGCAAAACCGTTAAAACAGAAATCTGTAACCAACAAATGATTAATTTAAACTACACATTAATCGAAAGACGACCGGAATGGGCCAGAAGACATGGCAAACTGATTTTGTTACATGACAATGCGTCCGTCGTCTCACACAGTAGAACCAGTGAAAGACACCTTGAAATGAATACTGCCCAGACCTGGCGCCATCTGACTCGTCGCCTTAATGAAGCACGCGCTTTCGAGCAGCACTTCAGCAATTTAGAGGGAGTTGGAAAATGGCTCGACGAACGGTTTGCCGTAAAAGGCAAGCAGTTTTTCTGGCACGGTAAATAAAATTCCATAAATTACCTAAAAGATGGGTGAAATGTGTAGAAGCCAATGGCCAATATTTTGAATAAAAAAAAATATTTTTCCCTGAAAATTACATATTTCCTTTTAGCAAAAAACCGGAAAAAATTTATGCATACACCTGCACATGATACAAGAAACATCAACTTAGATGTTATTTATAATGTCTCCCGCCGTTTAATTCTAGAGGTGACTCGGGATGACTTAACCTATCCCGCTGTCCCCCTGGTGACTGCACGGGTATCAAAGGCTTATGGATCGACAAGTGATAGGTCTCCGTACGGCTAGTGCCCCATTCCTACAGTGTGTTGTAGGTTATGCAACAGCTTCGAGTAGAAGTAGTCCACTCGAGGTCGCTCGAAATTTGCCAAGCCTCGCGCCACAAGGTGGATATTACAAAATGATCGGATAATCTGATACTATACGAACAACATGTTATATTTAAAATAAATAATAGAATATCAGTTATATTAAAAACAAAAACGTTGCCTAATATTGTCGTAACTGCACCTTGTATACTTGGGGGGTGTAACTACTAAATCTTGTCAGTTAAACGTCAAAATAGCATCATGTACAAGGCGTACTTGATATTCCAAAGCAAGTGTCTAGAATAGTTGCTTTAATCGAAGATGGGCGATCTGAAACGTACATGGCTAATTTGATGAATATTAATCAGTCAAGTGTTTCTAGGACAATAGCCAGATATAGTGAAACAGGAGGTTACATACGAAGACCGGTACCAGATCGTCCAAGTTTTACTACTCCCCATCACGATCGGTACTTAAGATTACAAGCACGTCGAAGGCATGTAACTACAGGGCAATTACAGATTGATTTGGCTAGAGTCAGAAATACTTAAATAAAACCCTAACCATTCGTAATAGGCTGAGTCAGAGTGGAATAAGAGTCAGAGTCAGTTACAACTCCTCGTATTCCTACGAATCAGGATATGGCCCGCTTAAGGTTTGCTAAGGAACATATCAATTGGGAAATGAATGATTGGGCCAACATATTCTTCACATATTAGATGAGACGGCGAGCGCTGTTCTCAGTGCAACATCAGATGTATGCTCAATTTTCGTGGGAGTTCTATCGTGGTTTGGAAAGGCATCTCTTTAGCAGGCCGCACAGAGTTAGTGTCAGTAAACAGTGGTACAATGACAGACATTTTACAAAATCATGTCGTACCATACGCAACAATAATAGGTAACGAATTCTTATTAATGCACGATAATCCACGAACCCATGTAGCAATAATCGTTCCGGAATACCTTGATGGCGTTGGCAGATTAACCTGCGGTGAATTCAGACATGAATCCTATTGAGATTGTGTGAGACTTCTTCACTAAATGGTACGAACCCAACATGTTGCCCCTGTAGAGCTACAGGGATTAGAAGATGCTCTCCGTGAGGAGTAAGAAAATTTAAACCAAGCATGTCCAATCGAGTGCGAACGGTCATGAGAACCGGGAGTGGCAATAGCGAGTATTAAGGAACTATGCTATAATTCTTTTCCAAACATATACTTTTCTTTACTGTATCTGCTTTCTAAAAATTTCAAATATGAGTTTTCATTTGGTCCCTATGTTATTTAAATAATCATTACAATTGTTTGTTGGAGTATATTAGGATATTTAAAAGTTCCTTTAGTCATAAAATCATTCTTGTGCCACAAAAATGCGATATTTTTTTGCGAAGTGTATATCGCGCAATTATCAAACTATAAATCTAAATTTTTACGAATGTGTTGAAACAAACCCATTAATTCACTTGTATTCATAATGGATCTGTCCCTTACGAAATATGATTTGTAACGAATATTTCTTACTCTGGTTTCGCCTAAATCATTATTCACTAACGTAAAATCTAAACCGAGATCTTGAACATCACCGTTGTAATCACGTAGATAAAGAAGATTTCTATAAAGCACTGGGTCTAAGGATTTCAAATAATGCGCACTTGCTCTGTCTATTAATATCTTTGCCAAAAAGAACTCTGCTAGTGGTAAATCCACTAAGATACTCTCAAAGAGTGCCTAGAAATGTAAGAAATTATTACATTAAAAAACCACAAAAGCGATTATAATAGTTACCTTTCCTACTAGCCTTCCAATAAAGTAGTAATGATCTGCATAATTTTCCATTATCAAATGCACGTTGGGGTTAGGATAAAGGCAATTGTCAGCCGTTAACAAAAAGAATCCGCGGTTAGGGTCAAATGCAGTTCTGAGCACTTCGTTTATAAATTCTTTAAATAACCCACCACCATCTATTCCTGCTTCCTCTAAACCGACATTGTTTATAAATTGGATTCTTAGTCTACGTCTCATATCAGATTCTATAAATAAAACTAAGGCGTTAGCAAAAAAATCATCTCAGTATGACGTTAACCAATTACGAAAGTGTATCAAATACAAACAGAACTATTTTTTTTAACTCCAGTGGGGTCATTAACTTGGGAGGAGTTAATTTTTAGACAGTCTGGACGGTTAGGGAGAGAATAAACACGACCACAATTCCCTTACGTCTCTTTAGCGTTAAAAGAGCTATGAGCGAGAAAGAGGTTCGCTCGGTGAAGCAAAGGATTATTATCAAGATTTTAGCCAGAGGGAATGAATCCAACCGAAATTTTACGGAAATTGCAGACACATTTCGGGGTTAACACAGATAAAAACCCGTGTCTTTGCATTACGCAAGAATATTCTGGAAAGCGTGAAAAAGTTGAGGACCAGAATCACTATTGCGCCTAAGCAAGCGAACATTAGTTACGGGATTACTCAACAGATCGTAATAGTGGGCTTGAAAATTCACAAAATGTTTGCAAGATTGGTTTCGCGTCTGTTAGGCAAACAGAAGCGACATCGATTTGAGATTTGTCAACATCTCTTGAAACGATTCTAGCAAGAGGGTAAGTCAGAGGTATATTTGATACACTTTCGTATTTTGAATCAATTTTAAAATCAAAAAGGAAATTAATACAGTTGCAAAAGAAGAGTCTCATGTCATCGAGAACGTTTTTAAAACAGTTAGCAAGTATTCTGTTAAAAGAAAAGAGGATTACACGGCACATTTGTAATTTTGTGTAAAATATATATAATCGATGGCGCAACTCGTTAAACAACACCCATTTTTAGTATACGAGGGCGGATTCTCATGCCCCACCCCTCACTTACTTCTAATTGATTGTTTGATTAATGTTGTTAACATTTAGTTCACCGACATTTGTGGATCATCTCTACGTAATACGTAATATTCTACGTTTGTATCTCAAGGTGTTGTTGTGCTGTGGCTAATTCTTGAATTGTGTGTCGTGATTATTCATAAAAATGGATCCTGTAGAACAAAGAGCCGTAATTAAATACCTCCAGAAAAAGGGTATGACGCCAACTCAAATTCATAGACATGGCAACTACTGGTCTGCAGTGTCTTGTAATATAGTCAAACGCTGGTGTCGCGATTTTAAATGTGGAAGAATATCCTGTGAAAACCAACATGCCATGCCGGTGATCCTCCCATAACGGTAACAACAGACAAAAACATTAAAAAGGTACACGATATCGTAAGATCGTGCAAGATCGACGAGTACGCATCAGGGACATTGTGGAAGATACTGGCTTATCATATCAGGTGGTGCACAACATACTGACTAAAGACTTAGATATGAAAAAGATGAGTGCAAGATGGGTGCCCCGAATGTTAATCATTGATCGAAAAAGAAATCGGGTATTGATTTATAAACGTCTTTTGGAAAAGTACCACGTAAAGAGAATTTTCTTAATCGTTGTGACCATGGACGAGTCATATGTGCACCACCATGATCCCGAGACCAAAGTAGAGAGTGGAAACCACGATTCTTCTCCACGGAAATTTAAGGTTGTACCGTCTGCTGGAAAGGTTTTGCTAACTGTGTTCTAGGATGCTCATCCTGACTGACCATTTGCAACAGAGTATTACATGGGCCTAATACACACAATTGATTTATAAATTGCGATACGCTATTAAAGAGAAACGCTGAGGCGAGTTAGGGCGCGGAGTGCTATTCCATCAGGGTAATATTCCCAGCCATACATCTGGTATTGCTATGTCTGCTATACATCAAGCAGGCTTTGAATTAACGGAGCACCCGCCATATTCGCTAGACCTGGCCCCTAGTGATTACAGGGAGTTCCCAAAGTTAAAAAAAAACTTATGCAGGGAAAAATTTTCGAGTAATTAAAAAGTGATGTAAGCTGTAGAGAGGTGGTTTGCAAAGGTCGAATAATTTTTTTTTCCAGGAAGCTGCTGAGATGTAGCACCGATGGACCAAGTGCATTAGTGTAGAGGGAGACTATGTCTAAAAATAAAAAATATAATGCCACTCTAGTTTTACTGTAAGGCGGTTAGGGGTACAGCATAGAGATCCACCCTAGTAATTTTCATATGAAATCCGCATTTTCAGTATTGCAGGTACAATTATATCGTATATGTTGTAAATGTATTGTACCATTTAATATGTTATCGATTGCTTTATAGGTAGGTTACTAGCAATATATTATTCCGAGTTAATGACACAAATAGAATTGATAATGTGCAAAAATTACAGCCAGTTAAAAAAACAGCTGCGATAATACGAAAATTGTGTGGATGTTGGGTGCACGTGAGAAAGTGAAACAAGTAGGAGAATTAAGCACTTCAGCAAGACTAAGACTTGAGTTCATGTGATCTTACGTTATTTTATTTGTTCTCTAGTTTTAATGCCCCTAAAACTTTTCAATAAGTACGCGCAATCTCTCAGTTACTGTGAAACTTCCTTTTTTCCAAAATGGGTTACTATTTACCGAGTAACGTCATTCATTATAAATATCACGAAAGTATCCTGTACATTAATAAAATAAAATGATAAGAGACTCCCTCTACATTGATTGCAATACCATTTTTGTGCGGCAATTTTTCAAAAGCGTCTTCATATAAATGCGTCCTTCTCACAGTGATTGTATTATCAGCAATAAAATCATGTCGTAGCCTTTCATCTTCACTGATACTAGTATAACATAAATGCCTTAAAAGCCATACTCTCATATTGAACTCGATTAGGAAAGGAAGTTGCTGTAAAACAGCCAATGAACGTTGTTCTATCGTTGAAAGAGGTGCTAAATGCTCATCTTCAAGTATAAACGTTATCAGTAAACATTATAATCAAGAATAGTTATTGTAATACCGCTATTTTCAGGAACTACTCCGTAGAATGGTCTCACGCTATGCGATAAATAATTTTTTTGAAGCATGCTAATTGTCCGCGTATCCTGAGCAATATAGTTTTTCTTCTTTGTCCAAAAGTCCATTTTACAGAATTTTTTTCGTAAATCTAGCATGTATAACATTTTTACAGCATTTAAGCAACTATAGTACAGGAGGATTAACTCAGGACTAGACGAGATCTAGAAGAAATACATATCAATAAAGGATGAAACAGGTTAAAGCACATCCTACAAGTACATAGCTTTTTAAAGGAATTCATTCGACTGTACCTGTTAGTGTAAATCTTTGACTATCCATACTACATATGGGTAGAGCAATGAGCAATGCTTACATACATAAGAATAGAAATGTATATCAGAATGAATAAACTAGGATAGAAATATATGGAAACAATAGTTTGAGGGAGATAAACATATTTGATCCTAGAGATCAGCGCATGCGCAGTGAAAGCAAATCGGATGATAAACTGCTAATTTCCGAAATGTCTGCTAACGTCAATTTCTAACACAGAATAAAGCCATTTATGCAGGTGACATTTCAACTTCCAATCATTTTATAACTCAAAATACGTTCTGTAACATTTCAAAGATTGGAAGTTTTAACTGTTTCTATAGGGGTTAGTTTTCACACAAAAATCTATAACAGAGAAATGAACGAAAATGAAGAGAAATTAATTTTAATAGAAGCTATGACGAATAAGAAACAAGTAGGACTGACTTTAAAAACACATCGAAAAAAATGCCTGGAAAATAATACCTAACATAATGCTACTAAATACAGCTACTCATGGTAAAACTACCATGTGGTGTTTTCCCACAAACGTTTCAATTCTTTATTACAATCATCCACAAAGATATTCTAGTTTGTACTGTGTTCGCATGAAATAGTCTGGTTTAATATATGTGTGAATGTTTCCAAGGTAACGTTAAATAAAAACATGCTACCACGTCACACTGTGATTATCTGATAAATTATGAAAGATTTGGATGGAAATGCGAACCCGTTCTTTCAAATCTAGTTTATCTCAGATAAATATTATCTCACTAGAAAGGTACCTGACGTGAGTTCATTTCCAAAAAGGACGTTACTAACACATGCGCATTTTAACTTTGGATCAAATATATCTATTCTTCTCGATCGATCTATTCTGACCCAACTCTTTCTCTAATAAGCTCCATCCATACATAATAAATATGTATATAATCGAACGTAAATTCATGCCCTTCTAGCATGAGTAAATGCAACTATATGTTTACTAAGTTACACTCAATTCTTTAATAATCCCTAAAGATTCTTTTTAACAATGCGCAAATGCGATTTTTTGTACTAATTCTTATAGTGTAAGCAAAAAAATGATTGATATGTTTGAAGTTGCAGCTTTAATAAAATCATGCATTGTAATCGAAAAAGACTGATTAAGTCGGCAATTTGGAAGCAGAAACTGTTGCCTTAAGTTTAGAACAATTTAGCCAGTTTTTCAGGTATACGCAATCAATTCGTTTTTTCAAACTACTTACACTGTTATTACGACACATAGGGAATGCTAAGTCAATCAAATTTAAAGCTACGTTTTTTAATAGTTCTGACATGGAACATAATTCATTTGATGTAAACGTGCCGCTGGTATCTGTGGATTCTAGAAAGAGAAAAAAGTATATAAATACTTGTACATTTGTTCGCAACAATTAATTTAAAAAGCACAAATTTTGAAACTCACTTAATACTAAACACTAATTATGAGATACAATTGATAGTTTTGTAGAGGGTGTACCGTAACGAGTTTTTGTTAAAAGAGCATAGAAATAATGGCTTTTGAAATTTGGCAGGCAGTGGTTCCGGATTACGTTCTTTCGATTTAAAAGTATTTTCAGAATTCTATGCCTGAAGCAAATGTCAACTTTTTTATTTTAATTGGGACCCCCTAATTTTTATAACTGATATGAATTTCTAAGAAGACTTCAAAGCTGTTTAATAAGTATTGCTCCTAAAGTGAGCCATTTCCGAATTATTTATTTTTTTTTCTTAAAAAATACAATATGTGTACGAATGAGTGTTAACAGATTTCTTAACCAATTTGCGACAATAGAATGCACTAAATTAGTAAGTAATTACATTCATTATTTTTAATATTGATAGTAATCGAGTCGTACGCTACTGCGAAAGTACTCGTTCCTATAGCCTTATTTAATTAAGATCAATAAATATGGACTTCCTTCCAGGTGAACCTCATAATTTGAGTTATTTTGAAAAAGGTATTTACTCCCTCAAGATTTTACTTTTTGGAATCGATTACGTCATGAACAGTGGCTTACCTAAACAAAAACAAAAGAAAATCAAATTGTCATTAGAAAATATTTATTGTTATTTCCTATTCTCTTTCTATTATGTTGGCTCGCGGGCCATAGTGTACAAACCCCTGCATTGGATAATTATTAAACAACTATTTCATTTGCTTTTGTTTGAGCCCTTATTCTATATTCTTCAAACTAAAACTCGTCGTGATACCTATACAGTTTTGGCTAATAAAACGGATCACCCTATATGTTTTCATAAATTTGATGTTAAAAGTAATTAGTAAATGTATGTAGTTGGAAAGTTAAACTGTTCGCGCCATATTGTAGAGTTTATTGGAACAGAACATGGAAACAGTCTCTTAGCAGCAGATATCTAAGGTAAGAAATAAATTGTTATTATCAATAAGCAAAATATCACTAACATTGCGTCCGTTCTGTGCAAAATACTTGCAAAGTAAAATTTTTATAGCTGGTCGCGGAGTACAATCCGAATTTCGAGCTTCTCCTTAGAGAGATCTTGATGGCACTCTCTTAAAATTGGTACTTGCAGGGCAATAAAAGTTATTAAACAAACAATAAAAGTAAAGAAATGTAACATTCCAAAAACATACAATTACAGAGTATTAAACCTTTTTTTATTAAATTCTTAGTTATTAATGCCAACAATAAAATTTAGAAAATTCAAAGATTAATATTGACTACTTAAATTTCAGAATATTCTTAATCTGGAGATATTTTACATGTATTTCAAGTATATAATTGGTTATAGTTGTACACTGTAAATTGAATTCTCTACTATACGTTGAAACAAACTGTACATTGTTTAATTTTTCAATATAATATTGCGAGCCCTGGAAACAACTGTGTGATAATAGGAACCTCGGCGTTCTCGAAGCCCGTTGAATGTTTCGGAAAAATGTCATCTATAAATACGCCCTGTTTTCAGAAAGTAGTCTATCGTTAATAGAAAACTCTAGGTGGGAAGTGCCATGAAATAAATATTCCGTATAGATAAGTAAATAGATATTCAGCGCTAGTATTCCCGTTAAATTAGATTTGTGTATAGATCAGTAGTCCTATTTAAATTATATCGCCTATTTGAATTGAATGAAATCTGCATAGGAAATGCCGAATATACTGAGTTCCCAATGCTAAATTTAACAGAATATTTGTAGTATTTTGTAGAATGGATCATAAATGTCTTTCAATCGGAAGCTAAATGTCGGAAAAACAAGTTGTTCTATTTTTGGCCAAAGCTGTATAGATGATTTCAAAAGTTACCAAACCTATATGTACAGTTATTCTTTGAGTAAAATGTGCAACAAACCTGAATCAGTTAACGTTTGTGTGTAGAACGTGAACATGTTACAGAATACCGAGATTAACGTATGGATTTCCTGCCATGGGCATAGAATACCTTTATTTGTCGTAAAGATATTTGATTCTTGCTTCTTAATTGCCAACCATAATTTGTTTAAGAAAGTTCCCCTTAAAGCTAACATGTACACTAGCCTAAAACGTATTAAAATTAAAATTTTAAATAATTATAAGTTTATCAGATACTAACATGAATTTCCTAATAGAATCCTTGTAAATCAATAGCAAATTATGACAAAAGTTAGTCAATGCACTCAAAACTTCTTCATCATCTACATGCTCATCAAAATAATGCAATATCTTTTTTACTCTATCTGGATTATTGAGCAACAATAGATAATCTTGTAATGAGACTTGCTCATCAGATACTTCCATATCTTCAATATCGCTATCGTCTGATAGATTGATAGTAGACATGGCCATATGATGTAGATTGTTGCTATCTTGTGATAGCACTTGTATGGTGTATTTAGTTTGCTCTGTAGAAGAAAAACAATTACTTATTGCTAAATTATTATTCCAATTAGATAAACTTACCATAGTTGTGAGGCTCTAGAGCCAATATACAGTACAACAAATTATTTGTATTGGTACCATATTTATTGCTAAAACTATTCAAATACAAAATTAAATCATTATATGGGAAACTAAAATCACATAATTGAGGGATAACTACGTTCTTGATTTTTGGCGTAACCTGTGGTTGTAGAAAATGGTTACAGAATTCAGATAGCACATTCTCTTTACTACTGCCCAAAGAGTTATAGTATTCAAAGGAGCGCATTATCAACTTCAAAATGATATCTGTGTCAACATTAGAATGGTCCAAATAATGTCGTAGGTATTTAAAGTAGCCTAAAAATACATGATAAGAAAACAAGTGTGGGAAAAATTTATTATATAAGATAATCGCATTTATAATGCATCATATTTTTTGAAAGAAGAAAAGGAAATATAAAATTAAAAGTACCTTTATTATTTAAATAAGTGAAATTGGTAATTTGCATAAATTCCCCAAAACAATTTATTGCTGTGTTTCCAGTATCTGCAGTTGCAAAATTATCTAAACATATCACCAGAAACCGTTTTATTAACCAATTTATAGATATGTCCCTTTTCATTGTTAACAGAATATAATCTTTCTTTGATATCAATGTGTATCCAATACGTATCTTTAAAAATTATGAGTTAAATTACTAGAGTTGTTTGTATGCTGTACATAATACATACAAATCTTTCTTTGTCAACTCTTCTTTCATAAAAGAATAAAAACCTTCCTAATTGTTGAGCAACATTGTCAAAATCCCCTTGATCAAACAATAGCCTTTCTTCCTGTTGCTTGTGTTTTCTTGCTAAATAACTACGTATATAAGACTGGAGTGTCAATGCACTTTGTAATCTCATTCGTTCAGCCTGTGAACTTCATATCATTATGGGAGAGTTTCTATATTATATGGTCCATACCTGTCTCTTTTGCCTTTCCTCATGGGCTCTTTTTATTAGAACGTCTCTAGTTTGTTTTTTACTTGCACCGGATAAGTTTTGTTCTGGTTTAGGTCTATAATTACCTTCAAAACTATATGACATTTTGAAAGCTAAAATCATTAAATAAGAAACAGTTATATTCAATTCGTGAGCGATATTTATGAAGACTAACCCATTTCGTATCTATTAAGAAGAGTAAATTCACCAATTAATTTTGATTCACTACAAAAAATTGATTGTAATTAAACGTATTGGTGCACTCACAAAACGTGACATATGACATTTATATACAAAACAATTATTACCAACTGAAAGGTCGACAATGAAACTAGAATAAACTCAAATCATAGTTACTTTGTCTACAAATGTGTATGTATATACAGGGATAACAAAATAATCAATTCTCTTTTTATGTGTAATAAACATGAAACGATAAATAAAAATCGTTTTTCGGTTTTTGACATATATTCTTTTTCACATACAACTTAAAATTAACTATTTAGTTTTACATTTTAATATACAAAAAGTTATTCAACTGCTTTTACAAGTGCTTCTCCAACTTCAACAGCAATGGCAGCTTCTGCTTTCGCCTGAAAATTATATTTTTTTATATATATCACAATATACTTTGTGATCCTGTACCTGATCTGTTGATGCGGATGATAATTCACTTTGTGCTTTACTTAGAACATCTCTAGCTGCTGAAGAATCTAATTGTTCGACAGGAACAGCTTCTTCAGCAATTATTTGAACAGAGGAGTCATCATTAATTGTGACTGTTCCACTTGATACAAAGATCTTCTTGACGGCACCTTCGTTTTCAAATACAGATACTACACCGGGTTTTAGAACTGCTAAAGTTGGAACGTGTTTTGGAAGAATACCAAAACTTCCAGAAAAGCTTGGCACATCTACTTGTTTCACAGATACAGAATCATAGAATACCTATTTGAAATGCTATCATTTATTACAATACAAAAGGATTGTCTTGTACACACCTGATTCCCAGCTGCAAATATTAATTTCATTTCATCAGCATATCCTCTACTTATAACGGTTCCTAATGTTTGGCGTGAAAGTAAACGTGAAAACGAACGGATAGTGGCCATTGTACTCTGAAATTTACAAATTCCATTTATCTATCGATCTGCTATGCGTAACCTCAAATATTACATAATATAGAATAACACTTAAAGAATATAATAACGTGCTATTTATATTTCATAACGGTAATAACGAATACTTATTTCATAGTAATTCATTTATTTTACCTTTTGATGTGAGAAATAACAATATTTTATTTTATATATAATGCGATTGAATTGAATGAACCGGCTGACAGTTGAGATAGTGCCTTCAACTTTTTAAAGTTTAGTTGGACATACACTATGCTGGAAGCGGCAAATTCAAATTATTCAATAGTTAATTTACCGCAGATACTAATTTCATTAAAGTAATGCTATAAAAACAATAAAACAGATAATGACTGGCGTGATATTTCCTATAAATAAAATATTTTAAACCAAATATTTGCTTTTTAACATTATATCTTTATTACCATAATTCAGAGTTGTATATTTTCTGCATTTTTTTTGCTTTGTAATTTCGCCAAACCGGAATAATGTATGATCATTTTAATCACATATTTACGTATATGATGTAAATTATAACAAATAGCACAACATAACCTACGAACAGCTAATTTCGGGAAACCTTGCAGATATGAGTTCAATATCCGTGTTTACGAAAATACCAAATTTAATTAAAGAATTAAGATTACATTTGCCAACAGTTCAATTTTATGAAGTGACATCAGGTAAAATTTCGTCTAAATAATTAAAGTATTTCTTATATATAGTACGTCTCATATATTGTTACCACTACTTGTAACTTCCATTTTTAGATAAAGATCAAAAATTAAAAGACTCGGAGATAATTGTTTCTGATTTTGATTTATTGGTACCCGTAATATATGATTTACCAAAAACCAAATGGATACAAGGAACTTGGGCTGGTGTAGATAAATTGATTCCTTCACTTAAGCAAGATACAGCATTTCCTTTTGTAATTACTAGATTTTCTGGTCAACATTTTGGAAGGATAATGGCTGAATATGTATTGTCTCAAATTGTCCTACATGAGAGGGATTATCTGAAAGTCTATGATAACCAAGTGTCTAAAATTTGGAATAGAGATGGAAAAATTAGCGATTACAGGGTTATTTCAGATTTAAATATTGGCATACTAGGCTTAGGTCAAATTGGAACATGGAGTAAGGCGGCATATTTGAATTTATTGTGTTAATTTTTTTTTATTTTATTTGCAGTTGCAGAAATTCTTCATAAACTAGGCGCAACAATCTTTGGGTTTGGTCGTAGACCAAATTTAGATCATAATGCCAAAAATTTTGTCAAAGAGTATTATACTACAGCGAAATTTGGAGATTTTCTAAAAAATTGTGATTATCTAGTAAATGTTTTACCGAGTACAGCTGAAACGAAAGGCTTATTAAACGGTGGCGTCTTACAATATTGCAAGGGTAAGCTTTACATTTCTTTAAAAGAATATGTATCTATCGTAATTTCTTAAAATAAGATAGGGGTGCAGTTTTCATTAATGTTGGAAGGGGAAGCATAATTAATGACGAAGATTTAATAGACGCTCTAAATAAGCAATGGTTATCCGCAGCTATTTTAGATGTGTTTAACACAGAACCTTTAGTAGAGAATAGTCCGCTATGGTTAATGCCACAAGTAAGTAATAAGATTCTGAAGTAACTTCTAAATTGCTTCTATTCATTTATCTTCCAAAGGTGAAAATCACTCCACATGTATCAGCTGTCAGTATTGCTAAACATATAGCAGAACAAGTTAGGGATAACTATATGTTGTACATTAATAAAAAACCTATCCCTACAACCTTGGATTTATCCAGAGGATATTAGGTATATTGCATCAGGGTGCAACAGTAAAAATAAATTATTTGTAGACGCTTCATTTTCTTTATTAAATAAATTATTTGTAGTAACGCTATCTTATAATAAAACAAGCTGTTATATGTACATATCTTTATTTATTTTTTTGAACACAACACACAAAAAAGCATTAAATGTTGTCGCTCAAGAAATTAAATAAGCATAATTACAAAAAAAATTAAAATGTGTAGATTACTTTAAAAGATCTTCAGTTTTATAAAAAAATCAGAGCAGCACAAGTAGTTCCGAATCTCATATTTGAGAATTTTCGCTAACTCTTTAGGTATCGTCGTCAACTTTTTGAATAAAAAAAAAACTAAGAAAATTTGTGTCTAAGCCTGGTATTCTCGCATGGACATCCTCAAGTAACGCCGTTAATATAGTGTATGATATAGAGATAAATAAATATTCATGCCTTCATATTACCTCAACAACTTTCGCAAATTGTAGGGGGCGAGTCGATCATTAGTTATTATTACGCATGCGCGCGCGGTGCGTCTTAAGATAGTCGTTTCTCAGCTTTTGTTATGGAGGGAGAGGAAACCCACGGAAAGCCTCAACTCCAAGAGGCAATTACCCTGGGGTTCGAACCGAGGACTGTAGTTAAACACACTAGGCACTAACCCACCAGCCTTTGCTTTGTAATTCTAAATAAAGGTATGGTTATTGATTTTACTAGCGCTTTTAAGCTGTTTTGTGTTGAATGACCTTAATTTTACTTTAATTTAACTAACTTTGTGTACAGATTTTTCTAATTTACTTCATTTAAAATTATTTTTAGTTCAGATTGTTTAACTTATGATCTGATCATGGTACTTGTTCAGAAAATGATTTTAAGGATTTGAAACAATAAGCGACGTAAAATAAGAAATGGTGCTGTATTAATTAATTAAAAATAATGGTCCGCATAGTGATTGGTTGTATGAGCGTTCTTTGTTATGTATCATTAAGTTATTGGCTATATTCAATGCGTCATAGCGCTAGAAGTGGAATACGTTAGCAATGAATGACAAATAGTAGAATTCGGAATCGCTGGAAATTCTAATGTAAAAGTTCTTCGAAAGCCAAATAATTTGAAATACTCTGCGTTAAAATACATGTCACGAAATATGTCGCAGAATTTTCTGTTGTAACAGTTTCTAGGATGGAGAATTCAAATCATTAGATTCATTCAATAGTAATGCATTTTGTTTCATGCGTACTTGGAGTGATATCATTAAGTTTACGTCAAAATCCTCTTGAAGATGCTATACACACAGATGTGAAGCGTAGACTGTTCTTATTGGCCTACAGTCTAGAGCATAAGAGCGTACAGGCAGAATGTACAAAAAAAGCAAACGAGGATTTGTAATGAGCAGACAATAACGTGTTACAAGAATTATATGTAACGTGTTAAGTGTAAACGTTTTCTAACACGAGTGCTATATGTCGATCTCGCTTATATAAACCTAAAAATCAACATAGCACCTGTTGATAAATACATGCATAGATTACAATTCTTTAATATGAAATGGGTACAACGGGACGGCATCACAAAAGCAATCGATAATTTACCGGTGCGAGCCATTTCGCAAACCACCACGACAAGGTAAGACAAGATCATTATAACTAGAGTTGTTGTTTGGGCTATTTCCATCGTTTGTTGAACTTGTATAGTCCGAGACTATACAAGTTCAACAAATACCACAAACAACAACTCTAGTTATTATGAGAATCCATCGTCAACAATATCACATCATTTATTGAAAATCCAAACTTAATGTTGCCTTAGGCTTGGGTGAGATTAGCTATAAAACAAATACACGTTTCCATAACTAATGGGATGAGGATTAAAAGTTTTTTGAGTAAAATGCTCTCAGGATATTACATCAACCGATGATTAGTATGAAAATATAAACAGAATGTTGGAGCAGTGTAGTTTTTACGAATGAATATTCATCTTGTCTGTGTTCGCAGAAAGAAAGCATAGATAATATCTCGCGGATTGCACGTGCTACAAAACACCGTTAAACATCTCTAGAAATGCATGTTTCGGATTTTGATTGGTTTTACTTGTTTATAAATACGCATAAAATTATGGAAATTTATAAAATATTTACTAACATCTGCTAAATGTTGATTTGTCGATTCCACAACAGATTGGTTACAAGAACATAACAATCCTAAACATCACAGTCGTCTGTGTACAGTTCCCAAAGCAGTAAATGACGTCAATGTGCTGGAACGGCAATCATAGTCGCCAAGTTTAACGGAAAATATTTACATGCCATCAAGCAATTATCTTTCCAGATTTAAATAATTTGGCGTTTCTTAAGTTAACAATGCGCTGTAAAGTTAGTAGAAAATATGAGAAAAAGGCGTTATTTTATACTTGATAATTTAGGGGTTTGGTCACTTTACTAGGTAAGCGCATAATAGGTTGTACTGGAAGTCACTATATTTTTTAGAAGAATAAAACCCTGCTAACGAATATATGCATGCAATTAACTTGTTACAAAATCTGCTCGGCTATACTGCACTAGTTGTAATGTAACTTGTTTTAATCATTTAGATTCATTTCTTTGAAATAACTGCGACAGTGTTGCCAAGTTGATTTTCTTTTATTGTCTTATTGCCGGAAATTAAGCGTCAAAGAAGAATTTCGTTCAGAAAGAATGGGACAACAAAAGGTACCTGAAACTTTAGTGAAAATTCTTAAATATATTGTATAGTAAAAGAGAAAAAATATATCAGGACGTAAATTAGAGGCATTCGATTGATTAAAATTAACTGCTTTGGCACTTCCACACTTAATATGGTGCTAGAATGTAATAGAGGAAAATACTATTAATATTAGAACATACTCACGCACCAATGTAGGCACTAAAATATTTGTCATCAATATTTTATATCTAAATATCAAAAGTAGCAATTAATTCATATATTCCTTAATAATAAAATGAATTACCTAATCTTGAATAGGTATTTGTTACATGCAGCACATACCTTTAGATCACCTGTAAGATGTATTTTCTACACAAGAAACTAAAGGTATCTTAATAGAAACATAGTTTAGTTGCAAATATTTCGCTCAACCGAGATTGATTAAAGGAGCTAGCAGGTGGAAGCTGAACAAATAAAAAAGTGAAAACAAAAAAATCCAATCGTAAATAGCTAATAATAAATAAGGAAATTTCGTTTTCTCTATTCTTCATATAGCTTACAAAATAGTGAATATACAGAGTCTCAAATATCGTAATAGAAATATTTCGCAGATAAAAGCTTATATAAATAGACAGCCTCAATTTAATCGTTAATGAGAAATAATTTATTTTCATAAACCTAGATTAAGTATTTCCATTGCCCTTATTTTAAGCAACAGTGTTGAAGAGGCATATAAAACACATGATACATGCGGCCATAGTGCGTATATCAGTTCCAGCATTTAAAAAAATATATACAAAAAGAAACACAAAACGTGAAGACAGTCTTGAGTGACATAAACAGTCCTTTTAGAGTGTTCAATAGCTGAGTAACAATCAAATTTACGGTATATATTTATATGAACTTTTTGATTCTACATACGTCTACGAAGTCATTTATGAAATATTTCCGAAACGTTTTGTGACAACCCGTATATTGAAATACAATCACAAACGGCAGTAGGATTTTTATACGGTTAAATTAATGTATATAATTGGTCCGTTTTTATTGCGAAAATTAAAAGATCTTATTGTATCATATTGTTTTTGGTTTTGTTTTAGATTGCATCTTATTGAAAATAGCAAAAAAGCTTAATTGTAAAATTATGATAAATAAATATAATAACGTGTTTCTGAACTATACAATTTCCTAATTACTAATATGTTTAATATTACATATAAAAACTATTTAAATCTGCGTATTTAAAGTTTATAAAAGTTCTATCCGAACGATTGGTATGTGTTATAAGTGTATGTAGTCGAAGTAGGCGGATTCGTACTGTAAATTTGGAATGTGTCCTGCTCCTTATTATCACTATTTACATTACTATTGGCGCAGTTATATTGTACTTCGTTTTTGATTCTTTCGTTCAATTCGTCCACGTTTTCTCGTGTAGCGTTAAAAGTCATTATATCGCCCGACGAATATGGCGAAATTAATTTTGTGTCTTCCATAACGGTTGGCTGCATTACAGCGTCGACGGAATTATGGTCTGATTGGGATACCTTCGTCTCTTGCACCTGTGTTTCTTCTTCCAGCTTCTTCTTACCGTGCGTTTTGAACTTGATAGGTACCGGATCCGATAGCGAGACCACCGGTTCAACCCGATGGCCGCCTTTCAAATCCGGTTGTGTTTCCATCCAGTGTCCTGTGGATCTTCTGTGCGCTTTCAACTGTCCCGATTGTATAAACCGAGCAGGACACATCCCGCAAGCGTACGGTCTGGCACCGGTATGCCTGCGCATATGTAAGGCAAGATCGTTCGACTGCGTGAATGCCCTACCGCATATGTTGCAAGCGTACGGACGTTCACCAGTATGAACACGAGTATGTCTAAGCTGAAAAAAGTAAGATTATTTTAATAAATTAAACAATTATTTTTGTTGTTCTGTTCAAATGTGAAATCATTCAACAGAACAGAATTAGAGAATATTATATACACAAGAGTGTTAAATCATCGCCTATCGAATATAAAATTCATAATAATAATCAATATGCTGCGTTGAAAGTATAATTATCAAAACTCAATTCGATTTCGTTTTTCTTTTGGTGTAAGCAAGCACGATACCCATCGCGCCGACGCTCAACGCGTTCTTCTGAGATGCCTGTTGTCTCCGCTATCTGTTTCCGCTTCAATCGGCGATCGGTTAACATGACATCATAGATCTTGTCGGCCATTTCATCGTTGGTAGCGGTTTTTGGGCGTCTACTGCGTGGTTCGCCGCTTGTGCTTGTGCTTGTGCGGTTATGAGACGCATGAAGAAATCCCTTGATTTGCGTTGGATCCTGACCAGACACTCCTCCGAAACGGTCACCCGATTCCGTTTTTGCTCCGGTGTGAGCAAACGCGGTGCCCATCGTGTTTTTCATACCCTAAATTTCGTGTAGGATATGGCCAATGCGTTCTTTTGAGATGCCTGTTGTCTCTGCTATCTCTTTCAGCTTCAATCGGCGATCGGCTACTACGACATCATGAATCTTGTCGACCATTTCATTGTTGGTAGCGGTTTTTGGGCGTCTACTGCGTGGTTTGCCGCTTGTACTTGTGCAGTCACGTTTGGACTTGCTCACCCAGAAGCTGATGGTCGAAAATGATGGAGTACATCCGCCAAGAACATCTAGCAAAATATTTCCAATATCCGTGGGCGTTTTTCCAGCCATCCAGAAGTGTTCTATCATTGCACGAAAATCGATTGTATTCATTTTTGGGAAACCGCCTGACTGGCTACACAAAACACACTCTAAACAACAACTATTGAGAGTAGACGTCTAAAATTTTGACAGTTCCCATAAAGAAGGTTGCCCTTACCGACCAATCGTACCGACCTTCGTACGCCATCTGTTGTCGATTTCGGAAACATTTCAGGTCACCCTCGTACATATACATTTCCTATGTGATTCTGGTCTGCGAAGAGCTAATCACGACGCTATTCTTCTATAATAAAATTTCAAATACAGAACAGTTACACTCGAATGCCCCTCTCCACTTCACCATGACATATAATGATCACTAATCACATTATAATACGTTCACAGCACAAACCAGTAGCACATCTATCAAATAATGTAAAGGACTGAAGAAATGTATAGTTTGTACAGTCCGCTCTGCAATTCAATCAATAATTTGTATAAAACTGATACCGCTTACCAATTTATTACTCTTATTAAAGGCTTTTCCGCATAAGGTGCACGTGTAAGGCTTCTCTCCTGAATGCGTCCTTTCATGGCACTTGAGATCATGCGAACGGGGAAATCCCTTACCACAATGACTGCATTTGTACGGTCTTTCACCGGTATGTCTTCTTATATGAACTATCTAGAAACGTGCAAAAATAAGTCCAAAAATTATATTTTAGTGGGTCATTAAGAAACTTAAGAAAATGTTTGGGACATTTCAACAAACTCACCATATTACTTGAATTATTAAATTCCTTTCCGCAATAAACACAAAGGTGTAATTTGGAATTATCCTTCTTCCCAGTGTGTATCCTTTGGTGCGTTTTTAGATTATCCAACCTATTAAAAGCTTTACCACACTCACTGCAAACATGACGTTTGTCCTGTTGCAGATGTAATTTTAAATGCTTTGCTAACTGATCAGATCTGTAAATATACAAGGAAAATGATTTATTAGAGTATTTAGTGACGACGTGTTAGCAAATAATACCTAGTAAATTGTTTGTCACATATCGAACATTTGATATCGAGCTCGGTCGGATTCAAGTGCGCCTTCAAATGCCTGATCAGTTGTTCTCCTCTTGCGTACGTCTTGTCACATATCGAGCACGTGTAAGGTTTGTCAATGTGATCTTCTTGTACGTGCTTCGCCAGATATTCTGGCGTTGCGAAAGCCTTGTCACAACGATGGCATTTATGTATCAAAACTGCTTTATGCAAGGTCATGTGACGTGTTAAATGATTGGATCGGACAAACTGGGCATTACATACGTGACATGTGTAGCACTTAGTGAGTTTCGTCATCATCAGGAATTCATGGTCAGGTATGCTATCGATATTCGGATTTACATCATTATCAGTTACCTCAGCATCTGGCAAAACATTAAAATCTATGCTCACTTTTAAATACTATAAAGAATGCTCCAATTAAAGTGATACGGTAGAAACGCAGAAAAATTAAGCAAAAAAAAATTAAATATGGGCCAGATAAACATAGAGACACATTTGGGCCACACTGAACTAGAGCCATTTTTATGCTTTTTTGTAGTCTGTTGCTACTATATACTGTGTCCAGCATGGATAAAATATATCCTCGAGTAAGCTAGAGCAAAACTGAACGGATAAAAATTATGAACATGTGACATGTACGGGATTCGAGATCTATTATAACATTAACGTCATCGTCAAGTCTGATGTTTTTGGGCGTATTTAATCGATTTGAATTCAATATATTTCTTATTAACTATCCGTTATGTTTCACACCTTTTATATTTATTTACAATATAATATAGATTTTTGCTAAGTCACGTTTCTTTAATCCACAATATCTTCAATATTCTGAATGATACAACGGTGATACAAAACTTTTTTGTTGAAGTTGTCAATTACTGTTTAAAATTTCACTCATGTTATCTATATTTTTTTAATGGAGTAGATCTTTCCAGAATTTGGTAGGATATTTTATCTAGAAAATTCTTTATAAACAGTTTCCTACATTTATAATGCTTTAATTTTTTATCAAATTTTAGTGAAGTATTCAGTATTTTTGCGATGTTTTTTCAACTCTTATAGTGAACACACAAATAAATCTTATATTAAGGTATTCTTAATGAATACCTTTACAGAAACAAAAATTACAGTATCTTATCACAGCACTCTTTGTAATAAAGTTACTAAACTTGTCTGAGTAGCTTCACATCTAATTTACTAAAAAATACACACTAGATGAAATTCTTTATCGAATTCTAGGAAAAGAAGTAAGGAAGAAAATGATATGGCAGGAAGTAAATTTTGCAACGGTTTTAGTGGCCATCTTTTAGAAACTGGACATTACAAACAAAACTTAATCTACTGGTAAAACCTCTAAGGAATACTTAACAACAAAATGTATATCACCACTCTAACATGTAAGACATTTAAGACGTCGGATAGTAAAGAAAAATATCTAATAAGTCAGTAATATCATTTAAAAAGTAAACTTGCAACATGTACGGCGAAAATTGAACAGTCCGTATACTTATATATGATCTTGTGTTACAAACTCCTCTTTAAATTTTTGTCCGAAAACTCCTTTCCTAAATTGCTCAAATAAAAGGTAATATTATACTCACAGACTAAGTGCGCATGCTGTATAATTACAGAGACCGATAAATCAACGTATTGCTTTGAGAAGATATTAATAGGGCTCATACGTAAGCAACCTAATTAAAGTACAATGCGATCAACAACGACAGATTAGGTTGGCAATTTTTCTATCACTTTATTCTATCCACTGGCGTAGTGGTGTTTTTCTGGTATATGCTATGTTACATAGAATGTTATTATACGTTTATGGTAGCGAGGTTCTTCTGTGGTATCCATTTACTAATTTGTTAAAGTTAAACTTGGACATATTTGGATTATCATCGTGTTTTTGACGGATTTGTTGCTATGGTTTGATAATGATTAAGATTAACAAATAAATATATTTTTAATATCCCACACATCAATTTTAACAATCATTTTATTTTATAACATTGTGCAAACGTCTATTTTTTTTAATGTATCAGTTTGTGCCATTTTATTTTATAATACAAGTTTTCTAATAAAAATAATTCTATGTACTTTAATAAATATATAAATATGAGTAGTAAAATGAAGAAAAAAGCTTCAAATGCGCATAACTTATTATGACTACTTAAATATGTTGAAACATTGAACATATAAAGAACTCTAAGAACTTCTATTATACGTCTATTCTATTACTGTTCAAATTAGATGTAAATTGTATATAATAATTGCAATAGATTTCAATTTCATAAATAAAACAATAAAAGTAGGTACATGTCAAAACTCCATTATCCTCTTTTGTAAAAAATATTAGATGAAAGTTTATTTATTAATAAATTTTAATTAAAAATAAAATTAATGTATATTTCAAAAAAAGAAATAACAGTCATTAAAATATCTAAAAAATTATTGAGTTTTGCACTGTCAATTTTATGATTAAAATTTGTTACGTAGAAATGAGTTCTCTGGGAATATGTTAACTTGCAAGTCATTCTGTATATACAGTTATAACTTAAACCTTTAAAAATTGCCTATGCGTGATATATATAGTAATGTAACTTTGTAATTACCATTAGTTTCATCTGTTTTCTGAGGTTCAGCAATTTCTTTCTTACGTTCAACTTCATCTTTTTTTCCCAGTAACGTACTTAGTGGTACATCACTCTCATCTGATATTCCATGTTCATTATGCATATGCTGACTAAAGCTCTTCTTGTATTTGAATTTCCGATCACAAAATTCACACTGCATAATCTTTTTATCCTTTTCATTATTGTCAGATGACTTCTTTATTTCAGCTTTAACCCCATGTGTTAGCATATGACGCTTAAGGTGATTACTTTTGGTAAATGTTTTCTTGCATACCTAAAAGCAGAGTAATATTGTTAACTGATAATGTACAAATTATTTTATTTCAACTCACATCACATGCATGCAAATTGCTACCAGTATGTCTGCGCACATGTATTTTCAAACCTACATATGTTGATAAAACCTTACTACAAAATTTACATTCATATTTATCATTATCTGATTTATCTTGATTTTCTCCATTGGAAAAACTATCTTTTAAGTATTCCGATACATCATCTCCACCTGCATCATCAAGAATTCGATTTTTATGCTCTTTCATATGCTTAGATAATAAATACGCCTTAGGGAAAGTTATACCACATTCATCACAAGTATGAGTGTTATATTCTGCATCGGTTTTGTGTACCGTCTGTAGATGTTTATGTAAATTGCTTTTTGAAAATTTCTCTTGACATATATGGCAAGTATGTAATTTTTCATTATTATGCCTTTGCATGTGTGATTTATAACCATTTTTTGATCGAAATCCTTTTGAACAAAATTTACAATGAAATAGTTTCTTTTCATGTTTACTTGCATTTGATTCATCGGATTCAGATATAGTGCCATTATCATCATCATTATAATAATTTACTTCAGGCTTTATTTCTATTTCTTCACCTACACCCTGTACTAACTCCCGAAGAGAAACGTCAGTTTTTTCACATTGTTGTTTGAATTCAAAAGCAACAGAAAGTTTTAGTTCGCATTGTGCACATATGACTTTTGGTAAAGGATCACCTTTCGTTATCTGCATAATATCAAAAGTGTTATTTAAATATACCAACCGTAAACGGTTAGACATTACCTCGACGGAAGCGCAAGTCATAAGCATATCGGCTATAAGGTGGGACTGATCTCCTAGTGCATCCTTAACTTCAAACAAGTTTCTTACGTTCGTGCTTTCGCACATACATGATCGGCATAATTTGTCCATTACAATTCTATCACAACTATTAATCATTGCACAATGATTATAATGTTGCCTGTTGGATTAGAATATAACTACAATTTAAAATTTATTAATCGCTAGGTATCACAAACACGTCCATTGTAAAAGACAAGACGCCAACTTTTTAAATGTCAGTTTACATGTCAAATAGCAACTGACTGTCAGATAACAAACTAAAACTCAAGGAGGAAACTAAAACATAATTACTGGCGATAATATAATAGAAGTTCTAAACCAGCAATGGCTATCGGATGTATTTAGATGTGTTTAATTCAGAGCCTTCAACAGAGAGTAGTTCGTTATGGTTAATGTAAATAAGTTAAACAGAATTATGAAGTATATAAAGTATTTCTATTCATGTATCTTCCAAAGGTGAAAATCATTTCAGATGTATCAGCTGTTAATATTGCGAAACAAGTTATTAGAGAATATTAGGTATGAGATGCACTATCATATCTATCTTGTAGCTGCCCAATCCAACCAATGATAAAATACCTATGCATGCAATTCTTAGCATTCTTGTGGTATATTCGGAGAGCGTTTAGGAAAGTGAACGGGAGATGAGAATACCTTTACCGTAATGTAGGCAGCCAGCATAGCTTATTCGTGAACTGTCTGTCGTATGTGCTTTTCTATGGTATGTCATTTAAATATTTTATAACTTATAATTTTATACAAATACATTATGATATATTTTGCAAACAGAAATAATTTTTCATTGTAGTAAACTCCACTTCATACAAATTAATAATTCAGAACGCAGCGTTTTGAGAGCGCGTGGACTTCTATTGTGAACCATGTTACCGACAGTCGGTAACACAATATTTCAAATCCTATATGAATTGATGTAATTTATTATGTATTTAATCTTTTTCGACGTTTTTTAGTTTTTATTCACAAATAGCCCCCGGGTCATTACTGTATTCCCCCTATAGCGTACAAATACTCTTCAAATGACGTAATTATATGAATAGATATTTTATATACGAATGGTCGAAAAAAACGGCACCGGAGTGGGAAACTAATTGCAATGCTACGCATAAGCAAGGGTCTGCGATATGGGTTGCCTATTATCTTTTCCCCTTACCTCTTTACTGACGCCCTTCCCCGAAAAGAGCAAAGATGTATTATAAAGTCATCTCTATTTATCTGATCTATAGGTTTACTGAATCAGGATGCAACACTAAAAGTACATGATTTGTAAATATTTCAATTTTTTTATTAAACAAATTATTTCTATAAACTATCATTTAATAATATAACCTATTACATACAAATCTGAGAGAAATTCAACGACGGGGAGGTATCTACAATCCTACGTTTCCCCACTATAGCTATTATTATGATGTAGTAGGGCAACGGCGAAGAACTGCTTACAGCGAATTACTGTACGGGAATACTGCAATGAGAAAAAATAACAGGAGACGCACATGCGTATTATAACCGTTGACTTTGCTCAGATTATGTCTGTATATACAATTGCTTTATTGATATATAAAATATACAGACTCTCAAAAAACATAATAAAGCTGTCACGGATAGAAGCTTATATGAATAGGCGGTTTAAACATAACCACTAATAATGGGATTGGTGGCTCAGGAGGAAAAAAAAAATCCCGAGAATCCTCACTTATACTGTTAATTTAGCAGCATTATTCTTATCTAAACAGACTAAATACAAAGATTCGTTTTGAATGCGTCTTTTTCCAAAAAAAGATTATTATTATTAATAGCTAAATTAAGTATTCAATAGCTAAGCAATAATCAAATTTAGGGTATATGTTTACTTTTGCTTTACATATGTTCACAAATTCTTTTAGGCAATATTTCTGACTATATTCCAAAAAGAGAGATAAAATTCTGAACAGACCCCCAACCCAAATTACAACCTGCAAATTTGTGAAATCAATTTTACGCGGTAAACTTAAATTTGAAGATCCGTCTGAAATATAAAATCTGTATCAAATAAAATTGTATATTGATTCTTCAGAAATAATTCTACAATTAAGGCAACGGAATAGTAAATGTAGTAGTTACAACGCATAAAAGTAAATAAATTTGTCTTGTCTAGAAAACATATTTCATTTATTTGTTGAAGAGTTCAAATAGTACATGTCATTTTATATAATTGTGTGCTTTTCAGCGTTACTCAAGTGACTTGCTTTGAAAGACAATACATCCCTCTACTTTTAGCAGCACTGGTGCTAAGTTCCACGTCCATAATTGAAAGGAACAGCTACAGAATTGTGAAAAAAGTAAATATAACAAAAACAAAAGCCATGATAAGCAAGGACGGAGCTCGGCAGTTGGGGATGATAACGTAGAAGTGAACAATAATTTCATATATCTCGGCAGCATATTAAATGATAAAAACGATATGAATCAAGAATTACGTCAAAGGATAATAGAGCAGTTTTTGCATTAAACAATATATTTAAATCAAAGTTTGTACGCAAAGAATCAAACACAAACCATTAATAGGACCAGCGGTGACATATGGTTGGGAAACTTGGATCCTTACAAATAAAATGGAAGAAAGGTTATCGTATTCGAGAGGAAAAAGATGATTGGCATATTAGGTACAACTTTGAATTGGAACAATTGTATAGAGAACTTAATATAATAAATTATGTTAAAGTTCAACACCTTAGATGGGTGGGACAGAAAATGGATCCATTCTCTCGACAAAGAATGACGAAGACGGTCTTCAGCGGAACTATCGCCGGAAACTGGAAACGATGACACCCAAGAATCAGGTAGTAGGACAACATACAGAGGGATGCCAGAAAGCTGCTTGATGGCGGGAACTGGAAAGAAGCCGCCTGGGTCAGATCGTTCTGGAGACAAAAGTTAAGAGAGATCAAGGCCCAATAGGACTATCGTACTACTGGAAGATTTTTGAAACATTTCATAATACCCTGTATATTAAAATATAGCCCCAAGCAACAGTAATACTTTTATGCAGCAAAATTAAAGTATGTAGTGACTTGTGGTCCATTTTGTTTTGTAAAATCAAAAGGTTTTTTTTGACGGATATTATTCAGTATATCACGCATACTTTATAAAGTATAAATTTTTATTGGTTTAATTTTAGATTGCATTCTATTACAAATGTCAAAAGAACTTAAACGTGATATCATAATAAATAAGTACAATACGTATGTGTATACTATAAAATTTCATAATAAATGTATATAATATCATATATCAAAACTACTTGAATCTGTAAATCTGTAAATTTTAGAAAAGTCCTATTTGAATAATGGGTTCTAATTGTACGAAGTTTAAGCAGCAGGCGGATTCGTACTGTAAATTTGCAATGTGTTCGGAACGTGTAATAGATCTCATCCCTATTATCACTATTTACATTACCATCGGTGTAGTTATATTGTATTATTGTACTTCGTTTTTGATCTTTACGTTCAATTGGTCTACCTCTTCTTTGACAGCGTTAAAAGTCACTACCTCAGTCAACGAATACTGTGGAAGTAATTTTGTATCTTCCATTATAGGCTCCATTATACCGTCGCCGGAATTGTCGTTTGGTAGGGATACCTTCGTTTCCTGCACCTCTATTTCTTCTTTCAGCTTCTTTTTACTGTGCGTTTCGAATTCGATCGGTACAGAATCGGATAGTGGGACCACCGATTTGACGTGATGATCACCTTCCATGACGGTTGGCTGCATTACAGCGTCGGGGGAATTGAGGTGTGGTTGGGATACCTTCGTCTCCTGCACCTGTGTTTCTTCTTCAAGCTTCTTCTTACCATGCGTTTTGAACTTAATGGGTACTGGATCCGATAGCGAGATTACCGGTTTGACGCGATGACCACCTTTCAAGTCCGGTTGCATTTCCATACAGTGTCCTGTCGATCTCCTGTGGGCTTTTAACTGGCCCGATTGTATGAACCGAGCTGGACACACGCCGCAAGCGTACGGTTTCTCGCCGGTATGTCTGCGCATGTGTAAAGAGAGGACGTTCGATTGCGCGAATGCCTTACCGCATACCTTGCAAACGTACGGATGTTCCCCAGTATGACTACGAATATGTCTAAGCTAAAACAAGTAAGAAAGATTATTAACAAGTTCCACCATCATTTTTGCACGTAACATTTTGTTCAAAACATGTCATTGGAAGTAATTCTTCAGAATAGAATTAGTGAATAATAATCAATAACATAGCTGCGTTAAAACTACAAGTATTAAGGTATATACAGATCGTTCAATTTAGGGGCCAAAAAAAATACAGTTTTTACAAAGAACAGTTTAAAAATGGTTTTTGCCATTCCTTTTATTCTTCGACAGCTTAAGCACTGTTAATTAGTTTACTTAGATGCGAATTTTTTCACTTCGTGGTGTGAATGACAAGGGAAATAGAAATCCAATAGAAACAGGAGTGTCTATAACTTCCAAAACTACAAAATCAGAATGTCGAATAAGCGAATAGCGAAATAATGCACCACGTAAACCTGAACGACTTTCTATTAATTAAACAGCCCTCCAAACCCTAGCTACGTCACAATCTATTGATTTGAAACAGTTAATCACGATTTAAACTGGATGCTTAGTTAAGATATGGAACCTGGAGCAAGAGGTCTTTTTTTGGTCGAATATCCCGCCTCCGCAACTGTGATATGCATCGATCTATCACTGATCATATTGTCATACAACCACACAACAAGCCAATTGCATAGCATCTACCAAATAATGTAAAGAACCAGAAAAATATGCAGTTTGTATAGCTCACAAGGCAATCAATAATTTACCTACCAACTTATTGCTCACACTAAAGGCTTTTCCGCATAATTTGCAAACACATGGTTTTTCTCCCGAGTGCGTCCTTTCATGACAATTCAGATCAGTCGTAGAAGGGAATCCCTTATCACAATAACTGCATTTGTATGGTTTTTCTCCAGTGTGCCTTCTTATGTGAATTATCTAGAAATATGCAGGGGCATAAAACATCTTTTGGTAGGCTATTAAGGAACCCCTTTTTAACAAACTCACCATATGACATAAGTATTTAAATTCCTTTCCGCAATAAATACAAAGGAGTAATTTGGATTTTTGTTTCCCAGTGTGTATCCGTTGGTGGGTTTCTAGATGGTCTAACCTCTTAAAAACCTTACCACATTTATCGCAAATATGACGTTTATCTTGTTGGAGATGTAATTTTATATGCTTAACTAGCTGGTCAGACCTGCAAATGCACAAAGAAAATTGTTAATCAAAAGACAGCGATGATGTATTAGCAAATAATACCTGGTAAATTGTTTGTCGCACATCGAACATTTGATATCGAGTTCGGTCGGATTCAAATGAAGTCTTAAATGCCTGATCAACCGTTCCCTTGTGGCATATGTTCTATTGCATATGGAGCACATGTGAGGTTTTTTCTTGTGATCCTCTTGTAGGTGCTTCGCCAGATATTCCGGGGTTTTGAAAGCTCTATCACAACCATGGCATTTATGTATCAATACTGTTTTATGCGTGATCATGTGACGTATTAAATGATCAGATTGAAGAAATTGTGCGTTACATACGTGACAAATATAACACTTAACCATCTTCGTTATCATTGGGAATTCATTGTCAGGTATGATATTGATGTTCGGATTTGCATCATCATTAGTTACACCAGCATCTGATAAAACATTAAAATCGATGTTCAGTTTTACACATTGTGCAAGATGATCCTCTTAATGTGATAATGTTAAAATGCAGAAAAATTAGCCAAAAATTTTACTCCAGCTTAGCATGGGTGAAATATACCCCTGAGCAATCTAGAGAAAAAACTTTAGAATAAAAATTTACAGCAACTTAAGTTTCCAAACTGCTAAATATAACCTGAAAATAATACTTTCCGAATTGAATTTTTTGGTACCTTAACTAATGTCCTAATTATAGAAAAGGCCATTTTGAATTCAGCGAAAAGTGAGCTTTCTGTTAGAAACTATTTAAACTACTAATTGACTGCCCATTATCTGGAACTGTAACCAAAACAACGTATATATATTTAATAATAGTTACCTTTAATACCTTTAATATCTACAGCTGAGGGATATCCCACACAGCTATAATTATGATCAGATAGCAACATAGATGATGGGCCCTCTAATGAGGGAAATATTGTAGGAATAGCATTTGTATGTAATCGATTTTGTAAATCATTTACAAACATTTTCTCTTCGAAGTATACACCACACTATTGATAGTTACTATTATTGACTCCAATATTTCAATCAAAGTCTTACAATTACATGTTATTGCCCATGTTCTAGCTCTGGAAATAATTATATACTTGTAATAAACACATAACATAGTTTTTTAGAATATGTAAATAGCAAATCCAAAATATGAAATATAATATAGATACAAATATCTAACTAAATTGTAAAAAGGAAAATACAGTAATACTATTCTAAGATACTTTATACATATGAAACTCATATATACATTTATTTGTTTTCCTAATACGATATTACCTTACTATGTCATTGGGAAAGATGTAAAATCTCTCCTTTGACAAATATTTTTTGTTTTCACAATTTTATACTGCAAGCACTAGCTCTGCTTTCTTCTCTTGTATTTTCAAAATATATAATTCTCTGCATTTAATTATGTATATGAAATTACTCACAAAAATCTAACGTATGTACACAGTTGATCTATTCCTTTTAGTTTCTTCCGCGATAATAGATGGCAGCATAGTTAAAGTTCGCTAATGTATTGTTAGCGCAAGATTGTTAAATTGTAAAATATAGCTATTTTGTTTGGATTTTTATATCTTATTATCAGAAAAATCTTTCGAAGTATAAATTTAATGTGGTAAGAATTGTAATTTATTAGTGACAATATTTTGCTGTCAAACGTGCTCTGCAAATTTTGAATCTTTCTCTTGGATTTCGATGATTACCTATTGCAACGATCTACTCTCTAAATCATTTGGGATGAAAATTGGGGTTAGGAAAGTTGTACAAAGACATGCCTTTCAGTTTATTAACAGTTTAATACCGGACAAATCAGACTCTTCAACGTTGCCACAACATAGCATCTGCAAATAATACTTTTCATAAGTTGTTCATAATAGCTCATAACAATTAAAAACAATAAATATTACAGACAACCTGAAGCTTAAAAGAAAACTAGTACTACTACATTATGGATCTTAAATTTTGAAACTCAATATTATTCCGCATATTATGTAGCTTACTAAATGCTTCCAGCATTTACATGATTGCTTCAACACAAAGAACTAATTCACCACTTGATTGCTGTAGCCAAAAGAAATTGAAACAAGAATGCATACCGTAATTCGGACATAGTAATCTGGTTTTACATTTTTTTTTGTTCTGAATATATCGAATTCCTGGAAACTATGAAACGCAATTGCTAATGTGTGGATGTTTCAATTTTCACCACAATAATCGCACTTAAACTACAACGGTTTCTTTATCACCTTCATTAATATTATTAAACATGACCCGAAAGCAACAACCACTGTCCCGTATAATATTAAATATTTGCTAACCGAGTGTTCTATTTACGGTATGCGTCCCAAATTTTTACCTTCGCAGAGAAATCGCAAATTAATCGGGCATGATTTGGTAGGTGGAAAGAAATTAGCAACTAAGATCCAACCAGAGTTACTCTATTTGATTGGGACTGATAGTTTAGATTTACTCTGCGAACTTACCTATCGTGATGCTACCTCCAGACATACTACCTTACTATGTGCAATTGGGATGCACTATTAAAATCCTGTAAAAGCTTGAGCAATTTGCAAATTCTTCTTATTATTAATGTACTTCAAAATAAAAGAAATTGTTAATATATTAGGAAATTCACTTTATGGACAGTACAATTTAAATAGTTAACATTCTTCTTTTAACTGAACACCAACACTGTCCTTTTTGGTGATAGCCGGAAATATCCTACAAAATCTCTTCTCAATTATGCATACTGAGTAATTTTAAATGTTTGAGGACAGTTTAAATTTCGCGCCTTGCTAAATTTTTGTTACGTTGGCGATTTGGTTTTGAATTCGTAACCAGTAGCGTAGCAAATAGATTTTGGATGGGTGATAAATTATTGACAACAGATCTTCAAAAAATCAATTTCATATTGATTTTCTAAGAAAAATGGAAAATAACACTGATAAACAGTAGCTCTAAGAATAACAGATTACAAGTAAAAATGAAGCAAATAATAACGAATAAAATGAATATAAATAACGAATAATAAATAACGTGCCGCACAGGCAGTTGATAGGACCGATACTCACAATGGCCACTCTTAACATGTCAAATACCCTAGAATCCACCGCGCGAAATTTAAACTGTCCTCAAACATATAAAATCGCTCTGTATATATTTCACAAAAGAGGTCTGATCTAAAAGTTCCTTACTAAGTTTAGTACTCTGCAAAGAATTCGGTGTTCCAATGGAATCTTTTACAGTTTTTATATTCGTCTTTGCATAATAAAATAAACTATTTCTTACTATAATTATATCTTAACCAGAATTTATTATATTCAGTACACATCTTTTGGTCACTTGAAAGATGTATTTCCAATACAAAGAACTGAAAGTTCGTTAATAGAAACACGAGGCCGGATTCTGTACGAAATCCTCACTCGATGCGATATTTTACTCGAAGTTGAAAGTAAGAACGATTAGTAGTATTTGTATAACTGATCCGAATAATTGCAAATTTTAGTCGAAAAGATCACATTAGTCCACATTTACAGCTTCTAACAACCTTCAAAAAGTTGTGAGTTATGTAAAAATTACAAATATTATAGAAAGTGTTGCCTATTTTTCACATGTCGCTAATTTGTTAATACATTCATAATACACTCTGATACAATGATTGAAAGGTATTTCAATTGTTGTTGCGCTTTTTTGTGTCGGAAAGTTGGCGCTTCTATAAGACAGCGCTAATAACCAGTAGCGTCTATCCTATTGTTGTTTTCATCTACTTGTTACTTATTATTTTACATATTTATTACTAGAAAGGCTTTTCTTATTGCCACTTATTTCCAGCCCGATATTTGTGATCGGTAAGCAACGAAATAGTTAAAAATAAAGTTGATTCTTTTCTCATATTGTTATGTTACGTCTATGATATATAGTGTTTACAGCTTCAGTGGCATTGACTAGTACTTACCAATTTAAAGCAAAAAAGAAAAAAAAAATAGAAAGCGGGAAATTCAAACGCCTTTCAGTCATTTATATACATCCTGTAGATGGATTGGATTCTAAACGACTGGAAAAAGAAATAACGCATGTCTAGCGATATCCATCCCTCCTCCCCACACACATAACGCAGTAATACGAAATGAAGACTTCATTGAATCGATTGACAAATTGAAAAGATTGATGTGGGGATAGGTTTTTATAGTAGTAATTAAACAAAGGCAGAGATTACCGTTAAACAGAGCTAGCATACTGACACACAACCGCCCTGCAGAATAGAATGCGTATTTCTCGAGTTTGTTAACTTATAGAAATCTTATTTCATCCTCCGTACAACTACGGCCATGAACATGTCGAAAGTGCGCTCATGGTAAATAAACTGGCGTCACAAAGCTTGAAAGCAAGTGTGAATTTCTTTAAAACATAAATATTAGAAAAGCTAAGATAAAACCGCTATCGCCTGTTTCAAACTAAATGATCTAAACGCATAAGTTTGACAGATTTTTATCCTTAGGATTATTTGAAAGAGGCTTTGTAGAAATATTCTAATAAAAAAAGGAAGGAAAAATCGTTACTATGACGCGCAATTTTGAAAATTAAATTTTGTTTCGCAAATAAAATGAACCACACAAAACCTTTTTTCTCAGAAAAGGGTGTTACTATTAATTACTATTTTAAGTATTCAATAGCTGGGGAACAATCAAATTTAGGTTTATATATTTGTAAGAACTTTTAAACTTACACATTTACGAGATATTTCAGAAACATTTAGCGACATTCTGTATATATTTGTTTTCTGTTAAAGAATTTAGGTTGAAACCACGTCGTAGTTGCTCATACAACTACGACGTGGTTTCAACCTAAATTCATCTAAGATCATCTGCTTGACGTTTCGCTCTCATGGATTTCTTCCCACAGCTGTCCAGAAGAAGCTTCATGCGACTGAGAGCGAAACGTTAATAGACTCATGCAACTACGACGCGGTTTTAAACAGGAAATATATATTTTTTTTAAAGAATACATATTTGTCTGTGTTTCCTTTTCGATTGCATCGTATTAAAAACAGTAAAAGAACATAATCGTAAAATAATGATAAATAAAACACGTGTTTATAAACTATACAATTCCTTAATTATTAATAATATAATATAATTATACTATAGATATTAATAATCAAAACTGTTATTCGAGCGATTGGTATGCGTTGTAATTATACGAAGTCTATAGTCCGTTCGCATTTAAAATTCAGTATGGCTCTTATGGGAAATCCGAACGCAGTTGCTCCATTGTATCGAAATTATATTTTTAGGATGTTTTAAATTCTACAGTTGGCTATATGAAGAAATGACAAATGACACATAACCAATATTTCCCATACATGTTTGTTATTGTGATGGCACTATATTTTAGTTTGCAGTTTTAACATTCATAGGTTGGTATACAAAAATCAATAGTAGGGTCAATAGCATCATATAGTTCAGACAGATCAACACGTGAACCACACGACACGCAAAATATATTATGTAATAGTTTGTCAGTATTATCGTTTATTAAAGTTATTAAATCTTAGAGTTTGTGTCTAATTTATAACTAACCAACACCCGACGAACTCCCACATTATAATATTATGTTACATGATACTATTTAATATAAATATTACACAAAGCAGGAAATAATGGTTAGTTTCAAACAAGGCACACAAAATACATACAAATGACAGACGAAACATTAAATTAACCGAAAATGCAAACATCATGGGAATCGTGGCCAATGCAGTTGTGAAAAAAAAGTCACTAGTACAAAATGGCGCAACTTTGTCCAGGTTGAAGAGATATACATACATAAACTATCTGTCAATAGAAAGAGAGAACAAGATAAGAGCCAATAGTGAATTTTAAGGCGTGAAGAGCGTGTAAATAGTAGACGGATTCGTACTGTAAATTGAGAATGTGTTCGGATCGTTTTGTCAAGCGATCTGCTCGTCATTTTATCACTATTTATATTGCCATTGGTGCAATTATATTGTACTATGGTATTTCGCTTTTGATCTGGACGTTAAATTCGTCTACCTCTTCTTTAACAGCGTTAGAAGTCACTACCTCGTTTAACGAATACTGCGGAAATACTTTTGTATCTTCCATAACGGTCGCCTCCATTACAGCGTCGGCGGAATTGTGATTTGGTGGGATTACCTTCGTTTCCTGTACCTCTATTTCTTCTTCCACGACACCGGGTAGGGAAACCACTGGCGCGACTCGACGACCGGGTTTCAGGTCCGGTTGCGTTTCCATCCAGTGTCCTGTGGATCTCCTATGCGCTTTCAATTGCGCCGATCCTATGAACCGATCCGGACAAATCCCGCAAGAGTACGGTTTGTCACCACTATGTCTACGCATGTGTACGGCGAGGTCGTTCGACTGTGTGTATGCCTTACCACATATGTTGCAAGCATATGGACGCTCTCCAGTATGAACACGAGTATGTCTAAGCTGAAAAAAAAAGATCTTTAACATATTTAACAATTATTTTTGTATGTAATATATTGTTCAGGGCAACATGCCGCGGTAAAATCATTCTACGGTGTTCTTAAAGAATTTTTTTAGTGGTTGCAATATGTATCTTTAGAGAATATTAAATACGCCGAAGTGCTTATTAAAAACAAGCATTCATTGCCTACCAAATATGAAATAATGACGCGCTGTTGTCACCTCCCGTTATTTTAGAAGATATTCTTCGACTATTACTAGTCTCGGCAAACTGCGGCGAGTTACAGTCAGTGCGGAGAACAAAGTGGAGGAGCCGAGTGGGCGTATCAAGGCGAGTAACGTTTACGTATTCGCATCATTTATGATTGTGACTTTCATGAGTGAGCATAGGCGATGCAGAAGCAGAGATGTTTACACATAAAAGAATGATAAAAAATATATTATATAACGTGCTGAAACATTTACTGTTTTAAGGAATTTCCACGAAATCACAAACTGGATGGCATCCGTACTTGTTTCAGTCAAAGAAGTCAAGTGAGTTTTAATTTTGATAAAAACGACCGTTCCACATCGAGTGATGTTATATTACCAAACTTAAAGTAATCCTTATGATAACTTAATGGATCTTTCGAAGTATCTTCACAAATTTCTGAATCACATTTTACTTGACTATCTTGAAACATTTTCCGGCTTTTCTTGTTAACTTTGGCATGTCTCGGATCGAATTGTAAAGCTACCTTCTTTACACAATCCAAATGTACACAGCAGTAAAACGCAGCCTTTAACCATGTTCCCAAGGCGTAGTAATTGGCTGTGGTGATTCAGGCACGTTGGTACACAGTTCGTGAAATCTTTTTATACGTTTTGGGGACTTAGAAATACAGCCCTCGTATGAACTATTAAAGCATTTACTCGTGGATAACATTTATCAATTGCGCCACAAGGTTTAAAGCATGAATTTTACATGTTACATGTAACAGATTGCCACTCTTTTCTTTAAGAGATCGACCTAAGGAAAGCATGTTAGCAGCACAGTCACTCACAAATATTAAAAGTTGGATTGTTGAAACTTGAAAGTTGTTCATTGTCCTTAACAAGACTTTTAAAATTTCATCGCTAGTATATTTTGCAACTCTTCCATTGTATATACCATCACATTCACCACAGAATGTCTTTGCCAATCGGTTGTTTTGTCCACACATAACCACAATTTTTTTATCCTTCAATTCTGCTTTAATTTTTCTTTCAACATAGTATAATTTTTTTCGATTCCATTAAAAGTATAGTGACAAGAAGGAATACCTAGCAGCTTCCCTTATTAAATGACGCCTTAGTATTTCTTCAAAGGCTTGTGAAAAATAAAGATAGGACCCAAACAAACCTTTAACTCTATGAATTATTTCTTACAAGGCAGTAAGAGATAAATTTTGATAATATAGCAAGTATGTTACTTTTATATAAACTTTGCATTTCCGCAAGGTTGGACACCCTGCGTAGATATTGTGATTCTGATTTGCAACTACGGTACTGTTTTCTAGAATAAAATTTTAAATTGTTCATTCGAATAAAAGAGGTAGAGAAAATACTTAGGATGTAGATCTTGAAGCTACGGTACAGCTTTTTTATCGGAGGTTCCGCTTCCGTTTCACCCTGACATATATTAATCTATAATGATCGCTGGATCGTTATTATAACACAACCACAGCACAAACCGGTTATAATTTATATGAAATTGATACTGCTTACCAATTTATTGTTTGTATTAAAGGTTTTTCCGCACAATGCGCACATGTATGGCTTTTCTCCTGAGTGCGACCTTTCATGGCACTTCAGATCATCTGAAGAAGGGAATCCCTTATCACATTGACTGCACTTGTACGGTTTTTCACCGGTATGCCTTCTTATATGAACTATCTAGAAACATACAAAAACAGACGTAAAATATCTTTTTGAGGACTATTAAGGAACTTCTTAAACTATCATTAACAACCACGTAGAGGATATGTATTCTAAAAATTCGTTGTCCATCGGTTCCTGAATCCGATATTGTTAGCCCTAAGCTCAGAGTAAGGAAAAATGGATTATTGACTGTGATAAGTTTACCCAAAAATCTAAATCGCATTATATGTCACTTCATTCTTATTGCGTTACCAAATATTTTAGTTCTGCGGTATCTCGTTTAAAGTTCATTTATATTCCCGTATACATCTCTATACGATTAATACGCTTGATAGCCTTTGCTGTGTGTGAGAATGAGACCTTGGATGATGTCGACAATTTTTTCTTTTGATGTTCTAATTTTTTCAGATACCGAGACGAACTCTTCCAGGATTTATGTACTTCTTTACCTTCCAGTTAATACCTGTTTCGTTCTGACACAAAACAATACTGACATCTATAACTTTATTATATGGCCTACGCATGAAACTACATCTATGAGATTGTTTTAGTAGTTTAATAGTTTAGCCGTTGCCTTTACAATTCCTTTTGTTGGCATCGTTTCTATTTCGTGACCCTGTATGTATCCTTTTCATCCAAATCGGCACGATCGGCTCCGTGTTATGAAGCGTATATTTATTTCGGTTTTTCTTTTTTTATTTTGTGGTTAGTGTACATCGTTTAAATTTTGACGACTTTTGAGTTTTTACTAGATTAAATCACTATTTGCCAACGCCAAAGATTAAAAAGAAGTAAGGATTTTCTTAACAAACTCACCAAATTACTTGAAGTTTTAAACTCCCTTCCGCAATAAATACAAAGATGTAATTTGGAATTTTCTTTTTTTCCAGTGTGTATTCCTTGGTGCCTTTTTAGATTGTCTAACCTATTAAAAGCTTCACCACATTTATTGCAAATATAACGTTTATCTTGTTGTAGATGCAGTTTTAAATGCTTCGCTAGCTCATCAGACCTGTAAATGTACGAAGAAAACGACTAAATAGAGTATTTAACGATGACACAAATAATACCTAGTAAAATGCTCATCGCACATCGAACATTTGATATCGAGTTCAGTCGGATTTAAATGCGCTTTCAAATGCCTAATCAGCTGTTCCCCTCTTATATACGTTTTATCACATATCAAGCATGGGTAAGGTTTGTCGATGTGATCCTCTTGTACGTGTTTAGCTAAATATTCAGGTGTTGCGAAAGCCTTGTCACAACGATGGCATTGATGTATCAAAACTGCTTTATGCAAGGCCATGTGGCGTGTTAAGTGATTGGATCGGACAAACTGGGCATTACATACATGACATGTATAGCACTTTGTGATTTTCGTCAGCATCAGGAGTTCATTGTTGGGTATGGTATCGATGATCGGCTTTACATCGTTATTAGTTACATCACCATCTGGCAAAACATTAAAATCTAGGCTTATTTTTAAATACTATACAGAATCCTCCGTTTAAAGTGGTATGGTTAAAATGTGGAAAAAATAGGCAAAAAAATTAAATTTGGGCCACGCACATACGATTTATATCAAGAAGAACATATTTGAGTCACACCGGACCTGAGCCACTAAATGCCACTTATGCTTTTCGTAATCTGTTGGCATTATGCAGCGTATCCACTAAGTGAGTGGGTGAAATATATCCCTAAGCAAGCTAAAGGAAACAATTTCGAATAAAAATTAGTCAAACACAAATCCAGCATAAAAATTATATATGATACACTAGCGAACGTCTAAAATTATCAAAATTGAAATAATTCGACACAATCTACATTATTTAGCAAACTCATCAGAAATATTTCTTTCTGTCCTTTACTTAAATTCAAATGAAAATCACATAATCTCGAACGCTCCCTGATTGTTAGTACAATTATGACTAGTCTCGGCAAAGAGGGATAAGTTTCAATGTGGAGAACAACGTAAAGGGGTAAAGCGCGCGGCAGGAAAAGCCAAGCACTCAGATAAATTCCGAGGAACCAGAACAACACAACATAGTGGTGCCAATTTATGAGGAATTAGTATTAGGAAAATTCGCAGATAGAATATAGAATCATATTACATAAAGATATTATTTCAATTCTCTCAATGTTACCATGTTCTACTAGCAAATATGAGTGGGGAAATAATTCATAAAAATTTTTGCATGGTGGTCAATGTTCGAAAGTTTACTTCAAAATATGCAAATGTTAATATAACTAATGACAGAGAGTCTGTCTGCTGAGTATTTAATCACTGCTAATACCCGATATATACAAACATAACTTTCTAATTACCATTTGTTTCAGTTGTTTCTTGAGGTTCAACAATCTCTTCTTTACATTCAACTTCATCTCTTTTTCCAAATAATGTGCCTAGTGGTACATTATTCTTATCTAATGTACCATGTTCATTATGGATATGGTGATTGAAATTCTTCCTGTATTTGAACTTTCGATGACAAAATTCACATTCCATGCTCTTATCCTTTTCATTGTTGTCAGATTTCTTTATTTCGACTTTGCCCTTATGTGTTAGCATATGGTGCCTAAGGCGATTACTTTTAGGAAACCTTTTTTTGCACACCTAAAAAGTAAAGCAATATTCTTAATTGATAATTTTGAAAATTATTTTGTTAAAACTCACACCACATGCATGCAAATTACTACCAGCATGTCTTCGTATATGTACTTTCAAACCTCCATACGTTGCTAAAACCTTGCTGCAAAATTTACATTTATATTTATTCTTAACTGATTTCTCTTGCTTTTCTTCATTGGAAAAATTGTTTTTTAAATATTCCGACATGTTAATATTATCTGATCTTCAGGTGTTTTAGTATTGTATTAGTGCAGGGCGCCAAATGTTAAATTGAAAAATTTTCGCGGACCATTCGATAAGACTCAAAATAGAGATGACCAGGCGATGCCATCTTAATGTTAGAAAGTTGGTTTTAATGCGCGCCCTCTAGGAAAACAGCACAGAACTGACGACACCAGTTTCTTTAGAGAATACAAATATTGGCGCGACCTAGGCAGGGGTAGTTTATACGATGTAATGTTATCTTTCATTGTTGTTTTTTTCTTAAAGACACTAAACATCTTACACGTAACAGCAAATGTCTTCTAACATTTTAAATTATGCACTACATTCCTTAGAGAGTCCTGGATTGCGGGATCGTAAGAAAATCAATAGATGTAATTGCTGCTACATGCCGAATACACCCTGAAAATGTCAACTCACCACTGGTTCTGATGTTATGTTCAAATGTTCGTCTAAATTTTCTCGACTATTGCTTAACATACTGAATTGTGCACTTCTTTTCGACAGTTCTGGGTTGCGGAATCGCGTGAGACTCGGCAGGTGTAATGACCAGCACATGCCTAACGCACGCTAGAATTTAATCGGATGAAAATACTATTATATTACTATACATCAGAATGCATTGATGATCTAGTTATGCACTAAATTATTTGTTTTGAATACAATATTTTGTATCTAAATATCAAAGGTAGCAACTAATACAAATAATTATTTTCTAGTCATAAAATGAGGTGCCTAGTTTTAAATAGGCATTTCTTACATGCAGCACACACCCATAGGATATACTTCCAAGATATGAAATTGAAGATACGTTAGAGACAGTTTAGCTAGAAATATATCGTTCAACCAAGATTAATTACCAAAGAGTTAGCACATGAAATGTAACAAATAGAAAACTAATCAAAAACAAAACATCCAATCACAAGCTGTTAATAATAAGTGAAGAAATTTTGTTCTCTAATCTTCATATAGCTTATATATAGCCTCAGAAAACGTAATAGAAATACTTTACGGATACGAATAGACGTCCTTCATTTAATAGTTAACCAGAAAAGCATTATTTTCATAAATCTATATCGAACATTTACATTGTACTTACATTACATGGACAAGGGTGAAGATGTATACGAAACATTCAGTACATAATATAGCCATTGCGGCCATATCGACTGTCCGAAAATTCCAACGACATAGGTATATATTCCTATCTTTATCTTTTAAAGTATCTTGACTAATAGCTTTACAAATGTGTGTCGTTACTAGACTCAGCAATTTGCGAGGCAAGTCTCTTCCCTTATGATTCTGACTTTAGTGACTTCTGGTCCGTTTTGATTTGTAAAATTAAAAGACCTTAAAAACAATTGTAATACGAAAGAAGAAGTTCTGCGGATTAACAATATCTGGATTCCGGTGTTAAGAAACACAATTACGCTACGATACACTACACATACCAAGCTGGTGTCACCGACACAGGAGCGCAGTCAGTGGTCAACAAATCAATATTCCCGGCCGAAGCACCAATACTCAGATGCCCGGCGAACCGTTAACTTTGTCTTAAAGATGCTAGCTGCAGTGTTTAGCGAAACATGGGCCAACAAACCCGGAAACACGTTCTGCCAGTACAAACTCGGACTCTGGCTATAAAAGCTGACTGTTATTTATTAAAAGATCTTATCGCATTGATATTATTCTGGTTTTATTGGTTTGGTCTTAAATTGCATTTTATTAAAAATATCAAAAGAATCGTGATATCATGGATAAATAAATAAGATACGTATTTATATACTATACAATTGCTTAATTATAAACGTGAACAATATTATATACAAAAATAACTTAAATCTACTTATTTAAATTTTAGAAAAGTCCTATTTGAACAGTTGGTATGCGTGATACTTGTACGGAGTCTAAGCAATAGACGGATTCGTACTGTAAATTCGGAATGTGTTCGGATCGTTTTACCGATCGATCTACTCCTTATTATCACTATTTACATTCCATTGGTGCAGTTATATTGTACTATTGTACTTCGCTTTTGATCTTTACATTTAATTCATCTACCTCTTCTTTAACAGCGTTAGAGGTCACTACCTCGTTTAACTGTGGAAATACTTTTGTATCTTCCATAACGGTCGGCTCCATTACAGTGTCGGCGGAATTGTGATTTGGTACGGTTACCTTCGTTTCCTGAACCTCTATTTCTTCTTCCACGACTTCAGGTAGAGAAACCACTGGCGCGACTCGACGACCGGGTTTCAGGTCCGGTTGCGTTTCCGTCCAGTGTCCTGTGGATCTCCTATGCGCTTTCAATTGCGCCGATCCTATGAACCGATCCGGACAAATCCCGCAAAAGTACGGTCTGTCGCCGCTATGTCTACGCATGTGTACTGCGAGATCGTTCGACTGCGTATACGCCTTGTCGCATAAGTTGCATGCGTACGGACGCTCTCCAGTATGAACGCGAGTATGTCTAAGCTGAAAAAAAGAAAATCTTTTAACAATTATTTTTGTATCTAATATTTTGTTCAGAACAATATACCACTATAAAATCATTTAACACTACACTGAAAAAATTTTTTTTAGTGGTTATAATACGTCTTTTTAGAGAATATTAAATGCTTAGAAGTCTTTATTAAAAACAAGCATCCTATGATGACATAGGATCGCAAAAAAAGTAAAGAACATAGTTAGGATGCGGATCTTGGGGCTAGGGTACAGTTTTTTATGGAATGTCCCGCTTCCGTTTCACCCTGACATGTATTGATCTATAACGATAACTGGATCATATTCTAACACAACCACAGCGCAAGCCATAGCATCTATCAAACAATGTTCAAAGGACAGGAAAAGTATATAATTTATATAGCCGCAATTTAATCCATAATTCATATAAAAGTGATAGTGCTTACCAATTTATTGCTCTTATTAAAAGTTTTCCCGCACAATGCACACAAATATGGCTTTTCTCCTGAGTGCGACCTTTCATGGCACTTCAGATCATTCGTAGAAGGAAATCCCTTATCACACTGACTGCACTTATATGGTGTTTCACCGGTATGCCTTCTTATATGAACTATCTATAAAACAGACGTAAAATATTATCTTTTCGTAGGCTATTAAGGAACTATTATTGGCAACAACTATATAGAGGATATGCAGCATATTCGGTTAGGGATATACATTTCTCACCGATTCTTGAATCGAATTTTGTTAGCTGTTTTTTAGGACTTCGGAGTAAGAAAAACATGGATTATTGACCGGTATGAGTTCACCCAAAAATCTAAACCGCATTATGTGTCACTTTATTGTTATTGCGTTACCAGATATTTTAATTCTGCGGTATCCCGCAGAATTAAAGTTTTTTCATATATGCTCTTCTATACATCTTCATGTAATTGATATTCTCGATATCCCTTGCTATTTGTGTGACAATGAGACCTTGGGTGGTGTTAATCATATTTTATTTGGATGTTCTAATTTCTTCAGATACTGAGATGAAGTCTTTCAGTATTTATGGATTTTTTACCTTCTAGTTAATACTTGTTTCATTCTTGCACAACACAATGCAGGTGTCTATAACTTTATTATACTATCGAGGAATTAAACTACATTTATGAGATTGATTTGTGGTTTCTCTGTCAGTTTCAATGTTATAGTTTAGCTTCATTCCTTTTATTGGCATTCCTTTTTATTCCGTGGCCATGTACGTATCGTTTTCATCCAAATCGACACGATCAGTTCCGCGTCATGAAGACTATCCTTGTGTTGTTCCTCTCGTCTTTGTTTCGGTTCTTCTTCTTTTGTTTTGTGGTTTGAGTAGATTGTTTGAATTTTGACGTTTTTTGTTTTTGCAGGATTAAATGACTATTTATCAGGACCAAATGATAAAAAAAAGTAAGGGTTTTCTTAACAAACTCACCAAATTACTTGAATTATTAAATTCCTTTCCACAATGAACACAAAGGTGTAGTTTGGAATTATCCTTTTTCCCAGTGTGTATCTTCTGGTGCGCTTTTAGATTGTCTAACCTATTAAAAGCTTTACCACATTCACTGCAAATGTGACGTTTGTCCTGTTGCAGATGTAATTTTAAATGATTTGCTAGCTGATCAGACCTGTAAATGTACAAGAAAAATGATTAATTAGAGTACTTAGTGATGACGTGTTGGAAAATACTTAGTAAACTGTTTGTCGCACATCGAACATTTGATATCGAGTTCGGTTGGATTCAAATGCGCCTTCAAATGCCTGATCAGCTGTTCCCCTCTTGCGTACGTCTTATCACATATCAAACACGTGTAAGGTTTGTTGATGTGATCTTCCTGAACATGCTTCGCCAGATAGTCAGTCGTTGCGAAAGCCTTGTCACAACGATGGCATTTATGTATCAAAACTGCTTTATGCAAGGTCATGTGACGTGTTAAATGATTGGGTCGGTCAAACTGGACATTACATACATGACATGTATAGCACTTGGGATTTTTCGCCATCATCGGGATTTCATTGTTGGGTATGCTATCGATATTCGGCTTTACATCATTATTAATTACATCAGCATCTGGCAAAACATTAAAATCTATGTTCACTTTTACATACTAGACAGAACACTCGGTATAAAGTGATATGGTTAAAATGCAGAAAAAATAGACAAAAATTAAATTTGGACCACGTATACATGATTTATATCAAGACATCACCCTACTGATAATAGACATATTTGAGCAATTTGTTGCCATTATACAGCGTATACAGCGTATCCAGTAAGTGCGTAGGTGAAATATATTCCTAAGCAAGCGAGAGGAAAAAAAATCGAATAAAAATTATTCACACACAAGCAATCTGCATTATTTAGCTGTTACAAACTCATCAAAAATATTTCTATCTGTCCTTTAGTTAAATTCAAATGAAAATCGCACAATCTCGAACGCAACCACAAATTTGTTTTACTATATCGCTTTAATTGATATACTTTTACATTTCAATGCTGGACAATACTGACTTTCTACACATTCTTAATAATACGCGGCAACGATATAGTATGAAGATGACACTCTTCAATATAGCTATAACACCGACGTCACTGTCAAGTTCGATCTTTTCGCGCATATTCATTATATTTCTATCTATTTTAATTCAATTTATTTTTATACTAACTTATACATAATCTCTCAAACCTTCTACACTTACAGCTTTTCTCATGGTATTGGTGAAATCATTCACGAGAAAGACAATGTGAAGAGACCGAAAGCGCTAACATATGGACATGTTGCTGCCTACCCGGTGTCTTCAGCATGGTTTCGAGCGACACTAGTTAGCGTCAAGAATATTCACTTTGAACTGTAGGGTTAGATATGGCGATAGTAGCAGAGAGAGAATTGCAATGTGTTGAGCAAAAAACCGCAACGGTTTCGATTGTGATTCTGCAAAAACTACCTAATAATTTTGCGTTATAAACTCGTCTTTGATTATCTTTGTCTGAAGATTTCTTTGTTAAATTGTTCAAATAAAAAATGATCTTCTGTCCACGGAGTAGGTGGATACATTTACCACAAGCGACATACATTGACGTATTCCTTTGAGGAAATATTAATAGAGCTGATATCTGTAAAGTAACTAGTTTTTCAAGTATTTACATTTTTGTATTGTTTTAAAAACGTCCATTATGTTGCCATATACAGACATAATCTGAGCAAAATCAACGACGGGAAGGTATCTACCATTCTAGGTTCCCCACTATAGCTATAGATCTGATGTAGTAGGACAAGAGCGAAGTACTGCTTACGGCGAATGACTGATTGTAGGAGAATACTGCAGCGTGAAAGAATAATGGGGAGACGCACATGCGTGTTATAACCGTTGGTTCTGCTGTATATACACATACATATATTTGATGTATGAGATTTTCGCGGGTACTATGCGTGATAGCGTTGTTTCAGGTTTCTTTCTGACTCCTGAAAAGGACCGATGCTACGTTTCGGTATATACATGTATTGTTAGAATATGAGTTCTAAATCAAATATTTTTCAACTATGCTGGTCAACCAACATAACTATAAATGCGTGTGTTATGCGAATATGATATATATATATATATATATATACAACAGCTTATTCCCCAATATTCAAATCAAATTTTAGCGCTTATCAGTATTTCCTATCTATTTTGGTAACTCTTAGTACAAACACAATAAGTACCAACCTAAAATTTGTAAACATTGACTCATATACCACCAAACATAACCTAGAAATACCCCTTCTTAAATCGATTTTCAGGTACCTTAAACTAAACTCCTAAAAAAAAGAATTTGAAGAATTGCAATTTTAAATACATCAAAACGTGAGCTTTCCATTAGAATCCATTAAAATCGCTAAGTTGATGTTCCTTTACGGAACTACAGCTGTTATTTCAATTCGTTACCATATTTAGCAACAAATGAGGAAATAATTCATAAAAATTATAGCATGGTGACCAATGTTTGGAAGTTTACTTCAAAATATCCAAATTTGAAATGCGACTGATATTGTGTAAGGTGTTTAGTATGCAAGACGATTTACTAATTGTACAGTTTATAATTAACAAAAAGAAAATAATTTGTCTCAGAATGATTAATGATTGTCTGATATATATACCAATATAACTTTGTAATTACCATTACTTTCATTTCTTTCCTGAGGTACAGCAACCTCTTCTTTACATTTAACTTCTGCTTTTTCAAGTAATGAGCGTAGTGGTACATCAGTCTTATCTAATGTACCATGTTTATTATGCATATGCTGATTGAAGTTTTTCCTGTATTTGAACTTTCGATGACAAAATTCACACTCCATAAACTTATCCTTTTCATTATTGTCGGAAGATTTTATTTCAACCTTACCCTCATGTGTCAGCATATGGTGCCTAAGGCGATTACTTTTAGGAAACCTTTTTTTGCATACCTAAAAAGCAAAGTAATATTTGATATTTGAAAAATTATTTTCTTAAAACTCACACCACATGTATGCAAATTACTACCAACATGTCTTCGTACATGTACTTTCAAACCTACATACGTTGGTAAAACCTTCCTGCAAAATGCACATTTATATTTCCTTTTAACTGATTTGTCTTGCTTTTCCCAATTGAAGAAATTATTTTTTAAATATTCTGACATGCTAGTATTATCAGAGATCACTCAGATAAAGATAGAAAACGTCCAAAAAAGCCCACAAAAATTCGAGTAGCTTTTTGAGCTTTCATGGAGTTAACTCGTTGATATTTGACCTGATTTGACAGACATAAGGCACCATTTAGGCACTGCAGCAGCTTTCAAAACGATAACGCGGTAAATTTGAACATGCTTTCAAAAAGAGAGCTCTTTTCCTGGAGTCGCCACTGTAACCTCAAAATTGTTGCACCTAATTTGTAATGAATAAGACAATGTTTATATATTTAAACTCAAAGCAGCATTGTAAATTATTTTATTAATACTCAATAATAACGTCATATAAGTAAAAAGTAACTACTATGCGGGTGATTTTGCAAAGCGACACTATAAAAACAGTATGATGCGCGCCCCCTAGGTGAACAGCACAAAACTAACGATACCTTTTTCTCTTGAGGATACAATTTTGACGTGATTTTTATTTTTGGGGTTGTTTGAAGGACATTATGTATGCAAACTAAATGCAAACAAATCATCCGAAAATGAATAAATAGAATGCGCTACCAAAGGGGAAAATAGTTACGGCAATGAGGTGCGGTTTTGTGAAAACAAAAGTTTTGTTTCGCAAATGAAATAAACCAATACATAGATACTTTCTTCTTCACAAATTCATTTACAAAATATTTACAGAACATTGAGAGACAGCCTGTATATCAAAACACAATTACAAATGGCAGTAAGTGTTCGTTTTTATTTCTGGAATTAAAAGGCCTTAAAACGAACTTTAATCGGAAACAAGAAGCTCCGCGGATTAGCACCTGGATTCCGGCGTTGAAAAACACAATTGCGCTGACACACAGATACGCCAAGTTGAGGTCACCGACACAGGAACGCAGTAACCGGTTAGCCAATCAGCGCCGCTTACTCGGATACCTAGCGCGCGGCACGATTATCTATTGGTGAGCGGTCTCGACCAAAGCTCCATCACTAGACACCCAGCGAACCATTAACTATGTCCTGAAGATGCCAGTCGCACTGTTAAGCGAAACGTCGACATACACCTGCCACCACGACTAACAAGCCCGGAAATACGTACTGACGGTACAAACTCTGACTACAGCCGTAAGAGCCTACTGTTATTTATTAAAAGATCTTATTGGATCGGTATTATTCTGTATTATCATTTACTTTGTAAAGTACATATTTTTAATGGTTTCGTCTTAGATTGCATTCTATTAAAAATAACAAAAGAATTTAATCATGATAAATAAATACAATACGTATTTATATACTATACAATTGCTTAATTATAAATGTATATATTATACGAAAAAAACTACTTTAATCTGCTTATTTAAATAGTAGAAAAGTCCTATTTGAACAGTTGGTTGCGTACTGATACAAATTTGGAATGTGTTCAGGTCATTTTGTTGATCGATCTGGTCCTTATTATCATTATTTACATTACTATTGTATTTCGCTTTTGATCCTTACGTTTAATTCGTTTACGTTTTCTTTAACAGCGTTAAAAGTCACTACCTCGTTCAACGAACACTTTGGAAATAATTTTGTATCTTCTATGACGGTTGGTTTCATTACAGCGTCGGCGGAATTGTGATTCGATAGGGATACCTTTATTTCTTGCATCTCTATTTCTTCCAGCTTCTCTTCACTATGCGTTTCGGATTCGATAGGTACAGAATCGGATAGCAAAGCTACCGGTTTGACGCGGTAGCCGCCTTTCAGGTCCGGTTGTGTTTCCATCCAGTGTCCTGTGGATCTCCTGTGCGCCTTCAATGGACCTAACTCTATGAATCGAGCGGGGCACATTCCGCAAGCGTACGGTCTGGCGCCGGTATGTCTGCGCATGTGTACAGCAAGGTCGTTCGACTGGGTGAACGCTTTGCCGCATATGTTGCAAGGGTACGGACGTTCCCCAGTATGAACACGAGAGTGTCTAAGCTAAAAAAAAAAGATCTTTGACAAATTTAATAATTATTTTTGTATATAATACTTTGATTAGGCAATATGCCACGGTAAAATCATTCAATAGTGTCCTTAGAGAATATTTTTTTGTTTAGTGGTTGCGATATATCTTTTTGAAGAATGTTAAATACGCAGAAGTTCTTGTTAAAAACAAGCATCCTATAACACCGCCTACCAAATATGAAATTAATAATAATATTCAATGTAACACAGCTGCGTTGAAAGTACAATTGTTTAATCTGCATATAACTCGTTCAATTTAGCAGCCGACTTACGTCATTAGTAATCATGACGTTTTATTCTAGCGCTGTTCTCAGATCCCATTATTCTAGAGCAAGGATCACCAAACTACCGCCTGGGGATCAACATCAGCGTGCGAGAACCGCCAATCTGGTCCGTGGCTGCCCACAAGATGGCGCTACACTACTGTAGCGTGATTGAAATTTAGGCGTAATTCATAATTACATGTTGGTATGATGAGCTTGACCTTTGGAACTTAGTGGAGGAGTCAGTGTAGCTCGTACGGTCGCAAGTTTGGAAACCCCTGTTCTAAAGGACATTATTCCATTATGACAAAAAAAAAGAAAAAACAAGAAAACTATAACGTAATCTACATTGGGCTTGTATTACATATTTATATTTATAGATAGATACTATAAAATAGTTTGAACAAATTAAGAGATTTTAATATAGTTTAATGGAGTTTTGTTTACCAACAAATACTATAAACAATATTTACAATTTGTGTAGTAAGTCAAAAACAAATTTAATGTTTAATTATAGCAATGTTTCGCGAAGTTACACGAATGGTAAGAAATATGAAAAAGCAATTGCCACAAATGATAATTGAAATATGATTTACATTTTAGCATCTGGAGGATCTGTAGAATCAGCATTGATATACATAATGACAAACGTCCATTGCCAAAATCCAACTCCCGCTTTCACAACATTTCTGCGTTCTCTTCTATATGTGCAATCAAATTAGACCAATACTGCAATGTTGAAAATTTTACAGTTTTGTCTCACATATTTAGATTTTCTATTCTCAGATATGTGTCGAATATAATGTAATTTTGCTATTTCCGTTTCTATTTCTAAAAATATAGTGACAAGAAGGAAATTTAGCATTTAGTATTTCTTCAAAGCCTTCTGAAGAAAATAAGGAAAAACACAAACATATAACTTTGTTTAGGCGTTTGTTGTTTCTTAGAAGGCAGCAGGGGATAACTTCCTTTGGAATGAATTTCAACTACGAATTGCATTGTATTTTGATAATTACTCCACAATTTTTGCTTTAGTAGAAGCATTAGGCATCTTCGGAATAAATCTGTTCTGGCGAAGCACACTGTCAATTATAACAATAAGTGGTTGTAAAATATGTAATATATCATAGAAACCAGTTTAAAAATTGTGTTTGCTGTATTTCCCCATGATAAATACCCATAGTTTTGGAGGGAAATAACAACCTTGGACGAGATAATATCTCATTATTGCCGATGAACTGCCATACACAAGTAATAGTAGATATATTAGGGCTTGTTTCAGCTGCAAGCCGCTGAAATTGAGTATACTTCAATAAATAAAAAAAAACAGTAATCGAAATGTAATCGCGGCAATGGAGGATTGAAAGATATTTCTAGAAACAAGAACTTAGCTACTGTTAAACAGTATAGTAATAGCAGCTACTAGTATATACAGTTCAACATAAATCATCTTTGATACACATATGAAACTAACAAATTAGTCGAAGTATGATTACACAGAATTAATTTTTCCTGTATGCATTTAAGTAGTATGGAATATGGAAAGTGAAGATACATTAATATATATCAATTAATATGAACATTTTCTTTGGTGCTAGTAATGGTAAAATTACGATTTTCTTGCAAATTACCAACGTTTTTAAAATTCCTGAAAAAATTTCAGTTTCGGTAGGATTTTTATTGGTAATTTGCAAAAGAAATCGTATAGAGGATGAAATAAAATAAAAATATAAAGAAGCGTGTACGTATGCGAGTTTGGTTGGATGGATGTGTTATGTGTACGTATTCTGCATCCATAGGGGCATTTCAAATACAATTCTATATACATATAAAATAGCTCTTCTGAGAACCAGCTATCTATACGGATCAACAACCGGCAGAATTATATTTCATCCGCGAACACCCTAAAGAATGTATATATACACAGGATATCCCAGAAAGTTACATGCTCCATTATCTCTTTTCAAGAATTTTGCCGAAATATTCAGCATTCTGTATACGGCTACTATAAATAATTTGTATTTCCTATCACATCCTCTTAAACGTCGATAAACCCGTTTAAGAGTTATCCTATATGGGAATTCTCCGGTTTGGAAGCCTCTTAGTTTCCGACGCATTAAAGAATGCAAAGTCGTAATGTATATCCGCGTGTTCATTAAAAGTTCATTCCATTTTTCAAATTATCTAAACCAAGTCCCAATACTTTAACAATAAAATCTCAGCAGTTCTATCGAAAAAATTATAGGGGTACGTATGTTATTTTCACATAAAGTTTGCATTTCCGCAAAGTTGCACACTCTGTATATATACTCCCCTTGTGATTCTGATTTGCACACAGCTAATACAACACTACTTTCCTCCAATAAGGTTTGTATTGCTCATTTGGGTAAATAGAAAATGGTGACAATAATTAAGCTACGGATCTTGGAGCTATTGTGCAGTTTTCTTTTGTCGAATATTCCGACTTCGTTTCACCCTGACATATATCGATCTTAATAATCACTATTATCATATTGCAATACAAACACAAACACTACAAGCGCAGCATCTATCAAATAATGCGTAAAGAATCAGAAAAGTATATAGTTTGTATAGCAGCAATTCAATAAATAATTTGTACAAAATTGAAACTACTTACCAATTTATTATTCTTAATGAAGGCTTTTCCGCACAATGAGCACATATATGGCTTTTCTCCTGAATGCGTCCTTTCATGGCACCTGAGATCATATGAACGAGTGAATCCCTTATGACATTGACTGCAGTTGTATGGTTTTTCACCGGTATGCCTTCTTATATGAATGACCTAAAAATATGCAATAATAGGCACAAAATATTATCTCTTCATGGGCTGCTAAGATAGTTATTAGACTACTACTCGCACTCTAGTAAATGTCATGTTATCGCTAATAAAACTTTTGATCTGCTATGTGGTTACACAAAACGAATACGCAAGTTAAATTTGTATAGTGTGGAGTCCATTCTAACATAATCAACAACTACATAGCTGATATGCATTATAAAAATACAGTTAGGAATATATAGTCCCTGTCCATTATATTAGGGCCACCTTATAGATTTAGGTATATATATATATATATATATATATATATATATATATATATGTATATATTATATATATATATGTATATATTATATATATATATATTACTATACTCCATTCACGTTAAGATTGCAGACTTGGGATAGGCTTTAAAATACGAGCTTGCGATTGGCTAATGGGCGAGGCATGTTCACACTGGAGAAATTCATGCAATTTTTTTATATGAAATTTCTGTCAGTTGTCAAATTTACTTATGCTTTTGTTGTCGTTGTTTCCTATAGTTTTTCATGGTATTTTATGTTTATAAACAAGTTCTGGCAAAACAAATTCTTTTCAGCGCTCTTTTATCTCATCATTTAATAACTCAAAGTACTACACAATTAATTATACAAACAAAATAATTTTTACTGTACTATTACAAAATTACAGCTTAGATTTGGTATGCCTGGGGAAGCAGTAGTACATCCAGTTGCAGGATCATCGAAAAATCCTCAAGGGAAGCATATTGGCACTAGACAGAGGCTGATGGCTTACAATTTTTATCTGCAACTGAAGCAAGAAAATTGCAAGTTAACGTCTATTAAGTTGACTGCAACACGACTCGGTTTAAGTGAAAGAATAGTATAAGAACAATGCCAAAGATATTAATACAAGAGGAATTCCCAGCTCGCTCCCTAAGAAACGCCTTCGTGAAACAATATACGATCACTTAGATGAAGCTTAAAAATCTATAGTTAGGCAATTCATTCTTTTTAAAAAATGAATTGCCTACATGTACAAAATTATTAAATGTAAATATAATACATTTCAACCTTCGATTTAAACCAACTTATTAATTCTCTGCAGGTTATTACTGCAGATGACAATTTGCCCTAGTTGAAACGCACAACATTATGGAAAATTTAAAAAAGCTAGGATTTAAGTGGTTAAAAAGAAATCGAAACAGTGTGCTAATGGAACCAGACATTGTGCTATGGAGGTATTTAACTAGCACTAGAAAATTAAATAAATTAAAATTATTTGTTCAACTTTTTCACTCTACCCTTTGATTTATAAATCAAATTTGTATGTTTATTTCATTTCTTATTTTGTAAATAGAATGCTAACAGTAAAGAAATTTTATTAAATTTATTGCAAATATGAAGAGAACTATACAAATTTGTAATATGTGCAGTTGAGATTTTTATAATTAATTAATATATTTGATATTTTATTGTAGTCATTAATATTCATGCAATTATTTATTGACTGTACTGTTGTAGAAAATGTACATTGGTTTTACTGCAGTTGGGGTACAGTAGGCAAATATACTTGCACTGGTGTTTTCTTTTTCACCGAACAGCTCATCCAACTTCACCATTGACAATAACCAAATTCTATGCAAGATTCAAGGATCTTGTGTGTTGGCATATACTTTGAAGCCACTCGATGGACTTGGATATAGTCCCGTTGAGCCCATTATGTATTTATTATTCATAATCAGCAACATTCTTCCTTGTTTGGCTTTATCTTGTATAGATTGAATTGCTTAGTTTCAATCATACTATTGAAACTTTCTCTTTTAAAATTGATGGATATTACCAACGAAGAGATTGACTTCATGAGAAATGACTTGGTATAACACTATGTATATAACTATTCATGTAGAAGTTATATTTTCGATTCAAGTTTATCCATGACAATATTGTTATTTTACAGCTTGTCATATAACATTTATGTTCTCTTCGATTAACCCGAAATGCATTCTCATTTACTTTTTAACATAATTAAATAAGCTCCAACTATTTCGGTAAATGAAGCAATCGAAGGATACATTTCTTTATTGTTGCGGTATTATTTTACCAGGTCATATAACCGTAATGTATTGCACATAAGATAGGAAAAACTTTACTATTTATTACACAAGATTTTAATAACCAAAATTTGATATTTACGATGTCGTCAATTGACAGTTCCATCGGTTGAATTTCACCAGTGTAATACAGTTGCCGATCGTAGCGCTACCTACTACATTCTTAACGTGAATGAAGTATAGCTGTTTTAAGACTTAAGGTTAAGGCCAACGTTTCAAAAATAAAAAATTCTTAGTGAACTCACCATATTGCTTGAATTTTTAAATTCCCTTCCGCAATAAATGCAAAGGAGTAAGTTGGGATTCTTCTTATTCCCAGTGTGTATCCTTTGGTGCGTTTTTAAATTATCTAACCTACTAAAAGCATTACCACATTCATTGCAAACATGACGCTTCTCCGGTTGCACATGCAATCTTAAATGTTTTGCTAGCTGATCAGATCTGCAAATGCGCAAAGAAAATGATTAATTAGAGTACTTAGAGATGGCACATTAACAAACAATACCTAGTAAATTTCTCGTCGCACATCGAACATTTGGTATCGAGCTCGATCGGTTTCAAATGCACCTTCAAATGCCTGATCAGTTGTTCCCCTGTGGAATACGTCTTATGACATATCGAGCATGTGTAAGGTTTATCGATGTGATCCTTTTGTGCGTGCTTCGCCAAATATTCAGGTGTTGCGAAAGCTTTATCACAACGATCGCATTTGTGTATCAAAACTGCTTTATGCAGAGGCATGTGACGTGTTAAATGATTGGATCGAACAAACTGGGCATTACATACATGACATGTATAGCACCTGGTGATCTTTGTTATCTTCAGGAATTCATTGTTGGGCCTGCCAACGATGGTTGGATTTGGATCATTATCAGTTACATCAGCATCTGCCAAAATGTTAAAATCTGTCCTTATTTTTAAATATTATACAGGTGTTCCATTTAAAGTGACACGGTTAAAATGCAGAAAAATTAGGTAAACATTTTTAATTTGGGTTAGGTAAACATGATTTATATCACCCTGCGGTTAGACATTTTTGAAGTATACCGGACCGTATCCACATTTACTTCTCCTAATTTGTTACCATTATATAGCGTGTCCAGATAGTAAGTAGTAAGTAAAATATCCCCAAAAAAATTTCGAACAAAAATTATTCAGACACAAGTCATGCATAACAATTCAATCTACAGTATATAGCACTAGCAAACTCATTAAAAATATTTCTATTCCCTAATTAAATTCAAATAAAAACTGCATGAGCTCAAACGTCTTTTTATAGTTAGTAGAATTATGAGATCAGTATTACATAAAAAACGAAACAATTTAATTTACTTTAGTAGCAATAGACCCTTCTTATAAATATTAACCACAAATTTATTCTATTACATTGATTTACTTTTTACATTTTAGTGTTGGATAACAACTCTTTCTAATCATTTATAACATTATGCGGAAATGGTTTATATAACGCGGACGTCATCGTCAGTTTGATGTCTCCGCACGTATTTAATCGATTTGAATGCAATATATTTTTGATTAATTTACGCATAATCTTTCAAACTTTTTACACTTATTTATACCTGTGTTTGAGATCGTATTTTCGATTAAAAATAATTTAAAACATAGTCATTTATAACCACATCTCGCCTTTTTATATGTAGCATCCTGTATATTACTATATCTTTAGATGCCTGTTTTCAATTTAAGCGAACTTCATTCTGTACACTTTTTCACAATATGGTACGAATTATCATCCAGAATTTTTTTCTTATATAAAACAGAGCAAATTTCAACCAATAGATATTCATTTACGTATTTAATCTTGGAAATTTCCGTATTAAGTTTTTTGATAATTGAATATTTTCAATATTCACATAACACCCACATTTATAGTTACTATAGTTGACTAGCTTATTTGAGAAAATCTTTGATTCAGAACTTATATATCCCAATAATTCATACAAAATATTTAATAGGATTTCATAACACCAACATAGAAGTTTGTATTATAGACTGTAGATGTAATAAATGCAATAAGAAGTACTTGTTAATGATGTAATATTATCACAGTACACTGGTGTCAGTTTATGCGGAATAATATCGATCAGTATTACTACAATTCATAAAGTCAATGCCAAACCACAGGCCCATAGAGGCAAATGATATTCCAGTAATATCTTGCACTGTAACCTAGCAACCGCATAAAGAATATCTGCCTTCAGATATCATTTCAATTCGTCCAACATTACTGTGTTGCAGTAGCAAATATAAATGAAGAAGTAATAAATAAATTATTGTATTATAATCCCAAAATATCGAAACTTCAACTGTGATGGATATCATGTGAATTACTTAGTGTGCAATAGGGATTTACTGATTATACAGTCATAAAGTGAATGATGGCCCATGCCTGATATATACCAACTTTGTAATTACCTTTAGTTCTATCTGTATTCTGAGGTTCAGAAATTTCTTCTTTATATTCAACTTCATCTCCTTTTCCAAGTAGTGTGCTTAGTGATATATCACTGTCATCCATTATTCCATGTTTATTCTGCTTATGCTGACAGAAATTCTTCTTGTATTTGAACTTCTGATAGAAGTCACCTTTTCGTTATTTTCAGATTTCTTTACTTCAGCCTTAGCTCGGTGTGTCAGCATAAAATGGTCTTTCTTTTGGTAAACCTTTTCTTACACACTTAAAAAGCAAAGCAATATTGTTAAATGATAACTTAAAGGGGGAGGAATTCTGAATAACGGGTAGAGAGTTAACAATTTAAATGGATTCTAACATAAAGTTCACGCTTTGGCCAGTTTAAAATAGCCCTTCTTGTTTTTATGAGAATAGCTTAAGACGCCCAAAAATTAACTTAAAAAGTGCTATTTCTAGGTTATGTTCGTTAGTTTATCTGAAATTTGCAAGGACATTTAAGTTGGTATTTGGCATAAACTAAAAATCACAAAATAACTAAAATGAGCAGGATTAACGAATTTTCTTGTGGTTTAAATTTCAAAAGCAATAATATATTCTTAAAATTTCTAGACGGCAAGAGAGTGTTGGTTTTTCAATTGAAAATGTTATCTTTCTTTTTAAGTTATAAACTTTCTGTAATTTAAATATCATAGTTTACTACATCTTTGATTGATCATAGATGCTTTCCTCAAAGTATTCGTTAAATAATATTACAGAATTTACGTTACCTGTTTTGTCTAACATATTGCTTTATTTACATGATTATTTTTAATTTATGAATTCTTCATTATTTTAGAAATAATTCTGTTTGTGTTTTTTAGTGTTATGGCTTTGCATGACCTACTCTCGAATTAATGTCTTGCCGTTACAAGCAATTGTACACAAATATGTTATAGCAATATGTACGTATATATATTCCGTGTGGTTAAATAGGTTTACTTCAATGCATTCGACAAAATCGCGTTAATATTAGAGTGCATTTTACAATTTACTACTACTTCAATATACTTTTTGTATAATCTTTGAAGTTATATAATTATAATTTAATTACATTCAAAATCAAACTAACCCATTAATCCAAATTTGCCGCTATTAAAATAATTAAATGTTTGAAATAACTTCAAATCTCTTTAAACAGCGCTCTTTTGGAAAAAAGAGGTACTTCAGCTCATTTAGTAGTGATGTGTTATGGGTTACGGGAGCGCTTCGTTTGAAGTAGCGGAAATAAACATAATTACAGTGCCAATTTGAAAACCTAAACTTCGCTACACCGTAATGTAACATAACCTAACTCTTAATTGTCAAATCTTGTGATTGTGGTAAATTGTATGGAAAATGAGCGATAAGTTAAAAGCGAGTACTGAAGCAAAACCTGGAGATGGAATTCGATCGCTACCAACATCGAAACTATTTAGAGTCGTTAATTTCGAATTATATACCAAACCTGTAAGATACAATCCTTTAGGTGCTATTTTTTTGTAGTTGATACAATTTCTGTTTTAGAATGCTGTAATAATGGGCCTAGGCTTGATAGGATTAGCGGGTTCGTTAATTTATATTACTTACATGAGACATAAATATGAATCGTTAGGTTACTACGCAGCAATTCAAGAAAATGGTCAAGAACAATTTTTAAAGAAGAAATCAAAATGGGATTAGTTAATATTCGTAAATATATGAATGTATTTAAAGTATGTGATGTATAAAATTACTGTATATAGAATTCTTTAAAAAAAATTAAATATAATTTATTTGACTTATATTTTATTATTTTCAAAAATGTTATATAAAATATATACCTTGTCTAAAATTACACTTCATCTTGTCTTAACTACTTAAACACTTATTTACTTTTTAATTCGCTAAAGTTTTTGCTTAAAATTTTCATGACTTCAGCATGGTTCATATTTGCTTTTTTTACGCTACTGTAATTTTCCTTAATAAATAGGGCAAAACCTGTGGGTTCCTTCTTTGGCGTTGCAGGTGCCATAGCTTTTATGCCACCTTTTGTGGTTTTATTAATGAAAATTTCAAATTTTCCGTAACAGTATCCACAACGTTTCCTTTCGATGTCTAGCGATTTTGAATGCCTTCCAATACTGTACCCACAACTGGAGCATTTATATGTATACTTTGTGTTAATTGTATAATCGTGACATCTCTTAATTGGAGGCAATTCTGGGAATGTCCTCATAGCTTTCGCCGCCCTGTATAGTAATTAATTACCTTGACAAAGGTTTTTCTTCAAATTAAAAGTAACTCACCAAGCTTTCCAAAATGATCCATGTCCATCACTAATTTCGTTGACTATCCATGTGGCGGCATGGCACATTTCGTGGATCAGAGTATCTCTAAGTCGGTCAGCAGAATCTAATATTTTAGTAGCTAATACAATTCTAGCTTTTCTTTCAACAGTACCTGTCCTTCTAGTAATTTTTTTGCAGTAGCAGAAACCAGCTGTACCACGCATCCTGTCACTCCATTCCAAAAGAGTATCGTTTGGTATGCTATTGTTGAATACCTTATCATTATATAAATTAAATAATTTTCTTGCTAATTCTTCTTTGGAAGTTTTGAACGTACTTCGAAATATTCTAGCAGATGCATCGCATTTATCAATAGGTATACATCCTTAAATATGAAAACGTTTCTATAAATTAACACATTTGCAAAAAATATTTAATAACTACATGTCCCGCTGGAAACTGCAACTATTGATGTCTGGAAAAGAATGACTCAAAGAAATTGGAAACATAATTGGTAGATTGACTGTGCTATCATTTTACCTCCTTAATTGTGGCGCAAAAAATCGTTTTGTACCAGACCTATTACAGAGATATTCAAGATTAAGGTATGTCTTGAAAAATCTTGAAATTGATACGGTGATTGTCAAACATCAGTTCCCACACACCACCCTTAAACTAAATATCTCAGGAATGGGACGTACGACACGATTTTTAACGACATGACTGCATAATCAAAATTTGAAAAATCGAAAGTGATGCAAAAGCGTGGCTTCCGCTTTTCAAGCCCGAATATTTTGAGAATGCAATGAGCACAAAATAACATTTTCACGGCACAAATCAGCACAAAACGTGGTCATTTTCAATTTTTTAAAAACTTCATATATTTATTCAAATTTCATTCCAAATTATCCCCAAAAATATATTAATTTGGGGAATTATAAAAGATAAAATTTATATGTAAGCGCGCATTAAAAATCATGCATTACACGTAAAGCTAAAAATAGCACTAGAAATTTCTTGGTGAATTTTCAAACAAATGGTTGAACAAACTAATTTAATGTAATGTCTGTAGAAATTAGAACCTTCATAGCCATTCTATTCTGTTCTAGGTATCACCCATTACCTCAAGAAAGGACGTATTGGTCAAACAACGAAAATTTGAGTATAAGAAAAGTGTCGTTAACCATGGCAAGAAACAAGTATGGCCAAATAAAAGAAGACATCCACTTCGTAGATAATTCGAACATTGAACAAACTGTCCAAACCTAACCCACCTATGAAAATTTTGAATGAGAAATTGAAGCAATGGATTATTTTGTGCACTTATTTATCAATAGACAAAGCTATGACCCACCTCACTCAGTAAAACAATTTATTTTTGGGGAAATTAACGAGGTTCGGTTACAATAATTAACTTCTAGCTAATTCTAACGGAGTCTACTATCATTTAGATACGTATTTGGCAAAAGCAATATAAATAATGGATCACTGGGAGATAATGAGGTTTTGAATTTGTTGAAAAATATTTTAAGATCTAACGAAGCATGTGCTTTTTGACAATTACTTTTCCACTACACATTTGACGTCAAGGCTAATCCAAAATGGGATTAGAGCAACTCCGACTATTATGACGAATCACTTTGCAAAATGTCCTTTGGAGACTTTAAAGCGTAAATAGGCAACAAAGAGGTACTTTCAATTATGAGTTTGATAAACGTAACAATTTAACGCAATCTAGAAATATGATAACTGTACGTCACCTAAAATAAGCAAGTTACACTTCCAGTGTAACTAGAAGCGATATACCAAAACATTTTAGCAGTAACCTAAGTTCTACAAAATGTTCTTATTTCCAAATTTATTCTTTTCCGGGCAATTAATAGCTGCAATTCCAGATGGAACACCTGAATATTATACCAACCAGATAATGATGCTAAAAAGCTTAACGGGCCCTCTATTTTACTTCTATCTTGCTTTTTGTTAATATAAATAGATTCGTTTGAAGAATCTGAGTCATTAGAACTTTCTGCACTTTCTTTGTCGCTATCATTTTGCTTTTTACGTATATTCTTTTTTACTTGCTTTTTTGTTTTATTTACTTTACCTACAATTGTTTTTGTTTCTATACTTAACTGTTTTAAAATGTTCTTTGATTTACTTTCAAGTGATGGCGAATCTTCTTCAAATGAATTAGTCTTGCGTTCTCTTTCTTCCTTTTGTACTTTATTTTTATTTGATTTTGGCACACGTTTAGTTTTTCTGGCCTTGATATTTTCTAGTTTCTCATCAGGAATTGCAGGATATATATCGCTCTTGTTATAATTATTACAATCTTCATTCAGAATCTCACAATTTTCATTTTTCAAAACTACGCCATTTCTAAGCTTGTCTTCTAAAGATTTCATTATATTATCAAAACTTGAATTAGTAGCACCGTTAATTCTTTTAATCAAGCGATCTTCTAAGGTCCCCTCCTCTTTCAACATCGTATCATAAAAGTCATTTTGCACCTTATCATCTACATTCCTCTCATCTTCCATATTCAAATTACATGATATTACTATATCTTGTAAAGAATCCTTTCCTGTTGGTTTTTCAAGATTCGAGTTACTCTTTCTAATTTCTTTATTATAATCCGTTCTTTTAACACGTCTCGGAGTCTTATTGATAAATTTGTCAAAATTATCTTCCGTATTTTTAATTGCGACATCACTATCGGAATTGGAGACATCAAAATTTAATTTCATTTTGCACTTTAAAGGTGATCGGATACTTAAAGATTCCGGACTGGACTCTATGTCACAGATATCCTTGAATTTTGTTAACCATGGAGATGACTCTGTCGCTTTCATTATTCTTGTAGAATGTAAGGTACGAAGAAGACTTTCTGATTTATTTCTTTCGCTAAATAAATATGGGTTCTTATATGTTATGGATGTTTTGGGTTTTCTGAAATAATTATTAGAATGTACATATGTTAAAAAGAAAAAAAATATTATTTTGCAGTAAGTTAGTCTACAAATCAGCTAGGTTTGGAAATTAGCCGCAACATATAAAACACTTGCCATAGATATGAAAACGAGCAGTAAAAATAAGAAACTGAGCAAATAGTGTTTGTAAGATACGAGGGCGACCTGAAATCTTACCGGAATCGACAAGAAAAGCACGGTATTGGTATGGTTTTTTATTTTTATTTTTCGATGTAGTCTCTTCGAAGATCAATACACTTTTTCAACCGGTGCTCCGGTCTTTTCAAGCCGTTGGAAAAGTAGCCACCTGTAGCGGCGATGACCTCCTCATTTGAGGCAAATCTCTTTCCTCCAAGTGATTTTTTTCAGATTTGGGAATGGAAAAAAACCGATGGAACGGTCTTTGCTTTCCTCAGAGCCGATTCGCCTGGAAAAGTCCACTGCTTCGACTGTTCGTCGGTCTCCGGTATATAGTGGTAGATCCAAGTCTCACTCACGGTTACGAAACACATGAAGAAATCCCTTGGATTGCGTTGGATCCTGGCCAAATACTCCTCCGAAACGGTCACTCGATTTCGTTGTTGCTCCGGTCTGAGCAAACGCGGTACCCATCACCCAAACTTCGTGTAGGATACGGCCAACGCGTTTTTATGAAATGTCTGTTGTCTCGGCATCTCTTTCAGGTTCAATCAGCGAACGGCTAACGACATCATGAATCTTGTCGAGTATTTGGTCGATGTTGGTAGTGGTTTTTGGGCGTCCTCTGCGTGGTTCGTCACTTGTACTTGTGCGGCCCCGTTTGAATTCGCTTACTCAGAAGCTGATGGTCGACAATAATGGAGTACATCCGCCATGAACCTCTAGCAAAATATTTGGAATTTCCGTGGCCGTTTTCCCAACCATCCACAAGCGTTTTATGACTGCACGAAATTCGATTTTATCCATTTTTGCAAAACCGCCTGATTTGCTACACAAAACACACTCTTAAACAACTATTGACAGTAGACGTCTGAAATTTTGACAGTTGGCATAAAAAAGGTTCAACCAAAGGGGTCAACCTTCATGCGCCTTCCCTTGCCGATTCCGAAAACATTTCAGGTCACCCTCGTAATTAAATACATACAACAAAGGCTACAATGCACACAATAATAGTTTAACGTGTCTATCCGTGTTTTAGACGATTTAGACCATTATACTAAAATTTATACATGCTGCTACAAATAATTGCACATCACGGTTATTAAAAAATATTCATACTAATAAAACGTTTGGGATTCCTACCATCACTATCACTATGTTAATCATATTTTTGTTTAAATAGAAAAAGTACATAAAATGGTCTAGATTAAATGAAAATTATAAAATTTATAAATAGTACTTGAACATCATAAAAAGGTGAAACATCAAACTTAAAATAGGGAGGTACCTAAGGGCAGTTTTAGGAAAAGTAAAGCTAGCAAAAGTACGTGGACCAGATGAAATAGCTACAAAAACGATGAGTTTCAAGAAGTAAAGCGAAAACGTGGCATCTACACATATTCAGAGAAGCATGGAAAATATACAAACAGAAAAGAAAAACAAAGGGAAAACTACATTGTACCAATTTATAAGAAAGTTGAACATAATGGTTATAACAACTACGAAGCAATATGCTTATTTTCTACAATATTTAAGATCTCAACAAAAGCAAAGGATACGAAACAATTCGGAAGATGAACAGGTCACATATAGTCCAGGCAAGCAAACAAATGGTAATATACATACACCCAGCGAAATTTCTATAGTTCCATATGAACTTTTGAACAGAATATATGCATATTATAAGTTAATGCTGAACTAGAAAGAAACACAAACGCAAGAGAAAATTTCATTAAAAGAATCCCTTACGTTTTAAAAATTTACAATAATGGTAATTCGAAACAGTGTTTGTAGACCCATTAACACAAAATTAATAAATAAAATACCTAAAAAAGGTACAATTCTTTCTAAACTTAGTAGTGAGTGTTATATCCTCTATTCGAAATAATTTTAGATATCCAGGTCTTCATACTGTCTATCAACTTGGTCAATGTTGAAATAGGAATATCATTTCAACACCTCATTATCACATATTTTAGTTCTTTCACGCTATCGTATTGTTTGTTATTGGTATACACCTCTCTTGCCAATGTTCGATGGGGTTCAGATCGAGCGAGCGAGCAGGCCATTGTAATAAATTAATTGCCTTTTAATTAAATCACTGGAATTATGGATAGCTGCATTGTCTTGTTGAAATATCCAGTCTTGCGTCGGCAATTGTTCACCAATGTCATCAGAATTATTTCCAGAAGTTGTACAAGAATTAGAATTTATTCGCGGAGAAATAAAACGCATAGGCATTTACGAGGGAATAACCAAATGGGGGAGAAAACCAAAATGACAAATGGCATCAAAAACAAGACATAATCACTAATCGTAATCAGTAACATAGAAACAAAACAGCTGAATGGCTGAGTAATAGATTTAAAGAGAATAAGGAAAATATATCAGGAAAAACTGAGGAAAAGTTGGAAGGATAGAGTGGAGGAAGTTGGAAGGAAAAGAGGCAAAACGCCATAGGTAATGAGAAAGCTAGTTGGAGAATTTGTGGAGTTAAAGAAATAGATTACAGTATGAAAAGCAAAGACATGATTTGAATACACAGGGTACAAGAAGAAGATATTTCCAAATAAAATTTAAAGCATCATATCTTTACCTTTCTGACTTTGGTAATATGTCTTTTTTTTTAATTTTAACCCTTTCCTTTTGTCTTGGTTCTGAATACATTAAAATACGTTCTTTGTTGGCTCTCCAAGAATTTCCATATAATTCATCTAATAATTTTTCATGTTCACTGACTTCATTTTGTGTTTTAGTAGGTGTTTCTACAAAATTAATCATTATTGCAGAATATGTGAAATCTATACCTCAAAACTTACCAAAGCACTGCCTTTCTTCATATGAATCATTTATAATAATGACATCGTTATCTCTGATATCCAGAGTGGTTTGTTCCCTGCTTTTATCATTTTCTGGATTATTTTCGTTATCTTCTGTACAAGTTTCTCTGTTGAAATTTGTAGACTCCACTTTCTTCTTTTGAAACATATCATGAAATTTAACACATTTGTGGTCATTTATAAATGTCGAATTAATAGCAAAATTAGTAGTTGACTTATCGTCATTTTTTTTTATCATTTTATGATCAGCAATAATTATAGACATTTCATTGAATGTTGTACTATATGATTCAATTTCATTCTGTACTCTATTTACTTCATACACCCATTTTTTAATTTCATTGGATTGTGAATTCTCTCTTAATATATTTTCTTTGCGTCTAATGTTTCTGGTTGAACTACCACTTGAAGAGGAACATGTCTCTGATGTATCACTACCACTTACAATAGCATTGTTATGAGTAGTATGCGGCAGTTTGTCATAAATTGAAGAGCGTCTTAATTGTGGTTTTAAGGCCAGCTTGTTTACTGAAATACAGTTTTATAATTGTACGTATTATGCACAAATATTTTTATATAATTCACCTTTCTTCTTTTTTATTTTCTTTATATTCTTATTTACCTTCGGTGACATTGAACTTAAAGTAACCGAAAGGTTTTGTAAATTATTCATATTATCTTCCATTATTACGCAAAGTTGCTTTTGGTTTACATAGAATTACTGCTGAAAGCAAAATCTTTGGGGAATACTTTTATGTCGAAATCACTTAGAATATTTTGAGCGTAGTACTGCCTAGCGTGAAGCTTTTATTAGTCTTAAAGCATCTTTTTACTTTTGCTTCTGTATTAAATTTTAAACTAAAAACACGTTAAAGATACAGGCAGCCAACAAAATAGTTTGGCGAAAATTTTATATCAAGTTAAAATATTGTACATTAAAACAATTAGTATCGTATACAATATATTAAAATAAATTGTTGCTCCACATATTTAACTATTGCTATAAAATAATATATTGATAATGAAATTCATTTGCATCTTTGAAGGCGGTAACATTTTGTAGTGTTTAGATGGCAACGCAACCTTTCAAAAGAAGGAAATCAAGTAATTTAGGTTAGCTGCAAGTTGGGTATGTTATGGTTTATTTCTTGTTCGAAATTAGGCATGTAAAATAAAGGAAGTAGGATTTTTTACTTTTAATCCAATTAAGTACAGAATGGCAAAATTAGAAAATAAGCCAATTTTTCGTGAATTAAACGCAGATGATTCAGAGCCAGAGGTTACAGAAATTGAATCATTGTGTATGCGTTGTTATGAAAGTGGAACAACTAAGTTGTTATTAACAAAGATTCCTTATTATAAAGAAGTTATAATTGCGTCATTTTCTTGTGATAAGTGCGGTTATGAGAACAATGAAATTCAAGCTGGTGGAGCTATTGCAGAAAAAGGTATAAGATTTATTTTAACTGTGAATGAACCTGCCGATTTAAATAGGCAAGTTGTTAAGAGCGATCAAACAAGTATTAGAATTGTAGAATTAGATTTTGAAATACCAGCAAATAGTCAAAAAGGAGAGATTACTACAGTTGAAGGGGTTATAGCAAGGAGTATAGCAGGTTTGGAACAAGATCAAGAAATTAGAAAAGTGCAACATCCAGATGCAGCAAAGCAAATTTCAGAATTTGTGAAAAAATTGGAAAAACTTAAATCATTGGAATCACCCTTTACATTAATTTTAGATGATATATCAGGAAACAGTCATATTGAAAATCCAAACGCACCGCAAAAAGATTCAAAATGTATAATTCAAAATTACGTAAGAACAACCAAACAAAACCATGCTCTATGTATATTCAATAAAGATGAACTATCTACTGAAGAAGGCATTCTGCAACCAATCACTGAAAATGAATTTCCTTTAAACAACTTTGAAAATGAGGTATTACAATTTCCAACTAATTGTAACAATTGTGGTGCATCATGTAAAACTAATATGAAAGTAACAAACATTCCACATTTTAAAGAAGTCATTATCATGGCTACTAATTGTGACTCTTGCGGCAATAGGACTAATGAAGTAAAATCCGGTAGTGGAATAGAACCTCATGGAATACGTATCGAAGTTGAAGTTAGAAGTAAAGAAGACTTTTCAAGGGATCTGCTAAAATCTGAAACATGTTCGCTATCTATTCCACAGTTAGATTTAGAAGTAGGCCCTTGGGCTCTTGGTGGAAGGTTCACTACCATTGAAGGGATACTGATTGCTGTAAAAGAACAATTAAGTGATCCCAGATGCTCGCATATGGTAGGCGATTCTCAGGATCCCGAAAAGAAAATAAAATTGGAAAACTTTATCCAGAAGTTTGACGAGATTTTGGAAGGAAGGAAAATAATAACTGTGATATTGGATGATCCTGCAGGAAATAGTTATATACAGAGCTTGAGCGATGATGATAAAGCAGATGATGCTTTAAAGATAATACACTATGAGCGAAACTTTGAGCAGAATGAGGAACTAGGCTTAAATGATATGAAAGTGGAAAATTACGAAACTAGTTAGGGAATAAAGACGTCAACGTGTTTTATAGGAACCAGCCTTATATAATTATCAGGGTTTGTTTAATCTTATGATAGTTTAATAACAATATACAACTTTGCATACAATTTATTAATTATTGCTTTTATTAGACGATATGTATCATGAAATGTTATTGACTCGGAAATAAAATTAGATCCCTTTAAAATGATACTTGTGTCTGCTATTTTGAAGATATCCACTTTGCAAAGTACCTTGTTTTGTTTTGTATACTGAAAAATATAAGCCACTGGATGTATTTTTTTTTATTTGATTAATTAGTAAGATTCACGTTTTTTTTAATTCGATTTACATCAAAACGAACGCCTAGATTATATCTAACTTCTGTTAAAGTTTTTTCTGTGATCTCTGCAGCTTTCTCTCTTCCTTCTCTTAAAACATTAAACAAAAACTGTGAATTCTCAAGATAGTCATTATATCTCTGACGAATAGGTGCTATTGATTTATTTACATCGGTTGCAACAATAAGCTTGTACCTAAGAAAAGACACATCTTATAATGTATTCTACAATTGCCTATTAAATATATGCTATTACTCTGCTGTACTCAGTCCCTTAGCTTCCTCACATATACTTGCTGGTGATTTTCCAGTTACTGCTGAATGTATTGTTATTAAGTTTGAAACGCCTAATCTATTAACAGGATCGTAAGTTACCTAAAAATGAGTACAAATAAAGAATTTTTACAATAATTTATGACAACAAAATGTCAGACAGTAAATTAACGACTGAAATGTATTTTTTCGGAAAGCTCACGTTTCGCTGAGTTCAAAATAGTCCCTTTTTTGAGATTATTTTAATAAAAAAAATTGTAAAACATAAAGCTATATACCTATGGATTGGAATGCATTACTCATTTTTTACCAAAAAAAAATGTCTATCGGTTTGAATTTATGTTGTCATAACATGAAATATATATACGAGGACGACCTAAAATGTTTCCGGAATCGGCAAGAGATGGCGCACGGATGTTGAAGTGGATTTATTGGTCGGCAAGGACAGCCTTTTCTATGGCAACTGCCAAAATTTCTGACATCTACTGTCAATAGTTGGAGTTTAAGAGTGTGCTTTGTGTAACAAGTCAGGCAGTTTCGCAGAAATAGATAAAATGGAATTTCGTACAGTAACAAAACACTTATGGATGGCTGGGAAAACGACCACGGAAATTCGAAATATATTGCTAGAGGTTCATGGCGGACGTACTCCATCTTTCTCGACCGTCAGCTTCTGAATGAGCGAGTTCAAACGTGGCCGCACAAGCATAAGTGACGAACCACGCAGTGGACGCCCAAAAACCGCTACAAACGATGAAATGGCCAATAAGCTTCATGGCGTCGTGTTAGCCAATTGCCGATTGAAGCTGAAAAAGATAGCAGAGAAAACAGGCACCTCAGAAGAACGCGTTTACCATATCCTACACGAAATTTTGGGTATGAAAAAGCTTTCGGCGCGATGGGTACCGCGCTTTCTTACAGCAGAGCAAAAACGAAATTCGATAACCGTTTTAGAGAAGTGTCTGGCCAGGATCCAACGCAATCCAAGAGATTTCTTCGTGCGTTTCCTAACAGTGGATGAGATTTGGATCCACCACTACATACTGGAGACCAAGGAACAGTCGAAGCAGTGGACTTTTCCGGGCGAATCGGCTCCGAAGAAAGCAAAGACCGTTTTATCAACCGGATCTAGTTTAACATTTGGTACTACAATCCAATTCAACTACGAGAAATGCAATAAAGAAGTTGTGATTTTACACTTAAAGTGGCAACTTTGGGCTATTAAAAGCACATTAACAATAGAGTTATAATGTAATATAAATTTACAAACCTCTGATGTAAAATCAGTTACTGCTTTTCTAATTTTCTTTGTTATATCACTTTCACTATCCGTCAAAAAAATACTGCTTTTAGAATCTTGATCAGATTTGGACATTTTTTTCTCAGGTTGTCTTAAACTTCGAATTTTGGCAGTTTCTACAATCTCAACATTAATATGATATATGAAAGTTTGCTTATATGTATTTATAGACCCCTACCAGTAATTAACGATTTAGGTATTGGAAATATATTTCCATAGCGACTATTAAACATTCTTGCTAAGTCTTGGGTCAGTTGTAGATGTTGGAGTTGATCTTCTCCAACAGGAACATGTGTTGCTCTATAAGAATTACCTATAATTATTATTGTGGAAAATTGCTTAAAAGATACCAACTTATGTACTAAAATATCAGCAGCTTGAAGTACAGGATATGTAAATAGTCCTAGTGGAATTTCTTTTAAATTTGCAGATTTTTCCTTAAATTGTGGTAAATGCCCTAATCTATAAATATTTCATATTTAATACAATATTTTATATTTATAGACTTATTATCAACCTTGCCATGGTTGATACGCAGCCTAAATACCAATATAATTCAGTATGTTGTGGAACAGTGGACTGTTGAAAAACGATAGCCCTTTTAGGATCGATGCCACATGCTAATAATGTAGCTGTCATTTCTAATATATTTTGTGATAATTGATGTGGTTTCTATGAAATATATAAAGGACATTAAACAAAATACTAGCATGTGCTTTGTGCTTTACATGAGATACTGTCATTGAGTGTAAATCAACAATGCTTAATGTTAAATCATTGCCTTCATTTTGCAGATTTATCCACTGAGAAATAGCCCCAAGGTAATTTCCTAAATGTATGGCTCCTGTTGGTTGTATTCCTGAGAAATATTTTAATGGAAATTTCGCCGCTTGCGAACTGCTCTTGAAATAAAAATAATAAAATTTATATGGCCAAATCAACTGGCTTGTTAAACTTGTAACCTGTCTCCAAAGTCGAATTGCTTTAAAGTTAAATATATTATCGTTTTTAACTACCATTTTGAACATTTTTTCTGTAATAGAAAGTTATTCTAATACAAATGAAGGACGTCGAATCAATGAATCAAGTTAATTAATTGTACGAATTTTTAGTTAGTAATCAAAAATAAGGTTATGACATGACAACTTAAAATATATAAATATTATACATCGAAAGCAATGTTGCCACCATACCACAACTACAATTCCGTTCCGTTACAGCGCCCATTTTTTAAAAAGCAAAAATTTGAATTGAGACAAACAGAAACCGTTTGAATATAAATTTAATTTAAAATTAACACATTAGCAATAATTAGTAACAATCACACACATTTGGTATCAATTTATATATAAAATTAATTTGTGAGATAATATTTAGAAGTTGCTCCAATTTGTGCACCAAATCGATACCGTAGTCATACAGTGGTGTATATTATCGGAATCCATGATCATAATAAATTACAAAATAAGAGAAAAATTTAACGAGCCTTGGATATTTATCTCATTTGTGTTAATATTAGATATTGGGAGAGAAATAGGAAATATTAGCGGAAATTACATGAAATAAAAACAAAACTAAATAGATTAAGAAATATTCTCAACAGAAAGGACAAACGACAATTGTAAAAAAATCGCCCAAAAGGAAGAATTGTAATATTCAAGTGTGCAAAATTCGTCGTATATAAATGTACTACTTTCCGGGTGGTGGCAAATGAATCTGGTAGAATTAAAAATCTCTATGATAATATCTGCGATTTTACATTACTCACGTATTAAAAAACGTCGTTTAGTATTCGTTACGTAATAAAAAGAAAAACAAGGAGTTCACATTCCTATATACGATCCTTTTAGTTTCTTCCAGGACAACAGATGACAGCATGGTCCAATTAGAGAGTTCGCTAAAAATGTTTCAGTAGAAGCTAAACAGAGTGCCC